>CM042692.1:300784318-303184318 GCA_023614405.1 Avena insularis | reverse complement strand
CTTAAGTATGATACCCCATGGTTCGGGAACACCCCAGACATGGTCGGGACACTCCTGGACTAATGATCGATAGAGGAACCTGGATGGCCATGTGACCCCTGTGCATTCCATGAAGATCTTTCGTCGTTTGAACCCGGACGGTCATGTCTTATTCCCTTTGTCTCTCGACACTCGCATTACCCGAGATCTGATCAATGACATCACCATGTCGTGTTCGATCTCGTTACCGAATAATGCTACTTGACTCGTTCGACAAGTGATATCCCTATGATCAAATCACACGCTGCACAACTATTGGATATAACTTCTCCGAGTGGGCCCTTGAGTATATTTCCGTCACGTGGACGGACAAATCCTGCTCTTGGCATATATTACCTCTACGGTTCCTCCGAATACCTGAACACACCTTTATTGTCACTGTATTACCAAGTGACGTTTGATGCTATCTAAGCACTCTCGGGAGACAGTGATTGATATAGCCTCATGGTCTAAGGAATAGTCTACGAGGATCCATTTCTAATCATCATAACATGAACTTCGTGACATGATCGGGTCACGATGTTTAGGTTGGGTATTGGTTCATCATCTCATTCTTAGAATGAGTTGACTCCATTTCCAACTGGCATAAATGCCACATGATCAGGAAACCTTGATCATCTGTTGACCAATGAAGTAGTGACTAGAGTTTCACTGGGAACCCCTGGTTGTTTATATGTCACACGTGTAATGATGTTTCCTCTCAATACAATTATAGCATGATATAAAACTTAATCATAAACTTTATGAAATATGATTATAATCCTTATTATTATTTGTCTCTAGGGCATATTTCCAATAGTCTCCCACTTGCACTAGAGTACAAATAAACTAGCTGCATTTGTTCTTAATCATTGGCACCATATATTCGGTACCCTGAACATGCTTGCTCATGGAAGAGGTTGAGTCTTGGGTATGTACTTTACAGTCCCAAATCTTTTGCAACTTACTAATGTCACCCTGATTGACATTAATACTTTATCATCACATGATAACATCTGTGTGTATGCATCATCACTATGGTAGCAGAACGAGACCGGATTCCAGGAACCTACAGTGACTTTAGATCAACCTTGAGGGCTTTCTCATGGGCACTGTGCCCTGGGACACATCATTCTACGTTAAAAGCGAACTAGCCCCGCCATAACATTATACAACACTTTAGATGGTACCCTTATCTATTATTTATAAATGTATTCATCGAAACACAAGTGCACCCTGTGCACCTTTCGATGTTTTGTTCACCTCACTTCCTACTTGACTTTAGTCGGTTTCTATAGGAGTTTCCAACATATTCCTTATAACATAACCCTTTATGCTTTAAGATATGTCATCCTCTATGGATTTGGAAAACATGTCTACAGTTCTCTATTAAACACTGTGGACAAACTTAGCTCAACGTTCCGTGATTCAAACTTAATCACTTTTCAAATGTTCCTTATTGGATCATATATTATGTTAAGTTATCATCATGGTTTTCTAAGATAGAACCTATGTCTCAACATAGTGGATGATGATCATCCTTTTCTTTCTTTCAACCATTGATGTTAAACTTAATACAATTCCTTACTTGAGTTATTAAGGACCAGTTCCTTAATTAACTTATATTCTAAAACCCTTTTCAGAATCCCTTAAGGAATACTACATAATATCATAATACACTTATTATTAGCTTCTACTCCTTATAAATCATTATTTATTAGTACTTGCGCTTTTATTCTTAACACACTTAAGAATCACTCCTATAATCTCCCACTCAAAATATATTCCCAACATATTTGGGTATGAGTCACTATTCTTACTCAAACTATGTTCCTACATATTTGAATTTGAGACTTATATTGCTCCCACACAAAATATGTCATTCACACATTGTTTTAGGAAGAATTTCATATCTCCCACTCAATTTCGTGCAAATTGCATATCCACTCACTATTTTGAACGGTTTCAAAATCCTTTGATCAAATATCAAACTTGGAGATTTACTATGAGATACTAGTACTTCTACTAGTTTTAAATCCACTAGACATTTAGCACACTTGAATAAAATTCATTTGAATTTGTCCAATACTTGACAAATTGTGCTTTTGTCATTCACCCCCTTTTCCACTATGGAGTTGCAGTCATTTGGGCAAATTCAAGTAACCCCTTTACTTGTAAGATTCAGCAACGAATTGCTTTCTAATCTCAAGGGAATTTTGCTTTGGGATTTCTCATAATTTTAGTTTACCATTATTTCCTTAGTATTACGTAGGTATGTCATATTCTGAGAATCATGACAAATGTCTCCATACAAGATATGGGATGCATTTTGAATCCTACTTTATGTAGTGAAAACACTAGTGGGGAAACACAATGATCATTATCATTGATTCTGTGAGGAGAATCGTTCAGGAACGCTTTCCGTTGCACTTCTCAACACTGTGATGCAGGGTTTTGAATTCTCATCGTGTTTCACACTATCTTCCATTTGCTCCATAAACGAGAAATATCATTGAATGTGAACTTTCTCAAGAATGCACCAAAATCCAAGCAATACAAGTTTTTCTTCTCGTTTGGTTTTAGCTATGGATGTCATATTAAAGTTTCCAATCAATACTCTACAAGGACTTATTCGCTATTGTTTTGGTTATATCGAATAACCCAAAAACTTTTACGATGATCCATACTAGATATGGAGCCGCTTTCACGAATCCAAATGGTTCACTACATCCTAATTGAGTGCTAACAATTTCTAACTAATGGTCTCTACATCTACACTACAACGATTTATTTTGTGCCATCTATTTACCCATTTTGATATCTAATATCACATTGTGATGCTTTGCATTTTGACGTTTCAAAACGCTTTGCATTTCACAATTACTTTTATGCCATTCTTTATAAAGTCGAATTTCATTACTATTGATCAAATCATAGTAATTAGATTCTCTTTTATATTTATACCCTTTGTTGATGAAACACTTTGATAAAATCAAATAGTTTCATATTCATGTTTCCTTTGGTAAACTTATTTACGCATTTAAACAATCATATAATGATAATTACCATTTTTGTTAAAACACAATACATCGAATATGTATTTAGTTTTAACATTTCATCATACACTTTGTATTTAAGTAATACAAGGTGTTCAAGTTATTTTGCCGAACTTAGGCATGATTTATATGTGACAAGAAATCGAATGACTTTCACATATTATCACATAACTTTGAATTCAAACAATGGTTTCATTCATTAATGAACATATCATTAAGTTGGGTATTTTAAGGCATTTCAATATTTTACAAATGTTCATGCATTATCAATTAGTTTCAAACAACAAGGATAATTCACATATCATCAAACAAGATATGAACACAAATAGAAATCATTCATATAAGTGGAACAACTGTTTGTTACAAGGTCATATGAATAACCGTCTCACAAAGTGTGAGACACACTAAAGAGGTTCACAATCTTTTGATTACAATAACTATCCAAAAACTAAATTAAGTAATAAATGTCGAGGGAGAGTATCGTTGGCCATCATCATCATGCTCGCCATCAACACGCAACGTCACCTCCTCTCCAGCAAGCACCTCTATGCAGAAGGGCATGTTTTTAGCAAAACAGAACAAGTATCAAATATACTTAACACTGCAAATGTGTTTGCAAGATTATAACATTTATAAAATTGTATATCAAATATATACCTTTGTCATTGATGACCTCAGCGGCAACGGGTTCAACCATCACATCTCTGAGATGTGATATGAACCTATGGAAATCCCGTGTTTCCGTGTCGCCTCTCATAATGCAAGTCCTGACTTGTGCTTGGTAGCTTGGTGGTAGTAACCACAGCACAACGCCATTTGCAAAAGAGCCCATCATCCAACTATCCAGGAAGAATGCATGCCTCATGTATGCATCATGCATGTGCTCCAAGTGGTCGTCAAGTGATGAGTTCTCCTCCATCTTAATGGAGAGGAAGTCTCCCATCAGCTCATGCTCCCATATGCGTGCTTGTTCCACGAGATGTATCCTAAGCTGTAGCATTACCGTACGAGGGTCGACATTACCCACGACAGGCCACAGCTCGTCCACCATTCCGAAACGCATTGTAACTGAAATGAAGGAGGCCATCTCCTGACGGTAATAGCGGTCTTCCCGCTGTTCTAGGGTCTCATAGAAACAGGGCTGCTCCAAATCCATCTCATCGAGTATATAGTCGACCATGTTATTCTCGCTAAGGAGAGTGTGGAGATGCGCAACCCATATAGAGAAGTTTGATCTGTCTAGCCCGAGCTTCTCTCCTTCTAACCAATCGTCAACAGGAAAGGTAGCATCAGGGAGAACCATTTTCTACATTTATAATTGCAAAAGGAATTTAGACTAAGTTTATAACTAAATGAGTTAATAGTAACTCCACTTAGAAACACCTATCCCCTGAAGGGTTCTAGTGATAACACGACCCCTTTTCCCCACATCTCCCCCGATCATCACAGCCATCAATGTGGGTTCTAGGGTGGACGCTAAATGTCGGTCATATCATTCATGCGACTCGTGCTCGATCTTTTGACCATCCGTGTTCCGAGGCCATGCCTACACATGCTAGGCTTGCCAATTCAACCTTAGTGTATTTGTTGTGCAACATGGCATACACCCACTGTATGCGCACGTAGATATGTCTGACACCCGCTCACCGTGGGTCGCCTCATACCGAAGAACTTTCTTGGTGGTGCACACTAAGGGGGAACACAATCATTGGTAATTTTAATAAGGATAATCTTATTAGGCTACCGTCGAGTATCTAATACTATCACACAATAAGATATACAAACAATAACATTGAATGTAAATGCGATGTGATATGGTCCTTCACGTCATGATCTCCATCCGGCGTCACCGGATTCCGGCGCCAGGGCTCCGGCACTGTAGACACCAGGGTACCGGTGTCTTTCCGGCGTGGTAGTCTGTCACCTCCGTGACTATCTACTACTACGTAACATAAGGTAATCACTTTAACTTTTCTACAACCATATCACAAAGCAACGCCCCCTGCAAAACAAAGTTAGACGCCTCTACTTTATCTTTGCATGTTTTACATGGCTGAATGGGCTTTTGCACAAGAACCGTTCTTACCTACGAACTGTCACCACAACGCTGATCAAGTAGTTGTCTATACTACACCCCTTTCGGGGCCCTCCGTTGCAAATGGCATACCAACTAATGCGAGAGAGACAGACACCCCCCTAAGCCACTTTATATGGTACAAGCCGTATGTCAAGCGTGGACCAGTCTCACGAATGAACACGTAAAGTTGGTTGGGGGCCGCTTCATCAAGCATTGTTGCGGTATACACAAGTACACATGGGAGGGTAACAACTAAAAGATCAGCGCCCACGCGCTACATCTCGTGTGTTCTACCCGTACAAGCATTACTACGCATAGATCTAGCTCTGATACCACTATAGGGGTTCCGCGTATGAAAACAATAATTTTTACCCTACGCCCCTGAACCCCTGATGTTGCAGGACCTATCTATTAGTAATGCAGTAATGGGAGGGGCTTTTCCCGAACTTACCCTTGAAGACCGAAAAGCGTTGTCAACGCTCAGGAGAACGTGGTTGATGTAGACGAGCCGAAGCCGACCTCAAGGTCATGATTAAGTCCTTGCGCTCCTGTGGCTCTAACGACTTGAGCGCCTCAAGTGTGACACCTCACGGGGATTTACACATGTTCGGTGCCTGACGATGACTCCCGCTTCCCCGATCCAGCAGCAGTTGCGGAAGTAGAGCTCCTGGATCCGAATCCCACAGCGCGACGGTGCTCTGCGGTGAAGATGTCTCTCGTTCACGCAATCTAAACTTGGGACCACGGCCACGAGACAGAGATAGAGAGAGAGAGAGAGAGAGAGATAATATCAATTGGAGGTCTCCCTAAAAGAGAGGAAACCTTTTATTGAATATTCGGTGTATTTATCTGGCCAAATACCCCCACTATATATAGGGCAGGGGAGGTACTACCTCCCTCAAAGTCCTAGGGGCCAGCCACCCCCTTGCCCCTTCTCCCCTCTTGCCTTTCCCTAATGGGCCCTCTTCCCTCCGGAATTGGCCCATTAAGCCTTTTGACCTCTAAATTGATTTTCTCTTTTATTAAATAATGATGAATAAATGATTAAATCAATATTTAACATTGATTCACATATTACTCAATCTCCATGGCTATGGAACACCTTCCACCTCCACTCCGGACATCCTCCGGACTTACCAAAACCCTTCCGGTTTTCTCTCTTCTCTTCTTCGGTGATTTTACCGATCCTATAAACACTCTCTAAGCATCATCAAACCCTTAAGTATGATACCCCACGGTTCGGGAACACCCCAGACATGGTCGGGACACTCCTGGACTAATGATCGATAGAGGAACCTGGATGGCCATGTGACCCCTGTGCATTCCATGAAGATCTTTCGTCGTTTGAACCCGGACGGTCATGTCTTATTCCCTTTGTCTCTCGACACTCGCATTTCCCGAGAACTAATCAATGACATCACCATGTCGTGTTCGATCTTGTTACCGAACAATGCTACTTGACTCGTTCAACAAGTGATATCCCTGTGATCAAATCACACGCTATGCAACTATTGGATATAACTTCTCCGAGTGTGCCCTTGAGTATCTTTCCGTCAAGTGGATGGACAAATCCTGCTCTTGGCATATATTGCCTCTACGGTTCCTCCGAATACCTGAACACACCTTTATTGTCACTGTATTACCAAGTGAGGTTTGATGCTATCTAAGCACTCTCGGGAGACAGTGATTGATATAGCCTCACAGTCTAAGGAATAGTCTACAAGGATCCATTTCTAATCATCATAACTTGAACTTCGTGACATGATCGGGTCATGATGTTTAGGTTGGGTATTGGTTCATCATCTCATTCTCAGAATGAGTTGACTCCATTTCCAACTGGCATAAATGCCACATGATCAGGAACCTTGATCATCTGTTGACCAATGAACCAGTGGCTAGAGTTTCATTGGGAACCCTTGGTTGTTTATATATCACACGTGTATTGATATTTCCTCTCAATACAGTTATAGCATGATATAAAACTTAATTATAAACTTTATGAAATATGATAATAATCCTTATTATTATTTGTCTCTAGGGCATATTTTCAACAGTAGTTTGGTGGATGCACGTCTTGTTCGTGTCCTTCTTGTTCTACTTCTTCATCTTCTCCTCCTCCCATGGGTATTTCTTGTTGGGGTAGATTAGCTTCGACCTGCGCGTCATAACACAAACGTCCATCCTCGATAGAAAATAAACCGTTAGGTAAAGGAGCCGGGATCAAGTGATCCGCTCTAGGTATATTGAAGAAATATCTACCATGATTTTTAGAAATCATACCACATGCTCTTAGAGTAGATAGACCGAGATGGTTACCTCTAGTCAACGGTTAGATGTTACCTAGGTTGATGCGAACTGCGTATGCAAGAACGGTCACAAATCCTCCTCCACATATGGGTCCTCGAGATTGAAGAGCCTTAAACTTAAGGTAAAACACAAGAAGAGCGTCCAAATTTGGTGTTAAGTTACAATTGACAAGTGCAGCTTTTGCGAGGATTAACATGTCCTCCTAATTAACTCTAGTAAACTCACCACATGCCTGCAGTGTGTTAGCAATAACATACAACAAATATCGAATATCAGGATGATCAATTTGGTTTCCCTTGGGTGTGTTTCCATGGATTCTCATCAAGTTAAAATATTGTGAAGGGGAAGGATCTAAAACAAAGGTAGTTGTGCGTACATAGATGGTGTTGTTGGTTAACCCAAAGCATTGAGCCCATTGGCTAAGTATCAAAGTATACTCACAATTCGTAAGGAGAAATTTAATTCGATCAACTCCGAGCCTTTTGTTCCTTAGAACAACCATAAGGATCCACCGTGTGTGTCAAGGTGCAGAAGAACTCAAGCGTCAAGCAGCGGTATGTCCCAACATCCTGAAAGACAAAATTGTACAAACCAACATTGTTGCAAATTAAATCAAAATCAGCACGAATGCCAAGTTGGTTCAGGATATAAAGGCACGCCCACTTGGTGGACTTGATATCTCGAATCTTGAGACGATCGAAACGGGTCAGATGGAACTCCTCGGTGAAATTGATGCCAAGTGACTCGGGGGGTTAACGTATTAACGGGTGGTGCAGAGGATTCCGCAGCCATCTCACGTGTACGACTCCTCGTGTTCATCTAATTAATAAAACAAGACAAAGTAAATAAAGATTGATAATATTTTTTAGTCCAATAGAAACATAGAATACGTGATTCTCTTCACCAACTACAAAAGAAACTCTTCTAAAATCAATGCTAAGCATACTTAATATCAAGATTAAATCAAGAACAAGACCTATGTCTAGATTGGCAATGATGAATGATTAAGCAAAGCTTTTGCACAAATAAGTTGGGGATCGGATGAGAATCATACCTTAGATCGAGTGGGTGCGAAGAATCGAAGAAAAATTGAGTAAATTTGAAGATCCAATGAAGGTGGTTTGAAGTTTGGAGGAAGACGAAAGAGAAAAAATGATTTGGGGATTTTTGGTTACCTCCTCGGGGTGCTTTTGGCATCCACGTACTCGATACGGGTGGGCGGTATGGCCGGAGCCCGCCCATACCGAGCCGACTTACCTTGGGGGCAAGGTCTGCTCCCATGCGGTGCACTCGGTACGGGCACGCAGTACGGTTGCACGTGCTCGTATTGCTGGTCATTAATGTTGCGGTCACTTTTGCTTAAAATCTGATGTTTGCTCGGGGGTCCAGTACGGGCACGCAGTACGGGCGCATCCGGCCATACCAGTGGTCGTTATCGACACTGTTCCTTCAGCAAACATCAATTTTGTTTATCTTTCTTTGCCTTGAGGTGGTACAGGCACAAGGTACGGTCTACTCCGGCCGTACCAGTGGTCGTTATCGACACTCTGAACTACAAAAACTCAAGGAATTAGATTAGTAGTTCTGTGCACCTTTGCACATCTTATCAAAAGGTGAGATAGCAGCAAAAAACACTAAGTAATGATCCAGCAATACTTGTTAGGCCTTGTGTTAGTAAAATAAAATATAGAGGATTACCTTGTTTCTTCTCCTCTTTTCATAGGTCTTCTTGAACACTCTTTATTATAAAACAAAAACAAAACAAACTAACACGATAGAAAATATAATAGGAAACATAAAGAGAAATTTCATTTCACATGGGTTGCCTCCCATGAAGCGCTTCTAATTAAGGTCAATTAGCTTGACCTTGATGATAATCACTTAGGTTTGTGGAGTGGAATACCCACTCCAAAGAAGTTTGCTTTTAAAGTAATTACACCATCATCATCATTAGGTTTGGCCTTCTTTTTCCTAGGGAAGTGGACTACAAAATGATCTCTAGATAGTAGCCCTATTCTTACATTCCCTTCATGTAAATTAATAAAAGCTTTAATAGTTCTTAGGAATGGCCTACCAAGAATTATAGGTGCTATGGGATCTTCAGGCATGTCCACGATAACAAGATCAATAAGATCGGGACTACCTTTAATTTCAACAACTATATTTTCTTTGATCCCAATAGCTTGTTTATAAGTCGAATCAGCTAGATGGAGTCTTAATTCAGTTGTAACAAATGGCCCCAAGTTTAACTTACCGAATAGGCTTTTGGAAATCATTGAGATGCTTGCACCAAGATCACAAACTGTGGATATCTCATTAACTCCAAACTTAATTTTAATAGTGGGCTCAAATATATCATCTAGCTTAGCTGGAAGCTTATCAGCTAGTATTTTGTACTCCATCTCTAAATCGCGAACCTTAGATGATACTTGTTGTATAAATTGTTGGTACATAGCATCATTACCTTAATCTATACCTAGATTCTTAACGGTGATCATCTTCAATAGATCTTCCATTGTATATTCTGGTGTTGGCGCGTTGCTATAATCCAGCTCTTCAGGTTTTTCTTCATTGGTTACCACCCTCATCATCTTCATGTCTTCTACTGTATTTGGCTCGGGTTTTCTTGCAAACTTTTCTAGTATGAGAGCTTGGATCTCGCCTACCTTACCTAGCTGACCCTCCACGGTCTTTGTTCTTTCCTATAGAGCCTGAACATCATCTCTAATTGCAACGGCCTGATTAGATAATATTCCTATACTACTTTCATGGTTTTCTGTAATCTTAATAATCATATTGTTTTGTTCGGTTTAAGCTTGCATAAGTGTTCTAATAGTTTGCTCAAACGGGAGATTGCCATGATTTTCTCCATTAGTATTATCATAATTATTATAAGGAGCTCCTGCAGGATTAGTATGATATTTTTGAACATTAGAAGCATAATTATTTTTCCATGCAGGATTAAAAGGAGTGCGATCTATAAAATTAACATCATTAACATTGGTAGTGATAGCATTAACTTGGGTATCTTCCTTACCCTTTACTAAGCTAAGAAACTCATCTAGCTTAGATGTAAGCTCCTCATTGTTTACCTCGGTAATTGAACTTACTCTCTTCGAGGTTCTTTCCACATGCCATTGGGCATGGTTATTTTGCATATCATCAAGTAACTTCTTTGCAACACTCACCTTCTTTCCCATGATAGTTACTCTTGCTACAATATCTAGCATAGACTTAGACATTGGGTTAAGACCATTATAAAATAAGTGTAATATAAGTCACTCTTCCATCCCATGATTAGGACAGTTCATTACGGCTTCTTTCATTATTTCCCATGCAAGCGCTAGTGGCTCATAGTCTTCTTGTCTAAAGCTTGTAATGTTGGATCTTATCTGCATAGTCTTAGCTGGGGAAAGAAATTAGTCATAAACAAATTAGTGCATTCCTCCCAAGATTTAATAGTGCCCTTTGGTAGAGCTAGCAACCAATCCTTAGCCTTTCCTCTAAGAGAGAAAGGGAATAATCTTTGCTTAATAGAATTTGGATCTACATCCTTAATATGCATCATGTCACAAATTTTAGTAAAAGTATTTAAGTGCGATCCCGAATCCTCAGAAGATGAACCCCTAAATTGGTTTTGTTGAACCAAACTTAAAAGGTTAGGTTTTATCTCATATGTTTTCGCATCAACTGCGGGTTGAGTGATGGGTGCACGAATAAAATCATCAGTGGGAGTAGCATACTCCCTTAATCTCTTTTGAGCCATGGCTCTTATGTTTTTGGTAATTTTTAAGTAATGAAAACGAATAACAAGTAACTATATTTTTTGAGTTTTCAAATAGATAACAAGAAAGTAAACTAATAACAAGAATTAAACTACAACTAATAATAAAACTAAAAACAAGGTCTCTAATGACCTCACCAGGATAGCGAAATTGCTTCCCCGGCAACAACGCTAGAAAAAGGGTTGATACCTTCGATCCGGATTCACATATGTAGTATAATATCGTTTTCCCTAGAAGACCTAGGTTTAATCGAACCTTGGAAAGCACTGCTAAAAGGTAATAAAAAAGGACATGTCTACAAGACTTTGTTTGTTTGTTTTACCTTAGTTGACCGAACCAATCTAGTTTACATTATAACGGGTTTGAATCAATGGATGGAGATAGTCCAGGGTTGACGATCCACCTGTAGCTGTAAATCAAATGGGATAAAAGATAATAATAAGCATAGTCATGCATAATGTTTGTATTGAGATAATCTCTTGTGGGCAACACATCTTACTATTCTAGAGACCCCGTGATGCAGCGGGCATAGCAATAGACTTTTAGTCCAACCGAGAGTACACCGAAGCCATGGGTTACAAACAATTACTAAGTGTAAACACAGATCAAAGCTTTAAGTGGTGATGTTGTTGTTAATCCCGAATGAGGCGCTAAGCGAAGACCGTACTACCATTTCTGTCACTGAGGTTCCTATGAGATCGCCGCTAGCCAAGTATCTCACCTCGAGCCTTTATCAATATATGGGATTTTGGGTACCTACAAGTCCACAGATCAAGACAAGAGACAAAGAAACAAAAGATACAAATCACGAATCCAAACAAAATACAATTCTCCCATGATCTAGATGCACATAATTGCTGCGAGGTTTCTCCCCAACCCGCGGCCCGTGAGGACTACTCACTCAGAACAAATAGATCAGAGATAGAAAACATCATGCAAATACTTAGATTGAAATCAAATATTGTTACAATGTTCGCCAAATCACAAGGAGATCTAAAGTACAAAGCAATGTCTATGGCTAGTGCAGGGATGGATGGTGGAAGTGATGAACAATGGATGAACAATGGTGTGGATCTCCTTTGGTGGTGTTGTGATGCAATCTGAGAATGGCGTCTCTCTAGCCGGCGGCTGGATCCTTGATATATAGGTGTCTTCATGAAAGGTGTAGGGTTTGACGAGACAAAGCCGTCGCCACCTGGTACGGGTAGGCGGTACGGGTGGACCACGCCCGTACTAGTGGTTGTTAAGCTTGCAGACACCCTGGAACGCTTCTCCAATTGCTTGGCCGTGTGTACTTCCTAAAAATCCTTCATTATGACTCCTTATTTCGCTTTAAAATCAGTGATTTCCTGCACAACATAAATCAAAGAAGGGATTTGCATATCTTTGTAATTATTAGTCATTAGTGGCAAAAGTTGAGAGTTTCTTTGGCAATTGCTTGACCAAAAACAATGTTTAAACATAGTGAAGATGACAAAAATCGGAGACGTCGGTGATTTACCTCCTCACGAGGGTCCCAAACCTAGGTACAAAACCTGTGTCATTCTCTTTGTCGTGTGTGTGCGCCGTCGTCTTTGTCGTTGCTGAGAAGCTCGGAACGCGTGATTCAGCCTCCTCTCGAACTCAGGGCTCGTTGGACCCCTGTTTGTTCGCGGGACACGTCTCCGACATTTGGCGCGCTAGGTAGGGGGTTGAGGCGTGTTCCAAAGACCTTTGCCTGCTTCCCTAGGATGTTGGCTCGCACCAAGACACGGCCAGAGCGCGCCCTATGCCGCATGACTAGCCGAGCGTAGATGGATCCCAGCCCCCAACACATGTCACCAAAGTCATCTCATGGATGGAGGACGATCAGGGCTCCTCCTTCTGACCGTTGCGAGAGCTCGTGCTTTCCTCCCACGACAACACGTTGCTCTCCTGCACCGCATCCTCCCATGGCCAGCCAGACCAACCCACCCCGGAGGCCACCAAGTGCATGGTGCACGAGCTTCTCAACCACCCACCAGCGGAGTCGGGGCATGTGAAGTGGTGCGATCGTCTCTCGGAGCTCATCGACATCACCCCCCTCGCCCCCCGGGCACCGAGGGCTGAGCCCAAGAACAAGGCGCCGGGGGCTTCCAGCCCGCTACGAGCCCGAGAATCTGGCGGGGCACCCAAGGTCGGCAACGCTACGTCCCACCCCAGTCATTGCTTCCAGATCATCTCCCCTCCTCCGGTTGCCATTGTCCCTGCCCCTAGGCTTCCCCATGGGCAGGAGGATCGCATCGTCGAGGAGATCACAGCGGCAGGACAGCAGAACCGCGTTGCTATCACCAACGGCAAGGAGGTGCAGGGCAATGGATGCCTTTCCTTTACCAAGGATCTCCATCGCATGGTGTGGCCGCACAAGTTCCACCCTGAGATACCGTCATGCTATGACGGATCAGCAAACCCTTGCGAATTTCTGCAGCTCTATACCACAGTCATTGAAGCGGCGGGGGCAACAACTGCATCATGGCAAACTGGTTCCCACTGAGCCTCAAGGACACGACGCGGACCTGGCTGATGAACCTTCCCAAGGAATCCATCGGCTCATGGTCGGCCCTCTGCTCCCTCTTCATTGCCAACTTCAAGGGAACCTACGAGTGCCCGCTCGCCTACTATGAACTTTGCCAGGTTCATTAGCAGCTCGGGGAGACCCTCTTCAAGTTCCTGCAGAGGTTAAGCCAGATTTGCAACAAGATCCCTAAGATCTCAGACTCCAACATGATCACTGCGTTCTCCGAGGCGGTCAAGGATGTCCGCATGAGGGAGAAGATTGGCATCCATGGGGAGAACCTCATCACGGCCGCTGAGCTATTCGTCATGGTGGATAAGTGCACCAAGGTGGAGGTAGGGCGGATGTTCGGTCTTGCTGAGGCAGATGGCACCCCCAAGCCCCCGAGCACTACCAAGAGCACAAGCAAGGACCCCAAGCGGAAGCCCGCTGCTGTCCTGGCCATCGAACCTAAGCGGAAGAGCCCTCGCGAAGGTGTTAGTGAGAGGGAGTACGATGACCAAGCATATTGTGTTTTCCATAAGAAGCACAGACACCCCATAGACGGCTGTTACAAGCTCAAGAAGCTTCACGACCAGCACAACATCCAGTGGAAGGGAAGACGGGAAGGCGAGGCAGGAACAACCAAGGCGGCAACAGAGGTGGGGGACGCTGGGACAACAACCATGGTGGTCAAGGGGCGCACCATGCGAGGCATCGGGCCAACGCTGCCCAGCAGCTCCCGTGTTCCCATGAGAGGGCCGAAGGGAGCGTCGGGGGTTACCACGAGCCGAGGGGCGCCATAGCCTGCATCCTCGGCGGCTCCCAGGCCCTGGCATCCAACAGGCACTTCAAGCAGCTCACTAGGGAGGTAACTGCTGGTCGGCCTAGGGCCCTATCCTCGAGACTCGAGTGGTCGCAGTACCCCATAACCCTTGGATGCGGAACACCACCCTACCTCCACCAGGGTTGTGGGAGCTCTGCCCATGATGTACACGCCCACCATCAAAAACATCGCGGTTGCTAAGATGCTCATCGACGACGGGTCTAGACTGAACATTATATCCATCGAAACCTTCACCAGGCTACAAGTGCCGTACGATCGGCTGATGCTGACCATGCCCTTCTCGGGGGTCACGAACGGTACTACCATACCCATTGGGAAGGTGCGCCTCTCTGTCACGTTCGGATCCCGCGACAACTACCGAATGAAGCTCATCGACTTCAATGTGGCGCACAACAGCCTCCTCTACAATGTCATCTTGGGCTACATGCCCTCACCAAGTTCATGGCCGCCACTCACCACATGTACAACATTGTCAAGATGCCAGGAGGCAAGGGAGAGGTCATCATTATCCGTTGTGATGAAAAGGAGGCCATGCGCTCTCTCGAGTGCACCTACAAGGCCGTGGCCACAGCCTACCCAGAGGATCTGGACGCCCTCGACTACGTCGGGGGCACTGTGAGGAAGAAGCAGATGGTGGCTCAGGAGAATGCGCTAGAAAAGAGGGTGGCCGCCACACTATATCCGCCTGACGAGGGTCACCCTACGACCGCCGCTCGCAGCCAAGGGATGTCTCTGGCATAGGCTTCTCCCGCCCGTGCTGGTGCTGGCGGTCCCCGCGAGGGCGAAGTGGGTCCCGGGATTCCTGACTTCCCGGTAGACTGCACTTAGCGCGAGTTTGACCCCAACTCCCTCCCTGGTGGTGTTTGAAGGGCGTCTGGGGGGCGTCGGGAGGGTGTGGGAGTCCTCCCTCTCTCTCCCTCGTGCAGGGCGGTCAGCTGCCGCCCGTGTTTTGAAGGTGATGCCCTAAACTCCCATCCTCGGCAGCCTTATTTATCATGAGGTCCTGTGAGGGTCATGATGGCGATGTAATATTTGGACCTATTTGGTACTTCCTCGTTTGGATATTGTGCCTGGTGCCAATTCTGCCATTGGTTTTTTCCTTTGATAAAATATCTTCAAAAAGTTGCGCGCAGCTAAGGCTCCTCAACAGGTGCCACACGAGTGGGGTGCTAGGTATGGTGTCTTCCACCGAGCCGCCTCCCAGCAACACATGGCCTAAAGTGTAGATCGTTAAACTCTCGGACTAGTTCCGACCATGATTCAACTCACCCATGGTGCCTGGTTCTTGTGACCCTCGGGAGGCGCTTGTAGGGAAAGAATGATGCGTATGTTTTCTGCTTTACGACCCCATCCACGATGTCTACTGCCAGGCCACAACCCAGGGCCTAAAGTGTATAGCTCTGAACTCTCGGACTAGTTCTGGCCATGAGTCAACTCACCCATGGTACCTAGTGCACAAAACCCTCGCGAGATGCGTGCAAGGAAGTCGTCCCTTGCCTTTTTCGATGGCTCTCTCTACAAAGTTTACCTCTGGGGCACCGTCCGTTCACCCAAGGCCTAAGGTATCAAGCTCTGACTTACAGACCTGCTCCGGCGACGAGTCACCTCACCCACGGTTCCTGGAGCTCAAAGGAGGCTGCTTCGGCCGCAAGTCAACTCACCCACGGTACCTAGTGTTCTAAAAGGGCCATTCCCCGCTGAACCTGGGTCTAAAGTGTCGATCTCTAAACTTAAAGGATGACCCCAGCTACACATGCAGGAGCCCGCGGCAAGCCCATGTTTTTGCCTCGTGGTCCCTTCCTTGAGGGACGAATAGGCCGGATGTTGCCACACTATTCTCTCCTCGAGAGGCCACCGAAGCGGTCGGAGGGGGTATCCCACTTCAGCGACTGAGATTCATCCTAGACCTACGGTCCCCTCAGTAATGGGGAGTACTAACAGGACGAGTGGCTACCCTACGGTCTTCCCCTCGGGAGGCTCGCAAGGTGGCTCGCGAGAACATCTTCCCCGATGGCCAGACCTAAAGCACCAAACCTACGGGCAAGTTCAGCGACAAGGCATCATGAGGTCAGTGGCGTCATGTACTCTACACATTTATAGCTTCCCAGCGGGGACCCCGATGGCCCTGTGCTACAATCTGCGATAGGCAGTGATGACTGCAAGTGCATAGACCAATTGTAGCTAGTTTCGAAGTAAAGATATCAAACCCACATAGAGCTATTGGTAAAGGTCTTTATGCCCCTCCTTACTATCTACCAAAGAATACTTATAAGTTGTATTTGATCTCAAGTAAAGAGTGTTTGAAAGGTTTATGGTTGTTTGTAGAAAAGTCACTAAAAAGTAAAAGAAAACAAGTAACAAGATTGTATGAAAGCATGGTTAAACTCAATAGGGCTAAAACATTCTCGGGGATGTAGGATACACCACTAGCATAGTATTATTGTTATATGTAATCGAGATAAATTACTTCTTGTGTCATGATATGTGTGGAGAGAGCCCCATAATAAGATGTTCACTACAAGGCTCGTAAGAAGCCACTTTGTTGAGCCAAGAGTGAGGTCACCTCTAAATAATCACTGCGATGTCTGAGAGCAGTCACCCATACAAACCACCGCAATTAAGGGTTTCCCCATGGATATCGTAATTAGCTTAGGGAGTCCCTCTCTAATCCCCCTTTGACCGTGTAGGTTACGAGCCGGCGCCATTCTCTCACGGGGCATTCTAGTTACGCTTCCAAGACATGCCCAAAGGATTTCTCCCTCCCTTTAGTACCGAAGGCAAATGATATGTGGCCGACTACACATACCATCTAAACAGAGAGATCAAACACAAATCATAATTATATTATAGACAAGCAAGTCATACGGACACAAGAATAGATCATCTTTATTACAAGTTCATAATGGTGCTAGGGTTTATCCATCTCTCCAAGAACAAAGGAACTACTCACTCATGGAAGCAATCAACAACATCATCATAATCAAATGAATGGACAAAAGTATGAAAGTAGATCTAATGCAAACCACAACTGGATCTGGAATTACAAAGAGATCTAATAGATGAAAGATGGGAGTAATGGTGGTGATGGAGATGTAGCAGTTGATGATGAAGGGGATGATGCGTTTTCCTCCAACGATCCGTGAATCAACTAAGATTTTACCCCAGCCCAGTTCTTCCTTCAGATCCCTCTCGGCTGTGGTGTTTCGTGGTTTCTGGTGGCTGTGAATGTTGGATTTCCCTCTCGTCTTCACTAGGGAGAAGTATTTGACGAGGCGGTCGCGATGGTGCCTGGTATAGGCGGATGGTACGGGCGGGCTCCGCCTGTACCAATGGTCGTTATTGGTACTGATGTCTCCTCCTTGTTTAGTATTCTTCCAGGTGCGAAGGTAAATTCATAAAATGACTTTTATCACTTAGAAATATCATATAATTACACAATATGACAACTCTAATTGATATGTTCATATATGACTTCATGATTTGGGATCCTGTTGAAACAAGAACAAAATAGCACGCATAGACACAGTGAAATACAAAAATCCCTACTCTATTTATGCAAAAACAAAAGTTAAATATGCTTCAATTTTGGACTCATCAACTCCCCCAAGCTAGGCTCTTGCTCATCCTTGAGCAAGATGGTGTCTTATGGACAACATCATCATGTTCATGAGACACGAGTCGTTACAATAAATGAGGTAGGAATTGAAGCAGGAATACAACATCGGATGTAAAGACACGTCGGGGGTATTACCATACCCTTACACATTACATAACATAGAGGCTTCCACACCTTTTTCAGTATTAATGAAATTATAATAAGATGCTAGTGATTCAACATATCATATAATCACAGAGTTTAAAGATATAGAGCATTAAGTTTAGTAGTGAATATTCATGATCATTTTCTTTCTTTCTCTTTTTTCTATGTTCGATTCTTTTGATAGTTGTTTTATTTGTTTCTTTTGATACTTGTACATCTATGTGTTTACTTGCTCCCTTTTCTCTTCTTCTTTTCAACACAACTATTTGATCATGCTCACTACTTAAATGGCTTTCAAAAACTCTTAATTATAATATGCTACCAGAATTCTTCTTCTCATAACTTAATCAGTACTTTTGTGTGGAAGTCCCTAAAATTATGACAGCTGTACAAGTATCATAACACTCAACCTAGTTCAATCATCTAATATAATAATCATGAATCAAAAACAACTTCAATTATCATAAAGTCTTATAAATTAGCGGATATAAATCTTCTCTTGAATAAAGGGAACTCGAAGTTGATGAACTAATGCAAATTTGGAATTTAAAACCTAACCATGCATGCAGAAAAGTAAACATGCAAAACTATAAGATAGATTACAAGGTTATCACAGATCCCCCCAAGCTTGGCATCAAGTCGGGTGGATCAAATAATCCCTTGAGATTATTCGATACCGTGGCATGCATCATGGTGAAGGAGTCTTGTTGGAAAGTGCCACACAAAGCTTCTTGCTCGTCTCTTCCAGAGAATATATGCATTGAAGACACTTCTGTAGATCCGAATGCAAGAGGAACATACCATCAGCAACTTTGCTCATCATGTCATTGAGTTCCTTCTTGCCTTCAAGATCCAAAAGGCACTTGCGCACGATCTCCTTGTGGATGAGCTCTTCTTTCTGGTACTTCTCTATCCTATGAAGACGGTGTTCATTGTCTGGGACGTGCGTGCCAACTAGCACGTCTAGAAGGTTGAACACCAAACCTCTTGTGGCGTCATGCTCATGCACGTGTTCATGGTGATCTTCTTTGTTGTTGACGTATGAGCCATAGTCTCCTGATAAGTTCCTGCATTGGAGTTGTTAGACTTCTTATGCTTTGGTGAAGAGTAGTTGACGGAGATGAGCTTGAGCGACTCTGTGCACCCCTTCCCATGAGGTTTCTTGGCTTCTTCCTCATCTTTAGGCTTCACCATTGCCAAGTAGTCCGGTTGCTTCCATACCCTCTTTGATTTCTCCATGAATATCTGGAACTCCTCATCTGCAAAATCATCATCAGAATCATAAGTGTACAGCTTGTTCTTTGGGCTTAGGCCTTGAGCTTCACGATCATCAGCTTCGATGGAGGAGGTCTAGAAACTATTCCACGAACGAGCCATGAGGTTTAGAGGCTTGCCTTTAGCATGAATCGAGTTGCACATCAAGTAGATTAGATCTGTTGATATAAGAGAGAGGTGGATCTCTAAAGAGACTTATAAAGGGTTAGAGGTAGGGTAAAATTCATACTGAGAGGAAAAGCGTCACCCAAGAAAAGAATCCTAACAAATATGGAAATAGATAAGTGCAAAAGAAGGAAATTCGGGTCGCAATGACCAGTCGGTACGGGCGCACGCCCGTACGGCGCGCCCATACCGGGTCCTTTCCAAAAGCAACGTGTGCCGAAGTCGGTAACTAATCAACCAACTAAGCAGTACGGGCGGGTCCTGCCCGTCCGTGCCATCTTCACGGCGATTCAATTTCTCATTTTTTACACAAGAATAAACTAAAAGCGGAAGGCAGTCAAAGAATAATAACGACCAGTCGTACAGGGGGTTGCGCCCATACGGCGCAGTCGTACCCATTATGCAAAAATGAGATCGAGCCATCAATAGGCTTAACGACCATCGGTATGGGCGGATATGGCCGTACCGCCCGCCCGTACCGATCTCGTAAGACCGACAATGAACTCAGAAAAATGAGAGGAAATCAAATATGCAAAAAGAAATAGCAAAAAATCATCCAGAACAAATATGTGTTTAGGATTTCATAAGCCATGATCATCGAGGGAATATGGACTCATTTGAGTTTCTTTTCTTCCACTCTTCGAATAAAATAGGTCATAGAAAATCATCAAAACCTTTGCAAGAAGAAATAGAGAACATCCTTTTCAGTAGTGTGGTTCCCACAGGTATGTACACGGATGACACCTCCTTAAGATGAGCAACTTCTTGAGTGTCCATGAACATTTCCTCCATCTCTTCCTTCGTTTGTAGGATCTATAAATCAAATTCTTGAAAAAGTAGAGTCCAACGGATCATTCTTGTCTTAACATCGGTCGTTTCTAGGATTTCATTTAAGCCAACACGATCAGTATGTACTCTAACTTTAGATTCCATGATATAAGATCTAAATTTATCACAGGAGAAAACTACCGTGAAGAATTCTTTTTCTGCCATAGGATAGTTATTTTGGGCCCCGTTCAAGGTGCGACTAGCATGATGAATGATATTAAGGTCATCCCCATCATACTGACAAAGAATCGCTCCTACGGCTTCATGACTAGCTTTACAAAACATCTCAAAAGGTTTCTTCCAATTAGGTGGTTTTATAATGGGAGCTTCAAGAAGGGCTTGCTTTAATATGTTGAAAGAAGTAAGACACTTTTCATCAAAATTAAAACAAACATCCTTTTGAAGAAGGTTAGTTAATGGTCTAGCAGTTTTCGAAAATTTCTTAACGAATCTTCTATAAAATCCTACATGACTTAAGAAGCTTCTTATACCTTTTATGTCTCGAGGAGGGGGTAACCTTTCTATTACTTTAATCTTTGCCTTATCGACTTCTATGCCCTTTCCTTAGACTTTGTGACTGAGACTATGCCTTCTTGAACCATAAAATGTCATTTCTCCTAGTTCAAGACCAAGTTAGTGTCTTCACATCTCTGCAAAACTTTATGAAGATTATTGAGACAATGATTAAAGGAAGTTGCATAAATAGAGAAATTTCCCATGAACACTTCCATAATACTTTCAACATAATCGGCAAAAATAGTAGTCATGCATCTTTGAAACATGGCAGGGGCATTGCAAAGACCAAAAGGCATACGACGATAAGCGTAAAGGCCATAGGGACAAATAAAAGTAGTTTTAAGTTGATCATTAGGGTGTACAGCAATTTGGAAAAAACCGGAATAGCCGTCTAAGTAACAAAAATGAGAATGCATAGCAAGCCTTTCTAAAGTTTGATCTATAAACGGTAAAGGGTAATGGTCCTTTCGAGTTTATTTATTTATTTTCCTATAGTTAATGCACATCATGTGTCCAACAACAGTTCTAGTAGGTACCATTTTGTTATGTTCATTTTCTACAACTGTAAACCCACCTTTCTTTGGAACACAATGAATAGGACTTACCCATTCACTCTCCTCCACATGAAAGATGATGCCTACATCCAACAAACGTATTATTTCTTTTCTTACATCCTCTTTCATGTGAGGTTTAAGACGTCGCTGAAAGTCCACGACCGGCTGAGCTCCTTATTCCATGAATATTCTATGGGTGGCTATCGAGGGACTAATCCCCTTGAAGTCACTCATCGAATACCCAAGAGCATTTCGATACATGCGGAGAACCTTCACCAAGTTTTCCTCCTCTTTCTATATGAGGTTAGCGCTTACAATAGCAGGAAATTTATTTGTCTCATCAATAAACCTATATTTTAGTTCCTTAGGTAGAGTTTTAAGAACCGGAGGAGGAAGAGCCTCGTATCCTTTCCTTATAGGTTCTTCATATTTTTGATTAATCTCGATGTCCACCTCAGGTCTGGAGTCAAGATAGTCATCTTCAGCTTTTTCTACGTCTTGAAGAATATTATTATTGTTGACTAAACTTCTTGCTATATCATCATTAGGAGTCTCGATGACTATTGAAGCTAAATTTACGATATTACCTTCTTCCTCACATTCATACTCATCATCATCTAATTCTTCAATAGTCGGCTTTTGGTCAAATTTAGAGAAATGAAAATCCATTTTCTCTTCACCAACCTTGAGAGACACAGTTTGCTTTTTGCAGTCTATGTTTGCTCTTGCGGTATTTAGAAAAGTTCTTCCAAAAATGATGGGACAATAAACATCAGTGGGCATATCAATAAGAACAAAATCAATGGGATATTTATAAGGTCCAATGTAGATTGGTACATTCCTAATATTCTTTTACCTTACCGGAGTCTTTATAAGCATTGAGACAATCATATTCAATTTCTATACCTCATTCGCCTCCTAAACCAAATCCCCATGTTTCTCTATTATGGCGAATTTGTTCTAAAAGTTCCCACGCTTTAATTATAGTTAACTCCATGAAAGAACCTCCTGAATTCGTGTTAAGATCATGTTTAATTTGTTGATGAAGTCCTCCATAGAAAATATGTAAAACGTAGCATTCAGGTAAATCGTGATGGGGACATTTATGAAGTAGAGACTTGTACCTTTTGTAGGCTCTTACCAAACCTTCACCTCGGCGGTTCTTGAAATTTGTAATTACCCTTCTTACTTCAGCAGTTTTCACCTGGGGAAAGAATCGAGACACGAATTCTCCTTTAAGTTTTTCCCAGGAATCATTTTTCTCTGCAGGGCAAATTCTATACGAAGCCAAAGCAGTGTTGGTTAGAGATTGGCTAAACAATTTAAGTTTCAATTCATCATCAGAATAGCCTCTCAATTTAAGAGCCCATAATAGCTCGGTAAAATGCATTAAATGATTGTAAGGATCCTCATCGGGGTCATCTCCTACAAAAGTTTTCTCTTTAATAATAGTCATAAAGCGAGGGTTGACCTCGTATTCTAGTTCGCTCCCACTCGGTAATTATTTAACTATTCCTCTATTGAACTTCCCAAGGTATTTATTAGCATCGAGATGATTAATCAGTCTAAGTGCAGTCATGGTGCTCACCTAAAACTAGTAAACAACTTACTAAAACAATGAGTCAAATAAGTAACTAAGAACAAAGACCAAAAACTCTTAGCTCCCTGGCAACAGCGCTAGAAAATAGCTTGATGACTGCAACTTCACAAACCAATTGTAGCTAGTTTCGAAGTAAAGATATCGAACCCACATATAGCTATTGGTAAAGGTCTTTATGCCCCTCGTTACTATCTACCAAAGAGTACTTATAAGCTATCTTTGATCTCAAGTAAAGGGTATTTGAAAGGTTTATGGTTGTTTGTAGAAAAGTAATTAAAACAAGTAAAAGAAAACGACTAAGAAGATTGTATGAAAGTTTGGTTGAACTCAATAGGGCTAAAACGTTCTCGGGGATGTAGGATACACCACTAGCATAGTATTATTGGTATATGTAATCGAGATAACATACTCCTTGTGTCATGATATGTGTGGAGAGAGCCCCATAATAAGATGTTCACTACAAGGCTCGTAGGAAGCCACTTTGTTGATTGAAGAGTGAGGTCACCTCTAAATAACCACTGTGATGTCTGAGAGCGATCACCCATATAAACCACCGCAATTAAGGGTTTCCCCATCGATATCGTAATTAGCTTAGGGAGTCCCTCTTTAATCCCCCTTTGACCGTGTAGGCTACGAGCCAGCGCCAATCTATCACGGGGCATTCCGGTTACGCTTCCAAGACACGTCCAAAGGATTTCTCCCTTCCTTTAGTCCCTAAGTCAAATGATATGTGGCCGACTACACATACCATCTAAAGAGAGAGATCAAACACAAATCATAATTATATCATAGACAAGCAAGTCATACGGACACAAAAATAGATCATCTTTATTACGAGTTCATAATGGTGCTAGGGTTTCTCCATCTCCCTAAGAACAAAGGAACTACTCACTCATGAAAGAAATCAACAACATCATCATAATCAAATGAATGGATAAAAGTACGAAGGTAGATCTAATGCAAACCATAATTGGATATGGAATTACAAAGAGATCTAATAGATGAAAGATGGGAGTAATGGTGGCGATGGAGATGTAGCGGTTGATGATGAAGGGGATGATGTGTTGTCCTCCAATGATCCGTGAATGATCTGGGATTTTACCCTAGCCCAGTTCCTCCTTCAGAACTCTCTCGGATGTGGTGTTCTGTGGTTTCTAGTGGCTATGAATGTTGGATCTCCCTCTCATTTTCGCCAGGGAGAAGTATTTGACGAGGCGGTCGCGATAGGGCCTGGTACATGCGGATGGTATGGGCAGGCTTCGCCCGTACCAGTGGTCGTTATCGGTAATGATGCCTCCTCCTTGTTTAGTATTCTTCCAGGTGCGAAGGTAAATTCATAAAATGACTTTTATCACTTAGAAATATCATATAATTACACAATATGACAGCTCTAATTGATATGTTCATATATGACTCCATGACTTGGGATCCTGTTGAAACAAGAACAAAATAGCACACGTAGACGCAGTGAAATACAAAAATCCCTACTCTACTTATGCAAAAACAAAAGGTAAATATGCTTCAATTTTGGACTCATCTGGCAGGACCTGAGCGACAGGGTCGGAGCCCGTAGTGTCTATAACGGCTCGATCATGGTACCCTCCGGAGTGTCCCTCTGACTCACGGCGGAGCCGCCAGACTCGGGGGCTGGCCGCACCCGACACAGCCCGACAACACGCATCAGAGAGGACAACCATGAGAAGAAACCGTTAAAGAAGTTCATTACATCCACACCCGGGAGGCAAAATACCATCAAGACACGACGAGCGCCACCAAGCGACCAGAGTTCCCCACAGCATGGCATTGGCTCGGGCGGCGGGTCGAACTCAGTCTACCTGAGGTGGCTCGGGTAGTCCACACGGCACATCATCGGGTTGTAGATGGACCCGAGATGGTCCCGCAGGTGTAGCGGAACCGGAGTACTGAGCCCTGTCGGATGTCGTGCTCTGTGAGGAAGCAGGCCCAGTCGTCGGTGAGGTACATCTCTCTAGGCGAATGAACCTCTACACTAACTTCCGACCTCTCGTGGCTGCTAGAGTGGCGCAGCAGCACCTCCACGGCGAGCTCGTTAGCCACCCCGAGCACGAAGGGCCACAAAAGTCGCACCCTCGCGAACCAACCAGGGTTCCCAAGGAGGAGGACCAAGTCGATGACCAGTGGGGGCTTATGGTCATCCTTGATCTCGATCATGACCATCGAGGAGGCAGAGAGGGGAGTAGTGCGGGTTCTGGGACACCCCTGAGCCCCTCAACATTCCCCCTGTACCGCTCACGCCCAAGTCCACGCAGTCGCCCCCGACTGCGTGGCGACGATGTCTCCCCCTTCGCGACCATGATGGCCCGAGCGGAAGGGAACGGGAAGACGATTATCAAGCGACTGTCGTGCCTCCCGCGGCCGCTGCTTCATGGGCAGGGCCTCTGCCTCGGCTATAACCAGCGCTTTTCCCTTATCGCCTATAGAAAGTCTCTCAGGTGCCATGTGAGAAGGGGGTTTTCGGTGCTCTGAAGCGGAGAGGAAGGATCGGGGAGTCGGGAAGGACAGTGTCGATGAGGAGGCATTGTTCCCGGACCCTAATTTAACAAGGCAAAGGATGACATCACTATGACAGACGCGTGGCACGGGTCACAAGCGCCCGCAGCAAACCATCGCGTCGTGGGGAGCGGATCCCAAGGCAAGTGAATCCTTTATCTCCCAACGGTCCCTACGGACCGACGAATCGAATGCACAGTGGAGATGCATCCAGGAGCCGAGCACCACGTAACCACGCTCAGGTTGGGGCTCGCTGACCAAATGGGGCCCTTGCCCCTTTGCGCCAACGGAAGGACACACGCATGGAAAGCACCCGGAGGCTACTGTCGGAGTCCTGGTACACGGGTCCCGATCATGCGGACGAAGGCCCACCAAAGGGGCCATTGCCCTTTTCGGTGGTGATGGGACATGTAGAGGGCCTCACGAGGGAAGGTCGAGGATGGCGCATCGCGAGGGTGTTTCCGTGCTCTCGCATGTGCCTCACACGAAGTCCGACCCTCTCGATCTCCGAAGAAGTCTCGAGAGGGCAAGGGAGCGCCCAAGGGCGCACCTGCAATCCTGCCACGATACGGGTAAAGAAGAAAAGATTTTGCAGAGAAGACTATGCTCGGATGGGTCACCTCGGTAAAGAAAGGCGGGACCACCCCCCAACTAGTGTAAGGACGCCAAGGACGTCAGTGGAGCCAAGACAGTTGTCCCTTGCCACTTTGGTGCTAAAGGGACAAGGGCGACATCGGGAAGCAGAGGACGGCGGCATGTGGACTTGCTTTATGAAGGGTCTAAAGGCAACCAAGGCAAGGAGGACTGAGTCCACCCAAAGTAGTTCCATAGACCAGGTCCTCAAGGGGCGACAGTGTGGTGACCCTTCCCTCCCAACATTCGGGATGAAGATGCCTAGTCACCCTATATAAGGAGGCCCTCTCCTACCTTGGAAGAGGTCGATCCCTTGGACTTGTAACCCTAGACATTCGCTATCCATTGTCCCCTCGCGAAGCACTACGAGCAATACAACCAAGCAGAAGTAGGGGCTATACCTCCTTACAAGGGTCCCGAACCTGGGTAAAAAAAGCGTGTCAACCTCTCTATCGTGTGCGTGCACCGTCATCTTCGTCGTTGCTGAGAAGCTTGGAATGCGTGATTCAACCCCCTCTCGAACTCAGGACTTGTTGGACCACTATTCCTTCATGGGACACATCTTTGACAACATCCAATGTCATGATCAGGAAACCTTGATCATCTATTAATCAACAAGCTAGTGTAATGAGAGGCATCACTAAGAACCTTCTATTTGTTTATTAAACACACATGTATTAACGTTTCCTTTTAATACAATTATAGCATGAGAAATAAACATCTATTATACACCTGTAATAAAAATAATAACCATTTATTATTGTCTCTTGGGCATATTCCTTTCAGTCTCCTACTTGCACTAGAGTCAATAATCTTGTTTTACATAGTTATGAATCTAACACCCATAGTGTTATGGTGATGATCATGTTTTGCCTTTGGGAGAGCTTTAGTCAATGGGTCTGAAATGTTAAAATCCATGTCTACTTTGCAAATCTCTATATCACCATCCTGGACATGTTCCCGGATGGAGTGATAACGACGCTTGATATGCTTGGAATTATTGTGAGACCTTGGTTCCTTAGCATTTGCTATGGCACCATTGTTGTCATAATAGATAACCATAGGACCCATAACACTTGGAACCACACCTAGTTCAGAAATGAACTCCTTCATCCAAACTGCTTCCACCACTGCTCTGAAACAGAGATATATACTCCGCCTCCATTGAAGATCTTGCCACCACTGGTTGCTTCGAACTCTTCCAACTCACCGCTTCTCCATTTAAAAGAAATACATATCCAGATTGTGACTTAGAGTCATCCGGATTGGTGTCGAAGCTAGCATCAACATAACACTTTGCGACGAGCTCTTCTTCACCGCCATATATGAGAAACATGTCTTTAGTTCTTCTT
This sequence comes from Avena insularis, assembly GCA_023614405.1. Lineage (NCBI taxonomy): Eukaryota > Viridiplantae > Streptophyta > Magnoliopsida > Poales > Poaceae > Avena > Avena insularis. Next base: position 303,156,504 of record CM042692.1, on the reverse strand, counting down.
AAGTACTTAAAGACATTCTTGACTACTTTCCAGTGTTGTACATCTAGATCACATTGGTACCTGCTAGTCAAACTAACATCATGTACCACATCTGGTCATGTACATAGCATATCATACGTAAGAGAGCCTATGGCTGAGGCATAGGGGACATTGACCATCAATTCTATATCTTTCGTCGAAGCTGGATTTTGAGTCTTACTCAAAATCGTACCTTCGCAATAGGTAAGAGACCTTTCTTACTATCTTGCATGTTGAACTTATTCAAAATCTTGTCAAGGTATGTACTCTGTGATAATCCAATTAAGCATCTTGATCTATATCTATAGATCTTGATGCCTAAAATATAGGCAGCTTTGATGCCTACGCACTTCTATTCTTGTAGACAGTTGTTGGGCCTCCAAGTGCAGAGGTTTGTAGAATAGCAGCAAGTTTCTCTTAAGTGGATTACCCAAGGTTTATCTAACTCAGGGAGGAAGTGGTCAAAGATATCCCTCTCAAGCAACCCTGCAATCAAGATACAAGAAGTCTCTTGTGTCCCTAACACACCCCAATACACTTGTCAGGTGTATAGGCGCACTAGTTCAGCGAAGAGATAGTAAAATACAAGTGGTATGGATAATTATAAGTGGTAACGGTGCTAGAAAATAGCTTTGATGGCGTGGAAGAGACTAAAGGCAAACTGAAATAAAGATGGAAGCAAGCAAACATGTAACAGATCTAGTTGCAAACGGTGTTTCAATGCTTAGAATCAAGGCCTAGGGATCATACTTTCACTAGTGAACACTCTCATATAAATATCTTCTCTTTATGATACTACTCTGAACTACTCTCCGGTTGGACACTCTAATCCATGGTAGGGCTATAATAGCACACCTCAAAGTCCGCTTTCCCCATCTAGATAACCCCATAGTTGAATAGTTTTCCGTTTGACGCCGTCTTCGACCCGAAACTTGACCATCTACAAAAAGAGTTCTGAGACAGATTTCTGGAAAATCCCAATTTGACTCCAACAAGGTTTCCACTTGTATTCTTGGTAATTCCTACACATTAAAGTGTAAAATAAGAACATTGTGCACTTTTGCAACTATTAGTAGGTTGGTCCAAATAAATCATAAACTTTATATAAAAGGAGTATCAAAAGCATATTATTAGCATAAAACCATCAAAAATTATAGATACGTTATGGACGTATCAACACCCCCAAGATTAGTTCCTGCTCATCCTCAAGTAGGTAAATGATAAACACAATATAATTTTTGAGGTGACATGCAGCCAACACAATCGTGATCATCATTATTGTAAAAGCATTGTTAGCTAGGATCAAGGTACTCTAAACATGAACATGAAAGATAGAGTTCTAACAATAAGACATAGCAACTATGTTGTAACATGAAAAGGTACAAACAAAAGATCATGAATAACAATGCATTGAAAGACGTTTGTTTGTTTCACATATAGAAAACATAATAAGAGTGTTATTCAGCTTGTCCCTCATAGTGTAGCAAAACATAAATGCATAGGACACCTTCAAAGTTCATAAGGGTGACTAGATACAAATGGTTTAAGAACAAGCAATATCAAAGTTATGAATCAATCAACAAGTTTTGGCACAATGCACATTAAACTAAGAATGACCACTATGCTCTCTTAATATGTGCATAAAGATAGAAGGTGGGGACTCAATATAAAAGTAAAAGAAAGGCCTTCATAGAAGGAAGTCGGGATTCAAGTCTCATAAAGAGCTTCCAAAAATTATGGTACTTATTAGCTTTCAGCTCTCATTGCCCCTATCATAAGCATCTTGAAGTGCTTAAGGTTAAAGTGAACAAACTATGGAGTATATGCTTGACAAACTATAAGTTGGAAATCTCATGTCCCTTGAATACGAGGGTTGCTCCTCATGATACTCAAGTTTAGTTACCGGTAAGTTCTTGTCATGGTAAGTACATGTGTATCATAGAGAACCGCCAACAGGGTACCCCTTGCCCGATGATACGGAAGAATCCCCATATCAAAATGACCAGGCAAGCAGACAATGAGCATCTCAACAATCTTCTTATTTACCATGGGAAACTGGTGCTTTTTTCTCTCTTTCCTCTTTTCTCATCTTTTTTTTCTTTCTTTTTTTCTCAATCTCTATTTCTTTTTTTATAAGAAGAATGCTTCATAGATTGCTCATTATGGTTACGCTGCAGGTTTCCACCATGATTAGGCATGGATTAGACCGCGTGACCCAGTGCTTCTCTAACACACATACATAACTCCATGGACTTACAAGCTCTCCTTGCATTTCACACCGACGACATCCATAGACAAAAGAGCATGATATCAACTAGGTACAATGTACAAGTGCAATGTTGAAAGCGTTCCCCATGACAGCATGGTTCTGCTAATCCCAACATATAAGTGCAAGCATATACAACATAGATGACACAATGGTTCAAGTTTATTAGGGGCAAGAAAAGTAAAGTGTGGCATCAAGTTTGTGAGAGCTTTAATCACTAGTTTTCTCATAACAAGTTTAATTCGGAAGGTAGATAAAAACATGAATATACTTGGAATAGCAAATGCTAATAGGTAGGTATGGTGGACTATTTTGAATAACTTGGATTTGGATGCATGAGTGGAGCTCATACTTGGTATGGAGGCTAGCAAAAGACTGGGAGCAACCAACTAAGAGAGCAATAATGTCCATAATCATGCAAAGCGACAAAGCATTATTAATTAAAGCATAAAGTGATATTACAAGTCGAAAACTAAAGAATCATAGAGGCTATGGTGACTTGGTATAGTCTTAACATGGTGTGAGCATGATCCAAGTCAACCCAAATAAAGCATCAAAGGAGAATACCACAATATTATGATTTAATATGCTAAAACAACGCATGATCCTTTCAAGGCACATTAAGCAATGTCAATTGTTTATAACATGTCATGCTACAAAAAAAATCACTAAGCATAAAGCCAAAACAATATCAAGCATGACATGACAAAGCATAGGCCACAGTCAAAAACAAGCTCCTTTTTACCACTTAAGCATGCACTTTTCCTACTCTTTTCCAACACCAATCGACTTATTTGAAAGAACTCACAAAGATAATAATAAATTAATATCAGTGAGCTTGTCTCACAAATCCAAAAAGAAGAACTAAAAAGTTCTAAGCTGAAAGCACAAGAAAACTAAGGCTAAACACAGTGCTAGCAAAAGAGAACACTCACAAAACAATAAGAATAAAAACTAGAGTGTTCTAGGCAATGAATAACGAGGTGTCTCTCTCTCCAAAAGAAGTGTGTTGGGATCCAACCAACTAAAAACAAAGACGCTCCAAGAACAACACAAATGTGCATGAAACAATAAAAATGAAGTGTTTGGAAGAAAACTTAGATTTTTATTGATGAAGAAGGGGATGCCTTGGGCATCCCCAAGCTTTGACGCTTGTACTTCTTGAATATTTCTTGGGATGACACGTGTGGCATCCCTAATCTTGATCTTTTGTCCATACTTCATCTTATCACATTACTCTTCCCTACACTTAAAATTTTCCTTCATACAAAACTTCACACAGTCTTCATAAGCAACATTAGTGCACTCAAGATAATAAGTCCTTTGGTTTAGTCTCAACACAAGTAAAACTTCCATTAAAACACAATATACTGAAGAACTTCCTTTAAAAAGTTCAAATGATCAAAGAGAACTCAAAGAGAAAGAGATTAAGAGGCAAATGCAAATAATGGCAGAAATCTGTCAAAACAGACCAGCGGGTAAAAATCAATTTTTTCGAAGACCTTCTGTTGCTCAAATCGAAAAGTGTTGAACTAACGAAAGTTGGGTAACAACATGGGGAAGAAGAACAAAAACATACAGCTCAAACCGACGTACAGAGATTTTTCATGAATTTTTACAGCGAAGCACAAAAATCTATTTCGGGACAGCAACTTTTCCAAGCATTACTTCTCTCTCATTAGAGGTTACTCTTGGCACAAAAATTAAATAAAAAGGGATAAGGAGAGGTTATTACAGAAGTAATAACTTCCAAGACTCAAGGAAACTATTGGGTTATCTCCCAAGAAGTACTTTTCTTTAACGCCTTTAAGTTAGGCATGATAGTTTGAGAAGATGCTCACATAAGAAATATGAATTGAAGTAAAAGAGAGCATCAAGAAGCAAATTCAAAGCACATTTAAGTCTAATCCACTTACTATGCATAGGAATCTTGTAAAGAAACAAGTCATGAAAGCACAAAGATACAAGCATAGGAAACCAAAACAAGTGCAACTTCAAGACTTTCAACATAAAGAGGGGAAACTTAATATTATTGAGACACATAAAACCATGTTTCCCTCTCTCATAATAACTTTTAGTAGCATCATGAATAAAATTAACAATATAACAATCACATGAAACATTCTTATCATGAGCCACATGCATATAATCATTATTACTCTCCACATAAGCATAGTTATTCTTATTAATCATAGTGGGAGAAAAATCAACAAAATAGCTATCATTATTATTCTCATCAAATATAGGAGGCATATTGTAATCATAATTAATTTTATCCTCAATAGTAGGTGGACTGAAAATATCATATTCATCATTGCAATCATCATATATTGGAGGTTTGGTATCATCATAAGCAATAGAATAGCTATCTTCCAAAGCTGGGGAACTAAAAAGATCATTTTCATAAAAACTAGCTTCCCCAAGCTTAGACTTTTCCATAGCATTAGCTTAGCAGCATTATTTACCAAATTGCATTTGCTTATTTCTCTAATATCTCCATTCTTCAGATCCCCACACTTTGATTTTGCAATCAAATACTCCTAACCATGTGGATGAGTAATGGTGTCCAAAGAATTCATACTAACAACATTGCTATTAGCATGCAAATAAAGTTCCATAGGTTTTTTAATTTTCTATTCAAACACTTCATGTCCTAACTCAAGATAAATACTATAAAGCTCTCTAATGTTTTTGTTGTTTTCCATTAAGCATAACTAGTGAAAATAAAAACAAGAAACAAAAAGATATAATTGCAGAATATAAAGGAAATAACTTCCAGCACTCATACCGGAGGATGTGGGTACCTTTTACCTTACCTCCCCGGCAACGGCGCCAGAAAATAGCTTGATGTCTACGCACTTCTATTCTTGTAGACAGTTGTTGGGCCTCCAAGTGCAGAGGTTTGTAGAACAGCAACAAGTTTCCCTTAAGTGAATTACCCAAGGTTTATCGAACTCAGGGAGGAAGTGGTTAAAGGTATCCCTCTCAAGAAACCCTGCAATCAAGATACAAGAAGTCTCTTGTGTCCCCAACACACCCAATACACTTGTCAGGTGTATAGGTGCACTAGTTCGGCGAAGAGATAGTAAAATACAGTGGTATGGATAATTATAAGTGGTAATGGTGCTAGAAAATAGCTTTGATGGCGTGGAAGAGACTAAAGGCAAACTGAAATAAATATGGAAGCAAGCAAACATGTAAAAGATCTAGTTGCAAATGGTGTTTCAATGCTTAGAATCAAGGCCTAGGGATCATACTTTCACTAGTGAACCCTGTCATATAAATATCTTCTCTTTATTATACTACTCTGAACTACTCTCCGGTTGGACACTCTAATCCATGGTAGGGCTATAACAGCACACCTCAAAGTCCGCTTTCCCCAACTAGATAACCCCAGACTGTCACCTTGAGCTCTAGATGGTTCCAACAAACACCACAATTTCATAGAGATATCCAACTCCAAATATAACTCATAACAAGTAATTGTAATCTCTAGCCTAAGTGCCACCATGGTGTGCACGCTGTCACTTTCACACACATGGGGAGAGCAGAGATCTATTAAAGCACTTGAGTAGCAAGGTAGATCTACTTGATTACAAAGCTCATGATCACAATATGATCATGCATAGAGAGAGAGATGAACACATAGATACTAGTAGAATCCTTAGCCTCGAGGAAGAACTACTCCCTCCCCATCATGGGAGTTAGCAACAGCGATGGAGATGGAGATAGAGTCGATGGAGATGGCGGTGAATATGGTGAAGAGGCGGTGGCGGCGCCGGCGGCGGCGCGGAGGACTCCTTCCCCACCACCGGTATCACAAGGGAGCACCACCCCTTAGCACCTTTCCTTCATGGCTTCTTGGGAGCCCTCTCCTATGGAGATGGGATCCATGGGGGGAGGAAAAAACGTGGCTTTGGTGGCTGCAAATTCGTGGGTGGAGGTGCCTCCCACGAATTAGGTTTCCTCCCTTTATATAGCTTCTCGGATTCCCGTCACCCTATCTTGGGCTGCAGTAAATCGGGTCTATTGGACCCATCCGGACTGGGAATCGGCTAAATTTTATGTCCAGAACGTTTGTCACGAAATTTCCAACAACTTTGTACTTGAAGAGTTTTCCGTTTGACGCCGTCTTCGACCCGAAGCGTGACCATCTTAAAAAGGAGTTCTGAGACAGATTTCTAGAAAATCCCAATTTGACTCCAACAAGGTTTCCACTTGTATTCTTGGTAATTCCTACACATTAAAGTGTAAAACAATAACATTGTGCACTTTTGCAACTATTAGTAGGTTAGTCCAAATAAATCATAAACTTTATATAAAAAGGAGTATCAAAAGGATATTATTAGCATAAAACCATCAAAAGTTATAGATACGTTATGGACGTATCAAGCTTCACCAAGGCCCTTCATCAAAAACTTACTATTTAAGTAATCTTTTACACTATTCAAAAGATCTACATCATTTCCAATATGTCATGCACATATAATATCAGAAATGCTATAGATCTCCTACTCACTTTCTTGTAAATACAAGCCTCTCCTATAGTTTGGACAAATCCAAACCCTTTGATCACTTCATCAAAGCGGAGATTCCAACTTTGGATGCTTGCTTTAGTCCATAGATGGAATGCTGAAGTTTGCCTACCTTGTCAGCATCCTTAGGATCGACAAAACTTTGGGTTGCCTCATATACAACTCTTCCTCAATGTTTCTATTTAGGAATGTTGTTTTGACATCCATCTACTAGATTTCATAATCAAAAAATGCAGCAATTGCTAACATAATCCTAATTGACTTTGGCACCGCTACGGGAGAGAAAATCTACTCGTAGTCAACTCCTTGGATTTGTCGAACCCTTTCGTGACAAATCAAGCTTTATAGACGGTTACATTACCGTCGGCATCAGTTTTCCTTTTGAAATCCAGTTATTCTCAACGGCCTTGCGATCACGAGGTAAGTCCACCAAAGTCCAAACTTGGTTTTCGTAGATGGATCCCATCTCGGATTGCATGGCTTCAAGCCAATTGTTGGAATCCGAGCACATCATTGCTTCCTCATATGTTGCAAGGTCATCATTTCCATCTACCATGAAATTCAAGACTGGATTACCGTACAGTTTAGGAGCTGCACATATCCTGCTTGACCTTCGAGGTAAGGTAGTGGTCTCTTCCAGAGTTTCATGATGAGTCTCATTATCCTCATCATTAGTTCCCTCTTCATTTGGTGGAGTCACCATTGGAACAGTTTTCAGTGATGCGCTACTCGCCACTTCAGAAAAAGGAGGTTCGATAACCTCGTCAAGTTCTACCTTCCTACTATTCACACCTTTCGCGAGAAACTCTTTCTCTAGAAAGGATCCATTCTAGGCAACAAAAACCTTGCCTTCAGATCGGTGATAGAAGGTGTACCCAATTGTTTCTTTTGGGTATCCTATGAAGACGCATTTTTCCGCTTTGGGTTCGAGCTTATCAGGCTGAAGTTTCTTCACATATGCATCGCAACCCCAAACTTTTAGAAATGACTGCTTAGGTTTGTGACCAAACCATAATTCATACAGTGTCATTTCAATAGATTTTGATGGTGCCCTATTTAAAGTGAATGCATCTATATCTAATGCGTGACCCCAAAATGATAGTGGCAAATCGGTAAGGGACATCATAGATCGCACCATATCTAATAAAGTTCGATTACGATGTTTGGATACACCATTTCTTTATGGTGTTCCGGCGGGAGTGAGTTGTGAAACAATTCCACATTTTCTCATGTGCGTGCCAAACTCGTAACTAAGATACTCAAGTCCACGATCGGATCGAAGAAATTTGATCTTTCTGTTATGATGATTTTCCACTTGACTCTCAAATTCTTTGAACTTTTCAAATGTTTCATATTTGTGTTTCATTAAGTAAATATACCCATATCTACTTAAATCATTTATGAAGGTTACAAAATAACGATATCCACCACGTGTAGACACACTCATTGGACCACATACATCGATATGTATTATTTCCAATAAGTCGGTCGCTCGTTCCATTGTTCCAGAAAATGGAGTTCTAGTCATCTTGCCCATAAGGCATGGCTCACATGTCTCAAATGATTCATAATCAAGTGATTCTAGTAGTCCTTCAGAATGGAGCTTCTTTATGCGTTTAACACTAATATGACCTAAATGGTAATGCCACGTATATGCAGCAATATCATCACTCAGCTTGATTCTTTTGGCATTCACATTATGAATATGTGTACTACTAATATCAAGATTCAAAACAAATAAACCATTCAATACAGGTGCATGACCATAAATGATATTATTCATATAAAAGGAGCAATCATTGTTCTCGGACACAAATGAATAATCGTGTTGCATTAAACATGATCCAGACATGATGTTCATGCTTAACGCAGGCACCAAATAACAATTATTTAGGTTATTATCAATCCTAATGGCAGATGAAGTGGCAGCGTCCCAACAACGATCACATCCACCCTTGATCCATTGCCTACGTGCATCGTCACTTCATCCTTTGCCAGCGGTCAACTACTCCTTAGCCCCTATTTCGAGTTACATATGTTAGCAACCGAACCGGTATCAAATACCCAGATACTAATTTGACTACTAGTAAGGTACACATCAATAACATGTATATCACATATACCTTTGTTCATGTTCCCGACCTTCTTATCTGCCAAGTACTTCGGGTAGTTCCGCTTCCAGTGACCAGTCCCTTTGCAGTAGAAACACTCGGTGTTGGGCTTAGGGCCTCCTTTGGTCTTCTTCTCAAGCTTGGCAATTGTTTTGCCATCCTTCTGAAGTTACCCTTAGATTTGCCTTTCTTGCCCCTTTTCTTAAAATTGGTGGCCTTGTTGGCCAACAACACTTGGTGCTCTTTCATAATGTCTACCTCGGCAGTCTTCAGCATGGCTATGAGTTTAGTGAGTGACTTGTTTGCACCACTCATCTTGTAATTTAGCACAAACCCTTTATAGCTAGGTGGGAGCGACTGCAATACTCTATCCGTCATGAGATCAGGTGGAATCTCACATCCCAGTTTCTCAAGATGTTGAGCATAGCCCATCATCTTAATGACATGCTCGTTCATAGAGCTATGATCCTCCATATTAGCGCTAAAGAACTTATCGAATATCTCATATCTCTCAGCACGGATTTGGTCCCCAAACATAGTTTGAGTTCCTCCACCATGACATCAACATCGGTAAGTTCAAAGCGCTTTTGGAGTTCAGGCTCTAGCCACTGGAGGATCACGCACCACACAAGAGTGTAGTCATCAAAATTCACGTCATACGCGTCCCGCTCTTCCTGTGTCGTGCTAGCTGCAAGGACGTCACCTAACGGACTGTCCAACACATAATACTTCTTAATGCCCATGAGGAAAATCCTCATGTTGTGGTACCAGTTGGTGAAGTTATACCCATTATCTTGCAGTTTTTCGCTATCTAGGAATGCATCGATATTGAACGCGGGGGGTGCCATGATCTACAATATTTTTACAAAGACTATTTTAGACTAGGTTTATAAAAGGTAGAGTTCAAGTCAATTCAAAATTACTATGAGAACTCCCACTCAAAAACGACATCCCTCTAGTCATTTTTAGTGATTACACGAACCAAATTCACTACACCACGACCGATCATCACGAGTGGTGGTGCAGATCCAATGGAGAGCATCATATGGACATCATATCATTCATATGACTCGTGCTTTACCTTTCGGTTCATGTTCCGAGGCCATGTTTGTACATGCTAGGCTCACCAAGTAAGAACCTTAGTACCCGCATGTGTAAAATTGTCTTACACCCGTTGTACATGAACGTAGGTTCTATCACACCTGATCATCCTGTGGTGCTTCGAAACAACGAACTTTCTTAACGGTACATATTAAGGAAAAACATATTATTATCTTGATATTAGTGAGAGCGATCATCTTATAATGCTACCACCAAGAACTAAGCAAGACATAAGCAAAAAAATATGCATAAAGGGGATAAACATCACATGCATATAAAATGTGATATGATATGGTCTTTTCTTGCACTTAATCTCCATCTTGTGCTCCATGGTATGATCTCCATCATTCCACCGGCGTGTCTCCAAGGTCCATGGCGCCACCATCATGGTCGTCTCCACCATTACAATATATCTCTTGGATATACACGAATAGCACACAGGCCATAAAAGATAAAGATAACCATATGGCTCATGTCGGTTGTTTAACTTACAATAAATCTCATTGCATACGACAATATTTGTAACAATGATCATATCACATCACATGCCCCCTGCAAAAACAAGTTAAACATCCTCTAATTTATTTTTGCATATTTTACATGGATTTGGGCTTTCTAGGAGAGAATCGCTCTACCTATGAATTTCAGCCACAACGTTGATAATCACGTTATTAGCAAACCGTTGTAAATTAGATCATGACTATGTTGGGAGAGATAGACACCCGCTGCGCCACTTATATAATACGAGTTGCATGTCAAGCATGGGATAGGTCTCATGTGCGAGGACATGTAAAGTTCCTTTGGGCCGCTTCATCCCAACATGCCACCATGATCAAAATTTATGCAAGTATGCAACAACAAGACTACCAACACCCACATCTCTATGTGTTCTAACCGTATAATGAATCTATGCATAGACATAGCTCTGATACCACTGATGGGTTTGTTGCATGGAAAACAAAAAATCCTACGGTCGCAACTACTAAGATCATATATAGGAGATACTTGTAACATTTTTAGATGGACTCACCCTCAAAGACCATAACATCGTATAATGTTCTTGCAAACAAACATGGATGTTGTAGAGTGTACATGACCGTCCTCAAGAAAGCGATGACCCAACACCACAAGTGAAGCGCCTCCATAATCGGTCACGTATACGGTGTTCCGAGGACTTCTGTCGCTCACTCTAGCACAACAGCGGAAGTAGTGGATCTCGAGGAACTCCTTCAACACTACGAAATGGTGGTGGTGGAGGTGGAGAATATCTTGAGAAGGTCTTAACCTAAGCACTGTACTCGTGGCAATGGACAAGGCTAGAAGGGGGAGGAAGATGCCAACCAAAGGGCATATGAGAGGAGAGGGATGAGTGTGTCAGAGAGAGGAGCTCCACCCCACCTTTTATAGGGGGAAGGGGCAACCCCTTTCCATGGCCGGCGGACAAGGTGGGTTCCCCCACCTCTCCCTCATTCAGTCGTTCATGTGGGTGGAGGCTCCACTCACCAAAATTCAACTCCACTTTCTCATGATTAATCTCCACTCAAAATCAAGAGTCATGTGATGGCTCTGAAATATAGCCATCTACGTCCACATTTAAACTGGATATTAATCATATTTTTGATGAAATATCTCTCTAAACCCTGCCACTAACGTTAATATTCAGAGGGGTATGCAATCCTTTGTTCTTGTATTTTTCCTGCACAGATAATGTCATTTAAAGGAGGGAATCACTATATTAAAGTCAAAGATACGAGATTTCCAACAACCATAAGAATCCAGGAGCCGTCCAACAAATGTAGACCCCGTAACGACCAACTATACGGTCGGAGCAAAATTTCCGACCGTATAGCTTCGGTCGTATAGTTGGCGCCACCACCATAAGGTCAAACCGAATAACATTCGTGAAGGGACCCCTATATAAAGAAACCTCAGGCGACGGGAAAACAACGCTCACCTTGCCCCGAAGAAGCCAGACTCCACCAAAAATCCGCCTCAGATCTCCAAACCCTTCTCCATCTCCATAGCCATCTTCCACCACTTGTAATAGTAGATCTCTTCTCCGATTGGCGACATTGTAAGACTATTGCTATCAATCTTATGATTTTCATTACAATGTTTGTGATTGTTGATCCCATCTCTATGTGTGAGTAATTCTCCTTGGGCTAAGGGCTTTGGCCTAGCCATGTAGCAATTATGCATGTGATTTATCATAGATGGGATCGTGTATTAGTTTGTATGACATGATGATTATTGTATCCTCTCTTGCCTCAATCCAAGGACTTGTCAGGTACCCAAGACCCTGAGGGTTGAGCCAGGTATAGGGAGTATGAGTGATGACTAATCTGCAGGTTGGGAACCCCAGTGATAGAAGTGGTAGTACGGCTGTATGTGAGGGATTTGCTTGGTATTAACAGTGACATCACTATGCATATCATTAGTTCTCTTTCTTCTATGGATGAGACTAGTAGGTTATTGCTATAAGCGGTTGCGGAGGTAATAGCAATTATGGATGCACTGCCCACATATAATCTATCTTGCTCTAACAAGTACATGCATACTTTATTTCTATCTTTTATTTCCATCAGATGTTTTTGTACAGCTATAGGTGAAACCAAACGCCCTAGGCCCTCTCTCTCCATCATCAACAACAACAAAAAGACGCAAGCTACTGGTCCGGTAAAAACCAAAAAGGAATTCTAAAACTCTCGAAAGTCTGTTAAAGTAACTTCACTGTGCATTCGCTTCCCGTGGATTCGATAACCTTGGTCTACTACTACATCCGTAATCCGGGTTGAAGGTATCAACCCTTTTTCTAGCACCGTTGTCAGGGAAGCAATAGCTACCCTGGTGAGGTTATTAGGAACCTTGCTAGTTTTAATTCTTGTTTTTAATTTTGTTAGTTTGTTTTCAGTCTTTATTTGATAAACCAAAAAAATTAGTTAATATTTAATTTCTTGTTTTTACTGTTATAATTTTTAATCTAAGAAAACCTAAAAACATAGGAAGTATGGCTAAAAAGAAGCTTGGGGAGTTTTCTACTCCCAATAATGATTATTTGCGTACTCCTATTACTCAGCTAGCAATCGCTGCTGATGACTATGAAATTAAGCCCTATTACTTAAGTTTGGTTCAACATAAACAATTTGGAGACTCTGCTTTTGAAGACGCAGGTATGCACTTAAATACTTCCACTAAAATATGTGATATGATGCGTATAAAAGATATTGACCCCGATGCGGTCAAATTACGTCTATTTCCTTTCTCTCTAAGAGGGAGAGCTAAAGAATGGTTTCTATCTTTGCCTAAAAATACTATTACATCATGGGTGGGATGTAATTTTTTATTTATGACTACATTTTTCCCACCTGCAAAGACTATGCAACTTCGATCTAATATTATTGGTTTTAGACAGGAAGAGCATGAGCCACTAGCGCTTGCATGGGAGAGGCACTACTAGACAAAAGCCTATAGGAGACATGCACATTAGAGGCGCATTTACATCATATGCGCCTCTGACAATATAGGCGAGGCGCACCATGGAGCCATGCGCCTCTAGTAGTTTCATAGGCTAGGCGCATATCTGCAGGATGCGCCTCCACTATCATCTGTACGGACGATACCTGGCATCCCATCTTATGTGAGGCGCACCAGCCGGACATGCGCCTCTAGTACTTAAATAGGCGAGGCGCATATGTGGCAAATGCGCCTCGCATATCTTGGGTGGGCCCGGGTGGAGATCGGTGGTCCAATATGAGAGGCGCATATTGCAAGATGCGCCTCCGATAGTTTCAATAGGCGAGGCACATTATGGAGCGTGCGCCTCAAGCAACCCCTGCGGGCCCGGGTGGCCTCATAGGCAAGGCGCATGTTGGTATGTGCGCCTCAGATAGTTTAGACTATCAGAGGCGTATTTACTGCAATATGCGCCTCACATAACCTGGCTGACTTTTTTCTGCACCTTTTTGGCACATGCACCCCACTCACTTCCCTCACTTCTTCCTCTCCACCCAAAGACAGATTTGGTCGACCCCCTCCTTGTCCCCACCTCATTTCCCACATTGATTCACCATAGAAGCTTGCTCAATCTCCATTGGTTGACACTCACATGTAAGTGAAGTTTCTTGCTCCTCTAGATCTACAACATGTCCCTTTACTTCTCCATCTCTCTTGTGCAAGTTGTCGTTGGAGGAAGCATGAAGGCGTTGCTTGTATGCTCATGCGTGTTGTCGGTGACACCGCGACTATATGATTGTGTTATGGCGCATGCTTCTTTTTGTGTAGGGATTTCATTTGAGATGCCAATGTTTCGCCGGAATGTTGATTAATTTCTTTTCCGGTGAATTTCTGGCACTCGCGGATGTCCTCTTTTTAGGGGAGGTCATGCCGAATTTTTCGGTCGATCCAAATGTCCATATATGCTCTAATTATTCTCTTGCTCTTTGTACCACGCGTAGGCGACCATGGTCTGACCACTGATTCACAAAGGCCTCGTGGATTGGTGGATGAGATGCGCGAGGACCGATATGGCACGCGCAAACAAGACGGAGATAAGATGTCCATGTTGCGACTGCAAGCTGATGTATCTGATAAGGCACGATTCCAGAATGCTGGAGTCGCACCTGCTCCGACGTAGTTTCATGGATGGCTACACTCGGTGGATACATGATGACGAAGATGATGATGAGGATGTCAATAATGGTGAAGATCAAGATGCCGGTCATGATCACGAAGATCAAGGCGCCAACGACGGGGCAGGTGATGCTCATGAAGATCAGGTTGGCACCGAGCATGAACACGAATATGATACGGGTGGCGTCACGCATGAACACAAAGATCAAGGTGTCGACCATGATTCGAGCTGGCTGCGAGACCCTCATGTCCAAGATCTGCTTCTCAAGGAGACTAGTAACACCAGAGCCGCCGCTAGAGAGAAATCTAAGCTGGAGAAAATGAAGAAAGACGCGGTCACTCCATTGTTTGATGGATGCAACGACGGTGATACCCATCTGAATGTAATGCTCAAGGCTCTAGAGATGAAGGCGAAACACAAAGTGACCGATGAATGTTCGACGACAACATTGCATTCTGGCACAATATTCTTCCCAAGAAGGGGAACATATGTCCGACTAGTATCACTGAGAACAAAAAAGTCGCGTTCCCTCTCAATCTACTACATGTGAAATACCACATCTGCATAAATGATTGCATCATCTACCGGGGCAAGGACGCGGAGAAGACCACGTGTCCAGTGTGTAAGACCTCTCGATACAAGAGAGGGACCAAGAAAGCTCCTAGAAAGGTGGTGTGGTACTTTCCTCTAACTCCTTGTCTGCAGCGGTATTTCACAGACCCTAAGGAAGCAGAGCTCATGCGCTGGCACGCAAAAAGAAAGAGGCTGGAAGACGATGATCCGGAGCAGCGGGAAATCCTGAGGCACCCTTCAGATGCTTGCCAGTGGAAGGCGTTAGACCTCCAATATTACCAACATTTCGGGAAAGAGTCAAGGAACCTCAGGCTGGGCGTGAGCACCGACGGACTCAATCCATTCGGAAGCCAGAGCAGCACACACAGCACCTGGCCTGTGTTTGTATGGATCTACAACCTCCCCCTGGTTGTGCATGAAGAAGAAGTACATAACCATGAGTATGTTGGTTCAAGGGACAAAACAACCCGGTACAGACATCAATCTGTATATCACGTTGTTGAAAGAGGAGCTGGCCACATTATGGAAAGAAGGAGCCCGTACGTGGGATGCCTCGAGAGAAGAATACTTCGACATGAGAGCGGCGGTGATCACGATGGCTATGTCGCAGCGGGAGGCATCAAACCGGCAACATCATATGTGAAGTTCGGCGCGCACGTGTTCCGCCACAACACCAAGTTCGCCTGCGTCAAGCAGCCATCTGGCAGCAGGAAGGATGCCTTCTACGCCATTTACCACATGAAGGCGTTCTTCAATGACATGGAGAGCAAAACGCTGCCATCTGACCTCGCGAAGTGGGCTGAAAGGCTTGCAACAATACATGATCACAACCTCAGGAAGCACATCTTCGACATCTAGGAGGAGCTCGCGACAATCGTGCACTAGGGAGTCATGAAATCCGGGGGCCTCTTCTACGGCGGCCATACACCACCCAACAGGGAGATAGACGAACGCTTAGCGCAGTAGGGTGACCACAGGACATTCATGCAGATGGCGAAAACTCAGTCAGGCTTCATCAATGCCCCCCTAAAGCCGACTCAACAGCAGAAGAAGTCTTGATGATTGCATTGCCTGGGTATAGCTAGCTGTTAGTTCCGAACTCGTGTTGTAACCTCTTATCACTATGTTAAACTTGCCTAGCAAAAGCTCTAGAGTATGTTTCGTCAACCGTTGAACTTGATTGTGAGTGACACTAGCTAGTTATTTGTGTTATGAACTATTTTAAGTGCTTGTTGCTTTTCATTCGTTATTGCCGCCCTACTTCTTGTGGTTTGGTTTCTTTGTCTTTCTTTGAAATGCCAATGATTAAAACGTGTTGTGGCATCATGTGTGTGACCATGCCGTTGCTGGATCTGGTGTGTCAAGTAGACTAGAGATTTGTGCATATACTCTACTTGCCGCACCAGATCCATCAGTGACATTGTCATTTTCCGTGCCCAACCTAAGTATGAGGCAACTATTTCATCTCGTAGCCCCAAAGTCGAAAGAGGACAGATATTTTTGAGATTCATATACATAGGACATAATATGTCTAGTGGCAAGCCAAGGAAAGGATTCTGGGTCCACGGCAATGACTCCTTTCGACACACCAAACTCAAAATGAGTCATTGTCGTGGAGACCGAATCCTTTCCTTGGTTTGCCATTAGACATAACATGCCCATGCTATATGAATCGTGGAAGTATTTCTCTTCTTTTGTCTTTGGCGATACGAGTAGATTAGATAGCGTGAATTAAATGTAGTTTCAAATATCTCATTGTAGCCCCAAAGTCGAAAGGAAGAAATACATTACTTCACTATTCGTATAACACTAGAAACATTGCTATATGAATCATGGAATGGTTTCTTTCCTTTCGTCTTTGGCGATATAATGAAATGATAAACTATTTCATCTCGTAGCCCCAAAGTCAAAAGAGGACAGATATTTTCGAGATTCATATACATAGGGCATAATATGTTAAGCGGCAAGCCAAGGAAAGGGTTCTGGGTCCACGGCAACAACTCCTTTCAACACACCAAACTTGAAATGAGTCGTTGCCGTACGTGGAGACCGAATCCTTTCTTTGGTTTGCCGCTTGACATATCATGCCCATGCTATATGGATCGTGGAAGTATTTCTCTTATTTTGTCTTTGGCGATACGAATAGATTAGATAGCGTGAATTAAATTAAATGGTGAAGTATTTAGTTTCAAATATCTCATTGTAGCCCCAAAGTCGAAAGGAAAGACATTTCTTCACTATTCGTATAGCACTGGTGACATTGTTATATGAATCGTGGAATGATTTCTTTCCTTTTGCCTTTGGCGATACAATGAAATAATAAACTATTTCATCTCGTAGCCCTAAAGTTGAAAGAGGACAGATATTTTTGAGATTCATATACATAAGACATAATATGTTCAATGGTAGGCCAAGGAAATGGTTCTGGGTCCACGACAACGACTCCTTTCGACACACCAAACTCGAAATGAGTCGTTGTCATGGAGACCGAATCCTTTCCTTGCTTTACCATTGGACATAACATGCCCATGCTATATGAATCATGGAAGTATTTCTCTTCTTTTGTCTTTGGCGATACGAATAGTATGAGGCACGAATCCAAGTCATTCTTGGTTTGCTTTTTATTGGTCTTTCTTCGAAATGCTGATGATTAGAACGTGTTGTGGCGTCATGTTTATGACTATGCCGCTGTTTGATCTCGTGTGCCAAGTAGACTAGTAATTTGGGCATATACTCTACTTGCCGCACAAGATCAAATAGCGAGCATTGTTATTTCCATGCCCAACCTAAGTATGAGGCACTAATGGAATTCATTCTTGGTTTGCTTTTTTGGGTCTTTCTTTGAAATGCCGATGATTAGAACGTGATTTCTTACATCTTGTTGCACCCATACATATATGCATGATCTTATCTTGTGAACTGCTATTCCTTTGCACTAACATAGATAATATCGTCTATCTTGTGTATAGGAGATGGCGAAGAAGTGCTATGTTGTGTATGCCGGCAAGGTTCCAAGTGTGTACGAGGAGTGGGAAGACTACCGAAAGCAAGTGAACGAATTCTCGGGCAACAGCTACAAAGGCTACAAGACTAGAGAGGTGGCGGAAGAGAAGTGGAGGAGGCACGTGAGGAAGAAGTGGAGGAACTTCCTCGTGATCACAACCTTGTTGCTCTTCATGGTAGGTTATGTGCTCTACTTGATCTAGATAGAGCTCCATCGTCTGAGTTGTAATGTGATTGTGAACTTGTACTTGGAGGTGTGAACTTGTGGCACAAACACTTGGTGTTGTGTGAAAACTTGGCACTTGTTGATGTATGAACGCGTATGTCGCGATTGATGTGTAATATACTTCTATTCATGTTGGTTCTATTATTCTTTTGCCAATTCCAAGTTTCTAGAAAATTCTGTGATGTTTATACTATATTCTGGACTGTATTGTATATTTGAATACATGTAAAATATAATTTGAAAATTGCTGTAAAATTTGAATTTCGAAAATATACCTGAGGCGCATATGGGAAGTATAGGAGGCGCATATTGGGTACTACCTAAGGCGCATACCACCACATATGCGAGGCGCATACCACATGCGCCTCCTATACTTCATATACACGAGACACATATACTAACATGCGCCTCGCGTATATGAAGTATAGGAGGCGCATGTGATATGCGCCTCGCATAACAGATACTAGAGGCGCATATGATATGCGCCTCGCGTAGAAAATACTAGAGGCGTGGCGCTAGAGGCGCATACCATATGCGCCTCAGATGGGGTTCTAGGTGCGTCTCGGGTAGGCTTTTCTCTAGTAGTGAGGGTGAAAGAATGCCTAAGAAACTGTCCTAGTCATGGGATGGAAGATTGGTTAATCCTCTATTTATTTTATAATGCTCTTAATCCTTTGTCTAAGTCTATGCTTGCTACTACAGCTAGAGGAACATTTATGGGTAAACATATTACCAAAGCAAAGTACCTGCTAGACAATATGCAAGACCACTATACCCAATGGCATGTGGAAAGATCAAACACGAAGAAGGTGAACTCTGTCTAACCACAAGAGAATGAAGATCTCAATGATAAGTTGGATGAGCTCATACTAGCCATAAAAGGTAAGGAAACTCGGGTAAGAGCCACCCTAGAAACAAACATAGAAGAAATAAACTTCGTAGCTCGTAATGATTATAATCCTGCTTGGAAGAAGAATTACAATCCTAACTTTCAGAAACATTATGCTAGTCCTACAAATAACTCTAATAATAATATGGGAATAGTAATGGTAGTCTCCAAGAAACACTTAAGTCTTTTATAGACTCACAAAATGAGCAAAATAATATTCTAGTCAAAATTATGGAGAACCATGATGCTATGCTTAGTAAATTATCGAACCAAGTTGTTAGTTTGAGAAATGATTTATAGGCCGTTCAAGAAAGAACAAGGATCATTGAGGCACAGCTAGGTAAGATAATCGAGAGTCAAACTCTTATTCTAGCTAAATTTGTAGCTAAATTTGAGCCCAATCATGTTGAAGAACTCAAAATGATGAGGATCCAAAGGGAGTAGACTAAAGAACTTGATTATAGTAATGCCCCTTCACCAAGCTACACTATCGAAGATCTCGTAAAGAGAATCAACGTCAAAATCCCGGTAAGTGAAGGTAATGATGAAGCCATGTATCAACACTTTGTTGATCAAGCAGCAATTAAGGTACGCGAGCTTGAAGAGGAATACAAGAAAATCGCTGAAAAGTTACCAGTTAAACTAGATGACATATTTGATCCTACTATTAAGATAAAGATTGGAACCAATGAGATAGCTGCACTTTGTGATCTAGGTGCAAGCGTCTCAACAATTCCAAAGATTCTTTTTAACAAGTTAAATATTGGCTCCTTTGAAATTACTGAATTAAAATTGCATCTAGCAGATTCTACCTACAAATAAGTTGTAGGGATTAAGGAGAACACTTTAGTTTATATCAAAGGTTGTCCTACTCTCATTGATTTTGTTATTTTTGACATGACTGAAGATATCATTGCTCCTATAATACTAGGCCATCCTTTCTTGAGAACTATAAAGGCTTTAATTAACCTTCATGAAGGGAACGTGAAGTTGCAATTGCCTTCACGGGATCCTTTTGTCATTCATTTCTCTAGGAAGAAGAAAGCTAAACATGACGAGAAGGAGGCCATCACTTTGAAGGCCAATTACTTTGGAGTGGGTGTTCCACTCATCTGGCCCAACTGAGTATCATCAAGGTCAAGCTATTGACTATAAACAACGCTCCATTGGAGGCAACCCATGTTAAATTAAGGTTTGAGTTAAGATTTTAGTTTTAGTTTAAGTTCATGTTCAATAAAGAGTGCTAGAAAACTCCATTTGAGGAGAAGAAATTCGGTAGTACTTGAAATTCTGCATTATTCATGCTATTGTTGGTCGACAATATTTTCTGTCAAAAACAAGGTATATCGCTAAGTTACAGGAAAAGAAATAGTTTACGAAGAAACATAAATTTGTTGATGCACATAGACGGTTTAATAACCAACTATACGGCAGGAATAAAAATTCCAGCCGTATAGTTCCGGTCGTATAGTTATCTTTACCATCGAAAATTTGTCTGCAATATGTACTGAGAGTTTAACAACTAACTATACGGCGGGAATAAAAAAATTCGGCTCTATAGTTCTGGTCGTATAGATATAAATGCCTCCATACAATTTATTTTCAATATACTGGGAGTTCAACGATCAACTATATGGCGGGAATAAAAAATTCTGGCCGTATAGTTCCGGTCGTATAGATATTTATACCTTTGCAAATTTTCTTTTGCAGGGACAGATAGTTTAACGACCAACTATACTGCCGGAATATTTTGTTCCGCCCGTATAGTTGCACCCGTATAGCTGCGCCGCCAGGAGGAAGATCTAATATTTTGACAGAACGCCAACTATATGGCCGGAACGCATGTTCCGCCCGTATAGTTGTGTCCGACCACAAAATCGCATGGAAAGGTACTCCCAACTCCAAAACTTCAATCCTTTTTCTTTCTTCTACCTCCAAACTCTCTCAAAACCTCAAGAGATCTTCATCTCTACTCAATTTCGTTTGATTTTCTCGCATACAAGTGATCTACGGTATGTTTATCCTCCAATTACTTTTTGCAAATTCATCTTCGATCTATTGTCATTATCAATCTAGGGTGAGACCTACTATGAACCAATTGCCATGATTTTCTTGCCTAGATTATTATCTTGAGGAGATTCTTTAGTGTGTTTAGATGAGGAATATATTATACTTACTGTTGTTGGATCAAAAAGTTTTATTTTTGCCTTTCTTCAATGTTTTAGAAGATGAACACAAGGAGCCAAACTCGTGCTCGTGCCACCGCTAGCGCTTCTCGGGCAATCACCCAGGAACGCATGGGGATACGGTTCAGGGATGAGGCCCATCGTGAACGCTTCAACAAGATCAAGAACCGCGAAGTGAAGGCCACCAAGTGGGCTTGCCCCATTATATTGAACTAACTCAGTATTTTTGATGACTTAAATTTACTTTGCAATAGAGTTAGCCTGCAAAACTTTGTGTACAATGATGTACCTACTTATCGGTGCTTAACCATTGAATTCCTAAGTTCGTTGCAAAGCACCATTAAACTGTGGCAAGGAGAGGATACTATTTCTTTCCGTCTGATTAACAACAACTACACTTTAACATTAGACGAATGGTGTGCATGATTTAATTTGCCAAACAATGATGTTCATGCTTTACGCGCATCCTTTACTTGCTTAATTCCTCCCCCCGATCAATGCTATAATGGAATGAATTTCACTAGTAAAGTGAACAAGGGGAAGAATATTCAACATCCTGCAATTCGCTATTTGTTCTATGTTATTGCTAACACCTTGCAAGCACGTAATGAGTTCACGAGACTCAACGAGGAGGACATCCTAGTCCTCGCAAAGGCTGCTTACATCAACTGCAACCTGTCACTCAACTTGGGTGCCATGCTTGTGCGCTACCTGGAGAACCAAGCCTCCCAAAGCCAAGGGCCAATCACAAGAGGAGGTGTCATCACCGTACTTGTCACTGCCCTAGACATCGATCTAGGTGAGTTGCAACCCGTACTAGGTGAGAAACGTGTTGGTTTCTCCAGCTTGAGGGCATGTGGGATGCTCACTAGGAGAGGTGGTGTTTATTACCTGCATATTGCTGGAGCTGGGTGTATCTACCCCGCTCCTTTGCCTAATGGTCTTTTATCTATCAAGGAAGGACGTTTTCTATATGATGTGCAGGTGGAGCAGCACCAACCCGAGGAAGAAATTCCTGAAGAGGATGAGGACCAAGAGGAGGAGCAAGAAGTTCCTCACCAAGAGGAGCAGCCACAAACCCGGTTCGCCACATACCAAGATTTCCAAGGACTTGGAGGGACTGTGGAGAGGATGCACAACCTCTCTTTGAACCTCCGAGAATCAACAAGTAACCTCTCAACTCAATTTGCAAACTGGAGTAACGACTTTTTCCCGCCACCACAATGATTTGAAGGGCTTGCAAAAGCCTAAGCTTGGGGAAGTCTCCTCATCTATCTTTACTTGGTGTTCATTTGCCTTTATTTATTTCGAGTTTATGTTTTTATTTGATTTTATAAGCACTCGTGTTGGTTTACCCAACACTTTATCCTTAGTTCTTTTTATTTTGCTTTCAAAATTTTCTAGCCGAGCTTTGCCACCAATTTTCTATTCTTTAAATTCCCTCTCTTAAAAATCACAAAAAGATTTCTCCATTTTTCCTTATTTTCCCTCTTTCTTTTCTTTCCGCCTCGAGGTCTTCATATATTTTCAGGAGAGTGATCGACTTCGAGTTTCCAAGAAACAAATAAAAAGGAAGAGAGAAGTGGAACCAAACATGAGAGGTATGCCTTATGACTCCCCACTTTTGAAATTTGAGAAACCTATGCTAGTTAGTAGTAAATGTTGAGATATTATATTGGTGGAGTGAGTCTTTGTATCATAGTAAGATTGTCGTTTGCATGGGTATTTAGTTGGGCTCATTTTGTTCCAGCTCTTGTAGTTAACCAAGTCTTGCCTAAAAATTGCTAAACAATTGAAAGAAGAAAGAGTCTCACAATTGAAGGCTTTGGTGTTGCAGTGCTTAGTATTGAAGGTTTATTTCTAGAGACACTCGACACCACTGAAAATGTTGATTGACTTGATAGCTCTCTTTGAAAGGATTTGTTCGATTGAATTAATGTTTAGCGGTTTTTGTGAGCATGCCAAAGTTTGACTTGTTAATCATAAGAATGATATAGCTTTACGCGTGTCAAACTTCATGGGATGCTAACAACTCTGCTGGCCTACAAATGATCTTCATGGAGGAAACTCCTAGATTTTGGCTATGAGTTGATTAAACACTTGTAGCAGCAATGCTATAGTGGGTAAGATTCTTGGCACTCCTGGGTAGCTGTAATCATGATGGAATCACTCCTCTGGCTATTATGAGTAATCATTATGCAGAAGGAACAAAAACCTTAGTGATGCCACGAGTGTCCATCACAACCTGATAAACTAATAAAAATCTTTGGCATGCTCTCAATTACTTAAAAATTGAAATTCTTGAAGGACAATGAATAGAAAAGTAGTGCTTGCAAAGTCTTGATTCATTGATGTGGGAGAATTGACATACTCTAGTATATATGATTTTCATGACAACTCTCACACTCTTAATTACATGATTATACTTTACTGTTCAAAGGCAAGCCTATGAGTTGATTACTTGACATGGAATAAAGTTTACTCATTTGAATTATCCATGTTTACAATAATCTTGCTGTGCTATAAGGATGCATGAAACCCGTATGATATGCTTGCCATTACTCCATCTATGCTGAAGTTTTTCAGATTTATGAAGTGGAGGAAACATGAGACTATTAATCAAGATCACCATCTTGTTATTTCAGTTTAAATGCTGAGTTCCTTTTTGATTTTTGTTTTCTTGCTCGGGACGATCAAGTTTAAGCTTGGGGAGGTCGATAGCTCTGAAATATAGCCATCTACGTCCACATTTAAACTGGATATTAATCATATTTTTGATGAAATATCTCTCTAAACCCTGCCACTAATGTTAATATTTAGAGGGTTATGCAATCCTTTGTTCTTGTATTTTTCCTGCGCACATAATGTCGTTTAAAGGAGGGAATCACTACATTAATATCAAAGATACGAGATTTCCAACAACCAGAAGAAACCATGAGCTGTCCAACAAAGGCAGATGCTGTAACGACCAACTATACGACCAGAGCAAAAATTCTGACTGTATAGCTCCGATCGTATAGTTGGCGCCGCCACCATTAGGTCAAATCGAACAACTTTCGTGAAGGGGTCCCTATATAAAGAAACCTCAGGCGACGGGAAAACAACGCCCACCTTGCCCCGAAGAATCCAGACTCCACCAAAAAGCCGCCTCAGATCTCCAAACCCTTCTCCATCTCCATAGCCATCTTCCACCACTTGTAATAGTAGATCTCTTCTCTAATTGGCGACATTGTAAGACTATTGCTATCAATCTTATGATTTTCATTACAATGTTTGTGATTGTTGATCTCATCTCTATGTGTGAGTAATTCTCCTTGGGCTAAGGGCTTCAGCCTAGCCATGTAGCAATTGTGCATGTGATTTATCATAGATGGGATCGTGTATTAGTTTGTATGACATGATGATTATTGTATCCTCTCTTGCCTCAATCCAAGGACTTTTCAGGTGCCCAAGACCCTGAGGGTTGATCCAAGTATAGGGAGTATGAGTGATGACTAATCTGCAGGTTGGGAACCCCCAGTGACAGAAGGGGTAGTACGGCTGTATGTGAGGGATTTGCTTGGGATTAACGGTGACATCACTATGCATATCATGAGTTCTCTTTCTTCTATGGATGAGACTAGTAGGTTATTGCTATAAGTGGTTGCGGAGGCAATAGCAATTATGAATGCACTGGCCACATATAATATATCTTGCTCTAACAAGTACACACATACTTTATTTCTATCTTTTATTTCCATCAGATGTTTTTGCACAGCTACAGGTGAAACCGAACGCCCTAGGCCCTCTCTCTCCATCATCAACAATAACAAAAAGACGCAAGCTACTGGTCCGGTAAAAACACAAAAGGAATTCTAAAACTCCCGAAGGTCCGTTAAAATAAGTTCACTATGCATTCACTTCCCGTGGATTCGATAACCTAGGTTTACTAGGGAAAAAGAGCTATACTATATCCGTAATCTGGATCGAAGGTATCATCATGCAATTAAAACTCCCTTTTCATTCACTTGATTTAATTCCACTCATTAAATGAACACTTCATTTAATAACTACTTCATTTAATGAACAGATTGATAATCCAATCCTCGATATTATTTCGGTACACCGAAACTATTCCAGCAGATTTATCAAAACAATTCCTACATTGTCCAGTATTTTTTGCGGTGTTCCCTATCCACTCAAATGTGTCGACTACCCTTCAGTGTGTCTCCCTACGGGTTCGCGAGCTGAGTAGACATGATCGAGACACTCTCTGATCAATAATCATTAGCAAGACCTGGAGATCCATAATGACTCCCACCAGCACAAATGATAAACTAGTGATCACATGAACCTTTATTCGTAGTAACCAATTCCTTTTGTCTCGCAATATTTTACTTGTCTGGGATCCGATCAATTGGTATCATCTTTACCTAGTTTGATCATGTTACTGACAAGTACTCTTTTCTCGTTCCCGTGATATAACATTCTTAGTGATTGTTATCACTTGCTTGCAAACTATGTTAATGTGATATCACTGAGACGACCCTGAGTATATCTCTTCGTCTTCTGGAAGGAAAAATCCCACTCTTGATCCATGAGCCTCAATTGACACTTTCCAAGTATCCAATGACACCTTTATAATCACCCAGTTATGAAGTGATGCTTGATGTAATCAGAATATTCTTCCTGAGTCAGCGATTGACGTGATCTCATGGTCTAAGGATTAGGGTTACTTTGAATGACGTTATAGTAGTGTAAACATAATGGCATGATCGTATTGCTATACTTTTGGGATCCTGTTCATCACATCATTTCACCAATGTTGTGACCTTGTTATTAACAACATCCAATGTCATGATCAGGAAACCTTGATCATCTATTAATCAACAAGCTAGTGTAATGAGAGGCATCACTAGGAACCTTCTATTTGTTTATTAAACACACATGTATTAACATTTCCTTTTAATATAACATGACAAATAAATCAAAGGAATATGCTTGAGAGGCAATAATAAATGGTTATTATTTTATTCCAGGTTTATAATAGATGCTAATTTCTCATGCTATAATTGTATTAAAAGGAAGCATTAATACATGCATGCTTAATAAACAAATAGATGGTTCCTGGTGATGCCTCTCATTACACTAGCTTGTTGATTAACAGATAATCAAGGTTCCCTGATCATGACATTGTATGTTGTTAATAACAAGGTCACACCATTGGTTGAATGATGTGATGAACATACTCCCAAAGTATAGTAACATGATCAAGCCATTATGTTTACACTACTATAACGTCGTTCAAAGTAACCATAATCCTTAGACCACAAGATCATGTCAACCACTGACTCCGGAAGAGTATTTTGATTGCATCAAATGTCACACTGTAACAAGGTGATTATAAATGTGTCGTTAGATACTTGGAAAGTGTTAGTTAAGGCTAGTGGATCAAGAGTGGGATTTGTCCATCCTGATGACGGAAAGATATACTCAGGGCCCTCTCGGTGATATCACATTGACATAGCTTGCAAGCAAGTGATAATGATCACTAAGAATGTTATATCACGGGAACAAGAAAAGATTACTTGTCCGTAACGGGATCAAACTAGGTATGAATGATACCGAATGATCGGATCCCGGACAAGTAAAATATCACGAGACAAAAGGAATTGGTTACTACGAATAAAAGGCCATGCGATCACTAAGTCATCACATGAACTGGTGGGAGTCATTATGGATCTCCAGATCCCGCTAATGATTATTGATCAAATAATGTCTCGATCATGTCCACACAGCTCGTGACCCGTAAGGAGACACACTTAAGGATAGTCGACGCATTTGAGTGGATAGGGAACACCAGAGAACATAATGGACATCGCAGGAATTTGTTCTGTCGAATCTGCCGAAATGGTTTCAGGGTATCGAAACAAAGCAAGGAATCAAATGTTAATGTGTTCATTAAATGAAGTACTCATTAAATGAAGTGTTCATTAAATTGAGTTGCATTAAAACAAGAGGATTAAAGTGCTTTAATTGAAAGACCTTTGGTTTTTGAGTGGAGAATAAATTGAGAAAGTGGAGATTGAATTATGTGTGAGTGGAGTGTCCACCCACATCAATGAGAGGAGGCGAGGGGGCACCCCATGGCACCGACGAAGGAGGGGGGCTTTCCCCCTCTCCTTTATAAAAGGAGGTGGGGACCTCCTCCCTCTCACACACTTGCCCACTCCTCTCATATGCCCTTTGCTTGGCATCTTCTCTCTCTTGATAGCGTTATCCATTGCCACTAGAAAAGGTGATTAGGTGAATCACTCCTCGAGATATTACCCTCCACCATCTCTACCATGGCGTAGTGCTGTTGGAGTTCCCGAGGATCCACTACTTCTGCTGCCCGGCTGGAGCAAGGGTTCAGGAGTCGTCGATAAACCATATGTGTGACCGATTACAGAGGTGTTGCACGTGTGGCACTATCATCGCATCCTTGATGATGGTCGATTACACTCTACAACAACCACGTTTGTTTGCGGGAACATTATCCCGCGTTACGGTCTTCGAGGGTGAGTCCATTTGAAATCGTTAGAGGTCGTTTGGTATCCATCATTTGGGCCTGAAATCCTGGAATTCATTTTGCAATTCCATCCCTATGTTGTTTGGTTGGCATGGAATTGAGCTATCATTTTATTTGGCAAATCCATCGAAATATCCTCATGTGTAAACCCAATTCCTATCTCAGACCCGTCATTTGCAA
Organism: Avena insularis; assembly: GCA_023614405.1. NCBI lineage: Eukaryota > Viridiplantae > Streptophyta > Magnoliopsida > Poales > Poaceae > Avena > Avena insularis. The sequence continues at coordinate 303,128,236 of CM042692.1, read as the reverse complement.
ATTCCGGTGGCAACCAAACATATGGGTGTTTTTGGAATCATAATATAAATGAAATGAATCCATGTATTCATTTCATTTCTACTAAATGAAATGAATACCTGGGTGCGAAACTACCTCTTACATGTATCTCCTAGATATGATTTTTTTGCGGGAACGTTGCAACTGTAGGATTTTTTTTGTTTTCCACGCAACGAACCCCATCAATAAACATCTATTATATACCTGGAATAACATAATAACCATTTATTATTGCCTCTCAGGCATATTCCTTTCAGAGAACCCCTTGACTCTAGTAAGTTTTCCAACTGGCCTACCTTGCCATTATTTTATCTGTAGATGTTTTATTACATCGAGATATTTGCCGACTTTTAGCTTGCTGACCTTCCCGAGTCAGAGCTTGCTCCTGTCAAGGTATATCCTCCAAAGGATCTAGTTCCTGTGTAGGATGAAGAACTTGAAGAATTGCCCGAGGCACTTACCCGGAAGCGTAAAGGTCCGGTTGTTTCGGCTGGCCCGCAAACGATGCTAGTCATCAAGAAGTAAGTTCTTCCATCATATCTCGTATTTTTGTTTGTATTTTTGGGGTCATAAGGTTTATATATGTTATTGTCCAAAGCTAAACCATTGACAAAAGGAAAGAGAAATCGAGGAAAGAATCTGCGCCAGTAGAAGTTAAATTTGGCTTCACCAGCTGTTGCACCTCCAACTCCCAACCCAAAGTCATTGTCGGTGTTGGAGGATATTCCGTCTCCGCGTGCTGGGGATGTTGAGGCTCAATCTGAAGAGCCAGTGAACTTAGGTTCACAAACCGACGTCACCATGAGTGACTCAGGAACTGATAAAGGTGAACCCTGTATAGGTAATGATCCCTCAGATAAAACCTTCTCTGATGATCCTTTGAAGATCCCTGATGGCCTCGCTAGAAAAAGTGTTGAAGAACTTCTGAAGCTTTCCCTGAGCTGTCTAGAGACGAGGACTATAACTGCTACGAGCAGACGCAACGTCCCTCCTCCCCGATGCTTGCCTGGGCTTGGCTCGCACTTGCCTCATGTACGAGAGTCAAATTAGTGATCAAATCTCGTTTGTTCAGGGGCAAACTCATGGGAAATTTGGCACGATCTGGTTGGTGGGCTTTTTAGGACATGGCCACATAGATTTGGGCTGTGCGGTTGTGCCTTTGTAGTAGAAAAAAGGATAGCGAGCGAGCCAGCTCCTACCGATTCGATCCCCAAATCCTAGTTGACCAGTTCGGCAGTTCCCCGTTCCCTACCGTTTGTCCCCAACGAAAACCCTTCTCTGTTGCCCGTCCAGCCGGCCGGCGGCCGTCGTCATTCCCCTAACTCTGCCCAGTGCCTGACAGTCGCAGTTCATGGAGGACGGAGTCGGAGACCTGGGAGGTGGATCGGCTCCTTCAGGCAATGGTGGCCGCAGTCATTTTGAGCAGCGGCCATGCCTAGCTATATCTGGCAGCAGCAAGAGCCGGTGACGCGACCTGGAAGCATCGACTCCAGCAGGCTCGTCGGGCACAACTTCAATACGAGCTGAATATAGACACGTACTTCCTTAACTTGACATTTCTTATTATTTAGGTCAATTTCGGTTTTGACATCTGAACCTGTGATTTAGGACATGGATCATGAGTTGCTCAACTCTTTGAACCTTGAGGCTTGAAGTACCAAATAAAATTGTTCAAATTTCAGAAATCAGGAGGTTTTTGGTTGATACAAGATTACCACAACCTAATGTGCAAAATTTCAGAAACAAATGTCGAAAATGAGGAGCAAGTGGAACATGAGGCGGAGGATGTGCTTAATCCAGATGAAAATATGTGTGATCCCGCTCTTAGGAAACTAATCGATGATTACCATCCTAATGTGCAAGACCAAGTGAAAATGGAACTGGCCTTAATATTACCGGTGTCACCCGCATCGGTTAAGAGGGTCTTTGCGGCAATGAAGATCATCAAGTCCAAATTGCATAACAAGTTCAAAAATGAACGGTCCAATGATTTGATGGTATGTTACACCGAGCGGGAGATATTTAGACAAGTTGATAGTGATGTTATTGCTCAACGATTTCAAGCCATGAAGAAAAAAAAAGAAAATATTTACCTCGGTAATATCTCGGTATATTTCTTGAAGTGGTCGTCCATAGTCAAAGTGGCATTAGTCTTTTGGAAGTTCTTGCTAAGTCCTAGCATATCTAATATTAGCGCATATGAGCTTTTGTATCATGTTCTGAACTTGTGAACATTCAAGTGTGTTGTGTACTTAAACATTAGAAGGTGTTGTGCACATGTAATGTATTGTATTCGTGTTTCCGCACTAAAACTATGGTGGAAACTATATTTTTACTCTATATGAAGCTTATATTTGTCCAAAAAAATAGATGCCTTGTGGTGCGCCCAGGATTCGACAAATTCTTGGGTCCGCCACTAATAACTGGTGAGGAAGAGGCTTAGGAAGCTAAAGATGTAAAACTTGCTGATCTGATGGACCAAGTTCGTCTCCGCGACGAGAAATTAAAGGCTGGTTCAGTTCCGTCTCCACCTATCATTCCTTTAACTCCGATCGAGAAGGTTTCTGCTGAGATCAATAGCAACCTCAGCAAATTGCAACATGAGCATTTTGTAAGTAATTTTTCGACTCTTTTTACTATATTTATATCATATCCTCTAACCCCCAAAGATGAAGTTGGGTAGAACTAGAAATCCGAGTTTATGCTTTTATAGGATACCAAAGAACGAAGTAGTGTAACCCCCAAGGCTCGTGCTAAAATTTAACTTAGTTAAAATAGCAGCCTGAGTCTTAGTAGCCTTTTGACTCTGGTTACCATTCTGACTTACAGAAAGTTAATGTTTACAACCAGGAATAATTGAAGAACATCTGTGACAAGCGTAGAGAGGTCAAGGCTCTACGACTTGGAAATGCTCAGTTAAAGTTGAGAAGGATGAAGCCAAAAGTAAGTTTTCCGACTAACTCTTCTCGGAATTTTATGTTTTCGCCAAAATTCGACTAACTTTGTCCTTTGTACTCCAGGCTTGCTAACTCAATGTTGCAAATTTGCGGAGCAAGATGAAAACTTCAAAGCCTTAGAGTCCGAGAATGCAGACTTGCGCGAGCAACTTCAAAAGTTGAGGGAGGACCATGAATGTAGTGTCAACAATATTCTTGAATCCAGCAGCATGGCCACCAAAGAACGCGACCGAACTATTGCTCGCCAAGGTAAGGCAATCTCGTATTTGAAAGCAGAGATGGATAGGCAGAAGGATACCACCCAAGCCCTACGGGATGAACTCCGGAGGCTGCAAGAGGAAAAGACCAAAGTATATGAAGCTATATTTGGTATGTTTGCTGCCATTCCATCTCATGTTTAGTTTCTTTGACTGTTTATGTCTGATTTTGTTAATACTACTCCCTTTTATAGGGCCTCACAACCTCCTGGATTCGTCTTTGCCTGAATCACGCACCAGCCGATGTCATAGTCAGAAATTTACTTCATGATTTCCGCCAATCTCTTAAAGAGATTGGTGAGGCCGTTAATCTTTCCGACTTAGACAGGTTATCCACCTTTGAGATGTGTGATAAAGAGAAGGATATCCCTTAGCTGGTCGAGGATTGGGAGATGTCTTATGCCTGCACAGTAGCGTAGAATGCCCTTACCATGGTAATGAGCCACCATGGCAACATGGAAATTTGGCAAGTTACCAAGGGTTATTCGACCGTTGATGAAGATGGCAATCCTAAAAATGTTGGTGAGATATGGAATTCTTGTGCCGGATACGCTTGTCACGTGGCTGATGTGAGAAACTATGAGAAGCCATTTTTCCAATCTATCGAAGTGCCTCCAAGCCCCCTAGACGAAGATGATGAAATCCCTGACAACGACGAAGAGACGGAGTCTGACGTCCTCGTCTTAGAGAAATATCAGGGTGACTTGGGTGGTAGCACCAGCGGGCCGGCGAATCCTTCACCTCCAACATAAGATTTGCAAGAAAAACTTTGCATTATTATGAAACAAGCTTGATTTAATAGTTAAACTATTTATTTTGTGGTGTTGTTTGTGTAGGAACTGTCTTAGCACGCCTGTTTTTGTTTTGTGCTTGAAAACTACTTAAGCACTTTTTGTTCATACATATCGTTTATCTGGCTTTCTGCCTCGTCCTTTTCATGAGCCGACAAACCTTTAGCACAGAATCTTATCCAAGCAACGGAGCTCAATTGCTAAACCAGTTTAAACTCAAAAACAAAGTTGACCTCCAGTACCAACAATTCACTAGTCGGAAAATACCCGCGTCCAGCAATGAGACAAAAACCAAAGTATTAATAGAAAATGAGACGTACACCTGAAGGTAGCTTATCTAGAATCAGAAATCTAACCAGAACAAACATGAGCACAAAGTACATTCAAGTATCCTAGGATTTTCGAGTATGACATGATCATTCAGAAATAAGATGGTTCTATAAAACTTCTCAGAAAAACATTGAGGGAACCAATACTTTATTTCACTTTGAACAAGTACATTGATATGATTACAAAGAAAGAAAATTTAAGAATAAAAGGGATGTAGTTGAGCAACTGTGCAATACACTGCTAACCATAAAGGGCCCTTCCCAGATTGGGGAAAGTTTGTGCTTTCTTTGTTGCACTACTCGGAGAACTAGATCGCCCTTTGTAGAAGACCGATTTTTGACTCTCTGACTATGATACTTGCATAACTTCTGCTGATAGGTTGTAGATCTCTGCTCAGCAACGACGCGAACTTCCTCGAGTACATCAAGGTCATCTTGTCAAGAAACTTCGGCATCTTCTTCAATGTACGCATCGACTCAAGGAGAAAGATGGATAAGATTGATACGTTGCTAACGTATCCATAATTTTTGATGTTCCATGCTTGGTTTATCCTACTTTCTTATGTTTTGTCCATACTTTTGAGTACTTTTCATATGATTTCTTGGACTAACCAATTAACAAAGGCCACAGTGCCAGCTGCCTATTTTCTACTGTTTTTGGTTCTTGTAAAGTCAGAAAATGAATATTCTCGGAATTGGATGGGACAAAAGCAAAGTCAGTTTTTCACCGAGGGACACCAGGAGCCAGAATACGAGACGGAGAGGGGCTGGGGCCCAGCCACACCACCTGGCCGTGCGGCCAGGCCTGGCCCGTGCCAGGGGTGGTCTGGCCGCCCCAGGCACCCCCTCGGCCTCTCTTTTCGCCTATATATTGCCTCCGATACAGAAACCCTAAGTACCCGATCAAAATTCCATGAAAGAGTCTGTAGCCGCCATCATCACCATCCCTAGATCGGGAGGGATCTGAAGCTCTTCCCGGCACCATGCCGGAGGGGAGAATTCACCCTGGAGGCCTTCTTCATCACCATGCAAGCCTCCGGTTTGATGCGTGAGTAGTTCATCTCTGGAATACGGGTCCATGTAGTAGCTAGATGGCTGGTTCTTCTCCTTTGTGCTATCATGTTTAGATCTTATGATCTCTGTTCATGATCAAGATCATCTATTCGTAATTCATACATGTTGTGTTTGCGAGGATCCGATGGATATTGAGATGCTATTTCAGATTGATTATTGATTCTATCATGTCTTTGTTATTTGTGATCTTGCATGCTTTCCGTTGTTAGTAGCTATCTTGGCCAAGTAGATGCTAGCAACTCCAAGGGTTAGTATTTATGCTCGATAGTGGGTTGATGCCTCTAGTAATCTGGGGAAGTGACCAAAATCTCTAAGGTACTAGATGTGCTGTTGCTACTAGGGAGAAAACAACAATCCTTTGTTCATAGAACAATCATATTGTTTACTTTACACGCAATGCGTAATGCAATTATCCATTGCTTGCAACTTAATACTGGAGGGGGTTCGGATGATAACCTGAAGGTGGATTATTAGTCATAGATGCAGTTGGATTACGGTCTATGTATAATGTTGTAATGCCCAATCAAGTCTCAAAGGAGTGAAGATGATTAGTATATTCTTGTATGCTTTCTCGATGTTTGTCAATTGCCCCATTGTAATTTGTTCACCCAACATGTCATCTATCTGAAGGAGAGCCACCACTAGTGAACTATGGACCCCGGTCCTTTGTTTTACCATCAATCTACAATCAACTGTTTACTGATTTCTGTTTACTTTCTGTAAACTATTACTTTGTTCCACTCGATACGTTTAATCCTTTGTTTTCAGCAAAACCGGTGAGATTGATAACCTCATCGTAAGTTGGGGATAGAGTTATGTGGTTGTGTTGTGCAGTTCTCCATGTTGCTGCTAACACCGGTAGTGCGCCCTGCCAAAGTCCAGCTAGCAACACCTTTGAGGTGTTTCCTTGCTCCTACTGGATTGATAACCTTGGTTTCATAACTGAGGGAAACTTACTGCTGTGCTCATTATACCTTCCTCTTGGGGTTCCCCAACGAGCTCGTTATTACGCGAGTCAGCAAGTGATTTTCTGGCGCCATTGCCGGAGAGTCAAGGACATCTTCACAAGGGGAGTCCCTCATAACCAATCTTTTTAAAACTTTGTTGTTTTTATTTTGCTTAGTTTAATTTTGCTTTGTTTGCTTGTTTCTTTATCAAAAACACAAAAAATAGTTTTACTAGTTTGCTTTATTTATTAAAAACACAAAAAAATGACTACTCTTGAAAACACTAAGTTGTGTGACTTCACTAGCACCAACAAAAATGATTTTATGAGTACACCTATTGCTCCACCTGTTCCTGAAGCTACTTTCTTTGAAATAAAACCTGCTTTACTCAATCTTGTTATGAGAGAACAATTTTTTGGTATTGGTAATGAAGATGCTGCTGCTCATCTAAATAACTTTGTTGAACTTTGTGAGATGCAAAAGAATAGGGATATAGATAGAGATATTATTAATCTTAAATTATTTCCTTTCTCTTTGAGAGGAAAAGCTAAAGAATGGTTGAACTCCTTAACTAGGAATAGTATTGATTCTTGGACTAAATGCAAAGATGCTTTCATTGGAAAATACTATCCTCCTGCTAAGATTATATCTATGATAAGTGAAATAATGAAGTTTAAACAATCTAATAATGAACATGTTGCTCAAGCTTGGGAAAGAATGAAATCTTTGGTAAAGAATTGTCCCACTCATGAACTGACTGCTTGGATGATTATCCAAACCTTTTATGCAGGATTGAACTATTGTTCAAGAAATCTATTGGATTCTACTGCTGGAGGTACCTTTATGACCATTACTTTGGGTGCTGCAACAAAGCTTTTGGATAATATGATGGTTAACTATTCTGAATGGCATACTGAGAGAGCTTCACAAGGTAAGAAGGTAAATTCTGTTGAAGAAACCTCCTCCTTGAGTGATAAAATTGATGTTATTATGTCTATGCTTGTTAATGGGAAAGCCCATATTGATCCAAATAATGTTCCTTTGGCCTCTTTGGTTACTCAACAAGAACAAGTCGATGTGAACTTTATAAGAAATAAAAAAATTAGGAATAATGCCTACAGGAATAATTTTGGTAACAACAATTATAAGCCATATCCTCCCAACAATAGTAATGCTTATGGAAATTCCTACAACAATAATAGGAGTGCACCCTATGAACTTGAAGTTATTCTTAAAGATTTTATTAGTAAACAAACTGCTTTCAATAAAACTATTGAGAGAAAACTCTCTAATGCTGAAAGAAATATAGCATCATTGGCTGAAGCTCAATCTTCTTTGAATAAAATGGCTGCTAAACCTGAAACTAATGATAATCCCTTTGCTGCCACTAATGCCATACAAGTTAGAACTGATGAAAATGTTAGACTATTAGCTGAATTGCATGCTAAATGGGAAAGAGAAGATGAAATTGCTAGAAACATTAGTGTTTCTATTATCACTACCACTAGTGTTGAGGCTAGTAATAGCTCTACTACTTTAGATGATAATTATGATTTTGATCTTGATGGTTGCAACATCTCTGAAGTTATTAAGTTCCTACAAAAGCTTTCTAAAAGTCCTAATGCTAGTGCTATGAATATGGCCTTTACAAAACACATTACTGATGCTCTCATAAAGATTAAAGAAGAAAGATGAAACATAAAGCTTCTATTCCTATAAAACAAGAAGATGGTTGGGAGCCCATCATTAATATGAAAGTGAATGATTTTGATTTCAAAGCTTTATGTGATCTTGATAGTAGTGTTTCTATTATGCCTAGAAGGATTTATGATATGCTTGATTTGCCACCATTGGAAGATTGTTATTTGAATGTCCCACTTGATGATAATGCTAAAAAGAAACTCATGGGGAGTATTAATGATGTTCTTATTATGGTTAACAATTCCTATGTCCTTGTTGATTTCTATGTTTTAGATGTTGAATGCAATGCTTCTTGTCCTATTACTTTGGGAAGACCTTTTCTTAGAACTGTTGGTGCCATTATTGATATGAAATAAGGCACCATTAAATATCAACTCCCACTTAAGAAAGGTATAGAACACTTCCCTAAGAAGAGAGAGAAGATTTCTTTTGCCTGTCCTATGAAAACAAAATTTGCTCTTAATGCTTCTTCATTTGAGAACACTTGATTCTTTTTCTTGCTTCTTATGCCTAACTTAAAGGGCGTTAAAGAAAAGTACTTATTGGAAGATAATCCAAAAGTTTTAGATGAGTCTTGGAAGTTATTACTTCAGTAATAACCGCTCCTTATCCTTTTTATTTGTTTTTTGTGCCAAGAGTAACCTCTAATGAGAGAGAAGTAATGATTGCGAAAGTTGCTGTCTCGAAACAGATTTTTGCGCTTCACCATAAAAAATCGTGTACAATCCCTGTACGTCCTTTTGAGGCGTGAATTTTTTTCTTCTGACCCAGGTTATTATCTAACTTTCATTAGTTCAACACTTTTCGATTTGAGCAACAGAAGGTCTTCGAAAAAATTCGTCTTTACCTGCTGGTCTGTTTTGACAGATTTCTGTCTTTATTTGCATTTGCTTCTTGTTGGTTCCTTTTTGAGTTCTTTTGGGGAATTGAGCTTTTTGAGGGAAGTGCTACAATATCTTGTGTTTTAATGGAAGTTCTATTGGTGTTGGAACTTAACCTAAAGACCTATTATCTTGAGTGCACTAATGTTGCTAATAAAGATTGTGTGAAGTTTTCTATGAAGGAAAAATTTCAAGTGTATGGAAGGAATGAGTAATGAGATGAAGGATGGACTAAATCTCAAGCTTGGGGATGCCACGCATGTAACCCCAAGAAATATCCAAGAAGTACAAGCATCAAATCTTGGGGATGCCCAAGGCATCCCCTTCTTCATCAATAAAAATCTCAGGTTTCTTCCAAATACTTTATTTTTATTGTTTCATGCACGGTTGTATTGTTCTTGGAGCGCCTTCTTTTTCGTTTTGGTTTTGGTTTTTCATTTGCTTGGTTTGCTTAGTTTTCTGAATAAATTGGTTGGACCCCCTCTTTCATACATTGGTTTTCAAATAGTTTGGTTTGGATTGGAAAAGAGTAGGAATGCTTAAGTGGTAAAAAGAGCTTGTTTTTGACTGTGGCCCATGCTTTGTCATGCTATGCTTGATATTGTTTTGGCTTTATGCTTAGTATTCTTTGATGTAGCATGACTTGTTATAAACAATTGAGATTGCTTAATGTGCCTTGGAAGAATCATGCGTTGTTTTAGCATATTAAAGCATAGTATTGTGGTATTCACCTTTGATGCTTTATTTGGGTTGACTTGGCGCATGCTCACACCATGTTATGACTATCCCAAGTCACCATAAGTCTTTATGATCCTTTATTTTTCAACTTGTAGTATCACTTTATGCTTTGATTAATGAGGTTTTGTCGCTCTGCATTGATTATGGCCATTATTGCTCTCTTAGTTGGTCGCTCCCAATCTTTTGCTAGCCTCCGTAACCAAGTATGAGTTCCACTCATGCATCCAACTCCTAAAACCAAGTTATTCCAAAGAGTCCACCATACCTACCTAATAGCATATGCTATTCCAAGTATATTCATGTTTTTGTCTACCTTCCGAATTAAACTTGTTATGAGAAAACTAGTGATTAAATCTCTCACGAACTTGATGGCACACTTTACTTTCTTTCATTTAATAAACTTGAACCATTGCGTCCACCTTTGTTGCGTATATGCTTGTGATTTATAAGTTGAAGTTAGCAGAACCATGTATCATGGGGAACGCTTTCAACATTGCACTTGTACTTTGTACCCCGTTGATATCATGTTCTTTTGCTTTGGATCCCGGCGGTGTGAAATAAAAGGGGAACTTGTAAGATCATGGAGTTTGTATTTGTGTAAGAGAAACGCCTGGGCTGCTAGCCTAAGCCATTCCTAATCATGGTGGAAACTTGCAACATAACCATAATGAGCACTCTATGAAGCATCCTCAATAAAAACCTATGCAAATAGCAAATAAAAAGATTGCTGAGATGCTCATTGTCTGCTTGCCTCGTCATTTTGATTATGGGATAGCTCCTGTATAATGTGCAAGAGGCACCCCGTTGGCGGTTCTCTATGATACATATGTACTTACAATGACAAGAGCTTACTTGTGACTAAAGTTGAGTAGCATGAGGTTCGGTCTCTGTAAGTAAGGGGCATGAGATTTCAGCTTATAACTTGTCAAGCATATTCTCTTAGTTGTGTCACTTTAACCTTAATCACCTTCAAGATGCTTATGATAGGGGCAATGAGAGCTGAAAGCTAATAAGTACCATAATTTTTGGAAGCTCTTTATGAAACTTGAATCCCTACTTCCTTATATGAAGGCCCCTTCTTTTACTTTTATGTTGAGACTCCACCTTCTATCTTTATGCACCTACTTTGAGAGCATAGTGGCCATTCTTAGTTGTATGTGCATTGTCCCAAGACTTGTTGATTGATGCATATATTTGATATTGCTTGTTTTAAACTATTTGTATCTAGTCACTCTTATGAACTTTGAAGGTTTCCTATGCATTTATATTGGCTACTCTATGAGGGACAAGCTGAATGCCACTTTGCTATGTTTTCTTTATGTGAAACAAACAAACGTCTTGCAAAGCATTGTTATTCATGAATCTTTTGTTTGTGCCTTTTCATGTTGCAACATAGTTGCTTTGTATTATTGCTAGAACTTTATCTCTCATGTTATGATTGAAGTACTATGATCCCAGCTATCAATGTTTTACAAATACTTTGATGAAGATTATGATGTTGCATGTCACCTCAAAAATTATTCTTTCTTTTTATCACTTACCTACTCGAGGACGAGCAGGAGTTAAGCTTGGGGATAAGATTGATACGTTGCTAACGTATCCATAATTTTTGATGTTCCATGCTTGGTTTGATCTACTTTCTTATGTTTTGTCCACACTTTGGAGTACTTTCCATATGATTTCTTGGACTAACCTATTAACAAGAGCCACTGTGCCAGCTGCCTGTTTTCTGCTGTTTTTGGTTCTAGGAAAGTTAGAAAATGAATATTCTTAGAATTGGACGGGACAAAAGCCAAAGTCAGTTTTTCACCGAGGGACACCAGGAGCCAGAATACGAGACGGAGAGGGGCTGGGGCCAGACCACACCACCTGGCCGCGCCAGGGGGTGGTTTGGCCGCCCCAGGCACCCCCTCGGCCTCTCTTTTCGCCTATATGTTGCCTCCGATACAGAAACCCTAAGTACCCGATCAAAATTCCACGAAAGAGTCTGTAGCCGCCGTCATCTCCATCCCTAGACCGGGAGGGATCTAAAGCTCTTCTCGGCACCCTGCTGGAGGGGAGAATTCACCCTGGAGGCCTTCTCCATCACCATGCAAGCCTCCGGTGTGATGCATGAGTAGTTCATCTCTGGACTACGGGTCCATGTAGTAGCTAGATGGCTGGTTCTTCTCCTTTGTGTTATCATGTTTAGATCTTGTGATCTCCGTTCATGATCAAGATCATCTATTTGTAATTCATACATGTTGTGTTTGCAGGGATTCGATGGATATTGATATGCTATTTCAGATTGATTATTGATTCTATCATGTCTTTGTTATTTGAAATCTTGCATGCTTTCCGTTGTTAGTAGCTATCTTGGCTAAGTAGATGCTAGCAACTCCAAGACTTAGTATTTATGCTCGATAGTGGGTTCATGCCTCTAGTAATCTGGGGAAGTGACAGAAATCTCTAAGGTACTAGATGTGCTGTTGCTACTAGGGAGAAAACAACAATCCTTTGTTCATAGAACAATCGTATTGTTTACTTTACACGCAATGCGTAATGCAATTATCCGTTGCTTGCAACTTAATACTGGAGGGGGTTCGGATGATAACCTGAAGGTGGATTATTAGTCATAGATGCAGTTGGATTACGGTCTATGTATAATGTTGTAATGCCCAATCAAGTCTCAAAGGAGTCAAGATGATTAGTATATGCTTGTATGCTTTCTTGATGTTTGTCAATTGCCCAACTTTAATTTGTTCACCCAACATGTCAACTATCTTAAGAAGAGCCACCACTAGTGAACTATGGACCCCGGTCCTTTCGTTTACCATCAATCTACAATCAACTGTTTACTGATTTCTGTTTACTTTGTGCAAACTATTAGTTTCTTCCACTCGATACGTTTAATCCTTTGTCTTCAGCAAAACCGGTGAGATTGAACATCATAGTAAGTTGGGGACAGAGTTCTGTGGTTGTGTTGTGAAGGTCTCCACGTTGCTGCTAACACCGGTAGTGCGCCCTACCAAAGTCTAGCTAGCAACACCTTTGAGGTGTTTCCTTGCTCCTACTGGATTGATAACCTTGGTTTCATAACTGAGGGAAACTTACTGCTGTGCTCATCATACCTTCCTATTGGGGTTCCCCAACGAGCTCGTTATTACACGAGTCAGCAAAGATCAATCGGAAAAACGGCCTCTGCACTGTAAACCAAGAAGAAAGGTGTACATCTGGTTGACCTATCAGGAGTAGTTCGTAAATTACATACAACAGATAGCAATTCATCCGCCCAAGCCCCCGCAGCACGATAAAGTGGTGCCTTGAGCCTAGGTCGGAGGCCTTGAAGAATTAAACCATTAGCCCTTTCGACTTGTCTATTGTCTTGTGGATATGCGACTAATACAATATCAAGTCGGATCCCTTCATCTTCGCAAAACTCGACAAGATCTCCCATTGAAAAGTTGCCCCCATTGTCTGTAATAATACTATGCGGATAGCTGAATCAGATTATGACGTCCTCCATCACAACTTGTGATAGGTTTATCCTCAATCCATTTCATAAATTTATCCACCATCACAAGTAGGTGAGTAAATCCACTCGGAGCCCGTTTGAACGGTCCTACCAAGTCAAGCCCCCATACCGCAAAGGGCCATGTGATTGGAATTGTTTGCAGCTGATCAGCCGGAACATGGGCTTGGCGTATTTTTGCCAGCCTTTGCACGTCTTGACCAGCCTCTCGACATCTACCTTAGCTGTAAGCCAGAAAAATCCGTGTCGGAAGCTTTTGCCACTAAGGATTTAGCTGCGGTGTGATGTTCGCATTCCCCTTCGTGGATTTCCATTAGGATTTCCACTCCTTCCGGAGAAACATAGCGCTAAAAACCCTAGATACAGTCCGCTTACAGAGCTCACCACTGGTTATTATGTAGGATTTTGCTCGTCGGACGATCTAGTGGCTCAGAACTTCGTCTTTAGGTAATTTTCCTTCTACCAAAAATTCGAGGTAGGGTTTTGTCCAGCTGGGTATTACAACCAGAACTAATATGAGCGGTGAGTCAGATTAGGTCGGATACTCCTCATCAACTCCTGTGATAGAGGGAACTTTAAGGTGCTCCAAAAAAGCGCCATCCGGGAATTCTTTCCATGCAGAGCCTATTCTTGATAGTGCATCTGCTTCCTCGTTTTCTGTTTGGGGAATGTGTTGAACTTCAAACCCTTTGAACGATCCTTCTAGTTCATCCACAACAACTCGATAGGCTTGAAGGAGATATGCCCTAGAGGCAAATAATAAAATGGTTTTATTGTCATATCTCATTAGTTCATAATAGTTTTATATCATGCTATAACTGTATCAATCGGAAACATTGATACATGTGTGGTATATAAACAAACCTAGGTCCCTAGTAGCCTCTATTCAACTAGTTCATTGGGCAGCTGATGATCAAAGTTTCCTAATCATGGTGCTATGAAAGCCAATTAACAATGAAGTCATATGATCTAGAATGATGTGATGGACATTTCCCACCAATGATTGTTTCAACACGATCGTGCCACTCAGTTCACGTTGCAATTGTCAGAAATAGAGTGTCCTAATCCTTAGACCATGAGATCATATCAATCACTATTACCGGAGGATTGCTTAGATAGCATCAAACGTCACTCGGTTAAACGGTGATCATAAAGGTGTGTTTAGGTATCCAAAGAGGCATGCAGAGGCATTATGCATCAAGAACGGGATGTGTTCTCCTGTGTGACGGGAAGATACACTGGGCCCACTCGGTGAATTACATCCATAAGTTGTGCAACGTATGACTAGGTCATGGGGATGGAATTTCACGGGAACGAGTAAAATAGTACTTGTTGGAAATGATATTGAACAAGGTATCATGATACAGATGATCAGATCTTAGACAAGTCTTGTACCGCATAACAATGGGAATTGGACATATCATTTTTGGTTCGACACGATGGTGATTAGTGGAGTGCATAGGGGTTAACATGGGCATCCCGGTCCCGCTATTGATCATTGATAGAAATCATGTCTATAGCATTCCCGAACCGTAGGGAAAAACTCTTAAGGGCATTACGATGCTTAGAGATCTTCCTATAAGAAGGAATCACAAAAGAGAGAGAAACCGGAATTGTTTTGGAGAGATCCGAAGTTGTTCGGAGAAAGAAAGAAAAGGCTGAAAGGAGTTTCGGATAAAAGGCAATTTACAATATGCATTTATTATATGTTAATTATGAATTAACTTATATTAAATAAATATTTAAATTATGATTTATGAAGCAACTTTCTTATTAGGCCAAAATCCAGGAGGAAATTGGCCCAGGAGAAAGCCGCAGGAAAAAGACAGCAAAACAACAATCTAAACCGGGCTTGTTTGACCAGCCCATGGATATGAGCACCAGATAGTGCACACCGCATGGGGCAGGCGGCTATTAGCACCCACCATAGCCGTCCTTGCTCGACGCTAGCCCAAGGAGCTCACGGGGAGCTGGCCAGGCAGCTGGGCCGTGGGGATAGCTAGCCCACCTAGGTCGCCTCCCCTATATAAAGGGGTGCCCATGGGTGGGATCAAATACACTAATAGATATTCTCTAAGGCCTTCTTCCTTAGAGAAAATCCCCTCTCTCTAGTTGTCTTTGTGGTGGCATGGTCCCAGGGAAAGGACTATGCGCGCAAAGTCAACGCATCTACTACACGCTGTTGTGCTACAGGGATTCCACCAGGAGGTCTACTTCCGCAACCTCGGCAGAGATCAAGAAGTTCGAGAGCCGTTATATTGCACTGTATGTGTGTGATAACTCGGGGGAGCTACACTTGTAGAGACTGGGTCATCGTGCAAGGACCTGGACAAGGGGTGACGTGTGAGGAGCTTCACGACCTTGAGATGGGTGCAACTACATCATCTACGCTCCTGCATGAGCATAACGCTCACTCGATATTCAAGGGTACGTTACCACTATCTTCCTCCATTATCGTATTACTTCTATATAGATCCTTGGGCATGCAGGGCATTTCGCATAGTATTTTTTTTGTTATCTGCTGAGGAAACCCTACAAGGCTGTCATGTGCTTATTTGCCCTACAGTGATCGGATACTTGCTGAGCAACTAAATCCGAGTCTCCATAGCACATGAGTAGGTGAATGCCTATAGCATCCCAATTGTCTAACAATTACAATGCTACTAGCCTAGTCTATATATATGCTACTTCCTACATATAATTGTTGCATCATAATTATATCATGCTCATGTCATCATGCCACATTGCATTTGAGCATCATATAAAACCCTTTTCATTTGGTTCTTATCCCATATGCATTATTAATTTTATTTGCCTCGTGATATATTGTATTTGGTTCTTGATAAATGCTTGATGCCCAAGTTGAGTTGGGGGCATATCTTTTATTAACTCCACCACCTTTCTTTGTCACCACCCTATAATTCCACCATCCAACTATATGTGAGATTTGCATCTTATTTGGTTTACCTCTAGCTCATGTGGGTTGAGATGGATCCACTTCTATTTTCCACATGCTCTCACACTAGCATCATGTTGTTTCACATTATTGATATGTGGAGCCACCTTTGCATGCTATGTGAGTGGCATCCCTCTTTCTAGCTTCCATATGGATTGTATTGGAATATTTGCTTAGGTTGGAATATTTTGAGGATATTATGCTCCTAGTGGAACATACACACTAGCATGTCCAAATTATATTCAAATTTGAGCATCTCCATCTACTCCACATGGAACCTCCTTTTTGAATTCCTTTTGCTTGGCCTTTACTCCATATTTTTGGAATGCATATGAATAAATGTCATGGGACTTTATTATTGTTTTAAAAAAATAGACATGGCATTTAATGCTCATGCATGGGCCATGCAACCATCACCACCATTCTATTCTTTTGGGATTTACTTGGTTTTTGAGTGGATCTTCTCTTTTGAGCTCTCCTTCTCTCCGAACCATCACCATCTTGGTTGTTCTCTCCTTACCATGTGCTCACAAGATCATCACCCTCACATGTGTATGCTCCCATGCATGATCATGTGAGATCATATCCATAAACCCCATCTTTTTCGCTCACCTCCTCTTTCCATCACCTTGTGCTCAATCAAAAACCCTCACCTCTCCAGCTCACTTCCCCTTCTTGCTTGATCTAGCTTGGGTCATATTAAAACCCTAAGACCCTACCCCTACCCTATCTCCCTAATCCCTCTCTCAAACCCTAACCCTAATCACCCCTCCTACCCTAGCCTAGGCTAACACCCTCACCTTACCATCCCTCTCTAACCCAAGCCATCACCACCACCCCATGATCAACCCCATCTACCCTCCTCCTAACCCTAGCCGAGCCCAACCCTAGATCCATACAGAGCCTCCCCTCTCGGCCTCTCTCTCTCTCTCTCTCTCTCTCTCTCTCTCTCTCTCTCTCGCTACAGGCCGGTTCCACCCGAGGTAGACCTTCCTGACCTCGCTTGGGCCCCAACTGCAGCCACCCATGCCATGCATGGCCCTTCCCACATCGAGCACGTGAGGGAGAAGGAGAAAAAGGTGACCGAAGCCACCTTTTCCACCCCATCCTCTCACGACATCCCCCTCTCCCCCTCCACTTTATCTACTCCCTCTCGTATCTCTGCCGAGACCCAGATCCATCCCCAGGCCACTGCGCAGCCCCTTCCTCCCTGCTCCCCTGCCAACCTCTCCATCCATCCCGGTGGCCACCGTCGGCATCCACCTCCTCTCGACGATACACGGCGGTGGGAGTGGCGAGTTGGCGTCGAGGAAGGCTGGAGGAGCACCCTGGACCACCCCGTGCACCGCAGCAAGGAGGAGACGGTCCCCAGCAGTCGCTGCATGCCGATGATGCCGAAACCCTAGCTCCGGCGGGTGCGTCTGCGTCGCCGTCGACCTGATGCTCCCTGGCCCGATCTGACCTCACGGACCACCCCGCGGTGAGCTCCCGTACCTCCCTGACAACCTCCTACTCACCATCGCTTCCTGGTCGCATAGTTCCTCCGACGAACGCCCTCTGTGCGGCGCATGCGCCTTCCTCGTCGTCGTGCCGCAGAAGGCATACCTAGCCGCGCAGCCGCAACCCTCCAACATCCCCTTAGCCACCGCAGTGGTTTCCGCCTCCGCGCGCGCGCCCCAGGTCGCTGGTTCGAACCCCCGCCGCGCCAGCGCGCGCCGCCCGTCAGTTTCGTCAGTAAATCGGGGGAAGAAAAACAGTATCTGTGGCCACCTTGCAAATAACCCCCAACCTTTTTGTCTCACAACCCGCGCTCCCCTAGGTCCCACCTGTCGGTCTCCTTGGCCACTTTATAGAAAGAGACCTGGGTTATCCTGGAATCCAACCCGCAGTCCCCCGCTGTGCCACGTGGCTGCGCCCGGCTCACCCGCTGTCACATGGGCCTGCGAGCCCGCCGACCCCACCTGTCGGTCTCCTCGGCCGACTTCCCCCGCGGTGAGAAAAGCCCTGGCGCGCGCAGTTGCGCCAGATCAGCTTGGGCCCGCTTGTCAGCCGCCTGGGCTAACTGCCTCTGGGTGTAAAAAGTTTCTGTGTATATCTGTTTTATAAAATAATTTCAGAAATGTTTAAATATGTTTTAAATTCTGGTTTTAATAAATTTTAATTTGTAAATCCAAATAATACCAATAATATATGTTTTGGAATCAGAAAAATGTGAGGATTTCAAATATGCCATTCAAAATATTATTTGAGCACTTTAAATTTTCGAGCTAATTAAAATTACAATAAAATGCCCTTTTCTTAATTAATTAATAACTTTAGTTTTATAACTCCAAATTTAATAAATAATATGTCTAGATCGATCAGCGCGACGAGCCCGTTCTAACTATGTATTCCATGTTCTGAATTGCAGCATGCATCATATAAATATAAAGTATACAGCAACTTATTTGGGGTTAAATTATGACCAAAAACTTAATAAATGCTTTATTCTTGTATCCCACACCTCACCCATGCCATGCTACTTTATTGCCATGTAAATTGTGCATCATTCATCATGGCATGCTTGTTTGCTTGTCGCATTTTAATTCATATGCTTGTGCACTTTATTTATGTTGGCCCTTGTTTGTTTGGTTCTTCTTCGAATAGACGCTGAGCAGGGAAAATATCAGGAATCCCAGGAGTACTACCCAGATCCTTCTCTCGCTTCAACTGAGCTGCCAGGAAAGCACTACCACATGCTTGCATACATATAGTACCTATTGCCTCTATCTTATTCTTGCATCATTGAGTCGCGATTGCATTAAATTGAACCCCAAGTACTGCATAGCCTTTATTTTTAAACCCCACCGAGCTTGTTCCTCCATCCCATGAGCCATTACTACAGGAGTTGTTTGAGCCATGCGAGTCATAGAAAAGCATGTGTAGGGTATGTGAGTGTCTGATGGATAACGAGGTACCTAAACAACTTAACCTGAGTAGTAATGGGATAACTAATGAAAGAGGCACCGGTGAGCAATATCTGCTATTTGGTTTTTCATGCTCACTTGTGTCCCGTAGGACCCCGAGTACTTGATTCCTTTTCCTTGACTATTCGCACTATCCACATCCGGGAGGCCTTATGGACCCCCCTGAGCCAGAGCTTGATTCATTTCTATTTCTTGGGGCCACAATTATTTTGGGGTTTTATTACTATCCTGTACTTATGCCATGCTTTACTGTTTTATTTATGTTTGTGCGTGGAGCACCTGTACTGTTTTGGATCGTGACACGTTTTCGCTGTATCGACAAGCCCAGTCACACTTTCGGGTTCCCAGTCATTTACCACCGTCCACACAAACCCTGTGTCCGTTCCGGAGCCGTCCAACTTCGTTGCGGGTAGCTTAGTGGGGTGGCCCCCTAAAATATTTCTGAATCATGTGATCGCTTTGTCGTGAATGCCTCGTTGGGTTTTGATTTGGTTTTTTCCGAGGTTGATCGAGTGTGTGTTGCTATTTGTGCACCCCTGCAGGGTAAATCTTTCTGAAAGCCGTGTCCGCGGTTATGGACGACTTGGAGCACAGTTTCTCAATCATAGACAAGTATAACTAAAGTACCGCTTTTAATTTGACTAAGTACCTGACTAGTAAATAGTGCAATACTCATGGAAAGGTTAATAAAACTGCCAACGGATGGGTTGTTCGTCCGCTTTCTCGTTGGTAAGCGAGAAGGAGGATGGATCTGTTAATTATACTATTATAACTGTTGTTACTAATTAACGGACATCCCTCTATTATTAGTTAGGCGGATGGTTAGCGAGTATCTATAGACTTTTAGCTATTATATTTTGCTGCAATTGCGTCACCCCAGGTATATGTCCCCTTTAGAGGCATAAAGACTTGCTGAGTACCCCTAGGGTCTCACACGATAAATTGTTTGATTCAGATGAACAGGTGTATTCGCAAGGTGGATACTGGGTGGAGGAGACAGATGATGTTGGCAACGATCACTCGGTGTAGAGATTCTAGGGATGGGGATCCGCGAGATCTGTGGGCGGGATGTATTTATTTATGTGGCATCTTATACCAATTTGCTTCTTATCCATACTCGGATCTTGTTTCCGCTTCCGCCTAATACTCTGATGTTTGATGTATGAGGAGCTATCCTAAACTATTATCTCTATCTAGGATATTTGGATCTTGCCGTATGGTGTTGCAATATTTCTATTTCTTTTAGATGGAATGGCTCTGAGAACTGTTGTATGGTAGCTTGCATACATACTCACTTGTGTATGTATTTGATCTCTTCGCCTGTTGCCTATGCCGCTCGCTCTTGTCCCGATGTCTTGGAAGTGGTTAGGACGGCCGATGGGTCTACACGTGGGCGGTCCTCTGGGCCCCCGCTGTACTATTTTAACCACTTCCGATTCATCTAGGCTTGAACTTAAAGCGTAGGGTCCGAGGTAGTTACAATGCGATGTATTTTGCAATTTGAATTCCATGTAGCAGATCTTCATATTCGGCTATATTATTGGTCGTCGTGAAGTGAATCTGCAATACATAGAATAGTTTGTCTTCTTGGGGTGATTTTAGTACCATGCCAGCCCTCGAGCCCCCGAGCGCTTTCGACCCGTCAAAGTGCAAGGTCCAATATTCTGACTTGATCGAGTATTTGGGACTTGATCGTGGTTTATATTCAATGTCAAAAGATACTAGCTTGATTCCCCACTTAGCAACGCATCCTGTGGCGTCACTGTTCTTGATTACGTCTCTCCTAGGAGTTGTGCTCACCACGATAATCTTGTGCACTTGAAAATAGTGTCGTAGCTTTCTTGATGCGAAGAACACACCATAGGATAATTTTTGGTAATGTGGATAACATTGTTTTGATTCTTTCAGGACCTCGGTGAGGTAGTAAGTCGGATGCTGCACCAACTGTTCATGTTTTTGCTCCGGCCGTTCCACCACCGTTATGACGCTGATGTCTCTGTTTATCATGGCAATGTAGAGAAACATTGGTTCCTGAGGTTCCGGTGTTGCAAGGATAGGGGCGGATGAGAGTACTGCTTTCAAGTCGTGGAGTACAGCTTCAGCTTCATTGGTCTAGACGAATTTCTTGGTCTTCTTCAAGAGCTTGTATAATGGTGCAGCTCTTTCACTGAGCCGGCTTACGAACCGACTGACCGCAACAGTACAACCAGTGAGTTGTTGTACATCCTTCAGGCAAGTTGGCCTGGTAATGTTGAGTATAGCTTTTATCTTGTCCCGGTTCACCTCTATGCCTCTCTGAGACACAATGAAACCTAACAATTTTCTGGTTAGAATTCCGAAGAAGCACTTCTTCAGGATAAGCATTATGTTGTATTTAGTAGATTTGTGAACGTTTACTCCAAGTTGAAAATTAGAGTTTCCTTCCTTTTGGATATCACAGCTATATCATCCACATATGCATGTACATTGCATCTGATTTGATCTTGGAGGCAACGCTGCATAGTGCGTTGGTACGTAGCTCCTGTGTTTTTGAGCCTGAAAGGAATCATTACATAGTAGAAGGTTCCGAAGGGGGGTGATGAACAAAGTCTTTAACATGTCTGACTCCATGCGTACTTAGTGATAACCGGAATATGCATCGAGAAAACATAGGAGTTTCGAGCCTGCTGTCGAGTCGATAACTTGGTGGATTCTAGGCAGAGCGAACGGATCTATTGGACAAGCCTTGTTCAAGGCAGTATAATCGACACAAATTCTTAAATCAGTGGTGTCCCCTTTAGGGAACATTAGAGGATTGACCGACCACTCAGTGTGGATGGCCTCTTCAATAAATCCGGCTAATTCTAACCGGGCTAACTCCTTAGCTGTAGCTTTGCGCTTTTCATCTTAGAAATGTTGTAAGGACTGTTGACGGGTTTAGCATCAGGATAAACATTTAAAGGTTGCTCGGCAAGTTCCCTAGGTACTCCGGTCATGTTAGAAGGTTGCCATGCAAAGATATCTTTATTAGCTTTGAGGGACTCGATGAGCGTGCTTTCCTATGCGCGGTCTAAGCCTACACCTATCTAAGTCACCTTGGAGGGGTCGTCATCCTTTAGAGGTGTTGTCTTCGTCTCTTCCGATGCCTTAAACTCCGGAGTCGGCTTCAGCACCTCCTTCTTCGTTGCGGGCATCTCCTAGTACTCCTCGGCCTGCAGTACGACTTTAGCAAAGCTCCGTCTTTGCATTCTCGTGCTTTCTTCGGGTTTCCCCAGATTATGATAACGCCATTGGGACCTAAAAGTTTCATCATATTGTAGATGTAGTAGGGCAAGCCATAAATTTCCAGTAGGCCAGACGCCCGAAGATAGCGTGGTATGCACTCTTGAATGGCACCACTTTGAAAGACAGTGGTTCAGTCCAATAATTATCCAGCATTCCAAAAGTAACGTCGAGGGAAATTTCTCCCAAAGAGTTCGCTTGCCTTCCGGGGATGATTCCATGGAAAATCACGCTGCCATAATTCAGCTGTGTTTCCAATATCTTCATATGGTGCAACATTTCAACATATAGGATGTTGATGCTACTGCCACCATCCATGAGAGTCTTGGAGAACTCATAGCCGTCGATCAGTGGATTGACGACCAGAGCATAATTTCCTTCCTATGTGGTCTAGGCAGACGGTCGTGTCAGTCAAAGGTGATTGTTACTTCCGACCAGTCCAGATACAAGGGGACAACCGGAACAGTTGCATTGAGTTCATGCATCACTTCTTTCTTGAACTTGGCGGGTTGGGATCCGAGGAAGCAGACATAGGTGTATTTTTTGGTTGGGTAAGCCTTCTTACCATCCGACTTGGGATTTGAGGCATCTACCTCCTCCATGTCAGCATCTTCCTGGGACTCCTTCGCTTTGTGGGAATTTTTCTTTCCTTTTTGTCGCTTGGCCCTGTAGCTAGTGGATTTTTATTTCTTGATGTCATCATTAAAATGACACTCACTATTTGTGTGGGAAGAGCCCCCGCTACCATCCGGGTGATGCACACACAAATTGTTGGCAATGTCGGCCGAAGAGTAGTTTTTACCAGGTTGCTGGTCTCGTCTACCTTGGACCCAAGAAGTTTCGTGGCCTCGACCCCGGCCGCCTCCATGCCCTCCTTGTCCTCCAGATCGGAAAGTTGCATTGACACTTGCAGTTTCCGGATTGGGTTTTTCCTCCGAGGTATTCTTGCACTTCTCGGTCTGGTCAGCTTTGGCTATTTAGCCGATTGTGGTATGGCTAGGGCGTTCAGTAGTCCCTATGAATCATCGTTGGCATCTGCGTATTTGCTTGTCATTTCTATAATTTCTCCCAAGTCAGTGACTTTGTCACACTTCAGTCGGTGATGCAATAATCCAATTGGGAGCCCTGCGATAAAAGCTTCAATCGCGGTTTGGTTGTTTACTCCCTAACAGGAGTTTTTCGTGTTGATCCATCATCCAAGGTAGTCCCAGAAAGTTTCTCCAGCCTTCTGGATGCAACGCTATAGATCTCCGACCATGTAGGGCCTCCTATATGTGCCTCCAAAATTCCGAAAGAATGCACTTTGCATATCATACCAGTTGTGAATTGTGTTCTCCAGGAGTTCATTGAGCCAAGATAGAGCATTCTTCCACAGCATAAGTGGGAGATATCAGACTGCGACCAAGTTGTTTCCTCCTTTGGCGATGCAGCAGGCCTGGAAGAAGTCCTGGAGCCAGGTGTCTAGCCGAGCCACACCGTCGTAGGGTTGAATGTGTCTTGAGATAGAAAATCCCTCCGGAAAATTTGTTTGTCGAATCCGTGGTCCAAAGCATTTTGTACCCACGTATATGTTGTCCGACACGTAGCACCACGCCTCTATGTTTAAGTTGATCTGGTGCCTGGCATCACTTGGTGACAGGAAGCACCATCTCGGATATTCAATGTGACTGCGGTGCCGTGGAGCCAGGCCTCTGCTTCCTCCGCCACCGCCTCCGCCTCGTCGTCCTCGTTGGCTCCTGTGGGAGCTGTTGTGGGTGCTGCTTGGTGGAGAGGGTGGTTCTGGTGGGTTATTTCTGGGTGATCGCCGGCCTCCATCTGGGTCTTCTTGGCAACGGCCACCGTGTTGGCTTGAGCCGATGCGGTTTTCAGTGTTTCTTCGTCCATCATTGCAATCATTATGGTGAGGCTCAGCTGGATGGCTTGCATGTCTAGGAGGTGGCATTTTTTTCCAATCCCGTTCCTAACGTCGTGCTTCATCTTCTTCCCTGTGGTGATCTGACTTCCACTGGGGAGGTTGATGTGGAACCAGTGCTACCATGGCATCTCGCCCTACGGCTGGGGCAACGTTGCTACAACCGTGTATGGTTCTATGTCATTGTCCTGAAGAGCCAGTTCTTGAGTAAGTATCATCCAGAGGGTCAGAGCAGTGACACTGATCTAGTTCAGGACGGGGCCTTATGTTGTTCTATGTTTGCGTTGTTCCCCTCATAAAGGGATTTGTGAACTTCCGCATTTTATTTGCTAGCTCAGGGCCGTTTCAGATCTTCTGGTGCTGCAGGGAGTTGTACTATCCTGCACCTTCGATGTGTTGCTTCTCCTTGATGAGATGAGTGGCTTCATTCAAGAGTATCTGGCATTGTGCTTCTAGGGCCAATGTCCTTTCCTCCAACTCGTCTAGTGTAAGTTCCGAGGTGGTGTGGATTGGCATTATAAGTGCTTCTCCGAGGATTTCATGGGCACTTGGGGTAACCACGTGTCCATCCACTGGGGACTTTTTTGGTTCCTGGGGGATCAGAGCACCATCCGAATCCTCCTCGTATTCTTTGGTGATTTCCTCCTCGGCCAGAAGGTCTATAGCTAGAGTCTTGTTTTTCTTATTCTTCCTTGCCTTGTTAGCCTTATTGGTTCTTGTGGCAAAGACGGCTTTTGGTCCAAATCCTAGAGTCAAGCTTCTATCAGTACTTTTGGACATCTGGACATCGGGATTTTCTCCGAGATCCATATCATCTTGTGGGTCAGGAGAGTTTTCGTCGTATCTCTCATCCATACTGTTGTACGGACTTAGATCCAGACTAATGACTGCAAGTGCACAAATCAATTGTAGCCAGTTTCGAAGTAAAAGTACCGAACCCACAGAGAGCTATTGGTAAAGTTCTTTATGCCCCTCGTTGCTATCTACCAAAGGATACTTGTAAGTTGCCTTTGATCTCAAGTAAAGGGTGTTTGAAAGGTTTTTGCTTGAATGCAGAAAAGTAATAAAAACGAGTAAAAGAAAGCAAGTAACAAGGTCGTGTGAAAGCGTGGTTGAATTCAATAGGGGTAAAACATTCTCAGGGATGTAGGATACACCACTAGCATGATATTATTATTATTAATTAAGATAACATACTTCTTATGTCATGATATGTATGGAGAGAGATCTATAATAAGATTTTCACTACAATGCTCGTAGGAAGCCACTTTGTTGAGCCAACAATGAGGTCACCTCTAAATAACCACTGTGATGTCTGAGAGCAATCACCCACACAAACCATCGCAATTAAGGGTTTCCTCCTGGATATCGTAATTAGCTTAGGGAGTCCCTCTTTATCCTCCTTTCACCGTGTAGTTCACAAGCCGATGCCAATCTATCACGAAGCTATTCCGGGCATGATTCCAAACACATCCAAAGGATTTCTCCCTCCCTTTAGTCCCGGAGGCAAATGATATGTGGCCGACTACACATACCATCCAAAGAGAGAGATCAAACACAAATCATCAATCAATCATGAACCGGACAGTCATACGGACACAAGAATAGATCATCTTTATTGCAAGTTTATAATAGTGTTAGGGTTTCTCCATGTCCCCAAGAACAAAGGAACTATTCACACATGGAAGCAATCAACAACATCATCATAATCAAATTGATGGATAAAAATATGGAGGTAGATCTAATGCAAACCACAACTGAATCTGGAATTACAACAAGATCTAATAAATGAGAGATGGGGATAGCGATGGTGATGGAGATGCAGTGATTGACAATGAAGGGGATGATGTGATGTCCTCCAATGATCCGTGAAGTAGTAGGGATTTGCCCCCAGCCAAGTTCCTCCTTCAGATCCCTTTCAGATGTGGTCTTTTGTGGTTTTTGGTGGCTGTGAATGTCAGATCTCTCTGCCGTCTTTGCTAGGAGAAAGTATTTGACGAGGCGGACGCGCTGCCATAAAGTACGGGCAGACGGTATGAGCAGACTCCGGTTGTACCACTGGTTGTTAAAGCTGCTGGAGCCTTCCCCTCGTTTGGTATTCCCCCAGGTGCGAAGGCAAATTCATAAAATGACTTTTATCACTTAAAAGTATCATATTATAGCATAATATGACAGTTCCAATTGATATGTTCATAGAGGACTCAATGATTCGGGATCCTATCGAAACAAGGACAAAAAGGTGCATGCCAACATAGTGAAATACAAAAATCCCTACTCTATTTATGCGAAAATGAAAGGTAAATATGCTTCAATTTTGGACTCATCAACTCCCCCAAGCTAGACTCTTGCTCGTCCCCGAGCAAGATTGTGGCTTACGGAAAAAGATCATCATGTTCATGAGGTATGTTTCGTTACAATAAATGAGGTAGAAATTGAAACATGAATACAACATCGGATGTAAAGTTACTTCGGGGGTATTATCATACCCTTACACATCACATTACTTAGAGGCTTCCACACCCTTTTAGTATCAATGTAGTTATAAGAAGCTTCTAGTAATTTAACATATCATACAATCATAAAGTTTAAAATAATGGAGCACTTGATTCAGTAATGAAGATTCCCGACCATTCTTTTTTTTCTACTTTTTGACTCTTTTGATAGCTGCTTTTCTTTTTTTCTTTCTTTCTTCTCTTTTTCTTATTCTCTATATATTTTTTACTTTCTTTTTCTTTACCCTCTTTGCTCTCTCTTTTTTAGTACAGCTATTTCATCATGCTCACTAGTTTTATGGCTTTCAAAACTCGTGACCATGATATGCTACCAAAATTCTTCTTCTCATACCTCAATCAATACTTTTATTGGTGTGGAAGTCCCTAAAATCATGACAGCTGTACAAGTATCATAACACTCAACCTAGTCCAATCATCTAATATAATAATCATGAATCAAAAGACAACTTCAAATATCATAAAGTCTCGCAACTCAACGGATATAAATCTTCTCTTGAACAAAAGGGAACTCGAAGTTGATGCAACTAATGCAAATTATGAATTAAAAACTAACATGCGTGCAAGAAAGTAAACATGCTAAATTGTAAGATAGATTATAAGGTCCTCACATATCCTCCCAAGCTTGAAATCAAACTAGGTGGATCAAATAATTCCTTGTGATTACTTACTCCTTCTTGGGAGTAAAGAACTCATCATCTTCCTCTTCTTCATCCACCTTGAGGCTTCAAGCATGAGCAATACATGCGAATCGAGTGGACATTTCTACGATGCCAGCATGCAATTCTTTAATTACCTTGCTTAATGTCTTCCTGTCATCGACCATCTCCATGATAATCTTGGTCAGGAGTTGCACTCTATTGTCGATGTCATCGACCTTCTTTTCGAGGTCTTTGTCCATCATCCAGTAAGAGTCAACTCCTTCTCTAATAGTTTCAACATAAGCTTTGGAAATCTTTTCAAGGTACTCGATCTTTTCTTGAATCTCATCTCGGTTTTCCTATTTTTTGGTCGAGGTTCTCGAAGGGGATTTAAGAGAAGATCCTCGAAGGTTATACCTATAGGGGTTGAGTGGAGATTCTCCTTTGTTCTTCCTTTGTTCCACGTGCCTGAGCATCTCCAACTTATGCGGGAACATGTCTTCCTAGTTGGGGAGTGGAATCACTTATGAGGACTCGTGGGTTGAGGAAGATGAAGTATCCCTCTCATATCCATTTCCCTTGACTTGTGTTTCAGAGACACCTCCCTTCTTGGTCCAAATCTTCTTGATATGAAAAGGCTGCATGGTCCTTGAATGATCAAGTGAGATCTGAGGTTTCATTGTAAAGGGGGAAAATAAACTTGAGATCTGAAATATGACGGAGAAGAACAGGGAAGAAGAAAAGTGCAAATTAAAGGAGGAAAACCCTAGGTAAAAGGGTTGAAGTCGATCGCGGGTAATGGTATGGGTGGGCCCTGTCCGTACCATGCACCCGTACGGACTTCATACCGCCTTTTTTACTCAATCAACAAAATGTGTTGAATAGACGCGGAAAAGGGCAGGGCCAGTAACGACCGTCGATACTAGAGCTTATGCCCGTATGGTCTGACTGTACCGTAACGGTAGAAACCGAGTTAGCACCACAAACGTTTAACGACCATTGGTACGGGCACGTCTGCCCGTATGGTTCGCCTGTACCAGGTCGAAAAACAATCCGCAATAACAAGAAAATCAAATGGAGAGCGATGAACAAGACGAGATTGACTAAAAAGTTTCCAAAATAGCAAAGCTAAGCAACTAAAACTTTCTTACCTGACTTTTCTTATTATATTCTTTGGTTGTAATTAAAGAGATAAGCTCCATAGTATTAACCTCTCCAACTCTATAATGTTTTAACCGTTGCCCATTAATGATCTAGGATGAAGAAGAGGGCGTAGTGTTCTTCAACCTTACTGCCCCCAAAGGGTATGCCTCCTCAACCTCATAAGGTCCTTCCCACCCAGATTTTAATTTACCTGCAAAGATCTTAAGCCTAGAGTTGTAGAGCAAAACCTTATCTTCAAGTTTAAATTCCTTCCCCTCTAACTTTTTATCATGCCATTTCTCAACCTTTTCCTTGAATATCCTAGCATTTTCATAGGCCTCATTTCTGAGTTCATCCAAAGCATGAATATCTAAGAG
Organism: Avena insularis; assembly: GCA_023614405.1. Lineage (NCBI taxonomy): Eukaryota > Viridiplantae > Streptophyta > Magnoliopsida > Poales > Poaceae > Avena > Avena insularis. Next base: position 303,099,266 of record CM042692.1, on the reverse strand, counting down.
TTGTTTTCCTTAGCAGTTTTAAAACTAAATGAATGGTTTTGATAGCCCACCGAGCTTTATGCCCCAGTTCTAATGGAAGGTGGCAGGTTTTACCGTAAACCATCTTGTATGGTGTCATTCCCATAGGACTTTTGAAGGATGTACGATACGCCCACAACGCATCATTAAGCTTCAATGCCTAGTCCTTCCTTGACATGTTCACCATTTTCTAAAGCATGACTTTGATTTCCTGGTTAGGTAATTCCACTTGTCCACTATTTTGTGGGTGGTAAGGTGAAGCTATGTGATGGTCGACTCCATACTTTTGAAGTATCTTGCCAAGAGTACCTATCATAAAATGAGTTCCACCATCAATAATTAAAAAGCGAGGTACTCCAAACCTGGGAAAAATGATGTCCTTGATCATCTTGATGGAAGTGGTTGCATCTGCATGATAAGTGGGTATAGCCTCTACCCATTTAGTAACATAGTCAAAAACAACAAGAATATGAGTATAAACATTAGAGGGGACAAATGGTCCCATAAAATCCATTCCCCAGATATCAAATGGTTCTATTACTAAGTTATATTTCATAGACATCTCCTGTCTTCTACCAATATTACTCATGCGTTGGCAAGCATCACAATTCCTAACATATTCATGAGCATCTTTAACTAGGGTAAGCTAGTAGAAGCCTGATTGCAAGACTCTAGCTGTAGTATGATCACCCACATGATGTCCTCCATAAGGACTATCATGACAAGCCTTGAGAATGTCTCTCACCTTATGGTCTAATACACATTTCCTAATCATCCCATCTATACCATGCCTGTATAAATAAGGATTGTCCTAAAAGTAATATTTTAAATCATTAAAGAATTTCTTTCTTTGATTGTAATCCATCCCTTTTGGTAGAAACTTGCCTACAAGAAAATTAGCATAATCTGCAAACCAAGAGTCGTGGGGCTCTAAAACTGCAAGACCCTAGCAATGATTCGTTAATAGGAATGTGGTCCTCTAAGATATCCTCCATTCGTGATAGATGATCGGCAACGGGATTATCCTTGCCTCTTATGTCCACTATCGGCAGGTCATATTCTTGTAGTAACAAGACCCATTTAATTAGACGGGGTTTAGCATCTTTCTTAGATAGAAGGTGTCTCAAAGCCTGATGATCTGTGTGAACTATTACTTTTGAATTGATAATATAGTGCCTAAATTTGTCATAAGCAAAAACAACAGCTAAAAATTCTTTTTCAGTTATTGCATAATTTCTTTGGTCCTCATTGAAAGTTCGACTAGCATATTGAATGACGTTAAGGTTCGATCCATCTCTTTCTCCTAAAACAACCCCAATAGCATAGTCACTAGCATCACACATAATTTCAAATGGCTCACCCCAATTTGGTGGTTGGATAACAGGTGCAGACACTAATGCCTTTTTTAACTGTTCAAAAGAATCAATGCAATCTCTATCAAAATCAAAAGGAGTATCTTTATCTAAGAGATGGGCTAGAGGGGCATCTATTTTTGGCAAAATCTTTAATAAAATGCTTATAGAAACTTGCATGCCTAAGGAAGTTCTTTACCCCCTTAATGTCGTGTGGTATCGGCAATTTTCTAGGGTGACCAAGTTTGAACCGTCGTCTCAATTCCTTTTTCAGAAACTTTATGCCCAAAGACTATACCTTCCCTTGCCATGAATCGGCAGTGCTCCCAATTGAGGACCATCTTGGTCTGTCTACATCGCTGCAAAACTCTATTAAGATTGTAAAGGCATTGCTCAAAAGCAGTTCCATATACAACAAAGTTGTCCATAAGAACTTCCATAGAACTATCTACAAAACTGTCGAATATTTTTAGGACACACTCTTGAAAAGTAGCAGCTACGTTACACAAACCAAAAGGCATTAGCTGGTAAGCATAGGTTCCATAAGGACAAGTAAAAGTGGTCTTTTCTTGGTCTTCGGGTTGGATAGCAATTTGAGAATATCCCGAATAACCTTCAAGAAAGCAGGAGTAAGAATTATCAGACATCATTTCCATAATGCTATTAATAAGAGGTAATTGTTTATGAAAATTTATTGTTTCCTTATTCAACTTCCTGAAGTCTATACACATCCTATAACCTGCTATTGTTCTAGAAGGAATTAATTCATTCTTATCATTATTAATTATAGTTATACATCCTTCCCTAGGTATACAGTGAGTTGGGTTCACCCACTTACTATCTGAAATTGGGTACATAATACCGTTGTCCAACATACGTATAACTTCTTTTCTTACTACCCCTTTCATTTTAGGATTCAACATTTTTTGATTATCAACACATGGTTTAGCATCTTCAATCATAGGTATCTTGTGAGTCACTATGGAAAGATCTATCCCTTTTATGTCGTTAAGAGTGTATCCAAAAGCCTCACATTGTTTGACAAGTATGTCTAATAATTTTTTATTTTCTTCACGACAGAGCTTATCATCTAAAATTATCAGGCACTTACCTTATTTATCCAAAATATTATACCTGAGACCCGGAGGGAGAGGTTTTAAAATTAGAGGTGGCGGGTCCTCGTCCCCTTTTCTTTCAAGTTCTTCAAATTTGTCTCTAAAGCAAGCATCCATTTCTGGTGCAATGTTGAGTATTTCAACTAAATCTTCTTTTGCAGAGTCGTTTGAAAGTGAGTCATCGCTCATCATCAAACTTCTCTCCAATTCGGATTGTGGAGTGCAAAATAGATTGTCGCCAATTCTTCAATGGTCCCTTCTTCTCTAATTTCAACTTTCTTTTCAGAAGGCAACTTCGTGAATTGGCTGTAACTTATTTCTAAAACTTCTTCCCCCAATTGTAAAGACAAAACTTGTTTCTTGTTATCAATATCAAGGTTCATAGAGTTGTAAAAACGGTTACAAAAAATGACCGGGCAGAAGGACTCCAAAGGAATTTCAATAATATGAAAGTCAACTGGGTACACAAAAGCTCCCATAGAAACACATGCACTGCGAAGTATCCCGCGAGTCTACTGCAAAGTTCCATTAGAAAGCATAAAAGTATCTTTTGATGGCTCAAGGACAGGTTCATCGAGATGGCAACGTATCTCTTCATAAATTGCATAAGCATGATGTTAATAGAAGAACTTAAGTCACAGAACCCTACATAGGTAGTCCCTCCTGAACAAAAAGGAATTTTCTGTTGAAACTTGCCTCCTATCATTTAGGAGGATTCTTTACTTACCATGATTGCTTCATCCTTAAACATTTCGGGTTCCAGAAGTTTTTTTACTATCCCAATGTTCTCTTTAATGGTTCACAGATCCTTAGTTAACCTTCCCATCCTTTTATTTTTTTCACCTTTACTTTCTATTACCTTTGTAAGAATGGTTTTCTCCTCAGCTAACATTTTATTTTGCATTTGTGAGTACTTGTCTTTGTGGCAAGTTTTAGAGTGTCTCTCTTCCTCAAGTGGTGTATAGTGTTCCCAATGTTTTGGGATCTGCAAATATTCAGCATATGTTTTAATAATTTGAACAATCATGCGATGGTCAAGATTGAAGTTTCCAAGTAGTTTTTCTATCTTTCCTGAATCTAGAAATATTCTCAAACAATTGTACTCTATGGGATTTTCTTTATTAAGATTGGCCCCCACAATAAGCTTTTTCTATCCTATTCACTATGTCTAGCAAATTCCAGGCTCTTTTCAACACTAAATTCAGTGAATGACCCATTGGTAAGGGAGTCGAGTTCATTCCTATTATTATTGTTCAAACCTATGGAGAAGGTATGTATCACCAACCAAGGCGGGAAGTTATGATGGGGCAACAATCAAGTAATCCCCGGAACCTTGTATATCCTGCATGCAAACTTTCTTCAGGTTTTCCCTTAAAATTTGTGATCATGCGTCTTGCTCCAAGAGTTTTTTTCCTAGGAAAGAAATAAACTAAGAATAAAGAGGACAAGCTCTCCCAGGAATTAGTAATCTTTTTAGGACTTTGAATATACCAAGAACGAGCTTCATCAATAAGAGTTTGAACAAAAAGAGCAGATTTAACCTCGTCCTTGAATAGTATATTAAGATGGAAAATCCCACAAATATCTTCAAAGAACCCTACATGCTCGTACGGATCCTCCGTACCATCTCCTACAAATATTTTTGCATGTAAAAGAAGCAAAAGCATGAGATTAATATCATACCCTCTCGGGTTATTGGATTTTAAATAAGCGTCCATGGGCGGACCGGAATTTTTACAGCCTCTAGGTGGATTATATGTTGGTACTCGCCCATGGTGTTTACCAGAAACTAGTAAACAACTTAAGTAAAACAAGTAGTAGAATAAGAAACTAAGAACAAATACCAAAAGCGCTTAGCTCCCCAGCAACGGCGCCAAAAAATAGCTTGATAACTGCAAGTGCACAAATCAAATGTAGCTAGTTTCGAAGTAAAAGTATTGAACCCACAGAGAGCTATTGGTAAAGGTCTTTATGCCCCTCATTACTATCTACCAAAGGATACTTCTAAGATGCCTTTGATCTCAAGTAAAGGGTGTTTGAAAGGTTTTTGGTTAAATGCAGAGAAGTAATAAAAACGAGTAAAAGAAAGCAAGTAACAAGGTCATCTGAAAGTGTGGTTGAATTCAATAGGGCTAAAGCATACTTGGGGATGTACGATACACCAGTAGCATGATATTATTATTAATTAAGATAACATACTTCTTGTGTCATGATATGTGCGGAGAGAGCTCCATAATAATATGTTTACTACAAGGCTCGTAGGAAGCCACTTTGTTGAGCCAAGAGTGAGGTCACCTCTAAATAACCACTGCGATGTCTGAGAGAAATCACCCACACAAACCACCGCAATTAAGGGTTTCCCCGTGGATATCGTAATTAGCTTAGGGAGTCCCTCTTTATCCTCCTTTGACCGTGTAGTTCACAAGTCGGCGCCAATCTATCACGAAGCTATTCTGGGCATGATTCCAAACACGTCCAAAGGATTTCTCCCTCCCTTTAGTCCTAGAGGAAAATGATATGTGGCCGACTACACATACCATCTAAAAAGAGAGATAAAACACAAATCATAAATCTATCATAGACCAGCCAGTCATACAGACATAAGAATAGATCATCTTTATTGCAAGTTCATAATAGTGCTAGGGTTTCTCCATCTCCCCAAGAACAAAGGAACTACTCACACATGGAAGAAATCAACAACATCATCATAATCAAATGGATGGAGAACAATATGGAGGTAGATCTAATGCAAACCACAATTGAATATGGAATTACAACAAGATCTAATAAATGAGAGATGGGGGATAGCTATGGTGATGGAGATGCAGCGATTGACGGTGAAGGGGATGATGTGATGCCCTCCAATGATTCGTGAAGTAGCTGGGATTTTCCCCCAGCCAAGTTCCTCCTTCAGATCCCTTACATATGTGGTTTTTCGTGGTTTTTGGTGGTTGTGAATGTCGTATCTCTCTGCCGTCTTCGCCAGGAGAAAGTATTTGACGAGGTGGACGCGCTGCCATGCGATACGGGCAACGGGAGGACTAGTCGTTAAAGCCGCTGGAGCCTTCCCCTCGTTTGGTATCCCCCAGGTGCAAAGGCAAATTCATGAAATGACTTTTATCACTTGAAAATATCATATTATAGCATAATATGACAGTTCCAATTGATATGTTCATAGAGGACTCAATGATTTGGGATCCTGTCAAAACAGGGACAAAAAGTTGCATGCCAACGTAGTGAAATACAAAAATCCCTACTCTATTTATGCAAAAACGAAAGGTAAATATGCTTCAATTTTGGACTCATCATAGACCTTCTCCTTCTTCCGCAGCCTTGGAGGTGAACTCCTCTTCAATTTCTACTTCAAATGCTCGGAATTCTATCGACGTCATGGATTCCCCTGCGGAAGTTGGTGTCTCGGTGTTTGTTCCGATTGTGTCCAACACCGAGTCATTGTTGTCTCCAGCATCAGCAAAGCCAGATCTAGAGGCATCGTAGCCTACAAAGTGCGATCCATGTGCTCTGAGGTAGGTGAGGCCTTCTTCCTTGGCTTCCTCGAAACTTTTTATGGTCTCAAGTACTGCATCCGTGTTGACTATGACACACATCATCATCCACTTCACGGTGTGCCTCGGAAGCGGTTTACCTGCTCCAGCATCGGTAGAGCCAGATCTAGAGTTGTTGCAGCTTCGATATTCCTGAGATTCGACCTCCTTAGGGAAACCTTCTTCAGATCCGATCTTCTCCATGATCTCTTCTTCAAGTGCGGGCTAGGTGGTATTAGGGTTTTATGAGATCTGAAACTCTGCCACCTTCGTGGACAAAGCAGATCCAGAAGTTTCTTCTGCCTCTATCACACAACTGGGGTGGGTTGGGAAGGTTCGGCGAAACCGAGGTAAACATTGATCTTGCCAAAAGACATGATTGTGTAACTAGTCACGGTCTCCCTAGCAGGAATCAAGGTCTCGTCGAGAAGGAAGAGAGGGACATCGCTGGTGTAGAGGACCCGACCGACGGTGATTGTTTTGCTGATTCTGATTCGTGCAGATTCCGCCTAGAACGCTGATCTGAAGGTCACCTTCCCCACGGTGGGCACCAAATGTCGTCGGATTAAAGACAAGTACGCCATGAGGGGGTCCTCGGGGCATGGAAAGATGTGGGGTGTGAAACGTATAGTGGTCTGGGACGATGAGCACACAAGCTTACCTAGGTCCGAACCCGCCCGTGGTGGACGGATCCTACTCCTGCTAGCAATCCAGTAATATGACAGAGCAGGAAGTACAAATTACAAGAGAGGTTTTTCCTGTGCGAGTTGAGGTTGGTTGTCAATGCCCTAAAGGCTGATCCCTAGGATGGCTTATATAGTCATCCGGTCCTAGGGTTACAGGAGAGTCCTATCCGACTATGATACAGAGTCAGTTACATAGTACATCTTGGACTACAAGTTTCCCTACAGGCCTAAGTCGGTAAATCTTCTAGGCCTTCCATAGCCGGATGGGCTTCCAACTTATCTCCCTGACTAGGCCGCCCATGAAGCATAGCTCCAACCCGAAGTGGGCCACCATGGTCAAGGAGTCACAGTGGGTATACCCGGAAAGTATATCCCCAACAATCAGGTCTTGGACAAACCAGGTATCGTAGTGCAAAGGGTGTGGGACTCAACGTCTGAAGGTTCAAGCGATCAATCAATTCGTGAAATGTGAAGGGACCATCATAAGTTTCTAGACATCATTGTTGGCCATTGATCGGAGAGATGTCTCGATCATGTCTGAACAGTCTCGAACCATAAGGGTGTCACACTTAAGGGTAGAGACACTTAGGGATGATCCACGACCATAAGAGAAATAGGCCAGAGAGAACTAGAATTGTTCCAGGGAGATACCGGAATGTTCGGAATATGTTCGAAAGGAGTTTTGAATAATAGGAATTAAATAATATGTATTTAATTAGTGGAATCAATTATTGAATATATTTATTTAAATAAAATAAAATGGACAAAGCCCCCCACATGGGCCCTTCCTGGAGGGGAGAGGGCCCAAAGGGGATCATCAGCCCTAGAGGGCCAAGGGGGCAAGCGTGCGTGGGGGGGGGGGGATCCCACCGCCACCGGCATTGGGTGGGCTTGGCGTGTGGGTGGGGCCCACACCCACCACCGGCCAGTTCCCTCCCCACCTCCTCCCAAGTTTAGTCCCACTTCGAGACTTGGAGGGTGGGGAGTGCCTAGTTTTATCCTATATATAGGGGGAGTCCTCCCCTCAATCTAATCCCAATTGGCTTTGCCATTTGATGAGTCAAAAATTAAAGCATATTTACCTTTTGTTTTTGCATAAGTAGAATAGGGATTTTTGTATTTTATTGCGTTTGCGCGCACCTTTTGTCCTTGTTTCAACAGGATCCCGAATTACTGAGTCTCTTATGAACATGTCAATTGGATTTGTCATATTATATTGTAATATGATATTTTTAAGTGATAAAAAGTCATTTAATTGATTTACCTTTGCACCTGGGAGAATAACAAATGTGAGGAAGGCTACTACAGCATTAAAGACTAGTGGTACGGGGGAGTCTGCTCGTACCACACGGAAGCGCGTCCGCCTCGTCAAATACTTTCTCCTGGTGAAGACGGAACACATATCCGACATTCACAACAACCTTGAGCCACGAAAAATCACACCAGAAAGGGATCTGAAGGAGGAACTTGGAGAAGGGCAAATACCTGCTGCTTCACAAATCATTGGAGGACATCGCATCATCCCCTTCATCATCAATCGCTGCATCACCATCACTGATGACCCACAAGTATAGGGGGTGTATCGCAGTATTTTTGAGGGAAGTGAAACCCAATTTATTGATTCGACACAAGGGGAGACAAAGAATATTTATAAGCCTTAACAACTGAGTTGTCAATTCAGCTGCACCTGGAAACAATCTTGCTCGCAGCAGTTTATCAGTAGCAACAGTTTTGTAGTAGGAATAGCAAAGTAGCAGCATCAGTAAAGTAAAGACAGCAATAACAATAGTAGTAAATGAGGATTCGAAAAGTGGTAGGTAGGCATAGGGATGGATGGGAGGCGTTGCATGGACAAGACAATTCACATAGCAATCAGAACATAGGGCAATTGCAGATAAATAAGATAAAGCATCCAAGTACTAGATAATCCTAGGCATGTGTTCCATATATAGTCATACGTGCTCGCAATGTGAACTTGCACAACATCTTTTGTCCTGCCACTGTTTGCGCGGGCCTCAAGGGAACTCTTGGCAATTAAGGTGCTCCTTTAATACAGACCGAGCAAAGCATTAACACTCCGTGAACACATGTGATCCTCACATCAAAGCCATTCCTCCGGTTATCCCGATTTACATCGCCGGGGCCATTGGTTCCGGACAACAACGTGTGTATACAACTTGCAGATAAGACCAAAAACAATACTATCATAATGAATCAATAACATGTTCAGATCTGAAATCATGGCACTCGGGCCCTAGTGACAATCATTAAGCATAACAAGTTGCAACAAAGTCATAAAGCACTGATAAAAGATACTAGGCACCATGCCCTAACAATCTGATGCCATTACATGAACGATCTCATCCAATCCCTACCATCCCCATAGCCTACAGCAGGGGATTACTCACTCATAGATGGGGGAAACATGGATGGTCGATGGAGAAGCGATGGTGATGATGATGGCGATGATCTCCTCCAATTCCCCGTCCCGGCAGGGTGCCAGAACGGAGTTTCTGGTGCTGTTTCGTGGAATCTGATGGTGGCGGCGGAGAAGAACTCCTTCTAGAAAGATGTCGAACCCCCCTAAGTTTTTAGGTCAGAAGGCAACTTATAGGCGAAGAGGGAGACCGAGGGGGTGCCTGGGCTGGCCACACCACCCCCTGGCACGGCCAGGTGGTGTGGTGGCCCCTGGCTCCACTCCGTCTTGTATTCTGGCATCTGATGACTTCTGAAAAAATAGGCACTTTGGCTTTTGTCCCGTCCAATTCCGAGAATATTCATTTTCTAAGTTTCCTGGAACCAAAAACAGCAGAAACCAGGCAGCTGGCACTATGGCTCTTGTTAATAGGTTAGTCCAAGAAATCATATGAAAAGTACTCCAAAGTGTGGACAAAACACAAGAAATTGGATGCTTCATAGAGTGCTCATTATGGTGATGCTGCAAGTTTCCACCATGATTAGGCATGGCTTAGGCTAGCGGCCCAGGCGTTTCTCTAACACACGTACAAACTCCATGATCTTACAAGTTGCACTTTTATTTCACACCGCCGGGATCCATAACAAAAGAACATGATATCAACGGGGTACAAAGTACAAGTGCAATGTTGAAAGCGTTCCCCATGATACATGGTTCTGCTAACTTCAACTTATAAAGCGCAAGCATATACGCAACAAAGAAGGACCCAATGGTTCAAGTTTATTAGATGCAAAAAAGTAAAGTGTGCCATCAAGTTCGTGAGAGCTTTAATCACTAGTTTTCTCATAACAAGTTTAATTTGGAAGGTAAATAAAAACATGAATATACTTGGAATAGCATAAGCTAGTAGGTAGGTTTGGTGGACACTTTGGAATAACTTGGTTTAGGGAGTTGGATGCATGAGTGGAACTCATACTTGGTTGCGGAGGCTAGCAAAAAGGCGGGGCGACAAACTAAGAGAGCAATAATGGCCATAATCATGCCGAGCGACAAAACATCATTGATCAAAGCATAAAGTGATACTACTAGTTGAAAACTAAAGGATCATAAAGGCTATGGTGACTTGCGATAGTTATAACATGGTGTGAGCATGCGCCAAGTCAACCCAAATAAAGCATCAAAGGAGAATACCACTATACTATGCTTTAATATGCTAAAACAACGCATGATTCATCCAAGGCACATTAAGCAATCTCAATTGTTTATAACAAGTCATGATACAGCAAAGAATACTAATCATAAATCCAAAACAATATCAAGCATGGCATGACAAAGCATAGGCCACAGTCAAAAACAAGTTCTCTTTACCACTTAAGCATGACTTTCCTAGTCTTTTTCAATCCAAACCAAACTATTTGAAAACCAATGTATGAAAGAGGGGGTCCAACCAATTTATTCAAGCAAACTAAGAAAATCAAGCAAACAAAAAACCAAAAACAAAAAACGAAGACGCTCCAAGAACAACACATCTGTGCATGAAACAATAAAAATGAAGCGTTTGGAAGAAACCTGAGATTTTTATTGATGAAGAAGGGGATGCCTTGCGCATCCCCAAGCTTTGACGCTTGTACTTCTTGGATATTTCTTGGGGTGACATGCGTGGCATCCCCAAGCTTGAGCTTTAGTCCATCCTTCATCTCATTACTCATTCCTTCCATACACCTGAAATTTTTCCTTCATACAAAACTTCACACAATCTTTATTAGCAACATTAGTGCACGAAAGATAATAGGTCTTTAGGTTCAGTTCCAATACCAATAAAACTTCCATTAAAACACAAGCTACTGTATCACTTCCCTCAAAAATCTTAATTCCCCAAAAGAACTCAAAAAGGAACCAACAAGAAGCAAATGCAATTAAAGGCAGAAATCTGTCAAAACAGACCAGCAGGTAAAGACGAATTTTTTCGAAGACCTTCTGTTGCTCAAATCAAAAAGTGTTGAACTAACGAAAGTTATATAACAACCTGGGGCAGAAAAAAAAATTCACGCCTCAAAAAGACATTCAGAGATTTTACACGAATTTTTACGGTGAAGCAGAGAAATCTGTTTTGGGACAGCAACTTTCCCAATCATTACTTCTCTCTCATTAGAGGTTACTCTTGGCACAAAAAGCAAATAAAAAGGATAAGGAGCGGTTATTACTGAAGCAATAACTTCCAAGACTCAATTAAAACTTTTGGGTTATCTCCCAATAAGTACTTTTCTTTAACGCCTTTAAGTTAGGATTAAGCAAAAACTAAAATGGATAGAATAGAAGTAAGCGGAGATAATCATGGTGAAAACATTGTTTTGTTCAATGAAATCCTTTTGTTAACAAGGTTGATCAGGTCTTGTTACCAAAACAATTCCATATGAGACAAAACTTTGTATTCCACTAATGATTATGTTACCTCAATTTTGATAGCAATGGTCCCAATCATAATAGTTTCAAATTTTTCTCTTGTTATGGGACAATATATTTCTCCAAATTGAATGCCCTCAACATGTTCAATTGAATTCAAACCATAAGTCCTATCAATCTTCTTGGGGAAATAGATAGTGTGAGGTCACCTTTCCTTGATTACAATTAATAATAGCTCCTACAGTATTAAGAAAAGGTCTCCCAAGAATAATAGACATATTATCATCTTCAGGCATTTCAAACATAACAAAATCAGTTAATATCAAGCAATTATGAGCCACTTGAACAAGTACATCCTCACATATACCAATAGGATTAGTGGTACATTTATTAGCCATTTGCAAAGATATATCAGTTGGTATCAGTTTTTCTAGTTAAAGCCTCTTATAGAGAGAGAAAGGCATAACACTAACTCCAGCTCCCAAATCACACAAAGCAGTTCTAACATAACTATTTTTAATAGAGCAAGGAATAGTTGGAATCCCTGGGTCTCCAAGTTTCTTTGGAACCTTACCATTAAAGGAATAATTAGCAAGCAAACTAGAGATTTCTTCATTAGGGATCTTCCTTTTATTCGAGACAATATCCTTCATATACTTTGAGTAAGGAGGCAATTTAATAGCACCAGTCAAAGTAATTTGCAAGAATAAAGGTTTCATCCACTCACAAAACTTATTATAGTGTTCATCTTTCTTTGACTTGTGTTTCTTATCAGGGAAAGGCATAGGTTTTTGGACCCAAGGCTCTCTTTCACTACCATGTTTCCTAGCAACAAAATCTTCTTTAGTGTATTTAGTATTCTTAGTGTGCTTTTCAGGTTCTTCTTCAACTTTTTCTTCATTTGGATATTCATTTTCTTCATTACCACTTTCAGTTTCAGCATCAGAAATAGATATACTATTAGGATCTATAGCAGGTTCAACGGGTTCTACAACAGTTTTATGTTTCTTTTTCCTTTTCTTACGAGTAGAGCCACTATTTTCAGCTTGTTGAGAATCCTGCTCAATTCTTTTGGGATGCCCCTCAGGATATAGAGGATCCTGGGTAGCAGCACCACTTCTAGTTCTAATTTCATAAGCATGTTTTTCTTTAGCAGCATTAACTAGCAAGTCTTTTTGCACTTTAATGAGTTGATCTATTTGAGTTTGAACCATTTGAAAGTGTTTAACAATCATTTTAACATCATTAGAGGTTCTTTCCACAATATCTTTTAACTCAACAATAGCTCTAGTGTTTTCAATTAGATGATTTTGCACCCTTTTATTAAAATTATCCTGCTTAACAATAAAGATATCGGATTCTTCTAAGCATTGACCAGGAGGTTTAGAGTAAGGGATATCACCTTCATCAAAGTGTTGGAGAGAGTGTACCTCGATAGTGGATGAGTAGGGAATAGGCTTACATAATTCTTCTATAGGAGATAAATTCTTGACATCTGCAGCTTTAATTCCCTTCTCCTTAAGACATTTCTTAGCTTCCTAGATCACTTCATCATTTAATGCAATAACTCCCCTCTTCTTTGATGTTGGAATAGGTACTGGTATAGTAGGTTCAGGTACAATTACTTCAGGTATAGCTTGTTCAGGAGGATTCCAATCTTCATAGTTCTTACTTATTTTAGCCATTAATTCCTCAGCTTCCTTAGGAGTCCTATTCCTGAAAACACAATCAGCACAACTATCTAGGTATGTCCTAGATTCTTCGGTTAGTCCATTATAAAATATATCAAGAAGCTCATTCTTAGGTAACGGACTTCCACCCTGTGCATGAATCAAAGCACAAAACCTTGCCCATGATTCAGGCAATATCTCTTTTTCTCCCTGTTTAAAATCAAGAAGTTCCTGCAAAATAGCATGTCTAGCACTAGGAGGAAAATATTTCTGCAGGAAAGTACTAATCAAGCAATTAGGGCTATCAATAGCAATATTTCTGCAGGTAAATTACTAAACCAAGTTTTAGCTTCTCCTTTCAGTGAAAAGGGGAAAATCTTAGCAACAAAGTAAGTACGCATCTTAATATCATCAGAAAACATGCCACTCATGGTAGAAAGCTCATTCATATGTGCTACCGCACTTCCATTCTTAGTCCCACAAAAAGGTTCTTTCTCAACAATAGCTATGTAGGATAGATCGAGAGAGAAATCATAATCTTTATCTTTAATGTTTATGGGAGAAGCAACAAACTTAGCAATAGGAGATAATTTGGGTCTAATAGTACGCCTCTCAAGGAGACTCTTAGCAGCACTCCTATCATGGGTGTTTTTACATTCTTTAATAAATTCATCGGTCATCTCAACATAACCATCTTCAATATCATAACTTTCACTAGACTCAGGTGAACTAACAGGTGTAGTAGTGTCTTCATTAGGAGTTTCAGTATTTCCAGCTATAGTTCTAGCAATCATAGCATCTAGGAAAGGACCTAATGAAACACTCTTATCAAGCACAGTAGAAGTAGCATTATAAGCATCTGAAGTTTCAGATTCAGCAGTAGTAGCAATGTGTGTAGCATGTGTATGTGGTGGTGTAACGAGCTTACTCATAAGAGATGGTGAATCAAGAGCAATAGAGGTGTTCAGAACCGTACCTCTTCTTGTAGTGGATGGTAAAATAGGAACCTTGCCATCACGAGACTTACCCATGATGGATGGATAGCAGCGAACAATAGAGAATCCAAGTGAACTTGATAAATAAAGCTATGCTCCCCAGCAATGGCGCTAGAAAATAGTCTTGATGACCCACAAGTATAGGGGATGTATCGCAGTATTTTCGAGGGAAGTGAAACCCAATTTATTGATTCGACACAAGAGGAGCCAAAGAATATTTATAAGCCTTAACAACTGAGTTGTCAATTCAGCTACACCTGGAAACAATCTTGCTCACAATAGTTTATCAGTAGGAACAGTTTTGTAGTAGGAATAGCAAAGTAGCAGCAGCAGTAAAGTAAAGACAGCAGTAACAATAGCGATGTGATGGGATTCGAAGTCAGGTAGGCATAGGGATGGATGGACGGGCGTTGCATGGACAAGACAATTCACATAGCAATCAGAACATAGGGCAATTGCAGATAAATAAGGTAAAGCATCCAGGTACTAGATAATCCTAGGCATGTGTTCCATATATAGTCATACGTGCTCGCAATGAGAACTTGCACAACATCTTTTGTCCTGCCAGCCCGTTTGCAGCGGGGCCTCAAGGGAACTACTGGCAATTAAGGTGCCCCTTTAATAGAGCACCGGAGAAAAGCATTAACACTCCTGAACACATGTGATCCTCACATCAAAGCCATTCCCTCCGGTTATCCCGATTTTTGTCACTTCGGGGCCATTGGTTCCGGACAACAACGTGTGTATACAACTTGCAGATAAGACCAAAAACAATACTATCATAATGAATCAATAAAATGTTCAGATCTGAAATCATGGCACTCAGGCCCTAGTGACAAGCATTAAGCATAACAAGTCGCAACAAAGTCATAAAGCACTAATAAAAGATACTAGGCACCATGCCCTAACAATCTGATGCCATTACATGAATGATCTCATCCAATCCCTACCATCCCCATAGCCTACAGCAGGGGATTACTCACTCATATATGGGGGAAACATGGATGGTCGATGGAGAAGCAATGGTGATGATGATGGAGATGATCTCCTCCAATTCCCCGTCTCGGCAGGGTGCCAGAACGGAGTTTCTGGTGCTGTTTCACGGAATCTGATGGTGGCAGCGGAGCGGAACTCCTTCTAGAAAAACGTCGAACCCCCCTGAGTTTTTAGGTCGAAAGGCAAATTATAGGCGAAGAGGGAGACCGAGGGGGTGCCTAGGCTGGCCACACCACCCCCTGGCGCGGCCAGGCCTGGCCCGCACGGCCAGGTGGTGTGGTGGCCCCCTGGCTCCACTCTGTCTCATATTCTGGCATCTGATGATATCCGAAAAAATAGGCACTTTGGCTTTTGTCCCGTCCAATTCCGAGAATATTCATTTTCTGACTTTCCTAGAACTAAAAACAGCAAAAAACAGACAGCTGGCACTGTGGCTCTTGTTAATAGGTTAGTCCAAGAAATCATATGAAAAGTACTCCAAAGTGTGGACAAAACACAAGAAAGTGTATAAAACCAAGCATGGAACATCAAAAATTATAGATACATTTGCAATGTATCAATCACCACTATTACCCCCATCTTTCATTCATTAGATCTTGTTGTAATTCTAGATTCAATTGTGGTTTGCAATAGGTTTATTCTTGTACTTTTATCCATCCATATGATTATTATGATGTCGTTGATTGCTTCCATGTGTGAGTAGTTTTCCCTCGTTCTTGGGGAGATGGATAAACCCTAGCACTATTATGAAATTGAAATAAAGATGGTATATTCTTGTGTCCATATGAGTTACTAGTCTATGATAGATTTATGATGTGTGTTTGATCTTTCTCTTTAGATGGTATGTGTAGTTGGCCACATATCATTTGCCTTCGGGACTAAAGAAAAGGGTGAAATCCTTTGGACGTGTTTGGAAGCGTGCCTGGAAGCTATCGTGACTATTGACACCAGCAAGCAACCTGTACGATCAAAGGAGGATTAAAAGATATTCCCTAAGCTAATTACGATATCCATGGGGAGACCCTGAATTGTGGTCATCTGCATGGGTGATTACTCTCGGACATCGTGGTGGTTATTTAGAGGTGACCTCATTCTTGGCTCAACAAAGTGACTACCTACGAGCCTTGTAGTGAACACCTTATTATGGAGCTCTCTCCACACATATAATGACACAATAAGTAGGTTATCCTAATGATGAATAATAATATCATGCGAGAGGTGTATCGTACATCCCCGAGAACGCTTTAGCCCTATTGAGTTCAACCATGTTTCCAAACACTCTTGTTACTTGATACATTGCTAACGTATCCATAATTTTTAATGTTCCATGCTTGGTTTTTATCTACTTTCTTATCTTTTGTTCCAACTTTGGCGTACTTTCTATACACTTTCTTGGACTAACCTATTAACCAGAGCCACAGTGCCAGCTTCTTGTTTTCTGCTGTTTTTGGTTCCAGGAAAGTCAGAAAATGAATATTCTCGGAATTGGACGGGACAAAAGCCAAAGTGAGTTTTTCACCGAGGGAAACAAGGAGCTAGAATACGAGACGGAGAGGGGCCAGGGGGCCACCACACCACCTGCCCGCGCGGCCCATCCTGGCCCGTGCCAGGGGTGGTCTGGCCGCCTCTGGCACCCCCTCGGCATGCCCTTTCGCCTATAAGATGCCTCTGATACAGAAACCCTAAGTACCCGATCAAAATTCCACGAAAGAGTCTGTAGCCGCCGTCATCTCCATCCCTAGATCGGGAGGGATCTGAAGCTCTTCCCGGCACCCTGCCGGAGAGGGGAATTCACCCTAGAGGCCTTCTTCATCATCATGCAAGCCTCCGGTGTTATGCGTGAGTAGTTCATCCTTGGACTACGGGTCCATGTCGTATCTAGATGGCTGGTTCTCCTCCTTTGTTCTATCATGTTTAGATCTTATGATCTTCGTTCATGATCAAGATCATCTATTTCTAATCTTACACGTTGTGTTTGCAGGGATCCGATGGATACTGAGATGCTATTTCAGATTGATTATTGATTCTATCATGTCTTTGTTATTTGTGATCTTGCATGCTTTACGTTGTTAGTAGCTATCTTGGCCAAGTAGATGCTAGCAACTCCAAGAGTTAGTATTTATGCTTGATAGTGGGTTCATGCCTCTAGTAATCTGGGGAAGTGACAGAAATCTCTAAGGTACTAGATGTGTTGTTGCTACTAGGGAGAAAACAACAATCCTTTGTTCATAGAACAATCGTATCGTTTACTTTACACGCAATGCGTAATGCAATTATCTGTTGCTTGCAACTTAATACTGGAGGGGGTTCGGATGATAACCTGAAGGTGGATTATTAGTCATAGATGCAGTTGGATTATGGTATATGTATAATGTTGTAATGCCCAATCAAATCTCAAAGGAGTCAAGATGAGTAGTATATGCATGATTGCTTTCTCGATGTTTGTCAATTGCCCCGCTATAATTTGTTCACCCAACATGTCATCTATCTTAAGGAGAGCCACCACTAGTGAACTATGGACCCCGGTCCTTTCTTTTATCATCAATCTACAATCAATTGTTTATTGTTTTCTGTTTACTTTCTGCAAACTATTACTTTCTTCCACACAATACATTTAATCCTTTGTTTTCAGCAAAACTGGTGAGATTGATAACCTCACTATAAGTTGGGGACAGAGTTCTGTGGTTGTGTTGTGCAGGTCTCCATGTTGCTGCTGGCACCGGTAATGCAAACTGCCAAAGTTCAGCTAGCAACACCTTTGGGGTGTTTCCTTGCTCCTACTGGTTCGATTAAACCTTGGTTTCATAACTGAGGGAAAACTTGATGCTGTGCTCATCATACCTTCCTCTTGGGGTTCCCCAATGATCTTGAGATATCTTGGGCCATCAAAGCTTTTTCTGGCGCCATTGTCGGGGAATCAAGGACATCTTCACAAGGGGAGTCCCTCATAACCAATCTCTTTACTTTGTTATTTTTGTCTTGCTTAGTTTACTTTTGCTTTGTTTGCTTGCTTCTTTATCAAAAACAAAAAAACTAGTTTTACTAGTTTGCTTTCTTTATTAAAACACACAAAAAAATTAGTTCCTACCTTAAGTTGCCATTATGTCTAGCATTGCTCCAGCTACTATGTCACCTGAGGAAATGATTTTCACTTTTAAACAAGGAATCAAAGAGAGTTTCAAATAAGCTTGGTCTAGAATCTCTGATCTACATAAAAAACTGAACCTAAAATGACTCAAAGCTTGTTCCTTAGCAGTTTTTACCTTGGAATTGCTCTTTGCTATAGATATGCTTTGGATGCTATAGTGGGAGGAGATTTCCTCCAATGCAATGAGGATGATGCTATTAATGCCATAAAGAAGTTGGTCTTTACTTACAACTTGCCTAGCAAATCTGATTCTTCCTTCATAAACATATTTGCTAGATTGAATACTCTTGAGACCAGCACCGCTAGTTTAAATGATTGCTATAATACACTTAGTGACATGGGTATACCCTACAGGTACTCGAGCTTGGATTATACGGCCTGAATACAGCGGAAGCCCATGGTGTCGCCAAGGCCCAAATAGAGAACTCGAGTAACCTACGGACTCTCAATTGCTTGAGGAACAAGAAGAAGCTAAAGATAGAAAGTTCAAAGGGGAAAACCCTAACCTGTAACCGACTCGACATGCTACCCGAGACCTAGCCTATCTATATAAAGGCTAGGAGGGGGAAGCGAGGAGGACACACGCAACCCTAGTTTCCACAACCCTCGCCAGATTGCATCTGCGCACCATTGTAATCTTTGATTTCTCTGTTAATTCCACGAGCAGACAAGCAGGAGTAGGGACCTCTACGAGGCCTGAACCTAGGTAAATCTTGGAGTCCCCTGTGTGCTTATTTGCTAGCCGATTGATGCTTCCAGCGCTCCCTCCTTCTCCAAAACCCAAGTCCATAACAATGGGCATTGATGAGTTAAACCCTCGTCAATTGGCGCCGTTTGTGGGAATTGGGAGTGCTGATGTTGCGGCTTCTTCGGCCCCATCAACTGCGATCTACAACTCCACAACAGTGGAGATTCGCTAGCTCTTCGGCGCGTTCGACTTCACCGTCCACACGCCAGCCACTCGCCTGCCTTTCGAGTCCATGGGCGATGGGATTAGCTTGGCGATCGGGAGCTTCCGCGTCCAAGTTGGTCAGATGGGCATGCTTTGCATGCCTGACCAGCCGACGACACCATCGATTGCTCCAGCATCGTGGTTCCCTCCGCCAATCGGCACCCTCAGTGAGCTCAATGCCTCTACAACAGTCGAGAATACGGCCAGCGAGAGTAGTCGCGAATCCGATCTGGGCGATCCGGCAACTGAAGATGGAGCCTATGGCTCCAGATCTGAAAGTTGCGGGAGCAGCAGCTTCCCCAACCACTTCATGTGCGCCGTCATCAACGCGGGCGACTCCTCCGCCAATCGCGACAACACGAGCAACGAAGGCAATGGAAGTAATCCGCTAAACGGTGGCATACCTAATGGCGGACCACCCAATGGCGGACCACTAAACGGCGGCCCTACTAACGGCGCCCCCGTCAACAACGGAGGAGCAGTCGAACCTCCAACTATGATAAACGAGCAAACTGGCGAACACGTCGTGATCAGGCTCAACAACCTCGAGTGGGCCCACTGTCGAGAAGCCCTACGAGGCCACCCTCTGCCTTTCGGCTCCCCGCAAGAACTGTTGATGGGCTACCATTGGCTCCTGAAAGAGGAGTACAAACGCCAACTGCAAACAATCGCGCAACTCGAAGCGCATAAAAAGGTGGCAGGCAAGTCGAGCCTCCAACGAGCTGGGCTCTCCTCCCACGGAGGATCCTCCTCCAGGTGCAACGAGTACATCGCTAACAAGAGGGGATCTCGACTGGCTCACCTCACTGAACAAGAACATGTGGAAGCCGCAAAAGTCCTCAACTTCGACTCCATGACGGTGGATACGCGTGGCAATGTGCTTCCAAAAACACTGCAAGCTGCGGTAACGGCGGCCACCATGTACCTCCTCAACAACTAGCCGCCAGCTGGAGACCCTCGAGCTTCCATGCACCAATCTACGATCGCAGGCTTGGGGTTAATCGAGGCCGCCCTCTAAAAAGAGCCAACATCGGAGCCAAAGAAAGGAAAGGCTCTGGCAAAACGCTACTCCTCGCCCTCATCTAGCGATGACAGTCACGATCTATCACGATCTGTCTCGACGTCGCCGCTCCCAGCGACACGACCACGACTACGACGCGCGCGATGACCTCACGCAGCGCAAGATCGACAAATCAAGGGCGTGACGTGCCCGATCGACTGACTCAGAAGACAAAGATGTGGATCTCTGTGGCGCTAGATTCATCAGCAGGGCCATCAGGCAAAAGCGAATGCCCAAGGGGTTTAAGCTCCCATCAGAGAACCCGAAGTTTGACGGTCTGCAGGACCCGAAAATCTGGTTAGAGGACCACATCTCCTCCGTCAGGCTCCACGGCGGGAGTCGAAGCACGTCTATGCAATGCCTGTAGCTACAGCTACAGGGCGCCGCCTGGGCATGGCTCAACAACCTCCCACGCGGACCCATTCACAGTTAGGAAGAGCTGGTCTACAGCTTTGTATGCAACTTAAAGGGCACCTACAAAAGGCCCGCGTCAATCGAAGAGCTGAGGTGCTGCCAGCAAAGGTCGGGCGAATCACTGTGCTCGTACATCCAGAGGTGGTCCATCATCAAGAACTCCGCAGAAAATATCTAGAAAGACCACGCAATCGATGCATTCAACAGCGATGTTCGCCGCATAGAGCTCAGGGAGGAGCTGGGCCGCTCGAAGCCCAAAACCATCGGCCACCTGATGGAAATTGCGAATCGATGGGCTAATGGAGAAGATTCAGTGAAGAATCATGTTCACTCCGACGAGGAAGCAGAACTCGAACGCAGACGCGGCCGCCGAAGCAAATGTCGAATGCGCATCTAAGATGACCGCGACGATGTCAATATGGTCACAGCGGGCTACGCCGACAGACGCGGCGACAACCGCAACAGCGGCTACCGTAGCGGTGGATACCGCGACTCTGGGAAAACCACGCAAGTATGGCAGCGCCGCACTCGCGATGAGGCACCCGCCGCATCCATTGAAGACAAGTTGTCCAGGCCATGCACCGTGCACTTCTACATCGACAAGCATGATGGCAAAAAGAAATCTAGCCACCTCCTCAAAGACCGTCGCGAGTTCCTCAAACTCCATGAGGGCCTGGCTCGGATGAATCGCGACGCAGTCAACAGGGGCTACAGAGCCGCCCCAGGCGTTGTGGCACATGGATCTCCTCCACCACCACCTGGACCACCGCCAAACGCAGCTGCGCCTGACCAGCATCACGGAGGCGAGCCGTACCCGTGGGCCATGGGCACCATGATGATCCAAAAGGGTCGCCCCTCCAACCGGGTGCAAAAGGCTATCACTCGCCAAGTCAATCTGGCGACTAACTCACCACCATCCACCACTGAGTACCTCAGTGGAAGCGACTCCCGCATCACCTTCGACAAGCACGACCATCCGCGCCAAGTACCTCGTCCAGGCCACTGTCCCCTCGTACTCGAGGCACAAATTGGAGGTTTCGATATGAGCCACGTTTTCATGGATGGTGGAAGCGACATCAACCTTATTTTCGCGAGTACCTTACGAGCAATGAGGATCCCTCTGACCTGCCTAGAGGCCTCGGACACAACATTCCACGGCATCGTCCTAGGCAAGGGCATATATCCCCTTGGCAAAATCAACCTCGACGTCATCTTTGGCACGCCAAAAAACATTTGATGCGAACGCATTGACTTTGAAGTCATCGACTGGCCCTCATAGTACTACTTCATCCTCGGACGTGTCGCGTTTGCTAGGTTCATGGTAGTGCCGCACTACGCCTATCTGTAGATGAAAATGCCAGGCCCTAATGGCGTCATCACAATCAACGGGAGCTTCGAAAGGTCCGACGGATGCGACAGGGAGTTCAATAGAATTTCCCAGTCCTTCGGCATGCAGGAAGAACTCGCGAGACTAAAGGAGTCGACAGACAATAGTCTGCCTCCCCTGAGCCGGCCAAGTTCACCCGACCTATCCTTCGACTCATCGGTGCACATGAAGAAAGTGCAGGTCCACCCATCGGATCCCGCCAGGATGGCCCTCATCGCCAACAACTTGAGTCCCGCATAGGAAACTCGCGCTCATTGAATTTCTCCGTGAGCACTGGGAAATCTTCGCCTGGTGTCCAGCGGACATGCCAGGAGTTCCCAGGGAATTCGCCGAGCACGCACTCAATGTCAACCTAGACGCAAGGCCAGTCAAACAAACAATTCGGTGACTGTCTGAACCAAGAGCAAAGGCAGTCGGGATGGAGATCAACAGACTCCTCGACGCCAAATTCATACGCAAGATCAAAGAAAGCACTTGGCTCGCTAACACGGTTCTAGTACTAAAAAAGGACATGGATATCCTGCGGATGTGTGTGGACTTCACCTCTCTGAATAAGCACTGCACATAGGACCACTTTCCGCTACCATGAATCGACCAGATCATCGACTCCACCGCGGGATGTGAGCGCCTATGCTTCCTCGACGCCTACTCAGGCTACAATCATATTCGAATGAAGGAGGAGGATCAAGAGAAAACGGCGTTTACAACGCCTTTCGGTGTGTTCTGCTATAACACAATGCCCTTTGGGCTAAAAAACACAAGAGCCACCTACCAGCGGTGCATGCAGGCTTGCCTCAAGAACCAACTTGGTCGCAACATCCAAGTCTATGTTGACGACATAGTAATCAAGACCAAAGAGGAAGCCTCACTAATCTACGATTTGTGCGAAACCTTCGCCAACCTCGACCGCTACCGGATCAAGCTCAATCCGGACAAATGCGCCTTCGGCGTACCATCTGGGCAACTACTTGGGTATCTTATCTCCGCGAGAGGGATCGAGGCGAACCCGAAGAAAATAAAATCCATACTGGCCATGGAGAAGCCGAAGAACATAAGAGGTGTCTAGCAGCTGGCCGGACGAATTGTGGTGCTCGGTCGATTCATCAATCGAATGGGCGAAAAGGCACTGCCCTTCTACCAACTTCTCCGCAAAGCCGACAAGTTCGAGTGGACCAACGAGGCACAGGAAGCATTCGAAGACCTCAAGCGCCTACTGTCCACCTCGCCAGTACTGGTGACCCCACGCGAAAGGGAACCACTGCTGCTATACATCTCCGCCACCAACCAGATGGTCAGCACGGTGCTCGTGGTAGAACGGGTCGAGGAAAACAAAGTCCACGGGGTACAACACCCAGTCTACTACCTCAGCGAGGTACTCACGCCAACAAAGCAGCGGTACCCACACTACCAGAAGTTGGCATACGGCGTCTTCATGACAGCCCGACGACTGCACCACTACTTCCAGGAACACCCAATCGTGGTAGTCAACGACGCCCCTCTAGGGCATATCCTCAACAATCCCGACGCCACCGGACGAGTCGTGCTTTGGGGGATCGAACTGTCTCCACGAGACATTACATATGAAAAACGCGACGCAATCAAGTCGCAAGTTCTCCCTGACATCCTCGTGCACTGGATGGAGAACCAGCTCCCTGAAAAACCAGATATGTCCTACCTATGGACAATGCACTTCGACGGATCCAAGCGAAAGGATGGGGCCGGCGCAGGTGTCATACTAACATCGCCCCAGGGAGACAAGCTGAAATGTATCTTGCGAATGCAGTTCACCACCTCCAACAATGAAGCTGAATACGAAGCCCTGCTACATGGGATGAGGATGGCAAAAGCCTGCAACGCCAAGAGGGTCATAATATACGGCGACTCCAAGCTGGTCGTCAACCAGACAATGCACGAGTGCGACGCACTGAACGACAACATGATCGCCTACCGCGACCTCTACGACACACTCGAACGGGACTTCGACGGTTGCGAGCTGTAGCACATAGGCCGCGAAAGCAATGAAGAGGCGGACACACTCGCCAACATAGGCTCTACCTACGCCCCCATACCACCTGGGGTATTTCTCGAGCGCATCTGCGAATGCTCCATCAAGCCAAAGGCCGCAGAGAAGAAAACAAGTGCAGCAACAGACTCGGGGGCTGCACCGCCCAATGAGCCAATGGCACTCGACGATCTGGAGCTTGACACAGGACTCGAAGGACCAATGAGCATCATGATGATCGAGCCATCTTGGACTCAACCGTACATCACGTACCTCCTCAGCAAAAAGCTACTGGATGACCCGACAGATGCACGGCACATTGCGCGGCGATCCAAAGCATTCGCTGTTATCAACGGCGAACTGTACAAATGCAACATCACAGGAGTACTCCAACGATGCGTCTCCAATGCCGATGGAAGAGTTGTTCTACTCGACATCATGAAGGGACTTGCGGGCACCACGCTGGCAGTCGAGCCCTCGTCGCCAAAGATCTACGAGCTGGATTCTACTGGCCTACAGCCATGCATGACGCCAAGGACATCGTCCAAAAATGCAACGCTTGCCAGCGATTCACAGACAAGCCACACGCACCTGGCGTAGAACTCCGGCCAATTCCAATTGCCTAGCCCTTCGCACAATGGGGACTCGACATGGTCGGCAAGCTCCCAACGTCCTCACGAGGAGGCTACGTCTACCTCCTGGTCATAGTCGACAAATTCACCAAGTCGATAGAGGCCATGTCAGTGACTAACCAGTCAGGATACAGCGCAGTCAAGTTCTTCGAGTCCATCGTCTATCGCTTCGGAGTACCACACAGCATCATCACGGACAATGGGACGAACTTCACATCCAAGGAGTTCCAAGAATTTTACGAGAATCTGGGAATCAACGTAAGCTATGCTTCCGTAGCACATCCACAGACCAACGGTCAGGTCGAAAAAGCCAATGGGCTCGTCTGTGGCGGCATCAAAAAGAGACTCCTTAGGCCACTCGAACAAGCCGCGGTCTGCTGGCCAGACGAGATGCAATCAGTACTCTGGAGCCTGCGCACAACTCCAAACAGCGCCACGGGGTACACCCTGTTCTTCATGGTGGGCGCTGAAGCGGTGCTACCCGCGGAGGTATGATACAAAGCACCGCGAGTGGTCGCTTATAGCGAGCAGGAGTCAACTCTTGCACTCGAAGACTCCGTCGACCTCCTTGACGAGGCACGGGAAATCGCCGTGGAAAGATCAATGATCTACCAACAGAACCTGTGCAATTACCATAGCAGAAGGCTATGCCCCAGGTCCTTCGTCAAAGGAGACCTGGTCCTGCGACTGAAACAACAAGGGCATCTCAAGCTCGAGTCCCCCTGGGAAGGACCATACGTGATTACAGAAGTGATCCCAGGTGGCGCCTATTGCCTTAAAGATTTCGAGACAGGAGTCGCGTACTCCAACCCCTGGAACGTCACGCAGCTGCGGCGCTTCTACCCTTAGTCATCTTTTATTTCTTACAATGCAAATAAGTCTATTCATCCAAGGCTACTTAGCCACACATTGTACATTGTACTATCCTGCGAATAAATAAGGCTAAGTGCCCCAAAACTCTGTGTTTCCTTTTATTTTTGCAAATTATCCACTCGGGGGCGGTGCCACCCTATACACATCCGTTCTATGAACCAACGCGATATCCTGAGTAACTGACGTACTAATCGAACCCTTGACAAACACCAACCCAGTTGCAACGCATCTGACAGGTTGGCAAGGTGCTGAGATAAACATAAGTCAGACTAACGAAAAGGAATCGCATAGTGCAACGCACTCACAAAGTTTTCACGCTAACAAGCTCTGTATATACATCAATGTCAATCAATTATACACAGTATATATATGAAATTTACAAGACTGATGCAACTATGTGCAGGATACAAACTAAACTACTGTTGCAAGAAAATGTTCGTCCGCTCCTCGAAGAAGTCGACGATTTCCTCCGCTGGGCGATCAACTGCTTGATAATGAGGAACCATATTCCAAGTCGAACCTGCTGGCGGCACTGGCGGCCCGGCAGCAACTGCTACGACATCCACATCCGGCCTGTGCAGTCGCACCAGCGATAGAGCAGCCTTGGCACCAGCCACTAACTGTTGCCGTACACACTCGTGGACTGCATTCAAATCTTGAAATTTGCCAAGAAGGGCCAGCAGGATTGATGGAACGACGTCCAGTGGGAACATTGTCTGATAAATATTCTTCAAGCACGATTGCAACTTTTTTAGGAAATGAAGCACTCGCGAAGCACGATCCTGCAGGGTCGCAAGTGTGATTGCACGATCATGATCCACCCAGAAGTATCCACTCGCCTGAAGCTGCTCTTAGGTTAGGTCATTCATGCGAATGGCAATCCTATCCTTCTCATCCTGCGGATGGCGTGCACTGACAACTATAACAAGAAAAAGCAAAATAAGAAGACAACGAACTACTGCGAGTGACTACAAGGAAAAGATAAGGAAGAAGAGAGCTAACACTTAAACTGGTCGCCCAGCTGCGTCACCTCCCTAGCAGATATTGCTCTCGAGCGATGGCCTTCTCCGCCCTCGACTTCCATACATCCGCGTTACCACGGAGCACAGGCAGTTCGCGCTCCAACTGCTTCACGCGGTCACAAAGTCGCGAGAGTAGAGACAGCTCATCCACCCTTGAGCGCGACTGCGCCAAAGTATCATCAGGGGGTGGAATATTCCGAGGTTCACTCAAAGGACCACTCGATGTGCCCTATCACAAGTCAAGCAAGAGACAATAAGAAGACTAAGGCGATGCATAGACAAAAGACTCGAGTGCATTCAAGCATAATAAAGTATCAGCAGATACACTCGCCAAAGGCATGTTCCAGACAAAAGAAATAGGCTATTTAACTATTATAGACATGAATACTGAGGAGCAACTGGCTTCTTCGACTTAGACTTTGGTTTTGGGGGCCTCATCGAGTCTGTGGCAGTATCAGATGCCACAGACTTTCCGCCGGCCCCTGACGTCACAGCCTTCGCCGCCTTCTTGGCTCGCTGCAGCTCCTCAGCGTACTTCGCAACAGTATTGATCAGATGCGGACCATACTTGCCACAAGAAGTTGCAAAAGGAGCAAAGACTACCTATTGGCCATCCACGCTGACAGACATCGCCTTGGAGACCGCTACAGGATCAACCTCGACTCCATGGGCTTGAACCATCGCGAGTGACATTGAAGCGCCAGCCGCACGGAGTGAGTTCTTGAAGCTTGCAGGAATGCCTCCAGCAAGAGACTCCTCCAGCTCATCCATATTTTCAATTAACTCAGCCTTGGGCGCCAGCTCCTCACGGAGGCGACTGAGCACACCCTTGGCCTTGGTGAGTGTCCCCTGAACAGCATCACTACGATCCTCGACTGCCGAGATGGCACCTGCCAGGGCATCATCACGACGGAGTGCCTAGGAGTCGAAGCTCAGACCGCTGGCATCTGCACAAGAATCAAGCATTGGCACAAAAGTCAGCACAGCAGCAAATTTGAAAGAAGGGATGCGACGAAAATCCAGACAAGGGAATACCTGAGAGAGCCTTGGCAATCGAGAAAAGCTGTTCTTCGAACAACTTCTCCCTAGCCACGATGGAGGCGCGCAGATCCTCTTCGCGTTTCTGCGACTCGTCATATGCTACGATTGCCTCATCACGGCTCTTCACCGCCGCGGCGAGCGTTTTTTCGAGGGAAGTGGCGTTGCGAAGGAGTGCATTATGCTCAGCTGTGAAACAAACAAATATAGACTGTCAGTCGAATATACCACAAGGATAAAGAAGAAGGAGCAAAAAACACTCACTTTCAACCACGCGATGACGATTGTCCAGCATCGCATGCTGCCGACCCATCGCAAGCACCTGCTCCGCTAGACGAGCGGCTTCTTTCACAATGAGCTGTGACAAGAGAAACAGTAAAGGATTAGCAGATGATACGGATGAACAAATTCGACTGCAAAATCAGAAGAAGCAACACTACACATACATGATCCTCCAATGACTCCAAAGTCGATTGACGCGCAGTCGTCCGGATAACCATCTGATGCTCCACATCATGGGGAGAACTCGATGGAGTGTGCTCGGCCACTTTCTTGGCCTTGGAGGTCGTGACTCCAGATTCCTTAAAAAATTGGACGTCGCCAGAAGATGACAACGCCGGATGACTGCAGAAGAAAACCAACATCAAGAGAATGCAATTCCAAAGAAGAACCAAAAAGGAAGACCTCTATATTTACCAATCAAATTTGTCAAAATCGAAGGTTTGATCCCCCAACTCCGACGATGACTCCTTCGGCAGTCGCATCTTCTTGCGGGAAGATGGCGCCATAGCACTCACAGGAATGGCAGGTATCAGCGACTCCGCACCAATAGCTGCGCCTTCTGGAGTCGAAGGAGATGACGCATCCGAATCCTCGCTGCGCGAACGCTTGCGAGTGTCCGGACTGCTCGACTTGGGGGCTTCCTCCTCCACATCAGATGGGACGGTCGACTCCGACTCGTCTTCTTACAAAGCTTCACGAGGAATAACCCCCTCAGGAAGAGGGGCCATACAGGGCGACAACTTCCAATCCTGAATAACGGGAAACAAGTCAGAGCAAGTCAAGGAAATAGGAGAATTCGACAAACAAAGCTACTTCGTAGCACAACCGTACCTCAGGAGGAGGATTAGTTGCATCGAATGGAGGCACGACTGGTTCACTAGGGAGCACATCCTTGGCGGTGTACTTGGTGAGCAGTCGCACCCTCTTATCTACCTCACTCGCAGAAATGCCATCGGCAGATACACGAGTGACATCGTCCGCACCAGCCCACTGGAACATAGGGTGGACTCTGGCCTGCAGGGGCTAGACACGGCGGCGCGGCCACGTGCGAATGAGGGCGCAACCTCCCTCTTCTTTACCCATGTGACTCTCGAGGTCGCAGACACGCTCGTACAGCACATCTGTCTCCACGGACTCGACGGGCATCACTATGTTCTTCCAGGAGCACCTCCTCTTGCATGGTGTCACAGGATCAAAGGGCGCGAGTCTGAAGTGGTCTCCGTCGGCCTTCTGGTCGCGGATGTAGAACCACTTGTCCCTCCACCCTTGGACGGACGTCATGAGTTTGATGTCGAAGTACGTGACGGAGGAGTCGACGTGGATACCGCAGCCGCCTACATCATTGACTACGGAGCCAGACGCCGACTGGCGCTTCAGCTTGAAGAGGCGTTTGAAAATACCAAAGTGTGGCTCGATTCCGAGCCAGCACTCGCAAAGAGTAATGTAGCAAGCTACATGGAGGATGGAGTTGGGGGACAACTGATGCAGCTAGAGCCCATAGAAACAGAGAAGGCCCCTGAAGAAAGGATGCAGGGGCAGCGAGAGACCGCGGATGATGAACGCTAGGAACATCACCCGAAAACCGGCAGGAGGACAAGGGGTTACCTCACCACCGGGGACACGCGAGTAAGCGACCGCGGAAGATAGAACTCCGTCTTGGCGCAGGAGACGGAGCTCAGAAGACTTGATCACGGATGTGCGCCACGCGCCATTGGTGACGAGAGTGCCCGCGCCCTTCTTTTTTCCAGCGACGGCGGTGCTTGTGCCCGCAGCGGCGGAGCCGCCCTTCTTCTTGGCAGCAACAGTGGTGGCGGCGGAATCAGCCACGACACCTCCTTTCTTCTTCCCCATCTTATGGTGTCGGTGTGATCGGAGGAAGTAACTGGGGAATACGCGGAGCTAGTCCATCGCCGCGAGAAAGATGAACACAAAGGAGCAGAGGAGCAGCAGCAATGGCGATGGAGGCAAAGGCAGAGAAAAAAGCAGATGTGAAAAATTACCGCCGCAACACTGCTACTTAACCCCCTGGAAGATGCAATCCAACGGCCAGCAAAAACCCTATCAGACGCGTGGCGTCCATCGTGGTCGACACGTGGAGGACCCGAAGCGCGAACTGTCCCCCACTATCACCATTATGAGTGGAAATCGAGGAGGCGCGGTTAAAACAAAGATTACGCACGCCCGGTCAAGTCAGAGTTAGAAAATGGGACCCACCGCTCGTCACGTCCCGTCAAACCCGCTCACGCGGGCAATTGAGGTCATCACATCGTCAGCACTGATGTCATCAAGGATTGAGCAGTTCGACTACTTTAGTCCTTGCTCGAGTCTTCGACTCCACCAAGCACTCAGGGGCTACTCCCATAGGGAGCGCTGGTCGCGCACCCTACGATTTTTTCTTTTTCTTTTCTGCAGGAATATAGACATTCAAAGCATACCCAACCACTCGAATCCGCGATTCGACTATGGACATGGATTACTCCCATAGGGAGCACCGGAAATAAATTCGAATGAAACAAGCAAACAAAAGACGACAACAGTCGCAAAAGTTCTTTAGTACCTGCCTGAGTCTTCGACTCAACCAGGCACTCGGGGGCTACTCCCATAGGGAGCGCTGGTCGTGCACCCTATGATTATTTGTACATCGTACTGTGTGTCGATAACATCCACACTCAACGCTTATGGTGACACCGCCTCATAATTCTTCCCTACAAAGAGATTGCGCCTCCTGGGTCGCCCGAATCATCTCAACGATGATAAAATTCGGATGTCGCGCTTATAGCGTGAAGATAAGACCTGAATAAGGCCTAGCAACACATTCACTACGCACTACCAGAAATATATCCCTGCCTACAGGTACGATGAACATGCCTTGACGGACGCATCAAGTGCTCACACCCATATACTAGAATTCGACTCCTGTAAGACCTCCGTGGCTTGAGTCGAATTACACCAGCACTTTTCCAGATTCAAGTCCAGGGACTCGAGTTCGAGTAGATTGCGTTGTTTTACCCTAAGGTAGTTAACTGATACAGATACATCGGTTAAATCAGGAACGCACAACAACAATCCCTATGACACAAACAGAGCAGTCGAAAATATACTCACTCATGCACTTGAAAGGCTTCATAAAGTTCCCAGTCGAATCTGCGATTCCACTGGACACTCGGAGGCTACTAACATGGGTATACCCTACAGGTACTCGAGATTGGTATATACGGCAGGAATACAGCGGAAGCCCACGGTGTCGCCAAGGCCCAAATAGAGAACTCGAGTAACCTACGGACTCTTGATTGCTTGAGGAACAACAAGAAGCTAATGATAGAAAGTTCAAAGGGGAAAACCCTAACCTGTAACCGACTCGACCTGCTACCCAAGACCTAGCCTATCTATATAAAGGCTAGGAGGGGGCAGCGAGGAGGACACACGCAACCCTAGTTTCCACAACCCCTGCCAGATTGCATCTGCACACCATTGTAATCTTCAATTTCTCTGTTAATTCCACAAGCAGACAAGCAGGAGTAGGGACCTCTATGAGGCCTGAACCTGGGTAAATCTTCGAGTCCCTTGTGTGCTTGTTTGCTAGCCGATTGATGCTTCCAGTGCTCCCTCCTTCTCCAAAACCCAAGTCCATAACAATGGGCATTGATGAGTTAAACCCTCGTCACTTAGAGAGCACCATGACTATGTTCCAACAAATTCTGAACTATCAAAGTGGCTTCCCATAGTAAAGATTGCCATAAATAATGAATCTTTTCATGCTCGTTGTGATATCATGTCTGAATTCTGTCTTATACCTAAAGATATCTATGAATATTTGAATCTTTGGGAACTTTCTGAAGGAGGGGAAGAAATATTTCTTGCTAATAATGCCACTATATTACCCATTGGAATAGCTGAAGGAGTGTTTACAAAGATCCTAGGGAAAATGGTTTCTACCGATTATCTTGTTATTGAATGTGTAGGAAAAGGACAAATTACACTTGGAAGACCCCTATTGAAACTCCTTGGAGCCATAATAGATGTGGAAAAGGGCACCATGCACTTTGCTTCTCCACCAAACAATCATATGTTCCCCAAGGTTAACAATAAAATTAAGAGAGGTAAGGGCAAGAAATTTGGTTTT
The DNA here is from genome assembly GCA_023614405.1 of Avena insularis. NCBI lineage: Eukaryota > Viridiplantae > Streptophyta > Magnoliopsida > Poales > Poaceae > Avena > Avena insularis. The sequence goes on along the minus strand of CM042692.1, from coordinate 303,067,137 downwards.
AATGCTTCTTCAATTCAGAACACTTAATCCTTTTTCTTGCTTCTTATGCCTAACTTAAAGGCGTTAAAGAAGTACTTATTGGGAGATAACCCAAAAGTTTAGATGAGTCTTGGAAGTTATTGCTTCAGTAATAACCTCTCCTTATCCTTTTTATTTGCTTTTTGTGCCAAGAATAACCTCTAATGAGAGAGAAGTAATGATTGGGAAAGTTGTTGTCCCAAAATAGATTTCTATGCTTCACCGTAAAAATTCGTGTAAAATCTCTGTACATCCTTTTGAGGCGTGAATTTTTGTGATTCTGCCCCAGGTTGTTATCTAACTTTAGTTAGTTCAACACTTTTGTATTTGAGCAACATAAGGTCTTCGAAAAAAATCGTCTTTACCTGCTGGTCTGTTTTGACAGATTTCTGCCATTATTTGCATTTGCTTCTTGTTGGTTCCTTTTTGAGTTCTTTTGGGGAAATGAGCTTTTTGAGGGAAGTTCTACAGTAGCTTGTGTTTTAATGGAAGTTTTATTGGTGTTGAAACTGAACCTAAAGACTTATTCTCTTGAGTGCACTAATGTTGCTAATAAAGATTGTGTGAAGTTTTGTATGAAGAAAAATTTCAGGTGTATGGAAGGAATGAGTAATGAGATGAAGAATGGACTAAAGCTCAAGCTTGGGGATGCCACTCCTGTCACCCCAAAAAATATCCAAGAAGTACAAGCATCAAAGCTTGGGTATGCCCAAGGCATCCCCTTCTTCATCAATAAAAATCCCAGGTTTCTTCCAAACACTTCATTTTTATTGTTTCTTGCACGGTTGTATTGTTCTTGGAGCGTCTTCTTTTTTCGTTTTCGTTTTGGTTTTTCGTTTGCTTGGTTTGCTTAGTTTGCTGAATAAATTGGTTGGACCCCCTCTCTCTTACATTGGATTTCAAATAGTTTGATTTGGATTGGAAAAGAGTAGGAAAAGTTCATGCTTAAGTGGTAAAGAGAGCTTTTTTTGACTATGGCCTATGCCTTGTCATGCCATGCTTGATATTGTTTTGGCTTTATGCTTAGTATTATTTGCTGTAGCATGAATTGTTATAAACAATTGAGATTGCTTAATGTGCCTTGGAAAATCATGCGTTGTTTTAGCATATTAAAGCATAGTATTGTGGTATTCTCCTTTGTTGCTCTCTTAGTTGGTCGATCCCAGTCTTTTGCTAGCCTCCATAACCAAGTATGAGTTCCACTCATGCATCCAACTCCTAAAACCAAGTTATTCCAAAGAGTCCATGATACCTACCTATTAGCATATGCTATTCCAAGTATATTCATGTTTTTATCTATCTTCCGAATTAAACTTGTTATGAGAAAACTAGTGATTAAAGCTCTCACGAACTTGATGGCACACTTTACTTTTCTTGCCCTTAATAAACTTGAACCATTGTGTCGTCTATGTTGTATATGCTTGCACTTATATGTTGGGGATTAGCAGAACCATGTTGTCATGGGGAACGCTTTCAACATTGCACATGTACTTTGTACCTAGTTGATATCATGCTCTTTTGTCTATGGATGTCGTCATTGTGAAATGAAAGGGGAGCTTGTAAGTCCATGGAGTTATGTATGTGTGTTATAGAAATGCTTGGGCCGCTGGTCTAGTCCATGCTGTCATGGTGGAAACAAGCAGCGTAACCATAATGAGCTGTCTATGAAGCATTCTTCTTATAAAAAAAGAGTCAGATATTGAGAAAAAAGAGAAAAAGAAAAAAAAGAGATATGAGAAAAGAGGAAAGAGAGAAAAAAGAACCATTTTCCCATGGTAAATAAGAAGATTGCTGAGATGCTCGTTGTCTGCTTGCCTTGTCATTTTGATATGGGGATTCTTCCATATCATCGGGCAAGGGGTACCCCGTTAGCGGTTCTCTATGATACACATGTACTTACTATGACAAGAACTTACCAGTAACAAAACTTGAGTAGCATGAGGAGTGGCCCTCGTATTCAAGGGAGATGAGATTTCCAACTTATACTTCGTTAAGCATATACACCATAGTTTGTTCACTTTAACCTTAATCACTTCAAGATGCTTATGATAGGGGCAATGAGAGCTGAAAGCTAATAAGTACCATAATTTTTGGAAGCTCTTTATGAAACTTGAATCCCTACTTCCTTCTATGAAGGCCTTTCTTTTACTTTATATGTTGAGTCTCCACCTTCTATCTTTATGCACCTACTTTGAGAGCATAGTGGCCATTCTTAGTTATATGTGCATTGTCCCAAGACTTGTTGATTGATGCATAGCTTTGATATTGCTTGTTTTAAACTATTTGTATCTAGTCACTCTTATGAACTTTGAAGGTTTCCTATGCATTTATGTTTGCTACTCTACGAGGGATAAGCTGAATGCCACTATGCTATGTTTTCTTTATGTGAAACAAACAAACGTCTTGCAAAGCATTGTTATTCATGAATCTTTTGTTTATGCCTTTTCATGTTCCAACATAGTTGCTATGTCTTATTGTTTGAACTTTGTCTTTCATGCTATGTTGAAGTACTATGATCCCAGCTATCAATGTTTTACAAATACGTTGATCAAGTTTATGATGGTGCATGTCACTGATGTGCTCGTCGTTCGATGTAGAGCTTGTTGGGAACCCCAAGAGGAAGGTATGATGAGCACAGCAGCAAGTTTTCCCTCAGTTATAAAACCAAGGTTTAATCGAACCAGTAGGAGCAAGGAAACACCCCAAAGGTGTTACTAGCTAAGCGTTGGCAGGGCGCACTACCGGTGTTAGTAGCAACGTGCAGACCTACACAACACAACCACAGAACTTTGTCCCCAACTTGCGATGAGGTTGTCAATCTCACCGTGTTTTGCGGAAAACAAAGGATTAAACATATCAAATGGAAAGAAGTAAAAGTTTGCAGAAAGTAAACACAAAGCAGTAAAAGATTATAGATTGTATGCAAAGAGATAGGACCGGGATCCATAGTTCACTAGAGGTGGCTCTCCTTAGATAGAAAACATGTTGGGTGAACAAATTACAGCGGGGCAATTGGCAAACACCGAGAAAGCAATACATGCATATACTTGACTCCTTTGAGACTTGATTGGGCATTACAACATAATACATAGACCGCCATCCAACTGCATCTATGACTAATAATCCACCTTCAGGTTATCATCCGAACCCCCTCTAGTATTAAGTTGCAAGCAACAGATTATTGCTTTACGAACTGCGTGTAAAGTAAACAATACGATTGTTCTATGAACAAAGGATTGTTGTTTTCTCCCTAGTAGCAACAGCACATCTAGTACCTTAGAGATTTCTGGCACTTCCCCAGATTACCAGAGGCATGAACCCACTATCGAGCATAAATACTAACTCTTGGAGTTGGTAGCATCTACTTGGCCAAGATAGCTACTAACAACGGAAAGCATGCAAGATGACAAATAACAAAGACATGATAGAATCAATAATCAATCTAAAATAGCATCTCAATATCCATCGGATCCCCGCAAACACAACATGTATGAATTACAAATAGATGATCTTGATCATGAACGGAGCTCACAAGATCTAAACATGAAAGCACAAAGGAGGAGAACCAGCCATCTAGCTACTACATGGATCCGTAGTCCAAGGATGAACTACTCACGCATCACACCGGAGGCTTGCATGGTGATGAAGAAGGCCTCCAGGGTGAATTCCCTCTCGGCGGTCTTGGGAAGAGCTTTAGATCCCTCCCGATCTAGGGATGGAGATGACGGTGACTACACACTCTTTCGTGGATTTTTGATCGGGTACTTAGGGTTTTCGTCCCGAGGGCAATATTTAGGCGGAAGGAGAAGCCGAGGGGGTGCCGGGAGCGGCTACACCACCCCCTGGCGTGGGCCAGGCCTGGCCGCGCGGCTAGCTGGTGTGGTGGCACCTTGGCCCTTCTCCGTCTCGTATTCTGGCACTTGATCCCTTCTGGAAAAATAGGCACTTTGGCTTTTGTCCCGTCCAATTCCGAGAATATTCATTTTCTGACTTTCTTGGAACCAAAAACAGCAGAAAAAGCAGTACACTGTGGCTCTTGTTAATAGGTTAGTCCAAGAAATCATATGAAAAGTACTCCAAAGTTGGAACAAAACACAAGAAAGTGGATAAAACCAAGCATGGAACATCAAAAATTATAGATACTTTTGCAATGTATCAACATCCCCAAGCTTAACTCCTGCTCGTCCTCGAGTAGGTAAGTGATAAAAAGAAAGAATAATTTTTGAGGTGACATGCACCATCAAAGACTTGATCAAAGTATTTGCAAAACATTCAAAGTTGGGATCATAGTACTTCAATCATAACATGAAAGACAAAGTTCTAGCAATAAGCAAAGAAACTATGATGCAACATGAAAAGGCACAAACAAAAGATTCATGAATAACATGCTTTGCAAGACGTTTGTTTGTTTCACATAAAGAAAGCATGGCATAATAGTATTCAGCTTGTCCCTCAATAGAGTAGCAAATAGAAATGCATAGGACACCTTCAAAGTTCATAAGAGTGACTAGATACAATAGTTTAAAACAAGCAAGATCAAGTTATGCATCAATCAACTAGTCTTGGGACAATGCACATAGAACTAAGAATGGCCACTATGCTCTCAAAGTAGGTGCATAAAGATAGAAGGTGGAGACTCAACATAAAAGTAAAAGAAAGGCCTTCATAGAAGGAAGTAGGGATTCAAGTCTCATAAAGAGCTTCCAAAAATTATGGTACTTATAGCTTTCAGCTCTCATTGCCCCTATCATAAGCATCTTGAAGGTGATTAAGGTTAAAGTGACACAACTAAGAGGATATGCTTGACAAGTTATAAGCCGAAATCTCATGCCCCTTACTTACAAAGACCGAACCTCATGCTACTCAACTTTAGTCACAAGTAAGCTCTTGTCATTGTAAGTACATGTGTATCATTAAGAACTGCCAACGGGGTACCCTTTGCACATGATATGGGAGCTTCCCCATAATCAAAATGACAAGGCAAGCAGACAATGAGCATCTCAGCGATCTTTTTATTTGCTATTTGCGTAGGTTTTTATTGAGGATGCTTCATAGAGTGCTCATTATGGTGATGCTGCAAGTTTCCACCATGATTAGGCATGGCTTAGGCTAGCGGCCTAGGCGTTTCTCTAACACACATACAAACTCCATGATCTTACAAGTTCCACTTTTATTTCACAATCACGGATCCAGCAAAAGAACATGATATCAACAGGGTACAAAGTACAAGTGCAATGTTGAAAGTGTTCCCCATGAAACATGGTTATGATAATTTCAACTTATAAAGAGCAAGAATATACGCAACACAGAAGGACCCAATGGTTCAAGTTTATTAGAGGCAAAAAGTAAAGTGTGCCATCAAGTTCGTGAGATCTTTAATCACTAGTTTTCTCATAACAAGTTTAATTTGGAAGGTAAACAAAAGCATGAATATACTTGGAATTACATAAGCTAGTAGGTAGGTATGGTGGACTCTTTGGAATAACTTGGTTTAGGGAGTTGGATGCATGAGTGGAACTCATACTTGGTTGTGGAGGCTAGCAAAAGGCGGGCGACAAACTAAGAGAGCAATAATGGCCATAATCATGCAGAGCGACAAAACATCATTGATCAAAGCATAAAGTGATACTACAAGTTGAAAACTAAAGGATCATAAAGGCTATGGTGACTTGAGACAGTCATAACATGGTGTGAGCATGTGCCAAGTCAACCCAAATAAAGCATCAAAGGAGAATACCACTATACTATGCTTTAATATGCTAAAACAACGCATGATTCATCCAAGGCACATTAAGCAATCTCAATTGTTTATAACAAGTCATGCTACAGCAAAGAATACTAATCATAAAGCAAAAACAATATCAAGCATGGCATGACAAAGCACAGGCCACAGTCAAAAACAAGCTCTTTTTACCACATAAGTATGAACTTTCCTACTCTTTTCCAAACCAAACCAAACCATTTGCAAACCAATGTATGAAAGAGGGGGTCCAACCAATTTATTCAGAAAACTAAGCAAACCAAGCAAACTAAAAACCAAAACGAAAACGAAAAAGAAGACGCTCCAAGAACAACACAACTATGCATGAAACAATAAAAATGAAGTGTTTGGAAGAAACCTGGGATTTTTATTGATGAAGAAGGGGATGCCTTGGGCATCCCCAAGCTTTGACGCTTGTACTTCTTGGATATTTCTTGGGGTGACATGCGTGGCATCCCCAAGCTTGATCTTTAGTCCATCCTTCATCTCATTACTCATTCCTTCCATACACCTGAAAATTTTCCTTCATACAAAACTTCACACAATCTTTATTAGCAACATTAGTGCACTCAAGATAAATAAGTCTTAAGGTTCATTTCTAACACCAAATAAACTTCCATTAGAACACTAGATACTATAGCACTTCCTTCAAAAAGCTCAATTCCCCAAAAGAACTCAAAGCGGAACCCACAAGAAGCAAATGCAGAAAATGGCAGAAATCTGTCAAAACAGACCAGTTGGTAAAGACGAATTTTTTCGAAGACCTTCTGTTTCTAAAATCAAAAAGTATTGAACTAACGAAAGTTAGATAACAACCTGGGTCAGAATAAAAAAGAATTACAGCTCAATCCGACATACAGAGCTCTCTCACGAATTTTTACGGTGAAGTAGAAAAATCTGTTTCGGGACAGCAACTTTCCCAATCATTACTTCACTCTCATTAGAGGTTACTCTTGGCACAAAAAGCAAATAAAAAGTATAAGGAGAGGTTATTACAGAGGTAATAACTTCCAAGACTCATCTAAAACTTTTAGGTTATCTCCCAATAAGTACTTTTCTTTAACGCCTTTAAGTTAGGCATAAGAAGCAAAGAAAGAATCAAGTGTTCTCAAATGAAGAAGCATTAAGACCAAATTTTGTTTTCATAGGAGAAGCAAAAGAAATATTTTCTCTCTTTTTAGGGAAGTTTTCTATACCTTTCTTGAGTGGGAGTTGATATTTAATGGTGCCTTCTTTCATATCAATGATGGCACCAACAGTTCTAAGAAAAGGTGTTCCCAAAGTAATAGGACAAGAAGCATGGTATTCAACATCCAAAACATAGTCAACGGGGACATAGGCATCGTTAACCATGATAAGAACATCATTAAGACTTCCCATGAGTTTATTTTTAGCATTATCATCAAGTGGGACATTCAAATAACAATGTTCAAGAGGAGGCAAATCAAGCATATCATAAATCCTTCTAGGCATAATAGAAACACTACTATCAAGATCACATAAAGCTTTGAAATCAAAGTCATTAACTTTCATATTAATGATGGGTTCCCAACCATCCTCTTGTTTTATAGGAATAGAAGCTTTATGTTTCATCTTTTCTTCCTTAATCTTTATGAGAGCATCAGTAATGTGTTTTGTAAAGGCCATGTTCATAGCACTAGCATTAGGACTTTTAGCAAGCTTTTGTAGGAACTTAATAACTTCAGAGATATTGCAACCATCAAGATCAAAATCAACTTTATCATCCAAAGTAGTAGAACTATTACTAGCCTCAACACTAGAGGTGGTGATAGTAGAAACACTAATATTTCTAGCAATTTCATCTTCTCTTTCCCACTTAGCATGCAATTCAGCTAATAGTCTAACATTTTCATCAATTCTTACTTATATGGCATTAGTAGCTGCAAAGGGATTATCATTAGTTTCAGGTTTAGCAGCCATTTTATTCAAAGAAGATTGAGTTTCAGCCAAAGATGCTATATTTCTTTCAGCATTAGAGAGTTTTTCCTCAATAGTTTTATTGAAAGCAGTTTGTTTACTAATAATCTCTTTAAGCATAACTTCAAGTTCAGAGGGTCCACTCTTATTATTGTTGTAAGAATTTCCATAAGCATTACCATTGTTGGGAGGATATGGCTTATAATTGTTTTTACCAAAATTGTTCCTATAAGCATTGTTACCGTAAGCATTGTTGCCAAAATTATTATTTCTTATGAAGTTCACATCAACTTGCTCTTGTTGAGCAACCAAAGAGGCTAAAGGAACATTATTTGGATCAATATGGGCTTTCCCATTAACAAGCATAGACATAATAATATCAATTTTATCACTCAAGGAGGAGGTTTCCTCAATAGAATTTACCTTCCTACCTTGTGGAGCTCTCTCAGTATGCCATTCAGAATAATTAACCATCATATTATCCAGAAGTTTTGTTGCACCACCCAAAGTGATGGTCATAAAGGTACCTCCAGCAGCAGAATCCAATAAGTTCCTTGAAGAATAGTTCAATCCTGCATAAAAAGTTTGGATGATCATCCAAGCAGTCAGTCCATGAGTGGGACAATTCTTTACCAAAGATTTCATTCTTTCCCAAGCTTGAGCAACATTCTCATTATCAAGTTGTTTAAACTTCATTATTTCACTTCTCATAGATATAATCTTAGCAGGAGGATAGTATTTTCTAATAAAAGCATCTTTGCACTTAGTCCAAGAATCAATACTATTCCTAGTTAAGGAATTCAACCACTCTTTAGATTTTCCTCTCAAAGAGAAAGGAAACAATTTCAGCTTAATAATATCACCATCTACATCCCTATACTTTTGCGTCTCACAAAGTTCAACAAAGTTATTTAGATGGGAAGCAGCATCTTCATTACCAATACCAGAAAATTGTTCTCTCATAACAAGATTGAGCAAAGCAGGTTTTATCTCAAAGAAAGTATTTTCAGCCACAGGTGGAGCAATAGGTGTGCTCATAAAATCATTGTTGTTGGTTCTAGTGAAGTCACACAACTTAGTGTTTTCAAGAGTAGTCATTTTTTTGGGTTTTCAAATAAGAAAGCAAACTTGTAAAACTATTTTTTTGTGTTTTTTGAAGAACAAAACAAGCAAACAAAGCAAAAAGAAACTAAGCAAAACAAAAAACAACAAAGTAAAGAGATTGGTTATGAGGGACTCCCCTTGTGAAGATGTCCTTGACTCCCTGGCAACGGCACCAGAAAAGATCTTGATGTTGATGTGCTCTGGATTCGGCGTAGAGCTGTTAGAACCCCAAGAGGAAGGTATGATGAGCACAGCAGCAAGTTTTCCCTCTGTTATGAAACCAAGGTATAATCGAACCAGTAGGAGCAAGGAAACACCCCAAAGGTGTTACTAGCTGAGCTTTGGTAGGGCGCACTACCGGTGCTAGTAGCAACATAGAGACCTGCACAACACAACCACAGAACTTTTTCCCCAACTTGCGATGAGGTTGTCAATCTCATCGTGTTTTGCGGAAAGCAAAGGATTAAACGTATCAAATGGAAAGAAGTAAAAGTTTGCAGAAAGTAAACACAAAGCAGTAAAAGATTATAGATTGTATGCAAAGAGAAAGGACCAGGATCCATAGTTCACTAGAGGTGGCTCTCCTTAGATAGAAAACATGCTGGGTGAACAAATTATAGCGGGGAAATTGACAAACACCGAGAAAGCAATACATGCATATACTAATCATCTTAACTCCTTTGAGACTTGATTGGGCATTACAACATAATACATAGACCGCCATCCAACTGCATCTATGACTAATAATCCACCTTCAGGTTATCATCCAAACCCCCTCTAGTATTAAGTTGCAAGCAATAGATTATTGCTTTACAAACTACGTGTAAAGTAAACAATACGATTGTTCTATGAACAAAGGATTGTTGTTTTCTCCCTAGTAGCAACAGCACATCTAGTACCTTAGAGATTTCTGTCACTTCCCTAGATTACCAGAGGCATGAACCCACTATCGAGCATAAATACTAACTCTTGGAGTTGGTAGCATCTACTTGGCCAAGATAGCTACTAACAATGGAAAGCATGCAAGATGACAAATAACAAAGACATGATAGAATCTATAATCAATCTGAAATAGCATCTCAATATCCATCGGATCCCCGCAAACACAACATGTATGAATTAAAAATAGATGATCTTGATCATGAACGGAGCTCACAAGATCTAAACATGAAAGCACAAAGGAGGAGAACCAGCCATCTAGCTACTACATGGATCCGTAGTCCAAGGATGAACTACTCACGCATCACACCGGAGGCTTGCATGGTGATGAAGAAGGCCTCCAGGGTGAATTCCCTCTCCAGGTGAGAAGAGCTTGAGATCCCTCCGGTCTAGGGATGGAGATATGGCGACTCTGAACTCTTCGTGGATTTTTGATCGGGTACTTAGGGTTTTCGTCCCGAGGGCAATATATGGGCGGAAGGAGAGGCCGAGGGGGTGCCGGGAGCAGCCACACCACCCCCTGGCATGGGCCAGGCCTGGCCGTGCTGCCAGGTGGTGTGGTGGCTCCCTGGCCCTTCTACGTCTCGTATTCTGGCACTTGATCCCTTACGGAAAAATAGGCACTTTGGCTTTGGTCCCGTCCAATTCCGAGAATATTCATTTTCTGACTTTCTTGGAACCAAAAATAGCAAAAAACAGGCAGCTGGCACTGTGGCTCTTGTTAATAGGTTAGTCCAAGAAATCATAGGAAAAGTACTCCAAAGTTGGAACAAAACACAAGAAATTGGATAAAACCAAGCATGGAACATCAAAAATTATAGATACATTTGCAATGTATCAGTCACCTCAAAAATTATTCTTTCTTTTTATCACTTACCTACTCGAGGACGAGCAGGAGTTAAGCTTGGGGATGTTGATACGTTGCTAACGTATCCATAATTTTTGATGTTCCAGGCTTGGTTTTTATCTACTTTCTTATGTTTTGTTCCAACTTTGGAGTACTTTATATACACATTCTTGGACTAACCTATTAACAAGAGCCACAGTGCCAGCTGCCTGTTTTCTACTATTTTTGGTTCCAGGAAAGTCAGAAAATGAATATTCTCGGAATTGGACGGGACAAAAGCCAAAGTTAGTTTTTCACTGAGGGGCACAAGGAGCCAGAATACGAGATGGAGAGGGGCCAGGGGGCCGCCACACCACCTGGCCGCGTGGCCCAGCCTGGCCCGCGCCAGGGGGTGGTCTGGCCGCCTCCGGCACCCCCTCGGCCTCCCTTTTGCCTATAAGATGCCTCCGATACAGAAACCATAAGTACCCAATCAAAATTCCAGGAAAGAGTATGTAGCCACCGTCATCTCCATCCCTAGATCGAGAGGGATCTAAAGCTCTTCCCGGCACCCTGCCGGAGAGGGGAATTCACCCTGGAGGCCTTCTTCATCATCATGCAAGCCTCTGGTGTGATGCGTGAGTAGTTCATCCTTGGACTACGGGTCCATGTAGTTGCTAGATGGCTGGTTCTCCTCCTTTGTGTTATCATGTTTAGATCTTGTGAGCTCCGTTCATGATCAAGATCATCTATTTGTAATCTTACATGTTGTGTTTGCGGGGATCCGATGGATATTGAGATGCTATTTTAGATTGATTATTGATTCTATCATGTCTTTGTTATTTGTGATCTTGCATGCTTTCCGTTGTTAGTAGTTATCTTGTCCAAGTAGATGCTAGCAACTCCAAGAGTTAGTGTTTATGCTCGATAGTGGGTTCATGCCTCTAGTAATCTGGGGAAGTGACAAAAATCTCTAAGGTACTAGATGTGTTGTTGCTACTAGGGAGAAAACAACAATCCTTTGTTCATAGAACAATCGTATTTTTTACTTTACACACAATGCATAATGCAATTATCTGTTGTTTGTAACTTCATACTGGAGGGGGTTCGGATGATAACCTGAAGGTGGATTATTAGTCATAGATGCAGTTGGATTACGGTCTATGTATAATGTTGTAATGCCCAACCAAATCTCAAAGGAGTCAAGATGAGTAGTATATGCATGATTGCTTTCTCGATGTTTGTCAATTTCCTCGCTGTAATTTGTTCACCCAACATGTCATCTATCTTAAGGAGAGCCACCACTAGTGAACTGTGGACACCAATCCTTTCTTTTATCATCAATCTACAATCAACTGTTTACTGCTTTCTGTTTACTTTCTGCAAACTATTACTTTCTTCCACACAATACGTTTAATCCTTTGTTTTCAGCAAAACCGGTGAGATTGACAACCTCACTGTAAGTTGGGGACAGAGTTCTATGGTTGTGTTGTGCAGGTCTCCACGTTGCTGCTGGCACCAGTAGTGCGCCCTACCAAAGTTTAGCTAGCAACACCTTTAGGGTGTTTCCTTGCTCCTACTAGTTCGATTAAACCTTGGTTTCATAACTGAGGAAAACTTGTTGCTGTGCTCATCATACCTTCCTCTTGGGGTTCCCCAACGAGCTCGAGATATCTTGGGCCATCATTACTTGCTTTCTTTTACTTGTTTAATTTACTTTTCTGCATTCAACCAAAAACCTTTCAAACACCCTTTACTTGAAATCAAAGGCGTCTTGCATGTATCCTTTGGTATATAGTGACGAGGGGCATAAATACCTTAACCAAATAGCTCCCTGTGGGTTTGATACTCTTATTTCAAAACTAGCTACAATTGATCTGTGCACTTGCAGTCATCAAGCTATTTTCTGGCGCCATTGTCGGGGAGCTAAGCGCTTTTGGTATTTGTTCTTAGTTGCTTATTCTACTAATTGTTTTACTAAAGTTGTTTACTAGTTTCAGGTAAGCACCATGGCTGCACTCGGACTGATGAATCAGCTCGATGCAGCTAAACACCTCGGGAAGTTCAATAGAGGACTCGCTAAAGAATTCCTGAGGGGGAGCAAACCAGAATACGAGGTTAACCCTCACTTTATCACTATTAGTAAAGAGAAAACTTTTGCAGGAGATGATCCCGATGAGGATCCTTACACTCATTTAATGCATTTTACTGAGTTATGTTGGAAACTTAAATTGAGAGGCTATTCTGATGACGAATTGAAACTTAATTTTTTTAGCAAATCTCTAACCAACACTGTTTTAGCTTGGTATAGAATTTGCCCTACAAAGAAAATAGATACTTGGTAAAAACTCAAAGGAGAATTCGTATTTCGATTCTTTCCCAAGGTAAAGACAACTGAAGTAAGAAGGGCGATCATGAATTTCAAGAACCACCCAAGTGAAGGCTTGGTAAGGGCCTTCAAAACGTATAAGTCCCTACTTAGTAAATGTCCTCATCATGATTTTGCTGAATGGTATGTCGTACATATTTTCTATGGGGGACTTAATCAAGAAATTAAACATGAGCTTGACACAAATTCTGGAGGCTCTTTTATGGAGCTAACTATAACTAAAGGTTGGGAACTCCTAGAATATATTTGTCGTAATAGAGAAACATTGGGATTTGATTTAGGCGGCAAAGGAGGTATAGAAATTGAATATGATTGTCTCAATGCTTATAAGGAATTCGGTAAAGTAAAAGAAACTGATGATGAACTTCAACTTGATGATGATATTATTCTACAAACCCTTCAGTCTTTTACAGAACATGTTGAAGCTCCTAAGAAAGATTGGCTTCAATATACTCCCCCACCTGAGCCAGCTGAAGAAGATGATCCAATAATTGCAGCTCATGTTGAGCCATTAAGGGAGATACCCCATATGTTGAACCCCTTCCTTTTCCAAGGACTACCAGAAAACATATGATGGCTCAACATCTCGAAGATCAACACGAAGAAGAAATGATGTTCCTCGAGAAGCTGGAAGAAGAGGCACAATCAAGAAAAACTAACAAAGTAAGTATACAGGAGACTGGGGAACCAATGAAGGAGGATATTCTAACCATGTTTGCACATTGCAACGTGACAGAGCTAGACACCAAAGCTTCATAGTTCGTTGAAGGAAAGGTAAAGGCTAAAGAAGTTTCTAAACATATTCTTCCTTGTACTTTCAGTGGAACTTCTTATTATGGCCTCTATGACATTGGAACAGCTGTTAACGTAATCCCCTTTAATTTTTATTTGAAAATCCAAAATGAACTAACCCCAGCTAAATTAGAGGATACTAACATGACTATAATGCTTGCAGATAAGACACTCAAAATCCCTATGGGAATAATTAGAGATGTTCCAATATGTATTGGACCATATAAGTATCCCATAGATTTTGTATCTATCGATATGCCCACTGATGTTTATTGTCCAATTATTTTCGGAAGAACCTTTTCGAACACCACAGGAGCAATCTATGATTGCAAGAGACAAAATGTATCTCTCGGGTTTGGTGAAGATAAAATGGACTTTCATTTTTCTAAATTTGACCACAAGCCAGCAATCGAGGATTTGGATGATTATGAGTATGGACAAGAAGAGGATGGTAATACCATTAATATTGCTTTAGTAGTTATTGAGACTCCTGATGATGATTTTGCAAGAAGTTTAGTCAATAATAATAACATCCTCCTTGACATAGAAAAAATGGAAATGGATGATTATCTTGACTCCACACCTGATGTGGATCCTGAGATGAATCAAAAGTATGAAGAATCTATCAAAAAAGGAGATGAGGCACCTCCACCTCCTACTCTCAAAACCTTACCCAAGGAATTAAAATATAGGTTTCTTGATGGAACTAATAATTTCCTGTTATTATAAGTCCTAATCTTGCAAAAAAAGAGGAGGAAAACTTAATGATGGTTCTCCGGATGCATCAGAACGCTCTTGGGTATTCTATGAGTGAATTGAAAGGGATCAGTCCCTCGATAGCAACCCATAGAATATGTATGGAAGAGGGAGCCCAGCCAGTTGCAGACTTTCAAAGGTGACTTAAACCTCACATGAAAGAAGAGGTAAGGAAGGAAGTAATATGTTTATTAGATGCAGGGATGATACTTCATGTGGAGGAAAGTGAATGGGTAAGTGATGGCTGCGAAATATAGCCATCTACATCCACATTTAAACTGGATATTATTCATATTTTTTATGAAATATCTCTCTAAACCCTACCACTAATGCCTAATGATCAAAGGGGTATGCAATCCTTTCTTTCTATTTTTCCCTGCGCAGATAATGATGTTTGATGATGGGAATCACAACATTAAAGTCAAATATACGAGATTTTCAACAACCCAAAGGAACCAGGGGTCGTGAAGTGGATGTTGAAGCTTTAATGACCAACTATACGGCCGGAATTTTATTCCCGACGTATAGTTCCAACCATATAGTTGCCATCGGCGCCGCTAGGTTAAACAGAACAACTTTTGTGAAGGGACCCCTATATAAAGAGGCTTCGGGCGATGAGAAACAGCCGCCCCGAGAACCCCAGAAACCTGCATCCACAACATCGAAGAGCTGCCGGAGGAATAAACTTAGATCTAATCTCCAAACCCTTCTCCACCACCATAGACATATTCCACCACTTGTAATAGTAGATCTCATCTTTGATTGGCGACATTTTAAGACTATTTTCTATCAATCTCATGATTTCCATTGCAATGTTTATGATTGTTGATTTCATCTCTATGTGTGAGTAATTCACTTTGGGCGAAGGGCTTCGGCCTAGCCATGTAGCTTTTGTGCATGTTATTTATCATAGATGGGATCATGTATTAGTTTGTATGACATGATGATTATTGTATCCTCTCTTGCCTCAATCCAAGGACTTGTCAGGTACCCACGACCCCGAGGATTGAGTCAGGTATAGGGAGTATGAGTAATGACTAATCTACAGGTTGGGAACCCCAGTGACAGAAGGGGTAGTATGGCTATATGTAAGGGATTTACTTAGGATTAATGGTGACATCACTATGCATATCATTAGTTCTCTTTCTTCTATGGATGAGACTAGTAGGTTATTGTTATAAGCGGTTGCGGAGGCAATAGCAATTACGGATGCACTGCCCACATATAATTATTTTGCTCTAACAATTACATGCATATTTTATTATTATCTTTTATTCCCAACAGATGTTTTGCACAGCTACAAGTGAAATCAAAAGCCCTAGGCCCTCTCTCTCCATCATCAACAACAACAAAAGACAGCAAACTCTTGGTCCGATAAAACAACAAGAAGAATTCTAAAACTCCCAAAGGTCTATTAAAGTAAGTTCACTATGCTTTATACTTCCCGAGGATTCGATAACCTATGTCTACTAGGGAAAAAGAGCTATACTACATCCGTAATCCAGATCGAATGTATCAACCCTTTTTCTGGCGCCGTTACCGGGGAAGCAATAGCTACCTTGGTGAGGTTAGTAGGAACATTGCTAGTTTTAATTCTTGTTTTTAATTTTGTTAGTTTGCTTTCAGTCTTTATTTGAAAAACCAAAACAATTAGTTAGTCTTTAAATTCTTGTTTTTATTATCATAAGTCTTTGTTTAAGAAAACCCCAAAACATAGGAAATATGGCTGAAAAGAAGCTTGGGGAGTTTGCAACTCCCAACAATGATTATTTGCGTACTCCTGTTACTCAACTAGCAATTACTGCTGATGATTATGAAATTAAGCCCAACTACTTAAGTTTGGTTCAACAGAATCAATTTGGAGGCTCTGTTGTTGAGGACGCAGGTATGCACTTGAACACTTTCACTGAAATATGTGATATGATGCGCATAAAAGATGTTGACCCCGATGCGGTCAAATTGCACTTATTTCCTTTCTCTCTTAGAGGAAGAGCAAAAGAATGGTTGATATCTTTGCCTAGAAATACTATTGCATCATGGGTGGAGTGTACTTCTTCATTTATGACTAAATTTTTCCCACCTACAAAGACTATGCAACTAAGATCTAATATTACTGGTTTTAGACGGGAAGAGCATGAGCCACAAGCGCTTGGATGGGAGAGGATGAAAGAATGCATGAGAAACTGTCCCAGTCATGGGATGGAAGATTGGTTAATTCTCCATTTATTTTATAATGCTCTTAACCCTTTGTCTAAGTCTATGCTTGATACTACAGCTGGAGGAACATTTATGGGCAAACATATTACCGAAGCAAAGCAGTTGCTAGACAATATGCAAGACAACCATGCCTAGTGGCATGTGGATAGATCAAACACGAAGAAGGTGAACTCCATCTCACCACAAGAAAATGAAGAACTCAATGCTAAGATGGATGAGCTCATATTAGCCATAAAAGGTAAGGAAAATCAGGTAAGAGATATCCTAGAATCAAATATTGAAGAAATAGACTTCATAGCTCGTAATGATTATAATCCTGCTTGGAAGAAGAATTATAATCCTAATTTTTAGAAACATTATTCTAGTCCTGCGGGTAACTCTAATAATAATATGGGAACAAGTAATGGTAGTCTCCAAGAAACACTTAATCCTTTATAGATTCACAAAATGAGCAAAACAATATCCATGTTAAAATAATGGAGAACCATGATGCTATGCTTGGTAAATTATCTAACCAAGCTGTAAGTTTGAGGAATGATTTGCAGACCCTCCAAGAAAGAACAAGGATTGTTGAGGCATAGCTAGGTAAGATAACCGAGAGTCAAACTCTCATTCTAGCTAAATTTGCAGGTAAAGTTGAGCCCAATCCTGTTGAAGACCTCAAGATGATGAGAACCCAAAGGGAGGAGCCTGAAGAACTTGATTATAGTAATGCTCCTTCACCAAATTACACTGTTAAAGATCTTGTAAAAAGGATCAATATCAAGATTCTAGTAAGTGAAGGAAATGAGGAGGTTATGTATCAACACTTTGTTAATCAGGTAGCAATAAAGGTACGTGATCTTGAGTAAGAATATAAGAAAATTGCTGAAAAATTACCTATGAAGCTTGATGATATATTTGAGCCTACTATTAAGATTAAAATTGGGACCAATGAGATAGCTGCACTTTGTGATCTAGGTGCAAGTGTTTCAACAATTCCAAAAATTCTTTTTAATAAGTTAATTCTTGGCTCCTTTGAAATCACCAAGTTAAAATTACATCTAGCAGATTCTACCTAAAAACAAGCTGTAGGGATTAAAGAAAATACTTTAGTATACATTAAAGGTTGTCCTGATCTTATTGATTTTGTTATTGTTGACATGCCTGAAGATGCTACTGCTCCTATTATATTAGGCCATCCATTCTTAAGAACTATTAAGGCTTTGATTAATCTACATGAAGGGAACATGAAGCTTCAATTCCCTTCGCGAGATCCTTTTGTTATTCATTTTCCCAGGAAGAAGAAAGTCAAGCATGATGAAAAGGATGCCATCACTTTGAAGGCCAACTATTTTGGAGTGGGTGTTCCACTCATCTGGCCTAAGTGAGAAACCTTGAGGTCAAGCTATTAACCATAAAAGAGCGCTTCATGGGAGGCAACCCATGTGAAATAAAGGTTTGAGTAAAGTTTATAAGTTTTAGTTTTAGTTTTATGTTTAATAAAGAGTGCTAGAAAGC
This sequence comes from Avena insularis, assembly GCA_023614405.1. Taxonomy (NCBI): domain Eukaryota; kingdom Viridiplantae; phylum Streptophyta; class Magnoliopsida; order Poales; family Poaceae; genus Avena; species Avena insularis. The sequence continues at coordinate 303,048,897 of CM042692.1, read as the reverse complement.
TCCAGTTGAGGAGAAGAAGTTCGGTAGTACTAAAAATCCTGCTTTATACATGATGATGTTGGTCGACAATTTTTACTATCATTTTTCTATCAAAAACAAGGTGTTTCGCTAAGTTTCAGGATAAAAAAGAAGTCTCGAAGAAATAGAATTTTTTTATGTCTATAGAAGGTTTAACGACCAACTATACGACGAGAATAAAAATTCCAGCCGTATAGTTTGGCCGTATAGATATCTTTGCCATCGACAAATTTTCTTTCGTAGATACTGAAGGTTTAACGACCAACTATACGGCGGGAATAAAAATTCTAGTTGTATAGTTCTGGCCGTATAGTTATTGTTGCCTTTGTAAAATTTCTTTTCCAGGTTACAGAAGGTTTGACGACCAACTATACGATGGGGATAAAAATCCTGACCGTATAGTTCTGCCCGTATAGTTGGGCCTCCGAGAGGAAACCCTAAATTTTTGACATCAGACCAACTATACGGCAGGAACAAATTGTTCCGACCGTATAGTTTGGCCGTATAGTTGCGTCCGACCACAAAATCACCACGGGAAGGTACCCCCAACACCAAAACTTCAATTGTTTTTCTCTCTTCTACCTCCAAACTCTCTCAAAACCTCAAGATATCTTCATCTCTACTTAATTTTGTTCGATATCCTCACACATAAGTGATCTATGGTATGTTTCTCCTCCGATCCTCCAATTACTTTTTGCAAATTCATTTTTGATCTGTTATCATTATCAATCTAGGGTGAGACCTACTATGAACTAATTGCCATGATTCTCTTGCCTAGATTATTATTTTGAGGGGACTTTTTAGTGTGCTAAGATGAGGAATATGTTATGCTCATTATTGTTGGATCAAAAAGTTTTATTTTTGTCTTTCCTTATTATTTTAAATGATGAACACAAGGATCCAAACTCGTGCTCGTGCCGTCCCTAGTGCTTCTCGGGCTGCCGCTCAAGAATGCACGGGGATACGGTTCAGGGATGAGCTCCAATGTGATCGCTTCAACAGGATCAAGAGCCAAGAAGTGAAGACAACCAAGTGGGCTTGCCCCATTATATTGAATCAACTCGGTATTTCTAATGACTTCAATTTACTTTGCAATAGAGTTGGCCTGCAAAACTTTGTATTCAATGATGTGCCTACTTATCATCGGTTAACTCTTGAATTCCTAAATTCTTTGCAAAGCACCATTAAAGCATGGCATGGAGAGGACATGATTTATTTCTGACTTATGAACAATAATTATGCTTTATCACTAGATGAATGGTGCACATGTTTTAATTTTCTAAACAATAATGCTAATGCCTTACACGCATCCTTTACTGGCATAGACCCTTCCCCGGAACATTATTATAATGGAATGAGTTTCACTTCTAGAGTAAGCAAGGGGAAGAATATTTAACATCCTGCAATTCGCTATTTGTTCTATGTTATTGCTAACACCTTGCAGGCACGAAATGAATTCACGAGACTCAATGAGGAGGACATCTTAGTCCTTGCAAAAGCTGCTTTCAACAACATCGACTTGTCACTCAACTTGGGTGCAATTCTTGTGCGCTACCTGGAGTACTAATCCTCCCAAAGCCAAGGACCAGCCACAGGTGGAGGCGTCATCACCGTGCTTGCCATTTCCCTAGGCATCGACCTAGGTGAGTTGCAACTACTGCTAGGTGAGCGACGTGTTGGTTTCTCTACTTTAAAAGCTTATGGAATGCTCACTAGGAGAGCTGATGTTATTACTTGCATATTGCTGGAGTTGGGCGTCTCTACCCCGCTCCTTTGCCTAATGGTCTTTTCTCTATCAAGGAAGGACGTTTGCTATATGACTTGCAGGTTGAGCAACACCAACCCGAGGAGGAGATTCTGGATGAGGATGAGGAGCAAGAAGTTCCTTATCAAGAGGAGCAGCCACCAACCCAGTTCGCTACATACCAAGACTTCCAAGAACTGGGAGGAACTATGGAGAGGATGCATAACCTCTCCTTGAACCTTCGAGAAACAACTAGTAACTTATGAACTCAATTTGCGAACTGGAGTTATGACTTTTTCCCGCCACCACAATAATTTGAAGGGCTTGCAAAAGCCTAAGCTTGGGGAAGTTTCCTCATTATCTTTATTTGGCATTCATTTGCTTTTATTTCGATGTTATGTTTTTAATTCGAGTTTATAAGCACTCGTGTTGGTTTCCCCAACACTTTATCTTTAGTTATTTCTATGTTTTTCGAGACTTTCTAGTCGAGATTTGCCACAAATTTTCTATTCTTTAATTCCCTCTCTTAGAAACAACAAAAAGATTTTTCCATTTATCTTTATTTTCCCTCTTCCTTCCTTTCTATTCTCCTTGTGGCTCTCACATATTTGCAGGAGAGTGATCGACTTCGAGTTTCCAAGAAGCAAATCAAAAGGGAAAGAGAAGTGGAACCAATCATGAGAGGTATGCCTTAAGACTCCCCACTTTTGAAGTTTGAGAAACCCATGCTAGTTAGTAGTAAATGTTAAGATATTATATTGGTGGAGTGAGTCTTTATATTGTAGTAAAATTTTGTTTGCATGGGTATTTAGTTGGGTACATTTTGTTCCAACTCTTGTAGTTAACCAAGTCTTGCCTAAAAAATTGCTAAACAATTGTAATAAGAAAAAGTCTCACAAGTGAAGGCTTGGGTGTTGTAGTGTTTAGTCTTGAAGGCTTATTTCTAGAGATACTCAACACCACAGAAAATAATGATTGACTTGATAGCTCTCTTTAAAAATATTTGTTCGATTGAATTAATGTTTAGCAGTTTTTGTGAGCATGCCAAAGTTTGACTTGTGAATCATAACAATGATATAGCTTTATACGTGTCAAACTTCATGAGATACCAACAAATCCGCTAGCCTACGAATGATCTTTCATGGAGGAAACTCCTAGATTTCAGCTATGAGTTGATTAAACATATGTAGCGGCAATGCTATAATGGGTAAGATTCTTGGCATTCTCGTGTAGCTGTGTTCATGATGGAATCACTCCTCTTCTGATATGAGTAATCATTGTGCAAAAGGAACAATAACCTTGGTGATGCCACGAGTTTCCATCACAGTCCGATAAACTAATTAATTTTTTTGGCATGCTCTCAATTACTTAAGAACTGAAATTCTTGAAGGACAATGAACAGAAAAGTAGTGCTTGAAAAGTCTTGATTTATTGATGTGGGAGAATTGGGATACTCTATGTATATGTTTTTCATGACAAACTCTCACACTCTCAATTTTACCTGATTATACTTTATTGTTCAAAGGCAAGCCTATGAGTTGATTACATGACATGGAATAAGGTTTACTCATTTGAATCATCCATGTTAACAATAATTTAAGGATGCATTAAAACCCATATGATATGCTTGCCATTACTCTATCTATGCTAAAGTTTTTCAGATTTATAAAGTAGAGGAAACTTGAGACTACCAATCATGAGTAAGATCATCATCGCGTTCTTTCAGTTTAAATGCTGAGTTCCTTTTTTTATTTTGGTTTTCTTGCTCGAGGACGATCAATTTTAAGCTTGGGGAGCTACATCCACATTTAAACTGGATATTATTCATATTTTTGATGAAATGTCTCTCTAAACCCTGACACTAATGCCTAGTGATCAAAGGGGTATGCAATCCTTTCTTTCTATTTTTCCTTGCGCAGATAATGATGTTTGATGATGGGAATCACAACATTCAAGTCAAAGATACGAGATTTCCAACAACCCAAACGAACCAGGGGTCGTGAAGTGGATGATGAAGCTTTAACGACCAACTATACGGCCAGAATTTTATCCCCACCATATAGTTCCGGCCATATAGTTGCCATCAGCACCGCTAGGTCAAATAGAACAACTTTCATGAAGGGACCCCTATATAAAGAGGCTTCGGGTGATGAGAAACAGTCGCCCTGAGAACCCCAGAAACCTGCATCCACAACACCGAAGAGCCACCGGAGGAATAGGCTTAGATCTAATCTCCAAACCCTTCTCCACCACCATAGCCATATTCCCCCACTTGTAATAGTAGATCTCATCTTTGATTAGCGATATTGTAAGACTATTTTCTATCAATCTCATGATTTCCATTGCAATTTTTATGATTGTTGATTTCATCTCTATGCGTGAGTAATTCTCTTTGGGCTAAGGGCTTCGGCCTAGCCATGTAGCTTTTGTGCATGTTATTTATCATAGATGGGATCATGTATTAGTTTGTATGACATGATGATTATTGTATCCTCTCTTGACTCAATACAAGGACTTGTCAGGTACCCACGACCCCAAGGATTGAGCCAGGTATAGGGAGTATGAGTAATGACTAATCTGCAGGTTGGGAACCCTAGTGACAGAAGGGTTAGTACGGCTGTATGTGAGGGATTTGCTTGGGATTAACTGTGACATCACTATGCATATCATTAGTTCTCTTTCTTCTATGGATGAGACTAGTAGGTTATTGCTATAAGCGGTTGCGGGGGCAATAGCAATTACGGATGCACTGCCCACATATAATTATCTTGATCTAACAATGGCATGCATACTTTATTATTATCTTTTATTCCCATTAGATGTTTTGCACAGCCACATGTGAAACCGAAAGCCCTAGGCCCTCTCTCTCCATCTGTTGGAGATATGCCCAAGAGGCAATAATAAAGTGGTTATTATTATATCTTTATGTTTATGATAAATGTTTACATCCCATGCTATAATTGTATTAACCAGAAACATTAATACTTGTGTGTTTTGTAAACATAAAAGAGTCCCTAGTAAGCCTCTTGTTAAACTAGCTTGTTAATTAAATGATGATCATGGTTTCCTGATCATGGACATTGGATGTCATTAATAACAAGGTTATATCATTAGGAGAATGATGTGATGGACACACACCCATAGTAAGCGTAGCATAAGATCAAGTCATTAAGTTCGTATTGCTATAAGCTTTCAAATGCATAGTAACCCAATCCTTCGACCATGAGGTTATGTTAAACACCATCACCGGATGGGTACTTTGATGACATCAAACACCGCTTGGTAACTGGGTGGTTATAAAGGTGTCATTGGGTATTATGAAAGTATGTGTTGAAGCGCATGGACCAAGATTGGGATTTGTCCATCCATATGACGGATAGATATGCTCTGGGCCCTCTCGGTGGAATGTCATCTAGTTAGCTTGCAAGCATGTGACTGGGTCACAAGGGATGACCTAACATGGAATGAGTAAAGAGTACTTATCAGTAACAACGAAGAACTAGGTATGGAGATACCGACGATCAAACCTCGGATAAGTAGAATATCGCGTGACAAAGGGAATTGGTTTCGTATGTTAATGGTTCTATCGATCACAAAGTCATCGTTGAGTATGTGGGAGCCGTTATGGATCTCCAGATCCCGCTGATGGTTATTGATCGGAGAGGTGTCTTCATCATGTCTGCATATTCACGAACCGTAGGGTGACACATAAGGTTCAAGTTGTTTTAAGTAGATATGGAATATGCGTTGGAGACCGAATGTTGTTCGGAGTCTCGGATTGGATCCGGGACATCACGAGGAGATCCGGAATTGTCCGGAGAATAAGATTCATATATTGGGGATCATTTTCAAAGTTAGGAAATGTTCCGGAGTGTTTGTATGGAGATTCTAGAAGGTTTCGGAATGTTCTGGAAGGTTCTAGAAGATTTCTTGGAGTTTGCTTGAAAACCAAGAAAGGATCAAGGAGTCTTTGTGGGGCAAGACACGGATTCGTGGGGGAGGAGGATTCCTTCCCCCCCTCCCAATCCGCCGTCCAAGGAGGGAGGGGAGTCCTACTAGGACTCCCCCTCCCATGGCGCCTCCCTCCTTTAAATAGAGGGGAGGGGGCGCCAACCCCTAGATCTCTCCCATAACAAACCCTAGCCGCCGCCTCTCTCCTCCTCCTTCGCTCTGCTCCGGCTTAGGCGAAGCCCTGCAGAAATCTCTACTCCACCACCACCACCACACCGCCGTGCTGCTGGGATTCCGTGGAGAAGATCTACTACCTCGCTGCTCATTGGAACAGGAGAGGAAGGTCTGCCGACTCAAGACGTGTGACCGATCATGAAGCGCTTTAACGTGGCGCCGGAAAGATCATCCACACGATCTTGAGATCGACAAGTGATCGACTACATCAACCCCGAGATCTAATCTCGTAACGCTTTCGGATCTACGAGGGTTAGTACAGATCTATCTCGTTGCACATATCTAATAGATTAGATCTTGGCTTTTATCTAGATTAGATCTGGGTTTTGTTCGTTCTTGCGGTAGAATTTTTTTGTTTTCCATGCTAAGAACCCATCAGTGGTATCAGAGCCTTGTCTATGTGTAGATCTGTTGCACGAGTAGAACACAATGGTTTTGTGGGCGTTGGTGCTCGTGCCGTCTTTTGCTTTGTGTACTTTGCATCTTGCGGTATGGTGGGATGAAGCGACTCGGGCTAACCTTACATGTCATCGCACATGAGACTTGCTCCACGCTTGACGTGTAAGTTGCTTTGCACAAGTGGCTTTGCGGGTGTTTATCTCTCTCACCATAGAATAGATCCAATCTACACTTTGCACTTGATAGCACTTGTATCAACATTGTGGTTCAGTTTCGTAGGTAAGATCTGTTCTTATTCGAAAGCCCTAAACCACGTAAAACATGCAAAGAAAATTAGAGGCGTCTAACTTGTTTTTGCAGGGGTTTTGTGATGTGATATGGCCATCATGTGATTGTGATTATATTTGATGTATGCAATGATCCTTGTTGTAATATGGCAACCGGCAGGAGCCTAATGGTTGTCTTTAATTCTGTTAAGACCTGCGTGTCTATTCATCTTGTAATAGCTTTATTCCAAGTAGTTGTAATAGTTGCTAGTGATGATGGACAACCATGAAGCGGCGCCACTGACCTTGACGCAATGCTGGTGATGATGGAGATCATGTCCGTGCTTTGGAGATGGAGATCAAAGGCATAAGAAGAAAGGGCCATATCATATCACACTAATTATGAATTGCCTATGATGTTAATCCTTTATGCATCTTGTATTGCTTAGATCGCGGCGGTAGCATTATAAGATGACCCCTCTCACTAAATATCAAGTAATAAAGTGTTCGTACTTAGTAGGCACCGTTGCTAAGACTCGTCGTTTCGAAGCATCTCGTGATGATCGGGTGTGATAGATTCTACATGTGCATACGACGGGTGCAAGCCAGATTTGCACATGCGGATACTAAGGTTAACCTTGACGAACCTAGCATGTACAGACATGGTCTCGGAACACGGAATACCGAAAGGTAAAGCATGAGTCATATGGATGATATGATGAACATGATGATTGTTCGCCTTTGAAGCTACATCATCTCACGTGATGATCGGACTTGGTGTAGTGGATTTGGTTCGTGTAATCACTAAAACAACTGGAGGGATGTTGTTTTGAGTGGGAGTTTATTTGTAATTTGGATTAGTCGAACTCAATTTATCATAAACACAATCAAAGTGAATTTGCATAGTTTGTTGTAGTTATTGGCATCCGTTCACCACCTTATGCTTAGTTATAGTTGAGATAGTGGAACTATAAAATTCTGGATATTTTCTTTACGAACTGGTATCGTATTGTTTTGAGTGTCAATCTAAAGTTAAAAGTCCTGTTGCAAACCTTCAGCAAACTCCGTTTACTCTGTGAAGTTTAATAAACAGTATTAAATCAAGAGTAACAATTCCAATGTTAGTATCTGATGTATCATGTTTGCCTCCATGATTCTTGATACTCAAAAGATTGTTTTTAAAATCAAGTTTATCTAAGAGCTGAAAGCAATGTTTCAGAAACCATCATACGTGAAAGGTATTGCGATATCTAAAACAATGTGTTGGTTACAACATGATAGAGTATATGTCCTCATAATTGATGAGAATTTGTGAAGGTTGGAGACGCCAGTCGTCCTAATCCTCCAAAAGGTTTTGGAAAAAACATTATACTCGCAATTCACCTTTATAAGCTATAGCAGCTTGATCATGAAAGTTGTCATGATAAGGATGAATAGAAGATGTAAGTAAAATGTTTACTACACTAAAAGATTACTAAAGAATGGAATTTTGAAAGAATGCCAAACATTTGATGAAGGTGATCCACTTCAAAGTGCAAGTCCAAAGGTATTAGTATTTGACTATACACACTTTATACTATGTGTCATGTGAATGACACCACTATTGATGTTGATAGATTCTTTTAAAAGAAAAGGAATTGTTGAAAGAGAATCTATAAAATATTTGGCAGAAAAGAAAAGATTGGAGATATCCAACTTAGGTATATAGAAGATACATGTTATGGCTGTATTCCTTGGTTATTAAACAATGTGGTTCTGCGGTATTGGATACCGAATTGGTTGGTATGAAGTGTCATACAGGACAACACAATTCATGAACTGCAATGGCCTAAGTAACTAGCAAGAGAATATGTGATGATGTTCATCGAAAACAAACAAAGGGTTGTTGTGTTACTCGTTAACATCAAAGCTTGCCTTCAAGATTTGTTTCAATAATTGTTATTTTGATCAGGTATTATGACGACAAAAGGTTGTTCAAATAATTACCGTATTCCATAATAGATGGATGATATACAAGTCTGGTTGGAGAAATAACGACCATAAAACTAATGCTAAAATGTCGCAAGACAAATGATTGAAAGATCACTTGCGAAGTGACATCGCCGTTTAAATTATATTGAAAGGGATACATGAAGAAACTCCATGTTGATGGATTTTTGGAGTCTTTGATTTTGATCAAATGACGCTTGTGATACTTTCCTGGAGATAATTAAAACTCCGTTCGTAGGCCAAAAGAGGAACGGACGACTAACTGATTGGAATTTGTACATATTGATGTATATAGTCCATTATGTGCAGTCGTGGGTGATGGATTTCAACTTCATATGCTTTCTCCGAAGATTTGAGTGAGTATATGTATATACTTACTCAATAAGGAAGAAGTATGAAACATTTGAAAATGTTCAAAGACTTTCAAGATGAAGTGGAAAATTATTGTAACAAGAAAATAAAAAAAAGTTTATGATTGGATTATAAAGATGTTTGAGTTACAAGTTTAGAAAAACACCTAAGATTTGAGGAATCGTTCCATGGATTTGCATTTCCCAAAAACACCATAGGAGTATGGAGTGTTCAAGATATGTAATGAAACCTTGTTTGACATGGTAACATCAAAGGTGTCATTTATAAAACTGCCATTATATTTTAAAGATTAAAGCTTTAGTGACTACCGCTTTTACACTGAAAAGAGCTCCATCGTGATCCGTTGAAATGACACCATATAAGTCATGGTTTGGGATAAAACCCAGGTTGTCCTTTCTTAAATTTTTGGTATGCTAGGCATAAGTAAAATGTTTACAACCAAAGTCGGATGAGCATGTCTTTGTAGGTTATTTCAAATAACCATTGGGTATTCCTCCATAACACCGAAGACAAAATTGTTTGTCGCTTAGAGTGTCGAGTTTCTTGAGAAGGAATTTTTGGTGAAAAGTCAAGTGGGAGGACAATAGAACTTTGACAACATTGTTGAACCTTGGCTAATATGTGCTGAGTTGCGCAGCATCGGTAAGTGTCCCGGAGGCAGCAACAATGCTCATGGCTCACGTGCCTCAAAGGTTGTGGTCACGGAGATCTAAGTTACTATTGAACCAAGTAGGTCGGGTAAGTAATCAAATGCCAAGATTTGAGAGTTAAATCATTGTTGTTTGACAATGATGAACCGACTACAAGCAAATAATCAATGATGGGCCCTGACTTTGTTAAGTGGCTTGAAGCCATAAAATCCGTGATAATTCCATACACGAAAAATCAAGCTTTGAATTTGAAAGACCCTCTGGAAAGGTGCAAGACCTTACAGTCGTATATGGATCTATAAAGAAATAGACATGGATGTTTCACATCTATGAAATAGTCGACATGTCGGAAAGAGTTTACGACAATGTTCAAGGAATTGACTATGATAAGATTTGATCTTTCATAGCGATATTTAGTCTGGACGGATTAATGTAGCAACCACTACATATATTTTGGTATATGGTAGTTGAACAAACAAAACAAGCTCTTTTAATAGAATGGTTACCTAGGATGTGTCCATGACATGATCCAAAGGGTTTTGTTTATTCAAAGGATGCTAAAAAAGTATGCAAAACTTCAATGGTTGAAGTGAGCATCGCGGAGTTGGAATCTTCACCGTGATGAAACAGTTAAAAGGTTTAATTTCATCAGAGACGATGAAGATGTTTGCATTTTGCAAGAAATTAAGTGGGAGCGCTAAGACATATTTCTAATACATTATGTGAAAGACATATTGTTGATTAGAAATGATGTACCTTTTATTGACACAGGTTAAGAATTTCATTTCGATGAAAGACTTAGGCATAACCCAAGAATTAGGCATCAATGTCTATATGGATAGATTGAGGCGCTAATATGGTTTTGCCAAATGTACATAGATAAGATGTTGAGTGAGTTCAATATGGAAACAACAAGAAAGGTTCTTAACGTACGGAAAGGACTGAATCAAGATTCAAGTGTGTTGACACGAGATTCAAGTGTTTTGACACTTGGTGAAATCACAAGAATATTTTGATCAATCATTCTTTGAGATGTACACATCCAGATATGTCCTATGCTCTAAATGTTATGAGCATATACCAGAATGAGTCATAAGATGATCATTGGACAATAGTAGGGATATTCCTATGATCTTTGGAAGAACTAAGAATATATTATTTATATAGTGGTGACAAATAGTTCATTGTAAATTGTTACATTGATACTAGTTTTGTCACAAATTAAGTTTATATCAATTTAAACTATGGGTGGCACAATGTAATGGAAAGGAAGTTCCATAACGGATTTGGTTGAGTACCAAAATTAAAACATTGTGATAGATACTACAACAAAAGGCTAAGTATATGACTGCTATTGTAGCAGCAAATGAGGGCATTTGCGTCAAGTAGTTTGTTATCAAACTAGGTGTGGTTCATAGCGGGATAATACTATGAAGATACATTGTATGACAATTGTATCAACATGATTTAATCCCAAGGAACTAAAGGTCTCACCAAAGGACCAAATTTATACAATGCCATCTCATTGGAGAATGAGTAATGCGTAGAGACGCAAGGACATGCAAATACACATGGACCTGGAAGTGTCAGATCCGAAGATTATGTTTACCACTAGCAATAGTGTCTATACAACACCAGAAAGTCATAGGTGTTGAATGCACAAGTTATTAACTAGATTATTGACTCTAGTGCAAGTGGGAGACTGTTGGAGATATGCCCAAGAGGCAATAATAAAGTGGTTATTATTATATCTTTATGTTTATGATAAATGTTTACATCCCATGCTATAATTGTATTAACCGGAAACATTAATACTTGTGTGTTTTGTAAACATAAAAGAGTCCCTAGTAAGCCTCTTGTTAAACCAGCTTGTTAATTAAATGATGATCATGGTTTCCTGATCATGGACATTGGATGTCATTAATAACAAGGTTATATCATTAGGAGAATGATGTGATGGACACACACCCATAGTAAGCGTAGCATAAGATCAAGTCATTAAGTTCGTATTGCTATAAGCTTTCAAATGCATAGTAACCCAATCCTTAGACCATGAGGTTATGTTAATCACCATCACCGGATGGGTACTTTGATGACATCAAACACCGCTGAATCGGGTGGTTATAAAGGTGTCATTGGGTATTCTGAAAGTATGTGTTGAAGCGCATGGACCAAGATTGGGATTTGTCCATCCATATGACGGATAGATATGCTCTAGGCCCTCTCGGTGGAATGTCATCTAGTTAGCTTGCAAGCATGTGACTGGGTCACAAGGGATGACATCACATGGAACGAGTAAAGAGTACTTATCAGTAACGAGGAAGAACTAGGTATGGAGATACCGACGATCAAACCTCGGATAAGTAGAATATCGTGTGACAAAGGGAATTGGTTTCGTATGTTAATGGTTCTATCGATCACAAAGTCATCGTTGAGTATGTGGGAGCCGTTATGGATCTCCAGATCCTGCTGGTGGTTATTAATCGGAGAGGTGTCTTCATCATGTCTGCATATTCACGAACCGTAGGGTGACACACTTAAGGTTCGAAGTTGTTTTAAGTAGATATGGAATATGCGTTGGAGACCGAATGTTGTTCGGAGTCTCGGATTGGATCCGGGACATCACGAGGAGATCCGGAATTGTCCGGAGAATAAGATTCATATATTGGGGATCATTTTCTAAGTTAGGAAATGTTCCGGAGTGTTTGTATGGAGATTCTAGAAGGTTTCAGAATGTTCTAGAAGGTTCTAGAAGATTTCTTGGAGTTTGCTTGAAAAACAAGAAAGGATCAAGGAGTCTTTATGGGGAAAGACACGGATTCGTGGGGGAGGAGGATTCCTCCCCCCCCCTCCCAATCCTCTGGCCAAGGAGGGAGGGGAGTCCTACTAGGAGTCCCCCTCCCATGGCGCCTCCCTCCTTTAAATAGAGGGGAGGGGGCGCCAACCCCTAGATCTCTCCCATAACAAACCCTAGTCGCCGCCTCTCTCCTCCTCCTTCACTCTGCTCCGGCTTAGGCGAAGCCCTGCAGAAATCTCTACTCCACCACCACCACCACACCATCATGCTGCTGGGATTCCGTGGAGAAGATCTACTACCTCTGCTGCTCGCTGGAACAGGGAGAGGAAGGTCTGCTTCGACTCCGCACGTGTGACCGACTGCGGAAGCGCTGCCGGAACGTGGCGCCGGAAGGATCGTCCACACGATCTTGAGATCGGCAAGTGATCGACTACATCAACCCCGAGATCTAATCTCGTAACGCTTTCGGATCTACGAGGGTTAGTACAGATCTATCTCGTTGCACATATCTAATAGATTAGATCTTGGCTTTTATCTAGATTAGATCTGGGTTTTGTTCGTTCTTGCGGTAGAATTTTTTTGTTTTCCATGCTACGAACCCATCACCATCATCGACAACAAAAAAAGACAGTAAACTCTTGGTCCAGTAAAACAACAAAAAGAATTCTAAAACTACCGAAGGTCCGTTAAAGTAACTTCACTACACTTTCTGCTTCCCGAGGATTCAATAACCTAGGTCTACTAGGGAAAAAGAGCTATACTACATCCGTAATCCGGATCGAAGGTATCAGTAAGTCCTGTTCATTGTGTTCCTACGAAGGGTGGATTTACCGTCGTTGAAAATGAACACAATGATATGATACCTACTAGAACTATCGTTGGTCACAGGATATGTATTGACTATAGAAAACTTAATAAGGAAACTAGAAAGTATCATTATCCTTTACCGTTTATAGATCAAACTTTAGAAAGGCTTGCTATGCATTCTCATTTCTGCTATCTAGACAGTTATTTCAGTTTTTCTCAAATTGCTGTTCACCCTAATGACCAACTAAAAACAACCTTTTTTATCATTTCGGTTTATATGCTTATCTTCGTATGCATTTCGGTATTTGCAATGCCCATGCCACCTTCCAAAGATGTATGACTGCTATATTTGCTGATTATGTTGAAAGTATTCATGGACATTTTTTTGTTTATGGAACTTCATTTAATCACTGTCTTCATAACCTTCATAAAGTTTTGTAGAGATGTGAAGATACCAACCTAGTCTTGAATTGGGAAAATGTCATTTTATGGTTCAGGAAGGTATAGTGCTTGGTTACAAAATCTCAGGTAAGGGTATAGAAGTTGATAAAGCAAAGATTGAAGCAACAGAAAGGCTTCCCCCTCCTCACGATATAAAAGGTATTAGGAGTTTCTTAGGTATTTTATAGAAGATTCGTTAAGAATTTCTCAAAAACTACGAAACCATTAACTAACCTTCTTCAAAAGGATGTTGCTTTTAATTTTGATGAAAACTGTCTTACTTCTTTCAACATATTGAAACAAGCTCTTCTTGAAGCTTCTGTTATAAAACCACCTAACTGGAAGAGACCTTTTGATATATTCTATAAGGCTAGCCACAAATATGTTGGAGCAATTCTTTGCTAGTATGATGGTAATGAACTCAATTTCATTCATCATGCTAGCTGTACCTTGAACGGTGCACAAAAGAATTACCCCATGGCTGAAAAGGATTTTTCGTTGTGGTTTTCTCCTGTGATAAGTCTAGATATTATATTATTGACTCTAAGATAAGAGTGCATACTGATCATGTTGGATTGAAAGAGATTCTTGAAAGGACTGACGTTCAGCTAAGAATGATCTGTTGGACTTTACTTTTGCAAGAATTTGATTTATAGATTCTCCAAAGAAAGGAAGAACATGAGGAAGCATCCATGGACACTGAGGAGATTGATCCGCCTAGGGTAGTGTCATCCATTTGCATACTCTCGGGAACTACAATTCCTAAAAGAAAATTTTTAATTTCTCTTTGTAATGGTTTTAGCAATTTATTGTGAACAACATTATTCAAAGGGAAAAAGAAAAGGTTGATTCAAGGATTAAAAGGAGATGAAGGTACCCAAATAAACTCTTTCCCTCTCAACGAACAAGATATTTGAAATATTGAAACATCTTTGTTCTGATTGACCTTTTGCTATTTCTATTTGCATTTTTGGTTTCCCTTTGCTTTTCTAAATCCGCTGCCAATTTACGAGGTCAGTACGGGCGGGCGGTATGACCGGACCCGTCTGTACCACTGCTCGTTAAACCGTCAGAAAACGTAGCTTGTTTTTTACATATCGGTATGACCGGGCCATACGGACGCCCGTACGGCTGGTCATTACTAGTTCTGTGTTTCCCTGTTCGATTCTCATATTCTTTCGTGCAAAAAAAGGAAAAAGAGAGAGAGAGAAAGAACAAAGTCGGTAATGACCAGTATGAGCGGGCCGTACGGGCGGGTCCTGCCCGTACCACTTAGTCGGTTGATTATTCACCGCCTTCGGCTGGTCGGATTTTTAGAAAATACCTCGTATGGTGAGCTGTACGGGCGTCTTCCTGTACTAGTGGTCTTTAGGACCACATTATCTTCCCTTTTTTGCTTATTTCTTTCCTTATTTGTTGGGATTCTTTTCTTGGTCGACCCTCTTCCTTCCGGTACGATTTTCCCCTGTTTCTGACCCTTAATAAGACTCCCTAGAGGTCTTCCTCCCTCTTATATCAGCACATCCAATCTACACTATGTGCTAGCGCAGTTCTAGGCAAAGGAAAAGCTCTAAGCCTCATGTCCCCTTCATGGGATAGCTTCCAGACTTCCTCCACTAAAGTAGATGACCGTGAAGCTCAAGGTCTAAGCCCGAAGAACAAGAGGTATGCTTATGACTCTGATGATGAGGAGGAGGAATTTGATACCTTCATGGAGTGAACAAAGAGGGGATGGAATCAACCGGATTATCTGGCTATGGTGAAGCCTAAAGACGAAGAAGAAGCAAAGAAATCTCATGGGAAGGGACGCACAAAGTCACTCAAGATCATCGCCACCAACTACTCTTCACCCAAGCGTAAGAAAGTTATGACCCACAAGTATAGGGGGTGTATCGCAGTATTTTTGATAAGTAAGAGTGTCGAACCCAACGAGGAGCAGAAGGTGTTGGCTAGTGGTATGGATCAGGAATTCTCTGCAAATACTTAGCAAATGGATGTTTAGGGGTTTTTGATAAAGCAAGTAAACAAAGTACGAGTAAATAAAAGACAGTAGGAATAAATGCAGCAAGTGGCCAATCCTTTATGCAGCAAAGGACAAGCCGGTTGTATTACTTAAGATGACCAAACATTCTCGAGGACACATGGGAAGACTGTCAAGTGCTTTCGCTTCATATAGTTGAATAATCTTCTTTAGCTTGCTAAGTGTTGTGTGGGTGAACCTGTGCTAATGTACCGACCTTCCTAGGACTAATACATACTTGTGATTATACCCCTTGCAAACATCCGTAAGTACAAGAAAGTAATTAAGGTAGAAACCTAACCACGGCTTTAAACTCTAAGACCCTTACGTCCCTTGTGCAATGGTTTCCTAACGGGGGTTTAGGTTTCTGTCACTCCGGCAACCCCTACGATGAGTAGCCAAATACACAATGCATTCCCCTAGGCCCATATAGGTGAAGTGTCATGTAGTCGATGTTCACATGACACCACTAGAAGAAGTACACCACAACTTAAATATCAAACTATTGAATCTTTCTCAACACAACTCCACTACTAACAACATGACTTCTCCCATGTCCTCAAGAACAAAACGAACTACTCACAAGACATCATATGGATCATGATCAAAGATGGAATAATGATGTATAACAATCTGAACATAAACAATAATTCAATGGTTCACTCAATAGCATCAACTACAAAGAGTAATCAACATCGGGAAAGTTTCCCCTATGAACTATGCAAGATTCAACCCAATTGTTACAGCAATATGGAGATGGTGATGAGGGTGCTGATGGTGATGATGGTGGTGATGATGATCCTGATGAAGTCCAGCTTGATGATGGTGTTGATGGCGACGATCTCCCCTCTCCGGGAAGGAATTCCCTGGCAGAAATCTGTCTGCCGAAGAGATCTTTCTCTCTCGGTGTTTTCCGCCCCGCAGAGGCGGCGGAATCTTTCTGTGGTCGCTCCCCGAGTCTTAGGGTTTCGAGAGGATAATATATGCCAGAGGGGAGTGTCAGGGGTGGAGCAGGGCGGCCACACCACCTGGTGGCACGGCCTAGGCTGGCCCGCGCCAGGGGGTGGTGTGGGCCCCCTATGGCCCATCTCCAGCCCCCCCTTCTGGCTTCCTTCGTCTTCTGAAAAAATAGGATTTTCCGTATATTTTCCTAGATTTTCTGATCTTCGCGAATTTTTCCTCCAAACAACACCTTTTCCATCAGAATCCTGACTACAGCGGTCCATGCTCCAAAAGTCATCAACCATGCAAAAACAGATGAAATAACATAAGTATCACCTCTCAATAAAAAATATATCAATGAATAACAGTGAATTATGACATAGAATAGTGATGCAAAATGGACGTATCAACTCCCCCCAAGCTTAGACTTTGCTTGTCCCCGAGCGAAACTGAGCTCAATAAACATGACCACAGGTTTATGGAGTGAAAAGTCGATAAGAGAATACGGACAAGAAGCATCACATTCATCAAATACATAGATCATAATAGAAGACAACTCACTATTATATAACTCAACTTGCAATGAGTAAAGGAAACACAACAAAGATGCATAAAGTGAATCATAATTGGTAATGGCAAACTTAGCTCTCGGTCGAAGAATAGTTGATAATTTGCTGGAGTTCACAAATAATTGGTTTTCAATGATAGCTTTCAAAGTAGTAAACATCAAGATAAGAGCAATGTGCAAAACAAGGAACATAAGCAACATGAGTGAATAAATCATCATATGAATGAATGAAACACAACAACTCAAAATACTTGCTGAAATAGAGAGGAATAGGTTTACTGACTCAACTAAAAAGTAAAAGAAAGGCCCTTCGTAGAGGGAAGCAGGGATTGCAAGTCTCATAAAGAGCTCCCAAAAATTATGATACTTACTAGCTTTCAGCTCTCATTGCCCCTATCATAGGCATCTTTAGGTGATTAAGGTTAAAGTGACACAACTAAGAGGATATGCTTGACAAGTTATAAGTTGAAATCTCATGCCCTTTACTTATGAGTACCGAACCTCATGCTACTCAACTTCAGTCACGAGTAAGCTCTTGTCATTGTAAATACACGTGTATCATTGAGAACCGCCAACGGGGTACCCCTTGCACATGATACAGGAGTTATCCCATAATCAAAATGACAAGGCAAGCAGACAATGAGCATCTCAGCGATCTTTTTATTTGCTATTTGCATAGGTTTTTATTGAGGATGCTTCATAGAGTGCTCATTATGGTGACGCTGCAAGTTTCCACCATGATTAGGCATGGCTTAGGCTAGCGGCCCAGGCGTTCCTCTAACACACATATAAACTCCATGATCTTACAAGTTCCACTTTTATTTCACACTGCCGGGATCCATAAGAAAAATAACATGATATCAACTAGGTACAAAGTACCAATGCAGTGTTGAAAGCGTTCCCCATGATACATGGTTCTGCTAACTTCAACTCATAAAGCGCAAGCATATACGCAATAGTGATAATAGGTAGGTATGGTGGACGCAAATGGCATAGGTTTTGGTTTAAGGAAGTGGATGCACGAGAATAATTCCCTCTCAGTATAGGTTTTTGGCTAGCAAGGCTGGGTAGCAAGTACAAGAGTTGAAGGAAACGAACAAACATACAAGTGATAAAGACAAACATGCAATCTTCCTTGGAAGCACAAAAGATCTTAACTAGAGAATACTAAACTTATGAGCAAATCAAGAAAGAAAGATGATGAAATTATTTTTCTTTAGAGTACTTTTATCTTTTCATTCAACTCTCAAAAATAATGTTGCTACTGACCGAGCCAGGTTTGCCAAAACCAACTAAATTAACTCAATGATCCCAAAGTGATACCAATACTAACAACAAGATCAATCATATAACCATGAATTGAAAACTAATATAAGCTATGAAAAAGAGTGAATGATAGAACTTCTCATTAATATTCCATAACGGCAACTCACACCAAGGGATACATATCTAACGAGAGAGGGGACACTTCCATAATGCAAACCATCCTACATAATAACTTCTCTATTCATGATATGACTCTACTAATAAGGTAAAAAGATAGAAGATAGTGATGTGATACCGCGGCACTCCCCCAAGCTTGGAACAAACCAAGGGGATGCCAAACCTGATGACGAATTACTCCTTTGGTGGTGGTGGTATCCTATCATCTCCGTCTGACTTCCAAGGTAAGGGCTTCCCATCAACACAGGACATCATGGTTTCCAGCATCCTGAAACTTGCAGCAACACTTATGCGTTTAAACCTAACCTCATACTCACAGTTTTGATTTTGAACATCGTAGAGCTATGCTTGCAGTTTGTTGGTTGTTTGGCTGAGTGAGAGGACTTCATCCTTGAGTTCAGAAGTCTCCTTTTGGTGCTCGGTGATGAGTTTGGAACAAATCTTATGGATGATATCCACTCCGCGCTCCGCCATCTTCTTGTACCTAAAGACTTCTTGCTCCAGTGCTTCCATCCTGTCCTCCAGACTTCCTTCACCTTTAGGGCATCGAACCTCTTTTATCCGGAGTTCCCCATCTTCAAGCAACAACTCCTTGGGATGAATCTTCAACTCTCTCATGTATGGGTTGATGATATCCTCTAAAGAATCCTCCTTAGCTGATCCAGAGGAATGCATTGTAGCTCCAAATATGGGAGTCTACCTGTCAGAAACAGATCGAAACGAAAACACGACGAAAACACGATATACGAACCTCGGGAGATCCGGGGGATTAAATATTACGAAGTTTCGTGACGAAAGGAAGGTACTGGGAGAAAACGGGTCAGAGCCGGAGTCTAGGGTGGACACACCACAGTGGGCGGCGCCCATGGGCCGGGCCATATATGGTGTGAGCCATCCTCGCCTCCTTTTTTTTTTTGTAGCTTCCTTATTGACTGAAAACTGCAAAAATATAGTTGGATAGTATTTTCGTGGAACTTTTCTTTAAGAACTGTTACCTATTTGAAAGCGGACTCTGCAGTTGATTGATGGCTCTGTGCTGGTGCGATGATGATGTAGAGCTTGTTGGGAACCCCAAGAGGAAGGTATGATGAGCACAGCAGCAAGTTTCCCTCAGTTATGAAACCAAGATTTAATCGAACCAGTAGGAGCAAGGAAACACCCCAAAGGTGTTACTAGCTGAGCTTTGGCAGGGCGCACTACCGGTGCTAGTAGCAACGTGGAGACCTGCACAACACAACCACAGAACTTTGTCCCCAACTTGCAATGAGGTTGTCAATCTCACCGTGTTTTGCGGAAAACAAAAGATTAAACGTATCGAATGGAAAGAAGTAATAGTTTGCAGAAAGTAAACACAAAGCAGTAAAGGATTGTAGATTGTATGTAAAGAAAAGGACCGGTATCCATAGTTCACTAGAGGTGGCTCTCCTTAGATAGATAACATGCTGGGTGAACAAATTACAGTGGGGCAATTGACAAACATCGAGAAAGCAATACGTGCATATACTACTCATCTTGACTCCTTTGAGATTTGATTGGGCATTACAACATTATACATAGACCGTAATCCAACTGCATCTATGACTAATAATCCACCTTCAGATTATCATCCGAACCCCCTCCAGTATTAAGTTACAAACAACAAATAATTGCATTATGCATTGTGTGTAAAGTAAACAATACGATTCTTCTATGAACAAAGGATTGTTGTTTTCTCCCTAGTAGCAACAACACATGTAGTACCTTAGAGATTTCTGTCACTTCCCCAGATTACCAGAGGCATGAACCCACTATCGAGCATAAATACTAACTCTTGGAGTTGCTAGCATCTACTTGGCCAAGATAGCTACTAACAACGGAAAGCATGCAAGATCACAAATAACAAAGACATTATAGAATCAATAATCAATCTGAAATAGCATCTCAATATCCATCGGATCCCCACAAACACAACATGCAGAATTACAAATAGATGATCTTGATCATGAACAGAGCTCACAAGATCTAGACATGAAAGCACAAAGGAGGAGAACCAGCCATCTAGCTACTACATGGATCTGTAGTCCAAGGATGAACTACTCACGCATCACACCGGATGCTTGGATGGTAATGAAGAAGGCCTCCAGGGTGAATTCCCCTCTCTGGCAGGGTGCCGGGAAGAGCTTCAGATCCCTCCCGATCTAGGGATGGAGATGACGGCGGCTACAGACTATTTTGTGGATTTTTTTATCGGGTACTTAGGGTTTTTGTCCCGAGGGCATCTTATAGGCGGAAGGGGAGGCCGAGGGGGTGCCTGGTCTAGCCACACCACCCCCTGGCACGGGACAAGCTTGCCGCGCGGCCAGGTGGTGTGGCCACCCTCTGGCCCCTCTCCATCTCCTATTCTCGCATATGATGACTTCCGGAAAAATAGGCACTTTGGCTTTTGTCCCGTCCAATTCCAAGAATATTCATTTTCTGACTTTCCTGGAACCAAAAACAGCAGAAAACAGGCACTGTGGCTCTTGTTAATAGGTTAGTCCAAGAAATCATATGAAAAGTACTCCAAAGTTGGAACAAAACACAAGAAAGTGGATAAAACCAAGCATGGAACATCAAAAATTATAGATACATTTGCAATGTATCACAGGTCTCTGTATTTGGTCCTTGATAAATTTTTCTGGAGTTATAACTTGAAAGGCATCGGCATCTTCATTATAAGAATCCCCAACAATATAGTGTTTGAGTCGTTGCCCAGTCACTACCTGTGTGGTATTATCTTTGAAAGAAGAAATTTTTATTGCTCCTGAACGGTATACTTCTTCAATAATGAAGGGTCCTTCCCATTTTGACAGTAGCTTTCCTGCAAAAAATCTGAGATGAGACCTATACAATAGAACTTTCTCACCAACATGAAATTTTCTCTTAAGTATTCGCTTGTCATGCCATCTTTTAACTTTTTCCTTAAAGAGCCTAGCATTTTCATAGGCTTCACTCCTCCATTCATCTAAAGAACTTAAGTCAAATAATCTTTTCTCACTAGCGAGCTTACAATCTCTATTTAGTTCTTTAACTGCCCAGTAAGCTTTGTGTTCTAATTCTAAAGGTAGGTGACAAGCTTTCCCATAAACCATTTTATAAGGAGACATCCCCATGGGATTTTTGTAGGCAGTTCTATAAGCCCATAAAGCATCATTCAACTTTTTAACCTAGTTTTTTCTAGATCTATTAACAGTCTTTTGCAAGATGGATTTAATTTCTCTATTTGATAACTCTACTTGCCCGCTAGTTTGGGGGTGATAGGCTAAAGCAATTCTATGATTAACATCATATTTAGCAAGGGTCTTTCTAAAACCACCAAGAATGAAATGAGAACCCCCATCAGTCATGAGATACCTAGGCACTCCAAACCTAGGGAAGATAACATCCTTAAGCATTTTTAGAGAAGTTTCCCCGTCAGCACTCTTCGTAGGAATGGCTTCTACCCACTTAGTAACATAATCAACGGCAACAAGAATATGAGTATAACCTTTCGAGGGAGGGAAAGGACCCATAAAGTCAAATCCCCAGCAATCAAAGGGTTCAATAACTAGAGAGTAGTTCATAGGCATTTCATTGCGTCTAGAAATATTACCAACACATTTACATTCATCACAAGATAAAACAAACTTTCTTGCATCTTTAAAAAGGGTAGGCCAATAGAAACCTGATTGTAGCACCTTTTGTGCAGTTCTATCTCCTGCATGATGTCCTCCATAAGCACTACCATGAGATTTATGCAATATCTCCTTTTGTTCATATTCTGGAACACATCTTCGCATAATACCATCGACTCCTTCTTTGTATAAGTGTGGGTCATCCCAAAAATAATGCCTCGAATCATAGAAGAACTTCCTTATTTGCTGAGCTGTAAAAGTTGGAGGCAAATACTTGGAGACAATAAAGTTAGCATAATCAGCATACCAAGGGCTCCCTCGCGAGCTTACCCCTACTGCGGCTAACTGCTCATTTGGGAAACTATCATTAACAGGCATAGGGTCAAAAGAGATGTTTTCTAGTCGAGATAAATTATCATCTACAGGGTTTTCAGCACCTTTCCTATCTACTATATGTAGATCAAACTCTTGCAAAAGCAGCACCGATCTAATAAGCCTAGGCTTAGCATCCTTCTTTGTCATAAGGTATTTAATAGCAGCATGATCAGTATGAATGGTGACTTTTGAGTCTACAATATAGCGTCTAAACTTATCACAAGCAAAAACGATAGCTAGAAATTCTTTTTCAGTGGTAGCATAATTCCTTTGAGCAGCGTCTAAAGTATTACTAGCATAATGGATAACGTTTAACTTTTTATCAATTCGTTGCCCAAGGACAACACCTATAGCAAAATCACTAGCATCACACATTATTTCAAAGGGTAAACTCCAATCAGGTGGTTGAACAATAGGGATTGTAGTTAAAGCCTTCTTAAGAGTTTCAAAAGCTCCCTTACAATCATCATCAAAAACAAAGGGTACATCTTTTTGAAGAAGATTAGTGAGGGGTTTTGATATCCTAGAAAAGTCTTTAATAAACCTTCTATAGAAACCAGCATGACCAAGGATACTATGAATACCTTTGGTGTCTCTTGGGCATGGCATCTTCTCAATTACCTCAACCTTAGCTCTATCAACTTCTATACCTCTTTCAGAAACTTTATGCCCAAGGACAATCCCTTCATTAACCATGAAGTGGCATTTCTCCCAATTAAGAACAAGATTAGTTTCTTCACATCTCTGCAAAACTTTATCAAGGTTGTGCAGACAATTATCAAAAGAAGTTCCATAGACAGAAAAGTCATCCATGAACACGTCTACAATTTCCTCACAAAAACCATGAAAGATAGTAGACATGCACCTTTGAAAAGTAGCAGGAGCATTACATAAACCAAAAGGCATACGTCTATAAGCATAAGTTCCATAAGGGCAAGTAAAAGTAGTTTTTTCTTGATCTTGTTGTTTAACAGCAATTTGAGAGAAACCAGAATAACCATCAAGAAAAAAAATGGGTCTTTTTAGACAACCTTTCCAACATTTGATCAATAAAAGAAAGCGGGTTGTGATCTTTCTTAGTAACTTTATTGACTTTTGTAAAATCAATGCACATCCTATAGCCTACTACTATTCTTTGAGGAATGAGCTCATCATTATCATTAGGAACAACGGTAATACCTCCTTTTTTAGGAACACAATGAACAGGACTAACCCATTCACTATCAGCAATAGGATAAATAATACCAGCATCAAGGAGTTTCAATACCTCATTCCTTACCACTTCCTTCATCCTAGGATTTAAACGTCGTTGGTGCTCTACTACTGGCTTTGCATTTGGTTCTATGTTGATAGAATGCTGACATATAGTAGGCGAAATCCCTTTTAAACCATCCAGAGTATAGCCCATAGCTCCTCGATGTTTCCTCAAAACCTCCAATAACCTTTCTTCTTCCTTTCCTGAAAGTTTAGCGCTAATAATAACAGGATATATCTTTTTATCATCAATATAAGCGTATTTAAGATCATTAGGGAGAGGTTTTAGATCGAAGACCGGATCCTTTTTAGGTGGCAACGTGGTACCCAAGTCTTCTACAGGCAAGTTATGCTTAAGCATCTTAGGCTGATCACGGAGAATCTTGTCAATCTCATTCCTTTCTTCCATGAAGATTTCACTTTCATGATCTTCCATAAATTGCTGCAAAGCATTGTTAGGAGCAAGAGAAATAGAAGCAAGTTGTTCAACTCTAAAATACTCATTATGGGTTTCCTCTTCACAAGGTTCTTTAGCAAATTTCGAGAAATTAAACTCATAAGATTCCCCATCAAACTTAGTCAAGATTTTCTCCCTCTTGCAATCTATAATAGCTCCACAAGTACTCAAGAAAGGTCTACCAAAAATGATAGGATAAGTTTTACTAGCGGCTGAAACAAGTACTAGAAAATCAGCAGGATACTTAATCTTACCACAAAGAACTTCCACATCTCGTACAATGCCAATTGGAGAGATGGTCTCTCTATTAGCAAGGTGAATAACCACATCAATCTCTTCCAATTTGCAGGGAGTGATTTCGTGCATGATTTCTCTGTAAAGCTCATAAGGAATAACACTGGAACTTGCACAAATATCACATAAACCATAATAGCAATGATCACCAATTCTAATAGAAAGCACAGGAACACTAGCCTTTTTAGTTCTATTAGGATGTGAAACAATATTAGAAACATCCTCACAAAAGACTATGTGTCCATCTTCTATGCTTTTAGTGACAAGGTCTTTCACAATTGCTACCACAGGTTCAATGTTTATTTGTTCATCGGGTTTTACAGTTCTCTTTTCACTTTTGGTGATTACATTAGTTATCATAGGATGATCCTTTACCTTTTCTGGGAAGGGAATCTTCTCGATATAAGGTTCAGGTAAGCTGGGATCAATAATGCAATACTCAGCACTCCCAATAGGAACACAGTCAACAATATCTTTATAAGGTTCATGGTACTTGTTCCATCCCCTTTTTGGAATTTCAATATAAGAAGCAAAAGCCCTAAAGCAATTCGTAATGACTTGTAAATCAAGACCATAAGCATTTTTAATATTTTGAAAGTCATCAGTTCCCATAAAAGATTCAATGCATTCATAATCATAATTTATACCTGACTTTCTACCTTTGTCATTCTCCCAAGCTTCAGCATTATCTTGAATACAGTCCAGAAGATCCCATTTAGCTTCTTCTTCCATGCGAGTGAATGATCTAGCACAAGAAGCATCCAATAAATCCTTGTCATGTAGAGGGAGCCTTGCATAAAAGTTGTTGATAATAATATTGTTGGGGAGCTCATGAATGGGACATTTGAGCATTAGTAACTTCAATCTCCCCCAAGCTTGAGCTGTACTCTCTCCATCAAGAGGCCAAAAGTTGTATATTTGATTCCGATGTTTATGAATCTCACTAGGAGGATAAAACTTTGAATAAAAGAGAGGCAGTATTTCCTCCCATTCTAGAGCTTGACCATTCTTCAGTAGCTTATACCATTCCTCAGCTCTTCCTTTTAGTGATAATGAGAATAACTTCTTCTTAACTTGATCTGTAGTAATACCTGCACACTTGAACAACCCGCATAATTCGTGTATAAAGAGCAAATGATCACCGGGATGGACAGTTCCATCCCCAACATAGTAGTTATCCATAACACGATCAATAATTCTTGTAGGTATTTTAAAAGCGTCATTCTCAGTAGGTGGTGGCTTATCTACTACCTTAGCAGTGGTAGTAGCATTACCAAATAAGAAACTCAGCGAATTATCCATAACAAAAATAAAGCAACTAGCAAAAGTAAACAATACTCACGGTAGAAGTTTCCTTTACTAGTTCCACTCTCCAATAGCGCTTCACTCCCCGGAAACGGCGCTAGAAAATAGTCTTGATGACCCACAAGTATAGGGGGTGTATCGCAGTATTTTCGATAAGTAAGAGTGTCGAACCCAACGAGGAGCAGAAGGTGCTGGCTAGTGGTATGGATCAGGAATTCTCTGCAAATACTTAGCAAACGGATTTTTTAGGTTTTTGATAAAGCAAGTAAACAAAGTATGAGTAAATAAAAGACAGTAGGAATAAATGCAGCAAGTGGCCCAATTCTTTATGCAGCAAAGGACAAGTCAGTTATATTACTTAAGATGACCAAACATTCTCGAGGACACATGGGAAGACTGTCAAGTGCTTTCGCTTCATATAGTTGATTAATGTTCTTTAGCTTGCTAAGTGTTGTGTGGGTGAACCTGTGCTAATGTACCGACCTTCCTAGGACTAATACATACTTGAGATTATACCCCTTGCAAATATCCGTAAGTACAAGAAAGTAATTAAGGTAGAAACCTAACCATAGCTTTAAACTCTAAGACCCTTACGTCCCTTGTGCAATGGTTTCCTAACGGGGGTTCAGGTTTCACTCGCAACCCCTACGATTAGTAGCCAAATACACAATGCATTCCCCTAGGCCCATATAGGTGAAGTGTCATGTAGTCGATGTTCACATGACACCACTAGAAGAAGTACACCACAACTTAAATATCAAACTATTGAATCTTTCTCAACACAACTCCACTACTAACGACATGACTTCTCCCATGTCCTCAAGAACAAAACGAACTACTCACAAGACATCATATGGATCATGATCAGAGATGGAATAATGATGTATAACAATCTGAACATAAACAATAATTCAATGATTCACTCAATAGCATCAACTACAAAGAGTAATCAACACCGGGAAAGTTTCCCCTATGAACTATGCAAGATTCAACCCAATTGTTACAGCAATATGGAGATGGTGATGAGGGTGCTGATGGTGATGATGGTGGTGATGATGATGATGATCCCGATGAAGTCCAGCTTGATGATGGTGTTGATGGCGACGATCTCCCCTCTCCGGGAAGGAATTCCCCCGGCAGAAATCTGTCTGCCAGAGAGATCTTTCTCTCTCGGTGTTTTCTGCCCTACAGAGGTGGCGGCATCTTTCTGTGGTCGCTCCCCGAGTCTTAGGGTTTCGGGAGGATAATATACGCCAGAGGGGAGTGCCAAGGGTGGACCAGGGCGGCCACACCACCTGGTGGCGCGGCCTAGGCTGGCCCGCGCCAGGGGGTGGTGGGGGCCCCTGTGGCCCATCTCCATCCCCCCTTCTGGCTTCCTTCGTCTTCTGGAAAAATAGGATTTTCCGTATATTTTCCCGGATTTTCTGATCTTCGCGAATTTTGCCTCCAAACAGCACCTTTTCCATCAGAATCCTGACTGCAGCGGTCCATGCTCCAAAAGTCATCAACCATGCAAAAAAGATGAAATAACATAAGTATCACCTCTCAATACGAAATATATCAATGAATAACAGTGAATTATGACATAGAATAGTGATGCAAAATGGACGTATCAGAAAGCTAACCGACCTGATGCAGGAACTTATCAGGAGACTAGGGCTCATACTAATACAACAAATAAGATTACCCTGAACGCGCGCAAGAGCGTGAAGCCACAAAAAGATTGAGGGTTCAACCTTCTAGACGTGCCTATCAGCCTGCACGTTCCAGTAATCGAACAAGGCCTTCGAAAGATAGAGAAGTGTCAGAAGGAAGAGATCATTCACCGAGAGTTCATGCGCAAGCGTCTCTTGGATCTTGAAAGGAAGAAGGAACTCAAAGATGCACTAAATCGAGTCACTAAAGGGATGTTCCTCTTGCGTTCGGATCTGCAGAAGTGTATTTGCCGCATATCTGCCCTGGAGGAGACGAACAAGAAACTTTGCACAGCTGTTTCCAACAAAACACCTTCAATGTGAAGAGTGCCACGGTATTGAATAATCACAAGGGATTATTTGATCCCACCGGCTTGATCCAAGATTTCGGGATATCTATAACACCTTGTAATCTATCTTATGGTTTTAGCATGTTTACTTTACTACACGCATGTTAGGTTTCAATTCTAGAGTTTGTATTAGTTGCATCATCTTAAAGCTCCCTTCTGTTTGATAAAAGAATTATATCTATTCAGTTTCGAGACTTTATAATATTTGAAGTTATCTTTTGATTCATGATTATTATATTATATGATTGAATTAGGTTGAGTGTTATGATACTTGTACAACTGTCATGATTTTAGGGACTTGCACACCAATAAAAGTATTGATTAAACTATGAGAAGAAGAATTTTGGTAGCATATTATCACGGGTTTTAAAATCCATTAAAAGTAGTGAGCATGATCAAGTGGCTATACTAAAAAGAAGAGATAAAAGAACAACTATCAAAAGAATTACAAAGCAATAGAAAAGAGAAAGAAAAAAATAATGATCATGAATCTCCATTACTGAAATTAAGAGCTCAACTAATTTAACTTTATGATTTTATAATATGTTGAATCACTAAAAGCTTCTTATAACTTCATTGATACCAAAAGGTGTGGAAGCCTCTAAGTCATGTGATGTGTAAGGGTGTGATAATACCCTCAAAGTAACTTTACATCTGATATTGTATTCCTGTTTCAATTTCTACCTCATTTATTGTAACGACTTGTGCCTCATGAACGTAATGATCTTGTCTATAAGCCACCATCTTGCTCGGGGACGAGCAAGAGTCTAGCTTGGGGGATTTAATGAGTCCAAAATTGAAGCATATTTACCTTTCGTTTTTGCATAAGTAGAATAGCAATTTTTGTATTTTACTTAGTTTGCACGCACCTTTTGTCCTTCTTTCAACAGGATCATGAATTACTGACTCTCTTCTGAACATATCAATTGGAACTATCATATTCTGTTATAATGTGATATTTTAAGTGATAAAAGTCATTTAATTGATTTACCTTCGCACCAGGGAGAATAGAAAACGTGAGAAAGGCCATTGCGGCGTTAACGACCAGTGGTACAGGCGAAGTTCGCCCGTACCGTCCACCCATACCACGCCGCAATGTGTCCACCTCGTCAAATACTTTCTCCTAACAAAGATGGAACACAAATCCGACATTCACAGTAACCTTGAGCCATGAAAAACCACACCAGAAAGGGATCTGAAGCAGAAACTTGGAGAAGGGAAAGTCCTTGCTGCTTCACGGATCACTGGAGGACATCGCATCATCCCCTTCATCATCAACCGCTGCATCACCATCACCATCACCACTATTATCCCCATCTTTCATCCATTAGATCTTGTTGTAATTCCAGATTCAATTATGGTTTGCACTAGATGTATTCTCGTACTTTTATCCATCCATATGATTATGATGATGTCATTGATTGCTTCCATATGTGAGTAGTTTCCCCTCGTTCTTGGGGAGATGGAGAAACCCTAGCACTATTATAAAATTGAAAAAAAAGATGATATATTCTTATGTCCATATGACTTACTGGTCTATGATAGATTTATGATGTGTATTTGATCTCTCTCTTTAGATGATATGTGTAGTCGGACACATATCATTTCCCTTCGGGACTAAAGAAGAGGGTGAAATCCTTTTGGACGTGTTTGGAAGTCTGTCCTAGAAGATATCGTGACTATTGACACTGGCTAGCAACCTGCATGGTCAAAGGAGGATTAAGAGAGATTCTCTAAGCTAATTACGATATCCATGGGGAGACACTTAATTGTGGTGGTCTATATGGGTGATTTCTCTCAGACATTGCGGTGGTTATTTAGAAGTGACCTTATTCTTGGCTCAACAAACTGACTGCATACGGGACTTGAAGTGAACACCTTATTATGGAGCTCTCTCCACACATATCATGATACAACAAGTAGGTTATACTAATTATGAATAATAGTATCATGCTAGAGGTGTATCCTACATCCTCGAAAACTCTTTAGCCTTATTGAGTTCAACCACATTTCTAAACACTCTTGTTACTTTCTTTATTTTACTTGTTTTATTTACTTTTCTGTATTCAACCAAAAACATTTCAAACACCTTTTACTTGAAACCAAAGGCGGCTTACAAGTATCCTTTGGTAGACAGTGACGAGGGGCATAAGGACCTTAGCCAAATATCTCTCTATGGGTTCGATACTCTTATTTCAAAACTAGCTACAATCTATTTGTGTACTTGCAGTTATCACCATTCTATCTCTCCCTCCCTCTCTCCCTCTCGTGTGTGTTCCCTTGTTGGAACATGTGCTATGAGGTAGAGACTTCTCCATCATATGCACACCGTCGTGCACTTGGAGTCGGTCCAGATCTTCTTCTTCCGCTGCCTTGTTGGCCCGGGGCTCGGGAGAAGTCTTTACACTAGACGTGTGTAAAGTTTTGGAGGCACCTCTACTTGTGTTGTTGGACGCTTGAAGCCTTCTCGACCTCGAGGTCAGCTACGCTTCGGCTACATCAACAACGTTTGTGCGGTAATATAATCCCGCTTTCGATCTTCAAAGATATGATCACCGTATCCTGCTCGTTACTGTATATCTACATAGATAGATTTTGGTTGTGGTGTTCGTCGGCATGATTTTTTTTGTTTTCTACACACGTACCCCTTCAGACACAACCAAACACACATGTTTGTTTCACATTTGGGATCTGTGGTTGCATATAGGTTAGCAAACGGGCTGCAGAAAACACCCCTTTGATATGACCTAGCTTACCAAACGGGTTGCACAACATTGCCCAAGGGTTGTTTTTAGCTGGCCCTGCTGTATGTGGCACTACCCAACTAGGCCGAGATTCGGTTCTAGGCTACCAAGTGTGCTCAAATCATTATCGTTGAGGCTGAGATCCGCAGCAAGCAGACAAAGAAGAAAATACAATGGAGAAGGATGTAGGAGCAGCATGACAAGACTGGAGAAGAAGATCGACGTTGTCGCTCAGCGTGCTGGTAAGAACATTTATTGTGCTCACGACTCTGTCTTGACTCATCTTTCTTTAAGATGCGTTGTTTCGGCCCAGGAAGAAGAAGAGTGTTTATCTGACTGATCATAAGCTTGTTGCCATGCTAGACAGGGAGGTTGAGCCGCTTCTCCAAGTCACTCTTATGGTCTCAGGAGGTGAAGTTATTTCTAAATTTTGCTCTTCAATGTTATCCGAAATTATTATTGAAAGTAATTTTTTATGTGAGTTGGAAATTGGAATAGAATTATAGAAATAACAGAATTTACTTTGTGCCTCTTTTGTCGCACACATTTTTTCTCCCGTTGCAACACACAAACATTTATGCTAGTAATATTAGTATATGGTTAAATTGTAATGGTGCCATAATGGGAAAGTCGAGGAACAAGAAAGGAGGGAGCAAAACAAAATTGAAAAAAGTTGATAATGTTTTTTATGTTTCTAGCTTTTTCTCCCCCCGGCAACTTTGTTTTTTTTAAGAATTACTCCCCTCTGGCAACTTACAGGCATATTTTCTAGCATCCTCGTTGAGCAACGCTATACGGGCATCTCTACCGAGCCGACCCAACCCGTCCGAGCGCATCCGAACGCGTCCATGCAGACGTGCAGGACATGCGCGACCTCTCCAGTGGCACGATTCATCCAGACTGATGCGTCCGACTCAACCCATCAGCGCACCAAATTTTGCATGGTCGATGCGTCAGGGCGAACATGGGCTGGTCGAGGGCTTGTCCTCCCGCGCGTGCTACTGGCCCACCCGTCAGCGATTGCTTAGCACGACACCAATTCAGATGCACAGCGGCACCGATTCAGAGGCATGCGGCGACAGCCTTTGCCATCAATACCAACGAGACTACACCCTGACTGACGGGACGGCGTCTGAGTTCTCACGCCGGCATTGAAGGCGAAGCCGTAAGAACCTGCGTGTGTTCGCATGGGCAGGGGCTATAAAGCCGACCCATGCGCCCATCGGTGCCGCACTCCCCTCCTCTCGCCATCTCCAGATTCACCCACTCCCAGCGCCTCCGCCACAGCCGCCACCACCAACAATGAAGCTGGGATGGTTCAAGAAGGCCAAGAATGACCGCGAGGCGAGCGGATCCGCATCGAGCGGCCGACGCAGTCAAGGGGCTCCTGCCTCTTCTGGCCTGCTGACCTTCCTTCGTGGGGTCATGCTTCCGCGGCCGCAGGACTTCGCCCACCTCCCTGTCGAGCACTAGGTGGAGGAGCCCCGTCGCGACCGTCGCTACTTCCGCTTGGCGGAGTGCGAGCGGCGATGGAGGGAGGGAGCAGGCATCGCCCACCATGATGTCTCCCTCCCCATGGGCTGGCACCAGGGCCAGTCCTGAGATTTTTGGGGCCCTGTGCAAGACCAAAACTTGAGGCCCTTAATACATGCATCACAATAATATTAATAAATATTATAAGCGTATAATATATGTTTTCAATAACACTTAAGTGTACGCGTATCAAACAATTTATACATTATTACTTTAAAATTTTCTTCTAGCATTTCTCAATGAAAATCACTTATGATGGGGGTCGATGTCGATGCCATCCAATAATTTCTTCTTAATGCATAACGTTACCAAACCATTTAACCTCTATTGGTATCGATATTTTCATTAGTCGGTTTCTCTTCCTCTACGACAACTATCGCAAGCTCATTACTTGGGTTTATCCAAGCACCACTATTAGCCTTCAAAAATTTGTAAATATCTCCTTCTATGATTGTACCAACACATCCACCTCTTTTGCTCTTTTCCTTTTAGGGTAACCATATGGACACTTTCTCGATGAGAAGACATGATAATAGACAATGCAGAAAAAGAAATCTACATCAAATATTGAATGGTCTAAATTATGCATGATGCATCATTTATGTGAAAGTAAATATTAGGTAATAGTAATACAACATTCAATATACCTAGATTTGTATTCTCATGATTGGGGGCTGATGACCCACAAGTATAGGGGGTGTATCGCAGTATTTTCGAGGGAAGTGAAACCCAATTTATTGATTCGACACAAGGGGAGCCAAAGAATATTTATAAGCCTTAACAACTGAGTTGTCAATTCAGCTGGACTTGAAAACAATCTTGCTCACAACAGTTTATCAGTACCAATAGTTTTGTAGTAGCAATAGTAAAGTAATAGCAGTAGTAAAAGTAAAAACAGTAGTAACGATTGCAGTAAACAGTAGGATTAAAACGCGGTAGGCATAGGATGGATGGACGGGCGTTGCATGGACAAGACAATTCATATAGCAATCAGAACATAGGGCATTTGCAGATAAATAAGATAAAGCATCCAAGTACTAAATAATCATAGGCATGTGTTCCATATATAGTCATACGTGCTTGCAATGAGAACTTGCACAACATATTTTGTCCTGCCAGCCCATTTGCAGCAGGGCCTCACGGGAACTACTGGCAATTAAGGTGCTCCTTTTAATAGAGCACCGGAGCAAAGAATTAACACTCCGTGAACACATGTGATCCTCACATCAAAGCCATTCCCTCCGGTTATCCCGATTCCTGTCACTTCGGGGCCTTTGGTTCCGGACAACAACGTGTGTATACAACTTGCAGGTAAGACCATAAACAATATCATAATGAATCAATAACATGTTCAGATCTGAAATCATGGCACTCGGGCCCTAGTGACAAGCATTAAGCATAACAAGTTGCAACAAAGTCAAAAAGCACTAATAATAGATACTAGGCACCATGCCCTAACAATTCGATGCCATTACATGAACGGTCTCATCCAATCCCTACCATCACATAGCCTACAGTGGGGGATTACTCACTCATAGATGGGGGAAACATGGATGGTCGATGGAGAAGCGATGGTGATGATGATGGTGATGATCTCCTCCAATTCCCTGTCCCGGCAGGGTGCCAGAACGGAGTTTCTGGTTCCAAATTGCGGAATCTGGTGGTGGTGGCGGAGTGGAACTCTTTCTGGAAAAACGTCGACCCCCCCTGGGTTTTTAGGTTAGGAGGCAACTTATAGGCGAAGAGGGAGGCCGAGAGGGTGCCTGGGGCGGCCAGACCAACCCCTGGCGCGGCCAGGTCTAGCCCGCGCGGCCAGGTGGTGTGGCCGGGCCCCAGCCCCTCTCCGTCTCGTATTCTGGCTCCTGGTGTTCCTCGGTGAAAACTGACTTTGGCTTTTGTCCCGTCCAATTCCGAGAATATTCATTTTCTGACTTTCCTGGAACCAAAAACAACAGAAAACAGGCAGCTGGCACTATGGATCTTGTTAATAGGTTAGTCCAAGAAATCATATGAAAAGTACTCCAAAGTGTGGACAAAACATAAGAAAGTAGATAAAACCAAGCATGGAACATCAAAATTATGGATATGTTTGCAACGTATCAACATCCCCAAGCTTAACTCATGCTTGTCCTCGAGTAGGTAAGTGATAAAAAGAAAAAATAATTTTTGAGGTGACATGCACCATCATAAACTTGATCAAAGTATTTGTAAAACAATAATAGCTGGGATCATAGTACTTCAATCATAACATGAAAGATAAAGTTCTAGCAATAAGACAAAGCAACTATGTTGCAACATGAAAAGGCACAAATAAAAGATTCTTGAATAACAATGTTTTGCAAGACGTTTGTTTGTTTCACATAAAGAAAACATAGCAAAGTGGCATTCAGCTTGTCCCTCATAGAGTAGCAAACATAAATGCATAGGACACCTTCAAAGTTCATAAGAGTGACTAGATACAAATAGTTTAAAACAAGCAATATCAAAGCTATGGATCAATCAACAAGTCTTGGGACAATGCACATAGAACTAAGAATGGCCACTATGCTCTCAAAGTAGGTGCATAAAGATAGAAGGTGGAGACTCAACATAAAGTAAAAGAAAGGCCTTCAAAGAAGGAAGTAGAGACTCAAGTTTCATAAAGAGCTTCCAAAAATTATGGTACTTATTAGCTTTCAGCTCTCATTGCCCCTATCATAAGCATCTTGAAGTGATTAAGGTTAAAGTGAACAAACTATGAAGTATATGCTTGACAAAGTATAAGTTAGAAATCTCATGTCCCTTAAATACGAGGGCCGCTCCTCATGCTACTCAAGTTTAGTTACTGGTAAGTTCTTGTCATTGTAAGTACATGTGTATCATAAAGAACCATGCAGGTACCCTTGCCCGATGATACAGAAGAATCCCCATATCAAAATGACAAGGCAAGCAGACAACAAGCATCTCAGCAATCTTCTTATTTACCATGGGAAAATGGTGCTTTTTTCTCTCTTTCCTCTTTCTCATATCTTTTTTTTCTTTTTCTTTTTTTTCAATATCTGACTCTTTTTTTATAAGAAGAATGCTTCATAGATAGCTCATTATGGTTATGCTGCAGGTTTCCACCATGACAGCATGGATTAGACCAGCGGCCCAGGCGTTTCTCTAACAAACATACATAACTCCATGGACTTACAAGCTCCCCTTTCATTTCACACCGACGACATCCATAGACAAAAGAGCATGATATCGACTAGGTACAAAGTACAAGTGCAATGTTGAAAGCGTTCCCCATGACAGCATGGTTCTACTAATCCCCAACATATAAGTGCAAGCATATACAACATAGATGACACAATGGTTCAAGTTTATTAAGGACAAGAAAAGTAAAGTGTGCCATCAAGTTCGTGAGAGCTTTAATCACTAGTTTTCTCATAACAAGTTTAATTCGGAAGGTAAACAAAAGCATGAATATACTTGGAATAGCATATGCTAATATGTAGGTATGGTGGACTCATTGGAATAACTTGGTTTCAGGGGTTGGATGCATGAGTGGAACTCATACTTGGTTATGGAGGCTAGCAAAAGACTGGGAGCGACCAACTAAGAGAGCAATAATGGCCATAATCATGCAGAGCGATAAAACATCATTAATCAAAGCATAAAGTGACACTACAAGCTTAAAACTAAAGGATCATCAAGGCTATGGTGACTTGGAATAGTCATAACATGGTGTGAGCATGCGCCAAGTCAACCCAAATAAAACATCAAAGGAAATTACCACAATACTATGCTTTAATATACTAAAACAACGCATGATTCTTCCAAGGCACATTAACCAATCTCAATTGTTTATAACAAGTCATGCTACAGCAAAGAATACTAAGCATAAAGCCAAAACAATGTCAAGCATGGCAAGAAAAAGCATAGGCCACAGTCAAAAACAAGCTCTCTTTACCACTTAACCATGAACTTTCCTACTCTTTTCCAATCCAAACCAAACTATTTGAAAGCCAATGTATGAAAGAGGGGGTCCAACCAATTTATTCAGCAAACTAAGAAAACAAAGCAAAACAAAAACGAAAAAGAAGACGCTCCAAGAACAACACAACTGTGCATGAAACAATAAAAATGAAGTGTTTGGAAGAAACCTGTAATTTTTATTGATGAAGAAGGCGATGCCTTGGGCATCCCCAAGCTTTGACGCTCGTACCTCTTGAATATTTCTTGGGTGACACGGGTGGCACCCCCAAGCTTGAGCTTTAGTCCATCCTTCATCTCATTACTCATTCCTTCCATACACCTGAAATTTTTCCTTCATACAAAACTTCACATAATCTTTATTAGCAACATTAGTGCAATCAAGATAATAAGTCTTTGGGTTCAGTTCCAACTCTAATAAAACTTCCATTAAAACACAAGCTACTGTAGCACTTCCCTCAAAAAGCTCAATTCCCCAAAAGAACTCAAAAAGGAACCAACAAGAAGCAAATGCAAATAATGGCCGAAATCTGTCAAAACAGACCAGCAGGTAAAGAAGAATTTTTTTGAAGACCTTCTGTTGCTCAAATCAAAAACAGTTGAACTAGCGAAAGTTAGATAACAACCTGGGGAAGAAGCACAAAAATTCACGCCTCAAAAGGACGTACAGAGATTTTACACGATTTTTTACAGTGAAGCACAGAAATCTGTTTCGGGACAGCAACTTTCCCAACCATTACTTCTCTCTCATTAGAGGTTACTCTTGGCACAAAAAGCAAATAAAAAGGATAAGGAGCGGTTATTACTGAAGTAATAACTTTCAAGACTCATCTAAAACTTTTGGGTTATCTCCTAATAAGTACTTTTCTTTAACGCCTTTAAGTTAGGCATGATAGTTTGGGAGGATGCTCACATAAGAAATATGAATTGAAGTAAAAGAGAGCATAAAGAAGCAAATTCAAAACACATTTAAGTCTAACCCACTTCCTATGCATGGGAATCCTATATGCAAATAAATTCGCAAAGAACAAAGTGACAGGCATAGGAAGATAAAACAAGAGTAACTTCAAAACTTTCAGTACATAGAGAGGTGTTTCAATACCATGAAAACTTCTACAACCATATTTTCCTCTCTCATAATAATTTTCAGTAGCCTCATGAATAAACTCAACAATATAACTATCACATAAAGCATGCTTTTCATGTTCTACAAAAACATAATTTTTATCAAGCTCAAAAATAGTGGGATTAAAA
The DNA here is from genome assembly GCA_023614405.1 of Avena insularis. Lineage (NCBI taxonomy): Eukaryota > Viridiplantae > Streptophyta > Magnoliopsida > Poales > Poaceae > Avena > Avena insularis. The sequence goes on along the minus strand of CM042692.1, from coordinate 303,011,404 downwards.
CCTTCAAACCCACTTTTAACAATTCTATAACAGGATGACTGATCATTCAATATAGGACCAGCGTCTAGAGCTTTATCATAAACAATTTCTAAGCAAAACTATTTAGTACCATGCATCTCGAAGTTAGCACAAATAAAGGATTATCATAGATAACATGAGCATAACATTCATCCTCCTTTGGTAAGCATGGGGGACAATCAAATAATGTAAGGGATAAAGAGTTACTCTCATTAGAAGGTAGGCATGGGTAGCTAATCCATTCTTCCTCCTTTTGTTCATCACTCTCCTCCTCTTTTTCATCTAATGAGCTTTCAGGTTCATCAATTTCTTCTTCCATAAGATCTTGCAAGGCATTAGTCTCTTCCATTTGTGGAAAGCATCTATTAATATATTCAAGAATATAGCCATTTTCTTCCTTGTAATTATCAAAGCAAAATTTAAGTATATCATAAACCTCATATTTATAAGGTGAATCATCAATATATTCAAGCAAACTAGCAAGTTAAAATGCACCCTTCCAAGCAATAAATTCCTCAATTTGTTCCACATCATAAAAGTCATAATTTTCTTTAACATAAGAAGATATGGTAACATCATCATTATACTCACATTGAAAAGGGAGGTGTTTGTACCTCCTACAGCAACAAGATTTATCAAAGCAATAAGTAACATTATAAGTAGAGCACACATTTATAGCAATCGTATACAATTTATCAATTTGTTCCTATAAGTGTTTCCCTTTTTGTGACAAGCGGTGTTCCTTATAATAATATTTTTGTTCTTTCGTGAACCCACCTTGCCAATAAGATTCAGTTTCAAAGAAACCAACCATTGATAGAAAGCATCATAAAGCAAGACAATAACAGACCAACGAAAATAACAACTAGAGTAGGAACTAATTTTTTTGTATTTTTGATAAAGAAACAAGCAAACAAGGAGGAAATAAACTAAGCAAAAGAAAAATAACAAAGTAAAGAGATTGGTTATGATTATGCTTGAACAATAGTGATTCCAAGTGGACTTGATAAATAAAGATATGCTCCCTGGCAATGGCGCCAGAAAATAGTCTTGATGACCCACAAGTATAGGGGGTGTATCGTAGTATTTTCGAGGGAAGTGAAACCCAATTTATTGATTCAACACAAGGGAGGCAACGGATATTTATAAGCCTTAACAACTGAGTTGTCAATTCAGCTACACCTGGAAACAATCTTGCTCACAGCAGTTTATCAGTAGCAACAGTTTTGTAGTAGCAATAGTAAAGTAATAGTAGTAGTAAAAGTAAAGACAGTAGTAACGATTGTAGTAAACAGTAGGATTAAAGTGTGGTAGGCATAGGGATGGATGGATGGGCATTGCATGGACAAGACAATTCATATAGCAATCAGAACATAGGGCATTTGCAGATAAATAAGATAAAGCATCCAAGTACTAAATAATCATAGGCATGTGTTCCATATATAGTCATACATGCTCGCAATGAGAACTTGCACAACATATTTTGTCCTGCCAGCCCGTTTGCAACGGGGCCTCAAGGAACCATGGGGCGGTAATTAAGGTGCTCCTTTTAATAGAGCACCGGAGCAAAGCATTAACACTCTGTGAACACATGTGATCCTCACATCAAAGCCATTCCCTCCGGTTATCCCGATTCCTGTCACTTCGGGGCCTTTGGTTCTGGACAACAATGTGTGTATACAACTTGCAGGTAAGACCATAAACAATACTATCATAATGAATCAATAACATGTTCAGATCTGAAATCATGGCACTTGGGCCCTAGTGACAAGCATTAAGCATAACAAGTTGCAACAAAGTCAAAAAGCACTAATAATAGATACTAGGCACCATGCCCTAACAATCTGATGCCATTACATGAACGATCTCATCTAATCCCTACCATCCCCATAGCCTACAGCAGAGGATTACTCACTCATAGATGGGGGAAACATGGATGGTCGATGGAGAAGCGATGGTGATGATGATGGCGATGATCTCCTCCAATTCCCTGTCCCGGCAGGGTGCCAGAACAGAGGTTCTGGTTCCGAATCACGGAATCTGGTGGTGGCGGCAGAGCAGAACTCTTTCTGGAAAAAGTCGACCCCCCTGGGTTTTTAGGTCAGGAGGCAACTTATAGGCGAAGAGGGAGGCCGAGGGGGTGCCTGGGGCGGCCAGACCACCCCATGGCGCAGCCAGGCCTAGCCCGCGCGGCCAGGTGGTGTGGTCGGGCCCCAACCCCTCTCCGTCTCGTATTCTGGCTCTTGGTGTCCCTCGGTGAAAAACTGACTTTGGCTTTTGTCTCGTCCAATTCCGAGAATATTCATTTTCTGACTTTCCTGGAACCAAAAACAGCAGAAAACAGGCAGCTGGCATGTGGCTCTTGTTAATAGGTTAGTCCAAGAAATCATATGTGTTGGGGATATACTTTCCGGGTATCCTCACAGTCCTCACTGACCAGGGTGGCCCACTTCGGGTTAGAGCTTTGGTTCACAGGCAACCCAGTTGGGGAGAAGAGGCGGAGTCCAATCCGGCTACGGGAAGGCCCATAAGACTTACCGACTTAGGCCCATAGTGTTACTTGTAGTTCAGGATGTACTCTGTAACCGACTCTTAGTCGTAGCCGGATAGATCTCTCCTGTAAACCCTAGGCCGGATATCTATATAAGCTGTCCTAGGGAGAGCCTTTAGGGCACCCTTCATAGTCTACAATCTCAACTCGCATAGGCGAACCCTTGTAACCCATATTCCGGCTCTGCAGACATCGATTACTAGCAGAGTAGGATCCGTCCAAAGCCATGGATTCAACTGGGTAAACTTGTGTGCTCACCGTCCCGGAACACCGTACGTCTCACACCCCTCTCTTACACACGCCTCGAGGACCCCCTCATGGCGTACTTGTCATTAATCCGACGACAGTTGGCGCCCACCGTGGGGCAAGTGAACTTCGGATCTGCGTTCCGAGCGGAATCTGTAAGAATCATAATCGGCGAGACTATCACCGTCGGTCGCATCCTCTACGCCAGCAACGTCCCTCTCATCGTTCTCGACGAGACCTGGATTCTGGCTAGGGAGGCTGTGACTGCCTACACCATCATGTCTTTTGGCGAGATCGATGTTTACATCGGTTTTGCTGAACCTGTCCCACCCACCCCAGCGGTGATGGTAGAGGCAGAGGAAATTTCTGGGTCCCCTTTGTCCGTGGAGGCGGCAGAGTTCTGGATCTATGAAAACCCTAATCCCACCCAGCCCACACCAGTCGCGGAGATAGTGGAGAAATCCGAGCCTGAAGCAGACCTAGCGGTCCAAGTCGAGTCTGGAGTGGATCTCCCTGGAGAGACCAAATCCTAGATCGACCCACCCGCTGAGGTCGAAATCCAGGAGGAGCACAATAACAACGACGGTTTCGGCTCTAACGATGTCGGGACAAACAGGCCTTTCCTGAGGTACACACTAAAACGCATGATAATGCAAAACTCAGGCGTAGATGCAATTCTCGAGCCATCAAACGTTTCAACAAAGCCTACTATGAAGACTGCAGCTATCTCAGGAGGGGCACATCACACTTTGTCGGATATGTGGGATCTGGATCCGGCACTGCCAATGCTGGAGACAACACCAACTCTGTGCTGGAGGCGATTGGAACAAACACCGACATACCCGCATCCTCGGATGAATCGATGACGTCAACAGATTTCCGAAAGTTCTCCGCGGAATATGAAGAGGAGTATAACTCCAAAGATGTAGAAGAAGGAGAAGCCATGGATGAAGGATCCGGGGAACACTCTCCCAAAGCGCAGGATGACATGGAAGTCAGAGATAATCCCGAGGTCCAGATGTCCGAAAGTACTGATCAGAGCTTGACTCCGAGAAACGGACCCAAAGCCATCTTTGCTACCGGCGCTGCCAAGAAGGCAAAGAATAAGAACAAGAAGAACAAGACCCCGACAAAAGACCTTCCGGCAGAGGAGGTGATTGCCGAGGAATACGAGGAATACTAGGATGGAGCACTTATCCCAGACGAGCCCAAAAAAGAAGAGTCGGTGGATGGACACATGATCACCGAAGGTGCGCGTGAACTCATCGATGTTGCATTAACCACACCTATTCCTACAGCTGCAGAACTTACTGCTGAAGAGCTAGACGAGAGGGCACAGGCCCTAGAAGTGCGTCGTCAAATACTCCTCGATGAAGCCAAAAACATTGAGGAGGAAAAGAAACGCATGGCATCTGCAGAGAAGTACAACTCCAGGCAACACCAGAAGACCAAGAAACGTCATACTAATGACAACCAATTCCCGCAGATTCACAAAGTACTTTTCGGAGGAGAAATGGGGATGCCTCAGAAAGATAGCAAAGGGGATTGGGTGTATCCAACACTAGTACAGAACACCGTTGCGGCCTGAGAAATCCTATCGGCTAATCCAGGCCTGGAGCAGATCCGGTTGGGCATCAAATTACTCAACAAGGGACTGGAGCAACAAAAGGTCGCCATGTCCGGAAGTGAAAAGCTGGTCTCCGATTCCAACCAGTGTCGCATAGATCCAGCATGGGCTGACGTAAGACCCCAGCGCGTTCTGGAGCAGCACCACCGCTCTGATCGCTAGGAGGACAATTACTCAAGAACCGGATCTTCGAGACAGCACCACAAAGCTGCCCGTGACTAGCCTAACGTTAACCCAGTTGTGGAGCAAGAGGCAATTGCTGCACTGAATCTGAGGAACCCACCCAGGCGAGAGTCGAAAGACCGCGGGTACGATGATAAAGAGAAACGTCGGGAGGAGGACCGACAAAGAATGCCACCTCCTAGACATGCAAGTCGTCCGGATGACGGACGAAGGAACGACGGACACCGTGCCGAGACAAGCTGGCAGGGGGCTCGTCACAATGAAGACCCTCCCCGAAACCGGAATAATGACGTTCCGGATGGAGGCCGGCGATCGGCCGGAAATAACCCAGCTGTTCCACCCTCTCCGCCAAGTAGCCATCACAACGGCTCCCAAGGAGGCCAAGGAGGGCGTCGTGGTGGAGGAGGTGGTGGCAGAAGCCGAAGTCCGGCTCCAAGGCACCGTAGCCAAAGCCGACACTCGGGACGATCTCTATCCCCGAACGACGCAAGGCACAGGATCAACTCCAATATAGAGGCGCGGCGCTACGAAAATGATGATATATATGTGGGCCCAAAGTGCTTCGGACCATGCATAAGAGCTACAAGATTCCCGGAAGGATTTGCTATCTCAAGACATATCCAAGCCTACGACGGTATAGCTCGGCCAGATACTTGGCTACAGGATTTCTTCCAAGCTTGCTACATTGCCAAAGGCGGAAACTGCCTGGTCGCAACCTGATATTTCCCACTCATGTTGCAGAAGACGGCACAATCATGGCTCAATGAACTTCCGAAGAACACCATCCACAACTGGTATGACATGCAAAGTGCATTCTTTCGGAATTTTGAGCTCACATGCCGGAGGCCCTATACGGTCGGAGATCTACAGCTTTGCACCCAGAAAGCTGGAGAAACTTGCCCGGATTATCTCGGATGATGGATCGACATCAAGAACTCCTGTGAAGGAGTAAATGACCAAACTGTGATTGAAGCTTTCATTGCAGGTCTCCCAATTGGTTTACTGCGTCATCGCTTGAAGTGTGACAAGGTCACTGATTTGGGAGAGATGATAGAAACAGCGAGCAAATATGCGTAACAGCAGCGATGATGCGGAGGGTTACGAGCATACTGGTTGTGCCATAGTCGGCAAAACAACCAAAGCAACAAGCTCAGAAGCACAAGAATACCTCGGAAGAAAAACCCAACACGGAAACGGCAGTGGTCACTGCTACTCCGACGACAATATGAAAAGTACTCCAAAGTGAAGAGGTATGAGGATTAGGGTTGACATCAATCCGACGATAATATGAAAAGTACTCCAAAGTGTGAACAAAACATAAGAAAGTAGATAAAACCAAGCATGGAACATCAAAAATTATGGATACGTTTGCATCGTATCAGGGGCCCGAAATCTGAAATCGGCGATATGATGAGTCAATTAACTACCGGTCAAAATCAAAATTAGGTGAAAATTTCAAGTCAACAAGAACCCTAAATCGCCTAATCTGCATCAACAAAAGACCGAATTCATAATCTTATTGTGCCCTGGTATATGGCTGATAGAAAAACTCCTCACGTGGATGTGTACCGATCGATACTAATTCCTTCTTCAAGAAGATTGAAGAAGACGATCGCTGGCGATGGAGGCCGGGACACCAGGGTGTGGCTATGCAGTGAGGTAGTCGAGAAGTCCTGGACGTCGCCTCATTGTTGCATGTTGGTGTATCGATCCATTTGTTTCCTAGAATGTCAAGCCGTGCAGCTGCATGTATTTCCTCCTAGTTCCATCACTAAAGGCCCATTAGCCTTTTTTCCAACCACTGATATATCGTACGTATCATATATATAAATAGTCACTAGTACAAACACGTTACTTAGAGACGTCAATTTCCCATGGGCCTCAGTCGGTTTCTCGTTCCGGCTCAAGTGCATAGCTTCTAAGAGCACACCACCTGAGCCGGTTTTTCTTTGCGGCTCTAAGTTATGAGACCTCAGACGGTGCAAAAAGGAAAATGCCTCTAACATGTACGTGATGGAGACGACCCGTATTTCGGACCACTTGGAAGAACTCCTCAACCTCAGACGGCCTATACTAGGAACCGTCTCCAATAGTCAGGGGACCTGAGTCGGATTCTAACAAAGACCGTCTCCAGAACTAGTGTGCCTTGAAGCGGTTTTAAAGTGATCGTCTCCATTGTGTATAAACCATTTTAAATAATAGCATGCTAATTCGAACTCGATCATAGCTAACATGGCACATAATCATGATTCAGCAGACATGTAGACACATTATCTAAAGAACTTATAGCAGCTCGATCACGGTAACAATAACCACATAGTTTGGGAAATCCATACAAATTTAGCCCTTACACGTTACGGCAGTACATACAAATTGTACTCCATAAATCAATCATCTAGCATAATCAGTACTCTCTAACAAACCAGGATTGCATTTATAATAGGCCGCTGAGTAGAAGTTGTTGAACCATAATATGTACCTCTCCATTATCTTTTTCATCAAAGCAAAAAAGGACAATGGTATCCTGCTTTAGGTTGAAGCTTCTCACAATCTTCTCTCATCCAGTCGTCAAGATTGAATATGACCCAGCTCCCATCTTCATCCTAACCATCTTTGGCTTTTTGCTCTCATTGCCAAACATGGACATTAATAGGTTCATCAAGTCAATTCTTTAGGTATTTTATTGTGAACTCAGCTCCAAATGTTTGGGCAAGCACAGAGAATTGAAGAATTAACATGTTTGTGATTACTGGAAATATTTAAATATCATATGGTAGCTTGTTGATAACATGATCAAGAATATATCATCTTACCAGCTTGCACTTCTTTTTCATGACAGATTAATAGGGCAGCCTGTAGACGTAGTACTTGATTTTTGGTGGAAATTCAGGTTCACACCAGTTTAAGAGAAAGTCTACATGAACTTCTTTCAGATACATGTCGTTTTCAAAAAGGCTCTACTTATCAAAATCAGCGTCCCCCTTGTGTTGAGGCCCTAATGCAACAACACATACAAATTTCAATGTGGTGGAATATTAATGTTTACCGTCTAAACGCATACAAAACAAATGACTATAATTTTGATGTTATTTTGATACTCCTAAACTCAATCCTCTCAGTGGACTCTTCATCTGTTGACTGGAATTCAAAACCACCAAAGTTAATGCGAAAATTGTCATCGCTAGAGAGGGTGACTGCATCGTCAGTGCAGGTTCCCATCTGTTAAATAGATACAAGCAGAGAGCATCTTAATACAATCAAGATGCAAGAATACTAATGAAGTGACAATCAAAATAGACCAATGCAGTGACAATTAAATCTCTATTGCTGGAAGTGACAATTAAATATCTATTGCTGGAAGTGACAATTGCAGATTTTGAGATTTATACAAGGAGAAAAGAGTTGGAACATATACATGCCGGCTGAGGGAGGCTCTCCCAAAGAAGCTGTCAGGGATTTGCAGCTCGGTAACCCCAAACCTTAAATTCGAGAAGCAAAATGACAAACCCCATGGCAAAATTCCTATATCAAAACTGCTGATTTAGGGTTTGGGGGGTTTGGTTTTCACGTATACCTGCCTAGACAACGAAGGGGTCCTCGGAGGCGAGGGAGTGTCTGCGCCGCAGGGGACCGAAGACGATGGTGGTTGAGAGGTAGGGGACCAGAGGCGACGGTGGTGGAGGGCGGCAGCGATGGACAGTGGTCTGGGCGGGCGGGGAAGAACAAAAGTGGCACAAATCTGAAATATTTGTCCAAATATTTCCATATATTTGGCACGAAGTACTAACCTCGGATGGCTGAAAGTGTAAAAAGTCTCTAAGAACGTCCGTTCTTTGAATATTTCACATTTTTCCGCCAAGTACTTGACGACTAGTAATTTGAAAAGGCTAATATTCGGAACTCCGGCGTTTTATTTTCTTAAAATTTGTGAATTATTCATAATTTAAAGCAAAGAAAGGTGTGTATACATGCTTGTTGGAGTAAATTTGAGTCCCCTAATACTAAATGAGGTTCATAAATTGAAGAATTTTTTAGTATAGTACAAAGCTTGGATTTTTACCCTGAAAGGCATAACGACTAGTGTTCATGTGTTTTGCTGTAGAGAAATAAGGTGCGAGTGTTTTGAATTTAACTAATTTAAATGTTTAATCATGAAGTGAGATCATTTGGTTACTTAATTATGAAATTTTCACCAATATAACCTTTTCATGTATTCTTTGAAGGAAATATCGTTGATTGAATATTCGGTCAGCCAGAAATATTCAGAATTCTAGATTTTGTTAATCCGAAATTTTGAGAATAATTCATTATTTAAAAGCAAAGGAAGGTGTTACACATCCTTGCTAGAGTGAAATTGAGTCCTAAGAGTAAATGAGGTTCATACCATGCTATAGAGCAATAAGGTGCAACTATTTTAAATTTGACTAATTCAAATGTTTAATACTGATGTGAGATCATTTAGTTACTTCAATACATATTTTTTACCAATTTAAAATCTTATTGATGTATTCCTTGACAATTATAATATAGTGATTTCTATTTTCGTACCCTTGGTTTGTTAGTTGTACTCAGTTTTCCCCAGCCGCTTACTTTTTCCTCACTTTTGCTCATCTCCTTGTACGAAACTCTCACATGGTTTGAAACTCGCTGTCTGTCAGCCTTGCCATTACGTGCTGACAAGTAGGGCCGCGTTCAGTCAGTTATCGTAGTGGACCCTAGCCGTTATGTGCTGACGAGTAGGGCCGTGTTCTGTCGGATCCTGTAGTGTACCCTTGCCGTTACATGCTGACAAGTGGGGCCATGTTCAGTCGGTTCCCGTAGTGGACACCTCTCTCAACTTATCCAGATCAGCATCGGACCCACAGCTTATCCACGTGAGCGTTGGAACCACAACTTACCCAGGTTGGCGTTACAAGATGGGTCCCCAAGCCAGCCCCGCGCCCGCGCCCTTTGTCTAGCTTCATTTTCATATAGTGAAATATAATACATATACAAAAATTATATGAAAATTATACACCTTTGAACTCTTTTAAATCGCCCTTAGGACATAATAATGTTGTGCTAATAAAATCCTGATCATTTATCATTTCCATGGAGTGAAATATAATGCATAAACGTGCATATATGAAAATTATACACCTTTGAACTCTTTGAAATCGCACTTAATACGTGATAATATCGTGCTAAGAAAATCTTTAGAGATTATCATTTTTATAGAGTGGAATGTAATGCACAAACTTGCATATGTGAAAATTATAAACCTTTGAACACTTTTAAATCGCACTTAATACGTGATAAAGATGTGCTAACAAAATTTTAAGAGATTATTATTTTCTCCCCCATTTTCATAAAGTGGAATGTAATGCATAAACTTGCATATACGAAGTTTATACACCTTTGAACTCTTTGAAATCACACTTAATACGTGATAATGTTGTGCTAAGAAAATCTTAAGAGATTATTATTTTCATAGAGTGGAATGTAATGCATAAATTTGCATATACGAAAACTATACACCTTTGAACTCTTTGAAATCACACTTAATACTTGATAATGTTGTGCTAAGAAAATCTTGAGAGATTATCATTTTCATATAGTGGAATATAATGCATAAACTGGCATATACGAAAATTATACACCTTTGGACTCTTTGAAATCGCACAAGGTCATAATAATGTTGTGCTAATAAAACTCTGATCATTTATCATTTCCATGGAGTGAAATATAATGCATAAACTTGCATATACGAAAATTTTAAACCTTTGAACATTGTGAAATCGCACTTAATAATGAGATAATGATGTGCTAGCAAAATTTTGAGAGATTATCATTTTCTCCCCCCATTTTTATAGAGTGGAATGTAATGTATAAACTTGCATGTACGAAAATTATACACATTTGAACTCTTTGAAGTCGCACTTAATACGTGATAATATTGTGCTAAGAAAATCTTGAGAGATTATTATTTTCATAGAGTGGAATGTAATGCACAAATTATACACCTTTGAACACGTTCTCTTTAAATTATATTCAAGTTCATTTGTTTATGGAGTTAAAGTACTGGTGGCAAACTCGTTATTTTGCATGGATAGAGGGGTGCCCCCCGATAGATATAGGGGTTATCCTGTCCGCTAGATCATAGAGGATCAACGGTTGATGGGCACGATCCGCGTGACAACTGTCTCAACCAATCAGAGTGCAGCAGCGAAGATGAGCATATGTGCGAGAGATTGATACTAAGAGAGGGGAAAACTGAGTAGAACTTAAGAATCAAGGGAAAAACTAAGTAGAACTTAAAAACCAAGGGCAAGACTGACAAAGGGGTTCAAATAGAAAATATAAAAATATTTAAAAAATGGAAAATGCGTCTTTTATACAATAAAATACATCTTGGCATACATCAAACTATTTGCAATTCAAATATACACCAGTTTGACAATTATTGCCTCATTCAGACAAACTATGTTTTGGGAAGAGGCTTGAGTAGAAAGTCATTAACCTTCATAGATAGTAGGTGATTTGAGAAGTGGTGATTTAGGTTAAAACTTGATTTATATACATTTCTTATGGTGGCAGGTCAAATAATAAGACGAGAATATCATTTTGCGGCCCGAAAGTTGGGTCGCCCAGGCAACGCGGTATCCAAGTTACTTACAATCAGCTGCGTTGCCCAAAGTTGGCGTGCCAAATACTCAGAGGGTCTTTTTTGGCACGAATTCAACTTTACGTTTCAATACAAAATATCAGGCTAACAGCCATCAAGTTGGGCCCCCCTGTCAGCTTTCGCCGTTATGTCGCTGTCGTCGTGGCTGCCATGTAGGCTTACAGCGTTGGCACAAGCATCCTTTACACGTCTTCTTCTTCCTCTAGGACGGCAATCTGTAGTCGCAGCCATGGCGTGGAGCTAGGACTTGGACGAACCTGCTCGGTCCGGCTCTCCTCCCCATCCCGAATCGGAGCTCGCCCTCACCATGGCCGCACCCATGGCACGTCGCGAGGACGGGAATTCATTCCCGGGTGAGATATGTCACCATGCCAACCATGCTCGGTCCTGTTGGCCTCCTCCAAAATCTGAGCTTGCCGTCACCGTGGTCGCACACACACCAGCCATGGTGCCTTCCTCTCTGAACCCCAAAGCCACATCCACCCAGTTCGGTACAACGCCAACAAGGTGAAAATGCATCAAGTTTTCTTCTTGTGATTGTAGAAAAACATGTATGTACCGTGGACGTAGCATACTCTAACAATGTACACATATGTTATTTACTAGATTTTCATTTGAAATTAGTAGCTCCATGATGACAAAACATAGAGAACCTAAATGGAATGATGATGACGACCATGTTCTGTACTTTGCATTGCATCAACAAGTGCTCGCTGACGAAGCATGTTACCAAGAGAGTGGAGTTCATCAGCCATTGGCAAAAAATATGTGAATAAATCAATGAGCGATTCAATGCAAATACATGCAGAAAAGCTAGATCCATGTCATCAATCATCAATAGGTGGCATGTTCTAGTGATGCGTTCAAATGCGTACACCATGTATCATTTACTTGAAGTGGTTGTTATCCTGAGCAAAAATGCCTAGTATGCACATTACCTTTGTATGTTCTATGCTGCAATTCTGTTGTTATGGGCATGGAAAGAAAAGCTGGGCTTTACTGAATATTACGCAGTTAGGCCTAACTTAGTCTTACACAAATAAGCACAGCTTAGTCTTTACACAAATAAGCATAACTAATGATAAAGATAAAGACAAATGGTTCATCAGATCTGCCAGTATGAGCACTAGGTCCCTGGAGCTGGTGGTATCGTCGGAACGAACTATAATGTTGTGTTTGGCCGTCTGTCATTCTCCATCAAATCGTATGACCCCACTGATGAGCCAATTGTAGGCCCCCTCCCCCCGACATGGATTTGGCTCCAGGTCGGATCTGGAGTGTCAACATGATAGGTGCGTGAGTGTGCAGCAAACAAACAGTCTGCTATAAACACTAGAAGTGCTTGCACCTCAGCAACAACACCAGCATGTTCTTCCTGGACTCCGGCAGCAGCCTCAGCAGGTATTTCGTCAGCTTCACCAGCAGCAGCCTTAGTAGGTATTTCGTCAGCTTCACCAGTAGTAGCATTAGCAAGTATTTCGTCACCTTCACCAGCAGCAACATCACCAAGTATTTCGTCAGCTTCACCAGGAGCAGCATTAGCTAGTTCTTCGTCAGCTCCCCCACCACCACCACCAGCAGCATCAGGAGCCAGGGATGCCTGAGCAATTACAGGTTCAATAGCTCTAGGGGCTCCGACAAAGAAAGGGTAGTTGATCCCAAGAAACACAGATTGTCCCTTCAGATTGTCGAATCTGCTCTAGACTTGCTCTACTGGGTCTTTGGATGGGCATGCGGACCTCGAGAAAATGTGACACCGCAGTGATGGGTATGAAGAAAGTTGTGTCCCCATATGTTCTATTGTATCACCAATGATGTATAGTGCTCCCCTGATATGAATCCACATGAGTTCAACATCCTATTTCGTGTCGCCTCTGAGAGGTGCCAGGAACCAGCGTCGTGTCCCAAGTTCAGCATCTGCTACTGCATCTTCAATGACCGGAGCTGGAATAATGCACGGGGCTGCATGGGTACCTGCATGTTACTTACAGTCAGTAAGAAGAATTTTTAATGGGATTTTACATGCTATATGACACCATGACTCACCCCAAATGGACGGCTCCCAAACACGCATGTCACCAATAGGTTCAGTGACCGCATAAATGCGTTGCGGTTTGTGCGAATAGTAGCTGGAGGTGAAGACAACGTCGACATACTTCTCCGGCCGCAGGAAGTCGTCGCGCGAGACTGTCCATTCCTTGTCTTCTGGGCATCTAATGAATGTTATTGCCTTGTTGAACACCGCTAAGAGGTCGTACTCCCAGGTCTTCCACACCTCCCACGGTCTATGTGGGAGATGTACCTTCAGGAGCTCAAGTTCTGCCATTTTGAACCTGTAAGCGAATTCGGAAATGGGCGGCGGCCACCCGTTGTTGGATGCAGTAATGCCGACACCCTCCAAAGATGGCAATGTAAGTCTCAACGATATGTAACCATTTTTTAGAGTCCAAGTACTCCCATCCTGGGATAAAAGGACCAGACACTCGCCGTTGCCACCCACCCAGTTCTGGTCATCTCCCATTTCCGTCTCTTCTTCTTCCTTGATATTCACCACTACTGATTCCGACCACTTATCCAGCAGCATCAGTTTTGCATGAATATTCTGCAGAGTTTGTTGTCAGTTGGTACAATCACCTAGCATGGATTCCATTGCAAATACAATTTGACAACTGGACCTTCAAATTAAAGTACACAAAATATCACCTAAATATGAGTGTCTCCTCAGATATCGCCTAAATTGTGCTTGTGTCAATACGAAGATACCCAATATATGGAGTAGGAGCAGAGCCCCCCCCCCCCAGAACAAACTCCTGACAATGATCATAAACAGCTCGGGGCATAATAGCCTTAAATCGTCTAATCTATTTGTTTTTATTTTAGGAAATAGAATATCACCTAGCAGGCATTCCATTGCAAATCGAAATTGACAACACATCTATCACCTAAATTAAGACTGTGTCACTATGAAAATACCAGAATATCAGGTACGAGCAGAGCTTCCACTATACAGAATAGTCTTAAATGGTTCAATTTGTTCCAACCGCGCGTGCACACAACACGTTCGACGAAAGGAACATAGGATTCCGATGAGAGTTCAGCACATATGAATCAACAATATAACTGAACCAATAAGCAAGATACTAGAACTTACATGGCCATCGCGGTCGTTTGGCCATTTGCTGGTGTCGAGGTAAAGAAGGTCTGGCGTGCCAAATGGTTGTTCGTCCATGTCCCGCATCATGAAGCAGTAGCCAGGGATGCAACGAGCGAGGTGGTCGGCAGAGATGATGTCCAACCCCGTGGTGATCCTGTGCACGCGTTAAATGCGCCGAGGTTCGCCATCCCCAATCCTCGGTGGCGATCGCCACGCCATCCGCGTCATCGTCGCATGCCTTTCGCTTCAGCCTGCTGCTACCCCAAGCTCTACCCATAGAGGCAAATGGAGTCTGGAATCCGGTAGATTAATGGAGGCGTTGTGATAAGGAGGCGGATGGATTTGAGAGGGGATGGAATCAGGGATGGGGCAGTTGTTCGAGTAGGAGTGACCTGGTGAGGAACCGTCGCTGCCGCTGGTTCTCGTTGGAAGACAAGGAAGGGGGCGTAATTTATTGAGGGCGCACACCGGAACCATCTAGAGGAAGTGAAAATATAAATCGTAAGAGAGATAAATGTGCAGCCCTCCTATCAGTGAGTGAAGGTCGGCACGCGCAAACGTGACTACATTTGACTTGGATCGTGCATGGCAGACCTTGATTCCACCGCATGCAAGTGGTGCAGAACAAATTTTAGGCAGCGCTAGCATCGACGTGTAAAACTGCCGTTTTTCTCCACCTTCACCCTACTATGAATGGTCGTGCACCATTCCAGATATTGGTAAGGGCGGTTCCAATCTTTCACTTCTCCGTCTCATTTCCTCCTCCACGACCTCATCGTCTTTCTCCTCCACGGCCTCATCCATTTCCTCCGCCACGGCATCACCCTCTTCCTCCATATCCTTTCCCTCTTGCCTATAGTCATGGACTTTTCGGACGTCAAATGATGGTAGGCAAGCGACTGCGCACTTTGACATAGAAGTGCATGGCGGGAAGAAGATCAATGTCATCTACACCATCGATCCTGTGACGGTGAGGAAGACTCTGAGTAATTACATGAGCTGGCTGCGGTTCGAAGAAAACAGGTTCGTAGGTCTCGACCTCGAGTACAACCGCAATCACCGTAGGATCGCCGTGGTGCAACTCTCCATGAAGGGGCACGTCCTCGTATACCAGCCTTTTTGCGAGAAGGGGGCTGACGGGATCTGGTAGACTTTGCTGTCTTTTTGTTCTTGAACCGTCTGTTTGCAAAAGTAATTGCTATATTATTTGTCTGAATTCATTTTCATGCAGGTTGGGCGAAAACATTAGGGATCTGTTTCATGACTTTCTCGTGAACCAGCACATAACATTTACTAGTGTTGACATCACGAATGACACTAAACTGCTTGAAAGCCCGACTGTCAACATTAGAATCCCAAAGGAGTGCAGAGTGTGTTGGGTCCGCAGCATAGAAAACAAAAAATTTCCTACGATGAGAACTATATGCCAAGATCTATCTACTAGATACAAAGCAACGGGTGGACATACATCCATGGAGAACTTACCCTCGAAGACAACGAGCTTTGTTAACGAGTAGGAACTCGTGGTTGATGTAGTCGTACACTTGCCGATCTCAAGATTGTGAGGAAGTCCGAGCGCCGCAACTCAGCAGCGCATCCACACTCGCACACACGTTCAAGCCACCGGACAACCTCCACCTCCTCTCTCCAGCGATCCAGCGGAAGTAGCAACTCCTTCCAGACGAAATGCCACCGAGAACATGTATCTCGCTAATCCGAGACCATGGGGGAATAATTCTAGAGGGGGAGAGAGATCCTTCACAAGGAGGTGTGAGGATGAAGGAGGGAATGGGTGGCCTTTTATAGGAGGAGGGGGGTGCCCCCTCTCTCCATGGCCGGCGCATGGGGGGGTGACCCCTCACCTCCCCCATTCATGTGGTGGTAACTCCTCCACATTAAAATGCCTCTTCACATTCCCTTTTAAAGTCTCCACTTTAAATGCATTGAATTTCTCCAAATTTAATGCTCTCTCATTTAATAAAACTCTTTTTATTAAATTTATTCAGAATTTTGTTAATTACTTTAATTAACAAACATTCACATATAGCCCCTTGCAATATTTCAATATCACATGCAGAAACACCTTCTGCAATTTCACCCGAAACAATTTCCGGTTTCTATTGAAACAATTCCTGCGCTTTGCAATTCTTTCGTCTGAAACATATGTGCTCCAAAATGGTGTCCGGTAACTCTTAAGTGCGCCACCCTATGGTTCGCGAATAATGCAGACATGATCGAGACCCTTCTCTGATCAATAATCAGCAGCGGGACCTGGAGATCCGTACTGACTCCTACACATTCAACGATGACTCCTGTGATCGTGAGAACCTTTAATGCTTGTAACTAAATCCCTTTGTCTCTCGATATATTACATGTCCGAGATTCGATCATCGGTATCTCCATACCTAGTTTGATCTCGTTACCGACATGCACTCTTTTCTCGTTCCCGTGATATAACATTCTAGTGATCACATCACTTGCTTGTAAGCTATCCTAATGTGATATCACCGAGAGGGCCCAGAGTATATCTATCCGTCATCTGGATTGACAAATTCTACTCTTGATCCATGAGCCTCAACATAACACCTTCGTAGTACTGAACCCATCTTTATAGTCACCATGTTACGGTGTGACGTTTGATGTTATCAAGATACTCTTCAGGTGTTAGCAATTAACATGATCTCATGGTCTAAGGATAAAGATTACTTCGTATGATGTTATAGCAATATAAACATAATGACTTGATCGTAATGCTATACTTCGGATGAATGTTCATCACATCATTTCACAAATGCTGTGACCTTGTTATTAACAACATCCAATGTCCATGATCAGGAAACCTTGATCATCTTGTTAATCAACAAGCTAGTCTATAAGAGAGGCATAACTAGGAACCCTTTTTGTTTATTAAACACACATGTATTGATGTTTCCTTTCAATACAATTATAGCATGCAAAATAAACATCTATCATATACAAGGAATACATAATAACAACTTTATTATTGCCTCTCAGGGCATATTTCCTTCAGTCTCCCACTTGCACTAGAGACAATAATCTAGTTTATATAGTGATAAATCTAACACCCATGGAGTTCTGGTGTTGATCATGTTTTGCCCTAGGGAGTACTTTAGTCAACGGATCTGCTACATTCAGGTCTGTGTGTACTTTACAAATCTTTATATCTCCATCCTTGACATGCTCGCGGATGGAGTGAAACCGGCGCTTAATATGCTTGGAATTCTTGTGAGACCTTGGTTCCTTGGCGTTGGCTATGGCTCCATTATTGTCACAATAGATCACCATTGGGTCCAACGCACTAGGAACCACACCTAGTTCCGTTATGAACTCCTTCATCCAAACCGCTTCTCGCTGCGCTTCAAGCGAGAACATATTCCGCCTTCGTCATTGATCCAGCCACCGCAGGTTGTTTGGAACTCCTCCAACTAACTGCTGCTCCGTTCAAGAGAAATACGTATTCGGATTGAGACTTAGAGTCATCCGGATCAGTGTTAAAGCTAGCATCGACATAACAGTTAGCGACTAGCTCTTCTTCACCTCCGTATACAAGAAACATATCCTTAGTTCTTCTCAAGTACTTAAGGATATTCTTGACCGCTATCCAGTGTTCCGAACCTGGATCAGATTGGTACCTACTAGTCAAACTAATAGCATGTGCCACATCCGGTCTTGTACATAGCATGGCATACATTATAGAGCCTATGGCTGAGGCATAGGGGATCTTATCCATTATCTCTCTTTCTTCCGCCGTAGCCGAACTTTGAGTCTTACTCAATGTCTGGCCTTGCAACATAGGTAAGTACCCCTTCTTACTTCCGTCCATATTAAACTTCTTTAATATCTTATCAAGGTATGTACTCTGTGATAGCCCAATTAGGCGTCTTGATCTATCTCTATAGATTTTAATGCCTAATATATATGAAGCTTCACCAAGGTCCTTCATTGAAAATTTGCTATTTAGATAACTTTTAACACTGTTTAAAAGATCTAAATCATTTCCAATCAATAATATGTCATCCACATATAATATCAGAAATTCCACATTGCTCCCACTCACTTTCTTGTAAATACAAGCCTCTCCATAAGTTTGGACAAATACAAACTCTTTGATCACCTCATCAAAGCGGATATTCCAACTCCGGGATGCTTGCTTCAGTCCATAGATGGATCGCTGAAGTTTGCACACCTTATCAGCATCCTTAGGATCGACAAAACCCTTAGGTTGTATCATATACAACTCTTCTTCAATATTACCATTGAGGAATGCAGTTTTGACATCCATCTGCCATATTTCATAATCGAAATATGCAGCAATTGCTAACATAATCCTAACCGACTTAAGCATCGCTACGGGAGAGAATGTCTCATCGTAGTCAACTCCTTGAATTTGTCGAAACACCTTTGCCACAAGTCGAGCCTTATAGATGGTTACATTACCATCAGCATCAGTTTTTCTTTTGAAAATCCATTTATTCTCAACGGCCTTTCGATCGTGAGGTAAGTCCACCAAGGTCCAAACCTGGTTTTCGTACATGGATTCCATCTCGGATTTCATGGCTTCTAGCCATTTGTTGGAATCAGGGCTCATCATCGCTTCTTCATACGTCACAGGGTCATCTATTTCATCAATCATGAAATTCATAACAGGATTGCCGTACAGTTCAAGAGCTGCACGTGTCCTGCTTAGCCTGCGAGGTTCGGTAGTGTCCTCTTTCGGAATTTCATGATCAATATCATTAGCTCTCTCTTCATTAGGTGAAGTCAACTCCGAAACAACTTTTGGAGCTGTGCTACTCGCCATTTCATGAAGAGAAGGTTCAATAACCTCTTCGAGTTCTACCTTCCGACTACTCACACCTTTCGCGAGAAACTCCTTCTCAAGAAAGGATCCATTCTTGGCAACAAAGACCTTGCCCTCGGATCTGTGATAGAAGGTATACCCAATCGTTTCCTTAGGGTATCCTATGAATACGCATTTTTTTGCTTTGGGTTCGAGTTTATCCGGTTGAAGTTTCTTCACATAAACATCGCATCCCCAAATTTAAGAAATGACAGCTTAGGTTTGTTTCCAAACCATAATTCATACGGTGTCTTTTCAACGGATTTAGATGGTGCCCTATTTAAAGTGAATGCAGCGGTTTCCAGTGCATAACCCCAAAATGACAGTGGCAAGTCAGTCAGAGACATCATAGATCGAACCATATCCAATAAAGTATGATTACGACATTCTGATACACCATTACGTTGTGGTGTTCCAGCAGGCGTGAGTTGTGAAACTATTCCACAGTCTTTCATATGTGTGCTAAACACGTAACTAAGATACTCTCATCCACGGTCGGACCGCAGAAATTTGATCTTTATGTTACGATGATTTTCCACTTCATTCTAAAATTCTTTGAACCTTTCAAAGGTTTCAGGCGTATGTTTCATCAAATAGATATACCCGTATCTACTCAAATCATCCATGAAAGTAACAAAAAAAATGATATCCACCTCGCGCCGACACACTCATTGGTCCACACACATCAGTATGTATGATTTCTAATAAATCTGTCGCCCGTTCCATTGAGCCGGAAAACGGCGTTCTAGTCATCTTGCCCATAAGGCATGGCTCACATGTATCAAATGATTAAAAATCAAGTGATTCCAAAAGTCCATCAGAATGGAGTTTCTTCATGCGTTTAACGCCAATATGACCTAGACAGCAGTGCCACATATATGTAGATATATCATTATCAAGTTTAATCCTTTTAGCATCAACATTATGAATATGCGTAATACTACTATCGAGATCCAACAAAAATAAACCATTCAACACAGGTGCATGACCATAAAAGATATTATTCATATAAATCGAACAACCATTGTTTTCAGACTTAAACGAATAACCACTTTGCATCAAACATGATCTGGATACAATGTTCATGCTCAGTGCAGGTACCAAATAACAATTATTCAGGTTTATAACTAATCCCGATGGCATATGGAGAGGCAGCGTTCCGACGGCGATCACATCAAATCTTGATCCATTGCCGACCCGCATCGTGACCTCATCCCTTGCTAGTTGTCGCTTGTTCCGCAGCTCCTGAACCGAGTTACATATATTAGCAACCGATCCCGTATCAAATACCCAGGTGCTACTGCGAGTACTAGTCAAGTACACATCAATAACATGTATATCACATATACCTTTGTTTTCCATGTCGGCCTTCTTGTCCGCCAAATACTTGGGGCAGTTGCGCTTCCAATGGCCAGTCCCCTTGCAATAGTAGCACTCGGTGTCAGACTTAGGGCCAGCTAGGGGTTTCTTCAGCGCCGCAAAGATTTGCCGCCTTCTTTCCCTTGCCTTTCTTGTCCTTCTTGAAACCGGTGGTCTTATTCATCAACACTTGATGTTCTTTCCTAATCTCCACTTCTGCAGTCTTAAGCATTGACAGAAGCTCGGGAAGAGACTTCTTCATGCCCTGCATATTATAGTTCATCACGAAGCTCTTGTAGCTAGGTGGCAGAGATTGGAGAACACGATGTATGCCTAAGTCAATGGGAATCGTCATTCCCAAGGACACAAGCTTATCGGCGTACCCAGACATTTTGAGTACGTGCTCACTAACGGAGCTGTTTTCCTCCATCATGCAGCTAAAGAACTTTTCTGTAGCATTATAACTCTCTACGGAAGCATGGGTATCAAAAATCATTTTCAATTCTCCCATGGTATCAAAGGCATTGCCATTTTCGAAACGTTTTCGAAGTTCTGGCTCTAGCCCATACAGTATGCCGCAATGAACTAAGTTGTGGTCCTCCTGACGAGTTATATAGACATTCTTTTCCTCGTCAGGGGCATCAGGAGCTGGTGGGTGGGCCTAGTGGCGCATCTAGCACATATTGCTTTTGTGCAACAGTGAGGAGAATCCTCAAATTCATAGCCCAGTTGGTGAAGTTGCTACCATTCGCAGCAAGTTTCTCTTTCTCCATGAACGCATTGAAATTAAAAGCAGGTGGTGCCATCTACAACAGAATTTGTAAAGTATATTTAGACTAAGTTTATGATAGATTGAGTTCAACTAATCCAAATTACTAATGAACTCCCACTCAAAAACGACATCCCTCGTGTCCTTTTGGTGATTACATGAACCAAATCCACTACACCAAGTCCGATCATCACGTGAGTCGGTGTAGCTTCAAAGGCGAGCATCTATATGGGCATCATATCAACTATATGACTCATGCTTAACCTTTCGGTCCGTGTTCCGAGGCCATGTCTGTACATGCTAGGCTCGTCAAGTAAGAACCTTAGTATTTGCGTGTGTAAAACTGTCTTACACCCGTTGTATGAAAGCGTAGAGTCGAGAACACCCGATCATCACGTGATGCCTCAAAACACGATCCACAAAATGGTGCATACTTAAGGAAGAACACATTTTATCTTGATATCTAAATGAGGGATCATCTTATAATGCTACCAAAAGCGCCAAACTAGCAATATAAGATGCTAATGTGTGAAGTGAGGTGATATGGTCCATGCATTTGATCTCTATCATTTGCATCGTGGTATGATCTCTATCATTCCTTTGTGTGTAAGGCCAAGGTCTATGGAACTTACACGTTAAGTGAGTTGTAAGAGTATCTATCATACATCTACTTACAACAATACCATATCAAAACACTAGCCCAGCAACGATCTAAACTAGACGCCTCTAATTTATCAATTGCAAGTTTTACGTGGCTTAGGGCTTTCGGAGATAGAACCGGTCTAACCTACGAACATGAACCACAACGAGGATAACCAAGTTATTAGCAACTCGTTGTAAATCAGATATTGACTATAGTAGGAGAGACAGACACCCGCTAGCCACTTATGCAAAACTAGTTGCATGTCAGTCGTGGAACCGGTCTCATGTACGATGACATGTAAGGTTGGTCCGGGCCGCTTCATCCCACTATGCCACCAATATCCAAAGTACATAGAAGATGCAATAACATGATCGTCATTGCCCACATATAAACATATGTGTACTACCCGTGCAAAGCACCTACGCATAGATCAGGCTCTCATACCACTATTGGGTCCGCAGCATAGAAGACAAAAAATTTCCTACGATGAGAACTATACGCCAAGATCTATCTACTAGATACAGAGCAACGGGTGGACATACATCCATGGAGAACTTACCCTCGAAGACAACGAGCTTTGTTAACGAGTAGGAACTCGTGGTTGATGTAGTCGTACACTTGCCGATCTCAAGATCGTGAGGAAGTCCGAGCAACAAGATCCAAGACTGCACACACGTTCAAGCCACTAGGCAACCTCCACCTCCTCGCTCTAGCGATCCAGTGGAAGCAGCAACTCCTTCCAGACGAAATGCCACCGGGAACATGTATCTCGCTAATCCCAGACCATGGGGGAATAATTCTAGAGGGGGAGAGAGATCCTTCACAAGGAGGTGTGAGGATGAAGGAGGGAATGGGTGGTCTTTTATATGAGGAGGGGGGTGCCCCCTCTCTCCATGGCCGGCGCATGGGGGGGTGACCCCTCACCTCCCCCATTCATGTGGTGGTAACTCCACCACATTAAAATGCCTCTTCACATTCCCTTTTAAAGTCTCCACTTTAAATGCATTAAATTTCTCCAACTTTAATGCTCTCTCATTTAATAAAACTCTTTTTATTAAATTTATTAAGAATTTTGTTAATTACTTTAATTAACAAACATTCACATATAGCCCCTTGCAATATTTCAATATCACATGCAGAAACACCTTCTGCAATTTCACCCGAAACAATTTCCGGTTTCTATTGAAACAATTCCTGCGCTTTGCAATTCTTTCGTCTGAAACATATGTGCTCCAAAATGGTGTCCGGTAACTCTTAAGTGCGCCACCCTATGGTTCGCGAATAATGCAGACATGACAAGACCCTTCTCTGATCAATAATCAGCAGCGGACACGAGATCCGTCGACTCCTACACATTCAACGATGACTCCTGTGATCGTGAGAACCTTTAACGCTTGTAACTAAATCCCTTTGTCTCTCGATATATTACATGTCCGAGATTCGATCATCGGTATCTCCATACCTAGTTTGATCTCGTTACCGACATGCACTCTTTTCTCGTTCCCGTGATATAACATTCTAGTGATCACATCACTTGCTTGCAAGCTATCCTAATGTGATATCACCGAGAGGCCCAGTATATCTATCCATCATCTGGATTGACAAATTCCACTCTTGATCCATGAGCCTCAACATAACACCTTCGTAGTACTGAACCCATCTTTATAGTCACCCTGTTACGGTGTGACGTTTGATGTTATCAAGATACTCTTCAGGTGTTAGCAATTAACATGATCTCATGGTCTAAGGATAAAGATTACTTCGTATGATGTTATAGCAATATAAACATAATGACTTGATCGTAATGCTATACTTCGGATGAATGTTCATCATATCATTTCACAAATGCTGTGACCTTGTTATTAACAACATCCAATGTCCATGATCAGGAAACCTTGATCATCTTGTTAATCAACAAGCTAGTCTATAAGAGAGGCATAACTAGGAACCCTTTTTTGTTTATTAAACACACATGTATTGATGTTTCCTATCAATACAATTATAGCATGCAAAATAAACATCTATCATATACAAGGAATACATAATAATAACTTTATTATTGCCTCTTAGGGCATATTTCTTTCAGAGTGGACATCCAGGAAATTTACTGGATCCTAGGGACGAAGGGAGGCAGGACCGGGATGGCCGCTCTTGCCTCCGAACTCATCGACCCATGGTACGCTGACATGAAGGGAAAATTTCCTATATGTTCGTGGAGGCGTTTAGGGCACGATTACTGGGAGGATAAGCCGCTTTCTGAACCTAATATGAAGTATGCTACAATTGACGGGTATGTTAGCCACGAGTTGTACCACCAGATTGTACAATCTCGTTCCAGGCATCACATCATTGAACCACCACCAAGGCAGGTTGTTTGCCCTAGATGTCGGAGTGTAGATGAATCTACAAGCCGGGGCAAGCGACCGAAGGCATCCTGGGATCGGTTGCCTTCTCCAACAGGCTGGGATATAGACTTTTAGTGCATGATTGTTATGTTTGTATGGGGATTGTTATGTTTATGAAAACATGTTATTTCAGAAGTACACTATGTGAGCAATTACGAACTGCTGTGTATTACCTTTGTCGAACTATAATCTGGGTCTGGTTATGACTGTATCCTTCGCTATAATCTAGGTTTGGTTATGACTTATGATTGTATCACACCTTATGCATGTTAGTCCTGGATTCTGCCGCATGCAAATGGCACAGACAGAATTTGTAAGAATGAATGTTGAGCATACAAAAGGGGGGAATGTAATTCATACAGGTTAAGTAGCTAATAGCACAGGGATCATACAAGCTTGGTTCTTACACACAGAATGCTTAGAAAATACATGCAAGATTAAATACAGGCGAGATAAAAGTAGGAACAAAATGTGAAACTAGTAGTGGTAAACAGCACACTCATCCACCCGCCAGATCCTGTTGAGCATCTCGTAGCAGACATACGCGTCCTTGGCTGCGTACTTGATCGCATCGTAATCCAGGTGCCTCCACTCCCATCGCTCGTGCAGGTGCTTCGGGAACTCGACTTTCATGCCAGTGTACTTGTGGTCGATGATGTCGGCAGCGAGTCTAGCCATGCCGGCTTTCCACGTATCGCCATCCGGGTACCTCCACAAACATTGGAGATCGACGTGATTGACGACATGAACGAGGAGATCCCGCTCTAGCTTGGGAGTGTCATTCTTGATGTCGACGCTGGCGAAGTAGATATCCCTCTTGTGTAGGAACTCGTGAAGCTCCGGGCATATAGATTTGGCCCTACATACATGGTATAGGAGGCAGTGCTTGCGCATGGACAGCTGCAAAAGCGCCGTCCTCTTCCTATCTCCGGTATACTCTAGGTCAAGGCCGACAATCTTGTACTTGTCCATCGGCTCCTATAGCCACCGCTCGTACATTGCGATGACCTTGGCGACCTCCGTTGATGCATTTGTGTGGACGACCGTCAGCTTGGTGGTGCCATGGGAGGTGACAGTGTACTCGTCGGTGAAGTCGCTCCCGTCGTCGAACACGCCGTACTCTGCGTCCATGGTAGCAGCTAATGCGGTGGCGGTGGCCTAGGGTCGGTAGCGGTGGCTAGGACTGGGCGTGGCGATGGAGTGATCTATTGCGGTGGTATGGCCCGGCGGAGGTGGTGCCTACGGCAGCGTCGATGGTTCTTGCGGTGGCTGCAGTGGTGGCGGAAGGAATGAGTTGGGGATTTTTGCACAGTGATGTGCTGAGGAGATGGAAGGAGATGCTTAAATTGCGTTTACCAATATTCCGGTCGTACCCATGCGGAAGCAAGTTTGACCGGGCGAGCACCGTTGGTTTCCAATCCTAGCGATTAAATTCGGCGTCCGTCCCGGTAGGCGATGGGACGGTAAAGACGTGGCTTTGGCGTGGCGAGACCGGTCACGAGACCACCGTCCCCATTGCCGATCCATGCGGCAGTGCTGTCTTGACACGATATAACATGATAGGACATAAGGAAGTGTACAGCTATTATTCCTAACAAGTTTAAGAAGTGTAAGCATAGACATGCACCTAGCATCCCTGCACCCCGGGGCAGCCGCCCAGCCGATCAGGCCTGCCGATTGCACAAAGCTTGCAATTTCCTTTCTTTAAATTGGTGATTTTGTCCAGAATTTGCCAAATTGAAGCTCGTTTCCCCATGCTTCTATAAGTTTTTGTGTAGGCCACTTGTGTAAGCATGCACGATCAAGCAACTTTGCAACACACGTGTCGGTGGAAAAGCATGAGGTTTCAACGCACCACATAGTTTAGGGATTTAGAATAGCTACATTGTGGAGCTCTAGCCAAATTGCATGGTAAAGCCAAATTCGGATTTTTGTCAGATTTAGCTATAGCAACATTGTGTTTCGTGTGCCCTCACCTTTGCCCTCCCGATATTCCGAAGCCCTCACATGTGCTCGGAGGGGGTGCCATCTAGTCAAAGGCTTGGCCATTACGTGCGCCCTGACGCCTAAATTGGAAGTTTTTTTTGTTATTTGGCCTTTTTAAGAGCTCCTTTTCCCCTCTCTCGCTAACAGTTGTGTTTTATTTGCCCAAAAAGGTAGGGAATCTAGAGAAACTTCTCTCTTCATTCATTGTTCCTTTTGCCCATGTTTTTCCCCAATCTGGTAGCAAATCTTGAGCAGCAAAACTAACCAGCACCATAAATAAATTCAGTAAACAGAGCAGATGTAGATAAAGTAGCTAATATAGGTTATATAGTACGGTACTTAATAAGGTTCGACAATTAGGCTGCTCAGCAGCAGCTGACAAGTTCAACACAGACAAGAAAAAAGAAGCTGCTTTACAGCAGCAGCTGATCAGTGGCCCCTCGTGGCCTCTGCCAGGAGGGCCTCCGCCTCCTCCCTCTGGCGCCTCCTCCACTTCTTGCTGCCCAGCCTCTTGACCTTGGGCGCCTTGGGTTTGATCGGGGGCATGCGACCCTCCTCGATAGCCACCTTCTGGAGGTTGTGGAGGTGAAGACCGAGCGCCTGGTGCTTGGCTATGAATCCGTGGATGTTCACGGACTCGCCGCAGGTCCTCACATCCTCGGCATGCTTCACGAGGGAGTTGAAGTCCGTGGCGTGGAGCCTCCTAGTGGGGTAGAAGGGGCACCTGTACACGTCGCCGGAGAAGAAGTTGTTGTACTGGCCGAACTTTAGCCTCCTCAGCACATGACGAGTCTTGGTGTCCTTGGACTCATCGTCGATGCAGACGTCGTTGTTATCCTCCTGTTGGAAAAAACAGTAGAGTGCAATAAGAACATGATTGAGATACTTTGATTATCGGGATTGATTATTTGCATAGGTTAACTGATTGAGATCTCTCGATTATTCCCCAAATCTCAAACCAAATCGAATACTGATCCCAACTACGAACAGGGGGATTCATCGAAAACTGAGATCTAACACAAGAGGATTAGCTACTGTAAAAATACGAATAGCCAAGCCCTAATAACATACGATCTAGCATCCAACGATGGGAACGGGGGAAGTACAAGGGGAGGGGAGAAAACCCTGGTTACCTCCGACCATGGGTCGGCGATGCTGGTGTCATAGGGGTTCTCTGGCCATATGTAGACAACCTCCTCGTAGGGGTCCCAGCTGAGCGGGATCTGTCCAAGACCGGCGAGGGCCTCCTCGCCGGCGGCTACGTCGGATGCGGGGACGTGGACGGGGGTCTGTACGGGGACGAGGGGCTCCTCGCCTGCGGCCTTGGAGGCGCTGATGGCCAGCGCTCCATTCTTCTCCATCGCCGACATGGTTGGGGTTTTCTTGGGGGTTTGCAGAAGGTGATGGGATAGTGGAGACGATTGAGTGAGCGAGTGTGTGATGAGTGGGAGTAGGGAGGCCTCTATTAAAGGATAAGGGGAGCGATGTTTCGTTGCACTACCATGCACCGCGTATGCTCCTGCACCGTGCACGGCCATATGTGTCCGCTACCGCCCCGCGCACCGCACACGCGTACCGTGAGTCACGTTTTTTCCCTCGTGTCTAACCCTGGCGATTCAGTTATACTTACTTTTGCCCTCGAGCGTAACATTGGCGGTTTGGTTCCATTTTTTAAATCATTTTCTATTTTCTATTTGAATCCCTTTGTCACTCTTGCCCTTGGTTTTTAAGTTCTACTTAGTTTTTCCCTTGGTTTTTAAGTTCTACTCAGTTTTGCCCTTGGTTCTTAAGTGCTACTCGGTTTTCCCCTCTCTTTATATCCATCTCTCGCACCTGTGCTCATCTTCGCTGCTACGCTCTAATTGGTCGAGACAGTTGTCACACGGATCATTCCCACCAACCGTTGATCCTCTATGATCTAGTGGACAGGATAACCCTTATATCTGTCGGGGGCACCCCTCTATCCATGCAAAATAACGAGTATGCCACCGGAACTTTAACTCCATAAACAGATGAACTTGAATATAATTTGAAGGGTACGAAAATAGAAATCCCCATAGTTTAAGGGTCTAGATACGGTAAGAGAACTAAATATTATTAGTGGTCGGGCCAGCACAGCGACGGGTTGGTCGGCTAGAAGTTGTTGATTCCTAAGTAAGGGGACACTAGGCCGGTCTTGACATACTCCCTCAGGAATTTGACATAAGAAGTGTGCTTAGCCTTGGTCGCTGACTTGTGTTTACTAGTCGGGCTTTTACCGATGCCAACCGCATGCAGAATCAAGCTGGCAATCCTCGGGTTGACTCCTTTCTTACAGAAAGGGCACCTGAGCTCCCCAAGTCGAGTGCGAAAAGGGATTCTGCCGCTCTTGAGCTTCTTCATGACATGGCGGCTCTTGTTGTCCATGTTCTACTTGTCAGAGTCCATCTCACTTGAATCCACCTGTAATGTATGGAATGCAAACCGAAATGAGCAAATAAATAAATATATATTCCTTCCACCATTCCGAGTTACTTTCGATGCAATAACATGTCTATACAGGTTCAACAGTTCATTACGGCCGTCTCCCTAGCTCGCTCCTAAATTAATGTGGTTTGTGTTCTTGATAACTTATTAATAAATAAATAATGTGAATTCATTCAGAACAGACTAGATCTCTCCATGTACCGGTTCGTATGTTGCATCTAATCATTAGGACTAGATTTTTTTATGAAGCCAGGATAGATTAAGCTCGAGCAGAAAATATGAAACATGTAGAAATAGATGTACCTCCGGGTACACGAGCGGAGCGTGTTTGTCGAACTCCACGCCCTCATCGGGGCCTCCGAAGTCATCAGCACCGGCGAGCACATGGTCCCCCAAGGGGTTGAACTACACATCCTCCTCGCCTTGTGCTGCGTGATGCTCCTCCAGATCTGCCGCGTGAAGCACCACCCCGGCGGCGATGCCTGCACACTCACCCCCACGCACTGGTTTCATGGAAAAGGTTCGTGCATGTACGTTCAAGATTGTGGGGTTTTGCTAGATAGGAAAGAGAGAGTAGTGGATGAGTGCGAATGGAGGACCCGATAGGCTGGGTTTTTAATGCGGGGATGTTTAGGCCTCCTCGAGGGCCCCAGTAGGCAGCTCTTCTGCTGCGGCTGCCGCGTGGAAGGTTCGTGTGGTGGGGGCCTGTCGGAAGTGAGAGTGCAGGCGTGCTGCGTAGTAAAAAATGGTATAGTCTGTGGGCCGTGGATGACCAGTTTCCGTGTAGTAGACTTGTAGCCTTTGCATACTAGATTAAACGTGACATGACCACTCGATGACTTTTTCCATGGACGGTATCATGTTCCTTCTTATAGAAGTCTCGCTAAGGGAGGCATCCGTGCTGTCTCGCGCTATCCTGTGAAGGGCACGACGTGTGCCACGAGCCTCGTTGGATCACACAGGATCAATGGTTGGTGCGCACGATCCGCGTGACAACTGTGACAACCAATCAGCGCGTAGCAGATAGAGTGGGCACAGGTTTAGGCTTCTACGAAAGAGAGAGAGGGGCAAAACTGGGTAGTATCAAAAAACCAAGGGCAAAGCTGAGTAGTATAAAAATGGAAAGTGAGTGTCTTCTACAATTAAATACATCATGGCATACATCAAATTATGCCAAGATAGATCCACTAGAGTTCATTGCATGTGTGTTGTTTCCACAAACCACATATCTATCCACTAGAGTCATTGCATGTGTGTTCCTGTCATGAACCACATATGGATCCACTAGTGTTCACTGCATGTGTGTTCTTTCCACAAACCACATATGTATCCACTAGAGTAATTGCATGTGTGTTCTTTTCACAAACCACACATGGATCAACCAATGTCGTTGCATGTGTGTTCTTTCCACAAACCACATATGGATCCACCAATGTCATTACATGTGTGTTCTTTTCAACAAACCACATGGATCAACCAATGGCATTGCATGTGTGTTCTTTTCACAAACCACACATGGATCAACCAATGGCATTGCATGTGTGTTCTTTTCACAAACCACACATGGATCTACCAGTGTTCACTGCATGTGTGTTCTTTCCACAAACCACTTATGGATCCACCAATGGCATTGCATGTGTGTTCTTTTCCACAAACCACATGGATCAACCAATGGAATTGCATGTGTGTTCTTTTCACAAACCACACATGGATCAACCAATGGCATTGCATGTGTGTTGTTTTCACAAACCACACATCGATCAACCAATGGCATTGCATGTGTGTTCTTTTCACAAACCACACATGGATCCACCAGAGTCATTGAATGTGTGTTCTTTCCACAAACCACATATGGATCAAACAGTGTCATTGCATGTGTGTTCTTTCCACAAACCACATATGGATCAACCAATGTCATTGCATGTGTGTTCTTTCCACAAACCACATATGGATCCAATAGAGTCATTGCATGTGTGTTCTTTTCACAAACCACATATGGACCCACTAGAGTAATTGCATGTGTGTTCTTATACTAAAACCAGCACTACAGTCATTGCATGCGTGTTCTTTTCACAAACCACATATGGACCCACTAGAGTCATTGCATGTGTGTTCTTATACTAAAACCAGCACTAGAGTCATTGCATGTGGGTTCTTTTCACAAACCACACATGGATACACTAGAGTCATTGCATGTGTGTGCTTTCCACAAACCACACATGGATCCACCAGAGTAATTGCATGTGTGTTCTTTTCACAAACCACATATGGATCAACAAATGTCATTGCATGTGTGTTCTTTTCAAAAACCACATATGGATCCACCAATGTCATTGCATGTGTGTTCTTTCCATGAACCACATATGGATCCACCAATGTCATTGCGTGTGTGTTCTTTCCACTAACCACACATGGATCCACTAGAGTCATTGCATGTGTTTTCTTTTCACAAACCACATATGGACCCACCAAAGTCATTGCATGTGTGTTCTTTTCCACAAACCACATATGTATCCACTAGAGTAATTGCATGTGTGTTATTGTCACAAACCACATATGGATCAACCAATGTCATTGCATGTGTGTTCTTTCCACAAACCACATATGGATCAACCAATGTCATTGCATTTGTGTTCTTTCTACAAACCACATATGGATCCAATAGAGTCATTGCATGTGTGTTCTTTTCACAAACCACACATGGATCCACCAGAGTCATTGCATGTGTGTTATTTTCACAAACCACATATGGATCAACAAATGTCATTGCATGTGTGTTCTTTTCACAAACCACATATGGATCCACCAGTGTTCATTCATGTGTGTTCTTTCCATGAACCACATATGGATCCACCAATGTCATTGCGTGTGTGTTCTTTTCACTAAGTACACATGGATCCACTAGAGTCATTTCATGTGTGTTCTTTTCACAAACCACATATGGACCCACTCTTTTCCACAAACCACATATGTATCCACTAGAGTAATTGCATGTGTGTTATTGTCACAAACCACATATGGATCAACCAATGTCATTGCATATTTGTTCTTTCCACAAACCACATATGGATCAACCAATGCCATTGCATATGTGTTCTTTTCACAAACCACACATGGATCAACCAGTGGCATTGCATGTGTGTTCTTTTCACAAACCACACATGGATTAACCAATGGCACTGCATGTGTGTTCTTTAACAACCCACATATGTATCAACCAGTGTCATTGCATGTGTGTTCCTGTCATGAACCACATCTGGATCCACCAGTGTTCATTGCATGTGTGTTCTTTCCATTAACCACATATGTATCCACTAGATTCATTGCATGTGTGTTCTTTTCACAAACCACACATGGATCAACCAATTTCATTGCATGTGTGATATTTCCACAAACCACATATGGATCCACCAATGTCATTGCATGTGTGTTCTTTTCACAAACCACACATGGATCCGCAAGAGTCATTGCATGTGTGTTCTTTCCACAAACCACACATGGATCCACTAGAGTGATTGCATGCATGTTCTTTTCACAAACCACATATGGATCAACAAATGGCATTGCATGTGTGTTCTTTTCACAAACCATATATGGATCCACCAATGTCATTGCATGTGTGTTCTTTCCATGAACCACATATGGATCCACCAATGTCATTGCATGTGTGTTCTTTCCACTAACCACACATGGATCCACTAGAGTCATTGCATGTGTGTTCTTTCCACAAACCACATATGGATCCACCAGAGTAATTGCATGTGTATTGTTTTCCACTAACCACATATGTATCCACTAGAGTAATTGCATGTGTGTTATTGTCACAAACCACATATGGATCAACCAATGTCATTGCATGTGTGTTCTTTCCACAAACCACATATGGATCAACCAATGTCATTGCATGTGTGTTCTTTCTACAAACCACATATGGATCCACTAGAGTTATTGCATGTGTGTTCTTTTCACAAACCACATATGGACCCACTTGCGTCATTGCATGTGTGTTCTTTCCACAAACCACACATGGATTAACCAATGTCATTGCATGTGTGTTATTTTCCACAAACCACGTGGATCAACCAATGTCATTTCATGTGTGTTCATGTCATGAACCACATATGGATCCACTAGTGTTCATTGCATGTGTGTTCTTTCCACGAACCACATATGTATCCACTAGAGTCATTGCATGTGTGTTCTTTTCAGAAACCACATATGAACCCACTTGAGTCATTGCATGTGTGTTCTTTCAACAAACCACACATGGATTAACCAATGTCATTGCATGTGTCTTCTTTTCCACAAACCACATGGATCAACCAATGTCATTGCATGTGCATTCCTGGCATGAACCACATATGGATCTACCAGTGTTCATTGCATGTATGTTCTTTCCACAAACCACATACGTATCCACTAGAGTCATTGCATGTGTGTTCTTTTCACAAACCACATATGGATCTACTAGAGTAATTGCATGTGTGTTCTTTTCACAAACCACATATGGACCCACCAGAGTCATTGCATGTGTGTTCTTTTCCACAAACCACATATGTATCCATTAGAGTCACTGCATGTGTGTTCCTATCATGAACCACATATGGATCCACCAGTGTTCATAGCATGTCTGTTCTTTCCACATACCACATATGGATCCACTAGAGTCATTGCATGTGTGTTCTTTTCACAAACCACATATGGATCCACCAATGTCATTGCATGTGTGTTCTTTCCATGAACCACATATGGATCCACCAATGTCATTGCATCTGTGTTCTTTCCACTAACCACACATGGATCCACTAGAGTCATTGCATGTGTGTTCTTTCCACAAACCACATATGGATCCACCAATGTCATTGCATGTGTGTTCTTTCCCACAAGCCACATATGGATCAACCAATGTCATTGCATGTGTGTTCTTTCTACAAACCACATATGGATCCATTAGAGTCATTTCATGTGTGTTCTTTTCACAAACCACATATGTACCCACTTGAGTCATTGCATGTGTGTTCTTTCGACAAACCACACATGGATTAACAAATGGCATTGCATGTGTGTTATTGTCACAAACCACATATGGATCAACCAATGTCATTGCATGTGTGTTCCTGTCATGAACTACATATGGCTCCACGAGTGTTCATTGCATGTGTGTTCTTTCCACAAATCACATATGTATCCACTAGAGTCATTGCATGTGTGTTCTTTTCACAAACCACACATGGATCCACCAGAGTCATTGCATGTGCGTTCTTTTCTCAAACCACATATGGAC
This sequence comes from Avena insularis, assembly GCA_023614405.1. Taxonomy (NCBI): domain Eukaryota; kingdom Viridiplantae; phylum Streptophyta; class Magnoliopsida; order Poales; family Poaceae; genus Avena; species Avena insularis. Next base: position 302,977,188 of record CM042692.1, on the reverse strand, counting down.
CCACCAGAGTCATTGCATGTGTGTTCTTTTCCAAAAACCACATATGTATCCACCAGAGTAATTGCAAGTGTGTTATTGTCACAAACCACATATGGATCAACCAATGTCATTGCATGTGTGTTGTTTCACAAACCACATATGGATCAACCAATGTCATTGCATGTGTGTTCTTTTCACAAACCACACATGGATCAACCAATGGCATTGCATGTGTGTTCTTTTCACAAACCACACATGGATACATCAGAGTCATTGCATGTGTGTTCTTTTTACAAACCACACATGGATTAACCAATGGCATTGCATGTATGTTCTTTCCACAAACCACATACGTATCCACTAGAGTCATTGCATGTGTGTTCCTATCATTAACCACATATGGATCCACCAATGTCATTGCATGTGTGTTCTTTTCCACAAACCACATGGATCAACCAATGGCATTGCATGTGTGTTCTTTTCCACAAACCACATATGTATCCACTAGAGTCATTGCATGTGTGTTCCTGTCATGAACCACATATGGATCCACCAGTGTTCATTGCATGTGTGTTCTTTCCACAAACCACATATGGATCCACTAGATTCATTGCATGTGTGTTCTTTTCACAAACCACATATGGATCCACCAATGTTATTGCATGTGTGTTCTTTCCATGAACCACATACGGATCCACCAATGTCATTGCATGTGTGTTCTTTCCACTAACCACACATGGATCCACTAGAGTCATTGCATGTGTGTTATTTCCACAAACCACATATAGATCCACCACTGTCAGTGCATGTGTGTTCTTTTCCACAAACCACATATGGATCAACCAATGTCATTGCATGTGTGTTCTTTCTACAAACCACATATGGATCCACTAGAGTCATTTCATGTGTGTTCTTTTCACGAACCACATATGGACCCACTTGAGTCATTGCATGTGTGTTCTTTCGACAAACCACACATGGATTAACAAATGGCATTGCATGTGTGTTATTGTCACAAACCACATATGGATCAACCAATGTCATTGCATGTGTGTTCCTGTCATGAACTACATATGGCTCCACGAGTGTTCATTGCATGTGTGTTCTTTCCACAAAACACATATGTATCCACTAGAGTCATTGCATGTGTGTTCTTTTCACAAACCACACATGGATCCACCAGAGTCATTGCATGTGTGTTCTTTTCACAAACCACATATGGACCCACCAGAGTCATTGCATGTGTGTTCTTTTCCACAAACCACATATGTATCCACCAGAGTAATTGCAAGTGTGTTATTGTCACAAACCACATATGGATCAACCACTGTCATTGCATGTGTGATGTTTCCACAAACCACATATGGATCAACCAATGTCATTGCATGTGTGTTCTTTTCACAAACCACACATGGATCAACCAATGGCATTGCATGTGTGTTCTTTTCACAAACCACTAATGGATACGTCAGAGTCATTGCATGTGTGTTCTTTTTACAAACCACACATGGATTAACCAATGGCATTGCATGTGTGTTCTTTTCACAAACCACATATGGATCAACCAATGTCATTGCATGTGTGTTCCTATCATTAACCACATATGGATCCACCAATGTCATTGCATGTGTGTTCTTTTCCACAAACCACATGGATCAACCAATGGCATTGCATGTGTGTTCTTTTCCACAAACCACATATGTATCCACTAGAGTCATTGCATGTGTGTTCCTGTCATGAACCACATATGGATCCACCAGTATTCATTGCATGTGTGTTCTTTCCACAAACCTCATATGGATCCACTAGATTCATTGCATGTGTGTTCTTTTCGCAAACCACATATGGATCCACCAATGTTATTGCATGTGTGTTCTTTCCATGAACCACATACGGATCCACCAATGTCATTGCATGTGTGTTCTTTCCACTAACCACACATGGATCCACTAGAGTCATTGCATGTGTGTTCTTTCCACAAACCACATATGGATCCACCAATGTTATTGCATGTGTGTTCTTTTCACAAACCACATATGGATCAACCAATGTCATTGCATGTGTGTTCTTTATACAAACCACATATGGATCCACTAGAGTCATTTCATGTGTGTTCTTTTCACAAACCACATATGGACCCACTTGAGTCATTGCATGTGTGTTCTTTCAACAAACCACACATGGATTAACAAATGGCATTGCATGTGTTTTATTGTCACAAACCACATATGGATCAACCAATGTCATTGCATGTGTGTTCCTGTCATGAACTACATATGGCTCCACGAGTGTTCATTGCATGTGTGTTCTTTCCACAAAACACATATGTATCCACTAGAGTCATTGCATGTGTGTTCTTTTCACAAACCACACATGGATCCACCAGAGTCATTGCATGTGTGTTCTTTTCACAAACCACATATGGACCCACCAGAGTCATTGCATGTGTGTTCTTTTCCACAAACCACGTATGGATCCACCAGAGTCATTGCATGTGTGTTCTTTTCACAAACCACATATGGACCCACCAGAGTCATTTCATGTGTGTTCTTTTCACGAACCACATATGGACCCACTTGAGTCATTGCATGTGTGTTCTTTCGACAAACCACACATGGACTAACAAATGGCATTGCATGTGTGTTATTGTCACAAACCACATATGGATCAACCAATGTCATTGCATGTGTGTTCCTATCATTAACCACATATGGATCCACCAATGTCATTGCATGTGTGTTCTTTTCCACAAACCACATGGATCAACCAATGGCATTGCATGTGTGTTCTTTTCCACAAACCACATATGTATCCACTAGAGTCATTGCATGTGTGTTCCTGTCATGAACCACATATGGATCCACCAGTGTTCATTGCATGTGTGTTCTTTCCACAAACCACATATGGATCCACTAGATTCATTGCATGTGTGTTCTTTTCACAAACCACATATGGATCCACCAATGTTATTGCATGTGTGTTCTTTCCATGAACCACATACGGATCCACCAATGTCATTGCATGTGTGTTCTTTCCACTAACCACACATGGATCCACTAGAGTCATTGCATGTGTGTTATTTCCACAAACCACATATAGATCCACCACTGTCATTGCATGTGTGTTCTTTTCCACAAACCACATATGGATCAACCAATGTCATTGCATGTGTGTTCTTTCTACAAACCACATATGGATCCACTAGAGTCATTTCATGTGTGTTCTTTTCACGAACCACATATGGACCCACTTGAGTCATTGCATGTGTGTTCTTTCGACAAACCACACATGGATTAACAAATGGCATTGCATGTGTGTTATTGTCACAAACCACATATGGATCAACCAATGTCATTGCATGTGTGTTCCTGTCATGAACTACATATGGCTCCACGAGTGTTCATTGCATGTGTGTTCTTTCCACAAAACACATATGTATCCACTAGAGTCATTGCATGTGTGTTCTTTTCACAAACCACACATGGATCCACCAGAGTCATTGCATGTGTGTTCTTTTCACAAACCACATATGGACCCACCAGAGTCATTGCATGTGTGTTCTTTTCCACAAACCACATATGTATCCACCAGAGTAATTGCAAGTGTGTTATTGTCACAAACCACATATGGATCAACCAATGTCATTTCATGTGTGTTGTTTCCACAAACCACATATGGATCAACCAATGTCATTGCATGTGTGTTCTTTTCACAAACCACACATGGATCAACCAATGGCATTGCATCTGTGTTCTTTTCACAAACCACACATGGATACATCAGAGTCATTGCATGTGTGTTCTTTTTACAAACCACACATGGATTAACCAATGGCATTGCATGTGTGTTCTTTTCACAAACCACATATGGATCAACCAATGTCATTGCATGTGTGTTCCTATCATTAACCACATATGGATCCACCAATGTCATTGCATGTGTGTTCTTTTCCACAAACCACATGGATCAACCAATGGCATTGCATGTGTGTTCTTTTCCACAAACCACATATGTATCCACTAGAGTCATTGCATGTGTGTTCCTGTCATGAACCACATATGGATCCACCAGTATTCATTGCATGTGTGTTCTTTCCACAAACCTCATATGGATCCACTAGATTCATTGCATGTGTGTTCTTTTCGCAAACCACATATGGATCCACCAATGTTATTGCATGTGTGTTCTTTCCATGAACCACATACGGATCCACCAATGTCATTGCATGTGTGTTCTTTCCACTAACCACACATGGATCCACTAGAGTCATTGCATGTGTGTTCTTTCCACAAACCACATATGGATCCACCACTGTCATTGCATGTGTGTTCTTTTCCACAAACCACATATGGACCAACCAATGTCATTGCATGTGTGTTCTTTCTACAAACCATATATGGATCCACTAGAGTCATTTCATGTGTGTTCTTTTCACAAACCACATATGGACCCACTTGAGTCATTGCATGTGTGTTCTTTCGACAAACCACACATGGATTAACAAATGGCATTCCATGTGTGTTATTGTCACAAACCACATATGGATCAACCAATGTCATTGCATGTGTGTTCCTGTCATGAACTACATATGGCTCCACGAGTGTTCATTGCATGTGTGTTCTTTCCACAAAACACATATGTATCCACTAGAGTCATTGCATGTGTGTTCTTTTCACAAACCACACAGGGATCCACCAGAGTCATTGCATGTGTGTTCTTTTCACAAACCACATATGGACCCACCAGAGTCATTGCATGTGTGTTCTTTTCCACAAACCACATATGTATCCACCAGAGTAATTGCAAGTGTGTTATTGTCACAAACCACATATGGATCAACCAATGTCATTTCATGTGTGTTGTTTCCACAAACCACATATGGATCAACCAATGTCATTGCATGTGTGTTCTTTTCACAAACCACACATGGATCAACCAATGGCATTGCATGTGTGTTCTTTTCACAAACCACACATGGATACATCAGAGTCATTGCATGTGTGTTCTTTTTACAAACCACACATAGATTAACCAATGGCATTGCATGTGTGTTCTTTTCCACAAACCACATATGTATCCACTAGAGTCATTGCATTGTGTGTTCCTATCATGAACCACATATGGATCCACCAGTGTTAATTGCATGTGTGTTCTTTCCACAAACCACATATGGATCCACTAGAGTCATTGCATGTGTGTTCTTTTCTCAAACCACATATGGATCCACCAATGTTATTGCATGTGTGTTTTTTCCATGAACCACATACGGATCCACCAATGTCATTGCATGTGTGTTCTTTCCACTAACCACACATAGATCCACTAGAGTCATTGCATGTGTGTTCTTTCCACAAACCACATATGGATCCACCAATGTTATTGCATGTGTGTTCTTTTCACAAACCACATATGGATCAACCAATGTCATTGCATGTGTGTTCTTTATACAAACCACATATGGATCCACTAGAGTCATTTCATGTGTGTTCTTTTCACAAACCACATATGGACCCACTTGAGTCATTGCATGTGTGTTCTTTCAACAAACCACACATGGATTAACAAATGGCATTGCATGTGTTTTATTGTCACAAACCACATATGGATCAACCAATGTCATTGCATGTGTGTTCCTGTCATGAACTACATATGGCTCCACGAGTGTTCATTGCATGTGTGTTCTTTCCACAAAACACATATGTATCCACTAGAGTCATTGCATGTGTGTTCTTTTCACAAACCACACATGGATCCACCAGAGTCATTGCATGTGTGTTCTTTTCACAAACCACATATGGACCCACCAGAGTCATTTCATGTGTGTTCTTTTCCACAAACCACGTATGGATCCACCAGAGTCATTGCATGTGTGTTCTTTTCACAAACCACATATGGACCCACCAGAGTCATTTCATGTGTGTTCTTTTCACGAACCACATATGGACCCACTTGAGTCATTGCATGTGTGTTCTTTCGACAAACCACACATGGACTAACAAATGTCATTGCATGTGTGTTATTGTCACAAACCACATATGGATCAACCAATGTCATTGCATGTGTGTTCCTGTCATGAACTACATATGGCTCCACGAGTGTTCATTGCATGTGTGTTCTTTCCACAAAACACATATGTATCCACTAGAGTCATTGCATGTGTGTTCTTTTCACAAACCACACATGGATCCACCAGAGTCATTGCATGTGTGTTCTTTTCACAAACCACATATGGACCCACCAGAGTCATTGCATGTGTGTTCTTTTCCACAAACCACATATGTATCCACCAGAGTAATTGCAAGTGTGTTATTGTCACAAACCACATATGGATCAACCAATGTCATTTCATGTGTGTTGTTTCCACAAACCACATATGGATCAACCAATGTCATTGCATGTGTGTTCTTTTCACAAACCACACATGGATCAACCAATGGCATTGCATGTGTGTTCTTTTCACAAACCACACATGGATACATCAGAGTCATTGCATGTGTGTTCTTTTTACAAACCACACATGGATTAACCAATGGCATTGCATGTGTGTTCTTTTCACAAACCACATATGGATCAACCAATGTCATTGCATGTGTGTTCCTATCATTAACCACATATGGATCCACCAATGTCATTGCATGTGTGTTCTTTTCCACAAACCACATGGATCAACCAATGGCATTGCATGTGTGTTCTTTTCCACAAACCACATATGTATCCACTAGAGTCATTGCATGTGTGTTCCTGTCATGAACCACATATGGATCCACCAGTATTCATTGCATGTGTGTTCTTTCCACAAACCTCATATGGATCCACTAGATTCATTGCATGTGTGTTCTTTTCGCAAACCACATATGGATCCACCAATGTTATTGCATGTGTGTTCTTTCCATGAACCACATACGGATCCACCAATGTCATTGCATGTGTGTTCTTTCCACTAACCACACATGGATCCACTAGAGTCATTGCATGTGTGTTCTTTCCACAAACCACATATGGATCCACCACTGTCATTGCATGTGTGTTCTTTTCCACAAACCACATATGGATCAACCAATGTCATTGCATGTGTGTTCTTTCTACAAACCACATATGTATCCACTAGAGTCATTTCATGTGTGTTCTTTTCACAAACCACATATGGACCCACTTGAGTCATTGCATGTGTGTTCTTTCGACAAACAACACATGGACTAACAAATGGTATTGCATGTGTGTTATTGTCACAAACCACATATGGATCAACCAATGTCATTGCATGTGTGTTCCTGTCATGAACTACATATGGCTCCACGAGTGTTCATTGCATGTGTGTTCTTTCCACAAAACACATATGTATCCACTAGAGTCATTGCATGTGTGTTCTTTTCACAAACCACACATGGATCCACCAGAGTCATTGCATGTGTGTTCTTTTCACAAACCACATATGGACCCACCAGAGTCATTGCATGTGTGTTCTTTTCCACAAACCACATATGTATCCACCAGAGTAATTGCAAGTGTGTTATTGTCACAAACCACATATGGATCAACCAATGTCATTTCATGTGTGTTGTTTCCACAAACCACATATGGATCAACCAATGTCATTGCATGTGTGTTCTTTTCACAAACCACACATGGATCAACCAATGGCATTGCATGTGTGTTCTTTTCACAAACCACACATGGATACATCAGAGTCATTGCATGTGTGTTCTTTTTACAAACCACACATAGATTAACCAATGGCATTGCATGTGTGTTCTTTTCCACAAACCACATATGTATCCACTAGAGTCATTGCATGGTGTGTTCCTATCATGAACCACATATGGATCCACTAGTGTTAATTGCATGTGTGTTCTTTCCACAAACCACATATGGATCCACTAGAGTCATTGCATGTGTGTTCTTTTCTCAAACCACATATGGATCCACCAATGTTATTGCATGTGTGTTCTTTCCATGAACCACATACGGATCCACCAATGTCATTGCATGTGTGTTCTTTCCACTAACCACACATGGATCCACTAGAGTCATTGCATGTGTGTTCTTTCCACAAACCACATATGGATCCAATAATGTTATTGCATGTGTGTTCTTTTCACAAACCACATATGGATCAACCAATGTCATTGCATGTGTGTTCTTTATACAAACCACATATGGATCCACTAGAGTCATTTCATGTGTGTTCTTTTCACAAACCACATATGGACCCACTTGAGTCATTGCATGTGTGTTCTTTCAACAAACCACACATGGATTAACAAATGGCATTGCATGTGTTTTATTGTCACAAACCACATATGGATCAACCAATGTCATTGCATGTGTGTTCCTGTCATGAACTACATATGGCTCCACGAGTGTTCATTGCATGTGTGTTCTTTCCACAAAACACATATGTATCCACTAGAGTCATTGCATGTGTGTTCTTTTCACAAACCACACATGGATCCACCAGAGTCATTGCATGTGTGTTCTTTTCACAAACCACATATGGACCCACCAGAGTCATTGCATGTGTGTTCTTTTCCACAAACCACGTATGTATCCACAAGAGTAATTGCAAGTGTGTTATTGTCACAAACCACATATGGATCAACCAATGTCATTGCATGTGTGTTGTTTCCACAAACCACATATGGATCAACCAATGTCATTGCATGTGTGTTCTTTTCACAAACCACACATGGATCAACCAATGGCATTGCATGTGTGTTCTTTTCACAAACCACACATGGATACATCAGAGTCATTGCATGTGTGTTCTTTTTACAAACCACACATGGATTAACCAATGGCATTGCATGTGTGTTCTTTTCACAAACCACATATGGATCAACCAATGTCATTGCATGTGTGTTCCTATCATTAACCACATATGGATCCACCAATGGCATTGCATGTGTGTTCTTTTTCACAAACCACATGGATCAACCAATGGCATTGCATGTGTGTTCTTTTCACAAACCACACACGGATCAACCAATGGAATTCCATGTGTGTTCTTTTCACAAACCACACAAGGATCCACCAGTGTTCACTGCATGTGTGTTCTTTCCACAAACAACTTATGGATCCACCAATGTCATTGCATGTGTGTTCTTTTCCACAAACCACATGGATCAACCAATGGCATTGCATGTGTGTTCTTTTCACAAACCACACATGGATCAACCAACGGCATTGCATGTGTGTTCTTTTCACAAACCACACATGGATCAACCAATGGAATTGCATGTATGTTCTTTTCACAAACCACACATGGATCCACCAGAGTCATTGCATGTGTGTTCTTTTCACAAACCACACATGGATCCACCAGAGTCATTGCATGTGTGTTCTTTCTACAAACCACATATGGATCAACCAGTGTCATTGCATGTGTGGTCTTTCCACAAACCACATATGGATCAACCAATGTCATTGCATGTGTGTTCTTTCCACAAACCACATATGTATCCACTAGAGTCATTGCATGTGTGTTCTTTCCACAAACCACATATGGACCCACTAGAGTGATTGCATGTGTGTTATTGTCACAAACCACATATGGATCAACCAATGTCATTGCATGGGTGTTCTTTCCACAAACCACATATGGATCAACCAATGGCATTGCATGTGTGTTCTTTTCACAAACCACACATGGATTAACCAATGGCATTGCATGTGTGTTCTTTTCACAAACCACACATGGATCCACTAGAGTCATTGCATGTGTGTTCTTTTTACAAACCATATATGGACCCACTAGAGTCATTGCATGTGTGTTCTTTTCCACAAACCGCATATGTATCCACTAGAGTCATTGCATGTGTGTTCCTATCATGAACCACATATGGATCCACCAGTGTTAATTGCATGTGTGTTCTTTCCACAAACCACATATGGATCCACTAGAGTCATTGCATGTGTGTTCTTTTCACAAACCACATATGGATCCACCAATGTTATTGCATGTGTGTTCTTTCCATGAACCACATACGGATCCACCAATGTCATTGCATGTGTGTTCTTTCCACTAACCACACATGGATCCACTAGAGTCATTGCATGTGTGTTCTTTCCATGAACCACATATGGATCCAACCAATGTCATTGCATGTATGTTCTTTCCATAAACCACATATGAATCCACCAATGTCATTGCATGTGTGTTCTTTATACAAACCACATATGGATCCACTAGAGTCATTGCATGCGGGCTCTTTTCACAAACCACATATGGACCCACTTGAGTCATTGCATGTGTGTTCTTTCGACAAACCACACATGGATTAACAAATGGCATTGCATGTGTTTTATTGTCACAAACCACATATGGATCAACCAATGTCATTGCATGTGTGTTCGTTTCAATAACTACATATTGCTAAACGATTGTTAATTGCATGTGTGTTCTTTCCACAAAACACATATGTATCCACTAGAGTCATTGCATGTGTGTTCTTTTCACAAACCACACACGGATCCACCAGAGTCATTGCATGTGTGTTCTTTTCACAAACCACATATGGACCCACCAGAGTCATTGCATGTGTGTTCTTTTCCACAAACCACATATGTATCCACCAGAGTAATTGCAAGTGTGTTATTGTCACAAACCACATATGGATCAACCAATGTCATTTCATGTGTGTTGTTTCCACAAACCACATATGGATCAACCAATGTCATTGCATGTGTGTTCTTTTCACAAACCACACATGGATCAACCAATGGCATTGCATGTGTGTTCTTTTCACAAACCACACATGGATACATTAGAGTCATTGCATGTGTGTTCTTTTTACAAACCACACATAGATTAACCAATGGCATTGCATGTGTGTTCTTTTCCACAAACCACATATGTATCCACTAGAGTCATTGCATTGTGTGTTCCTATCATGAACCACATATGGATCCACCAGTGTTAATTGCATGTGTGTTCTTTCCACAAACCACATATGGATCCACTAGAGTCATTGCATGTGTGTTCTTTTCTCAAACCACATATGTATCCACCAATGTTATTGCATGTGTGTTCTTTCCATGAACCACATTCGGATCCACCAATGTCATTGCATGTGTGTTCTTTCCACTAACCACACATGGATCCACTAGAGTCATTGCATGTGTGTTCTTTCCACAAACCACATATGGATCCACCAATGTTATTGCATGTGTGTTCTTTTCACAAACCACATATGGATCAACCAATGTCATTGCATGTGTGTTCTTTATACAAACCACATATGGATCCACTAGAGTCATTTCATGTGTGTTCTTTTCACAAACCACATATGGACCCACTTGAGTCATTGCATGTGTGTTCTTTCGACAAACCACACATGGATTAACAAATGGCATTGCATGTGTTTTATTGTCACAAACCACATATGGATCAACCAATGTCATTGCATGTGTCTTCCTGTCATGAACTACATATGGCTCCACGAGTGTTCATTGCATGTGTGTTCTTTCCACAAAACACATATGTATCCACTAGAGTCATTGCATGTGTGTTCTTTTCACAAACCACACATGGATCCACCAGAGTCATTGCATGTGTGTTCTTTTCACAAACCACATATGGACCCACCAGAGTCATTGCATGTGTGTTCTTTTCCACAAACCACGTATATATCCACCAGAGTAATTGCAAGTGTGTTATTGTCACAAACCACATATGGATCAACCAATGTCATTGCATGTGTTGTTTCCACAAACCACATATGGATCAACCAATGTCATTGCATGTGTGTTCTTTTCACAAACCACACATGGATCAACCAATGGCATTGCATGTGTGTTCTTTTCACAAACCACACATGGATACATCAGAGTCATTGCATGTGTGTTCTTTTTACAAACCACACATGGATTAACCAATGGCATTGCATGTGTGTTCTTTTCACAAACCACATATGGATCAACCAATGTCATTGCATGTGTGTTCCTATCATTAACCACATATGGATCCACCAATGGCATTGCATGTGTGTTATTTTTCACAAACCACATGGATCAACCAATGGCATTGCATGTGTGTTCTTTTCACAAACCACACACGGATCAACCAATGGAATTCCATGTGTGTTCTTTTCACAAACCACACAAGGATCCACCAGTGTTCACTGCATGTGTGTTCTTTCCACAAACAACTTATGGATCCACCAATGTCATTGCATGTGTGTTCTTTTCCACAAACCACATGGATCAACCAATGGCATTGCATGTGTGTTCTTTTCACAAACCACACATGGATCAACCAACGGCATTGCATGTGTGTTCTTTTCACAAACCACACATGGATCAACCAATGGAATTGCATGTATGTTCTTTTCACAAACCACACATGGATCCACCAGAGTCATTGCATGTGTGTTCTTTTCACAAACCACACATGGATCCACCAGAGTCATTGCATGTGTGTTCTTTCTACAAACCACATATGGATCAACCAGTGTCATTGCATGTGTGGTCTTTCCACAAACCACATATGGATCAACCAATGTCATTGCATGTGTGTTCTTTTCCACAAACCACATGGATCAACCAATGGCATTGCATGTGTGTTCTTTTCACAAACCACACATGGATCAACCAACGGCATTGCATGTGTGTTCTTTTCACAAACCACACATGGATCAACCAATGGAATTGCATGTATGTTCTTTTCACAAACCACACATGGATCCACCAGAGTCATTGCATGTGTGTTCTTTTCACAAACCACACATGGATCCACCAGAGTCATTGCATGTGTGTTCTTTCTACAAACCACATATGGATCAACCAGTGTCATTGCATGTGTGGTCTTTCCACAAACCACATATGGATCAACCAATGTCATTGCATGTGTGTTCTTTCCACAAACCACATATGTATCCACTAGAGTCATTGCATGTGTGTTCTTTCCACAAACCACATATGTACCCACTAGAGTGATTGCATGTGTGTTATTGTCACAAACCACATATGGATCAACCAATGTCATTGCATGGGTGTTCTTTCCACAAACCACATATGGATCAACCAATGGCATTGCATGTGTGTTCTTTTCACAAACCACACATGGATTAACCAATGGCATTGCATGTGTGTTCTTTTCACAAACCACACATGGATCCACTAGAGTCATTGCATGTGTGTTCTTTTTACAAACCATATATGGACCCACTAGAGTCATTGCATGTGTGTTCTTTTCCACAAACCGCATATGTATCCACTAGAGTCATTGCATGTGTGTTCCTATCATGAACCACATATGGATCCACCAGTGTTAATTGCATGTGTGTTCTTTCCACAAACCACATATGGATCCACTAGAGTCATTGCATGTGTGTTCTTTTCACAAACCACATATGGATCCACCAATGTTATTGCATGTGTGTTCTTTCCATGAACCACATACGGATCCACCAATGTCATTGCATGTGTGTTCTTTCCACTAACCACACATGGATCCACTAGAGTCATTGCATGTGTGTTCTTTCCACAAACCACATATGGATCCACCAATGTCATTGCATGTGTGTTCTTTCCACAAACCACATATGGATCAACCAATGTCATTGCATGTGTGTTCTTTATACAAACCACATATGGATCCACTAGAGTCATTTCATGTGTGTTCTTTTCACAAACCACATATGGACCCACTTGAGTCATTGCATGTGTGTTCTTTCGACAAACCACACATGGATTAACAAATGGCATTGCATGTGTTTTATTGTCACAAACCACATATGGATCAACCAATGTCATTGCATGTGTGTTCCTGTCATGAACTACATATGGCTCCACGAGTGTTCATTGCATGTGTGTTCTTTCCACAAAACACATATGTATCCACTAGAGTCATTGCATGTGTGTTCTTTTCACAAACCACACACGGATCCACCAGAGTCATTGCATGTGTGTTCTTTTCACAAACCACATATGGACCCACCAGAGTCATTGCATGTGTGTTCTTTTCCACAAACCACTTATGTATCCACCAGAGTAATTGCAAGTGTGTTATTGTCACAAACCACATATGGATCAACCAATGTCATTGCATGTGTGTTGTTTCCACAAACCACATATGGATCAACCAATGTCATTGCATGTGTGTTCTTTTCAGAAACCACACATGGATCAACCAATGGCATTGCATGTGTGTTCTTTTCACAAACCACACATGGATACATCAGATTCATTGCATGTGTGTTCTTTTTACAAACCACACATGGAATAACCAATGGCATTGCATGTGTGTTCTTTTCACAAACCACATATGGATCAACCAATGTCATTGCATGTGTGTTCCTATCATTAACCACATATGGATCCACCAATGTCATTGCATGTGTGTTGTTTTCCACAAACCACATGGATCAACCAATGGCATTGCATGTGTGTTCTTTTCACAAACCACACACGGATCAACCAATGGAAGTGCATGTGTGTTCTTTTCAGAAACCACACATGGATCTACCAGTGTTCACTGCATATGTGTTCTTTCCACAAACCACTTATGGATCCACCAATGTCATTGCATGTGTGTTCTTTTCCACAAACCACATGGATCAACCAATGGCATTGCATGTGTGTTCTTTTCACAAACCACATATGGATCAACCAACGGCATTGCATGTGTGTTCGTTTCACAAACCACACATGGATCAACCAATGGGATTGCATGTATGTTCTTTTCACAAACCACACATGGATCCACCAGATTCATTGCATGTGTGTTCTTTTCACAAACCACACATGGATCCACCAGAGTCATTTCATGTGTGTTATTTCCACAAACCACATATGGATCAACCAGTGTCATTGCATGTGTGGTCTTTCCACAAACCACATATGGATCAACCAATGTCATTGCATGTGTGTTCTTTCCACAAACCACATATGTATCCACTAGAGTCATTGCATGTGTGTTCTTTCCATAAACCACATATGGACCCACTAGAGTGATTGCATGTGTGTTATTGTCACAAACCACATATGGATCAACCAATGTCATTGCATGGGTGTTCTTTCCATAAACCACATATGTATCAACCAATGGCATTGCATGTGTGTTCTTTTCACAAACCACACATGGATCAACCAATGGCATTGCATCTGTCTTCTTTTCACAAACCACACATGGATCCACTAGAGTCATTGCATGTGTGTTCTTTTCACAAACCATATATGGACCCACTAGAGTCATTGCATGTGTGTTCTTTTCCACAAACCACATATATATCCACTAGAGTCATTGCATGTGTGTTCCTATCATGAACCACATATGGATCCACCAGTGTTCATTGCATGTGTGTTCTTTCCACAAACCACATATGGATCCACCAATGTCATTGCATGTGTGTTCTTTTCCACAAACCACATATGGATCAACCAATGTCATTGCATGTGTGTTCTTTATACAAACCACATATGGATCCACTAGAGTCATTTCATGTGTGTTCTTTTCACAAACCACATATGGACCCACTTGAGTCATTGCATGTGTGTTCTTTCGACAAACCACACATGGATTAACAAATGGCATTGCATGTGTTTTATTGTCACAAACCACATATGGATCAACCAATGTCATTGCATGTGTGTTCCTGTCATGAACTACATATGGCTCCACGAGTGTTCATTGCATGTGTGTTCTTTCCACAAAACACATATGTATCCACTAGAGTCATTGCATGTGTGTTCTTTTCACAAACCACACACGGATCCACCAGAGTCATTGCATGTGTGTTCTTTTCACAAACCACATATGGACCCACCAGAGTCATTGCATGTGTGTTCTTTTCCACAAACCACATATGTATCCACCAGAGTAATTGCAAGTGTGTTATTGTCACAAACCACATATGGATCAACCAATGTCATTTCATGTGTGTTGTTTCCACAAACCACATATGGATCAACCAATGTCATTGCATGTGTGTTCTTTTCACAAACCACACATGGATCAACCAATGGCATTGCATGTGTGTTCTTTTCACAAACCACACATGGATACATCAGAGTCATTGCATGTGTGTTCTTTTTACAAACCACACATAGATTAACCAATGGCATTGCATGTGTGTTCTTTTCCACAAACCACATATGTATCCACTAGAGTCATTGCATTGTGTGTTCCTATCATGAACCACATATGGATCCACCAGTGTTAATTGCATGTGTGTTCTTTCCACAAACCACATATGGATCCACTAGAGTCATTGCATGTGTGTTCTTTTCTCAAACCACATATGTATCCACCAATGTTATTGCATGTGTGTTCTTTCCATGAACCACATACGGATCCACCAATGTCATTGCATGTGTGTTCTTTCCACTAACCACACATGGATCCACTAGAGTCATTGCATGTGTGTTCTTTCCACAAACCACATATGGATCCACCAATGTTATTGCATGTGTGTTCTTTTCACAAACCACATATGGATCAACCAATGTCATTGCATGTGTGTTCTTTATACAAACCACATATGGATCCACTAGAGTCATTTCATGTGTGTTCTTTTCACAAACCACATATGGACCCACTTGAGTCATTGCATGTGTGTTCTTTCGACAAACCACACATGGATTAACAAATGGCATTGCATGTGTTTTATTGTCACAAACCACATATGGATCAACCAATGTCATTGCATGTGTCTTCCTGTCATGAACTACATATGGCTCCACGAGTGTTCATTGCATGTGTGTTCTTTCCACAAAACACATATGTATCCACTAGAGTCATTGCATGTGTGTTCTTTTCACAAACCACACATGGATCCACCAGAGTCATTGCATGTGTGTTCTTTTCACAAACCACATATGGACCCACCAGAGTCATTGCATGTGTGTTCTTTTCCACAAACCACGTATGTATCCACCAGAGTAATTGCAAGTGTGTTATTGTCACAAACCACATATGGATCAACCAATGTCATTGCATGTGTGTTGTTTCCACAAACCACATATGGATCAACCAATGTCATTGCATGTGTGTTCTTTTCACAAACCACACATGGATCAACCAATGGCATTGCATGTGTGTTCTTTTCACAAACCACACATGGATACATCAGAGTCATTGCATGTGTGTTCTTTTTACAAACCACACATGGATTAACCAATGGCATTGCATGTGTGTTCTTTTTACAAACCACATATGGATCAACCAATGTCATTGCATGTGTGTTCCTATCATTAACCACATATGGATCCACCAATGGCATTGCATGTGTGTTCTTTTTCACAAACCACATGGATCAACCAATGGCATTGCATGTGTGTTCTTTTCACAAACCACACACGGATCAACCAATGGAATTGCATGTGTGTTCTTTTCACAAACCACACAAGGATCCACCAGTGTTCACTGCATGTGTGTTCTTTCCACAAACCACTTATGGATCCACCAATGTCATTGCATGTGTGTTCTTTTCCACAAACCACATGGATCAACCAATGGCATTGCATGTGTGTTCTTTTCACAAACCACACATGGATCAACCAACGGCATTGCATGTGTGTTCTTTTCACAAACCACACATGGATCAACCAATGGAATTGCATGTATGTTCTTTTCACAAACCACACATGGATCCACCAGAGTCATTGCATGTGTGTTCTTTTCACAAACCACACATGGATCCACCAGAGTCATTGCATGTGTGTTCTTTCTACAAACCACATATGGATCAACCAGTGTCATTGCATGTGTGGTCTTTCCACAAACCACATATGGATCAACCAATGTCATTGCATGTGTGTTCTTTCCACAAACCACATATGTATCCACTAGAGTCATTGCATGTGTGTTCTTTCCACAAACCACATATGGACCCACTAGAGTGATTGCATGTGTGTTATTGTCACAAACCACATATGGATCAACCAATGTCATTGCATGGGTGTTCTTTCCACAAACCACATATGGATCAACCAATGGCATTGCATGTGTGTTCTTTTCACAAACCACACATGGATTAACCAATGGCATTGCATGTGTGTTCTTTTCACAAACCACACATGGATCCACTAGAGTCATTGCATGTGTGTTCTTTTTACAAACCATATATGGACCCACTAGAGTCATTGCATGTGTGTTCTTTTCCACAAACCGCATATGTATCCACTAGATTCATTGCATGTGTGTTCCTATCATGAACCACATATGGATCCACCAGTGTTAATTGCATGTGTGTTCTTTCCACAAACCACATATGGATCCACTAGAGTCATTGCATGTGTGTTCTTTTCACAAACCACATATGGATCCACCAATGTTATTGCATGTGTGTTCTTTCCATGAACCACATACGGATCCACCAATGTCATTGCATGTGTGTTCTTTCCACTAACCACACATGGATCCACTAGAGTCATTGCATGTGTGTTCTTTCCACAAACCACATATGGATCCACCAATGTCATTGCATGTGTGTTCTTTTCCACAAACCACATATGGATCAACCAATGTCATTGCATGTGTGTTCTTTATACAAACCACATATGGATCCACTAGAGTCATTTCATGTGTGTTCTTTTCACAAACCACATATGGACCCACTTGAGTCATTGCATGTGTGTTCTTTCGACAAACCACACATGGATTAACAAATGGCATTGCATGTGTTTTATTGTCACAAACCACATATGGATCAACCAATGTCATTGCATGTGTGTTCCTGTCATGAACTACATATGGCTCCACGAGTGTTCATTGCATGTGTGTTCTTTCCACAAAACACATATGTATCCACTAGAGTCATTGCATGTGTGTTCTTTTCACAAACCACACACGGATCCACCAGAGTCATTGCATGTGTGTTCTTTTCACAAACCACATATGGACCCACCAGAGTCATTGCATGTGTGTTCTTTTCCACAAACCACTTATGTATCCACCAGAGTAATTGCAAGTGTGTTATTGTCACAAACCACATATGGATCAACCAATGTCATTGCATGTGTGTTGTTTCCACAAACCACATATGGATCAACCAATGTCATTGCATGTGTGTTCTTTTCAAACCACACATGGATCAACCAATGGCATTGCATGTGTGTTCTTTTCACAAACCACACATGGATACATCAGATTCATTGCATGTGTGTTCTTTTACAAACCACATGGAATAACCAATGGCATTGCATGTGTGTTCTTTTCACAAACCACATATGGATCAACCAATGTCATTGCATGTGTGTTCCTATCATTAACCACATATGGATCCACCAATGTCATTGCATGTGTGTTGTTTTCCACAAACCACATGGATCAACCAATGGCATTGCATGTGTGTTCTTTTCACAAACCACACACGGATCAACCAATGGAAGTGCATGTGTGTTCTTTTCAGAAACCACACATGGATCTACCAGTGTTCACTGCATGTGTGTTCTTTCCACAAACCACTTATGGATCCACCAATGTCATTGCATGTGTGTTCTTTTCCACAAACCACATGGATCAACCAATGGCATTGCATGTGTGTTCTTTTCACAAACCACATATGGATCAACCAACGGCATTGCATGTGTGTTCGTTTCACAAACCACACATGGATCAACCAATGGCATTGCATGTATGTTCTTTTCACAAACCACACATGGATCCACCAGATTCATTGCATGTGTGTTCTTTTCACAAACCACACATGGATCCACCAGAGTCATTTCATGTGTGTTATTTCCACAAACCACATATGGATCAACCAGTGTCATTGCATGTGTGGTCTTTCCACAAACCACATATGGATCAACCAATGTCATTGCATGTGTGTTCTTTCCACAAACCACATATGTATCCACTAGAGTCATTGCATGTGTGTTCTTTCCATAAACCACATATGGACCCACTAGAGTGATTGCATGTGTGTTATTGTCACAAACCACATATGGATCAACCAATGTCATTGCATGGGTGTTCTTTCCATAAACCACATATGTATCAACCAATGGCATTGCATGTGTGTTCTTTTCACAAACCACACATGGATCAACCAATGGCATTGCATGTGTGTTCTTTTCACAAACCACACATGGATCCACTAGAGTCATTGCATGTGTGTTCTTTTCACAAACCATATATGGACCCACTAGAGTCATTGCATGTGTGTTCTTTTCCACAAACCACATATATATCCACTAGAGTCATTGCATGTGTGTTCCTATCATGAACCACATATGGATCCACCAGTGTTCATTGCATGTGTGTTCTTTCCACAAACCACATATGGATCCACCAATGTCATTGCATGTGTGTTCTTTTCCACAAACCACATATGGATCAACCAATGTCATTGCATGTGTGTTCTTTATACAAACCACATATGGATCCACTAGAGTCATTTCATGTGTGTTCTTTTCACAAACCACATATGGACCCACTTGAGTCATTGCATGTGTGTTCTTTCGACAAACCACACATGGATTAACAAATGGCATTGCATGTGTTTTATTGTCACAAACCACATATGGATCAACCAATGTCATTGCATGTGTGTTCCTGTCATGAACTACATATGGCTCCACGAGTGTTCATTGCATGTGTGTTCTTTCCACAAAACACATATGTATCCACTAGAGTCATTGCATGTGTGTTCTTTTCACAAACCACACACGGATCCACCAGAGTCATTGCATGTGTGTTCTTTTCACAAACCACATATGGACCCACCAGAGTCATTGCATGTGTGTTCTTTTCCACAAACAACATATGTATCCACCAGAGTAATTGCAAGTGTGTTATTGTCACAAACCACATATGGATCAACCAATGTCATTTCATGTGTGTTGTTTCCACAAACCACATATGGATCAACCAATGTCATTGCATGTGTGTTCTTTTCACAAACCACACATGGATCAACCAATGGCATTGCATGTGTGTTCTTTTCACAAACCACACATGGATACATCAGAGTCATTGCATGTGTGTTCTTTTTACAAACCACACATAGATTAACCAATGGCATTGCATGTGTGTTCTTTTCCACAAACCACATATGTATCCACTAGAGTCATTGCATTGTGTGTTCCTATCATGAACCACATATGGATCCACCAGTGTTAATTGCATGTGTGTTCTTTCCACAAACCACATATGGATCCACTAGAGTCATTGCATGTGTGTTCTTTTCTCAAACCACGTATGTATCCACCAATGTTATTGCATGTGTGTTCTTTCCATGAACCACATACGGATCCACCAATGTCATTGCATGTGTGTTCTTTCCACTAACCACACATGGATCCACTAGAGTCATTGCATGTGTGTTCTTTCCACAAACCACATATGGATCCACCAATGTTATTGCATGTGTGTTCTTTTCACAAACCACATATGGATCAACCAATGTCATTGCATGTGTGTTCTTTATACAAACCACATATGGATCCACTAGAGTCATTTCATGTGTGTTCTTTTCACAAACCACATATGGACCCACTTGAGTCATTGCATGTGTGTTCTTTCGACAAACCACACATGGATTAACAAATGGCATTGCATGTGTTTTATTGTCACAAACCACATATGGATCAACCAATGTCATTGCATGTGTGTTCCTGTCATGAACTACATATGGCTCCACGAGTGTTCATTGCATGTGTGTTCTTTCCACAAAACACATATGTATCCACTAGAGTCATTGCATGTGTGTTCTTTTCACAAACCACACATGGATCCACCAGAGTCATTACATGTGTGTTCTTTTCACAAACCACATATGGACCCACCAGAGTCATTGCATGTGTGTTCTTTTCCACAAACCACGTATGTATCCACCAGAGTAATTGCAAGTGTGTTATTGTCACAAACCACATATGGATCAACCAATGTCATTGCATGTGTGTTGTTTCCACAAACCACATATGGATCAACCAATGTCATTGCATGTGTGTTCTTTTCACAAACCACACATGGATCAACCAATGGCATTGCATGTGTGTTCTTTTCACAAACCACACATGGATACATCAGTCATTGCATGTGTGTTCTTTTACAAACCACACATGGATTAACCAATGGCATTGCATGTGTGTTCTTTTTACAAACCACATATGGATCAACCAATGTCATTGCATGTGTGTTCCTATCATTAACCACATATGGATCCACCAATGGCATTGCATGTGTGTTCTTTTTCACAAACCACATGGATCAACCAATGGCATTGCATGTGTGTTCTTTTCACAAACCACACACGGATCAACCAATGGAATTGCATGTGTGTTCTTTTCACAAACCACACAAGGATCCACCAGTGTTCACTGCATGTGTGTTCTTTCCACAAACCACTTATGGATCCACCAATGTCATTGCATGTGTGTTCTTTTCCACAAACCACATGGATCAACCAATGGCATTGCATGTGTGTTCTTTTCACAAACCACACATGGATCAATCGGCATTGCATGTGTGTTCTTTTCACAAACCACACATGGATCAACCAATGGAATTGCATGTATGTTCTTTTCACAAACCACACATGGATCCACCACTGGTCATTGCATGTGTGTTCTTTTCACAAACCACACATGGATCCACCAGAGTCATTGCATGTGTGTTCTTTCTACAAACCACATATGGATCAACCAGTGTCATTGCATGTGTGGTCTTTCCACAAACCACATATGGATCAACCAATGTCATTGCATGTGTGTTCTTTCCACAAACCACATATGTATCCACTAGAGTCATTGCATGTGTGTTCTTTCCACAAACCACATATGGACCCACTAGAGTGATTGCATGTGTGTTATTGTCACAAACCACATATGGATCAACCAATGTCATTGCATGGGTGTTCTTTCCACAAACCACATATGGATCAACCAATGGCATTGCATGTGTGTTCTTTTCACAAACCACACATGGATTAACCAATGGCATTGCATGTGTGTTCTTTTCACAAACCACACATGGATCCACTAGAGTCATTGCATGTGTGTTCTTTTTACAAACCATATATGGACCCACTAGAGTCATTGCATGTGTGTTCTTTTCCACAAACCGCATATGTATCCACTAGAGTCATTGCATGTGTGTTCCTATCATGAACCACATATGGATCCACCAGTGTTAATTGCATGTGTGTTCTTTCCACAAACCACATATGGATCCACTAGAGTCATTGCATGTGTGTTCTTTTCACAAACCACATATGGATCCACCAATGTTATTGCATGTGTGTTCTTTCCATGAACCACATACGGATCCACCAATGTCATTGCATGTGTGTTCTTTCCACTAACCACACATGGATCCACTAGAGTCATTGCATGTGTGTTCTTTCCACAAACCACATATGGATCCACCAATGTCATTGCATGTGTGTTCTTTTCCACAAACCACATATGGATCCACCAATGTCATTGCATGTGTGTTCTTTATACAAACCACATATGGATCCACTAGAGTCATTTCATGTGTGTTCTTTTCACAAACCATATGTACCAACTTGAGTCATTGCATGTGTGTTCTTTCGACAAACCACACATGGATTAACAAATGGCATTGCATGTGTTTTATTGTCACAAACCACATATGGATCAACCAATGTCATTGCATGTGTGTTCCTGTCATGAACTACATATGGCTCCACGAGTGTTCATTGCATGTGTGTTCTTTCCACAAAACACATATGTATCCACTAGAGTCATTGCATGTGTGTTCTTTTCACAAACCACATGGATCCACCAGAGTCATTGCATGTGTGTTCTTTTCACAAACCACATATGGACCCACCAGAGTCATTGCATGTGTGTTATTTTCCACAAACCACTTATGTATCCACCAGAGTAATTGCAAGTGTGTTATTGTCACAAACCACATATGGATCAACCAATGTCATTGCATGTGTGTTGTTTCCACAAACCACATATGGATCAACCAATGTCATTGCATGTGTGTTCTTTTCACAAACCACACATGGATCAACCAATGGCATTGCATGTGTGTTCTTTTCACAAACCACACATGGATACATCAGATTCATTGCATGTGTGTTCTTTTTACAAACCACACATGGAATAACCAATGGCATTGCATGTGTGTTCTTTTCACAAACCACATATGGATCAACCAATGTCATTGCATGTGTGTTCCTATCATTAACCACATATGGATCCACCAATGTCATTGCATGTGTGTTGTTTTCCACAAACCACATGGATCAACCAATGGCATTGCATGTGTGTTCTTTTCACAAACCACACACGGATCAACCAATGGAAGTGCATGTGTGTTCTTTTCAGAAACCACACATGGATCTACCAGTGTTCACTGCATGTGTGTTCTTTCCACAAACCACTTATGGATCCACCAATGTCATTGCATGTGTGTTCTTTTCCACAAACCACATGGATCAACCAATGGCATTGCATGTGTGTTCTTTTCACAAACCACATATGGATCAACCAACGGCATTGCATGTGTGTTCGTTTCACAAACCACACATGGATCAACCAATGGC
Source organism: Avena insularis (assembly GCA_023614405.1). Lineage (NCBI taxonomy): Eukaryota > Viridiplantae > Streptophyta > Magnoliopsida > Poales > Poaceae > Avena > Avena insularis. The sequence continues at coordinate 302,952,742 of CM042692.1, read as the reverse complement.
ATTGCATGTATGTTCTTTTCACAAACCACACATGGATCCACCAGATTCATTGCATGTGTGTTCTTTTCACAAACCACACATGGATCCACCAGAGTCATTTCATGTGTGTTATTTCCACAAACCACATATGGATCAACCAGTGTCATTGCATGTGTGGTCTTTCCACAAACCACATATGGATCAACCAATGTCATTGCATGTGTGTTCTTTCCACAAACCACATATGTATCCACTAGAGTCATTGCATGTGTGTTCTTTCCATAAACCACATATGGACCCACTAGAGTGATTGCATGTGTGTTATTGTCACAAACCACATATGGATCAACCAATGTCATTGCATGGGTGTTCTTTCCATAAACCACATATGGATCAACCAATGGCATTGCATGTGTGTTCTTTTCACAAACCACACATGGATCAACCAATGGCATTGCATGTGTGTTCTTATCACAAACCACACATGGATCCACTAGAGTCATTGCATGTGTGTTCTTTTCACAAACCATATATGGACCCACTAGAGTCATTGCATGTGTGTTCTTTTCCACAAACCACATATATATCCACTAGAGTCATTGCATGTGTGTTCCTATCATGAACCACATATGGATCCACCAGTGTTCATTGCATGTGTGTTCTTTCCACAAACCACATATGGATCCACTAGAGTCATTGCATGTGGGTTCTTTTCACAAACCACATATGGATCCACCAATGTTACTGCATGTGTGTTCTTTCCATGAACCACATATGGATCCACCAATGTCATTGCATATGTGTTCTTTCCACTAACCACACATGGATCCACTAGAGTCATTGCATGTGTGTTCTTTCCATAAACCACATATGGATCCACCAATTTCCTTGCATGTGTGTTATTTTCCACAAACCACATATGTATCCACTAGAGTAATTGCATGTGTGTTATTGTCACAAACCACATATGGATCCACCAATGTCATTGCATGTGTGTTCTTTCCACTAAACCACGTAAGATCGCGTCTTCTAGAAGCCCCCCTAAAGAACTAGTTATCCGATCCGATTGTCGCAGACCGTTCGATTAGGGCGCGTGGACGAATAAGATGGTTCTTCGTAAGAGCGATCCACGAGTAGGCTTTTCTGTGACATGATTGGCCGCTGTTACATTTTCACTTATATTACTATTATTTCCACTCCCCTATAGCCTACTAGTAATATCATAGAGCTCGTGAGTGAGCACGTCTGCTCTGCAGCCCCCTCTCTCATCCACCACACGTCACTGTGCCCAGACGACGCCACCGGATTTTGTGCGTCGTGCCCGGACGACATCCACCAATACTCGGGTCGCTACCTTCATGCTAAGAAATCATTTTACATGCTTTTGAACTTACCCTAAATATTCCTGCTATTCGCCGATCTAACTGTTGATCTTTTTTCCGGTTTCTCGACGAACTTCAGATGTGGCATATGTTGTAGCCCAAGAATCTAGAGATCCTCGCGTGCAACTTTGCAGCAACGTTCTCGCTCGTGTGCTCCCACCCAGGATGCTTTCACCGTTACTCCTACCACAAGCTCCCGCTCCACGAGCTCGCGTGCCCGCACGGCGCGTGCTCCTGCATGGAGCCGGGTTGCAACTACACTAGCCCGCCGGCAGAGCTCGTCGTCCACCTTGCAGAGGAGCACTTGATCGAAGTGATTAGGATCTCGTACGGGTGATGGTCCAAAATATATCGAGCTCGCTGGGGAACCCCAAGAGGAAGGTATGATGAGAACAACAGCAAGTTTTCCCTCAGTACGAAACCAAGGTTATCAATCCAGTAGGAGCAAGGAAACACCCCAAAGGTGTTACTAGCTTAGCCTTGGCAAGGCGCACTACCGGTGCTAGTAGCAACATGGAGACCTGCACAACACAACCACAGAACTTTGCCCCCAACTTGCGATGAGGTTGTCAATCTCACCGTTTTGCTGAAAACAAAGTATTAAACGTATCGAATGGAAGGAAGTAATAGTTTGCAGAAAGTAAACACAAAGCAGTAAACAGTTTGTAGATTGAATGTAAAAGAAAGGATAGAACCAAGCATGGAACATCAAAAATTATAGATAAAACCATATGAAATCATATGAAAAGTACTCCAAAGTGTGGACAAAACACAAGAAAGTAGATAAAACCAAGCATGAAATCATATGAAAAGTACTCCAAAGTGTGGACAAAACACAAGAAAGTACATAAAACCAAGCATGGAACATCAAAAATTATAGATACATTTGCAATGTATCAACATCCCCAAGCTTAACTCCTGCTCGTCCTCGAGTAGGTAAGTGATAAAAAGAAAGAATAATCTTTGAGGTGACATGCACCATCATAAACTTGATCAAAGTATTGGTAAAACATTCAAAGCTGGGATCATAGTACTTCAATCATAGCATGAAAGACAAAGTTCTAGCAATAAGACAAAGAAACTATGATGCAACATGAAAAGGCATAAACAAAAGATTCATGAATAACAATGCTTTGCAAGACGTTTGTTTGTTTCACATATAGAAAACATAGCATAATAGCATTCAGCTTGTCCCTCATAGAGTAGCAAATATAAATGCATAGGACACCTTCAAAGTTCATGAGAGTGACTAGATACAAATAGTTTAAAACAAGCAATATCAAGGTATGCATCAATCAACTAGTTTTGGGACAATGCACATATAACTAAGAATGGCCACTATGCTCTCAGAGTAGGTGCATAATGATAGAAGGTGGAGACTCAATATAATGGTGGAAGAAAGGCCTTCATAGAAGGAAGTAGGGATTCAAGTCTCATAAAGAGCTTCCAAAAATTATGGTACTTATAGATTTCAGCTCTCATTGCCCCTATCATAAGCATCTTGAAGGTTATTAAGGTTAAAGTGACACAACTAAGAGGATATGCTTGACAAGTTATAAACCGAAATCTCATGCCCCTTACTTACGAAGACCAAACCTCATGCTACTCAACTTTAGTCACGAGTAATATATTGTCATTGTAAGTACATATGTATCATAAAGAACCGCCAACGGGGTACCCCTTGAACATGATATAGGAGCTATTCCATAATCAAAATGACAAGGCAAGCAGACAATGAGCATCTCAGCGATCTTTTTATTTGCTATTTGCATAGGTTTTTATTTAGGAAGCTTCATAGAGTGCTCATTATGGTGATGCTGCAAGTTTCTACCATGATTAGGCATGGCTTAGGCTAGCGGCCCAGGCGTTTCTCTAACACACATACAAACTCCATGATCTTACAAGTTCCACTTTTATTTCATACCGCAGGGATCCATAAGCAAAAGAACATGATATCAACGGGGTACAAAGTACAAGTGCAATGTTGAAAGCGTTCCCCATGATACATGGTTCTGCTAATTTCAACTTATAAAGCGCAAGCATATACACAACAAAGAAGGACCCAATGGTTCAGGTTTATTAAATGCAAAAAAGTAAAGTGTGCCATCAAGTTCGTGAGAGCTTTAATCACTAGTTTTCTCATAAAAAATTTAATTTGGAAGGTAGACAAAAACATGAATATACTTGGAATAGAATATGCTAGTAGGTAGGTATGGTGGACCCTTTGGAATAACTTGGTTTAAGGACTTGGATGCATGAGTGGAACTCATACTTGGTTGTGGAGGCTAGCAAAAGACTGGGAGCGACAAACTAAGAGAGCAATAATGGCCATAATCATGCAGAGTGACAAAACATCATTGATCAAAGTATAAAGTGATACTACAAGTTGAAAACTAAAGGATCATAAAGGCTATGGTGACTTGGGATAGTCATAACATGGTGTGAGCATGCGCCAAGTCAACCCAAATAAAGCATCAAAGGAGAATACCATAATACTATGCTTTAATATGCTAAAACAACGCATGATTCATCCAAGGCACATTAAGCAATCTCAATTGTTTATAACAAGTCATGATATAGCAAATAATACTAAGCATAAAGCCAAAACAATATCAAGCATGGCATGACAAAGCATAGGCCACAGTCAAAAACAAGCTCTCTTTACCACTTAAGCATGAACTTTCCTACTCTTTTCCAAATCAAACCAAACTATTTGAAAACCAAAGAATGAAAGAGGGGGTCCAACCAATTTATTCAGCAAACTAAGCAAACAAAGCAAACGAAAAACTAAAATGAAAACGAAAAAGAAGACGCTCCAAGAACAACACAACTGTGCATGAAACAATAAAAATGAAGCGTTTGGAAGAAACCTGGGATTTTTATTGATGAAGAAGGGGATGCCTTGGGCATCCCCCAAGCTTTGACGCTTGTACTTCTTGGATATTTCTTGGGTGACACGCGTGGCATCCTCAAGCTTGAGCTTTATTCCATCCTTCATCTCATTACTCATTCCTTCCATACACCTGAAATTTTTCCTTCATACAAAACTTCACACAATCTTTATTAGCAACATTAGTGCACTCAAGATAATAAGTCTTTAGGTTCAGTTCTAACACCAATAAATCTTCCATTAGAAAACTAGATACTGTAGCACTTCCATCAAAAAGCTCAATTACTCAAAAGAACTCAAAAAGGAACCAACAAGAAGCAAATGCAGAAAATGGCGGAAATCTGTCAAAACAGATCAGCAGGTAAATACGAATTTTTTCGAAGACCTTCTGTTGATCAAATCAAAAAGTGTTGAACTAACGGAAGTTAGATAACAACCTAGGGCAGAAGCACAAAAATTCACGCCTCAAAAGGACGTACATAGATTTTACACGAATTTTTATGTTGAAGCACAGAAATCTGTTTCGGGGCAGCAACTTTCCCAATCATTACTTCTCTCTCATTAGAGGTTACTCTTGGCACAAAAAGCAAATAAAAAGGATAAGGAGCGGTTATTACTTAAGTAATAACTTCCAACACTCATCTAAAACTTTTGGGTTATCTTCCAATAAGTACTTTTCTTTAACGCCTTTAAGTTAGGCATAAGAAGCAAGAAAAAGGATCAAGTGTTCTCAAATGAAGAAGCATTAAAACCAAATTTCTTGCCCTTACCTGTCTTACTTTTATTCTTAACCTTGGGAAACATATGATTGTTTGGTGGAGAAGCAAGGTGCATGGTCCCCTTTCCCACATCTATTATAGCTCCAAGGAGTTCTAATAGGGACCTTCCAAGTGTAATTTGTCCTTTTCCTACACATTCAATAACAAGATAATCAATAGAAATCATTTTCCCAAGGATCTTTGTAAACACTCCTTCAGCTATTCCAATAGCTAATATTGTAGCATTATTAGTAAGAGATATTTATTTTCCTCCTTCAGAAAGCCCCCAAAGATTCAAAGATTCATAAATATCTTTGGGCATAAGACAAAATTCGGACATGATATCACAGCGAGCTTGAAAAGTTTCATTATTTATATCAATCTTTACTGTGGGGAGCCACTTTGATGGTTCAGAATTTATTGGAACATAATTATGATGTTCTCTAAGCGTGTTATAGCAATCTTTCAAACTAGCAGTGCTGCTCTCAAGAGTGTTCAATCTAGCAAATATGTTTGTGAAAGAAATATTAGTTTTGCTAGGCAAGTTGTAAGTAAAGACCAATTTCTTTATAGCATTAACAGCATCATCCTCATTGCATTGGAGGAAATCTCCTCCCACAATAGCATCTAAAGCATATCTATAGCAAAGAGCAATTCCAAGGTAAAAATTGCTAAGGAACAAGCTTTGAGTCATTTTAGGCTCAGTTTTTTCATGTAGATCAGAGATTCTAGACCAAGCTTCCTTGAAGCTCTCCTCAATTCCTTGTTTAAAAGTGAAAATCATTTCCTCAGGTGACATAGTGATTGGAGGAAGGCTAGACATATTGGCAACTTAAGATAGAAACTATTTTTTGTGTGTTTTCAATAAAGAAAGCAAACTAGTAAAACTATTTTTTTTGTGTTTTTGATAAATAAACAAGCAAACAAAACAAAAGTAAACTAAGCAAAACAAAAATAACAAAGTAAAGAGATTGGTTATGAGGGACTCCCCTTGTGAAGATGTCCTTGACTCCCCGGCAACGGCGCCAGAAAAAGAGCTTGATGGCCCAAAATATATCGAGCTCGTTGGGGAACCCCAAGAGGAAGGTATGATGAGCACAGCAGCAAGTTTTCCCTCAGTACAAAACCAAGGTTATCAATCCAGTAGGAGCAAGGAAACACCCCAAAGGTGTTGCTAGCTAAGCCTTGGCGGGCCGTACTACCAGTGCTAGTAGCAACATGGAGACCTGCACAACACAACCACTGAACTTTGCCCCCAACTTGCGATGAGGTTGTCAATCTCACCGTTTTTGCTGAAAACAAAGGATTAAACGTATCAAATGGAAGGAAGTAATAGTTTGCATAAAGTAAACATAAAGGAGTAAACAGTTTGTATATTGAATGTAAAAGAAAGGACCGGGGTCCATAGTTCACTAGAGGTGGCTCTCCTTAAGATAGATAACATGCTGGGTGAACAAATTACAGCGGGGAATTGACAAACATCGAGAAAGCATACAAGCATATACTAATCATCTTGACTCCTTTGAGACTTGATTGGGCATTACAACATTATACATAGACCGCCATCCAACTGCATCTATGACTAATAATCCACCTTCAGGTTATCATCCGAACCCGCTCCAGTATTAAGTTGCAAGCAACAGATTATTGCTTTACGAATTGCGTGTAAAGTAAACAATACGATTGTTCTATGAACAAAGGATTGTTGTTTTCTCCCTAGTAGCAACAGCACATCTAGTACCTTAGAGATTTATGTCACTTCCCCAGATTACCAGATGCATGAACCCACTATCAAGCATAAATACTAACTCTTGGATTTGCTAGCATCTACTTTGCCAAGATAGCTACTAACAACGAAAAGCATGCAAGATCACAAATAACAAAGACATGATAGAATCAATAATCAATCTGAAATAGCATCTCAATATCCATCGGATCCCCGCAAACACAACATGCAGAATTACAAATAGATGAACTTGATCATGAACGGAGCTCACAAGACCTAAACATGAAAGCACAAAGGAGGAGAACCAGCCATCTAGCTACTACATGGACCCGTAGTCCAGAGATGAACTACTCACGCATCACACCAAAGGCTTGCATGATGATGAAGAAGGCCTCCAGGATGAATTCCCCTCTTCGGAAAGGTGCCGGGAAGAGCTTCAGATCCCTCCCGATCTAGGGACGGAGATGACGGCAGCTACAGACTCTTTCGTGGAATTTTGATCGAGCCTTAGGGTTTCCGTATCAGAGGCAATATATAGGCGGAAGGAGAGGAAGAGGGGGTGCCTGGGCTAGCCACACCACCCCTGGCGCGGGCCAAGCCTGGCCGCGCGGCCAGGTGGTGTGGCCTCCCTCTGGCCCTTCTCCGTCTCGTATTCTGGCTCCAAGTGTCCCCCGGTAAAATAATGACTTTGGCTTTTGTCTCGTCCAATTCCGATAATATTCATTTTCTGACTTTCCTGGAACCAAAAATAGCAGAAAATAGGCAGCTGGCACTATGGCTCTTGTTAATAGGTTAGTCCAAGAAATCATATGAAAAGTACTCCAAAGTGTGGACAAAACACAACAAAGTATATAAAACCAAGCATGGAACATCAAAAATTATAGATACATTTGCAATGTATCAACGGGCAAGCCCAACTTCTCCAAGAGCAGGTGCCGTTCATTGACTCGGCACGCCGCCGGCTAATTTTCTAGGGGGGGACGGCTCTGTTTTCGTCCTGACCATCACCGTCGGTGTTCCGGGAGCCAGAGCTGGGCCCACCTTCGTGTGTGCGATATGAGTCAGGTCGATCTCATGCGCCTGGCCCGTATACACGGTGCGCATGTGGGCGAACGCCCAGCCGCCGTCGTCCGATAGCATTCTTGTGCTAGCCGAGGTGTCGAGCTGCCTGACGCCGCGGGAGGTGGAGTATGCGGACCTAAGGTTGATCCTATGTGTTCCATCTCAGTACCTTGTCAGTGCTAGACCGAACAGATAGATGCATTTCTACCTTTGTATTGAGAAGACCGACAGGGAAATGTAGTACTTATGATGTCGTTACTATTAGACTTAAGCGATGCTTCTCAGGTGCGTAGAGCATACATGTTGTGCTAATGTACCCCAGTTGTAGTTTTTAGTACTCCTTAATAATTCGACGAGTTATTGGTCCAATCAGCTTGCTGTTGTCACGTTGCAAAGTCTGCTTGCTCTGGACATACTGGCAATACCGTGTGCTCCCGCCCCCGCAAGTCAGTGTCACGTGTTCCGTGGGCTCACCTGCCAGTGTCACGCCCCCCTTCTCCTCCTTCCCCTCGAAGCCACTGTCCCAACTTCTCTTCCATCCTACCACTCCCGTCTGATGTTGTAATCTAATTTTCGTTGGATTGTTTACATGTAATCTACGTTGATAATGCAACATGCAAATGGCACAGACACAATTTCTAAAGTGGAAGCACTCACACGCTACTATTACACATATTTCTAAATATAGCTCGACAAACCCATTACAATAATTGTACTCGCACTAAACACAACCAAAATTGCAACCATCCTAAAAAACATCTAAACCCACAGCGCTATCATCGGAGTCCACCTCGATTGGTGACACCGTTGTGCCCTTCCCAGCGACATCCACTCCTGCCTGTGGCTTGCCCTTCGCCAAGGAGGCAACAATGGCGTTCTGCACAGCTTCGTCCCTGTCGTCCTCCACATCGGAATCAACAATGATGAAGGTGACGGGGTTGGCATGGACCGAGCGCCGTCGCGCCTGGCGTCTCCTGCTTGAGCTCGACGCCGCATCAGTCCTTCTACAGGTAGGAGGGGCCGAGATCGGATACGTAGTGTCGTAGCTACTCTCAAGAAACCATGGCCATTTGATACTACGACGGTAGGATCTTGGGGTAGAACCACCACGGCGAGCCCTACCGGAAGCGGTGGAGCGGATGGATCTGCCGGCACGAGCCATGACAAGTTCCTAGGAAAGAGTAAGATTGTGGGCCATGCGTGTCTGGTTCCTGACCAAGGCCTCCCAGTGATATGTACGCGAGTAAGGTGCCAAAAAAATTCGTCCAATGCGTGCGAGAGGGCCTTTGAACCACGAAGGTGCGAGGTTTGGTTGACAAGTCCGCACACTAGGCCCCCCACCTGTTAGCCAAATGTGGACGGTAGGATTCTGCCCGAGTTATTAAGTGGGGATAAATCACGCTTCACCACTACCCTGACATCCAAAGGCTCCTCTTTCCTCTGCCCTCGCTCCCCTCGCTCATGGCTCGCAGCTCATGCATTTTGTCTCGGGCGGAATCAGTGTTGGCTCAACGCCGTCAGGCGGGTGCCCCCATAAGGTACCGGAGGGCGTCCTACGATTACTACCCCGATATGATGTGTTTGTGCAGTGAGAAGATGCCAAGATGGATTTCATGGACCAACAAAAATACTGCAGGAAAATTCAGCAACTGCAGCATTAGAGCGGTAAGTTCATACTGTAGGTACAATGGTAACCCGGATCCGAAAAGAGTAATGTAATTCTTTTTTTTTGTTTCCTTCGATCTACTTCGCAGGAAGGGAGGGGACTGGCTGTGACAAATTTGTGTGGATCAAAAAGGCACTGACAGGTTTTCACAAAGAGCTTGTTCAGGATCTGTGTGATGCTGTGTGGGACAAGAAAGAGGAGATTTGTGCGATGGAGCGAGAGATCTGGGAGCTTCGCCAGGTGCAGGGGAGGCAGGGGCAGGGAGGTGGTGAGACAGACGAGCTCAATATTAGGCCAGATAGTGGAATCAATTTCCTCATTATCTGGGCATTATCTGTTGCATTTGCAGTTTATGTTTCCATGTCGTTGTCCAGCAGCTGAAATAAGTTGCTTCTTCGTGGAGTGTAGCAGCCAGCTTAGAAATTGTTTTTCAGCCCAGAAACTTATCATAAGTGTAATGCCAATAGCAGGGATTTATTAAGCGCTTATAAATAATTCATGTCTGTACCACTAACACCCATCGATTTTGGAGACCCCTTAACTGCTCAGCTATCGCGATTGTTCAGATAGTAGTGGCACAGTCACAATTTCGGATTCAACTAGTGGCCTCAGCCGTATCCAATCCTAAAGTCGTGATACATTTTACTCCGAGTACGAGAGGCAGATTGTTATGCCCGACAAGTTCCATGCACACAGCTCCAGAGTTTAACCAAACTACATATATAGGTTCAAGTTCAATACATCGTTAGGCTTCTACACTGCTAGCCTTCTTTCTTTGCTTGGGTGCCAACTTTCTTCCTCTTGCCTTCACGTCCACTAGCTTCTTCATCTCCTGCCTTCTTCCTCTTCCTGGGTGCCAATTTTCTTACCTTCACGTACCCTGCATCTCCGGGTCGAGGGAAGTCAGGCCACTCAGCACCAGAATCTTGTCCAGCATCATCACTCCACTCGTTTTGGTTTCCTTCCCGCAGCAAAATCACTGAGTCAGCTGTCTTGTTTCTTACCTTGCGCTTCCTGTAAAAAAACATTACATGGATTACTACCTTATATCTACAGACTATAAACAATTTTTTGTGTGAATGTACCATATCATACCTAGGTTTGGGAGCATTAAGGGGACAACCCACTGCTCTATGGCCTATAAGATGGCAGGTCTTGCATCTGTTTTTGCCCTTCTTGGTAGCACAGAAAGCCGAACCCTTCTTCTCGAGAAAATTCTTAAACCTATTCACCTGAGGTCTTCCTCTGCCCCTTTTTGTAACTGGCTGGCAAAGCTCGAAAGACAGTTGGAATTGAGGCCACTGAGATGGGTCTGTACATGGCTCGACAGATCCAGCGTACGCAGCTCTCAACTTTTACATAGAGTAGTAGTCTGACAAATACTAATCCAAATGTGGTAGAGTTCTTTACTTCACCAAGAAGGACAAGGCATGGTCGCAAGGTTTCTCAGTATGCTGCCACTCTAAGCAGGTGCATTCTCGCAGCTGGATGTTCACAACATCCCTTTTGCCACTCTTGGACATATCGACCACCTCACAGCTGCTACTGGTTGACGGGAGAACCTTAAGATGAGCAAGTCCTCGGCTTATCTTGTGCAGTTGTTGTACAACTGGCGGTAGCATATGTCCTCTAAGTATCCTACCGATCTCTCTCCTTATATTTAACAGCTTCATGATCATACCATGTATGCTGTCCATCAAGATATGAACAGGACGCACTTTTATGTCCTTCACCCAGTTATTCAGGCATTCTGCAAGGTTGTTGTTTATGTAATCAACTTTGATGTCAGGGTTGAATTGACTCCTCTTCCATAGCTGCGAATGATGGACGGCTAAGTACTCTAGAAGTTCAGGGGCTTCCGCAAAAATCTTGCTCATGAAATATTCGCTGCTACTAGGTTTGTTGTCAACACCTGGATTTTTAATCCCAGATGCCTGTTATGCCATACATCACAATCCCAGGATTACCATTTTGTGAGACATAACAGATTGGATATCACAGTACATCATCCATTACAAACCATAATAAGGTCTTACACGAATAAAGGATCTCATGATCCAATCTTTTCAATACAAACAAGCAGTGGAATAATAAGCATAGCAGTGGGCTCCATCTTCAGTGCGACAGGCAATGCTGATGATGGGAGATGATCCTAGTTGTCGTAGCCGTCCTGTTGTCCATCTTCCTGATAGTCCTCCTCATAGTCTGGCCACGGGAATAGCCAGGGACAAAGCCATGAGTACTCTTTAAGTACTCGCAAACTATCACTAACAAGTAAGGTAGTTCTAGTAGGAATGCTAAGCTCTAAGTTTATTTGCAAAAGCTAAATTTTAACCAAAGTTGAGTTCAGAAACAAAGAAAACTAAGTAAATGTTCTAAATCACCTAAGTGGGAACTTAGTTTTCATAGTCACAACCCTGTTGTGGTCAAGTTAAAATCACAGTTCACTTCACAAGTCATTTTGAAAACATCTAACGATGGAACAGTCTGGCCACTCCAACTGTCGATGACCATGGACACGGCTATTCGAATAGTTTGACACTCTACAGAGGTGGTACACTTTCACCACAAAATTCGATACATCCGTCAGGGATAACCCTGAATCATCATACTTAGTATGCGGATAATCAATCATAACCTTTCCTTTACACACCCTAGTATAAGCACCTCTCCTATGAGCTTGGCCTCCCATCCATGGCCATCTACCATCCTGGGCACTGCATAGGTGGACATCATCAAGAGGTAGCCTCAGCTCAAACCTCTTCTGTGAGGGAACCCATACTAATGCATATAAACTTCCGGCTAAGCCTTACCCAATTAAGGTATTGTGGTTGTACGGTAAAATTGGAATGGTATCGCATCCAAACCCAACCATCGGTTTTTATAAAGGGCTAAGGCTCATGCCTCAACATTTTCATCATCAAACCATTTGTGTTTCACAACACATGTCAAAACATCTCAATAGAATGACTCATCATTCCAAGGTTTTCATAAGCATTTTCACCAAGTATTCCCATCTAAAGTGATCAAGTTTTATGCTTAGCACTAGCCACTAAGGTTAAGAGTGTTCACCTATGAGGAGTGCTAATCTCAATCTCATGCCATAGAATGACATCTAGTATAGGCCTAGTTTTATACTATTTATGCTATCTATACTACTTTCCAAAATCTCACAAAGCATTACTAAAAGTAAAGATACTTTGGTAAAGTGAAAGATTAAAGCTTGCAAGTAAAACTTTGGATAGGTATAAATCAAAAGGTATAACCAAGCATGTCTAATGCATCTTGCTTAGGTTAACTTGCATCTAGTGATGGCTTGCCTTGATTGGTGCAGTGATTGAAATTTTCTTCGTCTTCTTTGGGGTAGAACTCCTCCTCCTCGTAGACTTGGTCGGTACTATCGTCTATAAATGAATACGAGATACACAATCACCAAACAAATACTTAACTAGTCTATTTAGCACACTAAGGCTCACCCTTGATGATCTAGCATCATCACAATCATCACATGAAATAAAAACTAGTTTTATTTAGTTTATTTGAGAAAAGTAATGTCTACTCATTGAAATTTATTAAGATTTAATATTTTCCAATTAAAATATGGGATCATGTGGACACATGTCATCACCACATATTCTAATACATGGGAATGTGATTTAAAAAGGGTTAGTCATATTTTATAAAGTTTAATATTACTATTTAAATGATTTAAAGTGACTAGAAATGCTTATATAGCATTATTTTGGTACTAGTCCAAAGTCATTGCATGCAACCCTAGATATTTTTATATATTTAGATAGATATTATCAAATGAGATTTTTCAGAGTTGGAATCAACTCAAAAGCTATTATGGTTAATTTTTGAAAAATGTTTGAAGTTGCAAAAGTCTTTGTTTTGTTATTTTTGCTATAGATGCTCTCTAACTCCAAATGATTTAAATCCAACAGGCTTTGAATCATGTCATTTGGTTAAGTGAAACTCTCTGAATTGATTTTTGAATCTACTGACAGAATCTAGTTTCAACTAAATTGGAAAATACTAATTTGAATCGTTGGGCTACGCGCGGGAAAGGAAATGGGCCGGCCTAGCTGCACTGCACGGGCACAGCGGGCTGCTGATAGGCGGTCCTACACGCCAGTGACACATCTAACGCGAAGCGGTACATTTCAATCTCAGTTGTGCGATTAAACTATGATCTAAAGGCTGTGGTTCGTCGTCCCCGGTGAACAGGTCTCCAGCGAGGACGAACCCTAGCGGCACGGTGGGGGTTTACGGGGGCTCACCTGGGCTTCAGCTACGATCGGCGATGGGGGCGTTCGAGCTGGTAGATGATGCGATTCGAGGCGTGGTCGCGGCAGCTCCTGGGGCGGCTCCAATCGACGGCGCCTTTCTTCAACCGCAGCGGCGAACTCCGGTGAAATTCCGGCGGACTGAGGCTTGCCTTGCTCTGGGGATAGTGTGGGAGGATCAGTGGTGAGTGGGGAGTCGAGTGGTGTGCAGAATTGAGGCGGAGAGGGGCTCCTTTTATAGCTCGACGAGGGGACCGAGCAGCGTGGGCGCGGCTTGTCGGTGGCGACGCTACAGGCAGCTAGCGGCGCGACTGGGGGTAGGGGACGGTGTGTGGTCTCCTGGCGGTCATCTCTGGCTTAAAGGTGAGGCATGGGGCGGTCGCATTTGGTCGGGAGAGGGCAGTGCTCTGCGCGGCAGAGGCGGTGTTCGATGTGGCGCACGGTGGCTACGGGTTGAGCGGCAGCGAACGGGGATGTCTGGGCGGCTGCTGGGGTCATGGCGGAGCAGTGTGCACGGGGTGAGGTCGAGGCGCGACGTGTGCGAGATGGTTGGGCGTGGCGCTCTGGCGCGTCCTCGGCATGGCGCAGACGCTCTGGGCGCGGCTTTGCTAGGGTGGTCCACGGCTTGGCTTCGCTCGGGGAGTGGATAGGGGCGGCAGTGTGGTCACAGCTACCTCCTAGACATCGTGGGCGAGCTCGGGGCGGTCTGCTATGAGCGGTCCATGTAGGGTGGCAAGGGGGGGTGGCAATGCACTGGTGCACACAGTGAGGGGGAGTGGCTCTATTGCCTTGGCTGTGGTTGGGGAGACAAAGGGAGTAGAAAGGGGTCAAATGGGGAACAAGGCATTAATCACAAACAGTAATAGTTTGGCAGCTATTTTTGTGCTCACCAAGTGTTTGATATAATGGCCGAAAGAAAATTAAATTTGAATTTTCGGTGAGTGATCTACACTTATGCCTGGTTATCTATGATTGCTTGGGATTGGCAAGTGGAGTTGATTTGGTGGATTTTTGAAAAAGTGGGATCTTCACATATGAATTGGATTCAATTTTCAAATGTCCCTTAAATTGATTTGCTAGATGTTTTTATAAGTTTGTAATTGGGCCTTGGTACATCTTTACTTGGTCTAGCAAGGGGTGAAAATAACTAGAAATGTTTCTGTTAGGATTTCTCTTCTAGGAACACCTAAAGTGGCCTAGTGGTTAACTTTGGTCAAAATGACCATTTGCTTTATTTCTTCTTATTTGATTTATTTTTCTTTGGATTTTGTTTGTAAATGGTCTAGATGATGTGTCATTCACCTTTAAACCATTTCACAACAATTAGAACAATCAAGCATGGCATATACACTCAATTCTACACTAATGCAAACACACATTCATTCATATGCCTTTTTCTTAATAAAAGTTTTTGTTAACCCTAAATTGGGTGATTAGGGACTTGATAACCTTGATTAAAGATTTGGGATGTTACAAACCTTCCCTCCTTAAACAAAATCTCATCCCGAGATTTAAGAAAAACTAGGAACTAAAGAGATCTAGAAACTCAGTCCTAATGTAATCTTCTCGCTCCCAAGTAGCTTCTTCTTCAGTATGGTTGCTCCACTGGATCTTGAGAAACTTGATACTCTGGGTCCTGGTGGTTCTGAAGGCTTCTTCCAAGATACGGATGGGCACTTCACGATACGTCAGATCCTTGTTGATATCAATGGCTCGGTGATCGATGTTCTTGAAAACTTCGGTCTTCTCCGGAACTTCTAAGCATTTGTGAAGTAACGAGATATGGAACACATTATGGATGGCTGACATCTCTTCTGGAAGTTCCAGTTGATAAGATACTTCTCCTCGGCGATTCAGAATCTTGAAGGGTCCAATATATCTGGGGGCTAACTTTCCTTTCAGCTGAAAACATTGCATTCCTTTCAACGGTGAAACTTTGAGATAGACAAAATCTCCGACATTGAAAGTCAGGTCTCTACGTCTCTTGTCAGCATAACTCTTCTGTCTGGATTGGGCGGTCTTAAGGTGCTCACGGACTTTGTGAACCTTCTCTTCTGCTTCTCGTAGGATGTCGGGTCCAAAAATCTGACTCTCTCCTACTTGCGACCAGTTCAAAGGGGTATGTCACTTTCTTCCATATAAAAACTCAAATGGGGCCATTTGCAAACTAGCTTGATAACTGTTGTTGCATGAGAATTCTGCGAAAGGCAGACAATCTTCCCATTTTGATCCATACTCTAACACACAAGCTATCAACATATCTTCTAGGATTTGGTTGACTCTTTTAGTCTGTCCATCGGTCTGCGGGTGATAAGCTGTGCTGAAATTCAACTTGGTTCCTAATCCTTCTTGGACTTTCTGCCAAAATCTCGAGGTAAATTGAGTTCCTCGATCCGATACTATGGTCTTAGGGGTTCCATGCAAACTGACAATTCTAGCAATGTACAACTCTGATAGCTTCAAACTCTGGTAGGTTATCTTGACAGGTATAAAATGGGCTACCTTGGACAATCTATCAACTATGACCCAGATAGAGTCATTTCCCCTACTAGAAGTAGGCAAACCGGTGATAAGACCATTCCGACGGAATCCCGTTTCCATTCCGGAATCTACAATGGTTGCAACAGTCCTGCGGGTCTCTGATGTTCCGCTTTGACTCTCTGACAGATATCACACTTGGCTATGTAGCTTCTGATTTCTCTCTTCATCTTGTTCCACCTGAAGGAAATATGCCCTGAGAGGCAATAATAAAGTTGTTATTATGTATTCCTTGTATATGATAGATGTTTATTTTGCATGCTATAATTGTATTGATAGGAAACATCAATACATGTGTGTTTAATAAACAAAAGGGTTCCTAGTTATGCCTCTCTTATAGTCTAGCTTGTTGATTAACAAGATGATCAAGGTTTCCTGATCATGGACATTGGATGTTGTTAATAACAAGGTCACAACATTTGTGAAATGATGTGATGAACATTCATCCGAAGTATAGCATTACGATCAAGTCATTATGTTTATATTGCTATAACATCATACAAAGTAGTCTTAGTCCTTAGACCATGAGATCATGTTAATTGCTAACACCGGAAGAGTATCTTGATAACATCAAACGTCACACCGTAACAGGGTGACCATAAAGGTGGGTTCAGTGCTATGAAGGTGTTATGTTGAGGCTCATGGATCAATAGTGGAATTTGTCAATCCCGATGACGGATAGATATACTCTGGGCCCTCTCGGTGATATCACATTAAGGTAGCTTGCAAGCAAGTGATGTGATCACTAGAATGTTATATCACGGGAACGAGAAAAGAGTGCATATCGGTAACGAGATCAAACTAGGTATTTGGATACCGATGATCGAATCTCGGACATGTATTATATCATGAGACAAAGGGATTAAATTGCTGACATTAAAGGTTCTCACAATCACAGAAGTCATCGTTGAATATGCAGGAGTCAGTATGGATCTCCAGGTCTCGCTTCTGATTATTGATCTGAGAGGAGTCTCAATCATGTCTGCATTATTCGCGAACCATAGGGTGACACACTTAAGGGTTGCCGGACACCATTTAGGAGCACATATGTTCCAGACAAAAGGTTTGCAAAGCATAGGAAATGTTTCGATAGAAACAGGAATTGTTTCGATAGAAACCGGAATTGTTTCGGGTGAAATTGCAGAAAGTGGTTTTGCATGTGATATTGAAATGTTGCAAGGGGTTTTATGTGAATGTTTGCTAATTAAAGTAATTAACAAAATTCAGAATAAAATAAATAAAAGAGTTTTATTAATTGAGAGTTGCATTTAATTTGGTGGAAATTAAATACATGTGAGTGGGATTTTGGGTGGAGGCCATGTTTATGTGAGTGGAGGTTCACCACATGAATGAAGGAGGGGAGGAGTTCCCCCCTCATGCGCCGGCTTTGGGCGGAGGGTCTCCTCCCTCCTATATAAAGCCCTCTCCTCTCACAAACCACACCTCCTCGTGAAGGATCTCTCCCCTCTAGATATTCCCCATGGTCTCGGATTAGCGAGATACATGTTCCCGTGGCCTTGCGTCTGAAGGAGTTGCTTCTTCCTGATTCTGGAGCAAGGAGGTGGAGGTTGTCCGGTGGCTTGAACGTGTGTGCGAGGGCCGGATGCGCTGATTTGCAGCGCTGGGTCTTCCACACGATCTTGAGATCGGCAAGCGTCGACTACATCAACCACGGTTCCTACTGTTAACAAAACTCATTGTCTTCGAGGTAAGTTCTCCATGGATGTATGTCCACCGCTGTTGCTCAGATCTAGTAGATAGATCTTGGCGTATAGTTCTCATCGTAGGAAATTTTTGTTTTCTATGTTGCGGACCCAGTGGTATCGAGCCTGATCTATGCGTGGGTGCTTTGCACGGGTAGTACACATATGTTTATATGTGGCGATCATGATCATGTTATTGCATCTTCTATGTACTTTGGATATTGGTGGCATAGTGGGATGAAGCGGCCGGACCAACCTTACATGTCATCGTACATGAGACCGGTTCCACGACCGACATGCAACTAGTTTTGCATAAGTGGCTAGCGGTGTCTCTCTCCTACTATAGTCAATATCTGATTTACAACGAGTTGCTAATGACTTGGTTATCCTCGTTGTGGTTCATGTTCGTAGGTAAGACCGGTTCTATCTCTGAAAGCCCTAAGCCACGTAAAACTTGCAATTGATAAATTAGAGGCGTCTAGTTTAGATCGTTCTTTGGGCTAGTGTCTTGATATGGTATTGTTGTAAGTAGATGTATGATAGATACTCTTACAACTCACTTAACGTGTAAGTTCCATAGACCTTGGCCTTACACACAAAGGAATGATAGAGATCATACCACGATGCAAATGATAGAGATCAAATGCATGGACCATATCACCTCACTTCACACATTAGATGTTAGCATCTTATATTGCTAGTTTGGCGCTTTTGGTAGCATTATAAGATGATCCCTCATTTAGATATCAAGATAAAATGTGTTCTTCCTTAAGTATGCACCATTTTGTGGATCGTGTTTTAAGGCATCACGTGATGATCGGGTGTTCTCGACTCTACGCTTACATACAACGGGTGTAAGACAGTTTTACACACGTGAATACTAAGGTTCTTACTTGACGAGCCTAGCATGTACAGACATGGCCTCGGAACACGGACCAAAAGGTTAAGCATGAGTCATATAGTTGATATGATGCCCATATAGATGCTCGCCTTTGAAGCTACACCGACTCACGTGATGATCGGACTTGGTGTAGTGGATTTGGTTCATGTAATCACCAAAAGGACACGAGGGATGTCGTTTTTGAGTGGGAGTTCATTAGTAATTTGGATTAGTTGAACTCAATCTATCATAAACTTAGTCTAAATATATTTTACAAATTCTGTAGATGGCACCACCTTTTAATTTCAATGTGTTCATGGAGAAAGAGAAGCTTGCTTAATGGTAGCAACTTCACCAATCGGGCTATGAATTTGAGGATTCTCCTCATCGCACAAAAGCAATATGTGCTAGAGGCGCTAGGCCCCCACCATCTCTCGATGACCCCGACGAGGAAAAGAACGTCTATATAACTCGTCAGGAGGACCACAACTTAGTTCATTGCGGCATACTGTATGGGCTAGAGCCAGAACTTCGAAAAGGTTTCGAAAATGGCAATGCCTTTGATACCATGGGAGAATTGAAAATGATTTTCGATACCCATGCTGCCGTAGAGAGTTATAATGCTTCTGAAAAGTTCTTTAGCTGCATGATGGAAGAGAACAGCTCCGTTAGTGAGCACGTACTCAAAATGTCTAGGTACGTCGATAAGCTTGTGTCCTTGGGAATAACGATTCCCATTGACTTAGGCATACATTGTGTTCTCCAATCTCTGTCACCTAGCTACAAGAGCTTCGTGATGAACTATAATATGCAGGGCATGAAGAAGTCTCTTCTCGAGCTTCTGTCAATGCTTAAGACTGCAGAAGTGGAGATTAGGAAAGAACATCAAGTGTTGATGATCAATAAGACCACCGGTTTCAAGAAGGACAAGAAAGGCAAGCAGGGAATGTAAGGCGGCAAATCTGCTGCCACGAAAAGAAACCCCGAGCTGGCCCTAAGTCCGACACCGAAACTATTGCAAGGGGATCGCCATTGGGCAATCGCCCCAAGTATTTGGCGGATAAGAAGGCCGGCAAGGCAAACAAAGGTATATGTGATATACATGTTATTGATGTGTACTTGACTAGTACTCACAGAGCACCGGTATTTGATACGGATCGGTTGCTAATATATGAAACTTCGGTTCAGGGCTGCAGCGTTTACAACCAGCAAGGGATGAGGTCACGATGCGGGTCGGCAATGGATCAAGAGTTGATGTGATCGCCGTCGGAACGCTGCCTCTCCATATGCCGTCGGGATTAGTTATAAACCTGAATAATTGTTATTTCGTGCTTGCACTGAGCATGAACATTGTATCCGGATCGTGTTTGATGCAAAGTGGTTATTCGTTTAAGTCTGAAAACAATGGTTGTTCGATTTATATGAATAATATCTTTTATGGTCATGCACCTGTGTTGAATGGTTTATTTCTATTGGATCTCGATAGTAGTATTACGCATATTCATAATGTCGATGCTAAAAGGATTAAACTTGATAATGATATATCTGCATATATGTGGCACTGCCGTCTAGGTCATATTGGCGTTAAACGCATGAAGAAACTCCATTCTGATGGACTTTTGGAATCACTTGATTTTGAATCATTTGATACATGTGAACCATGCCTTATGGGCAAGATGACTAGAACGCTTTTTTCGGTTCAATGGAACAGGCGATGATTTATTGGAAATCATACATCGATGTGTGTGGACCAATGAGTGTGTCGTAGGTGGATATCGTTATTTTGTTACTTTCACGGATGATTTGAGTAGATACGGGTATATCTATTTGATGAAACATAAGTCTAAAACCTTTGAAAAGTTCAAAGAATTTCAGAATGAAGTGGAAAATCATCGTAACAGAAAGATCAAATTTCTGCGGTCCGACCGTGGAGGAGAGTATCTTAGTTACGAGTTTAGCACACATATGAAAGACTGTGGAATAGTTTCACAACTCACGCCTGCCGGAACACCACAACGTAATGGTGTGTCAGAATGTCGTAATCGTACTTTATTGGATATGGTTTGATCTATGATGTCTCTGGCTGACTTGCCACTGTCATTTTGGGGTTATGCGCTGGAAACCGCTGCATTCACTTTAAATAGGGCACCATCTAAATCCGTTGAAAAGACACCGTATGAATTATGGTTTGGAAACAAACCTAAGCTGTCATTTCTTAAAGTTTGGGGATGCGATGTTTATGTGAAGAAACTTCAACCGGATAAACTCGAACCCAAAGCGGAAAAATGCGTCTTCATAGGATACCCTAAGGAAACAATTGGGTATACCTTCTATCACAGATCCGAGGGCAAGGTTTTTGTTGCCAAGAATGGATCCTTTCTTGAGAAGGAGTTTCTCGCGAAAGGTGTGAGTAGTCGGAAGGTAGAACTCGAAGAGGTTATTGAACCTTCTCTTCTTGAAATGGCGAGTAGCGCAGCACCAGAAGTCGTTTTGGAGTTGAATTCACCTAATGAAGAGAGAGCTAATGATATTGATCATGAAACTCCGAAAGAGGACACTCAACCTCGCAGTCAAGCAGACACGCATGCCTCCTGAATCGGCAATCCTGTTATGAATTTCATGATTGATGAAATAGATGACCCTGCGACATATGAAGAAGCGATGATGAGCCCTGATTCCAACAAATGGCTAGAAACCATGAAATCTGAGATGGAATCCATGTACGAAAACCAGGTTTGGACCTTGGTGAACTTACCTCACGATCGAAAGGCCGTTGAGAATAATGGATTTTCAAAAGAAAAACTGATGCTGATGGTAATGTAACCATCTATAAGGCTCGACTTGTCGCAAAGGGGTTTCGACAAATTCAAGGAGTTGACTACGATGAGACATTCTCTCCCGTAGCGATGCTTAAGTCGGTTAGGATTATGTTAGCAATTGCTACATATTTTGATTATGAAATATGGCAGATGGATGTCAAAACTGCGTTCCTCAATGGTAATATTGAAGAAGAGTTGTATATGATACAACCTAAGGGTTTTGTCGATCCTAAGGATGCTGATAAGGTGTGCAAACTTCAGCGATCCATCTATGGACTGAAGCAAGCATCCCGGAGTTGGAATATCCGCTTTGATGAGGTGATCAAAGAGTTTGGATTTGTCCAAACTTATGGAGAGGCTTGTATTTACAAGAAAGTGAGTGGGAGCAATGTGGCATTTCTGGTATTATATGTGGATGACATATTATTGATTGGAAATGATATAGATCTTTTAAACAATGTTAAAAGTTATCTAAACAGCAAATTTTCGATGAAGGACCTTGGTGAAGCTTCATATATATTAGGCATTAAAATCTATAGAGATAGATCAAGACGCCTAATTGGGCTATCGCAGAGTACATACCTTGATAAGATATTAAAGAAGTTTAATATGGACGGAAGTAAGAAGGGGTACTTACCTATGTTGCAAGGCAAGACATTGAGTAAGACTCAAAGTCCGCTACGGAAGAAAGAGAGGTAATGGATAAGATCCCCTATGCCTCAGCCATAGGCTCTATAATGTATGCCATGCTATGTACAAGACCGGATGTGGCACATGCTATTAGTTTGACTAGTAGGTACCAATCTAATCCAGGTTCTAACATCGATAGCGGTCAAAAATATCCTTAAGTACTTGAGAAGAACTAAGGATATGTTTCTTGTATACGGAGGTGAAGAAGAGCTAGTCGCTAAGTGTTATGTCGATGCTAGCTTTGACACCGATCCGGATGACTCTAAGTCTCAATCCGGATACGTATTTCTCTTGAACGGAGCAGCAGTTAGTTGGAGGAGCTCCAAACAACCTGTGGTGGCTGGATCAACGACGGAGGCGGAATATGTTGCTGCTTCAGAAGCGACACAGGAAGCGGTTTGGATGAAGGAGTTCATAACGGAACTAGGTGTGGTTCCTAGTGTGTTGGACCCAATGGTGATCTATTGTGACAATAATGGAGCTATAGCCAACGCCAAGGAACCAAGGTCTCTAAGAATTCCAAGCATATTAAGCGGTTTCACTCCATCCATGAGCAAGTCAAGGATGGAGATATAAAGATTTAGAAGTGCACACGGACCTGAATGTAGCAGATCCGCTGACTAAAGTACTCCCTAGGGAAAAACATGATCAACACCGAACTCCATGGGTGTTAGATTTATCACTATATAAACTAGATTATTGTCTCTAGTGCAAGTGGGAGATCAAGGAAATATGCCCTGAGAGGCAATAATAAAGTTGTTATTATGTATTCCTTGTATATGATAGATGTTTATTTTGCATGCTATAATTGTATTGATAGGAAACATAAATACATGTGTGTTTAATAAACAAAAGGGTTCCTAGTTATGCCTCTCTTATAGACTAGCTTGTTGATTAACAAGATGATCAAGGTTTCCTGATCTTGGACATTGGATGTTGTTAATAACAAGGTCACAGCATTTGTGAAATGATGTGATGAACATTCATCCGAAGTATAGCATTACGATCCAGTCATTATGTTTATATTGCTATAACATCATACAAAGTAGTCTTAGTCCTTAGACCATGAGATCATGTTAATTGCTAACACCGGAAGAGTATCTTGATAACATCAAACATCACACCGTAACAGGGTGACCATAAAGGTGGGTTCAGTGCTATGAAGGTGTTATGTTGAGGCTCATGGATCAAGAATGGAATTTGTCAATCCCGATGACGGATAGATATACTCTGGGCCCTCTCGGTGATATCACATTAAGATAGCTTGCAAGCAAGTGATGTGATCACTAGAATGTTATATCACGGGAACAAGAAAAGAGTGCATGTCGGTAACGAGATCAAACTAGGTATGGAGATACCGATGATCGAATCTTGGACATGTATTATATCATGAGACAAAGGGATTAAATTGCTGACGTTAAAGGTTCTCACGATCACAGAAGTCATCGTTGAATATGCAGGAGTCGATGATGGATCTCCGTGTCCGCTTGATTATTGATCCGAGAGGAGTCTCAATCATGTCTGCATTATTCGAGAACCGTAGGGTGACACACTTAAGGGTTGGACACCATTTAGGAGCACATATGTTCCGCATAAAAGGTTTGCAAGCGCGAAATGTTTCGATAGAAACAGGAATTGTTTCGATAGAAACCGAATTGTTTCGGTGAAATTGCGTAAAGTGGTTCTGCATGTGATATTGAAATGTTGCAAGGGGTTTTATGTGAATGTTTGTTAATTAAAGTAATTAACAAAATTCTGAATAAAATAAATAAAAGAGTTTTATTAATTGAGAGTTGCATTTAATTTGGTGGAAATTAAATACATGTGAGTGGGATTTTGGGTGGAGGCCATGTTTATGTGACTGGAGGTTCACCACATGAATGAAGGAGGGGAGGAGTCCCCCCCCTCATGCGCCGGCTATGGGAGGAGGGTCTCCTCCTCCTATATAAATCCCTCTCCCTCTCACAAACCACACCTCCTCGTGAAGGATCTCTCTCCCCCTCTAGATATTCCCCCATGGTCTCGGATTAGCGAGATACATGTTCCCGGTGGCCTTGCGTCTGGAAGGAGTTGCTGCTTCCGCTGATTCGCTGGAGCGAGGAGGTGGAGGTTGTCCGGTGGCTTGAACATGTGTGCGAGGACGGATGCGCTGCTGATTTGCGGCGCTCGGACTTCCACACGATCTTGAGATCGGCAAGCGTACGACTACATGAACTACGAGTTCCTACTCGTTAAGAAAACTCGTTGTCTTCGAGGGTAAGTTCTCCATGGATGTATGTCCACCCGTTGCTCTGTATCTAGTAGATAGATCTTGGCGTATAGTTCTCATCGTAGGAAAATTTTTGTTTTCTATGCTGCGGACCCAACACCACCAAAATTGCTCCTTCAAATCCTGATACATTTTTGTTCCTCCAAGTTGGATAGAATAAAGAGTATCATGAGCTTCTTGCATAATAACTTGCTTCAATTCCGAATCTGCTAGCACACAGATACGTCCTTTGTACCACAAAATTCCTTCTTCATCTTCGGTGAATCCAGGTACCTTTCTTGTACCAATACGACGCTTGATTTCGTCGATACTTGCATTTCCCTTATGGGCTTCCTTGATCTGACTGATCAAAGTGGGTTGAATTTCAATGTTAGCTAAAAATCCTTTGCTAACTAGCTCTGCTCTAAACTGCTCTAACTCTTCATGCAAACTTGGCTGGGCTTCTTTGATCATGGTGTTTAATCTACATGGCAATCTGCTAAGAGCATCCGCTACCACATTGGCTTTGTCAGGGTGATAGTGAATGTCAAGGTCATAATCCTTGATTAACTCTATCCATCTCCTTTGCCTCATATTCAGCTCCTTCTGAGTGAAAATATACTTCAAGCTCTTGTGATCCAAATAAATCTCACAGCGGTTACCCATAAGGTAATGACGCCATGTCTTCAATGCTAAAACTACGGCTGCTAGTTCAATATCATGGGTAGGGTAGTTTTGCTCATGCTGCTTCAGTTGTCTAGATAGATATGCTATGACTTTGCCTTCTTGCATCAACACACATCTGAGACCAATCTTGGATGCATCACAATACACATCAAACGGCTTCTTGATATCTGGTATAATCAATATTGGGGCTGAAATCAATCTCTTCTTGAGCTCTTGAAAACTTGCTTCACATTTGTCGGTCCATTCAAACTTCTTATCTTTTTTCACTAGTTGGGTCATTGGTCTTGCGATGCTCGAAAAATCCTTCAACGAACTTGCGGTAATATCCCGCTAATCCGAGAAATGCACGGACTTGGGTTTGAGTGGTTGGGGCTTTCCATTCTTCAACATCTTTGATCTTGGCAGGATCAACAGCGACTCCTCCTACCGACACGATATGTCCGAGGAATCCTACTTCCTTCAACCAGAACTCACATTTGCTAAACTTGGCATACAATCGATGCTCTTTAAGGGTTTCAAGGATGGCTCTCAGATGTTGCTCATGGTCTTCTTCTGACTTGGAATAGATAAGAATATCATCGATAAACACAACGACAAACTTATCTAGAAAGTTCATAAAAATCTTATTCATGAGATTCATGAAATAAGCGGGGGCATTGGTTAGTCCAAAAGACATGACCGTATACTCATACAATCCATATCTGGTGGTAAAGGCAGTCTTTGGAATATCCGTTGCACGAATCTTGAGTTGATGATAACCAATTCTAAGATCAATCTTAGAAAACACACTGGCACCAGTCAACTGATCAAACAGATCCTCTATCTTGGGCAATGGGTACTTGTTCTTGATGGTGACATCATTCAGCTTCCGGTAATCTGTGCACAAATGGTTACCTCCATCTTTCTTGTCCACAAACAGAACAGGCGATCTCCATGGCGATGCGCTTGGTTGAATCAAGCCTTTCTCCAGCATAGCATCAAGTTGCTTCTTCAGCTCCACTAATTCAGATGGGTTCATACTATAAGGTCTCTGAGCTATGGGTCCAGTTCCAGGAATTAGTTCAATAATGAACTCGATATCCCGATCCGGGGGCATACCGGGAAATTCATCTGGGAATACGTCGGGGTATTCATAGACTACTCTGACTTGGTCTATGGTGGGTAGGGTTAGACTCTTGTTGCATTTGAATTGACGGGGCAAGGTTTCGGATACATGCTCTACTGATACTCCAGAGATACTTGTGATGGTTATGGCTTTCTTGGCACAGTCGATCAATCCTTGATGTTTCGACATCCAATCGATTCCTAGTACTACTTCCAAACCTTTGGTTCCAAGTACTATTAGATTGGCATAAAAATCTATCCCATGGATTCTGATAGGTACAGCCTTGCAAATTTTTCAAGCTTTGGTGGTTGAACCAGGTATTTGAACTATCATAACATGCTTCAATTTTGTTGGTTGAATCTTACTAGTGCATGCAAATTCTTCTGTAACAAACGAGTGTGATGCTCCAGAATCAAACAACACTCTTGCTAATACTGAGTTAACAGAAAACATACCCATCACGACATCTGGCGCTTCCTAGGCTTCTTCAGCATTCATGTGGAACAGACGACCGTTGCGGTTGAGAGAATTCCCTGGGGCAAATCTTCTTCCAGGCTGAACACGATGTTGCTGCTGAGCTGGGGCATTCACATTGGTGGTGGCTGCGAGCTTCTTGGGACACTCATTGGAGTAGTGACCCTTGACTCCACATTCAAAGCAAGTAATCTAGGACTTGTCTTTGGCTGCAACAGGCACGACATTGCTTCCAGTCCTTGGGGCAGTATTGTTGTTGTTGTTGTTGGACTTGGGCGGTGCATGGTTGAAGTTGTTGGAGTTGCCGGGGTTGCTATTGTGGTTTCCTCCGGACTTCACGTTTCCTCCGCTACGATTGGGGTAGCTTGGACGAGACATTGGGTGTCTATTGTTTCTTGGGGCATATCCTGCAGACGGGTTGGGGCGATACTTCTGGGTATTGTGAGACCCAGTCTGATGCATCATCCGGCGCTTGCGGTTCTCATTGGCTTGGTTGATCTTCCCTTCCATCTGGATGGCAGAATCTACGAGCTCTTCTAGGTCTTCAAAATGGATGTTGACTAAAATAGTCTGCATCTCATCATGCAATCCATTCAGGAACCTTTCCTTCTTCTTGGCTTCAGTGTTGATCTCATCAGGTGCATACCTAGCGAGGGATAGAAATTTGTCACGGTACTCAACTACCGTCATCCTGCCTTGCTTCAGTTCTCTCAACTCATCTCTCATTCTGGTGACTAAACCTTGCGGCACATGGGTGCGGCTAAACTTGATCTTGAATGATTCCCACATCATCACTTGATCGTGGTTCATAGTACGGGTGCTATTCCACCAGGCTCTTGCATCTCCTGCCAGATAGTGGGTGGCAAACAGAACTTTCTCGTTGGCGTCAACTCCTGCGACTTCCAGGTTGTTCACCATGGTTTGCAACCAATCATCCGCATCCAACGGGTCTTTAGACTTGCTAAAGATAGGGGGATTGGTATTCTGAAAGTTCTTAAGCTTGGATCCATGATGATCCTGATTTCCATGGCCTTGATTATTGTGGGCCATCTGAGTTATCTATTGCAGGGTGGCTAGGTTGGCTTGGCGCTTTTCTCTACCAGCTTCACGATCGGAAACTAGCATCTACAGAATCTACAGCATCGGGTCCTGCGATGAGCTACTTCCTCCAGGGTTTCCACGAGTCATCTGAAGATTGAGATAGATAATGAGATAAGAGGGAAAGTTCTAAGGTTCATGGTTTTGTTTTCAAAGCTAAAACTTTGAGTTTGAACTCAGGTTTTGCAACTAACTTCTTCTCATTCATTCATTCACTCAAAGCACACAATACAAACACACACCACAACAATGGAAAACAGATGGTTTTAAGAACCATTATGTGAGCTAAGATATAGTGGGACCGATACAACTCATTCCTACAGTAGTGATCAAGTGCATCTACTCATCATCAATGAAGTCAGAATCATCATCATCGGTGTATAAATCCATGGCATCATCCTCCAAGTAGTCATTGTCATCACTGAGGTATGAGTGAATATCTCCCTGGATGTCTTCACCTTCTTCTTCTTCTTTTGCTGCAAGCTAAGCTTCTTGTTCCTGGATGGTCTTCTCGAGGTCGGCCACCTTCTTGCGAAGACGAGCGATGGTGTGATCCTTCTTCTCGCATTGCTGGCGAAGTGATTGGCGATCCTTGACGAGCATGGTGAACGTCTGGTCCTTCTTGGCAGCAATGGCAAGGTTGTGGTTGGCGTAGGCTCGAGCATTATCCAATTCCTTCTGTCTATCATATAGTAGGAAGTCAAGATTCTCCACTTGGGGCTTCATCTCCGGGTGACTTGGCATCTCTAATGGCATTCCCATAGAATCACGCCTTCCATAGTGAGCAAAGAGAGTTCCCTAGATCAAGTTGATGTTTTGCCCACATAGACAGGCAAGAGCTTCATGCATAGCCCTGGCTAATCCATCTAGCCAGTTGTTCTCTTTCACGGTGAATTGAATCTTCTTAGAAAGGGGTGCTTCCATCTTGCCTCGAAGATCTGCAACTATTAGCCATTGTAAATCTCCTCCTAGAAAATCCTTGATTTGAGCTCCAAAGAATTTCGGATGTGGGCGCTCAAGGTACTCAGACAGTGCATCTAGATCCCTCTCAAAGATCAGCTGGCCTCCATTGCCCAACTGGTAGAACTTGCAATACTGAACTTCCATCTATAAGAATTTAGGATGAGTAAGTTAGTGAGGTGATCAAGTGTGTCAAATTTTATGTAGTAATGTAAGAATTTTTGAGGAACATGATTTTTTTTGAAAGAATCAAGGATAAGAGTGGGAATATGTTTTCATAAATACTTACTTCTTTAGTTTTGAAACTAAGTTTTTGTTCAGACGTCCATTCTAACTAGGGTCTCCTATGGTCAAGATGGCTCTAATACCAACTTGTCAACAACCGTATTTTTAATCCCAGATGCCTGTTGTGCCATACATCGCAATCCTAGGATTACCATTTTTGCGAGACATAAAAGATTGGATATCACAGTACATCATCCATTACAAACCATAATAAGGTCTTACACGAATAAAGGATCTCATGATCCAGTCTTAATACAAACAAGCAGTGGAATAATAGGCGTAGAGGTGGGCTCCATCTTTAGTGTCACAGGCAATGCTGACGATGGGAGATGATCCTAGTTGTCGTAGCCGTCCTGCTGTCCATCATCTTGATAGTCCTCCTCATAGTCTGGCCACGGGAATAGCCAGGGAAAAAGCCATGAGTACTCTTTAAGTACTCGCAAACTATCACTAACAAGTAAGGTAGTTCTAGTAGGAATGCTAAGCTCTAAGTTTATTTGCGAAAGCTAAATTTTAACCTAAGCTGAGTTCAGAAAAAGGAAAACTAAGTAAATGTTCTAAATCACCTAAGTGGGAACTTAGTTTTCATAGTCACAACCCTGTTGTGGTCAAGTCAAAATCACAGTTCACTTCACAAGTCATTTTGAAAACATCTGACGACAGAACAGTATGGCCACTCCAAATGTCCATGACCGTGGACGCGGCTATTCGAATAGTTTGACACTCTGCAGAGGTGGTACACTTTCACCACAAAATTTGATACATCCGTCAAGGATAACCCTGAATCATCATACTTAGTATGCGGATAATCAATCATAACCTTTCCTTTACACACCCTAGTATAAGCACCTCTCCTATGAGCTTGGCCTCCCAGCCATGGCCATCTGCCATCCTAGGCACAGCATAGGTCGACACCATCAAGAGGTAGCCTCATCTCAAACCTCTTCCGTGAGGGAACCCATACTAATGCATATAAACTTCCGGCTAAGCCTTACCCAATTCAGGTATTGTGGTTGTACGGTAAAATTGGAATGGTATCGCATCCGAACCCAACCATCAGTTTTTATAAAGGGCTAAGGAACACATGTCAAAACATCTCAACAGAATGACTCATCATTCCAAGGTTTTCATAAGCATTTTCACCAAGTATTCCCATCTAAAGTGATCAAGTTTTATCCTTAGCACTAGCCACTAAGGTTAAGAGTGTTCACTAATGAGGAGTGCTAATCTCAATCTCATGCCATAGAATGACATCTAGTATAGGCCTAGTTTTATACTCTTTATGCTATCTATACTACTTTCCAAAATCTCACAAAGCATTACTAAAAGTAAAGATACTTTGGTAAAGTGAAAGATTAAAGCTTGCAAGTAAAACTTTGGATAGGTATAAATCAAAAGGTATAACCAAGCATGCCTAATGCATCTTGCTTAGGTTAACTTGCATCTAGTGATGGCTTGCCTTGATTGGTGCAGTGATTGAAGTTTTCTTCGACTTCTTCAGGGTAGAACTCCTCCTCGTAGACTTTGTCGGTACTATTATCTATAAATAAATACGGGATACACAATCACCAAACAAATACTTAAGTAGTCTATTTAGCACACTAAGGCTCACACTTGGTGATCTAGCATCATCACAATCATCACATGAAATAAAGAACTAGTTTTATTTAGTTTATTTGAGAAAAGTAATGTCTACTCATTGAAATTTATTAAGATTTAATATTCTCCAATTAAAATATGGGATCATGTGGACACATGTCATCACCACATATTCTAATACATGGGAATGTGATTTAAAAAGGGTTGGTCATATTTTATAAAGTTTAAGATTACTATTTAAATGATTTAAAGTGACTAGAAATGCTTATATAGCATTATTTTGGTACTAGTCCAAAGTCATTGCACTATTTTGGTACTAGTCCAAAGTCACTGCATGCAAACCTATATGTAAACCTAGTTCGAGGCGTGGTCGCGGCAGCTCCTGGGGCGGCTCCAATCGACGGCGCCTTTCTTCAACTGCAGCGGCAAACTCCGGTGAAATTCCGGCGGACTGAGGCTCGCCTTGCTCCGGGAAGAGTGTGGGAGGATCAGTGGTGAGTGGGGAGTCGAGTGGTGTGCAGAATTGAGGGAGAGAGGGCCTCCTTTTATAGCTCGACAAGGGGACCGAGCAGAGTGGGCGCGGCTTGTCGGTGGCGACGCTATAGGCAGCTAGCGGCGCGGCTGGGGGTAGGGGACGGTGCATGGTCTCCTGGCGGTCATCTCTGGCTTAAAGGCGAGGCATGGGGCGGCCTCATTTGGTTGGGAGAGGACGGTGCTCTGCACGGTAGAGGCGGTGTTCAATGCGGCGCATGGTGGCTACGGGTCAAGCGGGGGCGAACGGGGATGTCTGGGCGGCTGCTGGGGTCATGGCGGAGCAGTGTGCGCGGGGTGAGGTCGAGGCGTGGCGTGTGCGAGCTGGTCGAGCGCGGCGCTCTGGCGCGTCCTCGGCATGGCGCAGACGCTCTGGGCGCGGCTTTGCTGGGGTGGTCCACGGCTTGGCTTCGCTCGGGGAGTGGATAGGGGGTGGCGGTGTGGTCGCAGCTACCTCCTAGACATCATGGGCGAGCTCGGGGCGGTCTGCTGTGAGCGGTCCATGTTGGGTGGCAAGGGGGGTGCTCGGGTGGCAATGCACTAGTGCACATAGTGAGGGGGAGTGGCTCTATTGCCTTGGCTATGGTTGGGGGAGACAAGGGGAGTGGAAAGGGGGTCAAATGGGGAACAAGGCATTGATCACAAACAGTAATAGTTTGGCTGCTATTTCTGTGCTCACCAAGTGTTTGATCTAATGGCCGAAAGAAAATTAAATTTGAATTTTTGGTGAGTGATCTACACTTATGCTTGGTTATCTATGATTGCTTGGGATTGGCAAGTGGAGTTGATTTGGTGGGTTTTTAAAAAGTGGGATCTTCACTTATGAATTGGATTCAATTTTCAAATGTCCCTTAAATTGATTTGCTAGATGTTTTTGTAAGTTTGTAAAGTGGGCCTAGGTACATCTTTACTTGGTCTAGAAAGGGGTGAAAAGAACTAGAAATGTTTCTGTTAGAATTTCTCTTCTAGGAACACCTAAAGTGGCCTAGTGGTTAACTTTTGTCAAAATGACCATTTGCTTTATTTATTCTTATTTGATTTCTTTTTCTTTGGATTTTGTTTGTAAATGGTCTAGATGATGTGGCATTCACCTTTAAACCATTTCACAACATTTAGAACAATCAAGCATGGCATATACACTCAATTCTACACTAATGCAAACACACATTCATTCATATGCCTTTTTCTTAATAAAAGTTTTTGTTAACCCTAAATTGGGTGATTAGGGACTTGATAACCTTGATTAAATATTTGGGGTGTTACATTTGTAAACTCTAGCAGCAGGAAACATGTAACGAAATACGCTGCCTGCATAGTGTGAGTACAAGTTGAGCATCATATGGGCATGGCATTTTCTACCTTCAGCTCGCGGGAACACCTCCTTCACTGCATTCGTCAGCCCTTTGCATGCATCTGTGGATATAGCCAATGGATCCATGTGGCCTATTGATCTCCTGAGCTGCCTCGTAAACCAAACCTATTTTTCCTCCATTTCTGTTTCAAACAGCCCGAATGCCACTAGGAACATCCAGTTGTGACCATCAAGTGTTGTGGCAGATGGCAGACAGCCTTTCCATTTGCCAGTTAGGACAGTGCTGTCTACACTCAGATACGGCCTACAGCCATCCTTGAATCCCTTGATGCAAGGTTTAAGCGCAATGAAAAATCTTTTGAAATATATGTTACCACGTACCAATTCGGTGTCAATCTCCACAACACTCCCCGGACACCTAGCTTGTACCTTTGCCTTGAAGTTGTACAGCATCCTGAAGCTATTGGTCCAATCCCCGTGCAACAGCCCCAGAGCTTTCTCTTTACCTTTTCAAACCGTGTAATACGGTAGGACAATGTTGTATTTAGAACCGAAGCTAGTATGAATATTTTTCGCGGTATCCTTAGGGTTATCCTTTAGTATGCACATAGATTGCATAGCCACCCACTCCGTATCAGCCATTGAGGATTTCAGTTTGCTGCCTATTGGACACATGTGTGGAGGGCCCATTTTGTTCACCTGCAACACAGATTCATTTAAAAGATAAGCGGAGTCGACTAGTTGCCAGAAAGATATCGCACATCAATTGTAGTTATAGAGTGAAAAGAGAGAAAGTTCTAATGGTTTGCTGCATTCATTGCCCAAGTACCCTAATTGCCTTTGACGCAGGTAAGGCTCTTGCTGTGATCCTCCATGGACAATGTACCTTGGCCCGTCCATTCATCCACGTTAACTTGCAAACGGCCTCATACCTCTGGGCAGTGTTCTTTAGTCGATAAACGTCGAACTCCCCCTTGATACAAAAATGCCGGAACGACATCCTAAACTCATGCATGCTCCTGAACTCGGTGCCGACCGAAATTATAGGATACTCGTGGTCATGTTTCATTTCTTCTACTTCAACACCCAAATCATCGACTGGAATACCAGCCTCATCGTTAAGTTCCTCGTCTATTTCATCATCACCAGATTCTTGATCCTCTACAGTGCCTTCTTCTTCATTTGATTCAGAATCCTCGCCATCGTCTCTAATGCCTAGTACTGCACACATCATGTTGACTCCCATGGGTGGGGCTGCACCATCGTCTCCACCTGGATGGACCGAAACATTACCCCAATCCACCTCACCGGCAACTCTGTTTTCTCCAAGACACTCAGTTGGTTCTGCTGCAACCACGTGGGGTGGTCTTACATTTGCACGCATCCTAGGTACTTCAGTAGACAAATAGCAGTCAGAATCAATTTCATCTTGACTATACAGAACCCTCTTGCTCTTCCTGTGTACATCCTCCTTCCTGATGTAATCTTTCCTGATGGTATCAGTAGGGCTTAACATCCGCGTTCCATTCCCCATCGAACTAGGCTTTTTGTTGCCGCTCTTGGGTGTGATCTCCTTACTGCCTCCCCTCACGGGTGTTGGCTCCAGGGTGCTAGAATTATTGCCTAACCTCTATAGCATGTTCTTCGAATTAGCCCTTTTGTTGCTACTATTGGGCATGTTCTCCTTCGTGCTGGCATTATTGCCTGACCTCAGCGGCGTGTTCTGCTGCAAATTAGTATTTTTTTCTGCTCCCACTGGGTGTGGTAGCCTCCATGCTGGCCATCTTCGCCTCTTTGCTACCACTCCTAGGAGTGTTCACCACCATGCTAGCCCTCTTAGCATTTTTGCTGCTACCGTTCAGTGTGGCATTTTGACTGGATCTCAAGGGTGTACTCTGCGGCGTGGTGCCTTTTTTCGTGTGACTCTTGGGCGTCCTCTTCTCTGGCATGGTCTCCTTGGTGACGTTCTTCTTCGGGGTGCCCTTTCTGGGGATGCTCTTCCTGCTCCTCTTTATGACGCTCCTCTGTAAGACTCTCCTCTGTTTGAAGCTACCCTCAGTCGCACCAGCCCCAGTGATGCCATGGATCAGGTCACGCATGCCTTCTAAAAGTCCATCATCTATATTGTCGAGTTCCAATTCCTCTCCAACCATTTGCACTATCAAGTGGAAGTACACTTCACCTCTATAATGTTTCCTTGTAAACGGTACGACTAAATCCCTGATATCTTTCACTTCGATAGCCTTTTTGCTCCTGTAACCAAAATATAACAAACGTGCTTCCTGGGAGGACCCCCACAGCACCTTCACACGTAACGATGCCATCAGGTCAGATAACTCTACCACTTCAGGATCGTATCTGCCAAGGATTACATCAAACTCATCATAAAAAATTTATGTGCCATCATCTAATTTTGCAGTATAATCTGTGACACCGATACAAACGATTACTTTGCCATCATCAGGTTCTTCAGGATAGAAACCTCCGAGAGGTTCGAGAGGTGGAGCGGCACCATCAGACCCAACCCCAATGCCACCGTCGCCATCACCAGCGTCATCGTTAGCTGGATCAACCTCGGTGGAAGTACCAGGACCAGGAGCAAGGCGAGGGCCCTTAGCAGCGGGAGCTACATTACATGGTGGATGTAGGCCCCTTCTAACGGAGCCACAATAGGATCACCGCCATGCCACATTGATCGAGAGCAGTTCCCACAATAGCGATGTTTGAGTGCTAGCAGAGTCCGCACCATGAGCTAGCTCGGACCAGCACTGCTGAAACTGAGCACAGGTTCGAGGGAGGACACAAGGCATCAGTCTTTGCAACAATAGTGGGGCAGCCTCCGGAAGCCTTAGTTTGCTCAACAGCGGCAGGGTTTGGGTCAACAACGGCCAGATCAACAACAACACGA
This sequence comes from Avena insularis, assembly GCA_023614405.1. Taxonomy (NCBI): domain Eukaryota; kingdom Viridiplantae; phylum Streptophyta; class Magnoliopsida; order Poales; family Poaceae; genus Avena; species Avena insularis. Next base: position 302,917,153 of record CM042692.1, on the reverse strand, counting down.
GGACGACCAGTACCAATAGATTCTAGAGCACGGGTTCGCACAACTTAAGGACGGTTTCGAGGAGGAGGAGCACACAAGGCAGCAGTCTTGGCAATAACAGCGGGGCAGCCTCCGAAAGCCTTAGTTTCCTCAATAGCAGCATGGATTGGGTCAGCAGCAGCCGGAGCAACAACACCATGGGGATGACCAGTACTAGAGGATTCTAGAGCAGAGTTTTCCACAACGGCAATGCGGGGACTCCTACGAGGAGGTTGCCTGACAGAAGCATGTCGCAGACGAGGAACCACATTTTTCTCAACAATAGCAGGGGTTCGAGTTAGACCTCCCTGTCCAATAATAGCTAGGCGACTCCCAGTAGCAGGAGCTTCCTCATCCAGTATGTTATAAATTAGCATAACCACGCGAAGCCCAGCATACTGTTTCATCAACCCAATTAGCTGACTGTCACACGCTATAGGAACCTTGAAGCCTCGTTCATCAACGATGTTGAACCGTGTAGTCTGCTCCGGCCTCATTTCAGCAAGTTCACGCATGCAAGAACAAACCAGGATAGTGCATGCAGCGCTACTTCCATCTTCAGATTGTGAGCTTGATTCCACGTGCTCTTCCCATCTGCTAATTTAATGTGGTAGCCATAGATGGTGACCAGAACCATGTATTTTGGTTCAGCGGAGGTCCTACTTGACAGAAAATTGGGGACAAAAGATAAGAATTGTTTGTCAACTTCATGCTAGCAAACAATTCTATGTTTGATATATCTCTGTAATGCCAATAGCCAGCTAGCAGTTATAGGTAGTGTGAATAGCAAAGAGAAGAGTAGCTCACCCGCAATTAGCCAGAAGTACTTCTTCCTCTGCAAATGGATCTACCATCCTTCACTGCTCAAATTTCGGTAGAGGCGGGCTAGATCGTCGCAACGGCTGGCACGGCATTCGGCATTAGAGCTCGGTAGCAGCGAGTATGCGCAGCAACTTGGCATCGGAAGTCAAATGCCCGAAGAGATCATTTTGGTTGGAGAGGGGATTTCGACGCTGTCGGTGCTAGGGTTCATGCGAAAGGAGGGAGGGAGTGGATTTATGAATTTGGTCAACGAACCATGCTCCTTTAGTCTCTCGTTTCTCCTACGTGGTTGCCGTGTTGGCGCTCGCGTCATGGAAATATTACTCACATAGGGGTCCCGACCGTCTACTTGACGGGGCAGTTTCACGGAATGTTTGGATTTGGTAGGGGTAAGATGAGTTTGCATCAAAATAGCCCCTCTCGGTAGTTGGCGGACCAACATTTCGAAACGCGGCAATTTCAGGCAACTTAGGTACCGCGGTGCACTCGCCCAGGAACTTTGGTACCGCAGACGAACAGGCCCATAATAAGACTCTGTGGGTAGATGCCACTATGTTTTGCTCTTTTTGAATTTGTTGTGCATAAAATGACTCAATTATCTAGCTAAAACCTATTTGTTGACTCTCTGTTGACCAGCCATCGGAGGGTAAAACTGAGTATATTGCACATGGTAGTGTTAGTACTGGAGGAAAAAACTGAGTACAACCAAACTGCCAATGTTACACTCGAGGGCAAAACTGAGCACAACTAAGTCGCCAGGGTTTGACACGAGGGGAAAAATATGACTCACGGTACGCGTGTGCGGTGCACGGGATGGTAGCGGACACGTGTGGTCGTGCACGGTGCAGTAGCGTACGCGGTCACGCGGTGCACGGTGGTGCAACGAAACATCGATTCCCTTCTCCTTTAATAGATGCCTCCTCACTCTCACTAACCACTCACTCGCTCACTCAACTATCTCCATTGTCCCATCACCTTCTGCAAACCCACAAGAAAACCCCAATCATGCTGGCGATGGAGAAGACGGTGCGGTGGCCATCGGCGCCTCCAAGGTCGCCGGCGAGGAGGCCCTCGTCCAGGCATCAAAGGCAGCCGCCATCCCTGTCCCCGCATCCGCCGTAGCCGCCAGCGAGGAGGCCCCCGCCGGTATCCGGCAGATCCCGCTCGATTGGGACCCCTACGAGGAGGTTGATTACATAAGGCCAGAGAACCCCTATGACACCAACATCGTCGATCGTCGGAGGTAACCAGGGTTTTCTCCCCTTCCCTTGTCCTTCCCCCGTTCCCATCGTTGGATGCTAGATCGTATCTTATTAGGGTTCAGCTATTCGTATTTTTACAGTAGCTAATCCTCTTGTGTTAGATCTCGTATTTCGATGGATCCTCCTGTTCGTAGTTGGGATCAATATTCGATTTGGTTTGAGATTTGGGGAATAATCAGGAGATCTCAATCGGTTAATTTACGCAAATAATCAATCCCGATAATCAAAGTATCCCAATCATGTCCTTATTGCACTCTACTATTTTTTCCAACAGGAGGATAGTTGCGACGTCTTCAGCGACGACGAGTCCACGGACACCAAGACTCGTCATGTGCTGAGGAGGCTGAAGTCCGGCTAGTACAACAACTTCTTCACCGACGACGTCTACAGGTGCCCCTTCTGCCCCACTAGGAGGCTTCGCGCCATGGACTTCAACTCCCTCGTGAAGCATTCCAAGGACGTGAGGACCTGCGGCGAGTCCGTGAACATCCACGGCTTCAGAGCCAAGCACCAGGCGCTCGGCCTTCACCTCTGCAACCTCCAGAAGGTGGCTATCGAGGAGGGTCACATGGCCTCGATCAAGCCCAAGGCACCCAAGGTTAAGGGACTGTGCAGCAAGAAGTGGAGGAGGCACCACAGGGAGGAGGCGGAGGCCATGAGGGGACAATGATCTTGTGATGTCGTTGCTGCTGTAAATCGGCTTCTTTTGTCTTGTATGTGTGCTGCTGAGCAGCCTAATTGTCGAATCTCGTTAAGTACCATACTATATAACCTATATTAGATATTTTATCTATATCTGCTCTATTTATTGAATTTATTTATAGTGCTGGTTAGATTTGCTGCTCTAGATTTGCTACCAGATTGGGGAAAACGAGGGCCAAAAGGAACAATAAATAAAGAGAGAAGCTGCTCTAGATTCACTACCTTTTTGGAAAAAAACACAACTGTTAGCGAGAGAGAGGGGAAAATGCGCTTTTAAAAAGGCCAATCATAAAAATAACAAAAAATAAAACTTCCAATTTAGGCGACAGGGCGCACGTAACCACCAAACGCGCCCCACATGGTCCCACACCACGTCCCCAATAATCAGCGAGAGATGGATGGCTGGTCCACTGTGTATCCTGGCCCTACCTGTCAAAATGTAACGATCGAGGCGACCTAACATAACGCTCAACGCACGACCCGCCACAACACGGTCCCACCGGTCAGCATGTAACGGTCAAGCCTTTGACTTAACAGCATCCCCACGTCCGAGCGCTTGTGAGGGTCTCGGAATAGAGGGAGGGGAAAAGTGAGGAAAAACTAAGCGGCTGGGAAAAACTGAGTACAACTAACGAAGCAAGGGCACGAAAATAGAAAACCCTATAATATAATTGAGCCCTAGAAATATTTGGTAGTGTGCATGAGCATGATCGGTAATATAATTGAACACTAGAAATTTTAAGAAACTCCATATAAAGGAGTAGATTAATATATATATATAGAGAGAGAGAAGGTTCACCAGAGACACCACGAATATATTGTCTTACATGCAACCACATATAATAATTAATTGAAACAAAATAAAAATAGGGGTAGTAGCAGGAGGCCAGGAAAGCCTACTCGAGGGGATACAGGCCAGTCCTGACATAATCCCAGAGGAATTTGCTGAAGGCTGCATGCCACGCCAAGGTCTTCGGCTCATGGCTTCGGCCTCGCCAACGTCCACCGCATGCTGGATGATGCTGTCGAGGTCTGTGTCGATGTCTCTGCCACAGAATGGGCAAAAAAAAATCTCCCTACGGTAGAAAGGGATTTGCCCACACCGTAGCCGTCTCAGCACATAGCGGCTCTTGTTATCCCTGGAGTATTTTCTATCGTCCACTTTATCATCATCCTCATGTTGATTTTTAAGAACATAACTTAGAACTCATATATATGATTGAATTGCATTACAACTCAAGAATTGAGAACATATATGTAAGACAATATTAAATTGATATCAAAGAGAATGCATCTCAGGAATAGTTTGATCATTTCATATATCATTTCATCTCAACAAAATGACAATTAATTGGATCAAAGTATACATAGACCAAAGATTACAGCCTCATAAGTTTCTTCAGGGATGGCGTAAACGAACCAAGTAACAATTGTACAACCTATTGTTCTTGTACATTGCTCCGGGTTCGCTAACTCATCCCTGAAAAAATCTGACACCAATGTGTCTGCCTCTCTTTTGGGGCAAATTTGAAGCATTGACCATAATAATAAATTGAAATATAATCCTACAAAGAAATATTCAGGGACATACATATCCAGGTACAAAAACAATCCTAAATATTGTAATTACAAATAACAAAAAACCAAACAATCTTTAGGTACATGTAGAAACAACTTATGATCAAACCATGCATATACATATGCATCATATGAACCATTCAAAGATCATAAATAATTCAAATACCATATAGATATATATAGTTCCATATGAGAATAAATCAAGGGCCTCATAATTTTTTTAGAGATGGAGTTGGAAAACCAAAGTACAAACAACACAATCTATATTGTTTGTGTACATTGCTGCCTCAGGTTCACCAACCTAAATTTTTTCCAGAGATAGAGTTAGTGAACCAAAGTACCAATTGCACAACTTATATTGTTGTACATTGCCTCAGGTTCACTAACCATCCCTAAAAAATCTGACACCATCATATATGTGTATCGCCTTGCACTCTTTTGGGGCAAATTTCAATCATCGGCCAAGTGAGAAACAGTTCAAAGATCATAGTTCATATGTATAGAATAAATCTGGGGCCTCATAATTTTTTTAGGGATGGAGTTAGTGAACCAAAGTACCAATTTTACAACTTATATTGTTGTACATTGCCTCAGGTTTACTAACCATCCCTAAAAAAATCGGACACCATCATATGTGTCTCCCCTTGCACTCTTTTGGGGCAAAATTGAATCATTGGCCTTAGTAAGGAATATAAACGTAATGTTATGCATGTTGTGTATCAAAATCAACACTCAACTAGCAAACTCTAAAACCCCCAAGTCAAATGTTACATACCGATTAAATTTACAACACAAGAAGAACCGTATGAACAACAACGAGTTAAGCAAATGTAAATTTACTAGATGGCACATGCATCAATCGACCGTTCAAACCACTACAAGAAAAGTTGGCTTTTACAACGGACGATTTTCGTGGTTGAAGGCCCGTTTTTCGTGGCCAAAGAGTCTTGCGCGACAGATGGCTTTCGTGGTAAAAGCCCCATCACAAATGAATTAACCATGGTTTTTTTCGCCCATGGCGGATCACACCCTTCAGCAATGAAAACATGTTCCGTCATAGATCTATTCGCTAGCAACGCTGACGGCTGACGTCATGCAAACTACCACGTGGCAGCCACTGTTAGCGGCCGGTTACCGCTGTTAACGGTCATAGAAACCATGGCAGAAGCCAGGCCTAGCCAAGGCCTGCTAAGTACTAACTGGGTCGGCCCATCAGAGGAGCCCAACAAGAAGATGGCCCGTTATGTTTTGTCCTGCACTGTTTGAAATAGGCCCAGAGATGTGACCTGCGAACTTTTAGGCCCGATTCTGTTTCAGCCTACAGAAGGCACATGTTTGTCCAACACTGTGCTACCACTTGAGGCCTGCACAAGTCCGGCCCTGCACTGTTCAGGCTTGTTACCAATTTACCCTTTTACGGTTCGATCCTCACATCGTTTCACCTTTTTAGAATTTCGACCATCTTGTTTAGGCCCTTTAGTGTTTGGGTTTTTGCCTGTTAAGGCCAGCACTGTTTGGCCTGCCACCGTACTAGACTTTTGCTATTGATACCTTTTACGGTTTCGACCTTTTACTATTCCAGCCTTTTCACTGTTCTGGCCTTTTACTATTCTGGCCTTTTATGGTTCTGTCCTTTTACTGTTCTGGCCTTTTGCTTCTATGGCCTTTTACTATTCTGGCCTTTTACTATTCTAGCCTTTTACTGTTATGGTCCTTTACTGTTCTGGCCTTTTACTGATCTGGCCTTTTATGTTCTGGCCTTTTACTGTTCTAGCATTTACTATTCTGGCCTTTTACTATTCTGGCCTTTTACTATTCTGGCCTTTTACTGTTCTGGCCTTTTACTGCTCTGGTCGCTTTGGGCCGTCCATGTGCATGTTGTTACTGTTTCAGACTTTTTTTGCTAGCGCCTACTTTTTGCAGAATAGGTAAATATCAAGACATCAATTAATAAACACACAGAAATTAACATTACTTATTACACAATAATAAAAGTTTGTTACAACAGGTTATACAACAAGATCGTAATTTCGACAGATTACAACGTGTCAGTACCATCAATAAGAGATCGGTACATGGCGATTCGCTTCACTATATCATCTGTCCTCTTCTTCAACATTTCAGCTACAGATATATTCTGCATGCAATACAACATTTATATATTTATCACATGCAGGAGTTGTTCTAGGTGGACTGTTAAGTAAGTTTGCCTCGGCAATGCAATGGGAGGATGAATGGGACGAGGGATCACAACTTTCAGTCCTGCCTTCCAAGGACTCCTGCTGGGTTTTAACTGCAGTCTGCTAAAATATGGTGAAATAGGTTAAAACAAACAATAAGGGAAACAAGTAGTATTATATAAAGTAGAGACCATTTAAAGTAAGCCTGAACTTACAGTAGCACGTTCAGGATGACAGTAGCTCCTTCTCGAGCGGGTGCGACTCCTGGTCAATCTACCAGAAGAATCTGAGCAGAGCAGTTGGAACTCTGGTCCTTGTACTCCGTTGTCATTTCTCTACATGACATTTGAAACCAAGTTGGTTGATTTGGAAGGATGAAAACTCTTGAACATGGCATTAAAAATTACCAGATGTATGTTTCAAACTAGATAGCTGGTTTGGAAGGATGAAAGCAGGTGAAAACACCAACATATAGCATTAAAAATGACCAGATATATCATCCAAACTAGATGGACATTTTTCGAATTAAGCATTCACACATATATTCACAATTGAACATAAATGCAAATGTCATGGCAAGTTCTTAGGTAGAATGGCAACTAATTAACATGACAAGAAACTGGCCTAAGTAACACAAGGAAACCTCACGATTCAGCCTTGTTGGGCGTTAGATTGTCAGTGTTGCATCCTCTATGAGCTGTTTGCATGACCCGTGCGAGCCTTGGAAAGAATAGAATTTATGAGTTCGTGTTGGAGGATTAAACCGATAGCGTGAGAATAAAGAAAGGGAATAAAAGCAAGAAGCTAATGAGGTGGATAGGACCTACAAGATGAAGGGTGCAAATGAAATGACAATAGCATCCTGAAGATTTCGTAGCTTACGAGTAACAAAAATATAGCAAATGGGTAAGAGAAATTACCGCTGCGCGGCGAGGACGGGTGGGACGGGCAAGTGGGCGGCGGGGGCGGCGGCTCAGCATTTCGGGGTTAGTAACGAATGATTCAGTGAAGCGTCCTCGGTAGGGTAGACGACGGCGTTGGTGAAGCAGATCCAGTGTCGCGAGGGAGTTGGTGAAATAGTTCCGATAAAGAGCGCCTGCAGTGGAACTCTCATGTGGAAGATAGGGCCGACGGTGAAGCAGCTAGAGGAAGGTCGAGGTTGGAGGGGTGTGTGCGAGGAAGAGACGATGCGGGGATATAAGTGGGATGACGCACATTTACGACCTATACCCCTCTATTATTGCAGTACTGTGGTCCTTATTTTCGGAGCAGGGATAGAAGAGGAATTTTGCATTTGCAAAAAGCGGGGCGGGATATTTGAATAGATGCGCGGGATATTTGAATAGATGTGCGTGGGATGTTTCGGCGCCATGCGGAAATTTTGAGGTTGGACGTGGCCGCTCTCACGTGTTGGCCCCGTCTAGACCCACACGCCAGCGACAGTATGCTTACCAACATATAAATGAGTTTCCACACATTTGCCGAAATTGATAAACAATATATTTTGAAGGCTTTCATACAAGATGACTAAGGTTACGGCCATATCTCTGTTATAGTTTATAATAGCATGTCCATATCTGGTAGATAGCTGCATCTTGGCATTTCAAAATAAGATTCTGGATTTGATGGACAATGCCCAACTTTCATGAATTTCCAAACTTTCTAGCTAAATCTATGCAATAAAATGACTTTTTGACAATCTGAAGTAAATATGTCTAATTTCAAACTACAATGTGTGTGATATACCTTGCTCTTGACTTTTTAAAATAATTCAAAGATATCAAGTAGTCAAATATTGGAGAACCACCGAGAGTTTTGGAAAATTCAACTTTTTGATATGAATGGTAATGACACCTAATTTTAGCCAGTTTAAAAAATACAAAGAAACAAAATATAAAAAAAATGCATCCATTATTTTCTCTATTCGTTTCTCACTATGTGCACTAGCTAGTTTCCATGGAAAAATATAATCTTGAAATTTGATAATTTTTGAGAAAAAATTGTATCACAATATATATGGAGTACCATGTAAGAATATGCATGGCTTTCAAACCAGATGACCAAGGTCATGGCCATATATTTTCTATAGTTTATAATAACCTATCCATATTTGTTGTGGTGTGTATTGGCATTTAAAATATTATTTACAAAGGAAGCTTCCGAATTGGAAGTTATTTCAATTTTCTAATACACAACAATGGCTTTAGTCATGAAGCTACTACAAAACATGGCTTTAAATCCCACTGCCCCGGTTTTCACTCAAAGTATATATAGCCTAGGGTTAATTAAGTTTAGGGTTCAGGGTTATATTTTGGGTTGAGGGTTTAAGGGTTCATGGTTTATGGTTTAGGATTTTAGGGTTTAGGCTTTTAGGGTTTAGTGGTTTAGGGTTTAGGGTTGTTCAAGGTTTTAGGGTTTATGATAGTTTAGGTTTTAAGGTTTAGGGAATTTTCAATAATAATGTTCAAGCTTTATATTTATGGTTATATTCATGGAATAGAATGGCGTTATCGCAAGTTAATAAAATTATTTCAAAATTTGATCTATAAGTGCATTATACCTCCTTGGTAAGGGTTTAGGGTTCTAGGGTTAGGAAGTTAGAGTTCTAGGGTTAGGAGGTTATTAGGGTTTACGGTTAAGGTTTTATGATTTTCAATAATGTTCAACCTTTGTGCTTATATTCATGTAATAGAATGGCATTACCACAATTTAACGAAAGTATCTCAAATTTTGATCTATAAGTGCACGATACCTGTTGGTTTAGGGTTTATGGGTTGATGATTTAGGGTTTCATGGATTAGGTTTTACAGGTTGTTTAGGGTTTAGGGATTAGCAATTTTTCAATAATGCTCAAAGATTTATACTTATATTCGTCGAATAGAATGGCGTTACCTGCTTTAATGAAAGTATCACAAATGTTGATCTATAAGTGGATGATACCTGCTTGGTTAGGGTTTTACAGTTTTGGTTTTATCATTGTATAGGGTTTAGAGTTTAGTGAATTTAGAATAATGCTCAAGCTTTATTGTTATATTTGTGGAATAGAATGACATTACCTAATTTAATGAAAGTATCTCAAATTTTGATCTATAAAGTGCATGATACCTGCTTGGTTAGTGTTTATGGGTTGAGGGTTTGGGGTTTTAGGGTTTAGGTTTTAGGGGTTGTTTAGGGTTTAGGGAATTTTCGATAATGCTCAAGATTTATGCTTATATTCGTCGAATAAAATGGCGTTAGCAAATTAAATGAAAGTATATCAAATTTTGATCTATAAGTGCATACTGCGTGCTTGGTAAGGGTTTAGGGTTTAGAGTTTTAGGGGTTTAGGGTTTTGGGTTTTAGGAATTTTCGATAATGTTCAAGTTGCTTTATGCTTATATTCGTTGAATAGAATGACATTACATCAATTTATTGAAAGTATCTCAAATTTTGATGTATAAGTGCACAATACCTGCTTTGGTTAGGGTTTATGGGTCGAGGATTTAGGGTTATAGGTTTTTACAGTTTAGTTTATGGGTTGTTTAGGGTTTAGGGTTTAGCGAATTTTCAATAATGCTCAATATTTATGCTTATACTCCAGAACAGAATGGGTGTTAGCTGATTTAATGTAAGTGTCTCAAATTTTGATCAATGTGTGCATGACACATGCTTGGTTAGGGTTTATGGCTAAGGGTTTAGGGTTTAAGTTTTAGGGGTTGTTTAGGGTTTAGGGAAATTTTTATATTACTTAGGATTCATGCTTATATTCGTCAAATAGAATGGCGTTATCTAATTTAACAAAATTATCTTAAATTCTGATCTATAAGTGCATGCTACGTGCTTGGTGAGGGTTTAGGGTTATAGGGTTTAGGATTTGGGTTTTACAGGTTTCGGTTTTCAGGAATTTTCAGTAATGTTCAAACTTATTGTTATATTCGTGGAGTAGAATGGCATTATCGCAATTAATGAAATATCGAATCTCGGATTTTGATCTATAAGTCCATGATACCTGCTTGGTTAGGGTTTTTATATGGGTCGAGGGCTTAGGGTTTTAGGGTTTTACGGTTGGTTTAGGTTTTATGGACTGAATAGGGTTTAGGGGTTTTATCGAATTTTCAATAATACTCAAGCTTTATGCTTATATTCGTCGAATAGAATATATATGGCGTTACCTAAATCATTGAAAGTATCTCCAAATTTGATCTATAAGTGCATGATACCTGATCTATTAGGGTTTATGGGTTGAGGGTTGGGGTTTTAGGTTTAGGTTTTATTAGGGGTTGTTTAGGGTTTAGGGTATTTTCGATAATGCTCAAGATTTATGCTTATATTCATCGAATAGAATGGAGTTACCAGTTTAATGAAAATATATCAATTTTGATTAATAAGTGCATGCTACATGTTTGGTAAGAATTTAGGGTTTAGTGTTTAGATTTCAAGGTTTCAGGAATTTTAAATATTTTTCAAGCTTTATGCTTATATTCGTGGAATAGAATGGCGTTACCGCAATTTAATGAAAGTATCTCAAATTTTGATATATATATATATATATAAGTGCACAATACCTGCTTGATTAGGGTTTATGGGTCGAGGGTTTAGGGTTTTCCACTTTAGTTTTATGGGTTGTTTCCGGTTTAGGGTTCAGAGAATTTTTGGTAATGCTCGGGATTTATGCTTATATTCGTCTAATAGAATGGCGTTACCTGATTTAACGAAAGTATCTCAATTTGACCTATAGTTACACGATACCTACTTGGTCAGGGTTTAGGGGTTTAGATTTTATGGTTTAGGATTCCGTGAATTCTCAATAATTTTTTCAAACTTTATGGTTATATATATTCGTGGAACAGAATGGTGTTACCGCAATTTAATGAAAGTATCTCAAAAATTGATCTACAAGTCGATGATATCCTGCTTGGTCATTTTTTTTGTTAAATAAAATTGGTTAGGCTCGAATTTTGGCTTTTGATTTTTGGCTTATAAAGCCATGAACGTGTTTTTGGCTTTGTTTTTCAGCTTTTACTCTGACATAGTGGAATGATAGTATAAGCCAGGTTGGATGATTTTAACGATTTTATCTCGGTTTAGCGAAAAATGTTCGAATTTTGAAAAACAAGCAATGGGAATCTCTACTTCCCGTAATTCTGGCTCACTAACATGTGGGTCACTTGCATAGTGGGTCCAAAAAGTCGATGTAGGTCAGAGTGGGCGGGCAGGTAAATATTGAAGAAGGGCTGGGAAACGTGGATGGGGTGATGCACTTGGGAGAACGCAAATTTACCACCTATATCCATCTGTTATTGCAGTGCTCCCTCGGATTCTTATTTTCAGAGCAGGGATAGAAGAGGAATTTTGCATTCTAGAAAGAGGTGAAGCATGTTTGAATGGATGCGCGGGATATTTTAATGGATGTGTGCGATGTTTGGGCGCCGTACCAAATTTTGAGGTCGAAGCTTCTAGCATACGCTACTCCGGCATGGGGCCTCTCAGACGCGCTGTCACCGTCTAGGCCCACACGCTAGCGAGAGTTGTTTCCCAGCATTTTAACGAGTTTTTAGGCAGTTGCTGAAATTTTCGATCAATTTAAGGCTTTCAAGAAGATGACCATCGTCTAAAAAAAGGTGACCAAGGTCATGGAAATAGTTTATGATGACGTGTCCGTATTTGGTAGATTGGTGCATCTTTGCACATCAACCAATATGTCTGCTTCCAAATTTGAAGTTTGTTTTCGAATTTCCAAGTAACAACAATGTGTTTTGTTTTGAAGCAACTACAAAGATGATGGCTCAAAATGCCACTGCTCCCTTTTTCACACAATGTATAACGCCCTTTCAAGCTTCCAGGCTAAATTTGTGCAATAGAATAATTTTTGGGGCTGGATGTTTAAATGGATGGGCAGGATGTTTGAATGAGTGGGCGGGATATTTCGATGCTCTGCCGAAATTTTAAAGTTGAAGCTTCTAAGGTACGCTACTCCCACTTGGGATGATGTCCCCGTCAGATAGACCCACAGGCCTGTATGCTTTCTAGCATTTAATGAGTTTATAGACATCTGCCAAAATTAATTAACATTAATTCAAGGCTTTCAAACAAGAGGAGCAAGGTCACAACCATAGTTTCTGTACCTTTTTCATCTTTGGTACTACTCCATACATTGAAGTATCTTCACCAACCAAGCTTACAAACCTGGCCATATTTGGTAGATCGGTGCATACAGGCAATTGTTTACACAGGAGATTCCAAATTTGATGGATAAAGCCCTACTTTCATGAGTTTCCAAGCTTCCTAGCTGAAGATGCGGAAATTAAATAACTTTTTGACATAAAGCCATTCGTTCACAAAGTGCAATGCTATGTGCAATAGTTTCCATGGTAAAACATAAACTTGTATATTGACAAGTTTTTGATCAATTTTGATCTATGGTGATTGGTAGGTGGGCCACGTATATGGTGGTGCCCAAAGCAGGGTAGGTCAGAATTTCCAAAGTTATCCCTCCGCAGTCCGCACCCCTTCGTGTTGTGTATTAACTTCCACCCTCCGCCGCCTAGGCCTCACCCCCTTCCCCACAAAACAGACGCGCTTACGGCCTCTCCTCATCACCAACATGTGCGAAAAAGCTTTCCCTACCCGTCGGTCTTTTTGAGATGCATCGGTGGGCACGTCGACCCCACGGTAGTCCTTCTATCTCTAGCTCGATCTGGTTGGCATTTTTATTGCCCTTTGAAATACTCCTACGTAGTTTAATTTGTCCTCAATCTGCATGGTCATAGTTTATTCTGTGCTGGATCTGTGTTCCTAAATACCTTCGGCGATTTTTGCTGTCAATATGGTTGCTAAAACGCATAGGCATATATAGTTTTTGTACTTCATCTATATGTTTCGTGCTTTTCTTTTAATAATAATCAACCTTGTATGTTATAATTAAACAGATGGGCAGATTTTGGATAGAGATTGCTCCATTAGGCATCACTAAACGTATCCTTGATGTTCTACGATTAATTGGATTTGTTAGAGCTCATTGTGACAACTCAAAAGTACATTGCCCCTGTCGGTTGTGTGCGAATCGTAGGGTGCTGCCTCAAAGTATAGTGGAAGACCATATTTTTACATTTGGGATGCTTAGCACATATGTTAGATGGGTATTTCATGGTGAACCATATGATCCTCCATATGAACTGGGGAAGCACATCTTTATCATCAAGATCAAGTAGGGGAAGCAGATGTTGATCAACTAGATCAACTGACAAAGGCAGCTCCTGAGCATCGAGATCAACTTGGAGAAGGGGGAGGAGAGAAAAAGCGTAAGCTGCACGAAACATGTTTCATTTCTGGTACTACCACTATGCCAGATGACAAGTTATATCTATAGAACGACAAATGTTCAGGTTGTGTGTCTTTGATGTTTGTCTATAAACATATCTGTTAATCTACTAATCACACAAGCAGACGACCGAAGAGGACTTTGATGGTAATGACGATGACTTGTTCATTGATGAGCCTGTACCTGAGGTTGTGGATCGGGTACACTGCGTCTGGATGGATTTGATACAGGGCTGTTGATAATCAGGGGTGTACTTTTGGTGCCGTTCATGACCACTAGCCCAGCTGCAAAACTCTTGGGATGTAGAGTTATCCCATGATTGGTTCACTACTGTCGTAGTTCTGTAATATGGAGCTACCTTATTATGATTTCTAGGCCTTTGTTAGAAGAACTGTAATTGGAAACTATTTTGTATATTAGTATATATGGAGTATATGTGTGTTTGTGTGTGTTTCTAGTCTGAAATCCGAGCTTATCATTTTATCGGTTCCTAAACTGTTTTTGAGGCCCCAGCGCTGGTGCCCTGTGCTGCAACTACCGTCGTCTTGTCCACTTCTCTGTGAGACAAATCAGCAGAAGGATAATAAGTTAGGACCAATTTGATTCGAAGAGGGACGATTTTCTCTGTCCTTGGAGAGGAACCCGGGAGAACTAGTACTGGTACCAGGGGAAGGAGGAGGTTGGCTCGGTCAATTATCTCACCCACTTGATGTGGGACTTGCTTTAACTCACCCTTGATGTGGGTCCCGCTTGAAACAGTTGTAGGCCACCACATGGTAGCTGGGATAAAAAATCGGGATTCTCTCCTGGCAAAATGTTCCCGCCACTTAAAAATACTGTAGAAAAAAGTGTACTGCCCAGCCCTACTACTACTAGTACTACTACTCCCCTGCCCATGCCTTTCTACCGACGATAAGACAAGAAACCATCACTAGCTAGCTCACATCCAGCAAGCAACTGTTGGAACTGGTGCAACCTCCGATTGTGGAGTTCTTGTTGAAATAGGTGGGTGTATTTGCTCACCTCGAAATCCGGCTTTGCTTAATTTGCTTCCGATTGGGCCATTGGGGGTACTGTTAGTACTAGGAGTAGTAATATTCGGTATGCTTTGATTGTGGAGTTCTTGCTTATTGCTCACCTCGGAATCACCTAATCAGGATATTTTTCCTCTTCTCTAATCGATTGGGTCATTTGGGTGGGGTGGGGGTGGGGGAGGTGGTACTGATTTCGTATGGATTCCGGATGAGGGCATGGTCACTGATGTTCTGATTGGAGCATTTGGTTGGGTTCGATTTCGGTGTTCTTCACTTCTGTAACCTTTAGTTGCTACTCGTAATGTGCAATGGATTTTGCGTCAGATTCTATATGGAGAACTATGGGTCAGTGGCGCGCACGGCCACTACAAACAAGGATGGTCCCGTCAGTTTCCTTAAAAGTTGCCTAAAAAGGTAATGTAGCAGTATATTCGTTGCGTTCTTCCATTCTTTCCAATGCTGAAAGTGGTTGGCTACAATCTGGATGTATCCCTGTGCTAAAAGTTGTCTTTGTCTGCATCCTGTTTTTGTGGAAGCCTCTATGACACCATCTCTTCTTCATTTACTGTAGCACAGTGGTACATACCTGCGAACGTGCGGTGCTCCAGGTACGGCAAACAGGATGGTACCCCCACATGCCGCAGAATCCGGCGAGTACCACTACTCACCAAAAAACAAGCGCAAGGCCACCGACCAGCTGGGAGGGCCCAGCTTAAAGAGAAAGGTATTTGTTCTTAATACCCTTATTACCATGGTGCAGACAGATTTAAGTATTACTCGCTTGGTGTGATGCATGCTTATGAGATGTTTAGAAACATATGTGTGATTTTATTAATTCTGGCATTGTGTTTATGTGAATCCAGATCTCGATCTGTCAGACTGTCTCATACAGTCAGTATATGACTACTATGTACTGTACTCCCTCTGTCCCAAGGCTTAGGCATATACTGTATTTTTTGAAAAGTCAAGCGACGGAAAGTTTGACCAAACTTTACATAGTATTGAATTGTTTAGCTCTGTTGCTATTTATGCAGATTGAAGGTGCTGCTGTGGAGGCTGAGGCTGTTGTAGAGGCTAGTAAATTTTTGATGCCCGCACCAAAAGAGGACATCCTCTACACAACGAGGAAGCGCCAACAGAGTACCCAAGTGGGCAGTGACCTCTCTAAGAAGTGGGTATAATTTGGAAATCCACAATTTCACATGTTATGATTTTCCATGTTATTTTTATCAGCTAGTACTATATGTTTATGCTCATTAGAAGTTCACAAAAATAAAATCTGTTTGCTTTACAGGCAATGGTTTTTTCTTATATTATTAGATTTACTTGCTCTTTACATAATTTAACCTTTCCACTTAATTTCCATCAGTACCACGCACCAGCTTCTCAGTCCTTTCTGCTACCCTCCTCTTGTCAAGCTTGTGGATTGAAAGGGGGCCCCTGTATGCCATTCCAAAGGCAGAGGGATAAAAATGGTGCATGGCCACCCTTCGCAAAGGGTACCCATGGTATCAGGTATGGATTCCAAGTAGTTTAGACCGACTTGATGTAAGATCTCGTATCTCGCTTTTTTTTGCTATCGCCTTACTTCTCTATCTTTCTCATGAAGGTTGTCCCTTATGTCGGTCGCCCCATTATAAACAAGATGTTCAGAAACGACAACTTTCTAACTCTGTATAGCGAGGGCCTTAAAGGCATGCGGCAACTATATGATGTGGATGTCTCCCAGACGATGGCCACCACCTATTTGGGTGACCGAGGTTGGTCCAAGTATGTCCATGAGAATGGTCTGAAGCAGGGGGACGAGGTTACATTCGATTTTAGCAAGCCTGGGCAGATACTTGCATGCCATCATACACTTGTTGACTGAAGGACCAAGAACAGGGGTAGTACTAATTAATTTGATTTTGTACTCATCACAACCTCTAATGATTTTCTTGCGACTAACTGTTCTGCACCATTGTCTTTACTCATCATATGACCCTGACCACTTCTGCAGTCTGCTTCCCCTTATGTACCCCCCAGAAGGGTGCCAGCATCAAGCTGCTGACACCGACACCAGCACCGGCCCCAGTTCCTAAAACGACACTTGTTGACCTTAGTAGGAGAAAGAATAGAGGTAGTAACTTAATTCGCTTGTATACTCTCATCTCTGTCTAGGAGTTACTATTGTATAAGAAACCATTTTCCTTGTCCACATCTCATATGCCTCTCTGACCACTCCTACAGTCCCCTTACCTACCCCTCAGAAGGTAACTATCACCAAGTTGCTAGCACCCCCAACGGCATTGGCCCTAGTTCCTGCTCCGGCACCTATTGACCTAAGTAGAAAGAATGGAAGTAGTAACTTAATTTGCTTGTATACTCATCATATCCTTTGATCATTGTCTTGTGAGTAACTGTTGTATAAGAGAACATATTGCTTGTACACTTCTCATCTTCCTCTACCATCCCTGCAGTTAGCTTAGCTACCCCTCAGAAGGAATCTAGCATCAAGCTGTTGGCACCGGCACCGCTTCTGGGCCTTCTGGCTCCTGCACTAGCCCCTCTACAATTAGTGGCAGCATCTCCTGCACCAGCACCTGCCCTAGCACAGGCACCGACACAAGCTCCTTCATCACCCCTAGCAGCACCTTGTCAGACCATATCCTACACATGTGTCATCACAAGGTCGCACCGGATTATGTTTGTGAGTATATGGCGGCAGATAAACTGTTCTGAATGTCTTCTCAAGTTTCACATGATTTAGTGCATCTCTCTTAGAAATTATGCGTCTATCTCTTGTTTTGACTCAGAAATTGCATAAGAGTGACACAAAGCAACTCCAGGCCAGACGAAAGGGCACAATAGTCTTCACGATGCAGAGCGAAGGATTGCTTATCGAGGGACGCTACGCCATTAACTCGACTGATGGGCGCTTGGCAGCTACTTCTAGGTGGATCAAGTTCCGAAAAGCAGCCAAACTTACTATTGGAAGAACGGTCAAGGTCGATGTATCTTGCTGCCCTAAATGCAGCATGCTGTTCATGAACTTCCTAGCTGTCTAGCTCTTTGGCCGCATGCTATTGTAATTAATTATGTGGTTGTCTTATCTTCACAGATCATATATGGGTGGTAAAACTATGATAACCTTTTGCTAGATTGGAGCTATGCTTAGTACGTACTGGTATGGTATAACTGTATCTATATGACGGTTCCCTATATGAGCAAATATTATGATAATGATTGTGTTGTGATCGAGTGTGTTTAGAGAAAAGGGCAAACTGGTCACGTGGCATGGTTTTTAGAGCTGAAACAAGAACTATCTCTCTCTCTATGGTGATATTAAATTTCAGTGTTTGTATTGCTGAATCAGTCACTTTGAAATGCTTCTGAATTGGTCAAGTGCTGCTGAATATGAACTAGGAATCTGTCGATTTTTTATGTCTTATTATTCTGTTCTCCTTAATCTTTCAAATGGTATTGAATTTATCAAAAGTTATGTCGTTGTTGCTGGCTGCTTTCTCTAGAGCTTTTGCCTTTGTGTCATCGGAACCATTGGATGCATTTTGGATAGAGATGAGAGGGTAAAAATATACAACGTGATTTCACCAAGTGAAGTCATTGGATACCAGCCATGTTTTGGCGCATGTGGTGTCTGTTCATTAGATATTTTTACATGAATATCTGCAAAGGAATTATCGCTTTTTTTCCTCCCTCGAAGAGGTCTGTGTTTGACTCTGGCAAGACACAACCCAATAAAATTTGAGATAGGAGCCCATTAACCATAGCCCAAAAACTTTTTAATTTGGCCTTTTTGGCAGTGCCCCCACCTCTAAAAAAACTCTGTCTACTCATGTTTTTAAGAAACTAATCCATTATGTGGCTTTTTATAAATCGAGGTTCCAGTAGTACTACTCTTTTATTTTAAGAGAGATAACATGGAAACACAACAATATTTTTTAGAAGACTGATACATAAGTTGTAGTACTAATACATGTTTAATGATTCAATTTCTATTAGTATCTTTGGTATTGTGGCAAAACACTCAGTTTATGTCTATTTGATTTGATTTGAAGGTCTTTAGTTCGAATCCACTGTATGTACATATTTATATATATCTTGGTTTTACATTTTTTAGAAAGGGTTTACTTTTTAATATCGCATTACAGAGAGGCTAACATCGCAGATCCACCAGCCTGCAGCATCCCTCGAGTTTAATGGTCGGGTTTGAAAAAAAAGTTAAATACTTGTACAGAGAGGTTGGCTTCAGGGACCCACTGGCCAGAACATACTAGACAGGGTGACATGGGGGCCTCACCAGCAAGATCATACACGGCTGCCACATCGAGCAACGTTGCCAAGGTTAAAACAGCGGACGTGATCAAAAAAAAAGTCCATCATACGCAGGTTTGATATACAGAGAGACTGACATGTGGGACCAAGTAGCGTGGCCTTATATAGGTTCTGCCTCGAGCAACGTTGCCAAGTTCAAAACAGGGAGGCGCGAGCGAGAAAAAAAGTCCAGCATGCACACATTTCTTCTAATGAGAGGCTCACATGGGGGACTCATCAACCTGGAAAAACGGCTGATGCATCGAGCAACGCTATCATGTTCGAAACACGGAGGCGCGACCGAGAGCAAAAATTCCATCATACACACGTTTCTTTTTATGAGTGTATGACATGTGGGGGTGGGACCCTGCATCATGATTAAACGTAGATGCAGCGAGCAACGCTATCAAGTTCGGAACACGGAGACGCGACTGAGGGAAAAAATTCTATCATACACACGTTTCTTATAATGAGAGGATGACATGTGGGGTCCAGGAGTTTGATTAAACGGCTGATGCAGCGAGCAAAGCTATCAAGTTCGGAACACGAAGGCGCGACAAAGGGTAAAAAATCCATCATACACATGTTTCTTCTAATGAGAGGATGACATGTGGGGCTCAGGAGGTTGGTTAAACGGTAGATGCGTCGAGCAGCGCTATCAACTCGGAACGGGGTAGCGCGAGCCAAGGAAAAAAAGCAATCATACACACGTTTCTTCTAATGAGAAGATGACATGTGGGGCTCAGGAGGTTGGTTAAACGGTAGATGCGTCGAGCAGCGCTATCAACTCGGAACGGGGTAGCTCCAGTGAAGGAAAAAAATCCATCATACACACGTTTCTTCTAATGAGAGGATGACATGTGGGGTCCAACATCATGATTAAACGGTAGATGCATCAAACATCGCTATCAAGTTCGGAACAGGGTAGCGCGAGCCAAGGAAAAAATCCATCTTACACATGTTTCTTCTAATGAGAGGATGACATGCGGGGCTCAGGAGGTTGGTTAAACGGTAGATGCGTCGAGCAGCGCTATCAACTCGGAACGGGGTAGCGCCAACGAAGGAAAAAATTCCATCATATACACGTTTCTTCTAATGAGAGGATGACATGTGGGTCCCAGGAGGTTGATTAGACGGTAGATACATCGAGCAGTGCTATCAACTTCGGAACAGCGTAGTGATGACCCACAAGTATAAGGGGTGTATCGCAGTATTTTCGAGGGAAGTGAAACCCAATTTATTGATTCGACACAAGGGGAGACAAAGAATATTTATAAGCCTTAACAACTGAGTTGTCAATTCAGCTGCACCTGGAAACAATCTTGCTCACAAAGTAGCTTTATCAAGAGTAACAGTTTTGTAGTACCAATAGTAAACTAACAAAGCAGAGTAAAGTAAAGACATGAGTAACAATAGCAAGAAATGAGGATTCGAAAAGCGTAGGCATAGGGATGGATGGACGGGCGTTGCATGGACAGGACAATTCACATAGCAATTAGAACATAGGGAAACTGCAGATAAATAAGACAAAGCATCCAAGTACTAGATAATCCTAGGCATGTGTCCCATATATAGTCATACGTGCTCGCAATGAGAACTTGCACAACATCTTTTGTCCTGCCAGCCCATTTGCAGCGGGGCCTCAAGGGAACTACTGGCAATTAAGGTGCTCCTTTAATAGAGCACCGGAGCAAAGCATTAACACTCCGTGAACACATGTGATCCTCACATCAAAGCCATTCCCTCCGGTTATCCCGATTTCTGTCACTTCGGGGCCATTGGTTCCGGACAACAACGTGTGTATACAACTTGTAGGTAAGACCAAAAACAATACTATCATAATGAATCAATAACATGTTCAGATCTGAAATCATGGCACTCGGGCCCTAGTGACAAGCATTAAGCATAATAAGTCGCAACAAAGTCAAAAAGCACTAATAGAAGATACTAGGCACCATGCCCTAACAATCGGATGCCATTACATGAACGATCTCATCCAATCCCTACCATCCCCATAGCCTACAGCGGGGGATTACTCACTCATAGATGGGGGAAACATGGATGGTCGATGGAGAAGCGATGGTGATGATCTCCTCCAATTCCCCATCCCGGCAGGGTGCCAGAACGGAGCTTCTGGTGCTGTTTCGTGGAATCTGGTGGTGGCGGCGGAGCGGAACTCTTTCTGGAAAAACGTCGAACCCCCTGAGTTTTTAGGTCAGAAGGCTTCTTATAGGCAAAGAGGGAGACCGAGGGGGTGTCTGGGGCGGCGGACCACTGGGCGCTGCCAAGCCTAGCCCCGTGTGGTGTGGCCTGGGCCCAGCCCCCTCCGTCTCGTATTATGGCTCCGGGAGTCTTCTGGTGAAATAGGATTTTGTCATATTTTCCGAAATTTTTCCTGATAGTTGATTTTCTGCACAAAAACTAAACACTAAGGCAATTCTGCTGAAAACAACGTCAGGCCGTGTTAGTTGCATCCAAATCGCACAAGTTTAGAGGAGAAACAATAACAAAAGTGTTTGGGAAAGTAGATACGTTTTGGACGTATCAACTCCCCCCAAGCTTAGCTTATTGCTTGTCCTCAAGCAATTCAGTTGAAAACCGAGTGCGATAAAAGAACTTTCATGAACACATTTGCTTCATATGATGTATATATTCTCAGCATGTGATCAACTACTTAGACAACTCATAATAAGGAGTATGCAACTAAGTTTACTTAATAGGCAATGCGAGCTATGAAGAGATTCCAACTCAAAAAAACAATAAGTAGCATGAAACATAAACATAAGCAACATTACAATGCTCATAACAAGGTATGATAGAGTGATATCTCGCTTGCCTTTTTATTGTGAATTCCAAGGCACCTCTGAAGTTCAGGTGAAGACTAGAAGTAAAGATATCAAAGATACAAGCATCAAAGTCATAACACAAATAATCAAGTTTTGAGACAAGCACATTACACTAAGAATGACAACTATGCTCTCAAGAAGGTGCTCATAGAATATGTGGAGACTCAACAAGGAAAACGAAAAGGTTTTGAAAAGTTTGAAAGGCTTCCAAATGCTGAAGGTATGGTACTCGTTAGCTTTGAGCTCTCATTGCCCCTATCATAAGCTTCTTTAAGTGGTTAAGGTTAAAGTGACACAACTAAGAGGATATGCTTGACAAGTTATAAATCGAAGTCTCATGCCCCTTACTTACGAAGACTGATCCTCATGCTACTCAACTTCAGTCACAAGTAAGCTCTTGTCATTGTAAGTATATATGTATCATAGAGAACCGCCAACGAGGTACCCCTTGCACATGATACAGGAGCTATCCCATAATCAAAATGACAAGGCAAGCAGACAATGAGCATCTCAGCGATCTTTTTATTTACTATGTGCATAGATTTTTATTGAGGATGCTTCATAGAATGCTCATTATGGTTATGCTGCAAGTTTCCACCATGATTAGGCATGGCTTAGGCTAGCCCAGCGCTTTCTCTAACACACATACAAACTCCATGATCTTACAAGTTCCACTTTTATTTCACACCGCCGGGATCCATAGGCAAAAGAACATGATATCAGCGAGGTACTAAGTACCAGTGCAATGTTGAAAGCGTTCCCCATGATACATGATTCTGCTAACTTCAACTTATAAAGCGCAAGCATATACGCAACAAAGAAGGACGCAATGGTTCAGGTTTATTAAGTGCAAGAAAATAAAGTGTGCCATCAAGTTTGTGAGAGCTTTACTAACTAACTTTCTCACAACAAGCAAACATTTTATTCGGAAGAAAACAAGGCATATTGAATATGCACGGAATAGCAAATGATGCTAATAGGTAGGTATGGTGGACACTTTTGGCAATCTTTGGTTTTAGGAAATTGGAAACATGAGTAGAGCATACTCAGTGTAAGTGAAGGCTAGCAATAGTAAGGGAGCGACAAACGAGAGAGCAATAGCTGTCATAATCATGCTTGCAACAAAACAGGACTAATCATGGCATGAAAGTGATTCCAGACCCTCAAGGCAAAATAATTCATCGAGGCTCAACTGATTATTTCAGTCATATGCATGCGTGAGCATGTGCCAAGTCGATTCAAATGAAACATTCAGAGGAGGATACCACGGTGTCATACCAAGTTATGAATAGAGTAATGCAAGCAAACATTCATATGACATGCTACAAACTATTAGCAAGTTGGAACTAATCATAAGAAAGCAAGAACTACCAAGCATCCATAAATAACATACACCCTACACGAATAGGCTAAGCATGCTCACAATGATGAGTATATGTACAAGAATGAAAACAAATAGAGTTCGTTACCAGCCTCTTACCACACCTCAAGTTGTCATTAATCCTCATTATTGCCCTTCACTTGTGTGGCTTGAATAATAATAATATGAAACCAAATTCACAAAAACCCTGCAACAAACTCACAAAAACCAAAGAAGAACAACAAATAGGACTGTTGAACCCTGCAACAAACTCACAAAAACCAAAGAAGAACAACAAATACTTTTGGTGTTTTTGATTTTTAAAACAAGAACCAAAAAAAGGGAAGGACAAGCAAAGCAAAATCTTTTTGTTTTTTTTCGAATAGTCCAAACAAAGCAAAAAGGAAAAAGCAAACCAAAGCAAAAAGAAAGAAGCAAACCAAAGAGAAACAATAGAAATATTTTTGGTCTTTTTGTGTTTTAGAAAGCAAAAACAAAAAAAGAGCGAAAACTAAAAAGAGAACGAAACATGAATATACAAAGTACCGACGCAAAATGATATGGAGATGAGTGCGATGTCGGCGTACCTCCCCCCAAGCTTAGGCTTTTGGCCTAAGTGGGTATCAATCCCAGGCTGGCCAAGATGAAGTGTCTCCGTGGTACGACGAGGAGGTACCCTCGTCCCGGTGCGAGATCGAGTATGTCCCTCCGTAGTGTGCGGAGTAATCGTATGAGGGCACATCCTCCTGGTGCTGCCCGTGGAACCCCAGCAAGCAGAGCTGCTCGTCCACCTCCTCCTTGGAGCCCTATGATACATTGCAAATGTATCTATAATTTTTGATGTTTCATGCTTGGTTTTATCTACTTTCTTATGTTTTGTCCACACTTAGGAGTACTTTTCATATGATTTCTTGGACTAACCTATTAACAAGAGCCACAGTGCTAGCTGCCTGTTTTCTGCTGTTTTTGGTTCCAGGAAGTCAGAAAATGAATATTCTCGGAATTGGACGGGACAAAAGCCAATGTTATTATTTTACCAGGGGACACTTGGAGCCAGAATACGAGATGGAGAAGGGCCAGAGGGCGCCCACACCACCTGGTCGTGCGGCCAGGCCTGGCCCGCGCCAGGGGGTGGTGTGGCTAGCCCAGGCACCCCCTCGGCCTCTCCTTCCGCCTATATATTGCCTCTGATACGGAAACTCTAAGTGCCCGATCAAAATTCCATGAAAGAGTCTGTAGCCACCGTCATCTCCATCCCTAGATTGGGAGGGATCTGAAGCTCTTCCCGGCACCTTGCCGGAGAGGGGAATTCACCCTGGAGGCCTTCTTCATCATCATGCAAGCCTCCGGTGTGATGCGTGAGTAGTTCATCTCTGGACTACGGGCCCATGTAGTAGCTAGATGGCTGGTTCTCCTCCTTTGTGCTTTCATGTTTAGATCTTGTGAGCTCTGTTCATGATCAAGATCATCTATTTGTAATTCTGCATGTTGTGTTTGCGGGGATCCGATGGATATTGAGATGCTATTTCAGATTGATTATTGATTCTATCATGTCTTTGTTATTTGTGATCTTGCATGCTTTCCATTGTTAGTAGCTATCTTGGCCAAGTAGATGCTAACAACTCCAAGAGTTAGTATTTATGCTTGATAGTGGGTTCATGCCTCTGGTAATCTGGGGAAGTGACAGAAATCTCTAAGGTACTAGATGTGCTGTTGCTACTAGGGAGAAAACAACAATCCTTTGTTCATAGAACAATCGTGTTATTTACTTTACACGCAATTCATAAAGCAATAATCTGTTGCTTGCAACTTAATACTAGAGGGGGTTCAGATGATAACCTGAATGTGGATTATTAGTCATAGATGCAGTTGGATGGCGGTCTATGTATAATGTTGTAATGCCCAATCAAGTCTCAAAGGAGTCAAGATGATTAGTATATGCTTGTATGCTTTCTCGATGTTTGTGAATTGCCCCGCCGTAATTTGTTCACCTAGCATGTTATCTATCTTAAGGAGAACCACCTCTAGTGAACTATGGACCCCGGTCCTTTCTTTTATATTCAATCTACAAATTGTTTACTGCTTTGTGTTTACTTTCTGCAAACTATTACTTTCTTCCATTCGATACGTTTAATCCTTTGTTTTCAGCAAAACCGGGGAGATTGACAACCTCATCGCAAGTTGGGGGCAAAGTTTTATGGTTGTGTTGTGCAGGTCTCCATGTTGCTACTAGCACCGGTAGTGCGCCCTGCCAAGGCTTAGCTAGCAACACATTTGGGGTGTTTCCTTGCTCCTACTGAATTGATAGCCTTGGTTTCGTACTGAGGGAAAACTTGTTGTTGTTCTCATCATACCTTTCTCTTGGGGTTCCCCAATGAGCTTGATATATTTTGGGCCATCAAGCTCTTTTTCTGGCGCCGTTGCCGGGGACTGAAGAAGAAGAACCTCCCACGTCAACCACGCGCCATCAAAGTCTTTTTCTAGCATCGTTGCCGGGGAGTCAAGGACATCTTCACAAGGGGAGTCCCTCATAACCAATCTCTTTACTTTGTTATTTTTGTTTTGCTTAGTTTACTTTGGTTTTGTTTGCTTGTTTCTTTATCAAAAACACAAAAAAAAATAGTTTTACTAGTTTGCTTTCTTATTTAAAAACACAAAAAAATTAAGTCTCCTTTAGTTGTTACCTCTTCCTTAGCTCACCATGTTGATCCCTAAATTCACCTTGAAAGACCTTTCAATAGGTAGTGGTTCTTTAATTGGAAAAGATAATATTGAAGAATTCTTTAATCATGTTAGTAAGCATGAGGATATTGAGGATAGATCCCTTGCAGAACTTGCTCCAAACTAAGAAATTGCTGCAACTTCTTTAGTTCACATGTTGGAAGTTAGGTTTTTCAACCTAAACCCCTTAATGCAAGTAATGTTTCTTAAACTTAAATAAATTGAGGACCCTGAAAAGAGGGATTTTATTCTAGAAACTTTGCTTAAGGAATTCTATGATGTTACCAAGGAAGCTAGAAAAGTCTTCGCACATTTCAATATGCTAGGATCATGTGTAGATGTTATTGGTACACGAGAAAAGATGAACAAAACTGAATCTAATGGGGAGGAAACTAAGATACCAATGCCCTTTAAACTGGTAGCAATACATGAAGCCATAAAAAAGAATCTTGATTGGATTGTTCCTGAAAACCCTTTTGATGAAAATAGTGAACCTACGAGCATTGAGAGAGGATCCTATAGAACTTATTTGGATGATATACCTTGCCTTGTTGAAGATATTTCTGGTATTGATCTTAATGCTTCTTCATTTGAGAACACTTGATTCTTTTTCTTGCTTCTTATGCCTAACTTAAAGGCGTTAAAAAAAGTACTTATTGGGAGATAACCCAAAAGTTTTAGATGAGTCTTGGAAGTTATTCTTTTTCTTGCTTCTTATTACTTCAGTAATAACCGCTCCTTATCCTTCTTATTTGCTTTTTGTGCCAAGAGTAACCTCTAATGAGAGAGAAGTAATGATTGGGAAAGTTGTTGTCCCGAAACAGATTTATGTGCTTCACCGTAAAAATTCGTGTAAAATATCTGTACGTCCTTTTGAGGCGTGAATTTTTGTGCTTCTGACCCAGGTTGTTATCTAACTTTCATTAGTTCAACACTTTTTTATTTGAGCAACAGAAGGTCTTCGAAAAAATTCGTTTTGACCTGCTGGTCTGTTTTGACAGATTTCTGCCTTTTTCTGCATTTGCTTCTTGTTGGTTCCTTTTTGAGTTCTTTTGGGGAATTGAGCTTTTTGAGGGAAGTGCTACAGTAGCTAGTGTTCTAATGGAAGTTTTATTGGTGTTAGAACTGAACCTAAAGACTTATTATCTTGAGTGCACTAATGTTGCTAATAAAGATTATGTGAAGTTTTGTATGAAGGAAAATTTTCAGGTGTATGAAAGGAATGAGTAATGAGATAAAGGATGGACTAAAGCTCAAGCTTTAGGATGACATGCGTGTCACCCCAAGAAATATCCAAGAAGTACAAGCGTCAAAGCTTGGGGATGCCCAAGGCATCCCCTTCTTCATCAATAAAAATCCCAGGTTTCTTCCAAACACTTCATTTTTATTGTTTCATGCACAGTTGTGTTGTTCTTGGAGCGTCTTCTTTTTTGTTTTCATTTTGGTTTTTCGTTTGCTTTGCTTGCTTAGTTTGCTGAATAAATTGGTTGGACCCCCTCTTTCATACATTGGTTTTCAAATAGTTTGGTTTGGTTTGGAAAAGAGTAGGAAAGTTCATGCTTAAGTGGTAAAGAGAGCTTGTTTTTGACTGTGGCCTATGCTTTGTCATGCCATGCTTGATATTGTTTTGGCTTTATGCTTAGTATTTTTGCTGTAGCATGACTTGTGATAAACAATTGAGATTGCTTAATGTGCCTTGGATGAATCATGTGTTGTTTTAGCATATTAAAGCATAGTATTGTGGTATTCTCCTTTGATGCTTTATTTGGGTTGACTTGGCGCATGCTCACACCATGTTATGACTATCCCAAGTCACCATAGCCTTTATGATCCTTTAGTTTTCAACTTGTAGTATCACTTTATGCTTTGATCAATGATGTTTTGTCGCTCTGCATGATTATGGCCATTATTGCTCTCTTAGTTTGTCGCTCCCAGTCTTTTGCTAGCCTCCACAACCAAGTATGAGTTCCACTCATGCACCCAACTCCTTAAACCAAGTTATTCCAAAGATTCCACCATACCTACCTAATAGCATATGCTATTCCAAGTATTTTCATGTTTTTGTCTACCTTCCAAATTAAATTTGTTATGAGAAAACTAGTGATTAAAGCTCTCACGAACTTGATGGCACACTTTACTTTTTTTGCATTTAATAAACTTGAACCATTGGGTCCTTCTTTGTTGCGTATATGCTTGTGCTTTATAAGTTGGAATTAGCAGAACCATGTATCATGGGGAACGCTTTCAACATTGCACTTGTACTTTGTACCCTGTTGATATCATGTTCTTTTGCTTATGGATCCGTGATTGTGAAATAAAAGTGGAACTTGTAAGATCATGGAGTTTGTATGTGTGTTAGATAAACGCCTGGGCCGCTAGCCTAAGCCATGCCTAATCATGGTGGAAACTTGCAGCATCACCATAATGAGCACTCTATGAAGCATCCTCAATAAAAACCTATGCAAATAGCAAATAAAAAGATCGCTGAGATGCTCATTGTCTGCTTGCCTTGTCATTTTGATTATGGGATAGCTCCTATATCATGTGCAAGGGGTACCCCGTTGGCGGTTTTTTATGATACATATGTACTTACAATTACAAGAGCTTACTCGTGACTAAAGTTGAGTAGCATGAGGTTCGGTCTTCGTAAGTAAGGGGCATGAGATTTCGGTTTATAACTTGTCAAGCGTATCCTCTTAGTTGTGTCACTTTAACCTTAATCACCTTCAAGATGCTTATGATAGGGGCAATGAGAGATGAAAGCTATAAGTACCATAATTTTTGGAAGCTCTTTATGAGACTTGAATCCCTACTTCCTTCTATGAAGGCCTTTCTTCGACCATTATATTGAGTCTACACCTTCTATCTTTATGCACCTACTTTGAGAGCATAGTGGCCATTCTTAGTTCTATGTGCATTGTCCCAGGACTAGTTGATTGATGCATACCTTGATATTGCTTGTTTTAAACTATTTGTATATAGTCACTCTGATTAACTTTGAAGGTGTCCTATGCATTTATATTTACTACTCTATGAGGGACAAGCTGAATGATATTATGCTATGTTTTCTTTATGTGAAACAAACAAACGTCTTGCAAAGCATTGTTATTCATGAATCTTTTGTTTATGCTTTTTCATGTTGCATCATAGTTTCTTTGTCTTACTGCTAGAACTTTGTCTTTCATGCTATGATTGAAGTACTATGATCCTAGCTATCAATGTTTTACAAATACTTTGATCAAGTTTATGATGGTGCATGTCACCTAAAAAATTATTCTTTCTTTTTATCACTTACCTACTCGAGGACGAGCAGGAGTTAAGCTTGGGGATGTTGATACGTTGCTAATGTATCCATAATTTTTGATGTTCCATGCTTGGTTTTATCTACTTTCTTATGTTTTGTCCACACCTTGGAGTAATTTTCATATGATTTCTTGGACTAACCTATTAACAAGAGCCACAGTGCCAGCTGCCTATTTTCTGCTGTTTTTGGTTCCAAGAAGTCAGAAAATGAATATTGTCGGAATTGGATGGGACAAAAGCCAAAGTTATTATTTTACCGGTGGACACTTGGAGACAGAATACGAGACGGAGAAGGGCCAGAGGGCGGCCACACCACCTGACCGCGCGACCAGGCCTGGCCCACGCCAGGGGGTAGTGTGGCCAGCCCAGGCACCCCCTCGGCCTCTCCTTCCGCCTATATATTGCCTCTGATACGGAAACCCTAAGTGCCCGATCAAAATTCCATGAAAGAGTCTGTAGTCGCCGTCATCTCCATCCCTAGATAGGGAGGGATCTAAATCTCTTCCCGACACCCTTCCAGAGAGTGGAATTCACCCTGGAGGCCTTCTTCATCATCATGCAAGCCTCTGGTGTGATGCGTGAGTAGTTCATCTCTGGACTACGGGTCCATGTAGTAGCTAGATGGCTGGTTCTCCTCCTTTGTGCTTTCATGTTTAGATCTTGTGAGCTCCGTTCATGATCAAGATCATCTATTTGTAATTTTGCATGTTGTGTTTGCAGGGATCCGATGGATATTGAGATGCTATTTCAGATTGATTATTGATTCTATCATGTCTTTGTTATTTGTGATATTGCATGCTTTCCGTTGTTAATAACTATCTTGGCCAAGTAGATGCTAGCAACTCCAAGAGTTAGTATTTATGCTCGATAGTGGGTTCATGCCTCTGGTAATCTGGGAAGTGACAGAAATCTGTAAGGTACTAGATGTGATGTTGCTACTAGGGAGAAAACAACAATCCTTTGTTCATAGAACAATCGTATTGTTTACTTTACACGCAATTCGTAAAGCAATAATTTGTTGCTTGCAACTTAATACTGGAGGGGGTTCGGATGATAACCTGAAGGTGGATTATTAGTCATAGATGCAGTTGGATGGCGGTCTATGTATAATGTTGTAATGCCCAATCAAGTTCCAAAGGAGTCAAGATGAAGTATATGCATGTATTGCTTTCTCGATGTTTGTCAATTGCCCCGCTGTAATTTGTTCACCCAACATGTTATCTATCGTAAGGAGAGCCACCTCTAGTGAACTATGGATCCCGGTCCTTTCTTTTACATACAATCTACAAATTGTTTACTGCTTTGTGTTTACTTTCTGCAAACTATTACTTCCTTCCATTCGATATGTTTAATCCTTTGTTTTCAGCAAAACCGGTGAGATTGACAACCTCATCGCAAGTTGAGGGCGAAGTTCTGTGGTTGTGTTGTGCAGGTCTCCATGTTGCTACTAGCACCGGTAGTGCGCCCTGCCAAGGCTTAGCTAGCAACACCTTTGGGGTGTTTCCTTGCTCCTACTGGATTGATAACCTTGGTTTCGTACTGAGGGAAAACTTGCTGCTATGCTCATCATACCTTCCTCTTGGGGTTCCCCAACAAGCTCGATATATTTTGGATTGATAACCTTGGTTTCTTACTGAGGGAAAACTTGCTATTGTGCTTATCACATGATCACGGTCTCCTGTGAACACTAAACAAAGTAGATTGCAGCAAATGGATCTCCCTCTCATCCCCATCAGTAAACAACATCCTATATACGACACTGTCCAACTCAGAATCAGCAGTGACAAAGTGATGTGTTTTCATAGCAGCAAGGTCAAGCCTTTGTGGTGCCAATATAGTGTCATTGGGATTCACAGAAAGCTCTAATGCATTGACCATACGTGACGCAATGATGCCCCCATAGATAGGCCCCCTAGCAGCTAGGCGGCGAGCAATAAGAGAGCCAAGGTTATACCGAGTATCATTGTTAAGCGCAGCAGCAAGGAAGGCTAAATGATAGTTGGAGATATTACTCGTATTCTCCCTACCAAGAACGCTAGTAGCAAGATAATATGCAAAGTATCTAAGAGCAGGGAGTTGGATGTTTCTTATCTTTCCGCGCTGAGCTACGCGGTCATCGTCATTGGTCACCCCTCGGTAAAGCTCCAGCAAATCAGCGGGTGGCCCTTGAATCTTCTTCACGGTCCCTGTCATGCTTACACCTACAATACTACAAAATCTTTCCAATGACATGGTAAAGGGCTGATTATAAATTCTGAAAGAGACAGTTGACTGATAGGGCCTGTTAGTAAACACGAGGCTCTCGACAAAAGTCTTAGTGAGCATAGTGTATTGCTCACTCTCATCTTGCATATATGAGGTCAAACCAACCCTCTGAAGCAGTAGTAAGAAATCATCAAGAATCCCTGCAGCTTGTAAGAAAGTAAAACAAGGAAAAGTAGATGGGTGAGCATCCCCATCATCTCCTTCATTACCAATGCGAGGTGCAATGAGATCTTTGTTGTATGATGGCCTAAACTGAGAGGCTGATCTTGAGGGCCTTGACCTCCTAGGCGCATCCCTCTCAAATATTTCTCCAAAGGTATAGTTGTTCATGTTTGATATTCTGAAATTTAAACATCTATTAAACAAGTGATTGCAAAGTGAATATAATGAAGGGCACTACTCATAGGGACTTGTATGAGGCCTAAACATGCATCAAAACTATATCTCTAAGCACCAAACAAGCTTACAAGCTCTCATAACTTGTCACCTACAACAGCAAAATACTCAAGATATAAACCACTAAACACAAATCTACTTGGACAAGCAGAGGAGTCACATACCGGAGAACAAATGCTCCAAATTTCAGCAGCAAAGATGGGCTGAGCAAGGAGATCGAAAAATCGAGGGCAAGCACAGCAAGGACGCGATTTCGAGCAATGAACTGGTGTCTACTCAGGAGAGAGAAGAAAGTGGTAGGTGAGAGAGTGAGTGGAGGGCCAGGGGTGGCCTACACCATAGGCAGGCGCGCCCCAGGGCTGGCCGCGCCACCAGGTGGTGTGCCTCCCTGGTGGGCCCCTTGGTACCTTCCAGGCACTCCTCTGCCCCTTTTTTCACGTAAAAATTTAATATGAATTTTCTGGAATTTTTCAAACACTTTATTTTTGGGAATTTTTCAGGTATAAATGAATGATTTTCTGATAGAAAAAGATTTTTTGGAATGATGCAAAGACAAAACAAGGCTAGAACTACAGAAGTTCTAAGACACTCTAACATGCAAGCAACTAACAACAGAAAAGAAAACTAAACGAAAGAAAAAACTAAAATGGATAGAATAGAAGCAAGCGGAGATAATCATGGTGAAAACATTGTTTTGTTCAATGAAATCCTTTTGTTAACAAGGTTGATCAGGTCTTGTTACCAAAACAATTTTATATGAGACAAAACTTTGTATTCCACTAATGATTATGTTACCT
This sequence comes from Avena insularis, assembly GCA_023614405.1. NCBI lineage: Eukaryota > Viridiplantae > Streptophyta > Magnoliopsida > Poales > Poaceae > Avena > Avena insularis. Next base: position 302,884,255 of record CM042692.1, on the reverse strand, counting down.
CAACTTTGATAGCAATGGTCCCAATCATAATAGTTTCAAATTTTTCTCTTGGTATGGGACAATATATCTCTCCAACTTGAATGCCCTCAACATGTTCAATTGAATTCAAACCATAAGTCTTATCAATCTTCTTGGGGAAATAGACAGTATGCTCCTTGTCATTAACATTAAAAGTCACCTTTCCTTGATTACAATTAATAACAGCTCCTGAAGTATTAAGAAAAGGTCTCCCAAGAATAATAGACATATTATCATCTTCAGGCATTTCAAGCACAACAAAATCAGTTAATATCAAGCAATTATGAGCCACTTGAACAGGTACATCCTCACATATACCAACAGGAATAGTGGTAGATTTATCAGCCATTTGCAAAGATATATCAGTTGGTATTAATTTTTCTAGTTGAAGTCTCTTATAGAGAGAAAAAGGCATAACACTAACTCCAGCTCCCAAATCACACAAAGCAGTTCTAACATAACTATTCTTAATAGAGCAAGGGATAGTTGGAATCCCTGGGTCTCCAAGTTTCTTAGGAACCTTATCATTAAAGGAATAATTAGCAAGCAAAGTAGAAATTTCTTCATTAGGGATCTTCCTTTTATTCGAGACAATATCCTTCATATACTTTGAGTAAGGAGGCAATTTAATAGCATCAGTCAAAGGAATTTGCAAGAATAAAGGTTTCATCCACTCACAAAACTTATTATAGTGTTCATCTTCCTTTGACTTGTGTTTCTTATCAGGGAAAGGCATATGTTTTTGGACCCAAGGCTCTCTTTCATTACCATGTTTCTTAGCAATAAAATCTTCTTTAGTGTATTTAGTATTCTTAGTGTGCTTTTCAGGTTCTTCTTCAACTTTTTCTTTATCAGGAACATCATTTTCTTCATTACCACTTTCAGTTTCAGCATCAGAGACAGATATACTATTAGGATCTTTAGCAGGTTCAGAGGGTTCTACAATAGTTTTATGTTTCTTTTTTCTTTTCTTACGAGTAGTACCACTATTTTTAGCTTGTTGAGAATCCTGCTCAATTCTATTGGGATGCCCCTCAGGATATAGAGGATCCTGGGTAGCAGTACCACTTCTAGTTCTAATTTCATAAGCATGTTTTTAGCAGCATTAACTAGCAAGTCTTTTTGCACTTTAATAAGTTGATCTATTTGAGTTTGAACCATTTGAAAATGTTTGACAATCATTTTAACATCATTAGAGGTTCTTTCCACAATATCTTTTAACTCAACAATAGCTCTACTGTTTTCCATTAGATGATTTTGCACCCTTTTATTAAAATTATCTTGCTTAACAATGAAAATATTGAATTCTTCTAAGAATTGATCAGGAGGTTTAGAGTAAGGGATATCACCTTCATCGAGGTGTTGGAGAGAGTGTACCTCAATAGTGGATGAATGGGGGATAGGCTTACATAATTCTTCTATAGGAGGTAAATTCTTGACATCTGCATTTTTAATTCCCTTCTCCTTAAGACATTTCTTAGCTTCCTTCATCACTTCATCATTCAATTCAATAACTCCCCTCTTCTTAGATAATGGTATAGGCGCTGATGTAGCTGGTTCAGGTATGATTACTTCAGGTATAGCTGGTTCAGGAGGAGTCCAATCTTCATAATTCTTGCTTATTTTAGCCATTAATTCCTTAGCTTTCTTGGGAGTCCTATTCCAGAAAACACAATCAGCACAACTATCTAGGTATGTCCTAGATTCTTCAGTTAGTCCATTATAAAATATATCAAGAAGCTCATTCTTTGGTAATGGACTTCTAGCCTGTGCATGAATCAAAGCACAAAACTGGCCCATGATTTAGGCAATATCTCTTTTTCTCCCTGTTTAAAATCAAAAAGTTCCTGCAAAATAGCATGTCTAGCACTAGGAGGAAAATATTTCTGCAGGAAGGTACTAATCAAGCAATCAGGGCTATCAATAGATCCAGGAGGTAAATTACTAAACCAAGTTTTAGCTTCTCCTTTCAGTGAAAACGGGAAAATCTTAGCAACAAAGTAAGTACGCATCTTAATGTCATTATAAAATAGGCCACCATAACATCCCAAAACTTTAATCCAAGCTTATCAAGATCCAAATCATCAAAATTAGGGTTAACAAAAACTTTTCCAATCAAAAATATGAAAGCATTCATATGTGTGTGCATTTAAAAATAGGAGTTGTTTGAATTGCCATGTTTAAGTGATCCATTGCTTGTAAAATGATTCTTAGGTGAAATAAACATCATCTAAATCATTCCCAAACTTTTCCCAAAGAAAAACAACTCAAAATGAATAATTGAAGTGAATGGTCATTTTGGCCAAATTAACTATCATGCCTACTTTGGCTATTCCTAGTACTCAAAACTTAACAGAAACATTTGTGGATCTTTACACCCCTTGCTAGTACACATAATGAGGTACCAAGGCCCACTTTGTGATCTGCTAAAAACAATCAAATACTAATTTTAAATGACAGTTTAAAATTGAATCTATTTCATATGGGAAGATCCCACTATTTCAAAAACCACTCAAACAAGTTCAATTTTCAAAACCCAAGCACCCACAAAGTCCCAAGCTTAGTACTAGCACACCCACCAAAAATCTTTTCAAAATTCCAAAGTTTATTTCTTGCGGCCATTTTCACAAACACTTGGCAGGCAAGAATCAAAGTCTAAACATAGCTCACTGTTTTTACCAGGATGCTACAATTCGACACCACTAACAAAGGATCTCGCCCTCGAGATCCGCCTCATGGTACTGAAAGAAGGCTGGCGATCTGAATTTTCTCACTTCGTGTAGATCCTCGCGACACCACTAACAAGGGTGCTTACTCAATCTTGGAATCGTCGACACCACCATCAAGGAGTCATTGTTCACGTCTGTCGAGAGAACACTCCGGAGAAACAAGGACGAAGATAAAGGTATCGAAAGATATGGCCACATTTAACTTCCGTGGAAGGAGTAAAATTGCATCGATCCACCCATTCAATATACAGAAGCGAATGATAAGAGTAGTGGTATGGTCGCGACTCCATCCCGCACTCAAAGCATTACTTTGTACACGAATAGAAGAATTATGCAACCAACTCTCAGAATTCAGACTGAAGATCTTAACAAACAACGTTTGGAAAACAAAGGAGTGATGCAGGGTTTCATCGGATCTGATGTAGATGAGGTCGTCGTGTTGGAAAACACCAGAAAGGCACAAGAAGGAACAAAGAGAAGTCCAACAGATGAAGGATTCCTCAGATAACATGAACACCGGATGTAGAAGCACCGTTACCAAAGGAGGAAGCGAAACCCTGAAGGTACGACGAAAACCCAACCACACAAATTCCTGGACTTGAAGAAAAGATAAGAGAGCATATTTAAAACACGCAAAGGTAAGAGGAGAAGAGCATAGAGGTAAGGAGTAAAAGCAGACCTAATCAGATCTATCCAACCGATTTTGCAAAATAGTTTTGACACTCTACATTGGTCGTTAGCTAGGTTATCCTCTGAAGTGGACCTGGGGGTATCAGAATCGCTGAGTTCTAATACCACTCTGTAACACCCTCAAATCGGCCCTATGCAAGTTTTAGCCCTTTTCCGCCAAACCCGCATAGAAACGATTCAAGGACGCCCACCACGCACTTTCGTGCGGGTGGAAAACAAAGTAATACCATTACACAACAGTCCTCGATGGGACCCACATAACAGATATATATACAACACGACTCCATGAGTCAAGAATACCGATATCTGAGACAAAGATCCAAATCACCTTGAAATTGCTGACGTCGAGTATGGACAAGATGCAAATGGGTCTAAGAGCCACGAAGAATAACCAATGGCATCCATAACCCCGCCGTGCCAAGCGGAAGGGTAACCCCGCTAACGACGTCGATCTCAAACCTGCTAAAACAAAAGGGTGCCGACAAAGAAGGCGAAGGAAAAGAGGAGCGTCGATCTTGAGGCCAGTACACGGCGAGGCTAGAATTCGGTGGCTCTCGCCTACATAGGTATGGTGGACTGAAGCGGCAGCGAAGCATGCACTAAACAACCTATAGATACTCGATACATCTGTCGGCTATTAGAGAGGGATAAGAAAGACCTATCCGGAACCAACCTTATACTAACACCAATCATACCCATCCTGGTTTTCCCCCTCGAGACCAAACGAGAAAGTCAAACTGAGGAACTCACACAGTTGGCAGTTTTATTCATTATATTATAGTTGTAGCACTTACTAGTCAGATATAGATAGCATGAGTCATCCTGATAGCATAAGTAGTGGGCAGTTTTAGTTGACCATTCAGTTGTAGTTGCAGTACTTACTAGTCAGATACAATTAGCATGTGACATCCCAAACCCAGCAGTTGTTGGCACTTTTATTTCATTCCATTGGAGTTGCGTTATTTACTAGGCAGGTATAACATGACAAGATACACCCCAGTTCCACCAGTTGTTGGCACTTTTATTATCCATTCCATTGTAGTGAAGCTGATTACTAGTCACATATTAAGTCAAATTTATAGCACTACTTTAGTTATGCTTGTCTATGATCGAGATACTATGCTCCAAGTCGTCCATAACCACGGACACGGCTTTCAGAAAGATTTACCCTACAGAGGTGCACATATAGCAACACACACACGATCAACCTCGGAAAAACCAAATCAAAACCCAACGAGGCTTTCACAACAAAGCAATCACAGGATTCATAAAACATTTTAGGGGGCCACCCCACTAAGCTACCATAGCAAGTTGGCGGCTCTGAGATGGACCTGTGGTTTGTGTAGGCGGTGATGCAATCGGGAACCCGAAAGTGTGACTAGGCTTGTCGATACAGCGAAAACGTGTCACGATCCAAAACAGTACAGGTGCTCCACGCACAATCGTAAATAAAGCAGTAAAGCATGGCATAGGTACAGTATAGTAATAAAGCCCCAAAATAGTTTGTGGCCCCAAGAAATAAGAAATGAATCAAGCTCTGGCTAAGGGGGATTCATAGACTCTCCCATATGTGGATAGTGCAAATAGTCAAGGAACAAGTAATTTAATAGTTATCCACCGATGCCTCTTTCATTAGTTATCCCAGCAATTTAATAGTTGTATTTAAAGTCATGATCCTCTCCATCGTAAAGCATATGACAACATTCCAACAACTGTGTGGTACTTCACGACACGGGATCGCACCTGAGCAAGCGACTATGACTCGCAAGACCATCTATCTACCAAACAACAGGTAATAGGAGGTGTCCAAGGCAATATAAAGGCTGCACGGAATATATCTAGTACGGAACACTAAAGCATCGCGACACGGATAGCAATAGATCAACAGGAGAAATAAAGACTATAAATGCAAAATAGGTAGAAAGGGGGAGAATGCTCGCCTAGGGAACACTGCCGAAGATACATTATCTGAAGAACTTGGCGATACTCGCATCAACTCAACGGCCTAATCCGTGAAGAAGCAAAACACTAAAAGAAACACCGGATACACTATTTAATACTACGGAAAAAGATCTGGCATGATGTATGTATGATGCATGCCATGGCAAAGATGCGGTGCAATTAGGCAATATTAAGCGGAACCGGGGTCCCGACAATTAATTATATGGTTCATGTTGTTTAGTTCCCCGCAGTTTAAATGTTGTATGAACAAGGTAAAACATGGCATCGGTTTGCTACACAATTTAAATAGAGGCGTTAATAGACAGGAATAACCCGCATATGCGCTCCATATTTAATTATGAGTGAATCGGCATAATGCCCCAAACCACCAAACATGTATGCAAGCATGAATAATTATATGCAACAAGCGATAATGTCATATTATAAAAAAATAGGGGTCTCGGAAAGGGAATCACATTGGTCCGAAGATCTTGGGGTTCGGGGTTTGACAGGGTTCGGGATCGGTCTTTAGATCCGAGAAGGAGAACTTGGCGATTCCGAGGGTTCGGGGCCTCGGCCATCGGATCCATGACAAAGATCTTGTCGCTCAGTGCCCGTGTAGAAGAATTCGAGATCTTGCGCCTTCCATTGACAGTGTCGAACTCATGTTTGGCACCGTTCGGTCTTCGGTTGGCCTTATGCATATCACGGTCCATTGATCCGCACCACACAATCTTCTCGGGTTGTCTTCTCAGTACCACCACACCAACAGGAACGTACCATGGACTAGGCCCGGGCACAGATCAACAGGGACTCGCGAGGTCGTGTATCCACGGCGATGGAGGGCGGTCTTGGTGTCGCTGTAGGGGAACAGGGAGGCGGTGACGAGCTCGAGACGCGTCTTGTGATGGTCGGAGGCTCGGGACGGATCTTGGCGAAAGCACCGGGCGTCGGGGTGAGATCTGTGAGGCGCGAGCAGGTCTGGACAGGGTTGCTTGCTGCCCATGGCATCCGGAGCAGGATGGGTGGAGGCAAGCTTGGGGCATGGCGAAGAAGGGGTCGCGGGGCGACGCAGAGGCGGGGCGCTGTTGCCGTGCTCGGGATGACGGGGAGGCCGAGTAGACGGCGATGGAGCTCCGTCGGTGCTAGGGGACGCGGACGGCACCGCTGCAGAGGGCTGGCCACGAGAGAGGCGGCGGCGGGTGCTCGCGACCACGACCGAGTCGGGGTCGAGGAAGATGAGGCCTCGGGTGGCACTTGGCGAGGAAGGAGGCGGCTGCCGGCGCCTGAGAGGGAGGCGGCGGGGTAGGTGAGTGAGAGGAAGAAGGCGTGCGAGGTTGGGGATCGATAACGAGAGGAGGGAGTGGGGAACGCGTCACGTGGTGGGGCCAGGGTAGGGCCGAGCGAGCGGGAGCGACAGGGTGGCGATGCGGGTTTGCAGAGGGCAGGGTCGCGATGCGAGGCGATCCAGGGCATGCGTGTACGCGTGTGGGCGGTGGACTCGTGTCGGTCAGGTTTGGTAGTGTGGGTGCACGAGGGGTAGGTGGTGCGGGCGGGTTGGTAGGGTTATGGTTAGCTCTGGTTTTGTTTGGGTCGGGGGTGGTAGTCTAGGATTTGGATTAGCCGGGTGGTAGGCTATTGCCAGCTGGGCCCTCTGGATCTGGCTGGTGGCAGCCTCCCCAGATAAAATAGTTTTGCTTTATTTATTTATTTTAGTTTAATAAGACTTTGGTAAATAGTTTTTAGACAAATAAAAGATCCAAATAAGACCGATGTTTTGATTTGAAATAGAGACAGGAGATATTTAGAAAACAAAGATAGGCTTTTCAAAAATAGTTTTAGCAAAACATATGCATGATGATGACGATGCTCAAATGCAATGTGGCATGATGATATGAGCATGTTGTCATGATGATGCGCAAAATAAAAACACAGCAATTTTCTAGTAGTGGTTTTACCGGGATGCTACATAATATTAAGGTTTACATGGAGTGACTTTAGACTAGTACCAAAATAATGCTATATAGGCATTTCTAGTCACTTTAAATCATTAAATAATGAACTTAAACCAAAGTAATTATGATCCAACCCTTAAATCCCATTCCCACATGTTAGAATATGTGGTGATGACATGTGTCCACATGATTCCATATTTTAAGTGGTGAATATTAAATCTTAGTTAATTTTTCAATGAGTAGAAATTACTTTTTTAAAATAAAAGGAGAAAACTATTGAATAAAACTTGTGATGCTTGTGATGATAATAGATCATCAATTGGGTGCCTTAGAGTACTAAGTAAACTAGTTAAGTATTGTTTGGTGATTGTGTACTCCGTATGTATTTATAGAAGATAGTACCGACCAAGCTTACGAGGAGGAGGAGTTCTACCAAGAAGAAGAAGAAAACTTCAACCACTGCACCAACCAAGGCAAGCTATTATTGGCAAGCTAACCCTTGCAAAACTTACTTTAGCAAGCCACCATTAACAATGCAAGCAAATCCTTGCAATCTAGATAACCCTAGCAAAGATGCTTTAGGCATGCTTTGATCCTACCACTTTGACTACTAGTTACCCCAAGTCTTACTTTCAAGCTTTACTCCCTTTACCTTACACAAAGTCCCTTACTTGTTTGAAGGTAGCATAAAGAGTATAAAACTTGACCTATTTAAATAAGCTTTAGATGTCATTCTATGGCATGAGATTGAACCCCTCATTTTCCACATTAGTGAACACTCTTAACTTAGTAGTTTAGAGTAGATAAAAACTTGAGTCACTTTAGATAGGATCACTTGGTGAAAATGAATTATGAAAACCTTGGAATGATGAGTCATTCTATTGAGATGTTTTGACATGTGTTGAGAAACACAGATGGTTTATGATGATGAAAATGTTGAGGCATGAGCCTTAACCCTTTTATAAAACTGATGGTTGGATTCGGATGTGATACCATTCCAAATTTACCGTACAACCACATTACCTGAATTGGGTAAGGCTTAGCCAGAAGTTTATATGCATTAGTATTAGTTCCCTCGCGGGAGAGGTTTGAGCTGAGGCTACCTCTCAATGTTGTCCACCTATGCAGTGCCCAAGATGACAGATGGTCATGGTTGGGAGGCCATGCTCATAGGAGAGGTGCTTATACTAGGGTGTGTAAAGGAAAGGTTATGTTTGATTATCTGCATACTAAGTATGATGATTCAGGGTTATCCCTGACAGATGTATCGAATTTTGTGGTGAAAGTGTACCACCTCTGCAGAGTGTTAAACTATTTGAATAGCCGCGTCCGTGGTTATGGACAGTTGGAATGGCCATATTGTTTCGTTGCCAGATGTTTTCAAAACAACTTATGAATGAATGATGAATCTTGACTTGACCACAACAGGGTTGTGTTTATGACAATAGCTTCCCAACTTAAGTGATTCTAAAACTTTATTTTATCTTTCTTTGCTTCAGAACTCAGCTTAGGTTTCAAAGTTAACTTTATAGTTAAACTTAGATTTAGCACTTTAACTTAGCACTATACTACTTGTTAGTGGTAGTTTGCGAGTACTTAAAGAGTACTCATGGCTTTTGTCCCTGGCTATTCTCATGGCCAGAATATGAAGGAGACTACCAAGATGATGGCAGGATTCGCTATGATAACTAGGACTATCGCTTCACAAGATTGCATGTGCCCTTGAAGATGGACCCTACCGCTACGCTTATCTTTTATTTCCGCTGCTTGTTGTATTAAGACTAGATCATGAGATCCTTATTTGTGTAAGACCTTATGTATGGTTTGTAATGGATGATGTACTGTGATATTCAATCCGTTATGTCTCGCAAAAATGGTAATCCTAGGATTGCGAGGTATGGCATAACGGGCATCTGGGATTAAAAATCCGGGTGTTGATAGCCACTCATGGTAGAAAGCTTAGTCATATGTGCTACCGCACTTTCATTCTTAATCCCAAAAAAAGGTTCTTTCTCAATAATAGCTATGTAAGATAGATCAAGAGAGAAATCATAATCTTTATCTTTAATGTTTATGGGAGAAGCAGCAAACTTAGCAATAGGAGACAATTTGGGTCTAATAGTACGCCTCTCAAGGAGACTCTTAGCAGCGCTCCTATCATGGGTGTTTTTACATTCTTTAATTAATTCATCGGTCATCTCAACATAACCGTCTTCAATATCATAACTCTCACTACACTCAAGTGAACTAACAGGTGTAGTAGTATCTTCATTAGGAGTTTCAGTATTTCTAGCTATAGTTCTAGCAATCGTAGCATCTAGGAAAGGACCTAATGAACCACTCTTATCAAGCATAGTAGAAGCAGCATCATAAGTATCAGAAGTTTCAGATTCAGCAGTAGTAGCAGTGTGTGTAGCATGTGTATGTGGTGGTGTAACGAGCTTACTCATAACAGATGGTGAATCAAGAGCAACAAATGTGTTCAGAACCGTACCTCTTCTTGTAGTGGATGGTAAAATAGGAACCTTGTCATCACGAGACTTACCCATGATGGATGGATAGCAGCGAACAATAGAGAATCCAAGCGAACTTGATAAATAAAGCTATGCTCCCGACACGCCAGAAAATAGTCTTGATGACCCACAAGTATAGGGGGTGTATTGCAGTATTTTCGAGGGAAGTGAAACTCAATTTATTGATTCGACACAAGGGGAGCCAAAGAATATTTATAAGCCTTAACAACTGAGTTTTCAATTCAGCTGCACCTAGAAACAATCTTGCTCACAACAGTTTATCAGTAGTAACAGTTTTGTAGTAGCAATAGTAAAGTAACAACAGTAGTAAAGTAGAGACAGTAGTAACAATAGCAGTAAACAGTAGAATTCGAGTGCGGTAGGCATAGGGATGGATGGATGGGCGTTGCATGGACAAGACAATTCACATGGCAATCAGAACATAGGGCAATTGCAGATAAATAAGATAAAGCATCCAAGTACTAGATAATCCTAGGCATGTGTCCCATATATAGTCATACGTGCTCGCAATGAGAATTTGCACAACATCTTTTGTCCTGCTAGCCCGTTTGCAGCGGGGCCTCAAGAGAACTACTGGCAATTAAGGTGCTCCGTTTAATAGACCACCGAAACAAAGCATTAACACTCCATGAACACATATGATCCTCACATCAAAGCCATTCCCTCCGGTTATCCCGATTTCTGTCACTTCGGGGCCATTGGTTACGGACAACAACGTGTGTATACAACTTGTAGGTAAAACCAAAAACAATACTATCATAATGAATCAATAACATGTTCAGATCTGAAATCATGGCACTCGGGCCCTAGTGACAAGCATTAAACATAACAAGTCGTAACAAAGTCAAAAAATACTAATAGAAGATACTAGGCACCATGCCCTAACAATCTAATGCCATTACATGAACGATCTCATCCAATATATACCATCCCCATAGCCTACAGCAGGGGATTACTCACTCATAGATGGGGGAAACATGGATAGTCGATGGAGAAGCGATGGTGATGATGGCGATGATCTCCTCTAATTCCCCGTCCCGGCAGGGTGCCAGAACGGAGTTTCTGGTGCTGTTTCGTGGAATTTGGTGGTGGCGACGGAGCGAAACTCTTTCTGAAAAACGTGGACCCCCCTGAGTTTTTTGGTCAGAAGACATCTTATAGGCGAAGAGGGAGACCGAGGGGGTGTCTAGGGCGGCCAGACCACCCCCTGGCGTGACCAAGCCTAGCCCGCGCGGCCAGGTGGTGTGGCCTGGGCCTAGCCCCCCCTCCGTCTCGTATTCTGGCTCCGGGAGTCTTCTGGTGAAATAAGATTTTTGGCATATTTTTCGGGATTTTTTCTGATAGTTGATTTTCATAAAAACTAAACACCAAGGCAATTCTGCTGAAAACAGTATCAGTCCGTGTTAGTTGCATCCAAATCACACAAGTTTAGAGGAGAAACAATAGCAAAAGTATTCGAAAAAATAGATACGTTTTGGACGTATCAGGTAGCGCGAGCGAAGGAAAAAAATTCTATCATGCACATTATCCTTCTAATGAGAGGCTGACATATAGGACCAAACAACCTGACTAAATGGTAGACGCCTCGAGCAACGTTATCGAGTTCAAATCGGGGAGGCGTGACCGAAAAGTATGGTCCGCGAGAGACACTGACGTCCGGGACCCACACGCCTCAAAAGACTTCGGCGAGTCAACATCGCGCGAGGAAACGAAAATCTTGCTTCTGCCACGCGCTGGCCGAGCTTCCTCCATGTTTTTAGCAGATCCGTCGTAGTAGAGGGCCGCGAAACCGGAAAAAAAAAGTTTACATCGGCCACGGCCGAGCCGAGAATTTCATCGCGGAAGACGCGCCTTCTACGATGACCGTCGGGCCAATTCGTTGCGGAAGGAAACTTTTCTTGTAGTGAACCATATATATACTACTTTACTTCAAGAGCAAAAGAATGTATAAACGATTGAGAAAATCCTACGTATGAATAGTGAAATCTGCGGCTGCAACTATAGAAGCTACCAAAGTAGTACCTCAGACTCCTCATCGGAGACCTCCTCCTCGAACTCATCATTCTCTGCGATTGCGTCGATGATTTCTTGGTAGAGGATGGGGTCATTGATGTAGAGCATCGGGTTGCCTCCGCCTGCCGCATGCTCCTCATCCAGATCTGCCGCTGGCACCACGACATTGTCGGCCAGCTGCTGCTCCATGACAACGGCGACTGGCTGGACGGATAAGCTCGAAGCCTCGATGGCGCGGCGACGAGAGGCATGCGTTCCCGGAGAATCTGCCTCCGCCTGCTCGATGACGACCGAGACATCTACTGCTACGCCTCCAACTGGCTTCACCTCTGGCTTGTCTCCGCGCGTACGCTTCATGGCGCAGCTAGGGAGGGCGGTGGTGCAAGCGAAGGAGCTTCGGCGTGCGCGAAAGGTGTAGATTGGAAAAAATAACATGAGCTCATGGAAGAAAAAGATCGAGCGGGTTTATATACACGGGACCGTTGGTAGTCCTCGAGTGGACACGTGGGGTGTGAGCTCATGTGGGTGGGGGGGGCTACGACGATCTTCACTTTCTAACTGCATTAACAACACGCGCAGGCTTTCCGTCAAAAAAAATACACGCATGCTACCTCGGGAAGGTGCACAGCGCTAGTTTTCGAGACGGGCTGCATAATGGTCTGCCTCAGTAGACACCTAGAGGCAATTAATATTTCGGACCGACTGCGGTTGACTGATTTAGAGAGACGGCCAATAATCTTTATCGTCTCACTTCAATCTAGAGGCGGTTTGTTTTAAAGACCGACTGAGGGGCACTCGTACTAGAGATGATGTATATTAAAAACCGTCTGAGATCAAAGTTAGAGGCGGTCAAAAAATTACGACCGCCTGAGGTTGATGAACACAGCCGGTGGTTTGTATTTTTTGGGGTAAACTGGCTCTAGGCATAGTCTCTACGTAACGAGTTTGTACGAGTGAGAACAACATACTTGGAGTGGGGCCCTGGATTTTGGGGGCCCTGGGCGGCCGCACACCCTGCCCACCCCAGGGCTAGCCCTGGCTGGCACCTCAACCGGGAGCGGGTTTCGGTGCCGTCCGTGCCCAACAAGGGCAAGGGGCTGGAGGAGGAGATCGCTCGCTGCATCCGCAAGCTCCCTCCGCCCCTCCGGTGGCACTGAGGCTACCAGAGCAAGGACTTTTGGAAACGGTTCCTGGACTAGGAGCACACGACGTGGCGCATGAATACCTTCCGCGGCAAGTTCCAGCCGTGGTAGATCTACGATGTCCCCACCTTCGAGCCTGACAACGCTGGCGCCGTCAATCACTCCGACGGTAAGCTCGGCATCGAGGATGATGTTGTTGTCAAGAAGGAGGAGGAGGTCGTTGCAGCTACCGCCGTGCACCTACCCCGGAGTAATAGGAGCTCCTGGCGCGGGGCTATGACGAGAACGCCTTCACCGAGCAGACCATTGCCGCCAGTGCGAAGGACAAGGATGCATTGTGGAGCGGCTACCAAGAGGTTGCCCAACTCACCCTGGTGGCACAGGGAAACGCGTAGCGCCTCCACCGCCATCGCTACAGGGGTGGGCTGCTCCGACCACGTCGGAGGAGATGGATGCGTGGCTAGTGTGGCATGAGCAGGTGATCAACCAGCCCGCGCCCGCTCTGGCCTTGCCACCAGCACACCTCTGAGCGTTGCTGGAGTACATCGACCTCGACCCCTAGATGGACGTGGCGGTGCCGGCAGCGGGGATCAGTAGCTAGGGCTAGCTTAGATTTAGTTTTTTATATTGTGATTGTAATTTACATATGAATATGTATGAACTTGGCCAATTTGAGCGTGTATTGTCTTTGTTTGATTTAAAAAAAAATCGCCCTCATCCTGTTGGCTAGGCACAGATAGATGGGTCATGCCACGCGACCGGACAGACCGGACCACGACCTAAAAGCAACCGCATCCCAACTCAAATGGGGAGAAATTGACCATTTCGATCAGCCGTTTAGGTTGGCTCGGTAGAGATCTCCACCGGCCAGACGCAATCGGTCCGCGCGGACAGCTGGTCTAAATGCGGCATCCCAGTGGGACGATCCATCCGGACAAACTTAGGTCCATCCGAACATCAAATATGGGTCACTGATGGGTCTATCCGCACAGACGCGGACGCTAGCCTGTCCGGTTTTATAGCAGACTAACCCAATTACAGTTACACAATAACCCTTCTTCTCTCTCCTCTTGGTCTGTCCGATTTTATCCGTTTAAATCGTACTACTGGCGCAGCTGATCGGATATGCCGGATCACGATCCAAAAAAAATGACCTTGGCTTGAATCCTAAGCGTGGTATAGCGTGGTATAGGATTTGTCCGTGCGTTCACGGACCGTGAGGAGAAAGGTGGAGACCGAGAGAGAAGCATCGATGAAGGACCATTTGGGCTCGAGCCCAACCCAAACTAGTACTAGTAAGTATCCAACCAGTCAGCCGCCAGCCTGCGCGCATCCAGCCCAACAGGCCCGGGCATTCCCGTCATATCCGAACCTAACCCTCGCATTCAGAAGGGATCTATAAATAACACCACTAGGGTTTACCCGCTTCGCCTTCCGCCCCTAGCTTGCGCCGCCCGCCGCCCGCCGCTCGTCGCCACCTAAGGTAAGCAAACACGCGGTACCCCTCCTACCTCTCCCCAGATCGTTGCGTCGAAATCTCATCTATATCTGTTTCTCCTTGAAGCTGTAGCTCCCGAATCCATTACTAACCGCTCCGAGATCGAATTCTCACTTTGTTCTAGTCTTGAGTGACATGGGATTCCGGCGCGTTTTGTCTTCTAATTTTGTGTCTGCCTTCTCGTTCCTTTCCTCGTTGTAGCTGCAGATCTAAGGATTTTGGTTGTTGTTGGCAATCGCAGGTAAGGAAGGAGGAGCGGTGATGTCGCACCGTAAGTTCGAGCATCCGCGGCACGGTTCCCTCGGCTTCCTCCCCAGGAAGCGATGCTCCCGCCACCGTGGAAAGGGTACGTACGCGAGTAACACGTGCATTAGGTGCTATCGCTCATTTTTTCTTGGCGTACTATGTCTATGTGTGGTTTCCTACTTAGTCCATCTCATTATGTATGTAAGGCTGCTCGAGTCGTTGTTCCCTGTTTTGTCATGTCAGTTATGTAATCTCGGGTCCTGCGAATGGTACTAATTTTGCTTCACTCTTATGTAAATTTTTACTGTGAACTGTTGTAGGATTAACTAGGTTTTTCCAAGACACGCTTTAATATTTCCTTGCACATGTGTATATCACTGTCCATATAAGACAACCATCCTAGAACTTAGTGTTATTCAGTAACTGTTTAATTCCGTTCAGTGAACAGCTGTACTTAATTGGGAGTTTATGTATCTGTCTGACAAGTAGATTTATGTTTATGCAGTGAAGGCCTTCCCTAAGGATGACCAACAGAAGCCTTGCCACCTCACTGCCTTCCTGGGCTACAAGGCTGGAATGACCCACATTGTGCGTGAGGTCGAGAAGCCTGGATCAAGTATGTCTATCCCTTCAATGCAACTAATCACACTTGTCCTACTACTAGAACATGTTTTATGCATCCCAAGGACAGAATTGTTATTACTCTTTTTGGTAAACAAGGCAGTAGTATGATTAGCATGAAGCAGTAGTTCCATCCTTTTTACTAGATTTATCATGATATCTCTATACAATGTCCCTGTTTCTACTAGCATATTTTGTGAATATGCTTCTTCATGTTATAGATTGATTTCTGCTATGAATTTTAAAACATCACAAGACTGTTTCTACTAGCATATTATAGATTGATTTCTGCTGTTAGTTTTAAAACATCATAAGACTAGCTTACTCCTGTGTGTGTATATATCATATTCCACAACTATGACTTTGATGATTGTTCTAAAGTAATGCCTCTTGACATTGGGCAGAGCTCCACAAGAAGGAAACCTGTGAGGCTGTTACCATCATTGAGACCCCTCCTCTTGTCATTGTCGGCCTTGTGGCATATGTGAAGACCCCTCGTGGCCTTCGAACTCTCAACTCTGTCTGGGCTCAGCACCTTAGCGAAGATGTGAGGAGAAGGTTCTACAAGAACTGGTGCAAGAGCAAGAAGAAGGCTTTCACAAAGTATGCCCTCAAGTATGACAGTGATGCAGGCAAGAAAGAGATCCAGTTGCAACTTGAGAAAATGAAGAAGTATGCCACTATCGTCCGTGTCATTGCCCATACTCAGGTTGGATTGCCATGCCCCTATCCGTCTTAGTTAAGTATTCTGAAGGTCAAAATTTTCCACTCACCGTTTTGTTTCCATTTCTCAATATCAGATTAGAAAGATGAAGGGCCTGAAGCAGAAGAAGGCTCACCTCATGGAGATCCAGATTAACGGTGGCACCATTGCAGACAAGGTTGACTATGGCTACAAGTTCTTCGAGAAGGAAGTCCCAGTTGAAGCCGTCTTCCAGAAGGATGAGATGATTGACATCATTGGTGTCACCAAGGGTAAGGGTTATGAGGGTGTTGTGACCCGTTGGGGTG
Organism: Avena insularis; assembly: GCA_023614405.1. Lineage (NCBI taxonomy): Eukaryota > Viridiplantae > Streptophyta > Magnoliopsida > Poales > Poaceae > Avena > Avena insularis. The sequence continues at coordinate 302,867,857 of CM042692.1, read as the reverse complement.
TCACCCGCCTTCCCCGCAAGACCCACAGGGGTCTCCGCAAGGTTGCCTGTATTGGTGCGTGGCATCCGGCTAGGGTGTCCTACACTGTGGCTCGCGCTGGACAGAATGGATACCACCACAGAACCGAGATGAACAAGAAGGTTTATAAGATCGGCAAGGTTGGACAGGAAACCCATGATGCCTCCACAGAGTTTGACAGGTGTGTTATTGTTCTCAGCTCTTGCACATGGCAATATCTTATATACATGCATTCTGTTCTTAATTCATGAGTTACAAAACAAGAACTTAAATGTGGTAATGATCTTGTTTGACTGCTTGTTCTTCAGGACTGAGAAGGACATCACCCCCATGGGTGGCTTCCCTCACTACGGTGTGGTGAAAGGTGACTACCTCATGATCAAGGGGTGCTGCGTCGGCCCCAAGAAAAGAGTGGTGACCCTCCGCCAGTCCCTCCTGAAGCAGACGTCCCGCTTGGCCCTCGAGGAGATCAAGCTCAAGTTCGTTGACACCTCATCCAAGTTTGGCCATGGTCGCTTCCAGACCACTGAGGAGAAGCAGAGGTTCTACGGCAAGCTCAAGGCTTAGGCTGCGACAGATTTATCCCATAGTGTTACCCGCCTTTTCTTTCTTCCAAGTTTTGTGGCAGATTTTAGTACCGGTTAATGCATTGCAATTGCAACTCTGATCTGCTGCTGCTGCTGCTGCTGCTGCTGTGGATGGTTGAACTGTTGAGTCTTCGGAATTTTGAACTTGATAGTAATGTTATTCTCATGCCTTGCTGCCAGTTCAGTTTCTATCTACTCCCTCCGATCCATATTACTTGTCGTAGAAATGGATGTATCTAGACATGTTTTAGTACTAGATATATCTGTTTCAATGACAAGTATTATGGATCGGAGGGAGTATTAGATTGCCGTCCCTCGTTCCAAGAGAGTGCAATATCGTTCTTGGGCTGACTTTGAGAGAAATCCTGTTTCTAGAACCTGATTGCTCTATGAGTTCAGTAATTTTTGCAGACGGTAGCCCGGTAGCTTCCTTGAACGTTTCTTAACCTTCTGTTTTTCTTAGTAAGGGAGTAATTTTCGCAGACGCCCACCACTATTTTTCTTCTCGGGCCCATCTGCAGCAATCGACCAATGCTCATAACTGCGACGCTTCCTCTTCTCAATCATCTCTGCGATAAACAGCTGTATAATTACTGACCAACTTTTCCTCTACTCCACTATCTGGATATTACTGACCATCTTTTCCTCTACTCCACTATCTGGATATTACTGACCATCTTTTCCTCTACTATCTGGATACAGAAGTTAATCGATACATTGGTGGTCGGCTTCTTTCCTACCGCTTCCCCCAATTCTATAATCTCCTCACCACATCAATCCATATATTCATTTGCTCGTCGCCTCCTTGTAACCAGAAAATAGACAACATATTTAATCCAGTAAGGACATCTATAAATATACATTAATCAAGAGATTGAAATCAATAAATAGACGAGCCCTCGAGACATGTGAGCTGTCAGTACCTGTGGTCGATCACGGGCGGCCAAGGTGAGGTACCAGGAAGAGAGGATGGGGCGGTAATTTCGCGTTTATAATTAAGTAAGATAAGAAACCGCCTTTTGTCTCCTTCCTAGTGAACGACACTAGCGTACGTCCTCTTCTCCCTCAGCTCGCCGCCTCCATGACTCCATCCTTGAGCTCGGAGCTCCCTCCTGCCCAGGCCAACAACATTGCGTGCACTCACGAAACAGTAATCAGGGGTTCTACTTTATCCTAAATTCCGTCTGTCGCCCCCACCTCAATATTTAGACTAGAAATTAATTAATCATGAACTTTGATGTGTGTTGCTATTGCCTGCCACGTTCGGAATATGAAACCTGACCAGCAGCTAGCAATGACATTAATTAAGAGATTGATAAATAGACGAGCTCGTGAATAAATAAGGAAAATTCACAAGCGTGCAAACTAGAAATCTCAAAATCCCCAAGGCGCCTCAACTCGCCGCCGAGACAGGTGAGCTGGCCACAACGGCTTCCCTGGCCACCGTCTCCTCTGTTCTTGTTCAGCATGGTGTTGCCATCAGCTATCTCCATCGCCCCGTCGGAATGGATCGTGGGGATGGCTAACGGGACAGAATGGACATAAATAACCCAAATTCGAAAGTATTTCACAAAATGAACTCTAAGCGAAACTATTTCACGACACTAACGCTTTTGGGTAGCGCCGAACAACAAGGCGCTATTCTCTACTATTTTTTTAGGGTGAAACAGTGGGAAAACCCACTGCAATTTGTTTTATACATATATAAGGAGAAGTTATTTACAATGCTAAGTAAAGAAAAAGAAAGAGAGAACAAAGTTTGAGATTGCAGCCATTCTTTGAAAGAGGCAGCATGCTTTTTGTTCATTCAGTGGCTGACCATTCTGAGCTCTTCAAGGTAGATAGCTTTCCAACTGTCAAAAGTTGGTCTTTGGTTTTTGAAGATTTTATTGTTTCTGATGATCCAAATGCTCTAGGCTGCGATGATCATAATTTCCATGTAGAAAGGTACTCTCGATTTTTCTTTTAAGTCTGTAAATGCTTCTAGAAGTGATAAACCTTGAGTTCTATTTGGCAAATAAAACTCCAGCATTGTGCAGCAAAGGGACATGCCCAGAACAGGTGTATCAGAGTTTCTTCAGTTTTACATTCCATGGTTGCACAAGAATAGTTTGGGAGTTGGAATTTTTTCCTTTTGAGAAGGTTCATGGTATTTAATCTGTCTTGTAGTAATAGCGAGAAGAAGAACTTGTGTTTTGCTTGGCAAGAGGATTGCCAAATCCAGGAGAAATGAGGTGGAGCAGTCTGGTGTCCAATCATTACCTTGTATGCTTTCTGAGAAGAGAATTCAGAGTTTCCCCAAATGTATTGCCAATAATCATTTTTTCTGCCTGATAATTTGTAATAGTGTTCTGGCAAATAGTTTCAAGCTGTTCAAATACAGTGAAGGCTTCATGTGAAAGGGGCAAGTGAAAGAGATCTTCCATGAATTCAGTGTTGATTGCCTCATGTACAGTATAATTGGTTCTTTTTTGCATAGGTCAACAGGTGTGGCAGTTTGAACTGAAGACTATTGTCAAGCCATAGACCAGTCCAAAAATATGTGGATTTTCCACTACCAATGTTACTTTTAGGCTTTATCCATGCCCTTGTAGATGTCAATGAGCTTCATATGTGATTTCCACCAGAAGATCCCTCACTGTGATTTCCTAGGAGAGAACCATTGTTGTAGTAAGATTCCCAGATCATATTAACCCAGGGAACATCATGCTTGTTATAGAACTTGTGGAGATTCTTTAACAGTAAAGCAGTATTTTGTGTATGCAGATTCAGAACACCAAGCCCTCCCTGATCGTTTGGTCTACATATTTTATTCCAAGCCACTAAGGCTGCACCTCTGTCTTGCACCTCACCATTTTCTTTATTTTTCTTCCTCCAGAGACAATGTTTCATGTATTTAATAATTTGATCTTTGATTTTGATTGGCACATATCTAGCCAACACATAAAGAATATTGGTAATGAAGTTAGTACAGATTTGACCATCAAAAGTTTTCCACCATAATCTAGTAAATCAGCAATGCCACATAATCTTGTTAGTACTCTTTGTACTATTGGAAGGAAATATTCTAGGGATGGTTTAGTAATTCCCAGAGGCAACCCAAGGTAAGTAAAAGGTAAACTTCCTTTTTGGCAATTGATAGTGTTGGCATAGTGTGAGAGTCTATCTTCTTCCATATTTATTGGCATCATGCATGATTTGTGGTAATTTACTTTTAGCCCAGTAGCTTGAGCAAGGTATGCAAAATTGCCTTTAAACAAATTAGTTGTCTAGCATCATCTTGCATCACAACCAGTGTGTCATCTACATATTGTATTACTGGAAAATCTGGGCAGGCTACACAGTTTAGTGGTGGGATGAGTAGATTTTGAGACACTGCCTTGTTCAGGACAACTTGCAAAAGATCAGCTGCTAAGACAAAAAGAAGTGGAGAAAGTGGATCCCCTTGTCTTACTCCTCTCCTGCAATAAAATTTCTTCCCTCGCACAACATTGAGTAAAATTGCTGAAGTACCAGAGTTTAAAATCATCTCAATCCAAGCAATCCATTTTTTTACCAAAGCCTCTTGCTTTAAGAATCTCCAAGATAGTAGAGTGCTCAATTTTATCAAAATCCTTCTCAAAGTCCAATTTTAGAATAATAATTTCTTCTTTGGATTTGTGACATTGAAAAAGATATTCAAAAGCCCAACCAAGACAATCTTGGATGGATCTTTGCTTGAGGAACCCATACTGGTTTTTTTGTACTAACTTCAGGATGATTTGTGCAGTCTGTTGGCAAGAAGCTTTGTGATGATTTTGAGGAAACTATTTAAACGTGAAATAGGTGTGAAATCTCCAGGGAGAGTAGGATTATCAACCTCGGGAATAAGGGTAATAAGAGAATCATTTATGCTTTCCAGTGAGATCTTTTCCTCATAGAAATCCTTGATCAAAGCTTTAATGTATTGACCAATGATAGGCGAACAACATTTGAGGAATTCATTTTTAAAGCCATCAGGACCAGGTGATTTTTCATTGGGCAGTTGTGCAATCACATCTTCAATTTCAGTGTCAGAGAAAGGGACTTCTAGGGCCCTGCTTGTTTCAGAATCCATTCCTGCACCATAGTATTCAGCTAGATTGAAGTGCATTTTGGGGTCGTCAGATTGTCCCATCCTTTCTTTGAAAGCATCCCAAAGAATACTAGCTTTCCCATCATGATCATTGATTTCTGCCTGATCAATGTTCTTTAACATTGCAATATAGTTGTGTCTATAATTGATTGTAGCTTTGGAATGGAAGAATTTAGTATTAGCATCTCCAAGTTTTATCCATTTGATCTTTCCTCTTTGTCTCCAATAAGTTTGTTGGTCTTGTAATAGGTTGATAATGTGAGATTTAAGAACATCTCTCAGATTTCATTCAGTCAGTGTGAGAGGCCCGAATTCTTCAAATGTGTCAAGCAGCTCAATTGTTTCATTTACCTTGTTAATCAAGATTTTAAGACAAGGTAAATATTTTGCCCAAAGTTTGAGTCCCCTTCTGAGATTCTTGAGTTTTGCATTGATTTTTTAGCACTGTTAGAATATCCAACTAGAATTTGCCAAGAATTTTCTACAATTTGTTTAAATTGAGAGTGTTGCATCCAATAGTTTTCAAACCTGAAGATTTTTGCTCTAGGAAATTTTGTGCCAATGGCAATTACACAAGGCAAGTGATCAGAAGTAGGCTTGACCAATGGATAAACCAAGGTGGAAGGAAAAGAGCTTGTCCAAGAGCTGGAAGTAAAAACCCAGTCAAGTCTTTCAACGAGTGGTTCTTTTTGCATATTACTCTAGGTATATTTTCTGCCTTTTAGAGGCAATTCCACAATTCCTAAATTACTTATGGACTCATTGAATAATAGCATGTCATTGACATCACCACCTTCTCTGTTTCTATTTTCAGGTTTTCTTATGAAATTAAAGTCTCCCACAATGAGCCAATCCATATCATCAGACATGTCAATATTTGAAAAACTATGTAGGAAAAGTGCTTTTCTCTCCCTCTGGCAAGGTCCATAAATATTTGTTAGGATCCAGTTATCAGAGGAAAGCTTGCAAGTAAATTTGACTGACAGAGAAAATTCATTGGAAAAAGCCAGTTCTCCAGCAAATAGTGAATCATTCCATGTGGTGATAATTCCTCCTGAGGCTCCATTTGAAGGAAGGAACTCAAATTTGTTGAATTTCTAGGACAAAACTTTTAATATAATCTAGATCAAAAAATTCTCTTTTTGTCTCTTGAAGACAAATTATGTCACAGCCAGATTCTTCAATCTTACTAGCAAGGGCAAGCCATTTTTTCTCTAAGTTAATGCCTCTAAGGTTCCAGTTCATGACTTTCCATATTCTGTTATTATCCATTAGAAACAGTGTTTGAATTTTTCTTTGATCCAAGACAAGATATGTCCTAATCCTAGTTAGTGAATAAAGTGGAAGACCAACAGTTAAATTCACTGACCAACTGATTGTTTAAACAAACATCATCCATATCCAGAGAAACATAGAATCTCTGAATACTGCAAGTACTCATGTTTACCCTCCACACAAGGGATGTATAGTCATTATTACAAAACAGCCAAACATCCAAAATACATCCTCTCCAAGATAGATGATTAATATTGTGGTACATTGGATAACTTATTTAAAAGGCTTCTTATTCTTTGCTTGCAGAGCACAAGATCCACAGATCCATTGCTCTTTTCTTTTTTCCTTTTCAGTCTTCTTGCATGTCTCCTTCTGCCTTGTGTTCTTGCTGGGATCTGGGGCAGTGCAAGTCTTGCCCTTGGTGTTTCCTTTCTTCTGTAGCTTTTTGTCAATGTCTTCTTTTACAACCTTGCAAAACTTAACAGCCAGGTCCTTAATTAAATTGTTATTCATATCAGGAGGAGTAGCACTGTAAGATAAACAGTCTTTATCAGTGCAGTTGTTGTTTAAAACCTTTGTTCAATTCAACAATCCTTGGGCTCCTCCTTACCTTAGTTTCAACAAGTGGAGTGATGCCCTTTCTTTTCTTATTTGTTGTCCGTGACTCAACTGCAGTGCTTGGAGGAATGGTCTCAGCATCCTTACGATATGGAGGTAATTGAGAAACACACTTATCAGGAATAATAAAGTCCACAGTTTCTTCATGAACAATAGGTTCTTTAATTAATGCCCAAAGAGGGGACTTTAGAAAGCTTCTTGTCCAATCAAAATTTTCTGGTGTCAAAAGCATGAGGTTGATAAAGTTGAACCAACTTACAGTGATTTGGCATTTCATTCCCGATGGAAACTTTGCAATATGTGGGGCAAAGTATCTATCCCAAAGTTTTAGCCCTTAAGAGGAGAAATTCTGGGAAATGTCATGCTCATTTGGGATGGGGACAAAAAATGTCTAGGCAATACTCAGTTGCAGATGAGCTTCTCCAGGATTAAGGAGATCCTCATCAGCTAAATCATTTAAATGAATACCGTCTCCTGCATTTAAATCACCACTCACTTGTTCAGCTAAATTTCGTCCATTAACTATCTGGTCAGAAATATCTTCCACCTCTTCAATATTAGCATCATGGTATACAACTAGCAAACTTAAAAGTCCATCACCAATATTGATGTTTTGGTTTACTTCAGCATCTTGAATGATCTCATCCTGAACCAGATCAGTGCCATTTGCTACACTGTCTTCAGAGTTATTTTCCTCAGCACTTCCATCTTCCACTATAATATTGTTGCTGGCATCCATGGGAGGAGGATTCTTATGGTCAACATCAGGCATCTGAATAGCCTCAATTGCATCTAGCAAGTTATTGAGGGCAGCATTTGGTACATCAACTTGCATTGGTTGAGCTTGCTGCTCTTCATTTCCCATAGCCCAATGTCCCTAGCCATGTTCAGCATTATCCTCATTGACAGCTTCAGGCTGAGGAGGAGGAGGTGGGGGTGGCACACCAAGGTCTAGAAGAGGGTGAGGATTGATGCCTTCATCAGGCACAAGATCTTAATCAGGAGGCCCTCCACCAAGAAGATTGTCAGAGAGAATTTTAGCTGAAAATGTCCAAGAATCAGATTCTGGACCATCAACCTCAACCATTCTGATGCTTTTGGGGATGTCCTGAAGATCAGTGACTTTGACCTTAGCAATGACCCTTCCCGTATGGTCAGGGCTAGACTCCCACATCAAAAGTTTACCAATGGCATAGAAAGTAGCATTCAAATCTTTAGTCACCAGGTGATCTAGAGGTGGGCCAACAAGTAATAACCAGCAGTCTCTATTAAAGTAACTGCGTCTCCAATTTATACCTTCATTATGATTGACAAAGGAAACAAAGACATCCTCAAACTAGTGTGGACTATCCGTAACTAAACGGTCTCTATCACTAACATTCTCAAACTGAACATATGCAGACCCAAAAGGACATTCTTGTATAGAATGAAAACCCACTCTTGCAACATTCATCAAATACTCTATCATAACTTCTTGGATGTTAGAACTAGTTATGAAGCCTGGTGCGATGGGGAACCACCACACGCTTGACTCCGAGCCTCCCTTCAACTTGCATCACCTAAAAACCCTGAGGCACAAATGGCCGATAGTCAATCGGGATGTTGGCCATTGTCCTAGGTTGCGCCTTAGATGAGCTGTTAGTCTCGGTGGAGCAATGCACGGAGTTGTCTACGGGAGGGACAGGGGCTGAAGACGAGGAGACATGGAAAGGGTTTCTCTCCCTTCCAGAAATAACAATGCCCAAATCACCAAAACAAGAAACCTACTTAATTAACGGAGCAGGCCCATGGGATTTGAACCAAGTTAGGTAATTTTCATTGGGCCACGACCTTGCGCTGGGAAAGGTTTGAATTTCAGAAAAGGAATTAGCCCTAGCAGCTTCGGACCAGATTGAATTACATTAAACACCTTTGACCTAGAGAAATTAGTGGTTTTAGAATTAACTTTGTCAACATAGGAAGGTGCTTTAACTGTACCATTAATTTGTCTGTTCATCTGAGGAGGAAAATTGGCTAATAAATGCGAATGAACACGGTTAAAAACCGTTTTGGCCAGAATTTTAGCGTGTGATACGTCCAAAACGTATCTACTTTCTTGAACACTTTTGCTATTGTTTTTCCTCTAAACTTGTGTGATTTGGATACAACTAACATGGACTGACGCTTTTTTCAGCAGAATTACCTTGGTGTCTAGTTTTTATGTAGAAAATCAACTATCACGAAAAATCCCGGAAAATATGCGAAAAATCCTATTTCACCAGAAGACTCACGGAGCCAGAAGACGAGACGGAGGAGGGCCACGAGGGGCCCACACCACCTGGCCGCGCGGGCCAGGCCAGGTCACGCCTGGGGGTGGTGTGGCCGCCTCGGTCACCCTCTCGGCCTCCCTCTTCGCCTATAAGTTGCCTCTTGACTTAAAAACCAAGGGGGTTTCGACGTTTTTCCAAAAAGAGTTCCACTACGCCGCCACCACCAGATTCCGTGAATCAGAACCAGAAACTCCGTTCTGGCACCCTGCTGGGACGGGGACTTGGAGGAGATCATCACCATCATCATCACCATCGCTTCTCCATCAACCATCCATGATTCCCCCATCCATGAGTGAGTAATCCCCCGCTATAGGCTATGGGGATGGTAGGGATTGGATGAGATCGTTCATGTAATGACATCATATTGTTAGGGCATGGTGCCTAGTATCTATTATTAGTGCTTTTTGACTTTGTTGCAACTTGTTATACTTAATGCTTGTCACTAGGGCCCGAGTGCCATGATTTCAGATCTGAACATGTTATTGATTCATTATGATAGTATTGTTTATGGTCTTACCTGCAAGTTGTATACACATATTGTTGTCTGGAACCAAAGGCCCCGAAGTGACAATAATCGGGATAACTGGAGGGAATGGCTTTGATGTGAGGATCACATGTGTTCATAGAGTGTTAATGCTTTGCTCCGGTGCTCTATTAAAAGGAGCACCTTAATTGCCAGTAGTTCCCTTGAGGCCCCGCTGCAAACGGGCTGGCAGGACAAAAGATGTTGTGCAAGTTCTCATTGCGAGCATGCATGACTATATATGGAACACATGCCTATGATTATCTAGTACTTGGATGCTTTATCTTATATATCTGTAAATGCCCTATGTCTTGATTGCTATATGAATTGTCTTGTCCATGCAATGCCCATCCATCCATCCCTATGCCTACCGCGCTTTAATCCTACTGTTTACTACAATTGTTACTATTGTCTTTACTTTTACTACTGCTATTACTTTGCTATTGCTACTACAAAACTGTTGCTACTGATAAACTGTTGTGAGCAAGATTGTTTCCAGGTGCAGCTGAATTGACAACTCAGTTGTTAAGGCTAATAAATATTCTTTGGCTCCCCTTGTGTCGAATCAATAAATTTGGTTTCACTTCCTTCGAAAATACTGCGATACACCCCCTATACTTGTGGGTCATCAAGACTATTTTTTGGCACCGTAGGCGGGGAGCATAGATTTATTTATCAAGTTCACTAGGAATCACTATTGTTCACTGCCATCCATCCATCATGGGTAAGTCTCGTGATGGCAAGGTCCCTATTTTACCATCCAATACAAGGAGAGGTACGGTTCTGAACACCTCTGTTGCTCTTGATTCACCATCTGTTATGAGTAAGTTCCTGACACCACCACACACACATGCTACACATACTGCTACTACTACTGAATCTGAAACTTCTGATACTTATGATGCTGCTTCTATTGTGCTTGATAAGAGTGGTTCATTAGGTCCTTTCCTAGATGCTACGATTGCTAGATCTATAGCTAGAAATACTGAAACTCCTAATGAAGACACTATTACACCTGTCAGTTCACCTGAGTCTAGAGAGAGCTATGATATTGAAGACGGATATATAGAAATGATTGATGAATTTATTAAAGAATGCCAAAACACCCATGATAAGAGTGATATTAAGAGTCTTCTTGAGAAACATACTGCTAGACCTAAATTATCTCCTAATGCTAAGTTTGCTACATCTCCCATAAACATTAAAGATAAGGATTATGATTTCTCTCTTGATTTCTCTTACATAACTATTATTGAGAAAGAACCTTTTTGTGGGACTAAGAATGAAAGTGCGGTAGCACATATGACTGAGCTTTCTACCATGAGTGGCTTATTTTCTGATGATATTAAGATGTGCACCTACTTTGTTGCTAGAATTTTCCCTTTTTCACTGAAAGGAGAAGCTAAAACTTGGTTTAATAATTTACCTCCTGGATCTATTGATAGCCCTGATTGCTTGATTAGTACCTTCCTTTAGAAATATTTCCCTCCTAGTGCTAGACATGCCATCTTGCAGGAACTTTTTGATTTTAAACAGGGAGAAAAAGAGATATTGCCTAAATCATGGGCAAGGTTTTGTGCTTTGATTCACGCACAGGCTGGATGTCCATTACCTAAAAATGAGCTTCTTGATATATATTATAATGGACTAACTAAAGAATCTAGGACATACCTGGATTGTTTAACTGATTGTGTTTTCAAGAAGAGAACTCCCAAAGAAGCTGAGGAATTAATGGCTAAAATAAGCAAGAATTATGAAGACTGGACTTCATCTGGGCCAACAACGCCTGAGACAACTACACCTGAGTTAACTGTGCCTGAGCCAACACCAACACCAAAACCAAAGAAGAGGGGAGTTATTGAACTAAATGATGAAGTGATGAAGGAAACTAAGAAATTTCTTAAGGAGAAGGGAATTAAAGCCGCAAATGTCAAGAATTTACCTCCTATAGAAGAATTATGTAAGCCAATCCCCCACTCATCCACTATTGAGGTACACTCTCTCCAACATTTTGATGAAGGTGATATTCCTTACTCTAAACCTCCCGATCAATGCTTAGAAGAATTTGATGTTTTTATTGTTAAGCAAGATAATTTTAATAAAAGGGTGAAAAATCATCTAATGGAAAACTCTAAAACTATTGTTGAGTTAAAAGATATTGTGGAAAGAACATCTAATGACATTAAAATGCTTGTTAAACATTTTCAAATGGTTCAAACTCAAATTGACCAGCTTATTAAAGTACAAAAAGACTTGCTAGTTAATGCTGCTAAAGAAAAACATGCTTATGAAATTAGAACTAGAAGTGTTGCTGCTACCCAGGATCCTCTATATCCTGAGGGGCATCCTAAAAGAATTGAGTAGGATTCTCAACAAACTGAAAATAGTGGTAATACTCCTAAGAAAAGGAAAAAGAAACATAAAACTATTGTAGAACCTTCTGAACCTGCTAAAGATCATAATAGTATATCTGTCTCTGATGCTGAAACTGAAAGTGGTAATGAGGAAAATGATGCTCCTGATAAAGAAAAAGTTGAAGAAGAACCTGAAAGGCACACTAGGAATACTAAATACACTAAAGAAGATTTTGTTGCTAAGAAACATGGTAGTGAAAGAGAGCCTTGGGTCCAAAAACCTATGCCTTTCCCTGATAAGAAACACAAGTCAAAGGAAGATGAACACTATAACAAGTTTTGTGAGTGGATGAAACCTTTATTTTTGCAAATACCTTTGAATGATGCTATTAAACTGCCTCCTTATTCAAAGTATATGAAGGATATTGTCTCTAATAAAAGGAAGATCCCTAATGAAGAAATTTCTACTTTGATTGCTAATTATTCCTTTAATGGTAAGGTTCCAAAGAAACTTGGAGACCCAGGGATTCCAACTATTCCATGCTCTATTAAAAATAGTTGTGTAAGAACTGCTTTGTGTGATTTGGGAGCAGGAGTTAGTGTTATGCCTTTCTCTCTCTATAAGCGACTTCAATTGGAAATACTAATACAAACTGATATATCTTTGAAAATGGCTAATAAATCTACTACCATTCCTATTGGTATATGTGAGGATGTACCTATTCAAGTGGCTCATAATTGCTTAATATTAACTGATTTTGTTGTGCTTGAAATGCCTGAAGATTGCAATATGTCTATTATTCTTGGTAGACCTTTTCTTAATACTGCAGGAGCTGTTATTAATTGTAATCAAGGAAAGGTGACTTTTAATGTTAATGACAAGGAGCATACTGTCTATTTCCCCAAGAATATTGATAAGACTTATGGTTTAAACTCAATTGAACATGTTGAGGGCATCCAAGTTGGAGAAATATATTGTCCCATACCACGAGAAAACTACGAAACTATTATGATTGGGACCATTGCTATCAAGGTTGAGGTAACATAATCATTAGTGGAATACAAAGTTTTGTTTCATATAAAATTGTTTTGGTAACAAGACCTGATCAACCTTGTTAACAAAGGGATTTTAATGAACAAAACAATGTTTTCACCATGATTATCTTTGCTTACTTTTATTTTCATTTTACCCATTTTAGTTTTTGCCTTCACTTAGTTTACTTTTCTATTGCTAGTTGCTTGCATTTTAGAGTGTCTTAGAACTTCTGAAGTTTTAGTTTTGTTTTGCTTTTGCATCTTTCCGAAAAAATCTTTCTGTCAGAAAATCATTCACCATTACCTGAAAATTGCTCAAAAATAAAGTGTCTCGAAAAATTCCAGAAAATTCATATTAATTTTTACGTGAAAAAAGGGGCAGAGAAGTTCCTAGAGAGTAGCAGGGGGGCCCACCACGCAGGCACACCACCTGGTGACGCAGCCATCCCAGGGGTGCGCCTAGCCATGGTGTGGGCCACCCCTGGTCCTCCACTCACTCTCTCACTTGCCACTTCCTTCTCTCTCCCGAGAAAACACCAGTTCATTGCTCGAAATCGCGTTCTTGCTGTTCTTGTCCATGATTTTTCGATCTCCTTTCTCAGCCCATCTTTGATGCCGAAATTTGGAGCATTTGTTCTCTGGTATGTGACTCCTCCGCTTGTCCAAGTAGATTTGTGTTTAGTGGTTTCTATCTTGAGTATTTTGCTGCTATAGGTGACGGGTTATGAGAGCTTGTAAGCTTGTTCAATGCTTAGAGAAATTGTTTTGATGCATGTTTAGGCCTCTTACAAGTCCCTATGAGTAGTTACCTTCATTATACAATCACTTTGCAAACACTCGTATGATGGTTGTCCTAAATTTCAGAAAAGAAGATGAATGAACACCAACTCAACCAACACGAACTAAGGGTGCCTGAGGTTATGAAGGTTCACCGAGAGGAGGAAGTTTTTATTCCATCTATCCATGCCCCGAATTCATGAGGGCTGTAGGGATTTCTCAGAACTTCCATACTTTAATTGCTAATGCAGGATTGGAGCATTTTGTGGGAGATGAACCTTACCAATTTATGAAACTAACTATGTATGTGGTGCAAGACTTTCGATTTAGTTGCTCTTTGCCTAACCCCATGGTTCACTACAAAATTTACAATATAGCTGTCAACCTTCCTTTTGATGACTTTTGTGCAGCTATTAAAGTACCCTAGTGGGGATCGTGTGAAAGGATTAAAGAGCGACCTGCACCACTCATGGACTTGTATGCGGAGATTTGCCAAGGGAGCATCTTCTCAAAGGAGAGTGGGAAAATTCGTAATATTCATCTCCCGTCTATTCGCTACTTTGCTTACTTTATTGCCAAGTGTGTTCTCGCTAGGAAAACTGCTAATAAGTTATCCTCATATGATCTAGCATTCATCTCAGCTGCTTTAAAATGAAATAAGACTTACAATTTGGGTGCCTTGATAGCTTTCCGTCTCGCTGCTAACCGCGAGAAAGGTGGAATTTGTGGAGGCCTCATCGCCTCTCGTTTACTAGCTTTGCATGGTGTAGTGCCTCATCATCTAGACCTATAGTTTCCCATAGAGAGGCTTGACATTAATTCCATGATAGAGCATAAATTTGTTTCTTCTTGGGCTAATTTGAGTGATTTGTCTTATGAAATAACCTTTCTCAAGGCTGGGTGGAGAAGGAGTAAGTACGAGCGTGTTGTTCTTTTGCCTGCACCTGCTTTGTTTAACCTTGAAACCAGGGAAGGATGGTCACTCACTGAGGAAGAGCTCGATACGTATCTGGGGGAGCTCTCCTAGCAGGAGCAGGGGACTGGAAGGGAGGCTACAGATGATTCGGTCCAGCCCTCGAATGAGGGGGAGTCTTCGTACCAGCAGCCTACCTATGATTGGGGAGCTTCTTCTTCTTCCCAAGGGCCTAACTATGATCATTCTTACGATGACCCGCCGGCTTGGAACCCTTATCCGCGTTGGGGTTGATACCCACTTAGGCCAAAAGCCTAAGCTTGGGGGGAGGTACACCGACATCACACTCATCTACATATCCTGTTCAGTCGGTACTTTGTATATCCATGTTTTGTTCTTTTTTTTCTTAGTTTTCGTTCTTTCTTTACTTTTGCTTTCCAAAACACAAAAGACCAAAAATATTTTTGTTGTTTCTCTTTGTTTGCTTCTTTGTCTTTTTAGCGTTGGTTTGCTTCTTCCTTTTTGCTTTGTTTGGATTATTCGAAAACCCAAAAAGATTTTGCTTTGCTTGTTCTTCCTTTTGGTTCTTGCCTTTAAAAATCGAAAACCCAAAAATATTTGTTGTTCTTCTTTGGTTTTGTGAAGTTCGTTGCAGGGTTCAACAGTCCTCAGTGGAGTTGGGTTTCATGTTATTATTCAAGCCACACAAGTGAAGTGCAATAATGAGGATTAATGACAACTTGAGGTGTGGTAAGAGGCTGGTAACAAACTCCATTTGTTTTCATTTTTGTACATATACTCATCATTGTGGGCATGCTTAGTTTGTTCATGTAAGGTGTATGTTATTTATGGATGCTTAGTAGTTCTTGCTTTCTTATGATTAGCTCCCACTTGCTAATGGTTTGTAGCATGTCATATGAATGTTTGCTTGCATTGTTCTATTCATAACTTTGTATGACACTGTGGCATCCTCCTCCGAATGTTTCACTTGAATTGACCACATGCTCACGCATGCATATGACTAAAACAATAATCAGTTAAGCCTCGATGAATTATTTTGCCCTCAGGGGACTTGAATCACTTTCATGCAATAATTAGTCATGTTTTGTTGCAAGCATGATTATGACAGTTATTGCTCTCTCGTTTGTTGCTCCCTTACTATTGCTAGCCTTCACTTGCACTGAGTATGAGCTCTACTCATGTTTCCAACTCCCCAAAACCAATATTGCCAAAACTGTCCACCATACCTACCTATTAGCATCATTTGCTAGTCCGTGCATATTCAGTATGCTTTGTTTTCTTCCAAATAAAATGTTTGCTTGTTATGAGAAAGTTAGTTAACAAAGCTCTCACGAACTTGACGGCACACTTTACTTTCTTGCACTTAATAATCTTTAACCATTGTGTCCGTCTTTGTTGCGTATATGCTTGCGCTTTATGAGTTGAAGTTAGCAAAACCATGTATCATGGGGAACGCTTTCAACATTGCACTTATTATTCCATTGATATCATGATTCTTTTGCTTATGGATCCCGGTGGTGTGAAATAAAAGGGGAACTTGTAAGATCATGGAGTTTGTATGCGTGTTAGAGAAACGCCTGTGCTGCTAGCCTAAGCCATGCCTAATCATGGTGGAAACTTGCAGCATAACCATAATGAGCACTCTATGAAGAATCTTTAATAAAAACCTATGCAAATAGCAAATAAAAAGATCGCTGAGATGCTCATTGTCTGCTTGCCTTGTCATTTTGATTATGAGATAGTTCCTATATCATGTGCAAGGGGTACCCCGTTGGCGGTTCTCTATGATACATATGTACTTACAGCGGCAAGAGCTTACTTGTGACTGAAGTTGAGTAGCATGAGGTTCGGTACTTGTAAGCAAGGGGCATGAGATTTCAACTTATAACTTGTCAAGCATATCCTCTTAGTTGTGTCACTTTAACCTTAACCATTTAAAGATGCTTATGATAGGGGCAATGAGAGCTCAAAGCTAATGAGTACCATACTTTCAGCATTTGGAAGCCTTTCAAACTATTCAAAACCTTTTCACTTCCTTGTTGAGTCACCAATTATTCTATGAGCACTTTCTTGAGAGCATGGTTGTCATTCTTACTGTAATATGCTTGTCCCAAAATTTGGTTAATTGTGTCATGACTTTGATGCTTGTATCTTTGATATCTTTACTTCTAGTCTTCACTTGAACTTCAGAGGTGCCTCGGCATTTATTTGCTCTACAATCAAAGGCAAGAGAGATACCACTCTATCATACCTTTTTATGAGCATTGCAATGTTGCTTATGTTTATGTTTCATGCTACTTACAATTTTTGAGTTGGAATCTATTCATAGTTTGCAATGACCATTAAGTAAAACTTATTTGCATACTCTTTATTATGAATTTCTTAAGTAGTTGATCATATGCTGAGAATATATACATCTTATGGAGCAAATGTGTTCGTGAAAGCTCTTTTATCGCACTTAGTTTTCAACTAAATTGCTTGAGTACAAGCAATAAGCTAAGCTTGGGGGGATTTGATATGTCCAAAACGTATCTAATTTCCCGAACACTTTTGCTATTGTTTTTCCTCTAAACTTGTGTGATTTGGATACAACTAACATGGACTGATGCTGTTTTAAGCAGAATTACCTTGGTGTCTAGTTTTTGTGCAGAAAATCAACTATCAGGAAAAATCCCAGAAAGTATGCCAAAAATCCTATTTCACCAGAAGACTCACGGAGCCAGAAGACGAGACGGAGGAGGGCCAAGAGGGGCCCACACCACCTGGCCGCGTGGGCCAGGCCAAGCCGCGCCCGGGGGTGGTGTGGCCGCCTCGGTCACCCCCTCGGCCTCCCTCTTCGCCTATAAGTTGCCTCTTGACCTAAAAACCAAGGGGGGTTCGACGTTTTTCCAGAAAGTGTTTTGCTACGCCGCCACCACCAAATTCCGCGAATCAGAACCAGAAACTCCGTTCTGGCACCCTGCCAGGACGGGGACTTGGAGGAGATCATCACCATCATCATCACCATCGCTTCTCCATCAACCATCCATGATTCCCCCATCCATGAGTGAGTAATCCCCTGGTGTAGGCTATGGAGATGGTAGGGATTGGATGAGATCGTTCATGTAATGGCATCAGATTGATAGGGCATGGTGCCTAGTATCTATTATTAGTGCTTTTTGACTTTGTTCCAACTTGATGCTTGTCACTAGGGCCCGAGTGCCATGATTTAAGATCTGAACATGTTATTGATTCATTATGATAGTATTGCTTATGGTCTTACCTGCAAGTTGTATACACATATTGTTGTCCGGAACCAAAGGCCCCGAAGTGACAATAATCGGGATAACCGGAGGGAATGGCTTTGATGTGAGGATCACATGTGTTCACAGAGTGTTAATGCTTTGCTCCGGTGCTCTATTAAAAGGAGCACCTTAATTTCCAGTAGTTCCCTTGAGGCCCCGCTGCAAACGGGCTGGCAGGACAAAAGATGTTGTGCAAGTTCTCATTGCGAGCACGGATGACTATATATAGAACACATGCCTATGATTATCTAGTACTTGGATGCTTTATCTTATTTATCTGCAAATGCCCTATGTGTTGATTGCTATATGAATTGTCTTGTCCATGCAACGCTCGTCCATCTATCCCTATGCCTACCGCGCTTTAATCCCATCTTAATCGCAATTGTTACTACCGTCTTTACTTTTACTATCGCTATTACTTTGCTATTGCTACTACAAAACTGTTGCTCTTGATAAATCATGTGAGCAAGATTGTTTCCAGGTGTAGCTGAATTGACAACTCAGTTGTTAAGGCTTATAAATATTCTTTGGCTCCCCTTGTGTCGAATCAATAAATTAGGTTTCACTTCCCTCGAAAATGCTGCGATACACCCCCTATACTTGTGGGTCATCAGCGTGATCATGCGGAATTTTAGCGGTAGGAAATTTAAGTCTTCTGAAAACCAAGTCCTTGCAAATATTCTTTGGGGAAACTTGTTTACATTCAAGTGATTGTTCTGTGTAAAAGAGTGTTTCTTCAACACGCCAATTAGGTCCTCCTTCACCCAGAGATTAATGTAGAAAACAAATTCTAATGAGAAAAAATTTCTGATGTTGTACAGTTCGAAACCAATAGCTCTTCAGGCCACAATGAACTTGAAAGTGCGATCATGAAGTAGTGTAACTCTGAACATAGAAGCAGAACCACCAAAGCAACCTTGTAGAATAGTACCAAGTGTGAAAGGATTCAATCGAAAACAAGCTCTCCCAAAGGAAATGACAAGGGAGAATGCTCTTCTTCTTGGCCCATCATAAAATTTTACCGAATAACCAAACTTCTTTACAATACCTCTAGCAAAATTCAGACCAGCATTGAAATCCAGAGAGATAGGTGTTGAAACATGATCAGCAGCTTGATCAACACAATACATGTGAGGTTCATCTTGAAGAATGGAAGGTGGATGTATTTGATCTCCCACCTCAATCTTATAGACTGGCATATCAACCATCATACCAGGAATAATACATTCCCCTTCTTCCAAAAAATGTGCATCCACTAAGACCTCATCATGATTTAGAAGAGTTAATCTTCTAGATTGCACTCTGAGGACTAGGAGGGTAGATCTAGGGGTAGATTCTACAAACTTAGAGAAACAAGAGACCTTCCACTTGACAAGATCACCACCCGGTGGTGGGGGATCTAACAAAAGAACCCGTGGAGCTAGAGGAAATAATTTGAACTAGATGAGAGGGGAACCTCAGGACCAAACCTTGGTGAATATCCTCCCCATTTTCAAGGCGTCTACCTTCCAGAGGTGCACCATTTGCATTCAACAACACAATCCAACTTTTGTTCCAACAAAGAACCAAAGAACCCTCCAAGAACTTACCACCTTCATTTGCACCCGTGAAAGAGGCCTTCTAGATGCCAGCAGGGGAATCCATGGAGGAGCTTGAGGGTGATGAAGTGATGGTGGAGCAGATCATCGGAACAGAAAAGCGAAAAGCAGGCTAGAGAAGGAGATCGCCGGCGGCTAGGATATGGTGGTGAGGGTGAGGGTGGGAGAGCCATTTTTTCACAGACTGAGATGAAGCACCTTCTTTCAATCTCCGTGATATTCTCTACTGTGTAGCGCCTTTCAGCAAGGCGCTATGCCCCTGCCAGCATGGCACCTGCCTAGCCCGCCCTGGCCCCACCTCGGACCTATAACGCCTAGGCGCCAAGCCTCCCCGAGTAACGCCTAGGCACTATGCCTCAAAGTGTAGCGCCTTTCTGTTAGGCGCTACACTTCGAGACATAGCTCCAGGCGCGCGGCCTCCCGCCCCACCCTGACCCAGTCGTTTCCAGCTCGTCCCAAGAACAGCAAGGCGGCACCCTTGGTTCCCCTCTCTCCTTCCTCCCTCAAATCTCTCATATTGGAAGCTTAATTTTGTGGATTTCGACCCCTCCCCGGCTGCTAGAGGTACCCTCCCTCACTTCCCTCCATTTTGACCGATTGAAATCTTTCATTTTGGTGGAATTTGGGTTGAAACCCTGGAAATTCGATTTGGGGAGAAATGTTTGGAAATTTGTTGGGTTCATTGGCCAATGTTGGGTAGAATGGTGTCTATGAAGTATTTAGTTAGGTTTAGGGTTGTTGGAATGTTAGTGTTTGGTTTATTGGAATGTTATGGCTAGGGTTAGGGTTTGCTTATATAAGGGAGGATGTTCTTGTTAGATATATGGTTTGGTAATGTGACTAGTATATTTTTGTTCATCTTAACGTGGGTACTTAATGACCATATTCTCCTATGTGTTAGGTATGGCAACAATTGTTCATGTTTATCATGTGGACAAGGATGCCTTTTTGAATGGCAACATAGAACCAGACCAGGTTGAGCTAGACATGGTATTGGAGCGTAGTCCCACCTACGCCGAGGTCTTGGAGCAAGTGAGGATTTAATTGAAATGGATGGACCGAAGTGATGTTGTTGAGTTGGGGGAAAGACATAATGTGGGTTTGGGAATGCATATCAGTTGGAAGACCATGCGTATCTACTCCGAGGCCCGTTGGGTTGCATACAAGGAGGTTGTGGCTGAATCAATAGACAAGGCTCTTGAGCTATTTGCCACCAAGAAGGTTGATAGTTCACTGCCTTTGGACTTGAACCGTCTTGCCTCTCTGTTGGATTCTAGGATTCCCCCACCCTTAAAACAAGAGGTATTGAGTGAACCTCCTTTGACCCAAACATTGAGCCCGATTTCAAAGAACTAAGGTGAAGTATTGTAAGAGTACAATGATGATTATGGGCACGATGAGAATGAGGTTGAGCTCCATGGCAACAATGTTGGAGATTTGGACAAATATATTATCCAAGAGAACATGGACCGTGACATCCCGTATACTCGAGGCTATGCATCAGACTCGGGTGATGATGGTCCTGAAGAGGAAGTTGACAAGGAGGGGTTCACGGCTAGAGAGGCCGAGATCCACGATACTGTGTTGAGGCGGGACCATCGGGTGCTTTTGTTTCATGATCTTTGTCTCGTGGATGAAGCCATGGTTGATGGATGCAAGGGTGTAGTGCTTGGACCAAGGGCAAGTTCTTACCGGGATGACAATCATGAGAATAATGGCTTTTCTCATGGATCGAGGTTCAAGACCTTGTTGGAATTTAAGCAATGGATAAAATACTTCTCTATTAAGCATCATCATCCTTACATGGTCGTGCACTCGTACGTGAAGAAGCGATGGATGTCCTTGAATTATGCGTGCAAGACCGTTCAAGGGAGGTCCCAATTGGCACATATATAGTTGTGTATCAACTCACATGTGCCGAGGCCTATTGGTGGATGGCAAGGATGTGAAGCACGAGCACCGACAAATCACCTCCGAGTTCCTTGCTTATAGGCTTTCCAACACGTCATTTCCAATAATGAGCATCAAGATGGTCTAGGACCTTGTGAAAGCCTTCTTTCACAACAAGGGGAAGTATAGGAAGGCATGAAAGGCAAAGCAAGCCGCATTCAAGATGTTGTACAATGATTGGGAGGAATCTTATAACTGAATCTCTAGGTTGTTGGGAGTGATGGCCAATGCTAACCCGGGCATGGTTCATGTGATTGAACCTTATGGGAACAAGACAATGATAATGAACGGAAGAACCGTTCAAATATTTGGCCATGCATTTTGGAGTTTCGAGCAATGTGTTCGGGCTTTTGAACATTGTAGGCCTGTTATCTCCGTTGATGGCACCTTTTTGACCAGACAATTCAAGGGCACTATCTTGATTGCAATAGCTAATGATGCCAACAACAGGTTGGTTCCTTTGGCGTTTGCTTGGATGGAGGCAGAAAACAATGACAATTGGGAGTGGTTCTTCCATCTTTTGAGAACCAAGGTATTAACCACTCAAAGGGAAATATGTGTCATCTCTGACCGTCATCAAGGAATTCTCAATGCGGTGATGATTGACATTCCTGGCCATGATCTATTGCATCATCGACGGTGTATGATACACTTTTGTGCAAACTTATATAGGGCATGCAAGAGCAAGGACTTGTCCGATGATCTACAAGATTGTTGCCTCGCTTTCAAAGAACATCATTGCTCAAATTTGTACAACAAATTGATCTTCAACAAAGAACTCAATGCGGGTGGTCGAAAGTTTCTTGATAGGAACATTGGAGATAGGGTAAAGTGGGCACGAGCTTTCGATGATGGTGGCCAGAGGTACGGTCAAATGACAAGCCATATGGCAGAATGCTTCAACAAGTTGCTCAAACGTGTCCGTGCATTGCCAGTTACAACAATAGTCCGATATACATTCGACAAGATGAATCAGTATTTTCTAAAATACTTAGCCAAAATTGATAGGTAGATTGCGGGAGACTATAAGAACAAGCATAAATACAAGTACCCACCTAAGGTTGACGATTGGATGGAATTTCAGTCAAGGAAAGAGGATTCCCAAGTTGTCATGGAATTTGATAATGATGAGCTAATTTACCAAGTTACGGAGCCAGGAGGAACCACGGATGATGGTGTGTAACATGGAGGCCGTGCGTTCAAGATCTCGCTCAATACTTGTGAGTGCACATGTGAAAGACCATCATTGCTTCATCTTGCATGCTCGCACTTGCTAACGGCGGCTCGTAGCTGACATTTGGACTATAATCATCCGCTCACGATGAGAGAGTCCGAGTTCTCTATCGAGACTACTGAAAGGTCCAACTTTGGTCGACTAGAGGGGGTGGGGTGAATAGGATACTACCAATTTTTAGTCTTTTCTTACAAATTTTGGATTTGTACAAAATTAAGTTCTCTAGAGATGCAACTAGATGAGCAACCTATATGGCAAACGATACAACAAGTAAACAAGACGGTAATTGCAAGTAGTAAAGGAGAGGAATGAGTAAACCGGCAAGGGGACACAGAGATGTAATTCCCATAGTTCACTTCCAAGGAATCTATGTCTATGTTGGAGAGGTGTCGGGGCTACACAAGGCCACCCGAGCGCCACAAAGGCCTCACCTTCTTCTCTGGTGAGCACCACCACAAAGGTTTCCTCACAATCCACTAACCGGTGACCTTGAAGGCGTTAACCGAAACCTTTACAACAAGGTTGAGGGGAGACTCCACAACTCAATTGAGGCCCTCAATGACATTACGAAGCTTCACAACAATTTCCCCAGCTCCGAGGATGCCCTACACTATCTAGGGTTCCAAGAACCCAAGAGTAACAAGATCTAGTAAGAATGGGTGGGGGAAATCACGATTCCTTTGGTGGAAGTGTAGATATAGGTCACCTCTCCCACTCCTCAAAAGATCAAGAGGTTTGAGTGGCTAGGGAGAGAGATTAGGCAGTTGAAGCTCTTGTATTAATGGAGGAGAGATAAAATAAAGAGATCAGATGAGGGGAGGAAGAAGGGTGCCTTGAAATAGGCCCCTTCAAACCGAACCGATTTTTGTCCCTACGAAACAACCATTACTACCGGTGGGGGATCGGTATTCCGGTGAGAAGACTCCAACGGTCCGGAGCCGCTCCCCGGAACGGTCATAAAAGCCAGCTCAACAAGCACGACTTCCTGATCGGTACTACCAGAAGAAGTTCTGGTCCAAATTATGGAAAATATGACTGATGAGGGGTAACCTCGGCAATGTCCATAGTTATGGACTTAGGGTTTTGTGGAAAAGAGAACACTGGGGATTTCATCAGATGTCAGGCAAACAAGGGATTCGAAGTCGCCTAATTGTTGATGAACAAAATTATTACAGATTGCTTGGGAGTTTTTCGGTACCTCCTCATGGGCTTCTTCCGTCCTATATATAATAAGATGGGTCTCAAAGCCGTATACGGATAGGTTACATATGTATGATTACAACACCAACATAACGTTGGTTCATATTTCCTTATCTAATACAACTAAAGTTTCCATCAGATGCTTCTTGGGCCATCACCTTGAATCTTCATGGGTCGTGAGCCTTTATACAACTAGGGTAGTAAATCATAAGCACCCGAGTAATCATACCCATGTCAGTAGACCCCGAGACTTTACCTGAATCGTAGATTCTGGTTGAGTCTCAAAGATATTTTTAATTGTTTCTACTTTTCTAGCTTTATAGGGATTTGGTACAACAGGCCTGATGCATCCGACGGATCGGGAATCAGTTAATTGCTCCTGGGCAAAAACACTGTAGACCTACATCAAATTTAGGTCCCCAGGCCTAAACTTGGAATTATAACTGGCGAACTCAGTTCGAGCCATTGAGGTCTTACCGAATACTGAATTCTAGTTCTATTTTATCGGGTACCCAACACGTATGTCGGGATTTTTCATCGTATCGTTGATACGGATATTTTATTAGAAGAGAGCATTCTTGTGCGATTACCAGGCCACACATGACGAATCCCGGAGTCTTACCTTCATGTCGTGGAACAAATGAACTTTCTTCGTCAGGAGCACGGCAGCGCTCCTGATAGGAGTATCCCCCGAGGCTATGTTCAGATATTTTCATCGGGACATAGGCTCGAAAACTTATGTTGTAACTATTCTGACAATATCACCTTATGTTTTGTCAGGTGCGTGGCTTGCGGTCCCGATAGGAGTAGCCCCCGAGGCTACAGTCGAGATATTTGTATTCGCTTGTAGGTTCAAAGTCTCTCTTGCTAAGGAATTTACTTCGACTCAAATTTTTAAATGCTTTTCTTTGGGTCCTTGTCCTCCTATTTTTTTATAGAGCCGAAGTATTTTGTGACTTGCATGGTATGATGTCACTGATGACGAAATTGCACCGTGGTTTCTCAGAGACACGTCTTGATGGGACATTTCGATCATGGGATCGTGCGGCAGTAATGATGATGCGTGGGTGGCGTCTTTAGTGGAGTTTTTTGACTGTACATCCCCTTTTCCACGCGAAGATCAATTCGTCGTGTGGGATTTCTTCATTTTACCGCAGTAATAACTGCTCAGGATTTTTCCTTTTGCAATCTTTTGACACGCGTCACCATCTTATATGTTTCCGACGGTTCAATTTTACATCGAACAGTTGAGATGCATGCTTTGTATCTTTATAAATGAAGGGAGAATTGTTTTAGTACTTTTACCTCCTCTTTGCTGGCTTCATCTTCTTCCTTGCACCATGCCTGTCTTTGCCTCTCTCGCCTACTCCACTTTTCCTTTGCATGCTAGTGCTGCTCCTCAATCACCATAGACAAGAGCAGGGTGGGAACTTCCGCTACGGCCACCAAGGCCACAAGGAAGAGGGTTATCAGATGGGCCCCGTCAAAGTGCTCTGTGCGAGATTTGCACGAGGCACGGAACTCCGGTCATCTTGGGGAAGGCACCTTCAAGCTTCCAGGGGATGAAGCCACTCCCATCCCTGAATCTGGCTGGAGGGTAATGTTTCTCTCCTTTTTATTCCGTGGCCTTTCTCTCCCTATCCATGAATTTCTTCGAGGTCTCCCCTTTGTATATGGCATGCGGCTGTATTAGCTCACGCCCAACTCTATCCTTCATGTTGCTTGCTTTGTTACCCTTTGCGAATGCTTCCTCGGGATCCATCCCCATTGGGGCCTGTGGAAGTATTTCTTCAATGTTCGTCGGAATGCCATCGACACCATTGTTCATGACATCGGTGGCTCCATTTTCTTTGTTTGCTCCGAAGTCGATTATTTTTACTTCAAGATTACTGATTCTGTCCAAGGGTGGAAAACCAAATGGTTTTACATCAAGGATCAAAAAGTCGAGGGTCAATCTTTCGGCTTAGCCCCTTTTGACCCCAAGAAAACTTGCTAAAAACTTAACTCTTGGAATCAGCATCCAACTCCTGAAGAAATGACGGATATTGAACCCCTTCTTGCCCGCATTGACAAACTGTGTCACGAGGTTGGCAAGGAACTGTCGGGACTTCAAATCCTAGCGTATTTTTTGCATATGCGTGTGCAGCCTCTTCAGGCGAGGCTTTCTGGTATGTGGGCATACACTGGCAAGAAAGACTCGATGAGGAATTCACCGGATGATCTTACCCTCAAGGTCTACGAAAAAAAGGGTTTAGAACTGCACCTCGCTGACCAAGAAAAGCTCGGTTCCCTCCGATTGCCGTGTAGAGCCGTTCGGCAAGAAGAAATGCCTCCCAAAGGTAAATTTCCATTGGCTTCCCTTTTCCCCTTACTTTTTGTGCGAATGTGCTTTTATTCTTTATGATTATCCTCCCTTTTGATTATTGGTCTTCTGGCATATAGGATTATGATCATCTATCTTTGCTTCCTCCTCTCCCCAAAAGCGGTGAGCTCCCAGCCAATCCTTCTGTATCCGACGATCTTCCTATGGCTGGGACTGCTGTCGATGACGATCCTTCTGTATCCTACGATCTTCCTCAGTCTCTTCTATCAGCTTGCTCTTAATATTTTTGCGTGGCGCCTATTGGTGAAAAAAGAAAATAGTCTAACGCAGCAGAAATGATTCAAGACTCAGATGAATCCACTGGCTCGAAGCCTCTGCGTGCCGTCCTAGTTTTCTCGGCTCCTCCCCAGATGAATCCGTTTCGCTTTACGCAGGATGTTTCTTCGTAAGTACTCACTGCCCCTTTATTGTTTTTTCGGATGGGCAAATTATTGAATTTTTTGCGTTGCTTTTGCAGTGGTGATGACGGGGAAGATCCTCCCCTGTCTCCTCCTCGTACATCTGTTGCCCCTCCTTCGGTTAAATCTTCGCATCCGTCCATGGATCCAAAGGATTTGCACGCATCTCCTGCGGATCAGATTATCCAAAAAGATGTTGCCACTTTGCCAAAACCGCCACCGTAGAAAAGAAGAAAATCGGCTGGCAAAGGCGTGGTGATATCTGAGAGCCCTGGCGAGGTGGATATGCAAGTAAGTAGTTCTTTGTTTATAATTTGGATGTAGCTTCTCCTTTGCTTGTTTTTCCTAATGTTTTGCCTTTTGTGTTTTACAGCCTTTGATGCGTGAGATGGTCGACATGGCTTCTGACTTTATTAAGATCCATAATGAAGCCGAAGAGCTGAAAGGTATGTTCTTTTTCATCTTTAGTAATTTGAGCAATTTCACCCCTTCCTTTTCTTGAGTTTTGCATTACTTTTCAATTGTCCAGCTGCTGAGTCCTTTGGTCATCTGGGACAAGGCGACAAAGTGTGCCGACGCTCTGGAGGCCAAACTGTGAGTGAAAGGACATTTACTGTCATACTCACTTTTGGTGTTTGTTAACAACTAGTAGACCTTTTTACAGTTTGCTATTGTCTACAGGTTGATATTTTACAAAGTGAAAAGGACCATTGGCTTGCGGAACATTCCATGCACTATTACTGGTTTCTTGGGATTTCCCCAGGAGTCTCCGGAGGGGGCTTCTAGTTTCCTACCTGGGACAGCCAGAAGGGTGGTCCGGAGCTTGGTCCGGAGGTTGGTCCGGAGTCTCCGGTCCGTGGCCCAGGCCAGAGTCTCCGGTGTAGAGGGACCGGAGTCTCCGGTCCACTTGCGAGTCAAGTGGGCTAGGTCATTCTGTCGGTCGATCTGGAGTTTGACCAGAGTCTCCGGTGTAGACTGGAGTCTCCGGCGTGGATACCGAAGTCTCCGGTCTGCTTCTTCTCCAACGGTCAGAAAATGGTTCACTGATGCGAGGGGCTATAAATAGAGGACCTTATCCCCTTCTTCCAGCTGCTCATCCACCTCAAGAACACCATGTCCATTTGAGCCACTAAATCAACAAGATCTCTTCATCCAACCATCCAAAGTCTTTGATCTTTGGAGAATCGAAGGAGGAGGCCTTGATCTACCCCCTTCTTACAGCTGCTCGTCCACCTCAAGAACACCATGTCCATTTGAGCCACTAAATCAACAAGATCTCTTCATCCAACCATCCAAAGTCTTTGATCTTTGGAGAATCGAAGGAGGAGGCCTTGATCTACAGCTTCACCAAGAGAGATCTTCATTTCCCCCTCATTCACTTGAGGGCCCCCATGCTCTAGTGTTTCGTTGGAAACCCTAGGTTTTGATTTGGTTCTTACAAGCTTGTCTTTGATTGTTTGACAGCTTGCTTGTATTTGAGAGCCTCCAATTAAGTTGTGGATGTGTGCCCCGAACTCGTTGTAAAGGTGCTGGCTTCCACCTTGAAGGTTGCCGTATAATGGAAGAGGTGAATCGATCCCCTTGGGGTGAGATTCATCAGAGAACAAGGGAGGCCTCTTGTGGCGTTGGTGGTTTGATACCACCCCCTCTCCAAACGTAGACGTACTTCCCCTCAAAAGGAAGGAACTACGGGAAACAAATCCTTGTGTCTCCGAGCGCTCCACTTTGGTTACCTCTATCCTTTAGGGCAATTTACATATCTAGTTCTTGCTTAGTTCCTGTGCTTAGTTGTCATATAGGTTAATTCACCTTAGTTGCATAATCTAGAGAACTTACCTTTTGTGTAAAACCCTAATTTGATAAAGAGTAAAATTTGGAGTAACACCTATTCACCCCCCCTCTAGGTGCCCATGCGATCCTTTCAATTGGTATCAGAGCCACGGCTCTTTATTCGGGCTTAACCGCCTAAGAGATTATGGGCAACCCAGAGGAGGGAGAAAGTGAGGCTAGTCATTCGGTGACCATGGTAGATCTCAAGAAGTTGGAAACAAGCTTCAGCTCTACCTTGGGCAACGAAATCCAACAGTTTCGTCAACTCGTTGAGCAACTTGTTAGAGACAAGCAAACCTCACCTCCTCCCTCTCCAGAGGAAACACCACCAAACCCAAAGGCTAATGCTCCGTCTAAGCCTTTGGAGGATGTGGTGGGGGATGAACATAATTCCACCAACGCCACCACCAAAAAGGGTGATGGGAAGGAAGAGTTCCATACGGTTCTCGGATGGTACTCTCTCGACCCTCCAATCCCTCATCCACATATAAACAATAGAGGAGACCCACCTAAGTTAGCTGCACATACTTTTTCTCAATGGCAAGTGTTAATGAAATCTCATGTGCACAGCTCTTGCATTGATTTGTGGAATATTATTGAAGAAGGACTCAAAATTGAGGATCCAACCAACTTGACGAGAAGAGAAGTGGTCAATAGCCAACTCAATGCAACTGCCTTGCACATGATCCAACTTGGGGTGGGGCCAAAGGATTTTCCCCACATTGAGCACTACAACACCGCCAAGGAAGCGTGGGATGCTCTCATTGACTTGTTTGTCGGCAATGAGAGTATGAGGAGAAATAGATATGATGCCTTAAGCAATGAGGCGGAAGGTTTCTTCATGAAGGATGGTGAGGATCATGAAGACATGTACCAAAGACTCAAATCCACAGCCACCGCTTTCAAGAATGTTGGCGCCTCTCACATTGATGATGCCTGGATCAAGAGGAAGTATGTGAGTGCACTCATGCCTTTCAAGCCTACTGACTTGAAGAGTCTCCAAGGAAGACACAATTACCATCTCATGACCTCCAATGAAGTGATGCAAGAGATGGCCGCCTTCAAGGTTGCTGCCAAGAATGCCAAAGACGCCCGTGCTCGTGCCATTGGGATGAGTAGTGGTGTCAACCTTGCCTTGAAGGCCAAGGTTGTGGAGTATGATGAAGATGAAGGAAGTGATGAGGGGCCTTCAATGAGCCACCCTAAAGATGTCAAGATTGCTCATGGTGAATACATGGCTTTCTATGCAAGAAACTTTTGGAAAGATCCCGCCAAGGCCAAGATGGAAATGCAACGAAGAAGCAACCCCAATGGGAGAAGAGACAATGGGTCCAAGTTGAGAACTTGTTTCAATTGTGGTGACCGCTATCACTTTGTTGCGACCTGTCCCTATGAAAAAAGAGAAGACCATGGGGGTAAACTAGTGTTGAAAAAGACCTCCAAAGCTCCCTACAAGAAACCCTTCATCAAAAGGAACCCAACCAACAAGAAGCCGGGAGAAATTGTCTTGATCACACATGAAGAGTACTCCTCCGATGATGATGATGAAGAGGAAGAAGAGGATACACCAAGTGGTGTGGCGGCTCTTGTCACTACCTCTACTCCTTCATTCTCACTCTTCGACTCTCCAAATGAGAATATCTCCAACAAGAATGTCACTTGCCTTATGGCAAGAGGAACAGAGGTATTATCATCATCACACTCCACTGCCTTAATCAATGATGATTTTGATGATGAGTTATCCCTTGAGGTCAAAAAGGAACTAGTTGCTTTTGATGTGTTCATGAACAACTTGCAAGGGGAACACAAGAAACATGTTGTGGACCTCTTAAATCAACTTGCACACACACAATAACTTCTAGATGAGAGATGTCAATTAGGGAGAGAGCACATGATTGAGGTAGAAGCTCTAAGTAATGCCCTAGAAGAAGAACAAGAAACTAGATTATCTATTGAAACTAAACTAGAGGGTCTTGATGATGCAAATGATCTCATTATTAATAAACTCATCAAGGAACATGATCATGCTATTGCTAGATATAAAAAGGCTAAAAAGGACAAGATTGAGTTTGATGTTGTTCATGAAAAACTTGCCGAGGACTTTAGGTCACTTGACATGGCTCACAAGGCCTTGGAAGGCGAACTCTTGTCTCTCACAAAGTCCCGTGAAAAGCTTCAAACTCAATTGATCAATACTCCCTCACCTAGTGCGTTCATTCCTTCTAGTTGTACAAATACACTTGAAGAACATGCTAGGTTGAAGGGGGAGCTAGCTAAGACCTCCTTTCCGAAAGGAAACAAGTCTATTGATGATCTCTTGAGCAAGCAAAGGACAAATGGTGAAAAAGGGGGCATTGGTTTTATCTCCAAAGCCAAGAAGAAAAAGATCAACAAGAAGAAGAAGGCCAAGCCCGCCCAAGAAAAAAACAAGGTCATTGTGGGAAGTAAGACCACAAGTGACAAAACCATGTCTCATGATGATTTTGCGGGTAGTGCTAACCCTGATTATGTCTTAATGCAATATTATTATGGTCATGTGTATGCACAATATGTTGGCCCATTTGATGGTTATATTGCATGGTCTATTTGGGTTCCCAAGACCCTTGTTGCTAACAAAAGAGGACCCATTGAAAAATGGGTACCTAAATACTAGTTTGATCTTTTGTAGTCTTATGCTTCCGGAGGGTCAAAATGGGTGCTTGATAGTGGATGCACAAGTCATATGACCGGAAGCGCCTCTAGTGTCAAGGAGTTGAGACCAAATGTTGATCAAATATCTGTGACATATGTCGACAAATCAAAGTCTAAGGTAATGGGTTTCAGCAAAGTTGTGGTTGCTCACGATATCACTCTCGTGGACGTCATGCTTGTTGAGACCCTTGGCTATAATTTACTCTCAGTCCGTGCTCTAGGAAAGATTGGTTTTGCTGTCTTCATTGATGTTGATATTGTGATCCTCTTGTGGAGCAAGACTCTAAAGGTTGCTTTCGTTGGGTACGTTGAGGATGACTTGTATGTGGTGGACTTCTCGAGGAAAACCACTACAAGTCCGATGTGCCTATTCGGAAAGGCCGATGTGGTTGGCTATGGCATCGCCGTCTAGCCCATGTCAACATGAGAACTTTGCAAAGCCTCCACAAGGACGGTCATATTGTTGGACTAAAAGAAAATGTTTGCTTTGCCAAAGATCGTGTTTGCAGGGCATGTTTTGAAGGAAAGATGCATGATTCTCCCCACAAGCCAAAGAACTACATCAAGTCCAAGAGAATCTTGGAGCTTCTTCATGTGGATCTCTTTGGTCCTCTGTCTCATGCGAGTCTTGGTGGGAAGAAATATTGTTTGGTGATTGTTGATGACTACTCAAGATACACTTGGGTGTATTTATTCAAGTTAAAAAGTGACACCCAAGAGAACTTCATTGACTTCATCAACATGGCTCAACATCAACACAATGTCCCAGTATTAACAATAAGAAGTGACAATGGTACCGAGTTCAAGAACTACACATTAAATGGATTTCTTAGTGATGAGGGAATAAAACATCAATATTCCACTGCATACACCCCTCAACAAAATGGTGTAGCTGAGAGGAAGAACCGGACTCTCATTGACATGGCAAGGACTATGTTGGCAGAATTTAAATCTCCATACAATTTTTGGGCTGAAGCTATCTCCACCGCTTGCCATGCATCAAACCATCTCTACCTCTGCAAAGAATTGATCAATACTCCATATGAAATCCTTACCGGTAACAAGCCTAATGTTTCTTACTTCTGAGTATTCGGTTGTAAGTTCTTCTATCGCATTAAGGGCATTCGTTTATCCAAGTTTGATTCCAAAGCATTAGAGGGTATTTTTGTTGGTTATGGTCTCAAATCCCACACTTATAGAATCTATGACAAGCTCTCAGGAATTGTCATAGAATCTTGTAGTGTGGTGTTTGAAGAATATGATGGTCCCTAAGCGGGGCGTGTTGATGTTTGTGATGTAGATGATGAAATGCCTCAGGATGCCATAGGAAGAATGGGTGCGGGTTTCATCCGCCCTGTTGAGGAACCCCTTATGGTGGATCGAGAAGAACTATGCTCTACTCAAGTGGATCCCTCATCTTCACAACTTCAACAAGCTACTGTTGAGGTGGACAACAACCCATGCCAAAGACAAGTTTTGGACCCTCAACCTACTGATCGAGAGATGCCTCCAGCCAAGAGGTGATTGAGTCTCCGTTTGCCAGGATGTCCAGTGGTGCTAAGTCCATTACACAAGCAAGATCTATACAAACTGCCATAAGTACAGCTGAATACCTGCCAGTTGTGGGCTTGATCAAGACCACGGTCAATCCTTTCCTCCTATAGAAGAGAATATTTCCAATGATGATCAAGGTCAAGTTAATGGTCAAGATGAGGACCAAAATGATGAAGTGATCCCACCAAGAAACAACAAGGAGATCGAAACTCGTTGCCAAGCTAGAATGGATAGAATATTGGAATTAAGAGACCACACTCTTGAGAATGTGGTAGGAGATCTAAGAAGAGGGATATATACTCGAGCTCAATTAAAGAACTTTGGTGTAACTACCTCGGTGAATTACGCTCTAAGTTGCATGTCTGGATGAACAAAAGTGGTTAAAATAGTACGGTGGGGCCCAGGGACCACTCACAGGTAGACCTTTCGGCCATCCTAACCACTTCCAGAACATCGGGACAAGAACGAGCGTGTCGGCAAAGAAGGATCAACTACATACACAAGTGAGTATGTATGCAAGCCACCATACAACAGTTTTCAGAGCCATTCCATCTAGAAGAAATAGAAATATTGCAACGCCATACGGCAAGATCCAAATATCCTAGATAGAGATAATAGTTTAGGATAGCTCCTCATACATCAAACATCAGAGTATCAGGCGGAAGAAGAAAACAAGATCCGAGTATGAATAAGAAGCAAATCGGCATAAGATGCCACATAAATAAACACATCCCGCCCACAGATCTTGCGGATCCCCATCCCCGGAATCTCTACACCGAGTGATCGTTGCCAACATCATCTGTCTCTTCCACCCAGTATCCATCTTGCGAGTACACCTGTTCATCTGAATCAAACAAATTATCGTGTGAGACCCTAGGGGTACTCAGCAAGTCTTTATGCCTCTAAAGGGGACATATACCTGGGGTGACGCAATTGCAGCAAAAGATAATAACTAACAAGTCTATAGATACTCGCTACCCATCCGCCTAACCAAAGATAGACGGATGTCCGTTAATTAGTAACAACAGTTATAACAGTATAATTAACAGATCCATCCTCCTTCTCGCTTACCAACGAGAAAGCGGACGAACAACCCAGCCGTTGGCAGTTTTATTAACCATTCCATGAGTATTGCGCTATTTACTAGTCCGGTACTTAGTCAAATTAAAAGCGGTACTTTAGTTATACTTGTCTATGATCGAGAAACTGTGCTCCAAGTCGTCCATAACCGTGGACATGGCTTTCAGAAAGATTTACCCTGCAGGGGTGCACAAATAGCAACACACACTCGATCAACCTCGGAAAACCCAACTCAAAACCCAACGAGGCATTCACGACAAAGCGATCACAGGATTCAGAAATATTTCAGGGGGCCACCCCATTAAGCTACCCGCAACAAAGTTGGCCGGCTCCGAGACGGACCCAAGGTTTGCGTCAATGGCTGTAAACGACTGGGAACCCGAAAGTGTGACTGGGCTTGTCGATACCGCGAAAACACTCCGCATCCAAAACAGTACAGGTGCTCCTCGCACAATCTTAAATAAAGCAGTAAAGCATGGCATAAGTACAGGATAGTAATAAAGCCCCAAACTACTTTGTGGCCCCAAGAAATAAGAATGAATCAAGCTCTGGCTCAGGGGGGTCCATAAGGCCTCCCGGATGTGGATAGTGCGAATAGTCAAGGAACAGGAATCAAGTACTCGGGGTCCTACGGGACACAAGTGAGCATGAAAAGCCAAATAGCAGATATTGCCCACCGGTGCCTCTTTCATTAGTTATCCCATTACTACTCAGGTTAAGTTGTTTAGGTACCTCGTTATCCATCAGACACTCACATACCCTACACATGCAGTTCTACGACTCGCATGGCTCAAACAACTCCTGTAGTAATGGCTCATGGGATGGAGGAACAAGCTTCGGTGGGGTTTAAAAGTAAAGGCTATGCAGTACTTGGGATTCAATTTAATGCAATCGCGACTCAATGATGCAAGAATAAGATAGAGGCAATAGGTGCTATATGTATGCAAGCATGTGGTAGTGCTTGCCTGGCAGCTCAGTTGAAGCGAGAGACGGATCTGGGTAGTGCTCCTGGGATTCCTGATATATCCCCTGCTCGGCGTCTATTCGAAGAAGAACCAACCAAACAAGGGCCAACATAAATAAAGTGCTCAAGCATATGTATTAAAATGCGGCAAGAAAACAAGTATGCCATGATGAATGATGCACAATTTGCATGGCAATGATGTAGCATGGCATGGGTGAGGTGTGGGGTACAAGAATAAAGCATTTATTAAGTTTTTGGTCGCATTTTATTCCCAAATAAGTTGCTGTATACTTATTATTTATATGATGCATGCTGCAAATCAGAACATGGACTGCATAGTTAGAACGGGCTCGTCGCGCTGATCGATTTAGACATATTATTTGTCGAATTTGGAGTTGTAGAATTAAAATTATTAATTAATTAAGAAAAGGGCATTTTGTTGTGATTTTAATCATCTCGAAAATTTAAAGTGTTCAAATAATATTTTGAATGGCATATTTGAAATCCTCACATTTTTCTGATTCCAAAACATATATCATTTGTATTATTTGGGTTTCTAATTTAAAAGTTATTAAAAACAGATTTACATTTGAATTTAAACATTTCTGAAATTGTTTTTATTTAAACAGATAAACCGGAGACTTTTTATACCCAGCCTCAGTTAGCCACGGTCGACGGTGGGGGCCGACTGGCTAAAAACAGCGAGAACTTTTTGCACCGCGAGCTAAGCTAGCCAATGGGACTGGCAGGTGGGGACAGTGGCCTCGGGGTCCACTTCTTGTGACCCGGTGGGTGGCGTGGCGGATCCGGGGGACTACGGGTTGAGGGTTACAAAAATCCGGGGGCCTTTTTGCGAAACTATCACGGGAGGCTGTCTGGTGGGCCTGGGTACTGCGGGTTGAGGCAAAAGGTGTGTGGGGGGTTATTTGCAAACTGCGCATGCTACTGTTTTTCTTCTCAGGTCTGTCGACGGGTCGGTGCTCGACAGACCGACACGGTGCGGGAGGGGGGGGGGAATCGATCCCGCGACCTGGGCATGCGCGCAGAGGCGGAACAGTCACGATGGGGTGAGGTTGCTAACGTGAGACGCCTTGGCAGCTAGGTAGCTTGCGCGATGACGTGCGGCTTCGCGCTTCGCCCGGCGCACAGAGAGTGCTCGGCACAAAGTCCAGCGATACCAGAAGGTTATGGCGAGGCAGAGGATGTCAGAGAGGATCAAGGGCTCACCGCGGAGAGGACGGTGGTGACGGATCGGGCCGGGGAGCAGCAGGACGACGACGAAGCAGACGGCCGGCGAAGCTATGGTTTCGGGCGGCATCGTGGGCGTGCAGGGGTTCTGGGCCTCGTCCTGCTTGCTGCTGGGCACGGGGGCGACACAGAGGTTCGGCTTGTTCTTCCTCGACACCCAACACCACGCCCGCCATCGTGTAACGTCGATAGGAGGTGGATGCCGACGGTGAGGCCGACGAGGGAGGAGATAGCGGCAGGGAAGGGTTGGGCTACGGTGCGCGGCCAGTGGTAGATCTGGGCACAACAGAGGAGACGTGGGGGAGGAGATAGAGTAGAAGGGGGAGGGGAGACGCCGTGGGAGGCTTGGGGTGGAAAAGGTTCTGTGGTGGCCACCTTTTCTCCCTCACACTCACGTGCTCGAGATGGGGCTCGGCCTGGGGGGTGTGGCTGCAGGTGGGGACGGAAGAGGTCAGAGAGGCTGGCTCGGGTGAGGGGCCTAGCTGACAGAGGGAAAGAGAGAGGAACCAAGAGGGGGTGAGGCTAGGCATGGTAGAGCATGGGAGGCTCGGGCTAGGGTTAGGTTAGAGGGGGTGGTTTGGTTTGGAGTAGGGAGAGGGGAGGCTCGGCCTGGTGGGGTTCTTGTGCAGCAAGAGAAAGAGAGAGGGCCGATAGGTGAGATGCTCGGCTAGGTATAGGGCTAGAGAGAAAAAGGGAGAGAGAGGGTAGGGGTAGGATCTTAGGGTTTTGCGGTTTTCTCTTGATCAAAACAAGCTCAAGCAAGGAAAGGTGGTGGACAAGAGGGAAGGGGTGTCTAGGGTTTTGGTATGGTCACACATGAACATGCATGGAAGCATACACAAGTGAGGGTGATGAGAGTGGAGGCAAGATATATTAGAGTGTAGGTTTCACATGATCTTGCATGAGATGAAGAAGATGTGGTGAGGTGAGGAACTTAATGCACATGGCAAGGAACAAAGATCAAGGTGAGAAGGTTGAGAGAAAAAGAGAGCTCCAAAAGAGGAGATCCACTCAAAAACAAAGGAAAAACCCAAGGAGAAGAGATGGTGGAGATTTGCATGGCCCATGCATGAATAGTAGATGCCATGTTTAATTTGTGAAAACAAAATAAACCCCATGGCATTTATTCATATGCATTCCAAAATATGGAGTAAGGCCAAGCTAAAAGAATTTAAAAGAAGGTCCCATGTGGAGTAGATGGAGATGATCATATTTGAATATATTTGGGACTTGCTAGTGTATATATTCCACTAGATGTTTAATAGTCTCAATAATATTCCAACATGAGCATACATTCATAATAATCCATATGGAAACTAGAAAAAGGGGATTCCACTCTCAAAGCATGCAAAGGTGGCTCCACATATTAATAATGTGAAAACAACATGATGCTAGTGTGAGGGCATGTGGAGTTAGAAGTGGATCCATCCCAACCCACATGAGCTAGATTAAATGCCAAAAGAAAAGTATAGCTCATGGATAATTAGGATGGTGGAATTATAAGGTGGTGTCAAAGAAAGGTGATGGAGTTGAATAAAAGATATGCCCCCAGCTCAACTTGGGCATCAAGCATTTATGAAGAACCAAATACAATATATCAAGAGGCAAATGCAATTACTAATGCATATGTGAGAAGAACCAAATGGAAAAGGGTTTTATATGATGCTCAAATGCAAGGTGGCATGATGACATGTGCATGATATAATTATGATGCAACAATTATATGTAGGAAGTAGCAATTATATTACTAGACCAAGTAGCATTACATATGTTAGACAGATGGGATGCTACAACTCTCCCCCACTAAACAGGAATCTCGCCCCGAGATTCTAGGAAGAAGAAAAAGACACGAAGAGGGTAGGATACTTGGCACAGAGCTCATCCTCGCGTTCCCAAGTGTCTTCATCAACGGAATGGTGCGACCACTGCACCTTGCAGAACTTGATGGACTTGTTGCGAGTCCTTCTTTCTGCGACTTCAAGGATTTTTGTGGGGTGTTCTTGATAAGACAGATCTTCTTGGAGATTGATGAGTTCATGGTCCACGGTCCTGCCGGGGTCCTTGAAGCACTTCTTGAGTTGAGAGATATGGAAAACATCATGGACCTTGAGTTTTTCAGGTAGCTCAAGAGCATAAGCAACTTCTCCTCTTCTTCCACGAATTTTGAAAGGACCGATGTATCTAGGAGCCAGCTTTCCTTTGATACCAAAGTGGTGCGTGCCTCTCATGGGAGTGACATGAAGGTAAACGAGATCACCAGGGACATACTCCATGTCCGTGTGCTTTCTGTCATAATTGCTCTTCTGGCGACTTTGAGCAATCTTCAGGTTTTCAAGAATGATGTGAACCTTCTCCTCTGCTTGAGTTACAATGTCAGGGCCAAACAATGTTCTTTCACCGGCGCCCGACCAACCAATCGGAGTTCTGCATTTGCGACCATAGAGAACCTCAAATGGTGCCATCTTTAGACTTTTCTGGAAGCTGTTGTTGTAAGAGAATTCAGCATAAGGAAGACATTCTTCCCACTTCATGCCGAAAGAGATAACGCAAGCACGGAGCATATCTTCCAGAATCTGATTGATCCTTTCAACTTGTCCTTGCGACTGAGGGTGGTAAGCTGTGCTGAAGTTCAATTTTGTTCCCAAAGCATTTTGGAAAGTCCCCCAGAACTTGGAAGTGAAGATGCTTCCACGGTCTGAGCTGATCTCAAGAGGAACCCCATACAGAGAGACAATTCTATTGATATAGAGCTCAGCCAACTGAATTGCAGAAATTGTTTCCTTGACTGGAAAGAAGTGAGCCACTTTAGAAAGCCTGTCGATGACAACAAAGATTGCATTGTTGCCCTTCTGCGACCTTGGAAAACCAGTTATGAAGTCCATCTCTACTTTCTCCCATTTCCATTCCGGTGGCTTCAATGGCTGTAGAAGACCGGAAGGTTTCTGATGGACAGCTTTAACTCTGCGGCAGACATCACACTCCGAGACATACTTGGCACAATATCGTTTCAACCCAGGCCACCAATACTGTGTTTTCAAGTCCATGTACATCTTAGTGCTGCCAGGGTGGATAGAAAGAACAGAATCGTGTGCCTCCTTGAGAACTTGCTCTCTTAAACCCGGGTAGTTCGGAACAAACATCCGGTGTTCAAAGAAAAGAGCGCCTTGGTCGTCGACGTGGAAGGACTCATACTTCGGAAGCTGAATGTTGGAGATGATCTTTTTAGTGTAAGGATCACCAAGTTGAATGGAGCAAACTTTTTCTTCCAAGAGCGGTGTTGCCAGAAGGTTCAGAAGATACCTTGATCCACAATTTCAAGGTTGAGCTTGCGGAATTCCTCGCACAAGAGAGGCTGTTGTTCTTCCACCATGAGGTTGTTGACATAAGCTTTTCGGCTGAGAGCATCGGCCATGACATTAGCTTTGCCCGGAGTGTAGTTGATGGTCAAATCAAAATCATTAATTGCTTCAATCCACCTCCTCTGACGAAGGTTGAGATCAGGCTGTGTGAAGATATACTTCAGACTCTTGTGATCAGAAAAGATCTCACAACGGTTGCCAAGCAAGTAATGCCTCCATACTTTCAAAGCAAAGACAACTGTTGCGAGCAGGTCATGTGTAGGATAGTTGATCTCATGCGTCTTCAACTGTCGAGAGGCATAAGCAACAACTTGTTTTTCTTGCATAAGGACCGCACCCAATCCTTGCAATGAGGCGTCACATAATATCTGGAAAGGCTTTGATGTATCTGGAGGAATCAAGACTGGTGTGGAAGTGAGCTTTTCTTTGAGTGTTTCAAAACTTGCTTGACATGCAGGAGACCAAAGGTATTTCTTGCCTTTCTTGAGAAGATCGGTAAGAGGCTTCGCAATCTTCGAGAAGTTCTGAACGAAGCGACGGCAGTAACTAGCCAAACCAAGGAAACTCCGGACTTCTTTGACATTTTTGGGAGGAAGCCAGTCAACAATTGTCTTAACAGTTTTTGGGTTGACGACAATGCCCTTGGCAGAGATGACGTGACCCAGATAGGTGACTTGAGGCAGCCAGAACTCAGACTTGGAGAACTTTGCATACAGACGGTTCTCACGAAGCTTGTTTAGGACACACTGAAGGTGTTCTTCATGTTCTTCCTTTGACTTAGAATAGACTAGAATGTCATCCAGATAGACCACAACGAACTTATCAAGATACTCCATGAAAACTGAGTTCATAAGCCTCGAGAAGGTGGCAGGTGCGTTGGTGAGACCGAAAGACATGACCGTGTACTCATACAGGCCATAGCGGGTAGTGAAAGCTGTTTTAGGAACATCTTCCTTGCGAATCTTGATTTGATGATATCCACTTCTC
The DNA here is from genome assembly GCA_023614405.1 of Avena insularis. Taxonomy (NCBI): domain Eukaryota; kingdom Viridiplantae; phylum Streptophyta; class Magnoliopsida; order Poales; family Poaceae; genus Avena; species Avena insularis. The sequence goes on along the minus strand of CM042692.1, from coordinate 302,827,553 downwards.
AAGTCAAGCTTAGAGAATACCACAGCTCCAGCTAGCTGATCGAAGAGATCATTAATCCGTGAAAGGGGATATTTATTCTTGATGGTTTTAGCATTGAGAGCCTGATAGTCAACACAAAGTCGATCAGTCTTGTCTCGCTTCTTCACAAAGATGGTTGGGCTACCCCAAGAAGAAGTACTGTGCTGAATGAAACCCAACTTCTCTTGTTCATCAAGCTGACATTTGAGTTCAGCCAATTTAGCAGGACCCATTTTGTAAGGCCGCTTGGAGATAGGAGCGGTACCAGGTTCAAGCTCAATCACAAACTCGACCTCTCGGTCAGGAGGCATACCCGGTAACTCTTCAGGAAAAACATCTGGGAACTCACAGACCACCGGAACACTCCGAATAGCTTCCATAGCATCATCATTCAGAGCCGCCAAAGAGAAAAGCTGAATTGCAGGAGTCAGACTTGGAGAATAGACTATATGGCCTTTAGGAATTTTCAGAGAAACCGAGCGTTCAACACAATCAATCACAGCTGCATTTGCTGTTAACCAATCCATGCCCAAGATAACATCTATGTCAGAATTGCCCAGAATAATTAAGGAAGCAGGGAACGAAGAACCACCAATCTCAATTTGATTGCCATGGCTGATTTTAGAAGATGCCATTGTTGCTCCAGGAGAAAGGACCATTAACCGCTTAGGGAGAGGATCCATTGCTAACTCATTATCATTTGCAAATTTGTGAGAAACAAAAGAATGCGATGCACCAGAACAAACAGAACTCTTGCAGGAACTGAGTTAACAGGAAGCGTACCCATCACAACTCCAGGTGCATGCTCAGCTTGAGCGACATTGACACAGTTGGCACGAGCAACCGGAGACCCGGGCTTGGTGTTGATGTTGAGAGCCCGCGGTGGAGGTGCACGAACCATAGAAGAGCTTGCCGTAGGTCTTGGAGGTGGTGGAGGAAGAGATTTGTTGTTCATTGGACGATTCTAGTGTTGATGCCCAGTGTTCCCACAGGTGTAACAGGCACCAGGTGGACGTGGAGCAGCGTAGCCAGGGACTCTGCCAGACGCTCTAGGGTAGTTGTGGTTGTAGCCCCTAGGAGCCGCGGTGAAGGAGTTTGGTGGCCTTGCCGCGTAGCTTGATGGTCTTGGTGGAGCCGGGAGCGTCGGTGGGGTGTTAGGAACCCACACGCGGCGCTTAGAAGGAGCTGTCATAGCTGAAGAGCTTGCTGTATCGCGGCTGTGTTTCTTTGACTCCTCAAACACTTGCCTACTTGCTTCTTCCTGCAGAGCTGTATGTTGGAGTTCCAGAAAAGACCCCGGCCTTGCATGAGTGATTGCATATTTGATTGATGCATTGAGTCCTTGCCTGAACCTCTTTTGCTTCTTCTTGTCATCGGAGATCTCATCGCCACCATATCGAGAAAGGTTCATGAAGTTTCTGATATAGGTATTGACATTGTCATTGCCCTACTTGAGGTTGAGAAACACTTCCTTCATCCTTTCCATGACAATTTCTGACAGGTATTGCTCTTTGAAAGCCGCAGTGAATTGCTCCCAAGTAGGCTGAAAACCAGAGTGGTCTGCCTTGAGGTAATTTTCCCACCACAGAGCTGCATCTCCCTTCAGAAGGTGCATGGCACATTTTACCCATTCTTGCTCAGGAACATCCGCAGTCATCAGCAACCTTGACATCTCACGCAACCAACCATCAGCATCAAGTGGCTGATCAGACACCTCAAAGTGGCGCGGGTTAAACTTCAGAAAACTCTTGATGTATCCTCGCTTGGGAGGTGGAGGTAGCGGAACAAACTCATTCCTCCTGCCACTTTCTTCAAATCGATGTTGGTTCTGCTGCATTGTTCCCAAGGCATTGGCAATACTTGCCAACGCAGCCCCCAGTTCAGGTGGTATGTGCTCCTCAGAACGGCGTGGTGGTGCCATCCTGTGATTGATATAAAACACAAGTCAGTACCATAATGGAGAATAATAATAATCCAAAATAGTACCAAAATGGAATTAACCAAGATTTAAGGATACAATTTACTAAGATGATATGAAAATATCAACAAAGTTCAAAGCAGCTAGAAGATATTAAGCATATCGCACACGACTGAACAAGGAGTGTGGTACACAAGCTAACAAAAAAAAAATTTCCGCAAATTTCGGCATTAAAATACCACTATATGCGCAAAACCACTTAACGAATCAAGATTAGTAACTCTACCAATTCGATATACAAGAGCGAATGATAAAAGTAGTGGTATGGTCGCGACTCCATCCCGCACTCAAATCATTACTCCGCACATGAATCAGTAAAACACATATCCCAACACCTTCTTAAGATGAACCTAAAGATTAGTAACTATGGAAACGAACACCCCAAACACGATAACATCGGATAACAAAGAGTAAGACAGATCGCACCGGTATACAATGAATCAGAAAGATCGCGTCGGTTTACAAAGGCCTGTCGGTATGGAATGTACCAACAGTTGATAACCAAAAGGCAGATAGAGATAACATTTGGATGCAACAAATAGACAAGGAATTCACACACACACACACACAACCTATGGTACTACGAACCCAGAACACGTGAATCCTAGTTTGAATTTTTAGAAGAGGATTGAAAATGTTACACTTCCTTACCAGAAAAGGGTGGGTGGGTGGGTAAGAAGAAAAATGGAAGCAGTCCTACTCTCACGTTTTTGTTTTTCCCTAGTATACATAGCTACCAAAAATATTTGCTAGACTGACAACGACCATTTGGCTGAGACCCTGAAGGGCGGGATGGCTCTGATACCAATTGTAACTACCTCGGTGAATTACGCTCTAAGTTGCATGCCTGGATGAGCGAAAGTGGTTAAAATAGTATGGTGGGGCCCAGGGACCACTCACAGGTAGACCTTTCGGCCGTCCTAACCACTTCCAGAACATCGGGACAAGAACGAAGCGTGTCGGCGTGAAGGGATCAACTACATACACAAGTGAGTATGTATGCAAGCCACCATACAACAGTTTTCAGAGCCATTCCATCTAGAATAAATAGAAATATTGCAACGCCATACGACAAGATCCAAATATCCTAGATAGAGATAATAGTTTAGGATAGCTCCTCATACATCAAACATCAGAGTATCAGGCGGAAGCGGAAAACAAGATCCGAGTATGGATAAGAAGCAAATCCGCATAAGATGCCACATAAATAAACACATCCCGCCCACAGATCTCGCAGATCCCCATCCCCGGAATCTCTACACCGAGTGATTGTTGCCAACATCATCTGTCTCTTCCACCCAGTATCCATCTTGCGAGTACACCTGTTCATCTGAATCAAACAAATTATCGTGTGAGACCCTAGGGGTACTCAGCAAGTCTTTATGCCTCTAAAGGGGACATATACCTGGGGTGACGCAATTGCAGCAAAAGATAATAACTAACAAGTCTATAGATACTCGCTACCCATCCGCCTAACCAAAGATAGACGGATGTCCGTTAATTAGTAACAACAGTTATAACAGTATAATTAACAGATCCATCCTCCTTCTCACTTACAAACGAGAAAGCGGACGAACAACCCAGCCGTTGGCAGTTTTATTAACCATTCCATGAGTATTGCGCTATTTACTAGTCCGGTACTTAGTCAAATTAAAAGCGGTACTTTAGTTATACTTGTCTATGATCGAGAAACTGTGCTCCAAGTCGTCCATAACCATGGACATGGCTTTCAGAAAGATTTACCCTGCAGGGGTGCACAAATAGCAACACACTCTCGATCAACCTCGGAAAAACCAACTCAAAACCCAACGAGGCATTCACGACAAAGCGATCACAGGATTCAGAAATATTTCAGGGGGCCACCCCATTAAGCTACCCGCAACGAAGTTGGCCGGCTCCGAGACGGACCCAAGGTTTGCGTCAATGGCTGTAAACGACTGGGAACCCAAAAGTGTGACTGGGCTTGTCGATACCGTGAAAACACTCCGCATCCAAAATAGTACAGGTGCTGCTCGCACAATCTTAAATAAAGCAGTAAAGCATGGCATAAGTACAGGATAGTAATAAAGCCCCAAACTACTTTGTGGCCCCAAGAAATAAGAATGAATCAAGCTCTGGCTCAGGGGGGTCCATAAGGCCTCCCGGATGTGGATAGTGCGAATAGTCAAGGAACAGGAATCAAGTACTCAGGGTCCTACGGGACACAAGTGAGCATGAAAAGCCAAATAGCAGATATTGCCCACCGGTGCCTCTTTCATTAGTTATCCCATTACTACTCAGGTTAAGTTGTTTAGGTACCTCGTTATCCATCAGACACTCACATACCATACACATGCAGTTCTACGACTCGCATGGCTCAAACAACTCCTGTAGTAATGGCTCATGGGATGGAGGAACAAGCTTCGGTGGGGTTTAAAAATAAAGGCTATGCAGTGCCAGGATTCAATTTAATGCAATCGCGACTCAATGATGCAAGAATAAGATAGAGGCAATAGGTGCTATATGTATGCAAGCATGTGATAGTGATTGCACAGCATCGATTGAAGCGAGAGACGGATCTGGGTAGTGCTCCTGGGATTCCTGATATATCCCTTGCTCGGCGTCTATTCGAAGAAGAACCAAACAAACAAGGGCCAACATAAATAAAGTGCTCAAGCATATGTATTAAAATGCGGCAAGCAAACAAGCATGCCATGATGAATGATGCACAATTTGCATGGCAATGATGTAGCATGGCATGGGTGAGGTGTGGGGTACAAGAATAAAGCATTTATTAAGTTTTTGGTCGCATTTTATTCCCAAATAAGTTGCTGTATACTTATTATTTATATGATGCATGCTGCAAATCAGAACATGGACTGCATAGTTAGAACGGGCTCGTCGCGCTGATCGATTTAGACATATTATTTGTCAAATTTGGAGTTGTAGAATTAAAGTTATTAATTAATTAAGAAAAGGGCATTTTGTTGTGATTTTAATCATCTCGAAAATTTAAAGTGTTCAAATAATATTTTGACTGGAATATTTGAAATCCTCACATTTTTCTGATTCCAAAACATATATCATTTGTATTATTTGGGTTTCTAATTTAAAAGTTATTAAAAACAGATTTACATTTGAATTTAAACATTTCTGAAATTGTTTTTATTTAAACAGATAAACCGGAGACTTTTTATACCCAGCCTCAGTTAGCCACGGTCGCTGACGGGTGGGGCCGCTGCTGACTGGGCGAAAACAGCGCGCAGGAACTTTTTGCACCGCGAGCTAAGCTAGCCAATGGGACTGGCAGGTGGGGACAGTGGCCTCGCGGGTCCACTGCGCGCGCGGCCAGCCGGTGGGCGACACGTGGCGGATCCGGGGGACTGTGGGTTGAGGGTTACACAAATCCGGGGGCCTTTTTGTGAAACTGTCCCGGGAGGCTGTCTGGTGGGCCTGGGTACTACGGGTTGAGGCAAAAGGTGTGTGGGGGGTTATTTGCAAACTGCGCACGCTACTGTTTTTCTTCTCAGGTCTGTCGACCGATCGGTGCTCGGCATCGACGCAGCACTGGGGAATCGATCCGCACAGGCATGCTGTGAGGCCGCATAACCAGTCTGGTGGGGTGAGGTTCTTGGCAGGAGACGCAGACGCGGCTAGGTAAGCGGTTGCACGACGCGATGACGTGCCGAAGCTCGCGCTTGCCGGCGCACAGAGAGTGCTCAGCACAAAGTCCGGCGATACCAGAAGGTTACGGCGAGGCAGAGGATGCCAGAGAGGATCAAGGGCTCACCGTGGAGAGGACGGTGGTGACGGATTGGGCCGGGGAGCAGCACGACAACGACGAAGCAGACAGCCGGCGAAGCTAGGGTTTCGGGCGGTGTCGTGGGCGTGCAGGGGTTCTAGGCCTCCTCCTCCTTGCTGCTGGGCACGGGGGCGACGCAGAGGTTCGGCTTGTTCTTCCTCGACACCCAACGCCACGCCCGCCGCCGTGTAACATCGAGAGGAGGTGGATGCCGACGGTGAGGCCGACGAGGGATGAGATAGCGGCAGGGAAGGGTTGGGCTACGGCACGCGGCCAGGGGTAGATCTGGGCATGACAGAGGATACGTGGGGGAGGAGATAAAGTAGAAGGGGGAGGGGAGACGCCGTGGGAGGCTCGAGGTGGAAAAGGTGGTGTGGTGGCCACCTTTTCTCCCTCACGCTCACGTGCTCGAGCTGGGGCTCGGCCTGGGGGGTGTGGCTGCAGGTGGGGATGGGCGAGGTCAGAGAGGCTGGCTCGGGTGAGGGGCCTAGCTGGCAGAGGGGAAGAGAGAGGAACCGAGAGGGGGTGAGGCTAGGCATGGTAGAGCATGGGAGGCTCGGGCTAGGGTTAGGTTAGAGGGGGTGGTTTAGTTTGGAGTAGGGAGAGGGGAGGCTCGGCCTGTGGGGTTCTTGTGCAGCGAGAGAAAGAGAGAGGGCCAAGAGGTGAGATGCTCGGCTAGGTCTAGGGCTAGAGAGAAAAAGGGAGAGAGAGGGTAGGGGTAGGATCTTAGGGTTTTGGGGTTTTCTCTTGATCAAAACAAGCTCATGCAAGGAAAGGTGGTGGACAAGAGGTAAGGGGTGTCTAGGGTTTTGGTATGGTCACACATGAACATGCATGGAAGCATACACAAGTGAGGGTGATGAGAGTGGAGGCAAGATAGATTAGAGTGGAGGTTTCACATGATCTTGCATGAGATGAAGAAGATGTGGTGAGGTGAAGATCTTAATGCACATGGCAAGGAACAAAGATCAAGGTGAGAAGGTTGAGAGAAAAAGAGAGCTCCAAAAGAGGAGATCCACTCAAAAACAAAGGAAAAACCCAAGGAGAAGAGATGGTGGAGATTTGCATGGCCCATGCATGAATAGTAGATTCCATGTTTAATTTGTGAAAACAAAATAAACCCCATGGCATTTATTCATATGCATTCCAAAATATGGAGTAAGGCCAAGCTAAAAGAATTTAAAAGAAGGTCCCATGTGGAGTAGATGGAGATGATCATATTTGAATATATTTGGGACTTGCTAGTGTATATATTCCACTAGATGTTTAATAGTCTCAATAATATTCCAACATGAGCATACATTCATAATAATCCATATGGAAACTAGAAAAAGGGGGTTCCACTCTCAAAGCATGCAAAGGTGGCTCCACATATTAATAATGTGAAAACAACATGATGCTAGTGTGAGGGCATGTGGAGTTAGAAGTGGATCCATCCCAACCCACATGAGCTAGATTAAATGCCAAAAGAAAAGTATAGATCATGGATAATTAGGATGGTGGAATTATGAGGTGGTGTCAAAGAAAGGTGATGGAGTTGAATAAAAGATATGCCCCCAACTCAACTTGGGCATCAAGCATTTATCAAGAACCAAATACAATATATCAAGAGGCAAATACAATTACTAATGCATATGGGAGAAGAACCAAATGGAAAAGGGTTTTATATGATGCTCAAATGCAAGGTGGCATGATGACATGAGCATGATATAATTATGATGAAACAATTATATGTAGGAAGTAGAAATTATATTACTATACCAAGTAGCATTACATATGTTAGACAGATGGGATGCTACATTTGGTGAGCACCAAGCACACATTTCCGTGGTGGAACCAAAGAAAGTATGGGAAGCTCTTGAAGATTCGGATTGGTTGGATGCAATGCACAAAGAGCTCAACAACTTTGAGAGAAACAAAGTATGGAAGTTAGTGGAAAAGCTAAAATATTGCCGCAATGTTATAGGCACCAAGTGGATTTTCAAGAACAAGCAAGATGAGCATGGAATTGTGATAAGGAACAAGGCAAGATTGGTTGCACAAGGGTTCTCTCAAATTGAAGGCATTGATTATGGAGAGACTTATGCACCTATGGATCGCCTTGAGTCCATCCGTATCCTTCTTGCTTATGCGGCACATCATAAATTTAAACTACAACAAATGGATGTAGAAAGTGCATTCCTTAATGGTCCATTGCATGAGTTGGTATATGTGAAACAACCCCCGGGATTTGAGGATCCCAACTTTCCAAACCACGTCTACAAACTCGATAAGGCACTCTATGGGCTCAAGCAAGCCCCACGCACGTGGTATGAGCACCTTAGAGAGTTGTTGTTAGACCGTGGGTTTGAGGTTGGGAAAATTGATCCCACTCTTTTTACCAAGAGGGTTAATGGGGAACTTTTTGTATGCCAAATTTATGTAGATGATATTATCTTTGGCTCATCTAACAAAGTTTTTAATGATGAATTCTCAAAGCTTATGACTGACAGGTTCAGGATGTCTATGATGGGAGTGTTGAGAGTATTTCTTGGTTTTGAGATCAAGGAAGTGAGAGGAGGTACATTCTTCAACCAAGCCAAGTATACTCAAGATATGCTCAAAAGGTTCAACATGAAAGACCTAAATGGAGCTCCCACTCCCATGGCAACAAAGACTCATCTTGAACTAAACCCAAATGGTAAAGATGTGGATCAAAAGGTATACCGATTCATGATTGGGTCTTTGCTTTACCTTTGTGCATCTAGACCCGATATTGTGTTGAGTGTAGGAGTATGTGCAAGATATCAAGCGGCTCCTAAAGAAAGCCATTTGATGGCAGTCAAGAGAATCTTTCGATATTTGGTTCATACCCCAAACTATGGTATTTGGTATCCTAGGGGCTCAACTTTCTCTCTTTGTGGGTACACGGATTCGGATTGGGCTGGTGACAAGGATGATAGGAAATCAACCTCCGGGGCTTGCCAATTCCTTGGGAGGTCCTTGGTATGTTGGTCTTCTAAGAAGCAAAATTGTATATCTCTTTCCACAGCCGAAGCTGAGTATGTGGCTGCTACTAGTGCTTGTACACAATTGCTATGGATGAGGCAAACTTTAAAGGAATACGGTGTCCATTGTGACAAAGTGCCTCTTTTATGTGACAGTGAAAATGCTATCAAGATTGCATATAACCCAGTGGACCATACAAGAACAAAGCATATTGAGATTCGTCATCACTTCATTAGAGATCATGTTGCTCGAGGTGATATTGAGCTATCATGTGTCAACCAAATACCAACTTGCTGACATTTTCACGAAGCCACTTGATGAAGCAAGGTTCTGTTATTTGAGGAATGAACTAAATATCATGGATTCTAGGAGCTTGACTTGATTGCCTTGCATACTCACCTATGTTTTGACCCATATTTGGTGTAGGTGCAGGCATGGAGATAGGGGGAGTGCGGTCCTAATTCATTGGACTATCCCTCCCCCATAATGCCAACATTAAGAAATTCAATTCTCTTAGTATCATTTAGTGGTATGTGAGCGCCATTGTTGAGTAGTGGTTATGAACCCAAGGATAATTCTTCACGGTGTCATGCCACAAACTCCTACATGGTGGCTTCGGCCACCACCCTCTTCTCATTTGAAGAGTTGGTTCTTAGTTCGAAGTCACTTGACACATTTGAACAGATTTTTGTGGTTTTCTTGACTTTTCACAGTATGAGATCTTAACCCAAGCCCTCCCTCTGTCCTGAAAACCCACTCTATCTAATATATGTCCCCATACACTTACCTTGGAGCTTGTTGGTTGAGGAGGACCGGAGTCTCCGGTGTGTTCACACTAGAGTCTCCGGTATGGGCCGGAGTCTCCGGTGTAGACCGGAGTCTCCGATATGGATGATTTCTGACCACTTAAAGGGAGGACGGGGTGAACTGAAACAACAGTTTCATTCATCCACCCTGTCCTCCCCTCACTACCCCGTCGCCTCCTCTCCCAAATCTCCTCCCCGGAGGTGAAGAAGCCCCCGAGATCTGCCGTGCCACCGGCCAATCATCTCCTTACCACCATTGGGTGATTCCCACCAGTGGAATCCATCCAATGGACAGATCTGGTACCTCTCCTCCTTTTTCCTCACCTAGCGTTCTTCCCTTGCTATGTTTTTGAGGATTGGTACTAGTTTTGTCGATGGGAATCCCTTATTTGCGTGCACTTGTGTACTCTACTCTTGTTTCCCTGCCCGATCTGTTGGATTCAACACCATTGGAGTCTTCCTGTTCTTCCCCGAGTCGCCTGACCGGAGACTCCGACCCGCAGACCGGAGACTCCGGTCCAGGCCAGAGACTCCGGTCCCTTGGACCGGAGACTCCGGTGTGATTTGAATCTGACACGTTATTGCAAGGTCTCAAGGGTTCTATGCTGCCTTCTTGGGACATATATACTTACCCCCATGCTATCTCCCTCGCTGCTTTTCACAGGTTCTGGCTCTCGTCGTCCTCCTCGCACCAAGGCCAAGATGAAGAGAGGGGATCCTCGCTATGATGAGTCTGAGGGTCAGTACATTGTGCCCCCTTCCAACCGTAGACAGCAGGCCCGTGATGCGGCCTATATGCGGTGGGAGCAGGACATGGTTGAGGAAGAGAACCATGCCAAGAGAGCAAAATATGACAATCTTCAGTCTTTGGCCCGCATGTCTAAGCAGGAGTACCGTGACCTGCGGAAGACTAATTTCTATGACTTGCCTCGCACCAGTGATGATCCCTGCTATTGGAGGAAGGAGCAAGTTGTCTTCATGAAAGACATTACAGTGTGCTCAAGAGATCTCCTGTGTGCCCCCAGAAGTACTTGAGTGTTGAGCAGATGAGGAAGAGCCCCTACTTCTCTGATGCACTGTGGATTAGTGAGAAGTTGGGGCTGTTCAACTTGATGGAGCTCCGGAAGACTACAACATCACTCTTGTGCAGCAGTTCTACGCCACAGTTGTGTTTGGAACTGACCAAGCCAGGACTATGACTTGGATGACTGGCAACCACCGCTGTTCTGCAACTTTCTATGACTTTGCTGAAGCTATCTTCGAGACATTCCAGGGGGTATGAACTCATGTTGGAGTTCGCATGCACTCAACAGCTCTTGGGGTGAACAAGAACAAGCTTGCCCCTTTATATGGTAGTGAGGGTGTTGTGGGAGGGTCCAAGGGACTCAAGCCTCTCTACAATATGATGTTGAGGATCTTTTGCCAGACCATTTCCCCTAGTGCTGGGAACTATGATGCCATCAGATGTGGTTTGGTCAACTTGCTGTATCACACCCACAAGACTTACATGGCTGGCCGATGCTGATGCTGATCCTATTGATGTGATGATTACATATTTGAGGAGATGTATCATGCGATCTTATACAAGAAGGCCCCTCCATATGCACCCCTGGTCATGAGACTCATCAACACTCAGCAACATGGTTCTCCGCTTGCTATGCCTCCCAACCTTACCGAGCACACTCTCGTATCTCTGCAACAGAAAGGGGAATGAGGGCTCCTCCTAGACGCTCCCATGCACATATGGAGGAGGAGATCTCAGAGACCGAAAGGGCCCCCTCTCCTCCTAGGGCTTGGAGGAAGAATGCTTCCAATGCACCTCTTCCCCCCATGACATGTGACTATGTCCATGAGAGGGTCAAGAAGGCCTCATTCTGGGAGAGGACCCTGTGTTGCATGAATGTGGACATCCACAAGCAACAACATGGTTCCTACAAGAGCAACCGTCACATCGAGAAACTGCTCAAGGAGATCAAGGCTCAGGGTGAAGCGTATGATGAGAAAGGTGAGGCTGAGTACACTGACGAGCATGGCGCCCAGCCATCCACCGAGTCAGATCACACTCTTTCGTTTGGGGCATGGAATGCCCAACAAGACAGCTTGGTGGATTGGAAGACCTTTTCTGATGTCACTTCTGGTTTTGGGTACCAAGGTACATCCTCTTCTCGCCCTCATGGCAAAGGGCCTGCTGCTCCAGATGGTGATGAGGACTATGATGATGATGAGGAGGATCAGGATATGGATGAGGAGGACGAGGAGAATGATGACGAGGACTACTGATCCATTGGGACGCTAGCTTAGGTATTTTCCCTTTTTCGGTGTTTCGATGCCAAAGGGGGAGAAGACATTGTCATCGGTTTTTGCATGGGTTTGGGTACTTGATTCTTATTTGCCTTCTCGTCTCTATTTGCCTCATGTTATTGTGAGACACTTTTTCCTATTTGTGTGTGACTCTGTGGGTGCTCCTACATTATTGTATCTCATGTGAGAACTATGTGTTATGTGTTTTATCCATACTCTACCTACCTTGCCTGCTTTACTTGTTTATCCTTGGGCACATAGGCAGGGGGAGCATGTCCATACTCCATCATAAGTCACTGCAAACCTTTTTCATGCAAAAATCACTAGTTGTCATCGAACACCAAAAAGGGGGAGATTGAAAGGACATTTACTGTCATAATCACTTTTGGTGTTCGTTAACAACTAGTAGACCTTTTTATAGTTTGCTATTGTCTACAGGTTGATATTTTACAAAGTGAAAAGGACCATTGGCTTGCGGAACATTCCATGCACTATTACTGGTTTCTTGGGATTTCCAGACCGGAGTCTCCGGTCTATCATGACCAGAGTCTCTGGTGTGGTCTAGAGTTTCCCCAGGAGTGTCCGGACGGGGCTTCTAGTTTCCTGCCTGGGACAGCCAGAAGGGTGGTCCGGAGCTTGGTCCGAAGTCTCCGGTGTAGAGGGACCGGAGTCTCCGGTCCACTTGTGAGTCAAGTGGGCTTGGTCATTCTATCGGTCGGTCCGGAGGCTGGTCCGGAGTTTGACCGGAGTTTCCAGTGTGGAGACCGGAGTCTCCGGTCTGCTTCTTCTCCAACATCAGAAAACGTTTCACTGATGCGAGGGGCTATAAATAGAGGACCTTATCCCCTTCTTCCAGCTGCTCGTCCACCTCAAGAACACCATGTCCATTTGATCCACCAAATCAACAAGATCTCTTCATCCAACCATCCAAAGTCTTTGATCTTTGGAGAATCGAAGGAGGAGGCCTTGATCTATAGCTTCACCAAGAGAGATCTTCATTTCCCCCTCATTCACTTGAGGGCCCCCATGCTCTAGTGTTTCATTGGAAACCCTAGGTTTTGATTTGGTTCTTACAAGCTTGTCTTTGATTGTTTGACAGCTTGCTTGTATTTGGGAGCCTCCAATTAAGTTGTGGATGTGTGCCCCGAACTCGTTGTAAAGGTGCCGGCTTCCACCTCGAAGCTTGCCGTATAGTGGAAGAGGTGAATCGATCCCCTTGGGGTGAGATTCATCGAAGAACAAGGGAGGCCTCTTGTGGCGTTGGTGGTTTGATACCACCCCCTCTCCAAATGTAGACGTACTTCCCCTCAAAAGGAAGGAACTACGGGAAACAAATCCTTGTGTCTCCGAGCGCTCCACTTTGGTTACCTCTATCCTTTACCGCACTTTACATATCTAGTTCTTGCTTAGTTCCTGTGCTTAGTTGTCATATAGGTTAATTCACCTTAGTTGCATAATCTATAGAACTTACCTTTTGTGTCAAACCCTAATTTGATAAAGAGTAAAATTTGGAGTAGCACATATTCACCCCCCCGTCTAGGTGCCCATACGATCCTTTCAGCGGGTCATTGAGAAGGCTTTGGAGGAAGCCAAACAGAAGCCAATGTTGATGCCGAAGAAAAGGCCAAACAAGTTGCCACCCGAGATGAAGATCTTTGGAAGCGCTTGGAGACTCTCAATGCTTCCTTGACTCATGAGTTTTCTATCTTCAAGGATTTTTTTGTTTTGCTCTTTTTTCTTCCTTTTGGTTCTGAACCCTTCTTTATATGTGCAGAACTGACTGGCCAGAATTTAGTGCAGGACGAAGATAAGAGGGTTGACCCTTTATCGGATGTTGTTGGCACTTTGGAGGCTAATAGTGTTCATGGGCGCAACCTACATGTCCGCTCATGCCGCGCTTTTAAGAGCTTACATGCCAAAGTTTTTCCGACGAAAAAAGTGCCGGCTAATTTGAACGATCTTGTTGCTGTCTTTGGAGCTGACCCAAACCCGCTCATTGGCTACAACGTGACACGGTCGAAGAGTGGCGCTGAAACTTTGATGGCTTTGGCAATGGCACACGGCAAGAAGGTCGACTGGTAGAAGGTTAGCTCCTCTATCCCAGGCACCTCCAATGGCCAAGAAGTTGATTTGAAGCCTTTCATTAAGAGGGACAAAAAGTACTCTCGGCTAATTTTGGGCATAGACGCTGATCTGGCAAAATCAGCTGCCCCTTCTTCGGCTAGTGCCCCTTCATTGAATGTTACCCCAGTTGCTCCATCCGCTAGTGTGGCCTTATCTGCAGAAAAGACTGCTCCGTAGTTTGTTTTTTATCCTTTAGTATCTTTTTCTCTACTACTGTAATGAACTGGGCTTATCTTGTTTAAGCGCCTCCTTTTGCTGAGAGACAACTTTTGTATGTATTTATGTGAATTGTCCCTTATATGCTGAAGGCTCTGTATTTTCGTGTGTCCTGCTAGATATTGTGTGATTTAGTGACTCCTTCTGTGCCTGCCCAGACGTCAGATGCAATCCCATCTTCATCTAGGTTGGGTGCAAAGAAAATTGAGCAGGTGAAGAAACCTGAAGGAAAACTTTGGGTTGTCCAATTGATGGTGGATATTGCTCAATCAAAAATGCGTCAGGCCCTGAATCATGAGGCGTACTTCTTGGAGGAAATTTCCAGGGTGAGCGAGAAGATACTGTGTAAGTCTTCCGTGTTATTTTGTGTTGCTTCCTTTTTGTTTACAGCGTTTTAATTTTTCCTCCCTGTTTTTTCTGTAGGCATTCGATTATGCAAGAGGGACAAAACCCAATGTCTGCACAATCGAATCCAAGCTCTTGTGTCTGCTTCCCAAAATTCTGAAACGGACTTTTGGATTGATCACCGCCACGCCTACGCTGTGGCTTTGCTTCAAGACCGTGTGTCAGAGGTGGAGCAGTTTGTTGAGTGTTTCCGTAGATCGTTGGCTATTGTATACAATGTCATGTTTCCCCGGGATCCTCAGCCTCAGACTCTAGCTGATTTACTGGCAATGTTTCAGCAGGATGAGAGGATTCATCACTTTGTAAAGCTCCAACTTATGGCAGGTGCTAAACTTGCGCTTTCTTGGGTGCACGCGCACCATCCGATGCTGGACTTGGATGTTGTATCATTGGGGATGCCTCCTCCTCCTGGCGGTGGGCTTGTTAACATGGCGCCTCATTTTGTCGCCGCCGGTAGTCCCTCTATTAAGATTGTCCGGAGGTGTCGAGAGGAAGACGAAGATTTCTTCATAAACTTTGCCATTTGACTATTTTTCTGCATTGTGTATCTTTGTGCTTTAGAGAAATATTGTGTGACGCCGTTGTATTTGTCAAAAATGTCGTATATTTATACAAGATTTTGTTTTTCGTGTAAGACACTCTTTATTTACACGTTATATAGCACCCGACGATTAGCGCATTTGGCGTAATTGTCGAAGCCCCCGTGTATTGAATTGATGAATAAAACGAGAGACCTCTCGAAAACCAGTTTTGGAAACTTTTCTTTATTTATCATCGAATCCCAGAGGGTACACTGTTTTGGCCTGTTCGTCTGGATGTTGGTCTTATTGAATATAAAATTCATAAAAGAAAAAAGAAAAAATCTTCCTCAAATCCACGACTTCTGTCTTGAGGTGCTCCCTTGTGCTCTGTGTTGGTTTAAGGGGGTTTAATCCTTTCGACTAGAGGTGCAGTTTCTGTATGGAGGACCAGAGAGAAAAGGGGTTGGTTTGCTGTATCGCTTGTAGTTGGGAAATCAATGCACATGCGGAGGTCGGCGCCTTTTTTGGGGACGAGTATTGGGTTAGCTACTCATGTTGCTTTTGTTATTTCTGTGATGCACCATGTATTTGTGAGGCGAGGAACTTGTTGTCCAATGGCCTTGATTCGTCTAGTGAACTATTTATTGTCTGCTGTGTTTAATTTGGCTGGGTGCTCGTCGGGTTCCTTGGGGGCTTCTTGTGTTCTGATAGAATTTCTAAGAGTTTCCCAATTCTCAGGAGGGATGCCGACGAGCGTGCCTTCCTATGCGGGACCAATGCTAGAGGCTAGATAGGTTGTTTTTGCGGGTGTGTGGTGCGCCTGATTTTCCAAAGTCCGCTCATTGGGGACATGTCCCTCATGTAGTAGTTCTGCATCTGCAATTTTCAGCTGGCCAAATTCTGTCTCTATCCCGAAGGATTCTGATATTTTGTTGAATTCTCGATCACAGATGTCTGAGCGACTGAAACTTCCTGTTGTTGTTATGATCCCGTTGGGGGCTGGCATTTTGAACACCAGATATGCGTAGTGGGCACTGCCATGAACCTAGCGAAAGCTGGTCGTCCCAGGATCACGTGGTACTATGATGGCCAGTCCATGACTTCGATCTCCAGTTTTTCGCGCCTAGAGTTGTTCCTTGATCTGAAGACTATGTCGAGGTGGACTTTGCCTAGAGGAATTTCAGCTTTGCCTAGAAATATCCCGTGAAAAGTTGTATCTATAGGCGCTAGATTTGTCAAGGACCAATTCATTTCCCGTAGGGTTTTGGCGTAGATGAGGTTGATGTTGCTCCCTGCATCTAGGAAAACCTTGCTCATGTCGAGCCCGTCGATTTGTGCTTCCACTATTAAGGCTGACTGACCCGGTTGTGGAACTCGAAGCGGGTGATCAGCTCAGCTGAAGGTAATTTCCTGTTCTGACCAGTGGAGATACTCGGGTGTAGGAGATGGTGTTGTTACTGCCATATTTACTTGTCTGGTAATCAGCTTCCGTGTCCTGTTAGAGGGTCGCCCTTTCTGGATCATCGGCATTGCTCCCTTTGTCCTAGGATACTCATCTTATTGGTTTATTGTGTTTAGCGGCTCCCCAACTAGCGGATGCACCGGCGGCGGTGGTGGTGTGCCGATAGCCAAAGCGCCAGGTGTAGTGGCTTAACCTCGGTTTGCTGCCTCGGTTGCTCTTGAATTGCATAGCTCCTGCATCTTTAAAAATGTTCGGCAATCCTTCATAAGATGATTGGATCGCCTTTCGCCTGTTGATTCGACGTAAAAGTTGCAGGGTCCTTCCAGCATATCAATAAGGTTCTCAACATATCAATAAGGCTTATGATAAAGTATAATTGTAAAATTGCAATTGTACACATGTATGTATTAGCACTTGTATGTATACAAGGTTCTCAACATATCAATAAGGCTTATGATAAAGTACAATTTTGCAAGATGTCTCTTATCAATGTGGCGTACGATAAATTCAACCGTGCGCGGTATATGAAGGAGGATGTAAGGGTTTTTTGACCAGCTCCACCCGAGGTCCGGTGGGGCTCATGCATGATAAGATGAAGTATGGCGAGCGATACATGAAGACTGGGCTTCTCTCTTTCATCACACTCATGTCTCGTTTGATGCCGAAGATGAGCCCATGTGCGATCATGACAGTTGTGAGCCATCACTTTTCCTCTAATGCTTGGTGCCATGTTTTCCACTCATTACCACGTTAGTTAGTTAGGAGAAGTAGTTTGTCCATCCTTTCATTCCAACCCAATAAACGAACAAACAAACAGAGGTGAAGGTTCTAGTGTGGGCTTCGAATTGAAACTGATTTATGTACATTACTACATGTTTGTTAATATAGCCAGGTCAGGACCTAGGCCACATCTGGGTGAGTGAGTTGTTGCAGGTTCTCCTACTCATGTACGTCCCAGGACACATACTTTTTATTTTCATTGTGAAGAGATGATTGTGACTTTGCAGGATATTTCAATGATCCTTGCAGTTTCTATCAAGGGAGATCGAAATTTTCCACGGTAAGTCCACACATTGGATGCTCGACAGAGACACCTAACCATCTAGGAGATGTCAAATCTCTAAGGATAGCAAGTTAATCTTGTTGGCCACGGACCGCTCTTGTTTGGTGCTCTACCAAACTCAAACTCCAACTCTTAGGGGAAAATGAATAAAAGCAAGAGAGAAGAAGGATAACACTCGACATATAAGATCGGTAAGATCTTTGTAAATCATCTCGGTTTGCCAATCTACCAACTGGGACTCGAGTGCTATTTATGAGCGCTCTAGAGATCTTGTTGTTGGGAGAAGGTGTATGTGTACGAACGAGTGTAATGGGTCTCCTATGGAGGGTTTCCTCAACTGAGGTGTCATCTTCAACTGGTGTTGTGCACATATGTATCGGTCACCTAGGGCTCAATTATGGCCACAAATACTAGTATAGAGCGACGGTATGGACATGGGACAAAAACCCCATCAATAACATAAAAAGGCCATGTTGCTAGGGATTGGTGGTTGATGTGAAGATCTATATGGACATTAGGCAATAACCATAATCAATAGCCACCTATTTTGGCAACGATCTTCGGCACCCCTCGATTTCCCAAAAATCTAGCTCATCAGTTATGTTTCTTTTTCTACCACCTGTTTGCACTAAGTTATTTTTATATGCCTAGAATATATAATTTGTAGCACAATAAAATGGCAAATAACACAAGCACCAAAACAAAAGTAGATTTTATTCATTCATATCACAGACAATTTTCACTACTACATTTTCATCACAATATGACCAAGTATAGTTAGTTATATGGACAACAACAATACCTCACTAGACCTATCGTTCAACATCGGAATTTTTTCCAACATGTCATGCATGATACTATCTATAATGCTTCCACTATGACGCGTCTTAAAACTCAACCACATGCATAAGGAGGCCATGCAATTAATGATGGTGGTTCTGACCCCCTTCCTCCATGGAAGCTTGTTTTTATGTAGTGTGATCGAAATAGGCTCCTGTTTCGGAAATATTATGATGTGATTTAGGGGTATTGGGTCTAGGTAGTGTAACTGAAGTAAGCAGTTAAATGATAACAACACTAGGAGATTGATACCTCTGAGAGTCTTAGAGTTTTGACTTCTCGTCATCCCTCTTCTAGGAAGAAACAATTTCGTGCATTTAGGTCATTTAATAAGCTAAATTGTTAGAGTCTCGACAAACCTCTGCATAATAATTTCATTAGTAAGAATAGGGCCAAATAAGATGTGATATTATATAAAATAGTTATTAATGATTAGAAAATTTATGTAGGGTAGGAGTAGGAGACTAGAAGATATTGATGTCTACGCACTTCTATTCTTGTAGACAGTTGTTGGACCTCCAAGTGTAGAGGTTTGTAGAACAGCAGCAAGTTTCCCTTAAGTGGATTACCCAAGGTTTATCGAACTCAGGGAGGAAGTGGTCAAAGGTATCCCTCTCAAGCAACCCTGCAATCAAGATACAAGAAGTATCTTGTGTCCCCAACACACCCAATACACTTGTCAGGTGTATAGGTGCACTAGTTCGGCAAAGAGATAGTGAAATACAAGTGGTATGGATAATTATAAGTGGTAACGGTGCCAGAAAATAGCTTGATGGGTAGGAAGAGACTAAAGGCAATCTAAAATAAAGATGGAAGCAAGCAAATATGTAACAGATCTAGTTGCAAATGGTGTTTCAATGCTTAGAAACAAGGCCTAGGGATCATACTTTCACTAGTGAACACTCTCATATAAATATCTTCTCTTTATGATACTACTCTGAACTACTCTCCGGTTGGATAACTCTAATCCGTGGTAGGGCTATAACAGCACACCTCAAAGTTCGCATTCCCCATCTAGATAACCCCTCACTATCACCTTGAGCGCTAGATGGTTCCAACAAACACCACAATCTCATAGAGACATCCAACTCAAATTATACTCATGACAAGTATTTATGTAACCTTAGCCAAAGTGCCACACGGTGTGCACACTGCCAACTTCACACATGTGGGGATAAGCAGAGATTCATTAAAGCACTTGAGTAGCAGAATAGATGTATAGATCAAAAAGCTCATGATCTCAATATGATCATGCCTAGAGAGAGAGAGATGAACACATAGCTACTGGTAGAGCCCTTAGCCTCGAGGAAGAACTACTCCCTCATCATCATGGGAATCAGCAACGATGATGGAGAAGGCGGTGGAGATCGATGGAGATGGCTCCAGGGGAAATTCCCCGTCCTGGCAGGGTGCCGGAACAGAGACTTTCTGTCCCCCGAATCTCCCCTTCGGTGGCGGCAGCACTGTGGAGGTTTTCGTGGAAATCTGATCTAGTACTTAGGGTTTTCGTCCCGAGGGGATTTCATAGGCGAAGGGGCGATGTCAGAGGGTGGACCAGGGTCCCATACCACCTGGTGGTGTGGCCAGGGGGACCCATGCCACCACATGGTGTGGCCAGCCCCTGGCCCCTCTCCGTCTCGTCTTCTGGCTCCGTGAGTCTTCTAGTAAAATATCGACTTTGGCTTTTGTCCCGTCCAATTCCGAGAATATTCATTTTCTGGCTTTTCTGGAACCAAAAACAGAAGAAAACAGGCAACTGGCACTGTGGCATCTTGTTAATAGGTTAGTCCCAGAAAACATATAAAAATACCTCAAAGTGTTGATAAAGCAAAGCAAAGTAGATACTAAACAAGCATGGAACATGAAAAATTATAGATACGTTTGCAACGTATCAACATCCCCAAGCTTAACTCCTACTCATCCTCGAGTAGGTAAGTGATTAAAAAGAATAATTTTTGAGGTGACATGCACCATCATAATCAAGATTAAACCATTTGCAAGCATTGAAAGCTCGGATCAAAGTACTCGAAACATGAGCATGAAAGATGAAGTTCTAACAATAAGACATAGTAACTATGCATGAAACATGAAGGGATACAAACAAAGATCATGAATAACATTGTATTGAAATACATTTGTTTGTTTCACATATAGAAAATATAGAATAGTGGCATTCAGCTTGTCCCTCATGGAGTAGCAAAACATAAATGCATAGGACACCTTCAAAGTTCATAAGGGTGACTAGATACAAATAGTTCAAGAACAAGCAATATCAACGTTATGAATCAATCAATAAGTTTTGGGACAATGCACATAGAACTAAGAATGACAACTATGCTCTCTTAATTGGTGCCTAAGGATAGAAGATGGAGACTCAACATAAAAGTAAAAGAAAGGCATTCATAGAAGGAAGCAGGGATTCAAGTCTCATAAAGAGCTTCCAAAAATTATGGTACTTATTAGCTTTCAGCTCTCATTGCCCCTATCATAAGCATCTTGAAGTGATTAAGGTTAAAGTGAACAAACCATGGAGTATATGCTTGACAAAGTATAAGTTGGCAATCTCATGTCCCTTGAATACGAGGTTCGCTCCTCATGCTACTCAAGTTTAGTTACCGGTAAGTTCTTGTCAAAGTAAGTACATGTGTATCATAGAGAACCGCCAACGGGGTACCCCTTGCACATGATACAGGAGCTATCCCATAATCAAAATGACAAGGCAAGCAGACAATGAGCATATTACCATGGGAAAATGATGCTTTTTCTCTCTTTCCTCTTTTCTCATCCTTTTTTTTCTTTTTCTCAATCTCTATCTCTTTTTTTATAAGAAGAATGCTTCATAGATTGCTCACTATGGTGATGCTGCAAGTTTCTACCATGATTAGGCATGGCTAGGCTAGCGGCCCAGGCGTTTCTCTAACACACATATGTAACTCCATGGACTTACAATCTTCCCTTTCATTTCACACCGACGACATCCATAAACAAAGGAGCATGATATCAACTGGGTATAATGTACAAGTGCAATGTTGAAAGCGTTCCCCATGACAACATGGTTCTACTAATGCTAACGTATAAGTGCTAGCATATACAACATAGATGACACAATGGTTCAAGTTTATTAGGGGCAAGAAAAGTAAAGTGTGCCATCAATTCCGTGAGAGCTTTAATCACTAATTTTCACATAACAAGTTTAATTCGGAAGGTAGATAAAAACATGAATATACTTGGAATAGCAAATGCTAATAGGTATGTATGGTGGACTCTTTGGAATAACTTGGTTTTATTTGGAGTTGGATGCATGAGTGGAACTCATACTTGGTATGGAGGCTAGCAAAAGACTGGGAGCGACCAACTAACAGAGCAATAATGGCCATAATCATGCAAAGCGACAAAACATTATTAATTATAGCATAAAGTGATATTACAAGACGAAAACTAAATGATCATAGAGGCTATGGTGACTTGGTATAGTCTTAACATGGTGTGAGCATGCGCCAAGTCAACCGAAGTAAAGCATCAAAGGAGAAAACCACAATATTATGCTTTTATATGCTAAAACAACACATGATTCTTTCAAGGCACATTAAGCAATCTCAATTGTTTGTAAAAAGTCATGCTACAGAAATAATCACTAAGCATAGAGTCAAAACAATATCAAGCATGACATGATAAAGTCTAAGCCATAGTCAAAATAAGCTCCCTTTTGTACGACTAAAGCATGAAGCTTTCTACTCTCTTCCAACACCAATCGACTTATTTGAAACAACTCACAAAGATAATAATAAATAAAGATCAGTGAGCTTGTCTCACAAATCCACAAAGAAGAAAGGCATCCCCAAGCTTGAGCTTTTGTCCATTCTTCATCTCATTACATCATTATTTCCCTACACCTGAAAATTTCCTTCATACAAAACTTCACACAATCTTCATTAGCAACATTAGTGCATTCAAAAGATAATAAACCTTTGGGTTTTAGTTTTAAAACAGCAAAACTTTCATTAAAAACACAAGCTACTGTATCAATTCCCTCAAAAAGCTCAATTCACCAAAAAGAACCCAAAAATAAACCGATAAAGAGGCAAATGCAAATAATGGCAAAAATCTGTCAAAACAGACCAGCAGGTGAAAACCGATTTTTTCGAAGGCCTTCTGTTGCTCAAATCGAAAAGTGTTGAACGAACGAAAGTTAGCTAACAATCTGGGAAATTTATGCAGAAAATTACAGCTTAATCCGACATATAGAGATTTTTCACGAATTTTTACAGTGAAACCCAAAAATCTGTTTCGGGACAACACTTCCCCAAATCTTACTTCCCTCTCATTAGAAGTTATTCTTGGCACAAAAATCAAAATAAAAAAGGATAAGGAGAGGTTATTACAGAAGTAATAACCTCCAAGACTCAAGAAAACTATTGGGTTATCTCCCAAGAAGTAATTTTCTTTAACACCTTTAAGTTAGGCATAATAGTTTGAGAAGATGCTCACATAAGAAATATGAATTGAAGTAAAAGAGAGCATCAAGAAGTAAATATGGAACAAATTTAAGTCTAACCCACTTCCTATGCATAGGAATCTTGTAAAGAAACAAGTGATGAAAGCACAAAGCAACAAGCATAGTAAAGCAAAACAAGTGAAACTTCAAGACTTTCAACATAAAGAGGGGAAACCTAATATTATTGAGATGCATAAAACCATGTTTCCCTCTCTCATAATAACTTTCAGTAGCATCATGAATAAAATTAACAATATAACTATCACATAAAACATTCTTATCATGAGCCACATGCATAAAATAATTATTACTCTTCATATAAGCATAGTCATTCTTATTAATCATAGTGGGAGCAAGTTCAAAAAAAATAGCTATCATTTTTATTCTCATCACCATAATCATCAAATATAGGAGGCATATTGTAATCATAATTAATTTTCTCCTCAATAGTAAGTGGACTGAAAATATCATATTCATTATTGTAATCATCATATATTGGAGGTGTAGTATCATCATAAGAAATAGAATAGTTATCTTCCAAAGTGTGTTCATTTGTAAACATATCATCTTTGGAAGGAACATGGATAGTACTAATAGTGCAACAATTATTAATATCATCATTTTCAGAATTGGTACCGAAGAGATCTTCAATATCAAAAGTAGTGTGCTTTTCCCAATCATGATCACTACTATAGGTAATAGGCATAGGAACATCATCGAGTTCAGACTCATCAAAAACTATAATAGGAGCAACATGCTTAGGGGAAATACCGTTTCCTCTCTCCTTTTACTCCTCCTCTTCTTCTTTTTCTTCTTCTCTTTAGGAGGGAGAGGCTTGAAAGGAAGATTCTCCATATACCCTGGTTTATTGTTAGAGACAATAGAAGAAACTTTGGAGGATTCCTTCTTTTCATTAATAAGATCAAAACATATATTAGTCCTGTCATATTTTGGTAAAATCTCATCTTTTATAATATTTTGTATGTAAGTATTTGTGTGGAAATTATCAACACAATAAAGATGACAACCATGTAGGACGTTATTCATATCAAAAGCACTCATATCTACCAAAGAAGTTTTTCTTGATAATTCTTCACACCCCAAAAATAATGTAAGTTCATCATGCTGATTAGGAGTGATCATGTTATCACAATACAAACTTGCAGTGCTCATTGGATTAGAAGGGATATTATTATGGCCTAAGCATTGAAAATTGAAATGACCCACTTCAAAGCAAAGTTCACAAATAAAAGGATAGAGGGCACAAACTTTTTACCAAGATCATTTAGAGCCCTATACCACGTTCTAGTTTTTTCATTCCTGTGGGTGATACAATATTCTTCTTCAATTTGATTATTCTCACAAGGTCTATGTACTCCACAAAAATTAATATGCTTATAAGAAATAGTACTTTCAGAGGTTTGAGCATGTTTATTGCTATCATTAATAACAATTTCATTTTCCATGCAAGTGTCTTTAAAAGGCTCATGGTACATGTCCGATTTTTCTTTAGGAGCATTAATATGAGAAGAAAAGGCTCTAAAACAATCAATAAGAATTTGAGGATCAAGACCATATTTAGCACTAAGCTCTTGAAAATCAGCAGTTTCAGCGAAAGACTTAATGCAATCATACTCATAGTTTATACCTGGTTCTTTACCTTTGTCGTTATCCCAATCTTTGGTATTGCTTTTAATTGTTTCAAGAATATCCCACTTAGATTTGACCTCCTTACTTGTGAAGGATCCCTCTAAACAAGTATGTAGATAGTCCTTGTAATGTCCTGAAAGCCTTGCATAAAAATTATTAATAACAATATTACTGGGGATCTCATGAATGGGACATTTGAGAATTAGTGACTTCAATCCCCCCCATTCTTGGGCAATACTTTCTCCATCATGTGATGAAAATTATAAATGTAATTCCTATCTTTATGAATTTCATGAGGAGGACAAAATTTAGAGTAAAAGAGAGATTCAAGTTCCTTCCACTCCAAATGATGAGGATCATCTAGTAGCTCATACCACTCCCTTGCTTTGCCCTTAAGTGAAAAAGGGAATAGCTTCCTCTTAACTTGGTTCATTGAAATACCTGCACACTTGAACAACTCGCATAATTTGTGTATAAAGAGTAAATGATCACCAGGATGGACAGTTCCATCTCCAAAATAACAGTTATTCATAACACATTCAATATTTTTATAGGTATTTTAAAAGGGATGCTTTCAGTATGTGGATTTAAAATATCACAAGTATCATTAGAATTATCACATATGGGAGATAAAGTATCATCAGAGCAATTTTTCTTCTTTAAAGTTGGGGAACTAAAAAGATCATTTTCATAAAAACTAACTTCCCCAAGCTTAGACGTTTCCATAGCATTAGTAACAAAGGTGTTCAAAATATTCATACTAATAACATTGCTATTAGCATGCAAAGAAAGTTCAATGGGGGTTTTTTAATTTTCTTTTCAGACAATTCATGTTCTACCTTAGGAAAAATACTAAAAAGATCTCTAATTTTGTTGTTGTTTTCCATTAAGCCTAACTAGTGAAAATAAAAACAAGAAACAAAAAGATATAATTGCAGAATCTAAAGGAAATAACTTCGAGCACTCAACACCACCAATAGTACTAGAAGATAGCTTAGTAGCCAGAGGATGTGAGTACCTTTTATCTTACCTCCTTGGCAACGGCGCCAGAAAATAGCTTTATGTCTACACACTTCTATTCTTGTAGACAGTTGTTGGGCCTCCAAGTGCAGAGGTTTGTAGAATAGCAGCAAGTTTCCCTTAAGTGGATTACCCAAGGTTTATCGAACTCAGGGAGGAAGTGGTCAAAGGTATCCCTCTCAAGCAACCCTGCAATCAAGATACAAGAAGTCTCTTGTGTCCCCAACACACCAAATACACTTGTCAGGTGTATAGGTGCACTAGTTCGGTGAAGATATAGTGAAATACAAGTGGTATGGATAATTATAAGTGGTAACGGTGCCAAAAAATAGTTTGACGGGTAGGAAGAGACTAAAGGCAATCTGAAATAAAGATGGAAGCAAGCAAACATGTAACAGATCTAGTTGCAAACGGTGTTTCAATGCTTAGAAACAAGGCCTAGGGATCATACTTTCACTAGTGAACACTCTCATATAAATACCTTCTCTTATGATACTACTCTGAACTACTCTCCGGTTGGATAACTCTAATCCATGGTAGGGCTATAACATCACACCTCAAAGTTCGCATTCCCCATCCAGATAACCCCTCACTATCACGTTGAGCGCTAGATGGTTCGAACAAACACCACAATCTCATAGAGACATCCAACTCAAATTATACTCATGACAAGTATTTATGTAACCTTAGCCAAAGTGCCACACGGTGTGCACACTATCAACTTCACACATGTGGGGATAAGCAGAGATTCATTAAAGCACTTGAGTAGCAGAATAGATCTATAGATTACAAAGCTCATGATCTCAATAAGATCACGCATAGAGAGAGATGAACACATAGCTACCGGTAGATCCCTTAGATTCGAGGAAGAACTACTCCCTCATCATCATGGGAATCAGCAACAGCGATGGAGATGGTGGTGGAGATCGATGGAGATGGCTCCGGGGGCAATTCCCCGTCCCGGCAGGGTGCTGGAACAGAGACTTTCAGTCCCTGAATATCCCCTTCAGTGGCGGAGGCGCTGTTGAGGTTTTCATGGAAATCTGATCTAGTACTTAGGGTTTTCGTCCCGGGGGGATTTTATAGGCGAAGGGGCGATGTCAAAGGGTGGACCAGGGGCCCACACCACCTGGTGGCGTGGCCAGGAGGGACCCGGGCCACCACATGGTGTGGCCAGCCCCTAGCTCCTCTCTGTCTCGTCTTCTGGCTCCGTGAGTCTTCTGGTAAATATCGACTTTGGCTTTTCTCCCGTCCAATTCCAAGAATATTCATTTTATAGCTTTTCTGGAACCAAAAACAGAAGAAAATAGGCAACTGGCACTGTGGCATCTTGTTAATAGGTTAGTCCCAGAAAACATATAAAAATACCTCAAAGTGTTGACAAAGCAAAGCAAAGTAGATACTGAACAAGCATGGAACATCAAAAATTATAGATACGTTTGCAACGTATCAGATGCCTATCCCTATTGCTTGTCCTGCGAGAATGATTTGGGGGCAAAAAGCGTATCCTCTTAGCAATAATTTCTTGGAAAACTAATCTTTTATTATGCAGGACAACTGAGATACTATTAAAACCAAAAAATAAAAAGGATTAACACAATCACAAAACAATAATGAGAATAACCACATTCACATAACTTGTCAACTAAACTTAATTTAATGTATATGCCTTAGATATAACCCTACTAGACTTACAATATATAGAGATTATGGCATAGGGTCTAGATACTGAATATAATGTGTGGCGCCCCGCAAAACCACTACTAGAAAATCGCGGTGTTTTTGTGCATTGCATCATCATGAACCGCATGCTCATGTCATCATGCCACATTGCATTTGAGCATTGTTTTGTCATCATGCATTTGTTTGTCTAAAGCTATTTTCTAAAAGCCTAGTTTTGCTTTCTAAATATTCCCCGTCTTAATTTCAAATAAAAACTCCGGTCCTTTTCGGGTCTTTTATTTGTCTAAAAACTATTTACAAAAGTCTATTTTAAATTAAAATAAAAGTTTGCATTATTTTGGGAGGTAGCCAGCCAGGCCCAAAAGCTCGGCCGGCCTCCTCCAAACCCTAGTCTAAAATATCTGGTTCTAGTCCTAATTCTACCCAAATCTACCCTACCCAGCCTCCCTCCACCTCACCCTAACCAATCCCCTCCCTCCACCTCAAACATCCACCTCACCTGTCCAATTCCAGGTCGCCACCTCATCATCCCCACACCCACAACACCCACACCACACCAGCCAGCTGGGCCCGCTCCACCCACCGCCTGCGGTTTCCCCGCCCGAGTCGCTCCACCCCACGCGACCATCTCCCTCTCACCCCGCCACCACCTTATCCCCACCTGCCGACCCGACCCACATGTCCCTGCACCGATCCCCACGCCTCCTGTCTCCCTCGGGCCCACGCGGGAGAGATGCTCCTCTCTCTCCCGTCTCCCCCGATCACCTCGGTTCTCTCTGCCCCATCAAGGCCTCCCTGCCACGCCTCTTCCTCGCCTCACCGTGCACGCCCCGCCTCCTCTGCTTCCCTCCTCCCGCCGCTCGGGCTCGTCCCGCCGTCCGCCGCCACGACCGCGGCCCCTCTCCTCCTGTGCAGGTGGAGCTCCACGCGCCGGCCGCCTTCGCCCTACCCTGCCGCCAGCATCCCTTCTCCTCTGCCCCAACGCCGCCGACCTGGGCGACCCCGCCTCCCCTGAGTCGAGGCCGCCGTCCCCTCTCTCCTGCTCCCGCCGCCTCCTCCATGCGCGGGAGCGCCGCCCCTTGCATCGCCTGCGACCCCGCTGCCGGACGCCCTTCTCCTCGCCGCGCCTTCCGTCGTCTTCCTCGAGAAGCCAACCCGCCTCCCCAAGCTCCCCATCGGGCTCCGCCGCCACGCCCGCGACTCCCTCCCCGAGACAGCGCCGGCCCCTACCTTGTTCTGCGCGCCCCCTCGTCGGTCGGAGGATCTCTCGCTCCGCCACCGTTGGGAGCCATGCGAGCTCGCCCCGGGGCTCCTCTGCCTCGACCCCCGCGCCTTCCGCCGCCAGCCTCTCTCCGCCGGGCCCTCCCTCTCCTCCGCCACGAGTTCCCCTGGTCGCCACCGTCCGTGGGTCCCTGCTCGCCCAACCTCGCCGGAGCCATGCCAGCCTCGCCCTTGTCTCTACCCCGCGCTGCCCTCCGACGAGGTCGCCCCGGCCTCCTTGTGCTTGGCTGTTGCTGCCCGTGCTCCTTCTAGATGGATACACTATTGTGTGGTGAGACCGATAATTTGTAACCCTCTAGCAGTAGCATGTATGTGATCTGTTCGTTGAAGCCAGATGGTCACTTGTGCCTTGTTCGTCTCTGTTCCCTCGAGAAGATCTGCATAGAATCAGTGTGCTCGCAAGGTGACAAGGTTCGACAAGATCTTCCGAAGACAAGGATGCACCTCAAGATCGCCTACCTGGTACCCCAAGACCCCTGATCCCGGAGTCCGAAGATCGTTCCCGCCGAACACGAACCTTAGCACGCCAAGTTCTCCTTCACCGATTCGATGGCCGAGACCCTGAAGACCGATCCCGTCGAACCCCTTGATGAACCCCAAGATCTTCGTTTTGACATGTGTGACCTCTTTACCGAGCCCTATTTTATAAATTGACATCTATATAAATTGTTGCAAATCAATTGTCCATGCTTGCATACATTTTCGTGTGGTTGGGGGCATTATGCCGATTCACCTCATAATTAAATATGGGGCCCATATGCAGGCAAATCTAGTCTTATATTGGCCCCATTTAAATTTGTATAATGAACCGGTGCTATATTTTGCCATGTTAAGACAACATTTAAATTGCGGGCATCTAAACAAGATAGACCACCTAATTAAATGTCGGGACCCCGGTTCCGCTTAATATGGCCTAATTGCATCGCATCCTTTGCCATGTCATGCATCATACATGCATCATGCTCGATCTTCTGCCGTTGTATTAAATAGTGCATCCGGTGTTTCCTTTAGTGTTTTGGTTCTTCGCGGATAAGGCCGTTGAGTTGATGCGAGTGTCGACCCGATCTTCGAATGAACCGTCGGCAATGTTTTCCAGGCGAGCACCTCCCCCTTTCTACCTATCTTACTTTTATAGTATTTATTCCCCCCTGTTGATCTATTGCTATCTGTGATGCGATGCTCTAGTTTTCGTACCCGTGATATCCCTTGCAGCCTTATATTGCCTTGGACACATCCTATTACCTGTTTATTGGTAGATAGTTGGACTTGCGCGTCGTAGTCGCTTGCTCAAGTGCTGTTGCGTGTCGTCAAGTACCACAGTTGTGGGAGTATTGCCGCATGTTTAATGTTGGAGATGATCATGGCTTTAATTATTGTTTAATAACTAAAATTGAAAGTAGGTAAATGCAGAGGCACCGGTGGGTAATAGACAATATTTGGTTTTAATCACCACTGGTGTCCCGTGAGGACCCCGAGTTCTTGACACTGCTCCGAGATCGAGCGCTAACCACGTGGGGTGTGTGGGCACCCCATCGATTTAGTACCTGATTCAAAGTATGTCTGGGGCCACAAAGTAGTTTGGGGCTTTATTACTATCCTGTACTTATGCCATGCTTCTTGCTTTATTTAAGATTGTCGTGGAGCACTGTACTGTTAGGATTTGGTGTTTTCGTATCGACAAGCCTAGTCACACTTTCGGGTTCCCACGTTTCTGACCATTGACGCAAACCACAGGTCCGTTCAAGCCGCCAACTTCGCTATGGTAGCTTAGTGGGGTGGCCCCATGTACTTGCTTTGGGTCCAGGAAACGTCATGACTTAGGCCCCCGCCGACATACCGATGGATGTATGTTAACCGATCTCGGCAAAAGGGTCGAAGTGCGTGTGGATACTTTGGTGCACCCTGCAGGTTTAATCTTTTCGGAAGCCGTGTCCGCGGTTATGGACGCATCGAGCACAGTTCTCGATCATAGACAACTATAACTAAAGTTTACTGTTATAATTTGACTTGTATCCGATATGGCTAGTAATCAGCTTCACTACAATGGAATGGCTAAATAAAAGTGCCAACAACTGCTGGGTTTTGGGATATCTCATGCTAATCGTATCTGACTAGTAAGTGTTGCAACTACAACTGAATGGTTAACTAAAACTGCCCACTGCTTATTATATCAGGATGACTCATGCTATCTATATTGGACTGGTAATTGCCGCAACTATAACGGAATGAATAAAACTGCCAACTGTGTGAGTTCCTCGGTTGACTTCCTCGTTTGGTCTCGAGGGGGAAACACCAGGATGGGTATGTTTGGTGGTAGTATCGTGTTGGTTCGAATAGGTCTTTCTTACCCCTCTCGATAGCCGCTATTTGTATCGAGTCTCTATAGGTTGTTTAGTGCATGCCGCTGCCGCTTGATCCACCATACCTATGTAGGCGAGGACCGCCAATTCTAGCCTCGCCGTGTCTTGGCCTCGATCTTGACCGCTCTCTCTTTTTCCTTTGCCCTTTGTCGGCACCCCTTTTGTTTAAGCAGGTTTTGAGATCGACGTCGTTAGCAGGGTTACCCTTCCGGCTTGGCCTGGGCAGGGTTATGGACGCCATTGGTTATTCTTCAGGGCTCTTAGCTCAATTTGCATCTTGTCCGTACTCGGACGCTGTATCGTTTTCGAGGTGATTTGGATCTTTGTACTGTAAATCTGTATTCTTGACTCTTTGAGTCGCTGTTGTATATATATGTTCTGTGGGTTCCATCGTGGACTATTGTGTAATGATATTGCTTCGTTTTCCACCCGCACGAAAGTGCCTGGTGGGCACCTTTGAATCGTTTCTATGCGGGTTTGGCGGGAATCGCTGAAACTTGCATAGGGTCGATTCCGAGGGTGTTACATAATGCAATTAGAAACAAATTGTAACTACCTCGGTGAATTACGCTCCTAGTTACAAGCCTGGATGAGCGGAAATGGTTAAAATAGTACGGCGGGGCCCAAATGCCACTCACAGGTAGACCTTTCGGCCGTCCTAACCATTTCCAAACATCGGGACAAGAACGGGCGGCGTAATCGGCAGGCGAAGGGATCAACTACATACACAAATGAGTATGTATGCAAGCCACCATACAACAGTATATCAGAGCCATTCCATCTAAAAAGAAAGGAAATATAGCAACGCCATACGGCAAGATCCAAATATCCTAGATAGACATAATAGTTTAGGATATCTCCTCATACATCAAACATCAGAGTATCAGGCGGAAGCGGAAGACAAAATCCGAGTACGGATAAGAAGCAAATCGGCATAAGATGCCCCATAAATAAACACATCCCGCCCACAGATCTCACGGATCCCGTTCGAAATCTCTACACCGAATGATCGTTGCCCACATCGTCTCTCCTCCACCCAGATCCATCTTGCGAGCTTACTGCTCATCTGAATCAAACAATTTATCGTGTGAGACCCTAGGTACTCAGCAAGTCTTTATGCCTCTAAAGGGACACAACACAGGGTGACGCAATTGCAGCAAAACATAAACCCTAACAATTCTATAGATACTGCCAACCATCCGCCTAACCGTAGATGAGCGGATGTCCGTGAATTAATAACAACAGTTATAACGGTAATATTAACAGATCCATCCTCCTCCTCGCTTACCGACGAGGAAGCGGACGAACAACCCCCCCATCCGTTGGCAGTTTTATTAACCATTCCATGAGTGTTGCTCTATTTACTAGTCAGTTATTTGGTCAAATTAAAAGCGGTACTTTAGTTATTCTTGTCTATGATCGAGAAACTGTGCTCCAAGTCGTCCATAACCGCGGACACGGCTTTCAGAAAGTTTTACCTGAGGTGCACAAATAGCAACACACACTTGATCAACCTCGGAAAAACCAAATCAAAACCCAACGAGGCATTCACGACAAAGCGATCACAGATTCGAAATATTTTAGGGGCCACCCCATTGAGCTACCATAGCGAAGTTAGCTGACTCGAGACGGCCTCAAGGTTTGTGGAGCGGTATGTAAGCAATGGGAACCCGAAAGTGTGGCTGGGCTTGTCGATACTGGAAACGGTCCACGGCCCTAACAAGATGTGCAAGACCTCGCACAATTTAAATTAAAGCGATAAAGCATGGCATAAGTACAGGATAGTAAATAAAACCTCAAACTAGTTTGTGGCCCCAAGAAATAAGAATGAATCAAGCTCTGGCTCAGGGGGGTTCATAAGCCTCCCGGATGTGGATAGCGCGAATATTCAAGGAACAGGAATCAAGTACTCGGGGTCCTACGGGACACAAGTGAGCCTGAAAAACCAAATAGCAAATATGGCTCACCGTTGCCACTTTCATTAGTTATCCCATTACTACTCAGGTTAAGTTGTTTAGGTACCTCGTTATCCATCAGACACTCACATACCCTACACATGCTGTTCTACGACTCGCATGGCTCAAACAACTCCTGTAGTAATGGCTCATGGGATGGAGGAACAAGCTTCGGTGGGGTTTAAAAGTAAAGGCTATGCAATACTTGGGATTCAATTTAATGCAATCGCGACTCAATGATGCAAGAATAAGATAGAGGCAATAGGTACTATATGTATGCAAACATGTGGTAGTGCTTGCCTGGCAGCTCAGTTGAAGCGAGAGAAGGATCTGGGTAGTGCTCCTGGGTATCTTGGTATATCCCCTGCTCAGCGTCTATTCGAAGAAGAACCAAACAAACAAGGGCCAACTTAAATAAAGTGCGCAAGCATAGGAATAAAATGCATCAAGCAAACAATCATGCCATGATGAATGATGCACAATTTGCATGGCAATAAAGTAGCATGGCATGGGTGAGGTGTGGAATACAAGAATAATCATTTTATTGAGTTTTAGTCATATTTTATACTCAAATAAGTTGCTGTACACTTTATATTTGTATGATGCATGCTGCCAAACGGAACATGGAATGCATAAACAGAAAGGTCTCGTCGAGCTAATCATTTTAGACATATTATTTGTTAAATTTGGAGTTATAAAACAAAAGTTATTAATTAATTAAGGAAAAAGGGCATTTTATTGTAATTTTAATCAACTTGGAATTTTAAGTGTCCAAAATATATTTTGAATGGCATAGTTGAATTCCTCATATTTTTCTGATTTCAAAACATATATTATTTGCATTATTTGGAATTATATTTCAAAAGTTATTTAAAAACAGATTTGAATTTGAATTTGAATTAATTTGAAAAAGATTTAAATTAAAACAGAAAAGCAGATACACTTTTGTTACTCACACAGATCCAGACCCAGCCGCTGACGGGTGGGCCAGCTGCTGACTGGGTCAGCCTGCTTGAAAAGGTTTCTCACCATGGAGTGCCCAGCGTGAGGCCAGCAGATGGGACCCGCTGGCTCGCAGACCCACTTGACAGAGAGAGGTGGCACGTGGCGCTGTGAGGGAGTGCGGGTTAAGGTTCTGGAAGTACGGGTGCTTTTCTGCAAAACTACACAGAGGCAGACAGGTGGGACCCGGCTGGACCGCGGGTTGCGCGCGCAAAACAGCAGGGGGGTATCAAAAGCAAAAGCAAAACATGCTTCTTCTCTGTTCTCTGACGAGAGATCGATGCGCGACAGGTGGAGCGCAGCACGGGGGGACTCGAACCCGCGACACAGGCTCACGATCGGCAGCGGCTACCGCTGGGCTGGGGAGGGGTTGTTATGCAGGAGGGCTGGCTTGGCTAAGAAGAGGCTACCGAGACGGAGCAGCGACAATGACATCACGCACAGAGAGTGCTCGACAGAACGATCGGCCCCTCTAGGAAGAGATGAGGCGCGAGAGGATGTCAGAGGGGGTCAGAGGCTCACCGAGGGTGTGTCGGTGGTGGCGGAACGGCTTGGGACGCGGTGGATCGACGGCGAAGCAGACGGACGGCCGGCTAGGGTTTCGCGTCGGGGCGACGGTGTGCAGCTTGGCCTGGGGCTCCTCCTTCGCGTCGGCGCGTCCAGGGCGAAGCAGGGGACGGCTCCGGGTCTTCCAGACCACCTCCTCGTCGCGCTCGCGAGCCGGATCAGCGAGGAGCAGGGGGGTGGACGTCGGTGACTAGCGGCAGGAGCTGGCGATGGAGAGAAGAAAGGGGAGGCGCAACAGAGCTTGGGGTAGATCTGGGCGATGCAGGAGGCGCCGTGGGGGAGGAGGAAAAAGGAGGGAGGGAGGAGGAGCCGTGGCAGGGGTGGTTAGCTAAAGGTGGCTTGGTGCCACCTTTTCTTCTCCTCCACGGTCACGTGGTCTAGCTGGCTGGGGCTGGCCCAGGGCAGGGCAAGGCGGGGGGTGAGGCTGCACGGTGGCCTGAGAGAGAGGTAGCAGAATGGTGGGGCTAGCATGCAGGGAGAGAGGGAGAGAGATAGGCTCGGGTAGAAGGGAGGCTCGGGCTAGGGTTGCACTAGGGTCGGGTTAGGGTTTGGCTTGGTAAGGGTGGGAGGTAGCTAGGGTGGAGCTAGGGTTTGGTGAGAGGGTGGCTAGGTGGGGACAGCTAAGAGAGAGGAGAGAGGCCGAGAGAGAGAGAGCACTAGGGTTAGCTAGAGAGGGGCTCGGGTTAGGTTGAAGGAGAGGGCAAGAAGAGAGGGGGGGTGAAGAGAGAGGAGTGGTATGGTAGCTAGGGTTTGCTTTTGTCAAGATCAAGCCAAGCACATGCCAAGCTCCAACAAGATCAATACAAGAAAATAGAGGATGTGGTGATATGGTTTAAGCAAGATCACATAAGACCAAGCCAAAAGAGAAGGAGAGAAAAAGATGAGAGATGAACCACTCAAGAATCCAAATAAAATCCAAAAGACTTGAAAGTGGTGGTGCTTGCATGGCCCATGCAGAATAATTAATGCCATGCTTAATCTTGTGAGAACAATGATATTAACATGGCATTATTATTATGCATTCCCAAAATTGGATTAAAAGCCAAGCAAAAAGAATTTAAAGGAAAGTTCCAAGTGGAGTAGATGGAAATGATCACATTTGATTATAATTGGGAATTACTAGTGTGTATATTCCACTAGATGCTTACTAGTCCCAAAAATATCCCAACATGAGCATAAATCCATAATAATCCATATGGGAGCTAGGAAAAAGGGTTCCACTCACAAGGCATGCAAAGGTGGCCATGTGGCTCTCATATATCACTAATGTGAAAACAACATGATGCTAAGATGAGAGCATGTGGAAATAGAATTGGATCCATCCCAACCCACATGAGCTAGAGGTAAAACCCAAATAAAGTGCAAAGCTCATATTTGGTTGGATGGTGGAATTATAAGGTGGTGAAAGAAAGGTGGTGGAGTTAATAAGAGATATGCCCCCAACTCAACTTGGGCATTAAACAATATATCAAGAACCAAATACAATATCAAGAGGCAAATACAATTTACAATGCATATGAGATAAGAACCAAAAGGAAAAAGGGTTTTATATGATGCTCAAATGCAAGGAGGCATGATGACATGAGCATGATATAATGATGATGCAACAATTATATGTAGGAAGTAGCATTTATATAGACTAGACTAGTAGCATTGCAATTGTTAGACAATTGGGATGCTACAACTCTCCCCCACTAAACAAGAATCTCGCCCCGAGATTCCTAGGAAAAAGAAACAACACAAGGAGAGGCGGGTGTTCGAACGAAGGTGACCCTCACGTTCCCAAGTTGATGAACAACGGAATGGTGCGACCACCACACCTTGCAAAACTTGCTAGACTTGTTGCGAGTCTTGCGTTTTGCTTGAGAAACAACGGTTAGAAGAGTTGAAGGATTGTCGTGAGACAAGAAGGATAGGATGGACATAGCTCCGGTTTTCTCAAGAAACATGATAAAAGAAATAGAACCACTTGTGAAGGAAAAGACAAGATGATGTATCGTGGATAAAGAAAGACACATCATTAAGATTAAAGATTTGTCGATACTAGAGAGGATGAACCTTTGTCTCGCCGGAAGAAAAGAGCTAGATTGGAGAGGTTATGAACTACTATGACAATAGCATCGTAACTTCTCTCGGATTTGAGAAAAGAAGTTCGGAAACAATATTGCCTTCAAACAATAGAGTCCCTTGATATCAACAGAAAGATTTAGTTAGACATCGTCGGATTAGATTTTGTTGCGCCGGTAAGACCCAAAGGATCCCGCAATTGAGGTGCGCGGATATAACTTCTAGAGACGGATGTGAAGCCAGATCATGGTGGAATCCCGAGAAGCAAGGAATATGGAGGATCTGGAGTTTATTGTAGAGATACTTATTGCTTTCTTTAGCCTTGAGGCTAACGCAATGGATTTGCGGCTGATGGCATCAACCATAATTGGCTTTACCATAGAAAAAGAATTGATGAAACAAAGAGAGATAGTTGCCTTTCATCTTGTTTGGGGATGTCGAGCACCGGTAGAAAGACGAGGATAGAAAAGAGTTTGCGTTTGTTTCCACCAGATAATTGAGGATTTTGCTCCGTGTAGAAAGGGTGAGATCACCAACAAGAGATTATTGATTACTTTCTTCGAGAGAGCACTCCGGAAAAACAAGGACGGAAGTAAAAGTATCGCGGGATAAAGGCCACTTCTAACTTCCGTGGAATGAGTGAAATCACATTAATTCACCAATTCAATGTACAAGAGCGAATGATAAGAGTAGTGGTATGGTAGCTACTCCATCCCGCACTCAAAGCATTACTCCGCACATGAATAAGAAAACCATGCAACCCAACTACGAAAATCAAGGTATTGACAATAACTCATGGAACTTCGTTAGAAAACAAGGATAGATGCAAACGATTCGCTGGATTCATAGATAGATAAAGATGATGATGTTGTCGTCATGTCTGAAGTACCAAGCCACCGGAAAGATATGAAGGAAGATTACGGAGAACAACTGCAAGATTCAACAGCTACAGAAAAGATAGCACCAACTTGAACGGAAGGAATACCAGATCTGGAAGGTCTTCATGGCCTCCGGTGGATTGAGCATAGATGATAGAACTAGAGGTTTTCAAAAGATTACTTGACGAGACAGAGGTGAAAGATCTCCATGTTCTTCTTGAAAAGATTGAGAGAGATTTAGCAGTCTTGAGGAAAAGCTTTAGCGAAACGACGATGATAACTTGCCAACAAGGAACAACTCCGGATTGGTTGAAGATGGAGGATGGAATTAACAATGGACTTGCTGATTCCAGAGCTGAAGCGATTTATTTAGCAGAAGGACGTGGTCGAGATAGGTGACTTCAAGAAGCCAGGATTCACGCTTTGAGAACTTTGCACACAGGCAGTGCTCACGAAGCTTGAGAGAAAGAGACACAGATGATCTTCCATGTTCTTCCATTGATATGGAATAGGAAAACATATTATCAACATATACCACCATGGATTAACAAGATATTCCCAGAATACCAAGTTCAAGAGGCGAGAGAAACGAACAAATGCTCGAAACACTTCCTGAGCTCAACGCTCTTTGAAAGATCAATATTAAGAGCACGGGTTCGCGTTGAAGAAGATGCACTGGAAGGATAGATTATCTGGTCCTTCGGAAGAAAAAGAGATAACACCTGGTTCACACTGTCGATCGGATCACCGGTTACAGAGATAAAGAGAGCTTGGATAAGAAAAGATGATAGATCATACCTTAAGCAAAGCTACCAGAAACGAAAAGATGCAATTCCCTCGTATCCAGAAGAATTTTGCAGATATGGGGTTCAAAAAGATGTGCAGCATGATGGACAGATGATAGACCGCCGTAGTGCCTTGAGAAACTCCGGATTGCCAAAGATGCTCGAATATGCATAGATATGATCACGGTGTACTCAAAATCACAGGAGATAACCGTCACCATTTGGAGGATAGAGCTGATAGCATTGACCATACTCCAATCGACACTTATCATGAGTGGAATATAGCTATGCCGAGAACCAAATTACAATCACCAGCATCGGATCGACACATGTTATGTAATTAGCCCAAGAGAATTGGAGATGAAATGAAACTCTAGGATTAAGCGCCGGTGACTAAAGAATGAGTTAGCATGGACATGCTGATAAAAGGGAGATAGATAATGTTTCACACACGACTGGAAAGGAGTGTGGAAACACAGATGTATCAAAGAATTTTTTTTCGCATTTTCGGCATTAAAATACCAATAGATGCGCAAAATCACTTATCAGGTAGAGATTAGCAACTGATGCTTACACAGAATGTGGAGTTGCTGGAAGGAA
Source organism: Avena insularis (assembly GCA_023614405.1). NCBI lineage: Eukaryota > Viridiplantae > Streptophyta > Magnoliopsida > Poales > Poaceae > Avena > Avena insularis. Next base: position 302,788,707 of record CM042692.1, on the reverse strand, counting down.
GAACACCCTGAAGAAGATGGCACCGGTCAACAAGGAGTCAGATGGATCGCGACGGTTTTCAAAAGCCTGTCAGTATGGAATGTACCAACAGTTGATAACCAAAGGCAGATTGAGATAACAAATTGGATGCAACAGATAGACAAGGAATTACACACACACACAATCTATGGTACTACGGAAACCCAGAACACGTGAATCCTAGTTTGAATTTTAAGAAGAGGATTGAAAATGTTACACTTCCTTACCAGAAAAGGGTGGTGGGTGGGTAAGAAGAAAAGTGGAAGCAGTCCTACTCTCGCGTTTTGTTTTTCCCTAGTATACATAGCTACCAAAATATTTGCTAGACTGACAACGACCATTTGGCTGAGACCCTGAAGGGCGGGATGGCTCTGATACCAATTGTAACTACCTCGGTGAATTACGCTCCTAGTTACAAGCCTGGATGAGCGGAAATGGTTAAAATAGTACGGTGGGGCCCAAATGCCACTCACAGGTAGACCTTTCGCCGTCTAACCATTTCCAAACATCGGGACAAGAACGGGCGGCGTGTCGGCGAAGGATCAACTACATACACAAATGAGTATGTATGCAAGCCACCATACAACAGTACATCAGAGCCATTCCCTCTAAAAAGAAAGGAAATATAGCAACGCCATACGGCAAGATCCAAATATCCTAGATAGACATAATAGTTTAGGATATCTCCTCATACATCAAACATCAGTATCGGTAGGCGGAAGACAAAATCGATACGGATAAGAAGCAAATCGGCATAAGATGCCCCATAAATAAACACATCCATACAGATCTCACGGATCCCGTTCTGGAATCTCTACACGAATGATCGTTGCCCATCGTCCGTCTCCTCCACCGGTATCCATCTTGCGAGCTTACACTGCTCATCTCGAATCAAACAATTTATCGTGTGAGACCCTAGGGTACTCAGCAAGTCTTTATGCCTCTAAAGGGACACAACACAGGGTGACGAATTGCAGCAAAAGATAAACCCTAACAATTCTATAGATACTGCTAACCATCCGCCTAACCAGAGATGAGCGGATGTCCGTGAATTAATAACAACAACAGTTATAACGGTAATATTAACAGATCCATCCTCCTCCTCGCTTCGACGAGGAAGCGACGAACAACCCCCATCCGTTGGCAGTTTATTAACCATTCCATGAGTGTTGCTCTATTTACTAGTCGGTTATTTGGTCAAATTAAAAGCGGTACTTTAGTTATTCTTGTCTATGATCGAGAAAGCGTGCTCCAAGTCGTCCATAACCGCGGACACGGCTTTGAAAGTTTTACCTGCGAGGGTGCACAAATAACACACACTCGATCAACCTCGGAAAAACCAAATCAAAACCCAACGAGGCATTCACGACAAAGCGATCACGAGATTCAGAAATATTTCAGGGGCCACCCCATTGAGCTACCATAGCGAAGTTAGGCGACTCGAGACGGCCTCAAGGTTTGTGGAGCCAATGTAAGATTGGGAACCGAAAGTGTGGTGGGCTTGTCGATATAAGCAGCAGGTCACTGCTAAAGCGATGCGATTACCTCGCACAATTTAAATTAAAGCGATAAAGCATGGCATAAGTACAGGATAGTAAATAAAACCTCAAACTAGTTTGTGGCCCAAAGAAATAAGAATGAATCAAGCTCTGGCTCAGGGGGGTTCATAAGCCTCCCGGATGTGGATAGCGCGAATATTCAAGGAACAGGAATCAAGTACTCGAGGTCCTACGGGACACAAGTGAGCCTGAAAAACCAAATAGCAAATATGGCCCACCGATGCCACTTTCATTAGTTATCCCATTACTACTCAGGTTAAGTTGTTTAGGTACCTCGTTATCCATCAGACACTCACATACCCTACACATGCTGTTCTACGACTCGCATGGCTCAAACAACTCCTGTAGTAATGGCTCATGGGATGGAGGAACAAGCTTCGGTGGGGTTTAAAAGTAAAGGCTATGCAATACTTGGGATTCAATTTAATGCGATCGCGACTCAATGATGCAAGAATAAGATAGAGGCAATAGGTACTATATGTATGCAAACATGTGGTAGTGCTTGCACAGCAGCTCGATTGAAGCGAGAGAAGGATCAGGTAGTGCTCACAGGTATCTTGGTATATCCCACCTTTCGTCTATTCGAAGAAGAACCAAACAAACAAGGGCCAACTTAAATAAAGTGCGCAAGCATAGGAATAAAATGCATCAAGCAAACAATCATGCCATGATGAATGATGCACAATTTGCATGGCAATAAAGTAGCATGGCATGGGTGAGGTGTGGAATACAAGAATAATCATTTTATTGAGTTTTAGTCATATTTTATACTCAAATAAGTTGATGTACACTTTATATTTGTATGATGCATGCTGCCAAACAGAACATGGAATGCATAAACAGAAAGGTCTCGTCGAGCTAATCATTTTAGACATATTATTTGTTAAATTTGGAATTATAAAACAAAAGTTATTAATTAATTAAGGAAAAAGGGCATTTTATTGTAATTTTAATCAACTTGGAATTTTAAGTGTCCAAAATATATTATGAATGGCATAGTTGAATTCCTCATATTTTTCTGATTTCAAAACATATATTATTTGCATTATTTGGAATTATATTTCAAAAGTTATTTAAAAACAGATTTGAATTTGAATTTGAATTAATTTGAAAAATATTTAAATTAAAACAGAAAAGCAGATACACTTTTGTTACTCAGACAGATCCAGACCCAGCCGCTGATGGGTGGGCCAGCTGCTGACTGGGTCAGCCTGCGCGCCGAAAAGCTTTTCTCACCGCGGGAGTGCCCAGCCCGTGAGACTGACAGATGGGACCCGCTGGCTCGCAGACCCACTTGACAGAGAGAGGTGGCACGTGGCGCTGTGAGGGAGTGCGGGTTAAGGTTCTGGAAGTACGGGTGCTTTTCTGCAAAACTACAGGCGACAGGTGGGACCAGCTGGACATGAGTTCTTGGCATAAAAAGCAGAGGTATGCAAAGGAAAGCAAACCTTTACTTCTTCTCTGTTCTCGGCAGAGATCGATCTGCGACAGTGGGCCTTGGACGCTGAGGGGGAACTTCGAACCCGACACAGGGCTCGCGATCGTGGCGGACTACTGGGCTGGGGAGGGTTGTTGTGCAGGGAGGCTGGCGGCTAAGAAGAGGCTACCGAGACGGAACGGCGACAGCGACATCACGCACAGAGAGTGCTCGACAGAACGATCGGCCCCTCTAGGAAGAGATGAGGCGCGAGAGGATGTCAGAGGGGGTCAGAGGCTCACCGAGGGTGTGTCGGTGGTGGCGGAACGGCTTGGGACGCGGTGGATCGGCCAAGGCAGACAGACGGCTAGGGTTTCGCGTCAGGCGGCAGTGTGCAGCTTGGCCTGGGGCTCCTCTTTTGCGTCCGGCGTCCGAAGCGGCAGGGACGGCTCCGGGTCTTCTAGACCACCTCCTCGTCAGCTCATGAGCCGGATCAGCGAGGAAGCGGGGTGGGCTCGGTGACTAAGCGGGGCGGAGGCGATGGAGAGAAGAAAGGGGAGGCGCGGCAGAGCTTGGGGTAGATCTGGGCGATGCAGGAGGCGCCGTGGGGGAGGAGGAAAAAGGAGGGAGGGAGGAGGAGCCGTGGCAGGGGTGGTTAGCTAAAGGTGGCTTGGTGCCACCTTTTCTTCTCCTCCACGGTCACGTGGTCTAGCTGGCTGGGGCTGGCCCAGGGCAGGGCAAGGCGGGGGGTGAGGCTGCACGGTGGCCCAGGGAGAGAGGTAGCATGGGGTGGGGCTAGCATGCAGGGAGAGAGGGAGAGAGATAGGCTCGGGTAGAAGGGAGGCTCGGGCTAGGGTTGCACTAGGGTCGGGTTAGGGTTTGGCTTGGTAAGGGTGGGAGGTAGCTAGGGTGGAGCTAGGGTTTGGTGAGAGGGTGGCCAGGTGGGGACAGCTAAGAGAGAGGAGAGAGGCCGAGAGAGAGAGCACTAGGGTTAGCTAGAGAGGGGCTCGGGTTAGGTTGAAGGAGAGGGCAAGAAGAGAGGGGGGGTGAATAGAGAGGAGTGGTATGGTAGCTAGGGTTTGCTTTTGTCAAGATCAAGCCAAGCACATGCCAAGCTCCAACAAGATCAAGACAAGAAAAGAGAGGGATGTGGTGATATGGTTTAAGCAAGATCACATAAGACCAAGCCAAAAGAGAAGGAGAGAAAAAGATGAGAGATGAACCACTCAAGAATCCAAATAAAATCCAAAAGACTTGAAAGTGGTGGTGCTTGCATGGCCCATGCAGAATAATTAATGCCATGCTTAATCTTGTGAGAACAATGATATTAACATGGCATTATTATTATGCATTCCCAAAATTGGATTAAAATCCAAGCAAAAAGAATTTAAAGGAAAGTTCCAAGTGGAGTAGATGGAAATGATCACATTTGATTATAATTGGGAATTACTAGTGTGTATATTCCACTAGATGCTTACTAGTCCCAAAAATATCCCAACATGAGCATAAATCCATAATAATCCATATGGGAGCTAGGAAAAAGGGTTCCACTCACAAGGCATGCAAAGGTGGCCATGTGGCTCTCATATATCACTAATGTGAAAACAACATGATGCTAAGATGAGAGCATGTGGAAATAGAATTGGATCCATCCCAACCCACATGAGCTAGAGGTAAAACCCAAATAAAGTGCAAAGCTCATATTTAGTTGGATGGTGGAATTATAAGGTGGTGAAAGAAAGGTGGTGGAGTTAATAAGAGATATGCCCCCAACTCAACTTGGGCATTAAACAATATATTAAGAACCAAATACAATATCAAGAGGCAAATACAATTTACAATGCATATGAGATAAGAACCAAAAGGAAAAAGGGTTTTATATGATGCTCAAATGCAAGGAGGCATGATGACATGAGCATGATATAATGATGATGCAACAATTATATGTAGGAAGTAGCATTTATATAGACTAGACTAGTAGCATTGCAATTGTTAGACAATTGGGATGCTACACAAATCCTTGATCCTAAACCTTAAACCCTATTACTACCTCCTCCATAATATAAGCCTTTCTAGCGGTTCAATTGAACCGTTAAAAAGGCTGACATTTTGGAACAGAGATGGTGACATATAATTTGTGGTGTATTCATCATCGGTAGTACCAGAACTATATTTAAACAAGTGGTAAGTTAGATATGCTAAAACTAATTGAATGCTAACTATAAAAAAATTAACTGTACTAAAACAATGGATGTTTACTAAACTAAAAACAATAGCATGTCAACTAGGCTACATAGGTATATAAAGTGAAGAGGCTTACCGAGAGATCTGCGTCTCCATTAGCGTGCAACATATTCTCAAAGGCGCTAGAGGTGATGCTTGCCGCTAGAAAGACGCGGAGGACACAATCTAGGCTTCGCTGCGTGGAGCAGATGTGCAGGATGTGATGCATGCCAATGGGAAGACATGGATATGGCGATGTAGGCAGCATCACTCGGAGGAGAGGCACGTGATATGATGCCTGCCACTAGGAAGATGTGGACGCAGAGATGTATCGCTGCTCGGAGGAGAGTCGTAGGAGGTGATGCCTGTCGATGGGAAGACATGGAGGTGGCGATGGCGGTTGCTTGGAAGACCTGGAGGCGGTGATGCCAGCCGCTACAAGGAGACACAGTTCAACCTCCACACCGTTTTTAGATGTGTGAGAGTGCGTGAGGGAGTGGAGGTTAGGGTTGCCACTCAGTGGAATTCATAGCACCATCTACCACATTGGAACAGACATTAGAGAAAATTGTATACATTGTTTCTTCCTCTGGCAAACACGGCCCATGTTAGTGGGATTTTCTTTCGGTCAAGGCTAAGAGAAAATAAAGCAGTAGTTTTAAATTATAATCCATAATGAGAATAGGATAACTATATTAGTGAATGGAAGGAATACTGATGGGGATATACCAATCGGGGTATGCCCAGAAGGCCGGTTCGACCGACTTAGGCCCGTGGCGAATGGGCCTGCAGGCACGACGGCTAGAACGCGACAGGAAGTGAAGCCCGGCGACTGAAGCTGAAGGCCCAAGACTCTCGCTAGGCCTAGTCGGATTATGTCAAATCCTCCGAAACCTAAACTGATCCGGTTGTAATATTTTAAACCCTAGCGAGGTACCCCTATATAAACCTCCCTAGGGTACCCTGTATACTTATGTGCTATTAGCTACCTCATCTAAGCGACTCGCTGCCCAGCCGCCGAGTTCGCCGACCTTGTAATCCACTCTCCAAGTAATACAATCTAGAAGGAAATAGGTCTTTATCCTACGGGGGGACGAACCTGGGTAAATCCCTGGTGTTAGTTCCCAATATCGCACCGCAGATGGCGACTCGCTCTTATCCCCAATCGTATCAATCACTACCCCTGGTAGCAACTGCCGTGGTTATTCCCACTATAGTGGCGCCCACCGTGGGGCTTGGCCAATCAAGCCTGAGATCTGCGGCGAGACCCTAAATTTTGGTCAACCGTCCAATCGCCACCTGTGGCATGGTTGCTAGCGGCGGGTTCCTCCAGATCCCGCCGATCAGCTACATCTCGACGTTGTTCCCGGTCACTCATGGTGCGGTGATGCCGGTCGGCACCATCAACTTCTTCGTCGGATTCACGGACGCCATCGACCCGATAAAGACGGTGATCATCGGCTGGTCGCTGCCATGCGACATGCTCTCAGAGGACCAGATCTGCTCCATCACCTGCCTCACCTCCGAGTACGACTCGCCCACTAGCAACACGGTCGGGAGTGACGTGGCTCTCTGCGATGATGCCGATTCGGTGGCCCCTATCTTAGCCGCAAGATCCATCACCACCGCGTCACAGGAGGACTCAATCACGCGAGTCTCTAACGCTGAGGACTTCGAGGACCCCTCCATCCTCAGGCTCTTTGACTCTGACTCTGGGTCGAAGTCCCCTGACGAGGCATAAACCAGATCCAATCGCTACAATGCCATCTACATGGTGGGTAGCACCAACGCGCCGCCAGATCCTTTCCCCAGGCCCATCCCACTAATAGCGACAGTTGCGGAGATCGAGGAGTACTGCCAACAGCTGGAGGTGGCCAAGGTCAGGGAACAAGCTGAGTGCGACAAATTCCACCTCGAGCACCAAACACCGCAGGAGATGTCGCTCTACCATCAGCGCCACATTCGGAGTCGCCTGAACCCTACCGTTTAGGGTTGCTCCCTGAACTTCGACGACAAACACGACCCCGCTCGCACGACCGAGCGTGAGTTCTGCCACAACGCGCCACCCGGCGTCATACGCCCACTAGTTGGGGCACCTGTGACTGGAGCTCCACCACCACCTTGCCGTCCGCCTCCTCCGGAGCAGCCTCAGATCCTGATCTCCCTGCAAGCACGCGACTCCAATGGACTCCCGCTCTACTACACTCCGATGGACAATGTCATTGCTGGACATGCCGCAGTTGCCAACCTCAACATCACGGGGGAGGGCGCGCTGCATGTCAAATATGCGCAGGCCCTACTCGTCAGGGTCGTTGAGCAGCAAGTCGTGGGGGTCGACCCGTGAGGACAGATGTACTACCGCTCAACCGGCAGCCGCGCAGCCTCGAGCTACCGCCCAACAGTCGCCAACACCGTCAACTGCCCCTACCCGAGCCCCTGCAGCTCCAACCGCGGGCACCAAATCCCGCACTATCCACCAATGAGTCGTGGCCTATGCATAACACAGTCGCTGCCAACAGTCAGCCGATCAACGCGCGAACCCACGTCGTCAACAACCAAGCTTGGCGAGCTCGCCAGCAAAATGACTTGAGGAATACTCTCACCAACGGCGGCGAGCCCGAGCCAAGGGGCTCCCTCATCCGAATCGGCCCGCAGTGCTTCAGACCAATGATCCAAGGTGAGAAGTACCCCTCCACCTTCAAAGCATCGAAGGACATCGAGAAGTATGACCCCACGTACGATCCAGCACTGTGGATCGACACATACCTCATGGAAATGGGGATCTCCGGCCACACGGACCTACTCGTTGCTCGCTACCTCCCTTTGATGATGGAGGGAGTGACTCGCCTGTGGATTAACACCCTCCTCGAGAACAGCATTGACTCGTGGGAGGACATGCGAGACACCTTCGTCAGGCACTTCGAGGGATCCTACACCCACGCCACCACCATCGAGGACCTGGAACACTGCATCCAGGGACCACACGAGTCGACTCGCCACTGGGTTCAACGGTGGCAGGACCTGTGGATCAATGCCTCCAACATCCACCCGGATACGTCCATACACTGCTTAAAGAACGTGTGCCACTACGAGCCTCTGGTCGCCAAGATCAAGAGGGTCTATCGGACGCTCGACAACATCCTTGACCTCCTTGAGATTGCCAAGCGCTACGTGAAGGAGGACCCCAACCAAGACTCGGACTACGAGACAGGGGGATACGCTGCTCGGGTGGCCCTGACAATGGCAGACACCGCGAGCTGCGCTACAACAACACTCGCCTCACCAGCAAGCGCCACGGTGATGGGAGAATTGACTTCGTCACCAACGCAAGCTACTGGCAACGTGACCCCAAGAACTACCGCGACAGTGGAAACTACTGTGCCGACAACACGATGAGGCTGAAATTCGACCCTGCCGCCCTGCTCAACCAACCTTGTGTCTATCACACCAGGGAGGGGAAGCCCGCCACTCACACCACTGCCGACTACCACTCTCTGAAGGAGATCTAGAAGGCAAGGCGAGCAAGGTAAGGCCCCAACAAAGACCCGCCAAGGTACAATGGCAATGTCGGCGGGTTCGGCAACGAGGTCGGCTCGCTACACAGATTCACCAGGCTCGGCACCAAGTGCGAAAAGAAAGTGCTCGCCCGCACCGTCGCCGTCAATGCGGTGACACAAGTGGACATCCCGTGCTACCTCAAGTGGTCCGAGCAAAGCATCACCTAGAGCCGCGAGGATCACGCGCCCAGGATCGAGTACCCTGGGCGAGTTGCTCTGGTGTTCAAGCCCAAAGTGGCTGACTACTGGCTCCCCAAGACTCTGATGGACAGAAGGATTTCCATCAATATCCTGTACCTGGATACCTTCATGAGGCTGTAGTCGATGCTCGAATCGACCATCACCACCTTCCATGGAATCGTCCCCGGTCGGAAGGCGTATCCGATCAGCAAGGTGACGCTGCCAGTCACCTTTGGCACGCCAGCCAACTTCCGCATCGAGCGGATCATCTTCGAGCTGGTGAACTTCCGCAGCCCATACCACTACGTGCTAGGATGACAAGCGTTCGCCAAATTTATGGTGCCCCCCACTACGCGTACAACATGATGAAGCTCCCGGGGCCATGCAACATCATCACTGTTCGTGGCGACCCCAACATGGCCCTGGACTGCGAGGACAGAGGCACCGAGCTCGCTAATGCTGCCATCACCAAAGAAACCAACCACGCAGATGAGCTCGTGGAATACGCGAGCAACATTGACAAGGACGACCCGACGATCCTGAAGATGCCAACCTCGGCTAACACTGCACATGCAACCTTCGAGGCCTCCACACACACCCGCATCATCGAGCTCGTTCTAGGTGACTCGAGCCAGAAGGTCACCATGGGAACCAACATGAGCCTCGCATAGGAAATCACGCTCATCGAGTTCCTCTGTGGGAATCGCGACATCTTCGCATGGAAGCCATCTGACATGCCTAGTATCTTGAGAGAACTCACCGAGCACAAGCTAAACACCGACCCCAAGGTGCGACCCGTCAAGCAGTCGTTACGACCCTTCAATGAAGAGCGTCGTGGCACAATCACCGAAGAAGTGTAGCGGCTACTCGCTGCAGGATTCATTTGGCCCATCAAGTACTCCAAGTGGCTGGCAAATCCAGTCCTAGTCCTGAAGAAGAACAACACTTGGAGGATGTGTATCGACAACACCAACCTCAACAGCGCCTACCCAAATGAGGAGTTCGTCCTCCCGCGCATCGACCAGATCATCGACTCGACCGCGGGGTCTGAGTCACTGTGCTTCCTCGACGCTTATTCCAGCTATAATCAGATCAAGATGGCCGTCCAGGATGAGGAGAAAACGGCTTTCGTTATGCCATTCGGAGCTTTCTGCTACACCGCAGTGATGTTCGGCCTCAAGAATGCCAGTGCAAACTACCAGCGGTGCATGCAGGAGTGCCTAGCGAGCCAAATTGGCTGCAACATCCACGTATACATCGATGACATGGTGGCGAAGTGGACTCGCCAGAGCGACATACTCGCCGACCTGGCCAAAACTTTCGCAAATTTGCGGATGTACAAGATCAAGCTCAACCCGGAGAAGTGCACCTTCAGAATGCCCACTGGCCAGTTCCTGGGATACATGGTCTCCAAACGAGGCATTGAGGCTAACCCCTCCAAGATCGACACCATCGCGTGACTCGGAAAACCCGAGTGCATGTGCGATGTCCAGAAGCTAGCAGGGCGAGTCGTGGCCCTCAGTCGCTTCATCCCTTGGCTCGGTGAGAAGGCAATGCCCCTCTACCAATTGATGCATAAGAACCCACATTCGTTTAGGACAACGAGGCCGACAACGCGCTCAAAGTGCTGAAGGAGGTGCTACTCGCGGCACCAGTACTCGCTGCTCCCATGGACAAGGAGCCAATGCTCGTCTACGTCGTGGCCTCTAGTCGATTTGTCAGTGCCTTGATGGTTGTCGAGCAACCAGAGGAGGGAAAGGAGCGCCCCATGCAACGCCCTGTCTACTACATCAGCAAGGTCCTCACCGAGTTGAGGCAACTCTACCCGCAGTACCAGAAGCTGGTCTACACGGTTTTCCGAGCCTAGAGGAGTCTCCCACATTACTTCCAGGAGCACCCCATCACCGTCGTCTCCTCTGCCCCACTTCAGGATATCATCCGCAACCGCGACGTGACTGGGCGAGTCGCAAAGTGGGCCATTGAAATTGGTGTCCACAACATCAAGTATGAGCGATGCAAGGCCATCAAGTCGCAAGCTCTGGCCGACTTCCTCACCGACTTGGAGGAATATCAATAGCCCACGATGCTGCCATACCTCCACTACTGGTCCCTCCACTTCGACGGATCAAAGAACACAGACGACATCGGGGCTGGGATAATCCTCACCTCCCCCAAGGGCGACAAACTCTGATATGTATTGTAGCTCAACTTCACGCCCTGCACCAACAACGTGGCTGAATACGAGGCCCTCCTCCACGGCATGCGAGCCACCAAGGAGATGAACATTAATCACCTCAAGTGCTACAACAACTCCGACCTCGTTGCCGCACAAGTCGCTGGCACCTGCGATGTTGTCGCCCCCAACATGATAGCATACCACCAATCGGTGGAACATCTAGGGGGATACTTGTAACACCCTCAGAATCGGCCCTATGCGAGTTTCAGCGATTCCCACCAAAACCCGCATAGAAACGATTCAAAGGTGCCCACCAGGCACTTTCGTGCGGGTGGAAAACGAAGTAATACCATTACACAATAGTCCACGATGGAACCCACAGAACAGATATATACAACAACGACTCAAAGAGTCAAGGATACAGATATACAATACAAAGATCCAAATCACCTGGAAATCGATATAGCGTCAGAAATGCGGACAAGATGCAAATTGAGCTAAGAGCCACGAAGAATAACCAATGGCGTCCATAACCCTTCGAGCCAAGCGGAAGGGTAACCACGCTAACGACGTCGATCTCAAAACCTGCTTAAACAAAAAGGTGCCGACAAAGGGCAAAGGAAAAGAGAGAAGCGGTCGATCTTGAGGCGATTACAGCGAGACTAGAATTCGGTGGTCCTCGCCTACATAGGTATGGTGGACTGAAGCGGCAGCGCAGCATGCACTAAACAACCTATAGAGACTAAAAAAACTGTCGGCTATCAGAGAGGGGTAAGAAAGACCTATTCGGAACCATCCTGATACTACCACCAAACAAACCCATCCTGGTATTTCCCCCTCGAGACCAACCGAGGAAGTCGGACCAAGGAACTCACACAGTTGGCAGTTTTATTCATTCTGTTATAGTTGCGGCAATTACTAGTCAAATATAGATAGCATGAGTCATCCTGATATAATAAGCAGTGGGCAGTTTTAGTTAACCATTCCATTGTAGTTGCAACACTTACTAGTCAGATACAATTAGCATGAGATATCCCAAAACCCAGCAGTTGTTGGTACTTTAATTTAGCCATTCCGTTGCAGTGAAGCTGATTACTAGTCATATCAGATACAAGTCAAATTATAACAGTAAACTTTAGTTATAGTTATCTATGATCGAGAACTGTGCTCCAAGTCGTCCATAACCGCGGACACGGCTTTTCGAAAAGATTTAACCCTGCAGGGGTGCACCAAAGTATCCACACGCACTTCGACCCTTTTGCGGATCGTTAACATACACCCATCGGTATGTCGGCGGGGCCTAAGTCATGACGCTTCCAGACCCAAAGCAAGTACATGGGGCCACCCACTAAGCTACCCGCATACGAAGTCGGCGGTCTCAAAGACGGACTCGGGGTTTGCGTCAATGGCTGTAAACGATGGGAACCCGAAGTGAGACTGGGCTTGTCGACATGAAAACACTCCGCAATCCTAAACAGTACAGGTGCATCCTCGCACAAACTTAAATAAAGCAGTAAAGCATGGCATAAGTACAGGATAGTAATAAAGCCCCAAACTACTTTGTGGCCCCCAGTACAATACTTTGAAATCAGGTACTAATCGATGGGGGTGCCCACACACCCCACCTATGGTTAGCGCACTCGATCTCGGAACAGGTGTCAAGAACTCGGGGTCCTACGGGACACCAGTGGGCGGTTAAAAACCAAAATGTTGTCTATTACCCACCGGTGCCTCTGCATTTACCTACTTTCAATTTTAGTTAGAGTGGTATCAGAGCTCAGCAGTTGCGATACCCCACAAGTCTAGCCTGTAGGATAACCTAGCTAACGGCCGAAGTAGAGTGTCAAAACTATTTTTTTGCAAAATCGGTTGGATAGTTCTGATTAGGTCTAATTTTACTCCTTACCTCTCTGCTGCTCTCCTCTCACCTCTGCGTGTTTTGAATCCGCTCTCTTCTCTCTCTTCGAGTCCAGGATTTCTCGTGGTTGGGTTCCATCGTACCTTCAGGGTTTCGCTTCCTCCTTTGGTAACGGTGTTGCTACATCTGGTCTTCATGCTATCCGAGGAATCCTTCGTCTGGTGGACTTCTCTTTGTTCCTTCTCGTGCCTTTCGGTGCTTTCCGACGTGACGACATCATCTGCGCCAGATCTGATGCAGGGTCGGCATCACCTTTTTAATCTCCGAACCTGGATTGTTGAGATCTTCAGTCTGATTCCGAGAATGGTTGCACGCTTTTCCTACTGATTGTGCGTAGTAATAGTTTGGGTGCGTGATGGATTGGCCCCCATGCCGACTACCCCTTCTATTCGCTTTTGTACATTGAAGTGGATGAGAATGCATCGGTTCCCTCTTTCTATCGAAGTTAGAGGTGGCTTGATTGGTTGATACCTCTACCTTCACCTTTGTTTCCCGGAGAGTTCTCTCGACGATCACGGACAACGACCTCTTGTTAGTGGTGTCGCAAGGATCTACACGATGCGAGAAGATTCAGATCGCCGCCCTTCTTCCCGGTACCATGAGGCGGATCTCGAGGGCGAGATCCATTGTTAGTGGTGTCGAATTGTGGCGCCCCGCAAAAACCACTACTAGAAAATCGCGTTGTTTTGTGCATTGCATCATCATGACCGTATGCTCATGTCATCATGCTACATTGCATTTGAGCATCGTCATGTCATCTTGCATGGTTTATCTAAAACTGAATTTTTGAAAAGTCTGGGTTTTGTTTTCTAAACACCCCATCTTTTATTCAAACTACAAAACCCGGGCTTGTCCGGATTATTTTGTTTCGTCTATCAACGGATTTCAAACGCCCCGTTTTAAATAATAAAATATTTATTTTATTTTATTTTTTTAGGGGGCAGCCAAACCGGGTCGATCCGACCTAGCCGGCCACCCCCAAAATTACCCAAAATCAGCCTGTCTAATTCCTTTTCCTACCCACCCTATCCTACCCAGTTCCCTCCACCTAACCCCAACCTATCCTATCACGCCACATCACCCCTGGCCCAAACCCCACCCAATCACCCGCTACCACCTGCCCTATCCCAGCGCGCAGCACACACACATGCCACACCCGACGCACCCACCCCGGCCACGTCACCCGCCCACCTGCACGTCCCCCACCCCACCTGGTCACTCCCCATCCCCACGCACCGACCCGCCCTGGCCCACCACCACCGCCCGACACGCCCCACCTGCCCCGCCTCGGGATCGTCGCCCGCTCCACCCCATCCTCACCTACCCCGCGCCTCCTTCCCCCACCTACCGCTCGTCCTCCCCGCTGGCTACCGCTCCTCTCTCCTCCCTCTAGCCCACCAGCTCCCACATTGGCGTCACACGGGCCCCGTTACCCGTCTTTCGCCCATGCCGATTCCCTCCTCTTTTGGCCGCCCTCCTCCGTTTCTCCTCGACCGCCCCGCCTCCACCTCGTCGCCTCCCCGGCCATCCACCGACACGGGCGACCCCCTTACCCCCCCTGCTCGCTTCCCCCTCGCCGTCGCCGCCCGAGGCCGCTCCCCTCTGCCCCTCGTCGCCTTCCTCCGCCGCTCGCTCGCCCCGCCAGCGCCGTGCTCGCCTCCGCCGCCCGCCTCGCCTCCCGCCGCCCTCTTCCGGACTCCGCCCGCCTCGGCAGATCCTCGCCACCGCCCGTCGCCGCGGTCCTCTCCATCGTCTTTCGCCTCCCCTCGTCTTTGAGCCGCATCCGCCAGCGCCTGCCGTCAAGCACCAGCGCCGTGAGCCCCGCCGCCTCCAGCGGTCTTCCTCTCTTCCGGCCGGCCAAGCGTGCGCCGCCTCCGACCTCGCCGCCCCCTGCTCATCGCCGTGTGCGATGCGGTCTTGACCCGACCAGCGACCTGGTCCCCTGCACCTCCCTAGCGCCTTGCGGCCCGCTACCAGCCTCGGTACCAGCATGCCTGCTACTCTCGGCTTCCATCGGGCGACCAGGTTGCAGCACACCGGTGGCTGTTCGGTCATATGTCTGTAAGAGCATGTTTTGTGTCTTGCTAACCGTGTTTTTTGCGAAGAGCACGCAAACTTCGTTCCCCAAGTTGGCTTGCAAGGTTCGGCTCCATGACACCAAGATCTTCTCCGGTGCAGTGCGAGAGGCTCAGAACACAAGGTCGACACATGGACATGTACCGGATGAGCACCCGAAGAACCACATAATACCATCATGCCGATCCAAGTTCCGCCTTCGATGAACAAAGGTGGATCCCGAGATCTCCCTCTGAAACTCGAAGACCGTTCCCTAGACTACCATGATCTCCATCACAGAGCCGAAGACGCCAAGATCATGAGTGCGCCGACATGGATCCGAAGACCGAACCCTAGGCACGTCAAGATATTCTCGGAAACCGAAGACCCCAAGTGCGAAGACCGAACCTTGGCGCTTTCTTTCTCCTTCCCTGAGACCAGAGACCCAAGACCGATCCCCCGAACCCTCGGAACCCCAAGATCGCCTTTCGATGTGTGACCCCTATCCGAGACCTCTATTTTTATAATATAATATATCCTGCTGCATATTTAATTATTCATGCTTGCATCTCATCATGTGGTTTGGGGACATTATGTCGATTCATCTAATAATTACATATGGAGACTATATGACGGCTATTCTAGTCATATATTGGCTCCATTTAATTTTGTGTAGCGAACCGGTGATATGTTTTGCCATGTTAAGACAACATTTAAATTGCGGGGTATCTAAACAATATGAACTTAGCACTTAATCGTCGGGGCCCCGGTTCCGCTTAATATTGCCTAATTGCATCGCATCTTTGCCATGTCATACATCATACCTGCATCATGCCCGATCTTTTGTCGTAGTATTAAATATTGCATCCGGTGTTGCTTCTAGTGTTTTGCTTCTTCGCGGATAAGGCCGTTGAGATGATGCGAGTGTCGACCCGATCTTCGGATGAACCTTCCGCAATGTTTTCAGGCGAGCACCTCCCCCTTTCTACCTATCTTACTTTTATAGTATTTATTCCCTCCTGTTGAACTATTGCTATCTGTGTTCGATGCTCTAGTTTTCGTGCCCGTGATATCCCTTGCAGCCTTATATTGCCTTGGACACATCCTATTACCTGTGTTTGGTAGATAGTTGGACTTGCGCATCGTAGTCGCTTGCTCAAGTGCTGTTGCGTGTCGTCAAGTACCGCAGTTGTTGGAGTACTGCCGCGTGTTTAATGTTGGAGATGATCATGGCTTTAATTATTGTTTAATAACTAAAATTGAAAGTAGGTAAATGCAGAGGCACCGGTGGGTAATAGACAACATTTTGGTTTTTAACATGCCATGGTGTCCGTGGGACCCGAGTTCTTGACACCTATTCGAGATCGGCGCTAACCACATTGGGGTGTGTGGGCACCCCCATCGATTAGTACCTGATTTCAAAGTATTGTACTGGGGGCCACAAAGTAGTTTGGGGCTTTATTACTATCCTGTACTTATGCCATGCTTTACTGCTTTATTTAAGTTTGTGCGAGGATGCACCTGTACTGTTTAGGATTGCGGAGTGTTTTCGCGGTATCGACAAGCCCAGTCTCACTTTCGGGTTCCCAGTCGTTTACAGCCACTGACGCAAACCCTGAGTCCATCTCGGAGACCGGCCGACTTCGTTGTGGGTAGCTTAGTGGGGTGGCCCCCATGTACTTGCTTTGGGTCTGGGAAACGTCATGACTTAGGCCCCACCGACATACCGATGGGTGTATGTTAACTGATCTGGCAAAAAGGTCAAGTGCGTGTGGATACTTTGGTGCACCCCTGCAGGGTTAAATCTTTTCGAAAAGCCGTGTCCGCGGTTATGGACGACTTGGAGCACAGTTCTCGATCATAGATAACTATAACTAAAGTTTACTGTTATAATTTGAATTGTATCCGATATGACTAGTAATCAGCTTCACTGCAACGGAATGGCTAAATAAAAGTACCAACAACTGCTGGGTTTTGGGATATCTCATGCTAATTGTATCTGACTAGTAAGTGTTGCAACTACAATGGAATGGTTAACTAAAACTTCCCACTGCTTATTATATCAGGATGACTCATGCTATCTATATTTGACTAGTAATTGCCGCAACTATAACGGAATGAATAAAGCTGCCAACTGTGTGAGTTCCTTGGTCCGACTTCCTCGGTTGGTCTCGAGGGGGAAATACCAGGATGGGTTTGTTTGGTGGTAGTATCAGGATGGTTCCGAATAGGTCTTTCTTACCCCTCTCTGATAGCCGACAGTTTTTTTTAGTCTCTATAGGTTGTTTAGTGCATGCTTTGCGCCGCTTGATCCACCATACCTATGTAGGCGAGGACCGCGAATTCTAGTCTCGCCGTGTCTTGGCCTCGATCTTGACCTCTCTCTTTTCCTTTGCCTTTAGTCGGCACCTTTTGTTTAAGCAGGTTTTGAGATCGACGTCGTTAGCAGGGTTACCCTTCCGGCTTGGCCTGGGCAGGGTTATGGACGCCATTGGTTATTCTTCAGGGCTCTTAGCTCAATTTGCATCTTGTCCGTACTCGGACGCTATATCGATTTCCAGGTGATTTGGATCTTTGTATTGTATATCTGTATCCTTGACTCTTTGAGTCGTTGTTGTATATATCTGTTCTGTGGGTTCCATCGTGGACTATTGTGTAATGGTATTACTTCGTTTTCCACCCGCACGAAAGTGCCTGGTGGGCACCTTTGAATCGTTTCTATGCGGGTTTTGGCGGGAATCGCTGAAACTCGCATAGGGACGATTCTGAGGGTGTTACACTACTTCGCCGGCTACTCCGTCGAGTGGATCAACCGACGGAAGAATGAGGAGTACAACACACTCTCGCGCATCGGATCAGCTCGCCAAACGCCACCACCAGGCGTCTTCCTCGACATCATCGACAAGCCATCGGTCTCCCCCCAAAGGAGATCGACATCAGGATACCGCTGCAGCCCGAGTCTGCTCTGGTCGCCATGACCACGAAGCCCAGCAACTAGACCACACCCTATGTTGCCTCCGTAGAGCATAAGATCCTACCCAAGGACGAGACATAGGCACGAATGATCGTGTGCCACTGCAAATCCTTCATCATCATCAACGACGAGGTCCACAAACGCAGCATGACAGGCGTGTACCAACACTGCGTATAACCATAAGAGGGTCACAAGATCCTTCAAGACATCCACGCCGGCGACTGCGGCCATCACCCTGGCGCAAGGTCGCTGTTGCCAAAGCCATGCGCCACGGCTTCTACTAGCTCACCGCACACGCCGATGCCGTCGACAGCGTCCAACACTGCGTCGGGTGCCAGAAATACGCCAACCAGACGCACATCCCTGGTTTGGCCCTCAAGACCATCCCCATCACATGGCCATTTTCTGTTTCGGGCATCGACATGGTGGGTTGGTTCGAAACCGCTCTGTCGTGCTACACCCACCTCTTGGTCGCAGTCGACAAATTCACAAAGTGGATCGAGGCGAAGCCCATCAAGGAATGCGACGGCAAGACCACCACCAAGTTCCTTCATGAGCTTATCCACCGGTACAGATACCTACATAACATCATCACCGACAATGGCACCAACTTCACCAAGGGTGCCATGACTGACTTTTGTGAAGAGCACGACATTCGACTCGACCTCGCCTCAGTCGCCCACCCGGAGTCGAATGGCCAAGACGAGCATGCCAACCAAAGCGTCCTCTACGGCCTCAATCCAAGACTGCAGGACCCCCTCGAGCGGACGCCAGGATGCTGGGTCAAAGAACTCCCCTCCGTGTTGTGGGGGCATTCGCACCTCCATCAATCGATCAACAGGGTTCACCCCTTCTTCATGGTGTATGGCACCAAAGCCCTCATGCCGACCGACCTGGAGCATGACTCGCAGCGAGTCGTCCACTATGCGGAAGAGGACAAAGAAGTCGCCCATCAAAACGGGATCGACCTGCTCGACGAAGCACGTGACCTGGCTCGCTCCCACACCGCAATCTACCAGCAAGGGATCCACTGCTACCACAGCCGCCGAGTCTGAACTCACACCTTCCAGGAGGGTGACCTCGTCCTGTGACTCATCCAGGACAAGAAGGGCATGCACAAGCTCTCCCCCCATGGGATGGGCCATTCGCCATCGGGCGAGTCCTAGGCAATGATGCCTACTACCTCATCAATATACGAGGTGATGCCCAGCTCGACGTCGATCAACCATGGAATGTGAATCTCCTCCGAAAGTTCTACACATAGAACTCAAACTTGTACCTAGTTGTACCAATGATGGAATACAAATACAGATCACACAAATTGTGTCCACTTGCCTTTTCCTTTGCCAATCGCACTCGTAAATTCAGCAATATGCTAACTACGGTAGTCAACCCTTGGTTGAGTGCCCGACACGGCTAAGTAGTGCGGTCCAAGGGCACCAAAAATAATTTGGGTCTTGCACCATCCACGAAAACGCTAACCCAGAGCCACCATAGGAGACTTGCACTGTCGACTGGCTCCCCGAGCTAAGGCGCTCGGTCGTGCTCCCCACAACACCATGTCCACCTCATCCTTGCGCCCAGCGACTCAAACGGTTAAGTACCATGCTCGAGGACTCGTCCTAAAACGAACCCGTACGCGACTCGTAAAAACACCTAAGTATGAGAGCGAGCCATGGACTCGCCAAGCGACTGGCTTTCCGAGCTAGGAGGAGAGACGTGTTACAAACAGCACCCATCGTCCTCACCTACCTTGGGCGTATGACTCGAACAGTTAAGTACCACACCCAGGGACTCGCTAAAACGAACCCACTCGCGTTCAGGGAAAACACTAAGTATAGAGTACCCCTTGGAGTCGCCATGCAACTGGCTCCACGAGCCACGACGAGTCGACTCAAACTACTTGAACAACTCCCAACAACCATCAATAATACTAAAAACACACGGGCAACTAAAACCCAATAGCGAATACGCTCGGGGACTCGCACAATTCAAGTCAAAATTAGCAACTAACTCTGTGATTGCATACGAGTCGATTACCATATCATCAAGTGACAAAATATATTGTTCACCAGCAAAATATTTTACAAAAGGCCAATTGCCACATGGAACTACACTACAGACTAACTCCTCATTTTGTAGGATTCAACGAGAAGGCACCATATGCACCCTTGGCCGTCACAAAGGGCTTCCACGGGTTCGCCAGAAAAGTCATCAGCGACTTTGCGATCGATGACTGAAACGGCCACTCCGACTAAAGGTCGTGGTGTGTCAGCTCTGCATCGTTCGGAGCCACACGCGTCTCCTGGTACGGTAGGAGGTCGCCAATCGCCAACACTCACTCCACGTACGGAGCAGCCTTTGCATTAAGGGAAAGGACGTCGGTGATCTACACCTTGCCAGTCACCGAGGGATACCCACTGGTGACGTCATCAAGATCAAAGTCTTCCAGGAAATGGGCGAGCCCAAGGCTCAGTGCCATGGTAGCTCCACGTCGGAACACGGACCGTGTCATCCACTCAACGATCGCAGGCTCCTCCTCGAGGAACCTACACACCTCCGTCAAGCCTCCGGGAATCATCTCGGTGGGCAAGATGCCTTGGAGGATGTCTTGTACGCACATCGCCAATGCCATGGCCGCATTCAGCACCCCCGTCACGCACTGCTCAACGCTAAACATCTGCATGATAGGATCTCCTTGGCCTACAATATCTACACATTGTCAGCAAGTCAAGATTCGGAATCAAAAATGCTCGGGGACTTCCCCGCTCAGGGATTTGATGCGTTCAATAGTGCGCTAATCGTAAAACAGAAAAAGAATCGGAGGACGTACTGAGAAGCTTGCGACAGTTCTCCATGAAGAAGTTTTCTAGGGAAGTAAACTTGCCCTGCAGCCCCATGATGATGGAGTCGGACGCCTTGCATTCCTCCTCAGCTGTTGTCACCATGGCCTTTGCTCTCTCCTCCGAGGAGATCATCACCGACTTTGCCGACTCGAGCTCCTTTGCCAACATGTTGGCTTTCTTCTCTACTGCGGTCACAGCGGCTGCCGCAGCATCCAAGTCAGCGGCAGGCACATAGCCTTCATGAGCACGGTGGCATGATCACCTACACAATAAATACCGAGTCAGCAAGGCGTAGTCACAAGACCCCAAAACGTGCCAAGACTCTGAAACTTACTCACGGCAGCTTGAAGGAGCCGATTGCCCTCCTGGGCCAGCTGCAGGTCACGCTCCACTCGCTCTAGCGCAGCTTGTCGATCAGCAGACTCACGCTACAACACAAATAGAAAGTGCAAACATTCAAGACTCGACTCACCTGTTCCTAGTGACTCGACCCTTGGGGACTGGGGGATCGAAGATTTAAGTGTCTACTCGCTAAAATTTAGCATCCAGAGCCTTGGGGATTGGACATACCTGAAGGGCTTCACCCAACATACGGTGGAGCACGACTGCGTCCATTATGGGCATCGGAGGCTACCTGATGCTGCTATCAATTACTTCAGCAACCGATGGCGACTGCGTGCTAGTCGCCGCGGCCGCGGCCTTCGCCACGAACCACGGAAAGGTGGCGGTCGCTGCTCCTGGCATGCCGATCGCTAGCGTGGATGCCTCTGGAGTTAGATCAGCCTTAGTCGGCTCTGCTCCAGCATTCGCATCTTTCTCCTGCACGACAGTGGTGTCACTTCCTTTCGAGCCTGCTTCAGTCGCCTCAGCTAGCTCAAATTTCTTCTTCTTCACGCCCCCGTCCAGCGCCTGGGTGGTCTCTCCCTTCCTCTTCTTGGGAGCATCGTCCCCAGCCTCGGTGCCAGTCAGTGGAACCTTAGCCACCGTGGGACGATTGATTTTATTGGGGCCGCCCCTACAAGATCATGATGGTCAGCGACTAAAGAGATTCAGAATGACAAACTGCGAACGAAACGAAAGACCAAATGTACTCACTTGGCGACTGGAATGAAGCGCATGCCTGTGTTGATGTGCGTGGGTTCTCTAGCTCGGGCCCTATCGACCGAGTCAAGCCCCTCTCTAGCAAGCTTTATTGCCGCTTTATCACAGGCTTCTTCGTCGACTTGGTTGCCGACACAGGGACCTCCGGCTCGTTCGATGCTGGCGCCTCTTCCGATTCCTTTGTCGGCGGAGTCCCCGACCTTGCGGCCGCCTGAACCTCTGACTTCGGCATCCTCGAGGCGCTTGGACCCGTGGCCGCAACCGGGGTTGCGGTGGGAATGTCCGCGGCCATTGGCTCCATCATTGGAGTTAGGTCCTTCGGCGCCTTCGCCGCATCCGCGGCCTCCTCGTCATCGAATTTGCCCTCCAATTCAAAGGTGGCCACTGCTTTGGCCGCTGATTTCACCAACATCCTCGTCTTTAGGGCAGGCTTAGCCGACGTGGGCACCCTTCGAGAGGTGTGCTTGTCGGAGAGCTCCACGTTGCTATCAAAATCTTTGAGGCTCCTACTAGCCTAGACGTCGTGCATCTTCTGGTCATGGTTCTTCTAAGATACGGAGGGGGGCTCCTGCGCCTCCTTGATGTCCTTGATAACCCACAAGTATAGGGGATCGTGTGTAGCCTTTTCGATAAGTAAGAGTGTCGAACCCAACGAGGAGCTAAAGGTAGGATAAATATTCTCTCAAGTTATATCAACCACTGATACAACTCTACGCACACTAAACGTTTGCATTATCTAGGAAATAAAACTAGAGCAACAATATGAGTAATAGAGATAGCTTTGCATGATAATAAATAACAAGAAAGTAAAGCTAGTTGCTGCAGCAATAAAATACACTAAACTAACAGAACCATGAGTGTGGAATAGTGGTGGTAATTGTGGTGGCTTTGTCCAAGTTTAAATAGCGAATAGATCGGGTTCATTGTCTTCGATGCAGTTTTCTATGTGGGAGAGGCTAAATATACATGCGCTTCACTACTTGGAATTACATGTACTATATGATTGGATTGTTAGCAAACATCCGTAAGTACTAATCAATGCATTAAGGTTTCCCCAACCATAGCCTTAAGTTTAATGGTCCTCTTACTCCCATACGTGCAACGTTCCAGTTCACGTCCTCAGGTTTCTGTCACTCCAGCAGAACTTCCCCCCTTCCTCTTACACATACTACAAACCCTATGATGTTTAATCCATGTGCGCAAAAATATAATGGACACCAAAGGACTGTACCATATCAACATACAACTCTAATGAACCAAAGACGTTCAACCATTCAATCTAAGAACAAAGAAACTACGCAAACATGACATAGATCATAGGATTATAACTTATAGCATCAAACACCATGTTTACATAGGACGGAACAGAGGTATGTGGGAGGATAAACCACTGTATACTAGGAGGATTAGGTGATGGAGATGACGGTGAAGATGGTAAAGAGGGCGGCGGCGGCGCCGGCGGCGGCGCGGGGGACTCCTTCCATCCCGTCGGTATCATGGGGGAGCACCGCCCCTTAGCCCCCTTCCTTCATGGCTTCTTGGGAGCCTTCCCCCATGGAGATGGGATCCATGGGGGAGGAAAAAACGTGGCTTTGGTGGCTACAAATTCGTGGGTGGAGATGCCCTGGGCTAATTAGGTTTCCTCCCTTTATATAGCTTCTCGGATTCCCGTCACCCCATCTTAGGCTGCAGTAAATCGGGCCTAAAAGGCCCGTTCGGACTCGGAATCAGCTAAATTTTATGTCCAAAACGTTTTTCGTGAAATTTCCAACAACTTTTTAGTTGAAGATTTGTCCGTTTGATGCCGTCTTCAACCCGAAACGTGACCAGCTTCAAAAAGAGTTCTGAGACAGATTTCTGGAAAAATCTCAATTTGACTCCAACAAGGTTTCCACTTATATTCTTGGTAATTCCTACACATCAAAGTGTAAAACAAGAACATTGTGCACTTTTGCAACTATTAGTAGGTTAGTCCAAATAAATCATAAACTTTATACAAAAAGGAGCGTCAAAAGCATATTATTAGCATAAAACCATCAAAAATTATAGATACGTTATGGACGTATCAACATCCCCAAGCTTGGTTCCTGCTCGTCCTCGAGTAGGTAAACGATCAAAACAATACAATTTTTGAGGTGACATGCAGCCAACATAATCTTGATCATCATTATTGTAAAAGTATTGATAGCTGGGATTAAGGTACTCTAAACATGAATCATGAAAGATATAGTTCTAACAATAAGACATAGCAACTATGTTGTAGCATGAAAAGGCACAAACAAAAGATTCATGAATAATAATGCTTTGCAAGACGTTTGTTTGTTTCACATAAAGAAAGCATAATGAGAATGGTATTCAGCTTGTCCCGCATAGAGTAGCAAAACATAAATGCATAGGACACCTTCAAAGTTCATAAGGGTGACTAGATACAAATAGTTTAGGAACAAGCAATATCAAAGTTATGCATCAATCAATAAGTCTTGGGACAATGCACATAGAACTAAGAATGACAACTATGCTCTCTTAATTGGTGCATAAAGATAGAAGGTGGAGACTCAATATAAAAGTGGAAGAAAGGCCTTCATAGAAGGAAGCAGGGATTCAAGTCTCATAAAGAGCTTCCAAAAATTATGGTACTTATTAGCTTTCAGCTCTCATTGCCCCTATCATAAGCATCTTGAAGTGATTAAGGTTAAAGTGAACAAACTATGGAGTATATGCTTGACAAAGTATAAGTTGGAAATCTCATGTCCCTTGAATACGAGGGCCGCTCCTCACGCTACTCAAGTTTAGTTACCGGTAAGTTCTTGTCATAGTAAGTACATGTGTATCATAGAGAACCGCCAACGGGGTACCCCTTGCCCGATGATATGAAAGAATCCCCATATAAAAATGACAAGGCAAGCAGACAATGAGCATCTCAGCAATCTTCTTATTTACCATGGGAAAATGGTGCTTTTTTCTCTCTTTCCTCTTTTCTCATCTCTTTTTTTCCTTTTTCTCAATCTCTATCTCTTATTTTATAAGAAGAATGCTTCATAGAATGCTCATTATGGTTACGTTGCAAGTTTCCACCATGATTAGGCATGGATTAGACCAGCGGCCTAGGCGTTTCTCTAACACACATACATAACTCCATGGACTTACAAGCTCCCATTTCATTTCACACCGACGACATCCATAAACAAAAGAGCATGATATCAACTAGGTACAATGTACAAGTGCAATGTTGAAAGCGTTCCCCATGATAGCATGGTTCTGCTAATCCCCAACATATAAGTGCAAGCATATACAACATAGATGACACAATGGTTCAAGTTTATTAGGGGCAAGAAAAGAAAAGTGTGTCATCAAGTTCATGAGAGCTTTAATCACTAGTTTTCTCATAACAAGTTTAATTCGGAAGGTAGATAAAAGCATGAATATACTTCGAATAGCAAATGCTAATAGGTAGGTATGGTGGACTCTTTGGGATAACTTGGTTTTATTTGGAGTTGGATGCATGAGTGGAACTCATACTTGGTTATGGAGGCTAGCAAACGACTGGGAGCGACCAACTAAAAGAGCAATAATGACCATAATCATGCAAAGCAACAAAACATCATTAATTAAAGCATAAAGTGATATTACAAGTTGAAAACTAAAGGATCATAAAGGCTATGGTGACTTGGGATAGTCATAACATGGTGTGAGCATGCGCCAAGTCAACCCAAATAAAGCATCAAAAGAGAATACCACAATACTATGCTTTAATATGCTAAAACAACACATGATTCTTTGAAGGCATATTAAGCAATCTCAATTGTTTATAACATGTCATGCTACAACAAAAATCACTAAGCATAAATCCAAAACAATATCAAGCATGACATGACAAAGCATAGGCCACCGTAAAAAACGAGCTCCTTTTACCACTTAAGCATGAACTTTTCCTACTCTTTTCCAATCCAAACCACACTTATTTGAAAACTAATGTATGAAAGAGGGGGTCCAACCAATTTATTCAAGCAAACTAAGCAAACCAAGCTTAACGAAAACAAAACAAAAACGAAGACACTCCAAGAACAACACAATTATGCATGAAACCATAAAAATGAAGTGTTTGGAAGAACCTGAGATTTTTATTGATGAAGAAGGGGATGCCTTGGGCATCACCAAGCTTTGACGCTTGTACTTCTTGGATATTTCTTGGGGTGACACGGGGTGGCATCCCCAAGCTTGAGCTTTAGTCCATTCTTCATCTCATTACATCATTCTTTCCTTAACACCTAAAATTTTTCCTTCATACAAAACTTTACATAATCTTCATTAGCAACATTAGTGTACTCAAGATAATAAGTCTTTGGGTTCAGTTTCAACACCAATAAAACTTCCATTAAAACACAAGGTACTGTAGCACTTCCCTTAAAAAGCTCAATTCTCCAAAGAGAACCCAAAAAGGAATCAACAAGAAGCAAATGCAAATAATGGCAGAAATCTGTCAAAACAGACCAGCAGATAGAAACCAATTTTTTTGAAGACCTTATGTTTCTCAAATCGAAAAGTGTTGAACTAACGAAAGTTGGATAACAACCTAGGCCAGAAGCACAAAATATTACAGCTCAAACCGACGTACAAAGATTTTACACGAATTTTTACAGCGAAGCACAAAAATCTGTTTCGGGACAGCAACTTTCCCAAGCATTACTTTTCTCTCATTAGAGGTTACTCTTGGCACAAAAAACAAATAAAAAGGATAAGGATAAGTTATTACTGAAGCAATAACTTCCAAGACTCCACTAAAACTTTTGGGTTATCTCCCAATAAGTACTTTTCTTTAATGCCTTTAAGTTAGGCATAGGATCAAGATTCAAGTATTTTTGAATGAATAAGCATTCCTACAAGTTTTTAAATAAGTACCAGAAATATCTTTCTTTTTCAAGGCTTCATGCATTCCTACAAGTTTTTAACTGAAAATCTTCCATGGAAAGATTTGTTTTGGTTTTATAGGCATGAACACAAGTGTTCAAGGTCGACCCCCACTTAACCATTACTCATCTTTCCAATCACTTTCCTTTTTTAAAATGTTTTTAGGTAACAAGTACAACTATTTTTTTGTAATTCGCATTCCCTATCCATACTAAGATAGAGAACAACTTAAAACTTAAAGTAAAACCTACTTAGAGATAAAGCAAACAAGTGCACACAAGAATATTCACCCACATGCTATTGCTCCACAGCAGCGGCCTTGGAAAAGGTCTTGATAACCCACAAGTATAGGGGATCATGTGTAGCCTTTTCGATAAGTAAGAGTGTCGAACCCAACAAGGAGCTAAAGGTAGGATAAATATTCTCTCAAGTTCTATCAACCACTGATACAACTCTACCCACACTAAACGTTTGCATTATCTAGGAAATAAAACTAGAGCAACAATACGAGTAATAGAGATAGCTTTGCATGATAATAAATAACAAGAAAGTAAAGCTAATTGCTGCAGCAATAAAATACACTAAACTAACAGAACCATGAGTGTGGAATAGTGGTGGTAATTTTGGTGGCTTTGTCCAAGTTTAAATAGCGAATAGATCGGGTTCATTGTCTTCGATGCAGTTTTCTATGTGGGAGAGGCTAAATATACATGCGCTTCACTACTTGGAATTACATGTACTATATGATTGGATTGTTAGAAAACATCCGTAAGTACTAATCAATGCATTAAGGTTTCCCCAACCATAGCCTTAAGTTTAATGGTCCTCTTACTCCCATACGTGCAACGTTCCGGTTCGCGTCCTCAGGTTTCTGTCATTCCGGCAGAACTTCCTCCCTTTCTCTTACACATACTACAAACCCTATGATGTTTAATCCATGTGCGCACAAATATAATGGATACCAAAGGACTATACCATATCAACATACAACTCTAATGAACCAAAGACGTTCAACCATTCAATCTAAGAACAAAGAAACTACGCAAACATGACATAGATCATAGGATTATAACTTATAGCATCAAACACCATGTTTACATAGGACGGTACAGAGGTGTGTGGGAGGATGAACCACTGCATACTAGGAGGATTAGGTGATGGAGATGACGGTGAAGATGGTGAAGAGGGCGGCGATGGCGCCGGTGGTGGCGCGGGGGACTCCTTCCACGCCAGTATCATGGGGGAGCACCGCCCCTTAGCCCCCTTACTTCATGGCTTCTTGGGAGCCTTCCCCCATGGAGATGGGATCCATGGGGGAGGCAAAAACGTGGCTTTGGTGGCTATAAATTCGTGGGTGGAGATGTCCTGGGCTAATTAGGTTTTCTCCCTTTATATAGCTTCTCGGATTCCCGTCACCCCATCTTAGGCTACAGTAAATCGGTCCTAAAAGGCCCGTCCGGACTCGGAATGAGCTAAATTTTATGTCCAAAACGTTTGTCGTGAAATTTCCAATAACTTTGTATGGAGATAGATTTCTGGAAAAATCCCAATTTGACTCCAACAACGTTTCCACTTATATGGTAATTCCTACACATCAAAGTGTAAAACAAGAACATTGTGCACTTTTGCAACTATTAGTAGGTTAGTCCAAATAAATCATAAACTTTATACAAAAAGGAGTGTCAAAAGCATATTATTAGCATAAAACCATCAAAAATTATAGATACGTTATAGACATATCAGTCCTCCTCGCTCTCGGAGCTCTCTTCCTCCTCCGATCTCCTCGAGAACTTCCTCGTCGAGTGGAGGTAGCTAGTTCTCAAGGACCTAGAAAATCTGAAAACAAAGGGAATCAGCGGCTGCAAAACCATGACTACAAAATTGTGACTGTGAAACTACGAATGAGAAACACAAGAAAACTTACCGGAGGAGTCTTCCGCTTCCCGATAGTGTATGGAGCTAACCCGGCCTTCGTCCCGGTGAACTCCACCTCTATGATCTTCTTCAGCACCACGATGTAATCCTCCGACTCCCATGGTTCGCTGCTTGATCTTGTTGGGTCTTCCTGCCAAGTGTATCGGTACATCCAGTGGGCTCGGGTGGCCAGCGGGACCAGTCGCCACCTGAGCCAGCAGTTATACAAATTGATGGTTTCTAGTCCCTCGCTTTCCATCTCCCTGATCTAGGTCAGCATCTTGTCCATGGCCATCTTTTGGTCATCAGGAAGCTTGTCTGCCGACAACCTGCACGGCTCGCTCCTCTTGGCGGTATATGTCGGGATTGACACCTTGCCCGAGGGGGTCGATTCTTTCACAAAGAACCAAAACTTCTTCCATTCGCTTGCCGCTTTCTTTGGCAGCTACAGCTTCAGGAACTTGGCCTTGGGCTTCAGCTGAAAGGCAACAATGCCTGCCGCCAAGATGGGGTCTCCCTTCCCCTGCGGTTGATGCAGCCGTGGAACAACTCTAACCAGAGGGGGAAGTAGGGGCGGCACCCTAGAAAGCACTCATAGAATGCCACAAAAAATGGCGAGCTGCTCGATGCTGTGCGGCCCCAAATTAGAGGGCTTGATGGCATAGTAAGCGCAGAAGCGCTGAAAGAAGATTGAGGTCGGGAACCCTAGTCCTCTCTCTAGGTGGCTGAGGAAATAGATAAATTCCCCCGGCTGCATCTTCGGCTTGGTCTCGCCGGCCGCGGGATCCACCAGTTCCCCTTGCCGAGAATTCCAGTGTCTTGGAATGATTTCAGGACGGCCGTGGTGCACTTTGACTTGCCCCCACAGATCCTTCGAGGGCGCCATCGAGAAGAGGTCGCCTAGTCTAGAAATTCTTGATCGGAAGTGGATCTGGAGACTGAAGACGAAAGGAGGCAGAGAAATGTGAGGGAAGCCAGCGTTTCCCCCTGTCATTCTCCTTATAAAGTGGCGCTACCCGGCAGTTTTGAGATAGCCGTTACCTCGCGGTAAATCCACCAAAGTTACCGTTGGAGTTACCTAATGGCTAGTTTGACTAGGCTACCGGTCCAACTTCGACCAAATTGGTCACTTGACTCGTCTACTTACTTGCTCGCCCATTCTAATCGTCTGTGTGAGACGACTCGGGCATACTCTTACTCGCTAAACCCTCGTCCACCTAGAGGAGTTCGCTGTTGATTCGACTGGGCGTCCACCTGGACTCGCTTAGTCCGGCTACCAAGATGACACCTTTGGTGAACCCCCGTCGCACTCGGGGACTACTGATAGGGATATACCAATCGGGGTATGCCCAGAAGGCCGGTCGACTGACTTATGCCTATGGCGAATGGGCCTGCAGGCATGACGACTGGAACACGAAGCCCGATGACTGAAGCTGAAGGCCAAGACTCTAGCTAGGCCCAGTTGGATTAGGTCAAATCCTCCAAAACTTAAACTGATTCGGTTGTAATCTTGTAAACCCTAGCGAGGTACTCCCTATATAAACCTCCCTATGTTACCTTGTATACTTACATGCTATTAGCTACCCCATCCAAGCGACTCGCTGTCCAACTACTGAGTTCCTCGACCTTGTAATCCACTCTCAAAGTAATACAATTGATGAGTGCATATTTGCATCATGTTTTATATTATAATTTTGCATTATAGTGGTAGGATCTTGGTATTTTACAGCGTTCGCACACACATTTTATATCTATTTTCACCAGGATCAGGACAGATGATGGATATAATTCTTGGAGCAGTTGTATTGGGGAGAAAAAGAGTAAAAACAACGTAAATCGCTTATTTGGGAAATATCAATAACACTATAAGAAAACCCGAAGAGATCGAGGCATCCAGAAGGTTTAACGACCAACTATACGGCAGGAAGTAATTTTCCGGCCGTATAGTTCCCGTCGTATAGTTGGCGCCCCCACAGCCTCCTCAAATAGTTTCACCCCGTGCAACTGGATCAGGGAGACGACATACTCTAAGTGATATTAAAGAAATAGATCCATCTATTGTAACACATAAGATTACCATGCTTGATGATGCTGAATCTGTAGTTGATACACAAAGAAGGCTTAATCCGAAAATGAAGGAAGTAGTAAGAAAATAAGTTATACGCTTATTAGATGCTGGCATAATATATCCTATTTCTGACAGTAAGTGGGTTAGCCCAGCTCATTGCATACAGACAAGGGGGTCTTGATGCTGCTATGAATGAGGATGGTGAGCTAATTCCTGTAAAACCTATTGTTAGATATCGCATGTGCATTGATTTTAGGAAACTAAACCGCGAGAGATGGAAAAAATCATAAACCTATACCATTTATGGATAAATTTTTAGAAATACTTAGTAAAAATTCTTATTTTTTTCTTGATGGTTATTCTAGATATTATCAAATTGCTATACAACCGGAAGATCATGATAAAACAACTTTCACTTGCCCTTATGGCACATATGCTTATAGATTAATTTTGTTTGGCTTATGTAATGCAGCTGCGACTTTTCAAGAATGTGTTTAAAAAAATCTTTGATGATCTTGTTGAGAATACTATGGAAGTTCTAACAAATGATTTCGTTGTTTGTGGAACAACATTTGATAATTGCCTCTACAATTTAACCAAAGTTTTGCAGAGATACAGGTAATCAAATTTGGTTTTGAATTGGGAACAATGCCGTTTCATGGAAAGAGAAGGTAAAGTTTTTGGGCATAAGGTTTTGGAGAAGGGTATAGAAATAGATAAAACTAATATAAATTCTATAGAAAATCTTCTAATACCTCAGGACATAAAAAACTTAAAAATGTTTCTCGGACATGCAGTTTTTTATAAGCGTTTTATAAAAGATTTTGCTAAAATAGCTATGCCTCTCACAAACCTTCTTGAGAAAGAAACTCCATTCTACTTAGATCATGACTGCATTGTAGCTTTTGAGAACCTTAAAAACAAATTAGTTTTAACACCCATCATGCAATCTCCAAAATGGGATGAACCTTTCGAAATCATGTGTGATGCAAGTGACTATGCTTTAAGGGCTGTGTTAGGGCAGCGAGACAAAAATAATTTAAATGTTATTTATTATGCTAGTAGAACTCTTAATAAGATTTAAAAAAATATGCTACTACAGAAAAAGAGTTCCTAGCTATAATTTTTACTTGTGACAAATTTAGATCTTACATCATTAATTCTAAGGTGAAAGAGCATGAGTTTGGCGGAATATGATAGATATATTATTGAGCCTCATGGACGAGTATATATATACGTATAGAGGATTATCTTGGAGTACGAGTCAAGTTAGGACTGTACGTAAACAGATCCTAACTCTATCTAAACTACCATAACAACCGTATATACATAATACTCTAACACTCCCCCGCAGTCGTAGCGGTAGCATCGTGAACAACTGGAATGTCGTGGACGGTCAGACTAGAGATAAACCGAAGTAGCATCCAGTAGGCTGACATCCTCCCGCAGTCCAAGCGCGAACATCGTGGACAGTGTCGCAACGCGGTATCTTGGACTGTAGAGGAAGCTGATGATGCTCAAGCGAGGTGGTAGCCCTTGTGCTGATGTCGAGGCAGCCGAGAGCATGAGGCGGTGCCATGGTCGAGGTAGTCGTGTTATGGGTCGCCATGGTCGATGTCGTGGTCGGGGATGCCAGTGTCGAGGTAGCCGCACGTGAAGCCGCATGCGCATAGCGCACGAGGAGTATGACGGATACATGTCGAGGCAGTCGTTGAGGGTGTCGATGCTGAAGTCGATGCAGTCCGAGCCGTCGACGACGAGGTGCGGCCATAGTTTTGCCATAACTAGGTGCACGTCATGGACGAACACACACTCCGGTTTTGCCAGAACCGAGTATGCAAAGAAGAACTCTTCGGTGACGCGGTCGAGGCAGTCGTAGAGGTGTCGATACCGAAGAAGACATTGTCGAAGCTGATAAAGACGAGGCGCCGATCCAAGTTTGCCAGACTCGGAAACGCGTCAGGGACGAAGGCACTCTCGGTGTTGCCAGTACCAGGCTTGTGGGGGCAGGGACCATCATGAACTTGTCGCCATGTCAAAAAGACTAGCAGAGGAAGCCTCCAGAGCGGTTGCGACGCGCAGAGCGGCTAAGGGAGAGATGCCGGAGCTATCCGCGGTTGTCGGAGTAGAGTAGCAGGTGGTGTAGTCAGGGATGAGGTGATGACGCTGGCGGCAAAGTTGTAGTGGACGAAGACGTAGAAGGTGGCGAAACCAGCGGCGACCTGGGTTAGTCATGCTGGATGCCTAGAGTGGCGATGGGGTAGTCGGTGGGACCTGCGATAACGAGAGGGCGCCCTGCAGGTTACCTTGTGAAGCGCGGCGGCGGTGCTCGAAGTAGGCGAGGAAGACCCAGCGACATGACGAAGACCATGTGCAGACGGCAGCGATTCGCGCCGTAGGAGATGGCGCGGTGAAAGTCGAGACCGTAGATGCACGAGGACGGCAAAGTAGACTGCATGCAGCCACGCTACGACCCGAGGGGGCGGCATAGCTGCAGGGTGCAAGTCGGTGCAGCGGCTGGAAGACCACCAGCGACGTACACGCCAAGGAAGGAACGTTGGAAGCCGGTAGCATGGACCAAAGGTGGCGGCGCTGCGGCTCGACGGGGTGACACAACGGCAGCCCGTAGCTCAATCGATGGTAGGCGCGTGCTCGGCGTGGGATCGGTTGATCAGACCGACGGTGCACCATATGCGCCATGGCATGGACGACGCGTAGATCGGATTCGATAGCGACGTTGTCGGTGAAGTCCCGGACGATAACGACAAAGAGGATCCAAGGGAGGGTGGCCGCGATAGCCTTCCGAGGAAGGCATAGCAGCCATCCGCGGTGTCGCAGCGACTGTGGTGAGCCACGGCCGGTATGTCGAGGTAGCGCGACGATGAGAAGCGGCGCCGCAGACGTGATGTAGATCCTCAATGCCGATGGTCGTAGTAGAGGCGCGGCGATGACGATGGTAGTGGGCGACTCAATCCGATCTGAGATCGGTAAACCAAAAGAAGCCGATCAAGAGATCGGAGAAAAAGACTTACAGGGCAGCCGATCACGGATCGGCGGACGAACCCTGCATACGGGTTACACAGCCCCTGGCGGAATCATGGAGGTCAACCTCCCCGGGGGCAGCGCGACGGAAGTTAGGATTTAAGATTGATTTAGGCTGATATCATGAAAGAGTATGAGTTTGGCGGAATATGATGGATATATTATTAAGCCTCATGTGCGAGTATATATAGGCGTACATAGGATTATCTTGGAATA
The DNA here is from genome assembly GCA_023614405.1 of Avena insularis. Lineage (NCBI taxonomy): Eukaryota > Viridiplantae > Streptophyta > Magnoliopsida > Poales > Poaceae > Avena > Avena insularis. The sequence continues at coordinate 302,754,535 of CM042692.1, read as the reverse complement.
CGAGTCAAGTTAAGACTGTATGTAAACAGATCCTAACTCTACCTAAACTACCATAACAACCGTATATACCTAATTCTCTAACATAAGGTAATAGTTCATACGGATCACCAAGCTTTGCGGCACCTCCTTGTGAAAAAGGATGCGAAGCCTAGGTTGATTAGGTGGGTTTTATTACCGCAAGAATATGATTTTCAAATAGTAGATATGAGGTGGAAGGATAATCCGGTAGCAGATCATCTCTCTAGGATGGAGGGAATAATTACTAACCCCGTACCTATAAATGATTCATTTCTAGGAGAATATTTAGCAAACATTGAAATTGCTGATCCTTGGTTTGCGGATTATGCTAACTATCTCATAGTAAAATTTGTACCTCCTGGTATGACAATAAATCAAAGAATGAAATTCTTTAATGATCTTAATTATTATTTTTGGGATGATCCGTATCTATATCGTCATGGACCTGATGGAATGATTCGGAAGTGTGTACCTAACCATGAAATGAATGAAAATTTGCAAGCTTGTCATGACAACCCGTATGGAGGATATCATGCAGGCAAGCAAACTGCAGCAAAGGTACTTCAATCTGGATTCTATTGGCCCACCTTGCTTAAGGACGCACACATGTATGTAGAACACTATGATGCTTGCCAAAGAAGGGGTAATATAGGTAGGAGACAAGAGATGACAATGAATTATAGTCTTATAATCGAACCCTTTGATGTATGGGGAATGGATTACATGTGACCTTTTATAGAATCAAATGGTTACACTCATATTCTTGTTGCTGTCAATTATGTTACTAAATGGGTTGAAGATATTCTAACAAGCCATGTAGATGCAGCTGCTTCAGTGAGGATGATCAAGGATGTTATATTCCCCAGGTTTGGAGTTCCTAGATTTTTAATCACTAACGGCGGTTCTCATTTTATGAAAGGAACTTTTAGGAAAATCCTCAACAAATATGGAGTAACTCACCGCGTTGCTTCACTATATCATCCTCAAACGAGTGGTCAAGTGGAACTCTCCAATAGAGAATTAAAGACCATACTCAAGAAGACGCTGGACAAATCAAGAAAAGATTGGTCATACAAGTTAAATGACACTCTATGGGCATACCGTACTGCGTTTAAAAATCCAATGGGTATGACACCTTATAAGATGGTATACGGTAAGACATGCCATTTACCTTTAGAATTGGAACACAAAGCTTTTTGGGTGATCAAGAACCTAACTATGATCTTAAAGCAGCGGGAGAAAAAATTAGATATTCATACTTTAGATGAGTTTATAAGTGAGGCTTATGAGAATGCTAGATTGTTTAAAGAAAAAGTGAAAAGATGGCATGATAGAAAAATAGAAAATAAGGCCTTTAAAACTAGAGACAAGGTGTTACTCTATAATTCCCGTCTTATGTTGTTTCCAGGAAAGCTCAGATCAAAGTGGGAAGGCCCCTATATAGTTGAAGAAGCTTATTCATCAGGAGCATTGAAGCTCCAAGGAAAAACACCCTCTCTTTCATGGGTGGTAAATGGACAACGCTTGAAGAATTATCGAGCAAAAGAATATATAAGTGCAGTCACCATACAAGTGATCACCCCAGAAGAGGTGATTAAGCAAAGATATACAAGGAATGGCAACTGCAAGAAGGATGGAATCCAGACAAAATGAGCAACACTATGGTTAATCTATTGACCATAAAAGAGCGCTTCATGGGAGGCAACCCATGCGAAATAAAGGTTTGAGTAAGTTTTAAAATTTCAATTAAGTTTTAATTGAGCTTGTGTTAAATAAGAAACATTTAAAGCTCTAGCAAAGAAAAAGAAGATTTATAATGCTAAAATCCCGTTCAAGGGATATTGGTCGAAAATTTAAGCTGTCATTTTTCTGTCAAAACTTGATATTTCATTAAGTTTCAGATTAATAAAGAATTCTCGGAGAAGCAGGTAATTTTTAGTGGATCCAGAAGGTTTAACGACCAACTATACGGCGGGAATAAAATTCCAGTCATATAGTTGCGGTCGTATAGTTGTTTTGACATCACCCCTTCCGTTTACGAAAGGTACTAAAAGTTTAACGACCAACTATACGACGGAAATAATTCTGGCAGTATAGTTGTCGTCATATAGATATCAATGCCTCAATCAGAATTCTTTTCTAGGGTACTAAAGGTTTAAGGACCAACTATACGGCGGAATAAAAATTCCGCCTGTATAGTTGCCGTCGTATAGATATCAACCCTTCTCCAAAAAAATTATTCGAAGTACAGAAGGTTTAACGACCAACTATACGGCGGGAATAAAAATTCCCACCCGTATAGTTCCGACCATATAGTTGGTTTCACCATAGACGAAAAATCTATAGTCGGTTCATAACTATACGACGAGACCTATATAGACCGCGCCCGTATAGTTGGTCGTTACCAACTACGGCTAGGGTTTTTGACCTCCCCTTTTAAAGCTGATCACATCTAACCTTTCTCATTAAGTTTTCATAGAGCTACAGCCTCTAGCCTCAACAAATCCTCGCCATCCCTATACAAGCCCCTTCTAACAATATCCGTGCAGCAAAGCCATGCAGCCCTTCCATGTCAACAATATTTGGAGGAAGAAACAAGAGAAGTCTGTGAAGAGGATCAAAGAAGTAGAACCTAAAGGATCACCATCATCATCCAGCCCAGAGATCAAGCCTCTCCCAAACTAGGAGTACATGTTCCCGCAAAGGATGGAGATGATGAGGCAAGCAGAGTGGGGAAAGAGCAAGGATGAGTATCTCCCTAATCCCTATCGTCACAACATAGGATCCTATTATAAACCTCCTCTCGGTCTGTCGCCTCTTAAGCCTAAGAAGGTGCGGCAAGATGAGATTCATGATAAGATCTATCTGTTGGAAAAAGCTTCGAAAGCATGTGTTGAAACAATTGGAGAAGGGATTGACTCCTACTGGATGATGCCCAAAGACCTTGAGAAAAAGGTCAATGACATCGATGGTAGAGTTGGTTTCTTGATTAAAACTATTTTGGAGTTGACAGATGAGAAGAAATTCCTCCAGAAGAAAATTTTGAAGCTTCAATACGACATGGCCGAGCCCAGCATTCGCCTCGCAAGCATAGCTAAAGTTTGCAACATAAGGGAAGAAGGCAATACTCTTCCTACCCAGGAGGAGGAATAGGTACCAACAAGGAGTTATCTGATCCCTCCTGGCTTGATTCCAAGCTTCGGGAGATCTTTAAGACCTTGTAATCTATCTTATAAGTTTTATACTACTATTTTAGTTTTGCATTAGTTTGAGCTTAGAAATAAAATTTGCATCATTTGAATTCCCTTAAGGAATAGTCGATCCCATTTGTGAAATTCCGAGTTTATTATCATATATGGAGCATTATTGAGTCTGTGCTTGTCTTATTGGATATATGAATGGCTTGAGTATAATTTTACTTGCACTTGATGATGCAATAGGAGTCTTCCACACCATTGGTATTAATGGAACATATAAAGATAATTTAAATCGATATGTTGTAAGTTCATGGTTTGATTTACAAAAGTAAAAATAATCTGATTAGTCAAGTTGAGAAAGAAACCTTGAACATAGAAAAATTTAAAAGTGCTATCAAAATAGAGTGAGAACAAGTCGATGTAGAGTCTTCAAGTCATAAAGATGCTTCATATACAATTGGAATTTGGTAATTGAGATTGTTAAACTTTGAATTTATACATAAAGTGGAATGTATGGCTAGCTCCTTTGCACATCACTTAAACACAAGTGTGAACATATATATAAAAAAGAGGAAAAGGGAGAAGAAAAAGAGCGAATGTGCAAAGAGAAAATAGGCATATACCACTATATTGTAGTAAGACAAAGAGACGTTTTGAGATTTTGAATCCCAAGTGAATATGTTAATCCTAAAACACTTGGGACTACCTCGCTAACTCATTCGGTCAAACCGAATACTTTTACATCATGTTGAGATTCATCTTTTGTGAACTGTTGATCACTAAGGTGTGGAAGCCTGCTAATATTATTCATATGATTTGAGTAAGGTACTATTCATGAACTCATTCCTATGTATCTTATAGGATAAACACATGCTGCAATTGCCTCATTTATTTTATTGATAGCTTCATGAATATGAGGATCACATTCACTAAGCCAGCCTTGCTCGGGACGAGAAAGAGTCTAAGCTTGGGGAAGTTGATGAGTGCATATTTGCATCATGTTTTATATTGTTGTTTTGCATTATAGTGGTAGGATCTTGGTATTTTATGGTGTTCGCGCGCATATTTTATGTCTATTTTCACCAGGATCAGGACAGATGATGGATACAATGGACACAATTCTTGGAGTAGTTATATTGGGGAGAAAAGGAGTAACAACAACGTAAATCGCTTATTTGGGAAATATCAATAACACTAGAAGAAAACCCGAAGCGATCGAGGCATCCAGAAGGTTTAACGACCAACTATACGGCAGGAAGTAATTTTCTGGCTGTATAGTTCCCGTCGTATAGTTGGCGCCCCCACAGCCTCCTCAAATAGTTTCACCCCGTGCAACTGGATCGGGGAGACGACATACAGAACACCCAGAAATCGCCGAAACCTCACCTCCAGAAGGCATCTGGAGGGGGAACTTGCCCAAGGGATCCCTCTTCGCCCTACGTAGATCTGGGAGGCCAAGGCATCTATCTTCATCTTCATCAACCGCTGCACCACCATCATCTCCAGCTATCCTATCTTCACCCCATCTAGATCTTGTTGTAATTTCCATACTCGTTGTGGATTTATACAAGAACTATTCATTTACAATTGTTTCCACCATGATGTTGATTGCCTCTATGTCTGAGTAGATCATTAGTTCTTGGGGAGATGGAGAAATCCTAGCATATGATTAAGATAAGATAGAGATTATTATGTTATACATTATTATGTGTATGTGCTAATTGTCTTTATCATGATATTGGAAGTTGTGCATCTCCTTAATATTTGCCTCCTATGGGGACACGATGAAGTGGATTACTTGTTGGTAGACAGAGGGATGATAGCACTTACTGTGACTATAAAGTTGTTGTCATTCTTTACGTACTAACTTGGGAGAAAGAAGGAGAACTCATAAAGCCATATCCATGCCACAGGAGAAATCCTTAATAGTGGGATAATACAATTGATGTCGTTTATCTGTCAGCTATGGTTATAAAGGATGATGTGAGCAGTGGTTGCTGCCTATTTGTCCATATATAGAGCTCCTCCCACATACATACATACCATGAGAATATATGTTATAATAATCTTAATTGCTTAGTCTAAATTGCTAGCGGTGTATCCATCACTCCCTGAGAACGTCTTTTCCCTATTGCAGTTCCAAACTCTTTTACACACGATTCTTACTTTCTGCATTAAGTTTTACTTTGCTTTAATTGCTTCATTCAATCAAAAACTTAAAAATAATTCTATTTTTCTTGCATCTTAAAATTATTTCTTAAGTACTTCGTTTAGTTTTAGTTAAAAGCATTTTAGTCTTTCGCCTACTGCTTCCTGTGGGATCGATAGCTTTATTTCAAAACTAGCTACAAACGATCTGTGCACTTGCAGTCATCAATAATCTAGCAGGAAATAGGTCTTTACCCTAAGGGGGGTCGAATCTAGGTAAATCCTTGGTGTTAGTTCCCGATCTCGCACTGTAGATGGCGACTCGCTCTTGGTCCCGATCGTATCAATCGCTACCCTTGGTAGCGACTACCGTGGTCATTCCCACAATAAATACACAACTCATCCATCCGGCCAGCCTCTTCGAGAACATATTTGGAATATTATCGCTTTTACATAACGAGATCTATGCATCGAGTTCATGAATCTTTTATGCTGAAACTTTGACCTTTCTTAAGATTATCCACTATTTGGTTTGGTCCAAAGGAAAAAGAGGAAGAGTTTGGAATCACTGAGTTTTGCCGGCTATGTACAACTTCACTTTCAGTGTCAACGTTGAGCCCTACAACACAATAAAATACTGGTTTTGCTAACACTTTTATCTTACATGCATTCTATCATATTTTTGTGCACCGCTTGTGCCAAGCTTTTACGCCGCCAAAAGTATATTTATGATACTCCTTTCATTCCATAAAACTTGACTCATTATATTTGTCTAAATTTATATGTATGATGTATCTATATTTTAGTATAGTAGATACATACAAATCTAGACAGATCTAAATAAGTTTTATGGAACCGAGCGAGTAGCTAGAAATGGAACGAAATCCTTTCATTTTTCTTGTGGAAAGTTTTAAACCGATGCTCTGCTATACGTGGAATCGGCTCATTGGAGTTTTAAGGACGGAGTGATTTTCCCTGTGGAATGCATTGATCTTTGTTGAGTGTTTGAGGCGACGTGATGCACAGCGGTTGACTCGCACACGTGCTCATCGTCCATCCACACGCTCGCTCGCGCTGTCGCGCCAGAGTGGCGGGAGCGAAGCCATGCGTCCCTTCCTCCTCCCGTCGCCGCCGTCACTGCAGCTACACTTGGCCGCTGCCGCCGCCTCATCCTCTCGGCGATCCACGGTCTCTGTAGCGTCGGCGGCGTCCAGGAGCTCGTCGTCGTCGGTAATGTTCGACGCGGCCGCCTTCGAGGCGGAGCGCCTCAGCCTCGACGCCGACGCGCGGGCGTCCACAGCCGCGGGGGCAGACCCGAGAGCGTGGAAGTGGAGGATACGAAAGCGGGTATGGGACGTGCTGGAGGCCGAGGGCGTCGCGCGCAACCCCCGCCCCGTCCACCACCGCATCCCCAACTTCGACGGCGCTGCCGCAGCCGCCGATTCGGTTCGCTCTCCTTCCGTCTCCCCCTCGCTCCTCCCCCTTGCGAGCCCCTAACTAAACATAGCACGCTCTGCTGTTCCTCGGATTACTGTTGGTGGTGTTAGCCTCTGAATTTCTTCTTTTGAAGTTAGTATCATATTGGGGCCGCTCATACGTGCATTTCTTCCCTTGGTCCTTCTATCTAGCCATTCGTTAAATTACTCATGCTTCTGTAATGACATGGAAATGCTTCTAACTCTCGCCAGCTAGGGAGGCTGGACGTGTTTCAGAATGCACAATGCGTGAAGGTCAATCCGGACTCCCCTCAGAAGCAAGTTCGGTTCTTAACACTCTCAGGTGAACTTGACAATTGCACTTTATTGGCCGTTCATATCTGGACTAGTTTTTTTTCTCTTGTGTTGTCCTGCAAGCCTGAGCAGACTTTGAATAAGGCTTACTTATAGCTTTCTATATCATTTGCACATTTTGAATCTGATGCTCGTTTTAGCCCACTACTTAGTGTGTGCTCAAGTTTGTCATACATACTCAATCAGGTTGAACATTTTTGTTTTTTTTTACCAATGTTGCTACTGGAATCATTCAGGTGATAAGAAGCTGCTGACTCCGCAACCAAGGCTCAGGACGGGATTTTTCTCCATTCTAGAATCTCGGATGGTACCCACCGGATGCATTCTGGAAGCATGCACTTCTGTCGGCGCAGCCAAATACGGAAGGCCCATAGGTCTAGATGAAAAGATTAAGGTGGATCTCATTGTGATTGGGTCGGTTGCAGTGGATCCAAGTACAGGAGCACGACTAGGGAAGGGTGAGGTAATTATTTTCTTCTTGCATATGCAGTTGAAAATTTGAAGTAGAGTTGATTTTGTTGGTCTTTTCTGTAACAGAATAATATCAGTAGTAGTAGAGTACACACTATGCTTCACGAAAAGAAGCGTGCACATAAGCTCCCCTACCGCTTTTCATTCTTCCTTAGACAGAAACTAAACAGGATCAACTGTTGACCTGTTCCAATTTGGGTACTGCCTTGAAAGTGAATTATGCTTTGTTTTTCTCGTTTCTCACCTGTAATTTTATCTATGAACATCAACTGTAGGGATTTGCGGAGCTGGAATATGGGATGCTTCGTTATATGGGAGCTATAGATGATTCAACCATGATAGTAACGACTGGTCAGTATTAATTATATATTTAACTCGTAATCCATTTTTATACAGATCTAATTGGTTTGGCGTCGTAGGAACTAGGATGATTATATATTCTTAGTGACAGCTTTCTGTGTATTTTCTCTAAAAGAAAATTGCCTGACCATCTTTTTTATGTGTTAGCCTGTGGCTAATTGCACCTAACTTACAGTTATAATCGTAGAAATGGTTGAGATGCAATCTGGTGGATACTGTTTTCCCACTACAATCCACAATCCTGATCGTATTTCAGTGACCTTTTTCAAAAGAATCATCTTCAGGGACATTAGGGGGAAACAATTGGTGTTCGATTAGTTTATATTTGATAGATTTTTGCTCATATGAACCTTGACTAATCACAAATCCAGTAGTTTTAACTGCCAATTTTTTCTACAAGTACAGTGCATGACAAACAATTAGTGGATGACATTCCAGTTGAAAAGCTGCTAATTCATGATGTACCGGTTGATATTATCTGCACCCCAACTCAGGTCATCTTAACAAATACTGCAATCCCGAAGCCACAAGGTTTGACTGATGCTGTCACTTGGTATACTTGCAAACAAAGCTTCCACGACCAGATTTTGAAGAACTTGTGTATGCAGGGATTTACTGGGAAAAACTATCTCCAGAAAAATTGGGCCAAATTCGAATTCTCAGAGAGCTGAAGAGACGCATAGAACAAGAGACGGGAACAATACTTCCTTGCGGGCCTTCTGAGAATCTACCACCAACAGCTCAGCGGAGCAGAAGAAGAAGGCGGTAACTAAGTGTGTGTATCATAACTGATTCTACTGAATACGGTGTTACATACAGTTTAGGGCAAATTAAGGTATGTTAAGTACTGCGTGGTTCAAATAATTTTCTATGAAGACTTGTTTAGATCATAAAATGGTTACTTCCTCCGGTCCATATTAATGTTCACAACTTTGTCTAGATTCGTAATGTATCTAGTTAAGTATTTAGTCTAGATACATCCGAATCTCGACAAATCTGAGAACAATAATATGGATTGGAGGGAGTACTAGTTTTCACCTTTTACGTTAAAAGCCAATAAGGATTGGGAAAACTGCCACTTTTCATTGAAGAAATAAAGATTATCCTTGCAGCAGAGACACCTTAAGGTAAAGTTGTGAAGCCAGGAAGGAATTTATGCACTTTTTTCCCTAGGTTTCTAGGGTTCCCGACATCCTCTTGCGCCCCCCCACAAGAGTCACCAAATCTTACCACAATTTAATCGCGATCGACGTCTGTTTGGAACCCTAGCGGAGGGGAGGTGATCTTTCAGGTTTCTCAAGCACGTTCCCTGGGTGAGGAGTAGGTTGCATGGTAGAACCTCCATTGTTGCCGCCGCCATCGGCGGAAAAACCTACGGAGCAGCTTTCGGCGGCGCCACCAAGTATGGCAGAGCAGGGGAACTGGGCGAGTGGATCTGGCCCAGTGGATTTTGAGAAAGAATTAGAGGATCGATTTGATGGCTTAGATCTCCACGGAGAGGAAGAATCTGACCTGGATTTTTCGGAGGAAATTGATGAACTAGTTGGAGATGTGAGATGGCTTGCGTTGTTTAGGGTTCATACCTCAAAACCCTTTAGTCATGCAGCTCTCTTTAAGCAGATGAGGAATGCGTGGGCCTCGCGAAAGATGTCACGTTCAAGGCAAGAGGACCAAACTTGTTCTTGGTGCAATTCCAATGCCTTGGTGACTGGAATAGGGTTATGGAAGGGGGTCCATGGCTGTTTCGTGGATCTGCTGTTGTGATGGTAGAGTATGATGGATTCTCTAATGTTGATGACTACGAATTGGATAAAGTTCCGGTATGGGCACGAATCCAAGGTATCCCAGAGGGTTTGATGAAGAAAAAAGAGTTAGCAGAGAAGGTAGCCAAGAAGGTGGGTGAGCCCCCCTTTAATGTCATTGTTAATGAAGGCTCCATTAATCCTGCAAAATACTTGCATGCTAGGGTTTTTCTGGACTTGAACAAACCGTTGGTGCGCTTTGTCCTAATAACTCTGAAGGAGAGAAAGAAGTATCCGGTTCAATATGAGAAACTCCCAGATTTCTGCAGCTTCTGTGGGTTGATAGGACATGAAGTGATGGAGTGCGGCGATGGGGTACATGATGCCGAGATGTGTCAATGGGGAGATTGGCTAAAAGTTGTGTTTGAACCCCCTACCTCCATGGGGGCTGGGAGAGGGGCTGGTAATCGAGGAGGCTTTGGAAGAGATGGAGGTCGCGGTAGGGGTTTTACCCCTGAAAATTCGACTGAATATGAGGATGATGAGATGGATATCGGTACAAATGACCTCAATGGGAACCAACCACAGGTTCAGAGGAAACGAGCTGGGGCGGGTTACGCAATTGCTAGTAAGGATCTTGAAGTTCCTCCTGTGTTAGTGTCGGATAAGGTTCTTCAGCTTGAGAATTCTACGAGTTCAATGGTAAACAAACCTATGTCTTCCCCACAAAAGATCCAGGATCCAAAAAGAAGGAGAACAGCAGAGGAGGGTGTGAAGGAAATGGAAACAGATATGATATCGGCGGCCTCCTCCGGGAAGGACCGCCGGGAGCAATGATAACTTCAGGATGGAACTGTCAGGGGATGAAGACATCCCCGGCAGTTCTAGCGCTTCTGGAGATCCAGAGGCAAATAAAACCAGATGTGATGTTTCTGTCTGAATCGCATTTGGGAAAGGCTAATGCAGAAAAACTAATGAGGAAATTGAGATTTGATTGCATGCTGATCCATGAGAGTAATGGAAGGAGTGGTGGTCTTATACTCTTCTGGAAAAAGGAAATAAAAATAGTTGAGAAGAGGGTAGAAAAAAAATTCATTGATGTGATTGTTGAGGGAGATACCCCTTGGCGGTTGACGAGGTTCTATGGAGAGCCTAAGTGGGAGGATAAACACAAGTCCTGGGAGTATATTAGAGGATTGCATTCACAAATGAATATGTCCTGATTAATACTGGGAGATTTTAACGAAATATTGTTCTCATGGGAGAAAGAAGGAGGTGCACCCCGTGCTCAACGTTACATGTCAGCTTTCCAAGATTGTTTAACATCATGTGGTCTTGAGGATTTGGGGTATACCGGTGATAAGTTTACTTGGCAAAGAGGAAAAATGAGAGAAAGGTTGGATAGGGCTGTAGCTAATGCGGAATGGAACAATCTGTTTCCACAAGCTAAGGTGGTAAACGGAGAACAAACAAAGAGTGATCATAGGCCGGTGTCGGTGGATACCGATTATCTGGCTGGCGTACATGCAACAAAACCTCCATCTAAACGGTTTGAAGCGCGCTGGCTGCAAGAGGAGACAGTTGAGCTCATTGTCCAGAATGCATGGAATAGAGCTTCATCAAGGAGCATATTTCCAAAACTTATGGAGAAAACGGAGGAGATTCATTCTGAACTGCATGTGTGGGACAGGAGGGAATTGAAGGGGCCACGAAGACGGATTGACGCCCTTAAGAAAGAACTAGAACAGCTGAGACGTGGCCCTTTGTCTGATGATTCTATTGCCGAGCAAAAGGAGCTCCTGCTGAAAAAACTGGTTGCACCATGGTGATAGTAACACCAGTTTTTTCATAATTTTGCAAGTGCAAGAAAAAAGCAGAATACGATTAAGTATTTAATTGATGACGCTGGAGCAAAATGGGAAGACCCCCAGGGTATAAGTAATCTGATAAAATTCTATTTTGAAGGTTTATTCACCTCAGAGGTTATCGATCCAAATGAGGATGTCCTAAATAAAGTCCCAACAAGGGTAACTGAGGAGATGAACCGGGACTTGATTCGACCATTCAGAAGAGAAGAGGTTAAAAAGGCACTGTTCCAAATTGGGGATTTAAAAGCCCCAGGTCCTGATGGACTACATGCCATTTTTTATAAAAGATTTGGCATATTTTGGGCGATGAGCTAACAAAGGAGGTCTTAGAGGCTGTCAATTCTGGAGTTATTCCACATGGCTGGAACGATACGGTGGTTGTTTTAATTCCTAAAGTTGAAAGTGCGGAGAAGATTACTCAATATCATCCTATCAGTCTATGCGACATGGTATACAAGGTTATCTCTAAGATGTTGGCTAACAGACTTAAGTTGATTCTTCCAGAGGTAATTTGTCAGAACCAAAGTGCATTTGTCCCTGGTCGTTTAATAACTGATAATATTCTTATTGCCTATGAGAGTATTCATACAATTAAAAAGAAACAAGGTAAGAAGGGACTCTGTGCAGTGAAACTTGACATGCACAAAGCCTACGATCGTGTGGAGTGGTGTTTCTTGGAGAAAATGATGTTGAAGCTTGGTTTTCATCACCGATGGGTGAGGTTGATGATGGCCTGTATTTCGTCGGTAAGATACAAAATTCGGTTTAATTCAAATGAGACTGAATTTTTTACACCGTCAAGAGGTATTCGGCAGGGCGATCCTCTCTCGCCATATCTTTTTTTGCTTTGTGTAGAAGGTCTTTCCGCACTGCTTAACCATGCAGAAACGGAGAGGACTTTGGTTGGCGTAAGAGTGTGTCGTGATGCACCTATGGTATCACACCTCCTGTTTGCAGATGACTCGTTGATTTTAATGGAGGCCACTAAAGACAATGCAAGAGTTGTAAAGCAAATTTTGAATTTATATTGTGATAGTTCGGGTCAGTTGGTGCGTGCGGCAAAGTGTAGTATATTTTTTAGTCCCAATACACGTGTGGAGGAAAGGGTGGAAGGATGCCAAGTTCTGGATATTTGGACTGAATCACTAAATGATAAGTACCTTGGTTTACCTGCAATGATAGGTGCACAAAGAAGTGATTGTTTCAAACACCTGGTAGAAAGAATTTTGGCTCTCATTAGTGGATGGAAGGAAAAAATGCTATCTATTGGGGGAAAAGAAGCTCTTATTAAGGCGGTTGCTCAAGCCATTCCAGTGTTTGCGATGACAGTATTCAAGATTCCGAAAAAAAATTGTAAAGAAATTACTGATGCTATTTCACAGCTTTGGTGGGGTGATGATGATGACCACAAAAGGATACATTGGCTTGCATGGTGGAAACTCTGCCGTTCCGAAAGATAAAGGAGGCATGGGATTTCGTGATCTTCACACTTTTAACTCAGCAATGTTGGAGATTGATGGAGCAACCTGATTTCCTCTGCGCGAGAGTACTAAGGGCTAGATATTATCCGGATGGAAATCCTTTAAATGCCAAGCTAAAAAGTGGAAGTTTCTTTACTTGGCAGAGTGTTCTACATGGTATGTAAACCTTTAAGCGTGGGTGTATATGGAGAGTAGGCAATGGGACTCAGATCAACATATGGGAAGACCCGTGGATACCTACAAGTTCAACAAGGAAAATGTATACACCGAGAGGAAATATTATTTTGACTAGAGTGAGTGACTTGATTGATCCAATTACGGGAACTTGGGATGAAGAACTTATTAGAGAGAATTTTTGGTCAGTTGATGTGAACAGAATACTTGAAATTCCAATTTCCCCGTCAGGTATGCAAGATTTTGTGGCTTGGCATTATACTAAATCTGGTTTTTTCTCGGTGCGATCTGCATATCATTTAGAGTGGGATGCCGCCATCCTGATGTGATGAGCCTGGAGGGTTCGGATGGTAATAAAGTGTGGAGGAAACTTTGGCACTTGAATATTCCAGCTAAGATAAAGATCTTTGGATGGCGAGTGTTGCATGGCATGTTACCCTGTCGAGGGATTCTAGCAAATCGGCACATTGGGAACAGCAGCCTATGTCCAATGTGCAACGTAGGGTGTGAAGATATATTACATACGCTGTTTAGTTGCCCTAGAGCTAAGCAAGTCTGGATAAATCTTGGTATGTGGAATATCATCTCTGAAAGCTTCCAAGTGGATCGGTCGGGTTCAGCTATCTTAGAACATATGATCATGAACCCGGGTGAGTGCCTGGCGCTTGGAAACATTGGATATTCTGAAATTATTCTAACGGGAGTTTGATATATTTGGTGGGAAAGGAGACAATTTACACATGGTGAAAATATTCAGCGCCCACATAGAAGTGCCATGTCCATTGGTGTGCTAGCTACAAATTATTGGAGAGCTAAAAAGAAGCCTGTTGAAAGAAAAACAGAGACATGGAAATGCCCAACTGAAGGCGTTATAAAAATAAATGTTGACGCTGCATATGATGAGGATTTAGGAAAGGGAGCCATGCGAGTTATTGCAAGAGATTTTACGGGTAAATTTATTGCGGCAAGTTGCAAGGAACTTCATTTTGTCACTGATGCGATGATGGCTGAAGCATATGCTCTGAGGGAGGGGTTGAGTCTAGCTCAACTCCTTGGTGGAAACAAATTTATTATCCAATCAGACAATGCTTTGGTAATTGAAACTATTGAAGCTGGAGGGTTTTCTGCAACTTCATCAGCAGCAATATTCGACGACTGCAGAATTCTTTCCTCGGGTTTTAGAGAAATATTATTTGAGAAGTGTCAAAGGGAAGCGAACGGAGTTGCACATGAGCTTGCTAGGCATAGTTTTTTAACTCATTCAGATTGTATATGGGACGATGAGCCCCCTAGCTTTTTACTTCCTAGTATCATAAACGATGTAACTCTTGTCTAAGCGGCTGCAAGTTTCAGACGCACTCTTGTTCCTTACCAGGGTACCTAAGGGGACTGGAAGGTTTTAATGAGGCGGCTTGCACGCCTAATATATAATTATTCAAAAAAAAGAAGTCTAATATATAATTGTTCAAAAAAAAGAAAGTTGTGAAGCCAGGAAACCCGAAGTGCAAAAGCGCACCTATGAGCCAAGACCAAGTATGGAAATTATATATTTCTGGACTGCATATCAGCACATGTAAAAACCTAACAAACCCAGTTCCATTGTTATAGAGAAGATTGGACAGCTGCTGGTCATAAACAAAATACCAACTAATCGGTCATTCTCTTTGTTAAAATAGTAGACTCGGGTGTTGTTGCCCTAGAATTGCTGTAACTATAACCATCCCCGGTTGTATTGCGACGACACCCACAACTAGCGAGAAGTCATTATCAATTTATATCTCGTGCCCACTGAGAGAATTTCGGAGATAAATATGTACAAGTACAACCACCGTGGATGGGTGTTACAGTATATGTTTCAGTTGGCTCTTAGTGACAGCTAGTATCCCACTGAGACTTCTCTGTGATCTTGATCTATAATATCGGTGTCTGTCCATGACTTATCTGCTGAGGAAGAGGCGGATCCGTAGTGCCGTAGTGGTAGTGAGTACAGTAGACATATACACGGTCAACGAATGACTTGGGAAAGCAAAATTCCATACAATCCCAAATTCTATGTTCAGATTTCTTTGACCCAAATTGCCGGTTCTGGCATGGGGACAGCACAACAGTCTCTGGAATATTGTGTTGGTCTCTCAAACTGCCTTGGAGGTTTTTCACGAAAGGGATAGTGAACTCGTCTTTGTCTCGACTTCCCATGGGAATTTGAAGGAGGTACTTACTCATGTCAAAACAGTCAAAGCGCACGTGTGTCCTGGTCCTGGCGCTTGCGGCGTTGCGTGATTGGCTTTTGTGTCCCTGTCCTCCATTACCAGAGCTGTGACCAATTTGTACAAGCACATGCATGCATTCTTTTTTTTTTTTTTTTTTGCGGGTACATCAGTACATGCACATGCATGCATTCTTCTCACAAAGATTACTAGGGCAGAAAGTAAGTGAAAGGAAGGAAGGAAGTCATCAAGTAACAAATTGTGAATGCTGAAAAGATTAGCTGAAGGATCTAACCAGCTTATCCAAAAGTTTCCTGGTTCCAACGTGTGAATGAAGCCTTGTTTGCATCCTCTAATTCTAGGACCATATCCGTGTCTCAACAATCTCTCAGGTGTGTAAATATGATGTGACCATATCCTTGTCGTATACCCTTGATTTTCTTAATAATATATTCATATGCTCTTACGTCTTGCACTTTTGGTCTCGAGTTCCAACTAAATCTGAGTGAGTGTGTATGCTTTGTTTCTATCATTGTATGGCTAGACAGGTCCAATCCGTACAAAGTCAAAAGACGTCTCTGCCGACGGAGATGCGCCGCGGCGACGTCGGCGTACGGCAAGCTTGGAACGACGCGCGTTTGACAAGTTCGAGTTTACACTCCGCCCTATGAGTTAACCCTTAAACAAATTGCAAACAAGTTTTTCCTCAATAAAATAGATCAAGATGATAGCAATTGCATTAGCCTCTACACTAGGGATGCAAGTGGACAGTCCGGCGGACCGGGCGGACAGTCCACCTAATTAGTGCAGTGAGTGGATGGTTAATGATAGATGAGTATGTTAATATAGTCTAATGAATCAATTTGACGAGGCGGACAGGTCTTGGTGCTGTAGCGGACGTCCGCCTGCATCGCTACTCTACACCAACACAATATCAAGAGCTAGTTAAAAAATCGAGGATTTACACCGTCAAATTAGTAACAAAGAAAAAACTAACAAAACAAATGCAACAAACTTTAGCATCAATCACCAATGGTAGCAACTCGAGGAAACAAGAGAGGTGATCCAACAACGGCGTATTTAAGAAGGAAACAACGCCGACATTACTAGATCCAACCACAAAAGTCAAATCATGCTGACATTACTAGATCCAACCACAGAAGTCAGATCATGATTTTTCACCTAAAGAAATGTTTGAGCAAACTCTAGACAATGCCTTCAATAAGGAACGTCACCATTGCTAGGTTTCACCCCTAGAACACGAGACACAACACTCAAACAACAACACCACATCGAAGGCGTCATGTGTCGTCACCTCGGTTGATCGCACAACTGCACGCACCACCTGATGGGACTTATCCACGCAACTAGAAAAATATGTGTTCATGATGTTGACTAGACGCGCCCAGGGATGGCCGACATCAACACTCATCCTCTAACACCAAGGGTCCGCCCATGTTGAGCCGATAGGCCAATCAAGTGAGGCACATTGGACAAGGTATGCAACCACACATCGAGAAAATTAAGAGTCACTTGATATGTTGTTGCGGACACCTTCGTGTGCAATGTCAAGCATCCCAACCCCTGCACCTAGCGGGTGATGACCAATCACTGGAGCGCATTGCCGGGAACCTCCAATGAAGGGCGAAGCCTACCGACGTTGCGCTCTATAGGGACCGTTCCTTCGGACTGGGATTAGGAAGATTCATTGTCGTCGTTGCTACCGTCCAAAAAGATCCACCGTCGCCGCAATCGAGATAAGAAGGCCTCCGTCGTGTCACCCTAGGTGATGTTGATGCCAATACCGGTCGTGGCGCTGCCCTCGTAGCCACAATGGCATAGCTGCCATAGTGTACACGGTCCCTGTGTAGGTCACACACGACAGTATCCCAATCGTGAAGGAAATATGCCCTGAGAGGCAATAATAAAGTTGTTATTATGTATTCCTTGTATATGATAGATGTTTATTTTGCATGCTATAATTGTATTGATAGGAAACATCAATACATGTGTGTTTAATAAACAAAAGGGTTCCTAGTTATGCCTCTCTTATAGACTAGCTTGTTGATTAACAAGATGATCAAGGTTTCCTGATCATGGACATTGGATGTTGTTAATAACAAGGTCACAGCATTTGTGAAATGATGTGATGAACATTCATCCGAAGTATAGCATTACGATCAAGTCATTATGTTTTTATTGCTATAACATCATACAAAGTAGTCTTAGTCCTCAGACCATGAGATCATGTTAATTGCTAACACCGAAAGAGTATCTTAATAACATCAAACGTCACACCGTAACAGGGTGACCATAAAGGTGGGTTCAGTGCTATGAAGGTGTTATGTTGAGACTCATGGATCAAGAGTGGAATTTATCAATCCCGATGACGGATAGATATACTCTGGGCCCTCTCGGTGATATCACATTAAGATAGCTTGCAAGCAAGTGATGTGATCACTAGAATGTTATATCACGAAGCGAAAAGAGTGCATGTCGGTAACGAGATCAAACTAGGTATTTGGATACCGATGATCGAATCTCGGACATGTATTATATCATGAGACAAAGGGATTAAATTGCTAACGTTAAAGGTTCTCACGATCATAGAAGTCATCGTTGAATATGCAGGAGTCAGTATGGATCTCCAGGTCCCGCTTCTGATTATTGATTTGAGAGGAGTCTCAATCATGTCTGCATTATTCGCGAACCGTAGGGTGACACACTTAAGGGTTGTCGGACACCATTTAGGAGCACATATGTTCCAGACAAAAGGTTTGCAAAGCGCAGGAAATGTTTCGATAGAAACCGGAATTGTTTCGGGTGAAATTGCAGAAAGTGGTTCTACATGTGATATTGAAATGTTGCAAGGGGTTTTATGTGAATGTTTGTTAATTAAAGTAATTAACAAAATTCTGAATAAAATAAGTAAAAGAGTTTTATTAATTGAGAGTTGCATTTAATTTGGTGGAAATTAAATACATGTGAGTGGGATTTTGGGTGGAGGCCATGTTTATGTGAGTGGAGGTTCACCACATGAATGAAGGAGGAGAGTCCCCTCATGCTTGACTATGGGAGGAGGGTCTCCCTCCCTCCTATATAAAGCCCCCTCTCCCCTCTCACAAACCACACCTTCTCGTGAAGGATCTCTCTCCCCCTCTAGATATTCTCCCATGGTCTCGGATTAGCGAGATACATGTTCCCGGTGGCCTTGCGTCTGGAAGGAAGTTGCTGCTTCCGCTGATTCGCTGGAGCGAGGAGGTGGAGGTTGGCCGGTGGCTTGAACGTGTGTGCGAGGACGGATGCGCTGCTGATTTGCGGCGCTCGGACTTCCACACGATCTTGATATCGGCAAGCGTACGACTACATCAATCACGAGTTCCTACTCGTTAACAAAATTCGTTGTCTTCGAGGGTAAGTTCTCCATGGATATATGTCCACCAGTTGCTCTGTATCTAGTAGATAGATCTTGGCGTATAGTTCTCATCGTAGGAATTTTTTGTTTTCTATGCTGCGGACCCAACAAATCGGAGGCCGCCCTAGCCAAGTGCATGCGAGAGTCGAGATGGGGAGGAGGGGCACGAGGGATGAGAGTTCCGCCAAGCAGGCCCGTGGTGATGGCGACCAGCCTCCGCGCAGTTGTTGAACTCCAAGCCCTCGTGGGACAGCTGATCTCCAAGCCACCGCATGACGAGATCCTCGTCGTTGGCATCATCGGCACCCCACAAATATTCTAGCAATGGACTCCAGGAGCGGCCATGAGGGGGAGAGAGGTTGTGGCGGCGCATGTCGACTAGGGTTTCCCCCTTTGTCGCCTCGAGGGGACGGTGAGAAAGGGTATGCAAGCTATTTTTAAAAAAGACTTATTGTTAGAAAAACATGGCTCTAGTTATAGAAAAAATACTCCCTCCGTCTCGAAATAGATTCTGAGATTTCTTTAAATTTGGACGTATCAGATACATCCAAAATTTTCTCAGACATCTATTTTGAGACAGAGGGGGTACATAAGTTTCTATGGACAAGTCGATTCATAAATAGCTATAAAATTTAAGAATACGTCATGAAAAAATATACTCTCTCCGTTCCAAAATAAGTGACTTGACTTTTTCTAGATTTACATGTATCTATTTTGGGAGGGAGGGAGTATTGTTTTTATAGAAGAAGATATAGCTATTTCCAATCAACTGCTAATGTCTTGTCATTTTTGCACTGCACGAGTTTCTTTCGTTTAAGTTTATAGAAAACTAAAGGAGACCAATCAATAAAATTTGACATGAATTTTGCAGAAACTCCACAAAAAACACAAATAGTTGCCGCCAGTTACCCCTTTGCCGTCTGTCTAGACACGTTGACCGCGCGACGTGAACAATCGCCGACCTCATTTTTGACTTGTCGGTAGGTTTTACTTTGGCCGGGATCACACCCTACCTGTCAGCAGTAACGGTGATGTTCGGATTAACCCGACGGGTCATCCCGCCGCTGCGTCTGCTGATGATCATACAAGCCGTAGGCTGGCCACGCCGCTGCCGAGGTCACCGCCGGGTACGCCGTCCCGCTACCCTCGCCTCTGCTATCCGGCTGCAAGGGGTAGATCGCGGCGTCGGTTCCGAAGCTATAGAGCAGAGGACGCACTGGTGTTCTCGGCGTCGAGCCGCCGGGCACGTGCGATGGGTCGCCGGCGGCGCCCTGCAGGAACCTGGCGTACTGGGAGTACGCCTCCCCTCCGAAAATTGCCTGTGACTCAAGCAGCGCCTCCGGCCGCGGGGGCGGCGGCATTGCCAGTATCGGCGCCGGAGGAGGCTGCTGTCGAGGCGGCGGGATGGTGGCGGACTCCGGGAAGTTGAGCTTGGCGCGGCTGCCGCGGAACCCGAGCGCAGCGGCGTCGTAGGCGCGCGCGGCGGCCTCGGCGTCGTCAAAGGTCCCGAGCCACACGCGGGCCGCCTTGTGCGGGTCCCGTATCTCCGCCGCCCACTTCCCCCACGGCCGCTGGCGGACGCCCCGGTACCGCTTCCTGGGCGTGCTCTGGCCGCCGCCGCCGGAGTCGGTGGAGGATGGCGAGGGAAGCTCCTCATCGGCGGGCGCGGCACCGTGCTGCGAGTAGGATGCCGCCGCCGCCGCCGCCGCCGCTGCCGCGGACGCAGGCGAGTACGGCCCCGGCGTCGTTGTGTAGTCTGCGCGAATATCAAGAAACGGATCAGATCAAGAAAAGAATGTTTCGGTTACTGTACGGTCTTGAGGACGGCTGATTTTTCAATTTTAATACTCGCTCCAGCAATCAATTAGTTAGTCGTTATGTATGTTCTAGGTTGACTAGAGAGAACCGGTTTCTTGATGAGAAACAGATCCATATTATTGTTTTCAACTTTGTCTAGATATTATTTTTATGACCAGACAGAAATATGCTCCTCTGTTTTTTGCACACTTGCTCTGTTTTGTTTCATCGGCCAAAATGATGTTGGGATGAGAAGTTTTATTCGAATCTAGCAACTTTCTGAATAAATGTTCCTAGGCTTTCTGGATTGTACATGTTCGTTTGTACCGAGTCGGAGAGCTAGAAAGCTGATCGATATACTAGTATTGTACAGTTACATACCCCACCGATGTAGATGAGACGCGCATGGTAATACAAAATGTTAGCCTATGGTCACTACCTATTTAGTTGGTGTTTGATATTTGCAGTCTCAAATACGCAGTATAATAACACTTCAAACGTGCCTTCCGGTCACAGTATATTGTGGTCGTTAAAGCTGAACATAAATTGTTAGCGATCTACATTGTATATTATTGTTGCACACGCTAAAGAAAGCTGATAGGATACGACATTTGGAGAAGGAACACGTGTAGGATGCGCTCTCATGTCTTTGGCGGCTCCTTCCGTTTCAAACCTGTGTTAGTTTCGGGCATCGTGAGTTCACATGTGATGTACGAAGACGAAGAGGAGGAATACGATCGCGCTTCTCCTTTGGTTCCGGCTTGAAGTTGACGGAGAGGTGTGAAACACACGCGCCTGGCGCGGCATGCGCTCATACACGTATCCTCAGACGTATACGTACTTATCCAATCATTCGTGCTAACAGATATATACACGTATCTATTCATTTTTTAACCTGACTAAGATTTGCATTAACGTTTCAAACCGAGCAACTAAATCCTGCATACACACGCCACAGTCCCAGTTTTTTGCTTCCGTCTCTCGCCAACAGCGAGGGGGTTGTTGAGTTGCCAGGAGAAATGGATCAGTGCAAAGAAACGTGCCGAGAGGAGGTCGTTAGGACTGTCGATCTTTGTTTAAGGCCAATATACTAGAGTACTACTGTATTTTACTAGCGCACGCACGCACGTCGTTTTACGCGTGTTGCACATAATGTGAATGCATGGAACCAATGCATGATCGACCGATCGTCTCATGTACGTACCGGCGGGGAGAAACGAAGAGGCCGACGGCGCGGCAGCCGCGCCGTCGCCGCCCCCGTACGACGTCGACCACCACGCCTCGTCCGTGAAAGCATCCTGCTCGGCGGGCCTCTTCGTGGAAGAAGACGCCGCGGTGGCACCCTCTCCGGCGCCGGCCACGACCTTGGCCAGCGCCGACACCATGGTCGACATCTCATGCGCCTGCCTGCTCCGCCACATCGTCGTAGTCGGCGGCGGTGGCAGTGCAGCAGCCTCCGGTTCGTCTCCTCGGTCGTCGTCGCCGGCGGCGGTGAGCCGCCGCCGTTGCTCAACTGGGTCCGCCACCCCGGCACCGCAGCACATGAACCCACTTAGCTATAGCCTAGCTCTAGACGACTCCTAGCGTACTTACGTGGCTAGCTACGTGATATGCAGGCGCGACCTTTTCACAAATATGTTTCAGTTCCTCTCTCACCGAACAACTATATATAGATAGAGGGGTAGAGAGATTCAGGTGAAGCGAGCTGCCTTAAGCAGTAAGGGATACTTAACTTAGAGTACTACGTGTGTTTGATTATCTAGTGATTAATAAATTGCTGTGGGTTTGTAGCTAAAGGTATAAAATTAACACCGTCATTGGAACAGTGATCTATATATATCTAGCTATCCACATACAACGCATTTTGTATAACCTAACGTTGCTTGCTTCTTCTGGTACCAATGTATCTGGCGCGTTCAGTTCCGATTCCAACTTGTGCTGCCATTCTTTTTTCTTACCTGGTGTCGGCAACTTTTCTGTGTACACACGATCGATTAGTTATTTCTGTTATTAATTTACTTGCTTCATCTCATAAGTTGACACCTTCAGGGACAATCATCTGTCTATCTATGAACTAAATTTAGTATGGATTAGTTTTAGTTTTTGGTAGGTTGAAGCTTCCTTAAATTAAATTAATAAAGAAACAAAAGAGAAGTGTTCAATGTCACGTTTGGTCATCTTAGACTCAGTTTGCATTTCCCTTCTTGAATACACATTCAACTTAATTGGTTTGCCTTTCTTGAATACACATTCAACTTAATTGGTTTGCCTTTCTTGAATGTGACGTTTTTGCTATATATTTAAATTTGATTGCTTGTTTGACAAAAAATAAATTTGAAAAGGAGGCAAAAAAATATCATCTCGTTAATCAAGAGGAGTGTTGAGGGTTTCTTGCAGAAAACTGAATCAAACTTGAATTATATATATAGCTTGTAGATTGTAAAAGAAACATCTAAATAGAAGTCACAACATGTAGATGGGCTCGTGATTATTTGAGTTGATAGCATAAAACTACTAGTTTTCGTGTTAATTTTTCCCAATTCATACCAGTCACCTTCCAGATCGCAGAAAACTATCAGATTGAATTCAAGTTGTCGCAAAAAGGACTGATCGCTGTCTGATGGCGAATTGACACGGTTTATAACAACGGGGCCCACCTATTAGGGCCACGTGGCCCTCATTAGGCGCCACCCCGACACACCCGGTAACGGCCGTTAACCGGCGTCGCTTCTTAAGTGGGGCCCGCCTCGGGGTGGACCTCAGTCTCCGCCCTTCTCCCATTGCCTTCTTCCCCGAGCTCGGTGCTGCGTCGCTGCCACCGCTTGCCCACCGCCGTCTGCCTGCGCCTCCCCACCGCTGTCGTCGCCATGCCCAGCTGGAATAACAGGTCCTCCTCCAGCGGGAGCATTTTAGAGGTAAGGGCTCTGGTTCCTTCAGCGATTTAGGGTTAGGGTTTCGGTCAATTTGGGATTTTTTTGATTTCCCCAGATTCCCATGGATTAAACTCGATTTCCTCTTTGATTAGGAATTCACTGCGCTTGATCATGCTCCCGCTACGGCTGATGACCCAACATTCTATGGAATCGCTGATGATTTCCCTGAGCTCTGTTGTGGCCACAAGTTGCCACTATGGAAATGTGTTGCATTTCAAGGGTTCAACACGGGCAGAAAGTTCGACCTGTGTCAAGTGGGACATGTAAGTTTCCTTAAACTATGTAATATGGAAATTGTTGCTGCAATCATCATCTGCTTATATGTAATGCTTAGTGATCAGAACAGTTAATATGGAATGTTTAGTTAATGTGGAACCATTATCTTGTTCAGAACATTATATTGTTCAGTTAATATGGAATGCTTAATGGACGGAATTGTTCGTGTTATTATATAGTGATCATCATCTTAACTCTGAACATATAGGTAGTATAAGCCCAGTATAATTGTTGTTTTTGTTACAGCAAGAAGGACATGAACTCATATATGTAGACTAATCTGGAACATTGTTTTAATCCTTGTACAACAGGTCAATAATTGTGGATTTCATAGTTGTATAGATCCAGAGTGGCCTGACACTATGAAGAATGCATTGGCTAGGTTGTGGGAAATGTACAATGAAAGTAATAGTGCAAGAATTGAAGAGAGGTATGAGAGTTCCAAGATGCCGAAGGATCTTTCTGGAGAGAAAGAAAAAGCTATCAAGAAACATGCATGCCTTATTGCAGAATGTAACAAGTTTCTTGAGGAGTCTGGGAAGAAGGCTATGGAAGAAAACAGGAGAAGGATTTACAGTGAGACTGAGCAGGAAGAACAGATGGAGAAGTACATAGCAGGGTTGAAGAATAAAGTGGAGGTCTACAAGAAAGCTAATGGAGAATTGAAGAATGTGTTGAAAACCCAAGCATGAGTTTATAAGGAGAAACAGAAGAATTTGGAGGATGAAAAACAGGCTCTAAAAGAGGAGAAGAAAAAAATAGAGTACAGTCTGTTTGAACTTTTCAATGCCTCTGATAGTAACAAGGAGAAGAT
Organism: Avena insularis; assembly: GCA_023614405.1. NCBI lineage: Eukaryota > Viridiplantae > Streptophyta > Magnoliopsida > Poales > Poaceae > Avena > Avena insularis. The sequence goes on along the minus strand of CM042692.1, from coordinate 302,729,844 downwards.
CAAGAGGATCAAAGCAATATGTGATGAGTAGTGATGAAGTACCTACCTAGTTTGTTGCCCATTTATGTAATGCTTGTGTAAGAACCCTTTTATATGTGTTGTGTAAGAACCCTACTCCATGCCTTGCGTAAGAACCTATTTGTGCAATCCATTGTTAGAATGGATGTTGAACTTATTCTTTTAATGGATGTCAAGCTAGTAATGGATGTTGAACTTATTGTGATAATTTCGGTCTATGTTTTAAAATTATGAATTATTGTGGTAATACTAATAGCTTGTGTAGTTGGGCTCTTTGTTTGTCAAATGCACCTTTAATAGAAGGTATACTATGTTGTCGAGAACCCTCGAGGGGTATTGACAACTTTTTATAGCCACCTTTAATATAAGGTATACTATGTTGTCGAGAACCCTCGAGGGGTCTTGACAACTTTTTATAGCCACCTTTAATAGAACTTTCTTAAGTGCATCCATAAAACAACACTATTGACATATTAACAAAGATAATTCAACACCAATCACAGCATCACTATCAAATTGAAAGGTAGTCTTAAACAACAAAGATTCATACATAGTTTTGAAGATGATAGGATTCATACATGGTTTTGCACACATGATAGTCTTAAACAAGTTCTTCCCAGGACATCAGTACATAGTCTTACACATACTCAGTTCCAAATTGTTTGAAATGGACATGCCCACATTTCAAGCATCCTTAACAAAATCAGATTTCTTCTTGTTGTAGCTTGAATGCTTCCCAGCATTAAGGTACCCTGTTATCCTTGCTATGAGTTTGGTTGGCCTTTTGCCAGGCCTTGTTGGTGCAGAACTGGAACCACCTTCAGCAGCACTCCTAGGTGCAGAGAAGGGTCTTGGGCATGTAGCTCTTGGAGGGGCCGGTGTAGTTCTTGCTGGAGTAGTATCCCTTGGAGGTGCTGGTGCTATTGGAGGGGCTGGTGCAGTTCTTGCTGGACTAGTACCAGTCTGCCTTGGAGGTACTAGTGATGTTGGAGGGGCTGGTGCAGTTCTTGATGGACTAGTACCAGGCTGCCTTGGAGGTGCTGCTGCTGTAGTACCAGATATAGATGCACATTATGACTGCAAGCAATAAACAAGGTGAGGAATTAATAAACATTCTGAATGCAAAAAGGGTAAGGAATTAGTAAACCAGATGGAGATGCGCATTACCATGTTGATTTGTTTCTTAACTGCCAGGTTAGGTTTCAATTGAACATTGCAGGTGGTGTACCTATGGCCCGTGAGCTTGCAATTGCTGCAAGTTATTGTCCCCATTGTAGAAGTATCTCTAGGTGCTCGCACCTCAAGTGCTCCTTTCCCGCTTGTTGTTTGCTCCCTTCTAGGTTTGTCTCTAAAGACTGGAGGATCAATATCTGTAGTGCATGTCCTTGTCCAGTCATCAGGTCCAGGTACAAGGTAAATTGTGTGCTAGTAGGCAGCCAGGTAAGTTTTTTTTTTAATAAATCATGCACATAGTCCTCAGGTTATTGCTTAATTTTCATGATTGCAGCCACTGCATGATTGCAAGGAATCCCTGTGACATTCCATTTCCTACATGAGCATGTTTTTGCCCTGAGATCCACTGTAAGGATTCTAGCTCCAGATGTGACTTGCCATAAACCAATCTTAGTGTTCTTAGCAATGCAATCCCTAGAATACTTCTTGGATTCTGCTAGGAGTTCAGAATAAGTAGGTGTAATTTCCCAATAGGATCTCTCCATCTTTTCCTTGATCCCACTATACCTCACCATCGTTTTGTCTCTTATCCCTTCAAGCATTGTTCTGATTGGCTTGTTTCTAACATTCAAGAGCATCTTATTAAAAACCTCACTGAGGTTGTTCACTACTAGGTTTGTCTTGCATGGTGTGTCAAACAAATGCCTAGCCCAATTTTCAGGTGGGATTTGAACTAGCCAATTGTAAGCTTCTTCACAGTCATCTTTTAGAGCTTGCATTGCAAGGTCAAAACCAGCTCTAGTGTATGAATATGAAGCTACAAGCATGTGTTTCTTAAGTTCTTCTCCTCTGAAACCAGCTATCTAGAAATTTGCATATACATGCCTAACACAATATCTCTGTGGTGAGTTTGGGAATAATCTGGATATTGCTTTAAGCAGTCCCTACAGAATTATGTTTCTCTAGGTTTAGTACCTTCTACGTATCAGAGTTCATGGCAATGCAATACTATAATAATAAATGCACTTGAAAAAAAGATTTAGATGGGTTTAGTACCTTCTTCCTATCAGAGATGATGGTATAGTTACCAAAGTTAGAACCCTCTCCTAAGCAATACTTTAGTTGGGTTAAAAACCACATCCAGCTAGCTATGTCTTCTTTGTCAACCACACCAAAGGCAATGGGAAAAATATTGTTATTCCCATCCCTTCCAGTAGCTACAAGAATATATTGTCTAGTGGTGAGTTTTATGAAACATTCATCCAAACCTAGATTGCATAACAAAGAAAAATTAGCCAAAAGTAAAGCTAGCTAAGATTGATATTATGAAATATCCATTATTCCAAACAAATAAGTAGCATTAAGGTTACCTATAAAGGGTCTGCATCCATTTAAAAATCCCCCCTTTAAAGCATTTAGGCAAATAAATAGCCCATGAAATCTAGGATTTGGGCTAGGATGCTCAACAAGCTCCTTAGTTGTCACCACACACCTACTTCTTAGATTTGTATCAAGCACAACCTGCAGATAATCCCTCAGACGTGTGTACTGACTCTTTTGATCACTAATCACACACTTGAATGCTTTAGTCCTAGCCCTATAAGCTTTGCTTCTTGGAATTTGTACACCAAATTTCTGCCTAGCATTGTCCATGAGAGTATCCACACTTGTCTTAGGATCAACTCTCATAGCCTGCTCAGATTGATGAGCTACCCAATTAATAGTGACCTTGGTGTTCTATCCACTAGGTATACATGTATGCAAGGCTCTAAATTTCCTAATTGTGAAGGTCTTCTCATGTGCAATCTTGGAAGCAGATATATAGAAAGGACATTTCTAAGGGGCTCCTCTCTCAGTACAATCAACAATGATCCTTTCACTAATATTTCTGTGATAGTGATAATTTCTCAGTTGTGCAATATGGTAAGTCCTAAGAGCAATTCTAAAATCGTAGACAGAGTTGAAGCAAAGTTTGAGACAAAATTGCTCATGGGGGTTAGCTCTGTTTGGATCATACCATATCCTCTTGGATGGTTTCTTCAATTTCCTCTTCCTTCCACAACTAACAGCAAATTTTGACACAAATCCATCATCATCAGAGCACAACTCATCAGGGCTGCACATCTCATCATCACTTGGGATAAAATAATAAGGTTCTTCAAAAGGAGCCTCATGATGAGACCTAGTAGTAGGACCTAGCCTCTTTGCTAGCTTCTTTGCAAATATGTCCGGTTCAGATGATTCTTCAACATCTAAGTCCTTATCTCCTTCTTCATCCTGGAATAACTCCTCAACCTTAGTATCTCCATCATAGTGAAGAAGCAGGTCTTCTCTCTGCCTCTTCTATTCATTGAGAAGCTCCAAGATTTCTGTCTCCTCATTATCCTCTGCTTCTCTATGTTGTTGATGCTCCTTTAATTTCCTAACAAGGTCAACCTCAGCTCCCACTAAAATATTGTGTTCATCACCATCATGTTGTCTATGTTTCCTATCCTCTCTCAATTTTCTAATTAAGGCCAGCTCAGCTTCAACTCCTTGATTCTGCTCTTTATTCACATGTGTTGTACTGAAACCAATCCTCTTCTTCATCACTAATGCATTCAACATCAATTGCATTTCCCTTCTGTAGATTGGAGCTTTGTTGTGTGCCAAAATACAAGGCTTCTGTAATATCAATAGCTACTAGGAAAAAATCATCATCATCAACAGGGATTATTTCTTATTCTTGTACTTGATCATCTGACAAATAAGTGACACCTTCTTTGTCAACTGAAAACGCAACATCCTCATGCAAAGGCTAAGCTTCTGTGCCTTCAATATTCAACTCAACAGGTCATGGGGTAGTTGAATCCAGTACAGTGATGTTGAGCAGCTTGTCATCCTCAAATTTCTTCAACATATTGTACACCTTTTCCATACTGTCAATTGTCTCTATTCCAGTCTTTTCTTTTCCTTTTTCTTCAACATAATACATCTTATTGTTGGTTCCATATACATACCCTTCTACAAGTGCTAACAAATTTAGCACTGTTATGTCTGATTGACCCAATGTTCTCTCTAAATTGTCTAGTCTAAGGAAATGGAACCTTATCTCCCATATGTCATCATCTAAACTTTATAAGTGAAATAAAAAACAACACTACAGTCAATTAATTACAGTGAATTACCTTATTTACTGCTAAATGTGCACCATTGATGACAACACATATGAAATTTCCTAAATACAGTCAATTAACTAAACTAATATTTACTAAAAACAAGTTCACCTATCTAATTTAAAGGATATGAACCACGATTACTTCCAAATCTGACAATAATAATGCTATATGTGCACCACATCTCTGAGCAAATAATGGATAAAAACAGTGTTGTCGAGGTAGGAGAACTTACTCGACTGCTGCGCTGAAGGACGAAGCCCAGCGATGGCTGCTCTTTGCCGGCTAAGCTAGCACCAGCTTGGCCAGCGCGGTGGCAGAACGATGCAGCGGCGAGTCATTAGGGGAGTACTGCCCCGCAACCCCTCCACACGAGCTAGCCTCAAAATCTCCGACGCCGCCGATCTCATCGCCATCGCCAAGCTCGCCGCCGCCACCATCGCTAGTGGGGGAGAGAGACGGACAACCGCGTGTGGGTACTAACTGATACCCTAGCGTGTCTGAAGAGACGCCGGTTAACGGCCGTTACCGGGCGTGTCGGGGTGGCGCCTAACGAGTGCCACGTGGCCGTGATAGGTGGGCCCCGTTATCATAAACCGTGTCAATTCGCTATCAGACAACGATCAGTCTTGTTTGCGACAACTTGAATTCAATCCGGTAGTTTTGTGCGATTTGGAAGACGACTGGTATGAATTGGAAAAATTGACATGAAAACTGGTAGTTTTATGCTATCAGCTGTGATTATTTACATGGTTCTAACTTTTGTTTAGATGTTTAATTTGCAAACACAATTGTGTACTTCTCCTTTTTTAGCTAGTACTTCTCAAAAAAATAAAAGGAAGGAATTGACAAAGCAATTGGCTTTGAACATTTCAGTTTATTAGGGTTCACGCACTCGTTTGACCATCCACGATCGAACTTATCTGCATACTTGTGTTCCTTATGTGTCAGTAGTTTTAAGTTGGTGGCAGTCACTAGAAAAACATATAGTGGATATCAGAGCACTAGCTTGAAGGATGACGACCTCCATTAGATCAAGCCGATCGTTGTTACTCACTGAGTAGCTGGTTAATTACTTAAGACGGTGCAGATTTTGACCGCCGTAGACTCGTGCGTTAATAACGATTAATTCATGCACATGGGGCAAGTTAAATGAAATAAATACACCGGAGTGGTATTTGAATGTACATTCTTATCGTTTGACTATGGATAACATGTTGTACATATGAAATATTTATACAACCAAAACCTAAATTGGGGCATAGAAAATACAATACTCCCTCCGATCCAAATTAGTTGACTCGGATTTGTCTAGATTCAAATGTATCTAGACATATTTTAGTGCTAAATACATTCAAATCTAGACAAACTCAAGTCAATTAATTTGGGTCAGAGGGAGTATATATTTTGCAACGGATTAGACACGAGGGAGTACAATCTACAAAGTGGCTCTAGAAAGAATTTTACAGGCAGGCAAGATTGGCACGCACATTTTGTCGATTAAACTTTCCACTCTAGTTTGGAAATCACTATAGGAAACGTGAAATCACTACAGGAAAACGTGAAGGAGCCAAAGACTAAAACCTATTCCGACGGCCATTTATCGGAGAATTGGCATAGGTCCTAGATGCCTATGGCCAGGGGGGAACCGCCGGCATAAAAAAAGTTGTCGGCGTATCCCTATTCGGAGCTATGTCGACGTACACCGTCGGTATAGCTTGGTTGTCTGCGTATCTCAACCTATGATGACGGTCACTCTCGGCAAAGGATGTGGACACATGGCACTGGTGGCCCACCATCTGACGACATTGTGTCTACACCGACGGCCTGACAGAGAGTCGTCGTCATACCACATGTGCCAATAGCATTGACAACCTCCTTTAGTTGTACCGACGTCGGCATATCTCTTCTCCCTTATTGCAATTAATGCTTCCATTTCCTAGGATTTTAGGATTTAGTTATGTTTGCATTTAATTTTTTTGGTTGCATGGTACTTTTACTTCCTAGTAATATATCACATAAAATAAAACAACATAAAGGTTTTGATTTATTTTCAAATTTCTTATGATCACATATGGGCTCACATAAAATGATATATCAAGAAACTTCCGCTATAGGTCAAAGGGGGGGGGGGGACCTTATGGTAAACTGGGATCAACCTAGATTTTTCATATTGCTATGAACTAAACTAAAATATAAAGATAAAGGTACATTGGTCAACCATCGTTGGAAGCTGATCAAAAGAGTAAATCTACGGGGCCTACGATCTAGGTTTTCGCTGGAAACCTCGCATCAAAGCATCAGAATACCTCCAAAACTTGCATATGGCCCTAGCATATGTATACACAAGTGTGGTGAAATGTTGAAATATACAAAACCCACATCCTAGGTATGCACCGCTTCACATACATGTGATAAAAGTTAGGAAGGTTCTGGACCTATAGCTGGAAACTCCCACGTCGGGTCAACCGGAGGCAATCTTGTGGTAAAATAGTCTTAACCTTGGTTTTCCATGTTGCTATGACCTAATCTAACAAAAATAAAGAGAAAATTCTATTGGTCAACCATCGTACGGAGAATTGTAAAGTGGTAGATCTGTGAGGCCCAAGGTCTAGGGTTTAACCGGACACCAAGCATCAGAGCCTCAGAATCCCTCCAAAACTTACATGTGGCCCTAGCATATGTATACAAGTGTGGTAGAATGTTGATATAGACAGAACATAGCCCCCAGGTGTGAACCTATTCACATACACGCAGTGACACTCACGTACTTATAGCTGGAAACTCCCGCTATGGTTCAACCGGAGGAAACCTTGTGGTAATATGTGCTCAACCTAGTTTTTACATGTTATTATTACCTAACATAACAAAAATAATGATAGAAATACATTGGTCAACCGCCATTGTAAGCTGGTCAAAGGGGTAGATCTACGGGGCCCAAGTTCTAGGTTTTCCCTAGATACCGAGCATCAGAGCATGGGAATCCCTCTAAAACTTGTGTATGGACCTATCATATGTATAAAAGTGTGGTTGAATATTAAAATATCCAAAACTCACATCTCATGTGTGCACCGCTTCACATACATATGATAACACTTAGGAAGGTTCTAGACCTATAATTGGAAACTCCCACGTCGGGTCAACAGGAGGCAACCTTGTGGTAAAATGTTTTCAACCTTAGTTTTTAATGCTATTGTGACCTAAACTAATAAAAATAAAGATAAAAATCTCTTGGTCAACCATCATACGGATAATTCTAGAAGGGTAAATCTATGGGGTGCACGGTCTAGTGTTTCACTAGAAACTGAGCATTAGAGCATTGGAATCTCTCCAAAACTTGCATGTGTCCCTATCATATGTATAAAAGGTGATGGAATGTTGAGATATCCAGAACCCAGCCTCGGTGTGATCATGTTCACAAACATGTGATAACACTTAGAAAGATTCTCCATTTATAGCTCGAAACTCCCGCTACGGGTTAATCTGAGGGAACCTTGTGATAAAATGGGCTCAACCTAGATTTTCCATGTTGTAGTGACCTAACCTAACAAAAATAAAGATTAAAGTCCATTGGTCAACCATCATTGAAAGTCGGTCAAAGAGGTAAATCTACGGGGCCCATGATCTTTGATTTCGCTAGAAACCGGGAATCGGACCAAAACTTGCATGTGGCACTAGAATATGTATAAATGTGTGGTAGAATGTTGAAATATCCAAAACACACATCCCAGATGTCCACTGCTTCACATACATGCGATAACACTAAGAAATGTTGTGAACCTAAAGTTGGAAACTTCCATGTCGTGTGAACTAGTGGCAACCTTAAGAGAATCTCTAGCAGATCCTGGATATCTCTAACCCAGATATTGGGTATAGGGGAGCGAGATATTGCAGATCCAGGGTGAGAAAGAGACCGTGCAGGACATATACTCGAAAAGTGAATTGGATATGAAATTGAAGAACACGAAGTAGAATATAGTCTGTGCGTACATCAAATTAACATAGAACGGAGGTGCACCACATAGTACAGCCTAGTCAAATGCAATATAGGAACTACAAATAGTACAACTACTAGTTGTGCAAACCTAAACGTGAAGTAGATCAACATTGTTGTCCAGCGTCACAGGTGAGCCTGTCACAGGTGCGCTCATCCTCATCATAGGTGTATGGGTCCCTTGTGGGATTGACCCTTGGGTGGCCCGATCTTCACGAATTTGAGGCGGGGTGTGAGGGAAAACCAGATGAACATGATGAACTAAACTCTAATGCAAGGTAAATATGCAAACACATGCCAAAACACACACTGTTCGATTTGCTCCCATTAGTTCGAATAACCAATCCAATAGAATCCTTGAAGAGAGACCTTGCGGTAGAATCACCAAAGGAGAGATCGGTAAGCGGATGATAGAATCCAAATCAAGGAGAGAGTAGCAACCAAGTAGAATCCCAAAGGGGAGAGACCAAGAACTACTAGAATCCTTGACAAGGGGAGACCAAACACTTGAGGAGGGTCTTGAAAACTTGGATAAGGACACTGACTCCAAGGCCTTGTACAACTCATAGATTTACTATAGAGAGGGGGTTCCCATTAGGGATAGGAACATGACCTAATTCCTCATCATATTTAGGGTTTCAAGGAGGGAGTGAGGGCATATATATATAGGCCATCAACGAGCTAGGGGTATTTTAGGCATAAAAGGGGAGTTTGTGGGGTTACATGGGCTAGGCCCAACTCAAGGCGCGTAGGCCCGCTCACTTACAACGGAGACTCCGGGGTGGTCTCCGGGGCAGACTACGAGGTGGCCGATGTAGCCTCTGGAAGAAGGGGTGGAGTCTTCATGCTCTTCGGGATAGTATCTGAGGGTGTACTGGGAGCTCCAAGCGCTGGTCCGGAGTCCTTGGGGCGACAGGCCAGAGACTCCAGTCCTGGTCTAGCAACTTCTTGCATCTTCTCTTTTAGGCTTCTTGCTTGGTCGTCTTGGCTCCTGGGGCATCCTTGTCTCCTCTTCTGGCATCATGGTCATGGTCCTAGTCATACAATCGACATTTGTCTCAAGTAGGATTCCATTCACATGATAACCAATGAAAGGTAAGAGATGGAAGGAATTAACCTTTGTAGGAATGGTTGGATGTTGGCCTGCATCAATTAATAGGTCATGGAAGGCAGTCTCGTTCGGCTATGGTGGATTAGGGTTAACAAGGCCCCACTCCTCCTCCAGCGAGCGGTAGATCGCCTTCTGCACCACTTTCTCCTCCTTAGCTTTGTTGAGGCGGGCGTGTGTGGCCATGTCGTTAGGGTGTGCACACACCTCGCGTAGGTAGACCAACTTAGACTCGCGGAGCTCCCGCGGTGTTCCATCTCTGGCATGAATACCTTCCTGAGCACATCCAACCAAAGGGACAGCCGTTGGTCCGGAAATGGTGTCGCTGTGTCGCGACCACTGTGTAGGCACCTGGGCTCCGTGAAAGTGTAAGATGGTTTACCTAGAGGGGGCTAAATAGGTTTCTACAAAATTGTTTGTAATATTTTGTAAGTTTTCGGCTTTGCGGAATATAAGTGTGCCTAAATGCAAACTAGGTGAGGCAACCTAGATGATGATGCAAGATACTTCAAGCACGAAGGCTATCACAAGGTAAACACCACAAGTAAGAGATTGTTTAAGGAATAACTGAAGCACGCGGAGACAAAGATGTATTCCCATGTTCACCACCTTTCGGAAGGGGGCTACGTCACGTTGGAGAGGTATGAGGTTCCACGAAGGATTCCCCAACACCACGAAGGCTCACCTTCTTCTCCGAGCCTATCCCATGAAGGAATAGTTCACTTACTCATGGTAGACTTTAAAGTAGTCTCCAAACCCTCACAAACTTTCCACCGAGAAAATCACAAGCCGAATGCCTCCGGGCGACCCTAGCCGCCTAGGGTTTCCCACAAACCCAAGAGTAACAAGATAACTCGGTGAACTCAAGGGGGAATGAATTTTGGCTTGGTGGAAACGTAGATCGAGACCTCCTCTTGCTTTCTACCAAAGGGATTTGGAATTTGTTGGGTAGAATGGGAGATTCTCAAGAAATTGTGTTTCAACAATGGGGAGAGAGGGAGAGATCTTCAAGAATGAGTATGTAATGGAATGCCTAACTCTTAGTGAAGAAGAAAGGGGTATTTATAGTATGGCGTGAAAAGGAGCCGTTTGGAGGGTCCTGCGGCCAAACTGGCAATAAGTCCAGTGGGGCCAAACCGTGCACCGGAAATTCCGGCCGCAGTTCCGGCGGACCAGTTGCTGCGCCGAACGTTCCGGCAGCGACCAAGAATTCCGGCGGAAAACTGGAATCCTTTGTAGTGAACCATTCCGGCATGCGCCGGGAATTTTCGGTGGTGACCGAAAATTCCGGCAGCCACTCCGGCGGCGCCGGTATTCATGCCGATTTCACAAAGCCCTTTTTTACAGTGACTTTCTGTCTTTACTTTGGTGGGTGTATGGCTGAAGATGGTATGATGTGTGTGTGCTGTAGAACATCCCCAAAGAGCGCATCGAGATCACCCCTCTTAATAGTGTGGTGCTTCCTACTAGACTCAAAGACAAAATAAGAGAGAAAAGTAACAAAAACACCGGCTCATTACTTTATAAACAAATGGGGGTCACCCACCGCCTCTCATCATCAAACACAGATTATCACCTATAGGAATACTAGTAGAAACATTAGTCCGCTCTCTAACTCCGATGCCATAGTTAACCAAAAATAGGATAAGGGCATTTTCCCCTTTCAATCTCCCCCTTTTTGGTTGAGGATGACAAAACGAGCTAGAGTCATAAACAGGAAATATAATAGGCTTTTAATAGACATTTCCTTGGAAGATTTTAAGAGAGCTCCCCCATAAGGTGTGCACATGGATCATGTTGCGTTTGAATGCAAGGTGCACCTACTTAGGTATATGAAGAGCTCCTCCAAAATCCTTAGGAAGCAAGCATGGAAAGACAAGTTAAAGACAAGGATAACTAGCACATAATAGTAGGATAGTAAGCGCAAAAGCATAAGATATCCGAGTATAATAATGATAACCAAACTTGTCCAGACACACACACACGAAAGCAATCTGATAAAGCAAATAGGAGCACAAGCCCATAAGAGGCAAATAAATGTAGTGAGGCTTATGCACAAGGTAAATAGCATAAAGGCAGACTCTACTCTCTTCCCCCCCTTTGGCATCGAGACACCAAAAACAAAGAATGGAATAGAGGAAAAGATCTAGCCGCCAAAGGTCTCATCATCATCATCCTCGGCCTCTTCATCGTCCTCGTCCTCATCCTCTTCCTCGCCCTCTTCCTCGTCTTTATCCTCACCATCAGTTCTAGTAGGGGTAGCAAACTGACGCTGAGAGGAACTAGAAGTACCAAATCTGGGCAGCATAGACGGATCAAAGCCCCCAAACATGTCCTCGTCCAGCGGTGCCTTCTCAAAGTTCACATAGGGCACAGGAATCAAAGCATTGCCCATATCTTTCACTTCGCGATCGCGCTCAGCCAAGAAAGCATTGTGTTGCCTCCTATTCTCTTGACTGAGCTCGAGACTGCGATGGGCAGCATCATAGGAGGACTTGCACATATCCCAAAGGCCATTGAAGGACCTGGCAAGCCCCTTCTTGCGGGGAAGAGCATGACGAGCGAGAGCTAGAACCAGTAATAAATGGGTCATGAAGAAGCTTGGTGCGTTTCTCAGATGGCTTCATCTGTGGTATGTCAACATGAGTACCCCAAAGAGGCAAGGTATATATATCCATCTCTTCATGCGGACCTGGATGGAAGCGCCTATCATGAATAGTGGAATTGAGTAGACGTTGAATGTACTAGTAGTAGTTAGGAGTCATGCGCTTCTCAACAGTCCTCTGAATCTCAGAATAGATGAAATCACATCCATCTATCTTCCTTAAGAGGCGAGGGTCATAATAGTACAACGGGTTCTTGTGGTGACCACGAACATCAATAACATCACCAGCCTTGCTCACAAGATTGTGGCGAAAGACCTTGTCAAGGACCATGTAATAGTAGAACATACCAGTCAGACTAGGAGCAGCATGGCTTGGGTCTTCAGGGTAATGCTGGAGAATATGGTCATCACGGAAGGCCTTCTCAAAGTGAATACGGAAGCCAGAGGCTCTCTCAGGAGGATAACCCAAAGCAGAACAGAAGTCAGCAAAAGTGGCCGTGTACGACTTGGTACCGGTCATCCAAGTGATAGAGCGAGCTGCATCAGAGTGAAAGTACACGGTGCAGTGGGACTGGCAGAGAGCCTCAGGCATGAGCTTGACATTGATGGTGGTGAGATCATAGATATACATCTTCTTCAGAGCTGCATCAATATGCTGAAAATCTGCATTGAGGTAGCGCTCATAGTGATCTTCATTAAGATACCTGGGAGACATAATGACGCCTCTCCTCAAGCAAGTGGGTTCATTGTAGAAGTCATCCCAGAAGCAGCGCTGAGTGTCAGTCCAGAAGTACTTGTCAGGGCCTTGATAGATGCGGTCATGGAAGCAATATGGATTCTCCCTTCTAAGATCCTTCCACCTTCTCACTGTGATATCCAAATAGGTGTTGTAGTTGAGAGGAACTTCTGCTTCAGTAGGACCAAGATTGCCCTTGCCCTTGTTGGCATCCCGACCAGCAGAAAATTTCTTCTTAGAGCCCCTCTGAGCACGAGCGGAGCCTGAACCACCTGCGGCTGCTGCAGCACTAGCAGCTGCTTCTTGGCGCTTGGTAAGGCGGAGATTGGAATGGCCAGACGGAGGAGGAGGATCCTGAGTGATACGTCCATTTTGCATCACTATTCTATATCATAATTTACTGTTATTCATTGATATATTTCATATTAAGAGACGATACGTATGTTATTTCATCTATTTTTGCATGGTTGATGACTTTTGGAGGATGGACCGCTGCAGTTAGGATTCTGATGGAAAAGGCGCTATTTGGAGGCGAAATTCGTGAAGATCAGAAAATCCAGGAAAATACATGGAAAATCCTATTTTTCCAGAAGACGAAGGATGCCAGAAGGGGAGCGGAGTTGGGCCACAGGGGGGCCACACCACCCCCTGGCGCGGGCCACCCCTGGCCATGCCACCAGGTGGTGTGGCCACCCTGGCCCACTCCTGGCTCTCCCCTTTGGTGTATATTATCCCCATGAAACCCTAATACCTGGGGAGCAACCATAGAAAGATTCCACCGCCTCTGCGGGGCAGAAAACTACAGAGAGAGAAAGATATCTCTGGAGGACAGAATTCTGCCAGGGGAATTCCTTCCCGGAGAGGGGAGATCATCGCCATCAACACCACCATCAAGCTGGACTTCATCGGGATCATCATCACCATCATCTCCATCATCATCTCCACCAGCACCATCATCACCACTCCATACCACTATAACAATTGAGTTGAATCTTGCATAGTTCTTAGGGGAAACTTTCCCAGTGTTGATTACTTGTAGTAGTTGATGCTATTGAGTGGAACCATTGAATTATTGATATGTTCAGATTGTTGCTTATCATTATATCATATCTGATCTTGATCCATATGATGTCTTGTGAGTAGTTCGTTTTGTTCTTGAGGACATGGGAGAAGTCATGTTGTTAGTAGTGGAATTGTGTTGAGAAAGATTCAATAGTTTGTTATTTAAGTTGTGGTGTTATCCCTCTAGTGGTGTCATGTGAACGTCGACTACATGACACTTCACCTTTATGGGCCTAGGGGAATGCATTGTGTATTTGGCTACTAATCGTAGGGGTTGCCGGAGTGACAGAAACCTGAACCCCCGTTAGGAAAACTTTGCACAAGGGATGTCAAGATCTTAGAGTTTAAAGTTGTGGTCAGGTTTTTATCTTAATTACTTTCTTGTACTTGCGGATGCTTGCAAGGGGTTTAATCACAAGTATGTATTAGTCCTAGGAAGATAGGTACATTAGCACAGGTTCACCCACACAACACTTATCAAACTATAGAAGATTAATCAACTATATGAAGCGAAAGCACTTGACGATATTTCCATGTGTCCTCGGGAACGTTTGGTCATCTTAAGTAATACAACCGGCTTGTCCTTTGCTAAAGAAAGGATTGGGCCACTTTATGCATCTATTATTATTGTCTTTTATTTACTCGCACTTTATTTACATGCATTATCAAAAAACCCTAAAAATCCGGTTGCTAAGTATTTACAGAGAATTCCTGCTCCAAGCCACTTGTCAACACCTTCTGCTCCTCGTTGGGTTCGACACTCTTACATATTGAAACTACTGCGATACACCCCCTATACTTGTGGGTCATCAAGACTATTTTCTGGTGCCGTTGCTAGGGAGTGAAGCACTATTGGAGAGTAGAATTGGTAAAGGAAACTTCTACTGTGAGTATTGTTTATTTTTGTTAGTGACTTTATTTCAATATGGATAATTCACTTAGTTTTGTATTTCGTAATGCTACTACCACTACTAAGGTAGTAGATGAACCTACACCTGCTGAGAATGATACTTTTAAGATACCCACAAGAATTATTGATCGTGTTATGGATAACTACTATTTTGGAGATGGAGATGTCCATCCTGGTGATCATTTGCTCTTTATACACGAATTATGCGGGTTATTCAAGTGTGCAGTTATTACAACAGATCAAGTCAAGAAGAAGTTATTCTCATTATCATTGAAAGGAAGAGCTGAGGAATGGTATAATCTGCTGAAGAATGGTCAAGCTCTTGAATGGGAGGAAGTAGTACCTCTCTTTTATTCAAAATTTTATCCTCCTAGTGAGATTCATAAAGATCGGAATCAAATATACAACTTTTTGGCCTCTTGATGGAGAGAGTACAGCTCAAGCTTAGGGGAGATTGAAGTTACTAATGCTCAAATGTCCTATTCATGAGCTCCCCAACAATATTATTATCAATAACTTTTATGCAAAGCTTTCTCTTCATGATAAGGATCTATTGGATGCTTCTTGCGCTGGATCATTTACACACATGGAAGAAGGAGCTAAATGGGATCTTCTAGACCATATTCGAGACAATGCTGAAGCATGGGAGAATGATAAAGGAAGAAAGTCAGGTATAAATTATGATTATGAATGCATTGAATCTTTTATGGGAACTGATGACTTTCAAAATATTAAAAATGCTTATGGTTTAGACTCTCAAGCTATTGCAACTTATTTTAAAGCTTTTGCTTCTTATATTGAAGTTCCTAAAAAGAAGTGGAATAAGTATCATGAACCTTATAAAGATATTGCTAATTATGTTCCTGCAAGAAATACTGAAGTTTATACTGCTAATCATGTTTTACCTGAACCTTACATTGAGAAAATACCTTTCCCGGTTAAAGTAAAGGAACATTCTATGATAGCTAGTATTGTTAATGAAAGTACAAATAAAGCTGTTGAACCTGATAAAAAAATGGATGATGAACCTATAATAGCAAATGTGAAAGACTTTGTCACTAAATATGAAGAAGAGGGACACACTGTCCTCTGTAAAGAGACTTCTAATATTGTTTC
Source organism: Avena insularis (assembly GCA_023614405.1). NCBI lineage: Eukaryota > Viridiplantae > Streptophyta > Magnoliopsida > Poales > Poaceae > Avena > Avena insularis. The sequence goes on along the minus strand of CM042692.1, from coordinate 302,713,967 downwards.
ACAAAGTAGTGTTATGAGAGATAGTATCCCTGTGTTTTCTGTTAGAATAAGTGATCATTGCTATAATGGTTCATGTGATAGTTATATCGTTAAATTTATGCATGATACTGAAAGTTATTATGAGAGAGGAAAGAGTGTTCTTATACATCTCAATAATATTAAGTTTCCTCGCTTTATGCTGAAAATCTTTATGTTGCACTTGTTTTGCCTTCCTATGCTTGCAGCTTCTGGTTTCAACAATTTATTTTCTTACAAAATTCCCGTGCATAGGAAGTGGGTTAGACTTAAACATTTGTATTTTTTTCTTCTTGATGCTCTCTTTCACTTCAATCCATACTCTTATGTGAGCATCATTGAAATTATCATGCCCATCTTAATGGCTATAAAGAAAGAGCTTTTTGGGAGACAACCCAATTTGTTTTGCTTTCAGTTTTTGTTTATTTGAGTCTTGGAAGTTGTTGTTTCGGCAATAACCTCTCCTTATCCTTTTTGTTTGGTTTTTGTGTCAATATCAACCTCTAATGAGAGAGAAGTAAGATTTGGGGAAGTTGCTGTCCTGAAATAGATTTTTGTGCTTCACTGTAAAAAATCGTGAAAGATCCCAGAACGTCGTATTGATTTGTAATTTTTTGTGTGCATGCCCTAGGTTATTATTTAACTTTCGTTAGTTTTGCACTTTTTGATTTGAGCAACAGATTTTCGAAAAAATTGATCTTTACCTGCTGATCTGTTTTGACAGATTTTTGCCACTCTTGCATTTGCTTCTTATATCGATTTACTTTTTTGAATTCCTTTTGGGCTTTCGGAAGGAGTTGTTTTCAGTAGCTTATGTTTTGGTGGATTTCAGTTGAAATTGAACTTAAAAGGTTTATTACCTCGCTTACACTAATGTTGCTAATGAGAATTATGTGAAGTTTTGTGTGAAAGAAATTTCCAGGTTATTGGAGAAAATGGTGTAATAAGATAGTGAAAGGTTTCATGACTCAAGCAATATGTGTATGAAGATGAAGATATTGATGTTATTAAAGCGGTGACTCCGGAAGGATCTACTAAATGCCAACTTCAGAGACCTGCAGAGTCCATTTTTGAAAAGGTAACAGTTCTGGTAAGAAAAAGTCCACGAAAAATCTGTCCAGTTATATTTTTGCAGTTTTTATCCAACAAGAAAGCAACTAAGCGAAAGAGGGACGGAAACGGAGCCAGGGTGGCTCACACCACCCCGTTGCGCGAGCCCCCTGGCCACGCCACCAGGTGGTGTGGTTGCCCCGGAGTCCGTCTCCAACCCGTTTTCTCCCAGTACCTTCCTTTTGTTGTAAAAATTCATAATATAATACCCTAGATCCCCCGAGGTTTGTATATCGTGTTCTCGTCGTGTTTTCACTATTCAGATGTCATTTCAGGGTTCATTTTTGGAGGATTATAAGCTGCGGTGCCAGCACGAGCTCCATCGCGACTTGGAGCAGAAGACTTTCATAGGATGGGTGGAAGAAGAAAGGATCACATCTAGGCATGAAGATATGGATCGGAGCATCAAGAAGGAAGTGAAGGGCATGTCGGCATGCATGAAAGGACAAGGGCTGATACCTCCAATTCTAAACCTCAGTTCTTGCCCTGCAGCGGTGGAAGCTCACGGGCCACTGATGATTTTTGCGATAAGTACCGAGTCCTGAGGAGAAAGGTGGACATACTGCAAGAAGAGAATAACAGGCTCCGCAAGATCCTGGAAGATCATCTCACTTTGATCGAGAGAACCACACCACCACCAAAGGAGTAATTCGTCATCAGGTTTTGGCATCCCCTTGGTTTGTTCCAAGCTTGGGGGAGTGCCGCGGTATCACATCACTATCTTCTATCTTTTTACCTTTTTAGTAGAGTCATAGCATGAATAGAGAAGTTATCATGTATGATGGTTTGCATTATGGAAGTGTCCCCCCTCTCGTTAGATATCTATGTATCCCTTGGTGTGAGTTGCTGTTATGGAATATTAATGAGAAGTTCTATCATTTACTCTTTTGCATATCTTATTTTAGTTTTAAATTTCTATTATATGAGTGATCTTGTTATTAGTATTGGTATCACTTTGGGATCATTGAGTTAATTTAGTTGGTTTTGGCAAACCTGGCTCGGTCAGTAGCAACACTATTATGAGAATTGAATGAGAAAGGTAAAAGTACTCTTAAAGAATATAATTTCATCATCTTTCTTTCTTGATTGGCTCATAAGCTTAGTATTCTCTAGTTAAGATCTTTTGTGCTTCTAAGGAAGATTGCATGTTTGTTTTTATCACTTGTATGTTTGTTTGTTTCCTTCAACTCTTATGATTGTTACCCAACCTTGCTAGCCTAAAACCTGTACTGAGAGGGAATGATTCTCGTGCATCCAATCCTTAAACCAAAACCCATGCCATTTGTGTCCACCATACCTACCTATTAGCATTATTGCTATTCCAAGTAAATTCATGTTTTTATCTACCTTCCGAATTAAACTTGTTATGTGAAAATTAGTGATTAAAGATCTCACGAACTTGATGGCACACTTTACTTTTCTTGCACCTAATAAACTTGAACCATTGTGTCATCTAAGTTGTATATGCTTGAACTTATGCGTTGGGGATTAGAAGAACCATGCTGTCATGGGGAACGCTTTCAACATTGCACTAGTACATTGTACCCAGTTGATATCATGCTCTTTTGTTTATGGATGTCGTCGCTGTGAAATGAAAGGGGAGCTTGTAAGTCCATGGAGTTATGTATGTGTGTTAGAAAAATGCCTAGGCCACTGGTCTAATCCATGCCTAATCATGGTGTAAACCTGCAGTGTAACCATAATGAGAAATCTATGAAGCATTCTTCTTATAAAAAAGAGATAGAGGTTGAGAAAAAGAAAAAAGATGAGAAAAGAGGAAAGAGAGAAAAAAGCACCATTTTCCCATGGTAAATAAGAAGATTGTTGAGATGCTCATTGTCTGCTTGCCTTGTCATTTTTATATGGGGATTCTTCCGTATCATCGGGCAAGGGGTACCCCGTTGGCGCTTCTCTATGATACACATGTACTTACTATGACAAGAACTTACCGGTAACTAAACTTGAGTAGCATGAGGAGCGGCCCTCGTATTCAATGGACATGAGATTGCCAACTTATACTTTGTCAAGCATATACTCCATAGTTTGTTCACTTTAACCTTAACCACCTAAAGATGATTATGATAGGGGCAATGAGAGACGAAAGCTAATAAGTACCATAATTTTTGGAAGCTCTTTATGAAACTTGAAATCCCTGCTTCCTTCTACGAAGGGCCTATCTTTTACTTTTTAGTTGAGTCAGTAAACCCATTCCTTTCTATCTCATCAAGTATTTTGAGTTGTTGTGTTTCATTCATTCATATGATGATTTATTCAATCATGTTTCTTATGTTCCTTGTTTTGCACATTGCTCTTATCTTAGTGAATATTACTTTGAAAGCTATCATTGAAAACCCCTTTATGTTTGAACTCCTGCAAATTGTCAATTATTCTTCGACCAAGAGCTAAGTTTGCCATTACCAATTATGATTTACTTTGTGTATCTTTGTTGTGTTTCCTTTACTTATTGCAAGTTAAGTTATATAATAGTGAGTTGTCTTCTATTATGATTTATGTATTGCTGAATGTGATGCTTCTTGTCCGTATTCTTTTATTGATTCTTCACTCCATAAACCTGAGGTCATGTTTATTGAGCTCAGTTTTTGCTTGGGGACAAGCGAAGTCTAAGCTTGGGGGGAGTTGATACGTCCATTTTGCATCACTATTCTATATCATAATTTACTGTTATTCATTGATATATTTCATATTAAGATATGATACTTATGTTATTCCATCTATTTTTGCATGGTTGATGACTTTTGGAGGATGGGCCGCTGCAGTCAGGATTTTGATGGAAAAGGCGCTGTTTGGAGGCGAACTTCGCGAAGATCAAAAAATCCGGGAAAATACATGGAAAATCCTATTTTCCAGAAGACGAAGGATGCCAGAAGGGGGAGCGGAGTTGGGCAACAGGGGGCCCACACCACCCCTTGGCGCGGGCCACCCCTAGCCGCGCCACCAGGTGATGTGGCCACCCTGGCCCACTCTTGGCTCTCCCCTTTGGCGTATATTATCCCCACGAAACCCTAATACCTAGGGAGCAACCACAGAAAGGTTCCGCCGCCTCTGCAGGCCGAAAAACTACACAGAGAGAAAGATCTCTCCGGCAGACAGAATTCTGCTGGGGGAATTCCTTCCCAGAGAGGGGAGATCATCGCCATCAACACCACCACCAAGCTGGACTTCATCGGGATCATCATCACCATCATTTCCATCATCATCTCCACCAGCACCATCATCACCACTCTATACTGCTATAACAATTGAGTTGAATCTTGCATAGTTCTTAGGGGAAACTTTCCTGGTGTTGATTACTTGTAGTAGTTGATGCTATTGAGTGGAACCACTGAATTATTGTTATGTTCATATTGTTGCTTATCATTATATCATCTCTGATCTTGATCCATATGATATCTTGTGAGTAGTTCGTTTAGTTCTTGAGGACATGGGAGAAGTCATGTTGTTAGTAGTGGAATTGTGTTGAGAAAGATTCAATAGTTTGTTATTTAAGCTGTGGTGTTATTCTTCTAGTGGTGTCATGTGAACGTCGACTACATGACACTTCACCTTTATGGGCCTAGGGGAATGCATTGTGTATTTGGCTACTAATCGTAGGGGTTGCCAGAGTGACAGAAACCTGAACCCCCGTTAGAAAACCTTTGCACAAGGGATGTCAGGATCTTAGAGTTTAAAGTTGTGGTTAGGTTTTTATCTTAATTACTTTCTTGTACTTGCGGATGCTTGCAAGGGGTTTAATCATAAGTATGTATTAGTCCTAGAAAGGTCGGTACATTAGCACAGGTTCACCCACAAAACACTTATCAAACTAAAGAAGATTAATCAACTATATGAAGTGAAAGCACTTGACGATATTCCCATGTGTCCTCGAGAATGTTTGGTCATCTTAAGTAATACAACCGGCTTGTCCTTTGCTAAAGAAAGGATTGGGCCACTTGATGCATCTATTATTATTGTCTTTTATTTACTCGCACTTTATTTACCTGCATTATCAAAAAAACCTAAAAATCCGTTTGCTAAGTATTTACAGAGAATTCCTGCTCGAAGCCACTCGTCAATACCTTCTGCTCCTCGTTGGGTTCAACACTCTTACTTGTCGAAAATACTGCGATACACCCCCTATACTTGTGGGTCATCACTGAGCCACAACTAACTTCCGCTTCTTGGCGGTGTCAGGGTCAAACTCATGATCGGAACCTGCACAAGGAACACACAAAAACGAAGTGCAAAACAAGCAAATGAGTGTATATGCCATAGGGGACTGCAACTAGAACCCGAAAAAAATTATGTTGGAGAAAGTGCATGGACAAGAACTTGGTGATAGCGGAGTTTCGGCGCCAGGTCCGGCAGCACCGATGCAGCGACCGAAAAATTCGGCGCCAGTTCCGGTGGACCAGAACGGCGACCGAAATTTTTGGCGGCGAGTCCGATCGACCGGAATTGGGACCAAAAATTTCGGCGGCTGGATCAGCGACGACCAAGGATGGCGCCAAAACTTCCCGAAAGTATGTGTCAACTCAAGTGGTTATGCATGGCTCAAAAACTTGCACTAATATAATCTTTCAACAAAGAAAGGGAAGGAAGAGGCTAGGGGAACACAAGGTGACGAGGGTTTAACTCGTCAATGCCCATTGTTATGGACTTGGGTTTTGGAGGACGGAGCGCTGGAGACATCTATCGGCTAGCAAACAAGCACACAGGGGACAAAGGATTTACCCAGGTTCAGGCCTCGTAGAGGTCCCTACTCCTGCTTGTCTACTCGTGGAATTATTGAGGGAGTCGAAAGTTACAATGGTGCGCAGATGTAATCTGGCGAAAGTTGTGGAAACTAGGGTTGCATGTGTCCTTCTCGCCACGCCCTCCTAGCCTTTATATAGATAGGCTAGGTCTCGAGTAGCAGGTCGAGTCGTTTATAAGTTAGGGTTTTCCCTTTAATCTTTCTATCTTTAGCTTCTTCTTGTTCTTCAAGCAATCGAGAGTCCGTAGGTTACTCGAGTCCCTCCATCCGGCCCTTGGCGACACCGTGGGCATGTATGTATTTGGACCGTATATACCAAGCTCGAGTACCTGTAGGGTATACCCATGTCAGTAGCCCCCGAGTGTCCTGTGGAATCGTAGATTCGACTAGGGACTTTTTGAAGCCTTCGAGTGCCTAAATGAGTACATTTCGATTGCTTTTATTTGTGTCATAGGGATTGTTGATATACGTGCCTGATATAACCGAAGTATCGGTATCAGTTAACCACCTTAGGGTGAAACACCGTAATCTACTCAAATTCGAGTCCCTGGACTCGAATCCGGAAAAGTGCTAGCGTAATTCGACTTAGGCCGCGGAGGTCTTACAGGAGTCGAATTCCAGTTATATGGGTGTGAGCACTCGACGCGTCCGTCAAGGCATGTTCATCGTACCTGTAGGCACGGATACATTTCTGGTAGTGCGCAGCTAAATGTGTTGCCAGGCCATTTTCAGGTCTTACCTTCACGCCATAAGCACGGCATCCGAATTTTATCATCGCGGAGACGATTCGGGCGTCCCAGAAGACGTAGTCTCTTTGTAGGGAAAATTTGTGAGGCGGTGTCGCCAAAGGTTGCGAGTGCGGATGTTATCAACACACAGTTTTTGTGCAAATAATCATAGGGTGCGCGACCAGCGCTCCCTATGGGAGTAGCCCCTGAGTGCCTGATTGAGTCGAAGACTCAGGCAGGGACTAAAGAACTTTTTGCGACTGCTGTCGTCTTTTTGCTTACTTATTTCAGTCGATGACTCAGGCAGGGACTAAATACTTTCGCGACAGCTGTCGTCTTTTGCCTGCTTGTTTCAGTCAAATTTGTTTCCGGCGCTCCCTATGGGAGTAACCCATGTCCATAATCGAACTGTGTTTCGAGTGGTTGGGTTTGCTTTTGTGATTGTCCATGTTCCTGCAACAAGAAAAGAAAAAGTCGTAGGGTGCGCGGCCAGCTTTCCCTATGGGAGTAGCCTCCGAGTGCTTGGTGGAGTCGAAGACTCCAGCAAGGACTAAAAATAGTCGAAGTTTTCCACTGCGTAGCCTTGGTGACGCTGGTCGACGCCAGTATGACCTCGCTGTTTCGCTGAGCGAGTTTGACGGGACGTGACGAGCAGTGGGTCCTACTTTCTGACTTTGATTTGACTAGGCGTGCGTAATCTTATTTTTAACTGTGCCTCCTCGATTTCCGCGCGTAAGGGTAGAAGTGGGGGGACGGTTCGCGCTTCCTCTTCTCCACGTGTCCAATGCGATGCGTGCCACGCGTCCAATAGGGTTTTTGTCAGCCGTTAGATTGCATCTCCCAGGGGTTAAGTAGCAGTGTTGCGGCGGTAATTTTCCATCTGCGCTCTTTCTTCCTTGCTGCCATCGCCATTGCTGCTGTTCTTCTGCTTTTCCCTGCGCTCATCTCCTTCACGGTGCTGGACCACCTTCGCTCGTTTCCAAGCTAATTTCTGCGCTCTCATCGCCGCCGCGCAATGGGGAAAAAGAAAGGAGGTGCTACCGCTGATTCCGCGGCCACCGTCGCTGCGACGAAGAAGGGTGGCTCCGCTGCTGCGGGCACCAGCACCACCGCCGGCGGGAAGAAGAAGGTCGCGGGCACCCGTGTGACAAATGGTGCATGGCGCCCTTCCATCATCAAGGCATCGGATCTCCGTCTTCTTCGCCAGGATGGAGTTATTTCTGCGGCAGTCGCCGATGCGCGCGTCCCCAGCGGTGAGACCATTCCTACTCCTCCCGCTGGTTTTCGAGTGATGTTTCTCGCATTCGTCATTCGAGGTCTCTCCTTGCCTCTCCACCCCTTTCTTAGGGGTCTTCTTTGCTTCTACGGGCTCCAACTCCATCAGCTGTCCCCAAATTCGATGCACCACATCACCTGCTTCATCACCCTTTGCGAGTGCTGGCTCGGAATCGAGCCACACTTTGGTCTTTTCAAGCGCTTGTTTAAATTGAAGCGTCAGTCCGCATCTGGCTCTTTAGTTTATGACGTAGGTGGTTGCGGCATCCATGTCAACCCATCCGCCACCTACTTCGACATCAAACTTACCAAGTCCGTCCAGGGATGGAGGGACAAATGGTTCTATGTCCGCGATCACAAGGCCAAAGATGAGCACTTTGGACTCGCGCCCTTTGATCCGGCGACTCCCTTCAAGAAGATGTGTTCTTGGAAGAATGTAGTTATGCCTGGCGAACTCGCAGAAACGAACGTGCTGTATCAGCGCGTCTGCGACCTCGAAAGTCGCATAGGCGCAGAAGAGGGAGATTGCGCTCTTATCAGGACTTGGCTGATGATGACTTGGCGCAGAAGAGGGAGACCGCGTCCAGCCTCTCCAAGCTAGAGTCCATCCCATGTTTCAATGGAGTGGCGCTGATGATGCCACTCGCGTGTATGCCGATGGCATGTCCGCGAGTGAGGTGGATAAGAGGATTCGACTGGTTATGAAGTGCACTGTCAAGGATGTGCTTCCAAGCGAACCAGTTGTTCCTCCTTTTGATGGTTCGAATCCTCCTCCCGAGGTATGGTTGTGCTACGCAGTAGCTTATTTTCACGATTGCTTTTATGTTTGCTTACTTGTTCTGTTTGTATGCAGGATTGGGCGGTGTCGCCTTGTATGCCTCCTCTCCCTGAGGGGATTATTCCTCGTGAAGCTTTGGAAGAGGACGACTCTGAGTCGACTGTCCCTTCTAATGTGGAAGAGGAAGCCCCCGAGTCCGAGAGCCCGGATACTCGCAAGCGTTCGCGTAGCGAGGACTCCGACGCATCGACTCCTTCGACTCCAGGAGGCGCGGCTGTTGGTGCGGAGTCGCCAATTCCAGCCTTTCCTGTGAGGGCTATGGCACCGTCTTCTTGCAAGAAGATGTGATTGCCCAAGGAGTCTTCGTCGGAATCGGCGGCAGCCACATTTGATCTTGACAACTTTAACTGGTAAGTTTGCTAGGTCATTCATTCTTTTCTGTTTTTCTTCTTGTTGGTTTTGCCCTAGAGTTTGCCCTTTTCTCAGTGTGGATTTGGTCTTGTAGTCAAGAGGCGTCGTCATCTTCTGGCGACGTCGAGTTTTTGAAAGAATCGGGAGTCGCGGCTTCAAGGGCCAAGGTAGACCAAGGTAGAGGTCGAGCGCGCTCCTTCTCCTCCGGCGGCGGCCCACTCCGGGCACAATTCTTCGAGCTCTCCTCACGTAGGGGGGCATCGAATGGTTGCTCGGATGACGGTTCAGCAAACCTCTTCGGAGTCGCTAGAGGACCATGTAAGTATATCTTCCTTTACTTTTAATGTGCAGTCGATGTTTTCTGTTGCCCTTTCTGATCCCTTGTTTTGTGTGACAGCTCCTTGTAAAGGAAGGCGCGCAAGTGGCGGAGCAAGTGATGGCAATGGGCCGCCAAAGATGCAATGTCGAGTCAGCACACCGTGTCGTCGAAAGTGAGTGTTCGACACTTACTCTTTTTTGTCTCCTCCCTTTTTTTTGGTATAGTCGACTGATAGTCAACTTTTGGTTGCCATGTAGCTGAGCATAATGCTTTACTGCGCAACGTTGCCACCTTGGAAAAGACGTTAGCCGCAGCTGTGAAGGGGCGCGACGAGGCAATCGCGGCTCGTAATGATGCACAGAAGCGCGAAGAGGATCTGCGTGCCTCCTTTGCGGCTAGGGAAAAGTTGTTCGAAGAGCAACTGTTCTCAGTCGCCAAGGCCCTCTCAGGTACCTTTGCCGGTAGATATTTTATTGTTGTCCTTCTCTGCATCTGGAGTTTTGCTGGTGGCGCTAGAGATTTCACCCATGTGTGGGTTTTCTGTGCAGATGCTGGCGATTTGAGCTTTGACCGGCAGGCCCTTTGTCGCGATGACGCTCTGGCGGGCGCGGTGTCTGCAGTCGAGGACCATAGCGCCGCTGTCCAAAATACGTTGTCCAAGGCCAAGGTCACCCTTAGTCGCCTCCGGGAGGAGTTGATGCCGAAGGCGGAGCTGGTCGACAATGTGGACGAGCTGGTGGAGTCACTCGCCGAGGGTGTGCCTGCCACATATAAGAACTCCCTCCGTGCGGCTGGCGCGACCATGTCACTTGCCATGGTGCAAGCCCACGGAGTCGAGATAGATCCCTCATGCGGTCAAGACGATGCACATTGCGCGGATGGTCAGCAGGTAGTATTCGCTCCCTTTGCGACTGCCTGTGCCAAATATGGCCATTCCTTGATAAATACCGTTGCCAAGTATTCGGAGGAGCTCCAGCATGCTAAGAAGGTCGCGAAGGCTTCAGCCTCAGGAGCTGGCAGAAAGTCAGTGGCGTCTGATACTGCCACGGACTTGATGAAGCCCCCGAAGCCGTCGAAATCGAAGAAGCCATCTACTTCGTAGTAAGTTTCTTATAATAGTTGATGAATTGCCCTTTTGATTGGAGAACATGCCTGCTGGCGAGTGTGTTTGTGGATACTTTATGCTGATCCTGAATGCATCTGTTACTTTTGACTTTGTGTTGAGTTGGTCGCCTTATTTGCCTCTGGCTTGACTTTTTGGTAGGGTACATCAAGTGGTCCTGTGGGGGGAACCCAGGACTCGCCATCTCTTGAGGATATAGTGGCACCACCGCACTCCAGGGTAGAGGAGCTGTCCTTGCTTTCGTGACTTCGTGATCGCGTTAAGCAACTGGAGCGTGAGTTGCCCGTGATCCGCGGTAGCGCGGACGTGTGGAAGTCGAAGGCTGAAAACGCCACCGCCCGCGAGCAATATCTGCTTGGAGAGGTGACGCAGCTGGGCGACCAGTTTAAGTGTTAGTTTGCTCATCCTCATCTTTTCCTTTGTAGTTAGTCGCAATGGTACGTTGTACTCATGTTGTTGATGCTGCTTCGTGTAGTTGTTAGCGCACGTCATCCGCAGGAGGAGAGGAATAGGATTTCCATCCGCCTTCATGATCTCACCCAGGAGCAACTTCAGGAGAGTGGATACTTCTGGGTAGATCATAATCGTGCGACTGCATTGGCGACCCTGCAAGATCGCGCCTCGCGAGTGCTGCTCTTCCTGAAGAAGTCGTAGTCGTGTTTGAAGAACATCTATCGGGCGATGTTCCCGCTGGATGACACTCCATCAAGCCTGCTGGCTCTCCTGACCAAATTTCAAGATATGTCCGCGGTTCGCGAGTGCGTGAGGCAGCAGTTGGTGGATGGTGCCAAGGCTGCCCTCTCAATGGTGCGTTTGCACAGGCCTGACGTGGATGTCGCCATTGCTTCAGCCACCGGCGCCACCAGCAGGATCTTCCCGAATATGGTGCACTTATCGTGCGGTGGACCGCCCAGCCGAGGAGATCGTCGACTTCTTCGTGGAACAAACTAATGTTCTTCTGTTGCAAGGGTAGCCAAATATGTATCAGGCACATAAGTGTATTTGTGTTGTAAAGTTCATATTTGTAGATGATTTATTGTTGAATGTGTACAAATAGCTTTGTAAGCCTGGGGTGCGTTGCACTTATGCGAGTCCTTTTCGTTAGCCTGGCCATCTTATTATCTCGTTCCCTTGTCAACCTGTCAGGTGCATTGCAGCTGGGTTGAGTTTGTGTTAAAGGGTTTGATTGATGTGCCAGCTACTCAGGATGTCGTGTTTTTGTTCGAAGAACATATGTGTATAGGGTGGCGTAGCCCCCGAGTATGAAAATTGACAAAGTAAAGGAGAGCACAGAGTTTCGGGGCACTTAGCTTTTATTTATTCGAAGAATAGTACGAAGTACAATGTGCGGCTAAGTAGACTTGGCTGAGTAGCCTTATTTGCGATGTAAAAGTAAAGAAAAACGACTAAGGGTAGAAGCATCATAGTTGTGTGACGTTCCAAGGGTTGGAGTATGCGACTCCTGTCTCTAAATCTTGAAGGCGATAGGCGCCACCTAGGATTACTTCTGTAATCACGTACGGTCCTTCCCAGGGGGACTCGAGCTTGAGATGCCCCTGCTGCTTCAGTCACAGGACCAAGTCACCTTCGATGAAGGATTTGGGGCGAAGCCTTCTACTGTGGTAGTTGCGCAGGTTCTGCTGGTAGATCGTTGATCTTTCCACGGCGATTTCCCTTGCTTCGTCAAGGAGGTCGACAGAATCCTCTAGTGCGAGGGATGACTCTTGTTCGCTGTAAGCAACCACGCGTGGCGCTTTGTATCGTACCTCAGCTGGTAGCACTGCCTCTGCTCTGTGCACCATAAAAAATGGCGCATAACCCGTGGCACTGTTTGGAGTTGTACGTAGACTCCAGAGTACGGATTGCAGCTCATCTGGCTAGCAACCCGCCGCTTGTTCGAGTGGTCGCAGGAGTCGCTTCTTGATGCCGCTGCAGACGAGCCCGCTTGCTTTTTCCACCGGACCGTTGGTCTGTGGATGTGCTACTGAGGCGTAGCTGATGTTGATCCCCAGGTTCTCGCAGAATTCTTGGAACTCCTTGGATGTGAAGTTCGTCCCGTTGTCGATAATAATGCTGTGTGGCACGCCGAAACAGTAGACGATGGACTCGAAGAACTTGACTGCGCTGTGCCTTGATTGGTTGGTCATTGGCATGGCCTCAATCCACTTGGTGAATTTGTCGACTGCCACCAAGAGGTAGACGTAGCCTCCACGCGAGGATCTTGGCAGCTTGCCAACCATATCAAGGCCCCATTGTGCGAAGGGCCAGGCCAATGGAATAGGCCGTAGCTCTGCGCCTAGTGCATGTGGCTTGTCCGCGAATCGCTGGCAAGCATTGCATTTTTGGACTATGTCCTTGGCGTCGCGCATGGCCGTGGGCCAGTAAAATTCAGCTCGTAGAGCTTTGGCGACGAGGGCGCGACTGCCTGCGTGGTGCCCGCAGGTCCCTTCATGGATGTCGAGCAGTATTGCTCTTCCGTCAGCCATGGAGACACATCGTTGTATCACTCTTGTGATGCTGCGTTTATACAGTTCGCCGTTGAGAACGGGGAATGCCTTGGAGCACCGCGCGATGTGCCGTGCATCTGTCGGATCGTCTGGTAGTCTCTTGCTGAGGAGGTACGTAATGTACGGCTGCGTCCAAGATTGCTCGATCATCATGACGCCCATTGGTCCCTCGAGTCCTGTGTCCAGCTCCAACTCATCGAGTGCCATTGACTCATTGGGTGGCGTAGCCCTCGAGTCCGTTGCTGCGCTTGTTCTCTTTTCTGCGGCCTTTGGCTTGATGGAACGTTCGCATATGCGATCGAGAAATACCCCAGGTGGTATGGGGGCGCAGGTAGAGCCTATGTTGGCGAGTGTGTCTGCCTCCTCGTTGCTTTCGCGACCTATGTGTCGCAACTCGCAACCATCAAAGTCTCCTTCGAGTGTGTCGTAGAGGTCGCGGTACACGATCATGTTGTCGTTCAGTGCGTCGCATTCGTGCATTGTTTGGTTGACGACCAACTTGGCGTCACCATATATGATGAGTCTTTTGGCGCCATGGGCTTTTGCCATCCTCATCCCGTGCAACAGGGCCTCGTATTCAGCCTCGTTGTTTGAGGCTGTGAACTGCATTCGCAGGATATATTTCAGCTTGTCCCCTTGAGGTGATGTCAATATGACACCGCCTGCCGCTCATCTTTTCGCTTGGACCCATCAAGTGCATTGTCCGAGGTAGGACATATATGGCTTGTCCGGAGTTGGTTCTCCATCCAAAGGCACGAAAGTCGGGAGCACTTGCGACTTGATGGCGTCGCTGCCAGTATGTGATGTCTCGTGGAGACAGCTCTATTCCCCAAAGCGCGACTCGCCCCGTGGCGTCGGGGTTATTGAGGATATGCCCCAACGGGGCGTCGTTGACTACCATGATTGGGTGTTCCTGGAAGTAGTGGCGCAGTCGTCGGACGGTCATAAAGACGGCGTATGCCAGCTTCTGGTAGTGCGGGTACCGCTGTTTTGTTGGCGTGAGGACCTCGCTGAGGTAGTATACCGGGCGTTGTACGCCGTGGACTTTGTTTTCCTCGGCTCTCTCAACGACGAGCACTGTGCTGACCACCTGGTTGGTGGCGGAGATGTACAGCAACAGTGGTTCTCTTTCTCGTGAAGTCACCAGTACCAGCGAGGTGGATAGCAAGCGCTTGAGATCTTCGAATGCTTCTTGTGCTTCATTGGTCCACTCGAGTTTTTCGGCTTTGCGGAGGAGCTGGTAGAAGGGCAGTGCCTTTTCACCCATCTGACTGATAAATCGACTGAGGGCCGCGATTCGTCTGGCCTGTTGCTGGATGCCTCTTATGTTCTTCGGCTTCTCCATGGCCAGTATGGCTTTTATCTTCTTCGGGTTCGCCTCGATCCCCCTCGCGGAGATGAGGTATCCGAGTAGCTGCCCAGATGGTATGCCGAAGACGCATTTGTCCGGATTGAGCTTGATCCGGTAGCGATCAAGGTTGGCGAAGGTTTCGGGCAAATCATCAATTAGAGAGGCTTCCTCCTTGGTCTTGATTAATATGTCGTCGACATAGACTTGGATGTTGCGACCTAGTTGTTCCTTGAGGCAAGCCTGCATGCATCACTGGTAGGTGGCTCCCGCGTTTTTTAGCCCGGAGGGCATTGTGTTGTAGAAGAACACACCAAAGGGCGTTGTAAACGCTATTTTCTCCTGATCTTCCTCCTTCATTCGAATTTGGTTATAGCCTGAGTAGGCGTCAAGGAAGCAGAGGCGCTCACATCCAGCGGTGGAGTCGATGATCTGATCGATCCGTGGCAGCGGGAAGTGATCTTTTGGGCAGTGCTTGTTTAAAGAAGTGAAGTCCACGCACATCTGTAGGATATCCGTGTCCTTTTTTGGTACCAGCACCGTATTGGCGAGCCAAGTGCTTTCCTTGATCTCGCGTATGAATTTGGCCTCGAGGAGTCTGTTGATCTCCATTCCGATCGCTGCGCCGTGGCTCGCATAATACCGATTTTTTGCTTGACCGGCCTTGCGTCGGGTTGACGTTGAGTGCGTGCTCGGCGAATTCCAGGAACTCTGGCATGTCCGCAGGACACCAGGCAAAAATTTCCCAGTGCTCACGGAGGAATTCGACGAGCGCGAGTTCCTATGCGGGACTCAAGTTGTTGGTGATGAGGGTCGTCTTGGCGGGATCTGATGGATGGACCTGCACCTTCTTTGTGTGCACGGATGAGTCGAAGGAGAGATCAGGTGAGCTTGGCCTACTCAAGGGAGGCAGACTGTTGTCCGCCGTCTCTTTCAGTCTTGCGAGTTCCTCCTGCATGCCGAAAGACTAGGAGATTCTGTTGAATTCCCTGTCGCAAGCATCAGATTGCTCAAAGTTCCCGTTGATCGTTATGACGCCGTTGGGACCTGGCATTTTCATCTGCAGGTAGGCGTAGTGGGGTACTGCCATGAACCTGGCGAATGCGACGTGCCCAAGGATGCAATGGTATTGTGAGGGCCAGTCGACGACGTCAAAGTCGATGCGCTCGCGCCAGAAGTTCTTCGGCGTGCCAAAGATGACGTCAAGGTTGATTTTTCCCAAGGGGTATATGCCTTTCCCTGGGATGATGCCATGGAACATTGTGTCCGATGCCTCCAAGCAGGTTAGAGGGATCCTCATTGCTCGCAAGGTACTCGCGAATATGAGGTTGATGCTGCTTCCACCGTCCATGAAGACGCGACTCATGTCGAAGCCTCCAATTTGTGCCTCGAGTACGAGGGGGCAATGGCATGGGCGAGGTACTTGAGGCGGCTGGTCATGTTTGTCGAAGGTAAGGCACGACTCGCTGCCACTGAGGTACTCAGTGGTGGATGGTGGCGAGTGCGTGGCCAAGTTAACTTGGCGAGTGATGGCCTTTTGCACCCTGTTGGAGGGGCGCCCCTTTTGGATCACCATGGTACCCATGGCCCGTGGGTATGGTTCGCCTCCGTGGTGCTGGTCCGGTGCATCTCCGTTCGGGGGTGGCCCAGGTGGTGGTGGTGGTGCGCCATGTGCCACGGCACCTGGAGCGGCTCCGTAGCCTCTTTCGACTGTGTTGCGGTTCATCCGAACCAATCCCTCGTGTAGCTTGAGGAACTCGCGGCAGTCCTTGAGGAGGTGGCTGGACTTTCTCTTGCCATCATGCTTGTCGATGTAGAAGTGTACCGTGCATGGCCCGGACAGTTTGTCCTCGATGGAGGTCGCGGGTGCCTCATCGCGAGTGCAGTGTTGCCATACTTGCGTGGTTTTCCCGGAGTCGTGGTATCCGCCACTGCGGTATCCGCTGTTGCGGTTATCGTCGCGTCTATCGGCGTAGCCGGCTGCGACCATGTTGACATCATCGCGATCATCGTAGACGCGCATGCGACGCCTGCCCCGGCGGTCGCGTCTGCGTTCGAGTTCTGCCTCCTCGTTGGAGTGAACGCGATTCTTCACCAAATCTTCTCCATCGGCCCACCGATTCGCGATCTCCATCAGGTGGTCGATGGTCTGGGGCTTTGAGTGGCCTAGCTCCTCCCTGAGTTCCATGCGGCGGACACCGCCGTTGAATGCATCAATCGCGCGGTCTTCCGAGATGTTCTCCGTAGAGTTCTTGATGATGGACCACCTTTGGATGTAAGAGCGCAGTGATTCGCCAGATCTTTGCTGGCAGCATCTCAGTTCTTCGATTGAGGCGGGGAGTTTGTACGTGCCCTTAAAGTTGCGCACGAAGCTGTAGACCAGCTCATCCCAACTGCGAATGGATCCGCGTGGGAGGTTATTGAGCCATGCCCGGGCGGCGCCCTGTATCTGTAGCTGCAAGCATTGCATGGCAGTACTTCGACTGCCTCCGTGTAGCCTGACGGAGGAGATGTGGTCCTCCAACTAGATCTTGGGGTCCTGCAGACCGTCAAATTTTGGGTTCTCTGATGGGAGTTTAAACCCTTTAGGCATTCGCTTTTGCCTGATGGATCTGCTGAAGCATCTGGCGCCGCAGAGCTCCCCATCTTCCTCTTCCGAGTCAATCGACCGAGAACGTCGTGCCCTTGACTTGTTGATCTTGCGTTGCGTGAGTTCGTCGCGTGCATCGTAGTCGCGATCGTGTCGCCGTGAGCGGCAGCGTCGAGACAGGTCGTGACTGTCATTGCTGGACGAGGGCGAGGAGTAGCGCTTTGCTAGCGCTTTGCCCTTTTTTGGGTCTGGTACCGGCTCCTTGTCGAGGGCGGCCTCGATTAGCCCCAGGCCCGCGATTTTAGATTGGTGCATGGTCGTTCGGGGATCTCCAGCCGGCGGCTGGTTATTGAGGAGGTACATGGTGGCTGCTGTCACCGCGGCTTGCGGTGTCCTGGGAACCACGTTGCCTCTCGTGTCGACTGTCATAGAGCCGAAGTCGAGGACTTTCGCGGCCTCTATGCGCTCTTGTTCGGTGAGGTGAGCCATCCGGGACTGCCTCTTCTTGGCGAGGTACTCGTTGCCTCTTGAGGAGGATCCTCCGTAGGAGGAGAGCCCAGCACGACGAAGGCTTGATTCGTCTGCTGCCTTTTTACGCGCCTCAAGTTGCGCGATTGCTTGTTTTTGGTGCTTGAATTCCTCTTTTAGGAGCCAGTGGTAGCCCATCAGCAGTTCCTGCAGGGACCCGAAGGGTAGAGGTGCACTTCGTAGGGCTTCGCGGCAGCGATCCCACTCTTGCTCGTTGAGCCTGATCACGACGCGTTCGCCGGTTTGCTCGTTGATCATGCTAGGAGGTTCGACTGCTCCTCCGTTGCCACCGTTACCATCGTTGCCGCTGTTGCCACCGTTGCCGGCGTTGGGTGGGTCGGTGCTATTGTCGGTGTTACCACCGTTGCCGCGATTGGGTGGATTGGTGCTGTTGCCGGTGTTGCCACCGTTGCCGCGATTGGCGGAGGTGTGGCCCGCGTTGATGACGACGCACATGAAGTGATTAGGGAAGCTGCTGCTTCCACAACTTTCAGATCCGAAACCGTAGGTTCCATCTTCAGTGGCCAAATCGCTTAGATCGGAGTCACGACTGCTGTCGCTAACCGTGTTCTCGACTGCCACTAGAGCGTTGAGCTCGCTGAGGGTGCCGATCGATGGAGGGAACCATGATGCCGGGCACCGCCGTGTTGTCGATCGTGCATGCGAAGCGTGCCCGTCTGACCAACTTGGAAGCGGAAGCTCCCAATCACCAGGCTGATCCCGTCGCCCACGGACTCGAAGGCCGGGCGAGTGGCCGGCGTGTGGACGGTGAAGTCGAAGGCGCCGAAGAGCTAGCAAATCTCCACTGTTGCGGAGTTGTAGATCGCAGTTGATGGGACCAAAGAAGTCGCAACATCAGCACTCCCAGTTCCCACAGACGGCGCCAATTGACGAGGGTTTAACTCGTCAATGCCCATTGTTATGGACTTGGGTTTGGAGAAGGAGGGAGCGCTGGAGACATCTATCGGCTAGCAAACAAGCACACAGGGGACAAAGGATTTACCCAGGTTCAGGCCTCGTAGAGGGCCCTACTCCTGCTTGTCTGCTCGTGGAATTATTGAGGGAGTCGAAAGTTACAATGGTGCGCAGATGTAATCTGGCGAAAGTTGTGGAAACTAGGGTTGCGTGTGTCCTTCTCGCTGCCCCATCCTAGCCTTTACATAGATAGGCTAGGTCTCGGGTAGCAGGTCGAGTCGGTTACAAGTTAGGGTTTTCCCTTTAATCTTTCTATCTTTAGCTTCTTCTTGTTCTTCAAGCAATCGAGAGTCCGTAGGTTACTCGAGTCCGACCCTTGGCGACACCGTGGGCCTGTATGTATTTGGACCGTATATACCAAGCTCGAGTACCTATAGGGTATACCCATGTCACAAGGGCAAAGAGGGAACTAGGGCTCAAAACTAGGGTTTCACTACCATGAAGAGAGGGAACCCTAGAATGAGAAAGAGAGCAGGAGAAGGGGAAACACATTACCCTCGGAGCCCAATGAAGCCATGCCCTCCCTTGCCAAGGATGGGCAAAGAAGAAGACCGCATGAGAAGAATGAGAGAAAAACCCTGATCTCCCAATGCGAGCAAGAAGAGAGCAAAAACTTCGGTGAGAAGACTTGTAGAGGCCCGATCTACAACTTGGTGGACTTTGGGGGAATTTGGGTGGGGGGCCTATGGGAGGGTGGGGGAGCTTGGGCGGCAACCATGGAGTAGGGGAGGGCGTGGGGAAGAAGGAAGAGGAAAGCTGGAACTACCCCACGCACGAGGTTTAAATACAAGCAAAACACATAATAGTTTCGATGGCCGGTGTGTGGAGCCGAATTTTTTGAGCGGCAAACTCACAAGGCGACCAAAATTCCGGTGGCGACCAAAGTTTTCGGCGGCGGACCGAACTGAGCTCTATATGGAAGTTCGGTCGGCCGCCGGAAATTTCGATGGCCACCGGAAATTTCGGCCCCACATCCGGCGAGACTGGAAAAATTGCCGGAAAATTGAGACTTTGGCAAAAAGGTTTTGATGATTCCCCCTTTTTTGAGAGATCGAGTGAGAGACCATATGGACATATACACAGAATCCAGATTGAACAAGTAACCCATATCTAGTGGAATAAATACAAATAAACACAAATAGCAACAATGGACATGAGTACCCATCAACAAAAGTCAAATCACCCAATACACAAAAACCAAAAGTTGGGCGGGGGATTTCTCCCCCTATGTTTAAGCACACATGTCATGGCACCTCAAAGATAGATGCTTGGATCCATATCATGACACGAGATCAATTTATATCACACACATAGGTATGCATCAAACCAAGACATGGTATGGTGACTATCCCCATATGTGTTGCGCGACTAGGCTACATAGCAAGAATATAATGCAAGAAGTGACTCAATCCAAGTTTTAGGATCTAGAATACCGAGTTCTCGCCTCAACATGACAAAACAGGCTTTATCCAAAGGCTTCGTGAAAATATCCGCCAATTGAAACATCGTTCCCACATGAGTGAGATTGGTGTCACCATTTGCGACATGGTCGTGTAGGAAGTGGTGGCGGATGTCAATATGTTTGGTGCGACAATGCTGGACGGGGTTATTGGTGATCTTTATTGCACTTTCATTGTCACACAGAAGAGGCACCATACCAAGAGACACACCATAGTCTTTCAACGTTTGCCTCATCCATAACAATTGAGTGCAATAAGATGCTGTGGAAATGTATTCGGCTTTGGTGGTGGATAGGGCGGTGGAGTTTTGTTTCTTGGATGACCAACTCACTAACGACCGGCCAAGGAATTGGCAAGCCCCGGAGGTCGACTTCCGGTCAACCTTATCACCGGCCCAATCAGAATCCGAATGGACAACAAGCTCAAAGGTTGACCCCTTTGGATACCAAAGCCCGAGTGTAGGAGTGAGAACAAGGTACCTAAAAATCCGTTTGACCGCCATAAAGTGGCACTCCTTGGGAGCGGATTGAAAACGAGCACACATTCCAACACTTAACATGATATCCGGTCTAGAAGCACAAAGGTAGAGCAAGGAGCCAATCATGGAGCGATATACCTTTTGGTCCACGTCCTTCTCACCTTCTCCAAGACCAAGTTGCCCATTTAGTGGCATGGGAGTCTTCATGGTGTTGGCATTGGTCATCTCAAATTTCGCAAGCATGTCATTCATGTACTTCTCTTGGGAGATGAAGGTGCCTTGAGCAATTTGCTTCACAATGAAGCCTAAGAAATACTTCAACTCCCCCATCATGGACATCCTAAATTTCTTGGTCATCAACTAAGCAAAAGCTTTGTTATGAGATTCGTTAGTTCCACCGAATATAATATCATCAACATAAATTTGAACAATAAATAAGCCACCCCCTTTAACCCGTTTGGTGAAAAGGGTGGAATCGACTTTACCCACACTAAAACCGCCCATGAGTAAGAAATCCCTAAGGTCCTCATACCAAGCACGAGGAGCTTGCTTTAGTCCATAGAGCACTGATACATTGTAAACATATCTATAATTTTTGATGTTCCATGCTTGTTTTATATCTACTTTCTTATGTTTTGTCCACACTTTGGAGTATTTTTACACATTTTCTGGAACAAACCTATTAACAAGATGCCACAGTGCCATTTGCATGTTTTCTGCTGTTTTTGGTTTCAGAAAAGCTAGTAAGGAAATATTCTCGGAATTGGACCGGACAAAAGCCAAAGTCAATATTTTACCCGAAGCAACACGAGGCGGCCACACCCTAGGGTGGCGCGGCCAGCCCTAGGCGCGCCGCCACCTAGTGTGGGCCCCTCGAGCCTCCACCGACCTTGCCCTTCCGCCTATAAAAGCCTCTCGGGACGAAAACCCTATAAGAGTCTGTACCCGCCATCATTTCCATCCCTAGATCGGGAGGGATCTGAAGCTCTTCCTGATACCCTACCGGAGGGGAGAGATCACCCTGGAGGCCTTCTTCATCACCATGCCTGCCTCCAGTGTGATGTGTGAGTAGTTCATCCCTGGACTACAAGTCCATGTAGTAGCTAGATGGTTGGTTCTCCTCCTTTATGCTACCATGTTTAGATCTTGTGAGCTCTGTTCATGATCAATATCATCTATTTGTAATCCTAGATGTTGTGTTTGCGGGGATCCGATGGATATTGAGATGCTATTTCAGATTGATTATTGATTCTATCATGTCTATGTTATTTGTGATCTTGCATGCTTTCCGTTTTTAGTAGCTATCTTGGCCAAGAAGATGCTAGCAACTCCAAGAGGGAGTATTTATGCTCGATAGTGGGTTCATGCCTCTAGGAATCTAGGGAAGTGACAGAAATATCTAAGGTACAAGATGTGTTGTTGCTACTAGGGAGAAAACAACAATCCTTTGTCCATGGGGCAATCATATTGTTTACTTTACACACTTTGCTTAATGCAATTATCTGTTGCTTGCAACTTAATACTAGAGGGGGTTCAGATGATAACCTGAAGGTGGATTATTAGTCATAGATGCAGTTGGATTACGGTCTATGTATAATGTTGTAATGCCCAATCAAATCTCATAGGAGTCAATATGATTAGTATATGCATGTATGCTTTCTCGGTGTGTCAATTTCCCCGCTATAATTTTTTCACCCAACATGTCATCTATCTTAAGGAGAATCACCTCTAGTGAACTATGGACCCCGGTGCATTCTTTTACCATCAATCTACCATCTATTTAATGTTTTTGTTTACTTTCTGCAAGCAATTACTATCTTCCACACAATACGTTTAATCCTTTGTTTTCACCAAAACCGGTGAGATTGACAACCTTACTATAAGTTGGGGGAAAAGTTATGTGGTTATGTTGTGCAGGATTCCAAGTTGGAAACAACACCTTGGAGGTGTTTCCTTGCTCCTACTGGTTCGATAACCTTGGTTTCATAACTGAGAGAAAACTTGTTGTTGTGCTCATCACACCTTCCTCTTGGGGTTTCCCAACGAGCTCGATATATTTTGAGCCATCAAGCCTTTTTTCTGGCATCATTGCCGGGGAGTCAAGGACATCTTCACAAGGGTAGTCCCTCATAACCAATCTCTTTACTTTTTTTTGTTTTGCTTAGTTTATTTCTGCTTTATTTTCTTGTTTCTTTATCAAAACACAAAAAAATTAGTTGTACTAGTTTGCTTCCTTTTATTAAAAACACAAAAAAATAATATCTCAAGTTGCTATTATGTCTAGCATTGCTCCAATCACTATGTCGCATGAGGAAATGATTTTTACTTTCAAACAAGGAATTGAAGAGAGCTTCAAAGAAGTTTGGTCTAGAATCTCTGATTTACATGCAAAAACTGAACCTAAAATGACTCTAAGCTTGTTTCTTAGAAGTTTTTATTTTGGAACTGCCCTTTGCTATAGATATGCTTTGGATACTGTAGTAGGAAGAGATTTCCTCCAATGCAATGAGGGTGAAGCTTTTAATACCATAAAAAAGTTGGTTGCAACATATGACTGGCCTAGCAAATCTGATTCCTCCATTATAAACATTATTGCTAAATTGAACACTCTTGAGACCAACACAGCTAGTTTAAAAGAATGATATAACATGTTTAGAGAGCATCATGAATATGTTCCAATAAATTCTGAATCTTCAAACTGGCTTCCTATAGTAAAAGTTGTTATAAATAATGAAACTTTTTATGCTCATTGTGATATCATGTCTGAATTCTGTCTCATGCCTAAAGATATCTATGAATCTTTGAATCTTTGGGACTTTCTGAAGGGGGAGAAGAAATATCTCTTACTAATAATGCCACAATATTACCCATTGGAATAGCTGAAGGAGTGTTTACAAAGATTCTAGGGAAAGTGGTGTCTACTGATTATCTTGCTATTGAATGTGTAGGAAAAGGACAAATTACACTTGGAAGATCCCTACTAAAACTCCTTGGAGCAATAATAGATGTGGAAAAGGGCATCATGCATTTTGCTTCTCCACCAAACAATCATACATTCCCCAAGGATAAGAATAAAGGTAAGAGAGGTAGGGCAAGAAATTTGGTTTTGATGCTTCTTCATTTGAGAATACTTGATTCTTGCTTCTTATGCCTAGCTCAAAGGCGTTAAAGAAAAGCACTTATTGGGAGATAACCCAAATTTCGTTAGGAATCTTTTGTTGAGTCTTGGAAGTTATTGCCTCAGTAATAACCTCTCCTTATCCTTTTTGTGTGGTTTTTGTGCCAAGAATAACCTCTAATAAGAGAGAAATAATGCTTGGGAAAGTTGTTGTCCCGAAACAGATTTTTGTGCTTCGCTGTAAAAATTCGTGAAAAATCTCTGTACATCAGATTGAGCTGTAATTTTTTATGCTTATGCCTCAGGTTGTTATCCAACTTCCGTTAGTTCAACACTTTTCGATTTTAGCAACAGAAGGTCTTCGAAAAAAATCAGTTTTTACCTGCTGGTCTGTTTTGACAGATTTCTACCATTATTTGCATTTGCCTCTTAATATCTTTCTCTTTGAGTTCTCTTTGATCACTTGAACTTTTTAAAAGAAATTGCTACAGTACCTTGTGTTTTAATAGAAGTTTTACTTGTGTTGAAACTGAACCAAAAGACTTATTATCTTGAATACACTAATGTTGCTAATGAAGATTGTGTGAAGTTTTGTATGAAGGAAATTTTAAAGTGTAGGGAAGAACAATGTGATAAGATGAAGTATGGACAAAATCTCAAGCTTGGGGATGCCACCCATCTCACCCCAAGAAATATTCAAGAAGTACAAGCGTCAAAGCTTGGGGATGCCCAAGGCATCCCCTTCTTCATCAATAAAAATCTCAGGTTTCTTCCAAATACTTCATTTTTATTGTTTCATGCACAATTGTGTTATTATTGGAGCGTATTCGCTTTTGTTTTTAGTTTTCATTTTCTTGGTTTGCTTAAATAAATTGGTTGGACCCCCGCATTCATACATAGTTTCAAATAAGTTGATTTGGATTGGAAAAGAGTAGGAAAGTTCATGCTTATAAGTGGTATAAAAGGAGCTTGTTCTTGACTGTGACTTAGACTTTATCATGTCATGCTTGATATTGCTTTGACTTTATGCTTAGTGATTATTTTTGTATCATGACTTGTTATAAACAATTGAGATTGCTTAATGTGCCTTGAAAGAATCATGCATTGTTTTATAGCATATAAAAGCATAATATTGTGGTATTCTCCTTTGATGCTTTATTTGGGTTAACTTTGGCGCATGCTCACACCATGTTAAGAATATACCAAGTCACCATAGCCTCTATGATCATTTAGTTTTCGACTTGTAATATCACTTTATGCTTTAATTAATAATGTTTTGTCGCTTTGCATGATTATGGCCATTATTGCTCTCTTAGTTAGTCGCTCCCCGTCTTTTGCTAGCCTACACATGTACCAAGTATGAGTTCCACTCATGCATCCAACTCCAAATAAAACCAAGTTATTCCAAAGAGTCCACCATACCTACCTATTAGCATTTGCTATTCCAAGTATATTCATGTTTTTATCTACCTTCCGAATTAAACTTGTTATGTGAAAATTAGTGATTAAAGCTCTCACGAACTTGATGGCACACTTTACTTTTCTTGAACTTAATAAACTTGAACCATTGTGCCCATCTATGTTGCGTATATGCTTGCGTTTTGTAAGTTGTGAATTAGCAGAACCATGT
Source organism: Avena insularis (assembly GCA_023614405.1). Classification (NCBI taxonomy): domain Eukaryota; kingdom Viridiplantae; phylum Streptophyta; class Magnoliopsida; order Poales; family Poaceae; genus Avena; species Avena insularis. The sequence continues at coordinate 302,688,821 of CM042692.1, read as the reverse complement.
TATCATGGGGAACACTTTCAACATTGCACTTTATTTAGTTGATATCATGTTCTTTTGCTTATGGATCCCGGCGGTGTGAAATGAAAGGGGAGCTTGTAAGGCTCATGGAGTTCGTATATGTGTTAGAGAAACGCCTGGGCGGCTGGTCTAATCCATGCCTAATCATGGTGGAAACCTGCAGCATGACCATAGTGAGCAATATATGAAGCATCCTCCATATATAAAAAACCCTATGCAAATAGGAAAGAAAAAAGCCTATGCAAATAGGAAATAAAAGGATCGCTGAGATGCTCATTGTCTGCTTGCCTTGTCATTTTGATATGGGGGATCTTCCGTATCATCGGGCAAGGGGTACCCTGTTGGCGGTTCTCTATGATACACATGTACTTACAATGACAAGAACTTACTTGTGACTAAAGTTGAGTAGCATGAGGAACGGTACTCGTAAGTAAGGGGCATGAGATTTTCATCTTATAACTTGTCAAGCATATCCTCATATTTGTTCACTTTAACCTTAATCACCTAAAGATGCTTATGATAGGGGCAATGAGAGCTGAAAGCTAATAAGTACCATAATTTTTGGAAGCTCTTTATGAGACTTGAATCCCTGCTTCCTTCTATGAAGGGCCTTTCTTTTACTTTTATGTTGAGTCTCCATCTTCTATCTTTATGCACCTATTGAGAGAGCATAGTGGTCATTCTTAGTTTAATGTGAATTGTCCCAAGACTTGTTGATTGATTCATAACTTTGATATTGCTTGTTCTTAAACTATTTGTATCTAGTCACCCTTATGTACTTTGAAGGTGTCCTATGCATTTATGTTTTGCTACACTATGAGGGACAAGCTGAATACCATTCTCATTATGTTTTCTATATGTGAAACAAACAAACGTCTTTCAAAGCATTGTTATTCATGAATCTTTTGTTTGTACCTTTTCATGCTACAACATAGTTGTTATGTCTTATTGTTAGAAATATATCTTTCATGCTATGTTAAAGTACTATGATCCCAGCTTTCAATGTTTTACAAATACCTTGATCAAGATTATGATGGTGCATGTCACCTCAAAAATTATTCTTTTTTATCACTTACCTACTCGAGGACGAGCAGGAGTTAAGCTTGGGGATGTTGATACGTTGTAAATGTATCTATAATTTTTGATGTTCCAAGCTTGTTTTACATCTACTTTCTTATGTTTTATCCACACTTTGGAGTATTTTTACACATTTTCTGGAACTAACCTATTAACAAGATGTCACAGTGCTAGTTGCCTGTTTTCTGCTGTTTTTGGTTTTAGAAAATCTAGTAAGGAAATATTCTCGGAATTGGACCGGACAAAAGCCAGTCAATATTTTACCCGAAGCAACACGGAGTCCGGAGGGAAGCCGAAGGGGGGCCATGAGGCGGCCACACCCTAGGGCAGCGCGACCAGCCCTAGGCACGTCGCCACCTAGTGTGGGCTCCTCGAGCCTCCACCGACCTTGCCCTTCCACCTATAAAAGCCTCCCAGGACGAAAACCCTAAGACCCTATCAAAATTCCACGAAAGAGTCTATAGCCGCCATTATCTCCATCCCTAGATCAGGAGGGATCTGAAGCTCTTCCCGGCACCCTGCCAGAGGGGAGAGATCACCCTGGAGGCCTTCTTCATCACCATGCCTGCCTCCAGTGTGATGCGTGAGTAGTTCATCCCTAGACTACGGGTCCATGTAGTAGCTAGATGGTTGGTTCTCCTCCTTTGTGCTACCATGTTTAGATCTTGTGCGCTCCGTTCATGATCAAGATCATCTATTTGTAATCCTACATGTTGTGTTTGCAAGGATCCGATGGATATTGAGATGCTATTTTAGATTGATTATTGATTCTATCATGTTTATGTTATTTGTGATCTTGCATGCTTTCTGTTGTTAGTAGCTATCTTGGCCAAGTAGATGCTAGCAACTCCAAGAGAGAGTACTTATGCTCGATAGTGGGTTCATGCCTCTAGGAATCTAGGGAAGTGACAAAAATCTCTAAGGTACAAGATGTGTTGTTGCTACTAGGGAGAAAACAACAATCCTTTATCCATGGGGCAATCGTATTGTTTACTTTATACACTTTGCTTAATGCAATTATCTGTTGCTTGCAACTTAATACTAGAGGGGGTTCGGATGATAACCTGAAGGTGGATTATTAGTCATAGATGCAGTTGGATTACGGTCTATGTATAATGTTGTAATGCCCAATCAAATCTCATAGGAGTCAATATGATTAGTATATACATGTATGCTTTCTCGGTGTCTGTCAATTGCCCCGCTATAATTTTTTCACCCAACATGTCATCTATCTTAAGGAGAATCACCTCTAGTGAACTATGGACCCCGGTGCATTCTTTTACCATCAATCTATCATCTATTTACTATTTTCTGTTTACTTTATGCAAGAAATTACTATCTTCCACACAATACGTTTAATCCTTTGTTTTCAGCAAAACCGGTGAGATTGACAACCTCACTGTAAGTTGGCGGCAAAGTTCTATGGTTGTGTTGTGCAGGATTCCAAGTTGGAAACAACACCTTGGAGGTGTTTCCTTGCTCCTACTAGTTCGATAACCTTGGTTTCACAACTGAGAGAAAACTTGTTGCTGTGCTCATCATACCTTCCTCTTGGGGTTTCCCAACGAGCTCGATATATTTTGAGCCATCGAGCGCCTTATGGAGTAGATACACATAGTTGGGATAGCGTGTGTTTTCGAAACCCGGGGGTTGAGCTACATATGCAACCTCTTTCAAGGGACCATTAAGAAATACACTTTTCACATCCATTTTATAAAGCTTGAAGTTATGAAAAGATGCATATGCAAGCAAGAGACGAATAGCTTCAAGGCGAGCAACGGGCGCAAAGGTGTCCTCGTAGTCAATACCTTCTATTTGGGCATAGCCTTGCTCCACTAACCTTGCTTTGTTTCTTGTGACGGTTCCGTTCTCATCTTGCTTGTTCTTGAATACCCACTTGGTCCCAATGATATTAATGCGATGATCTTTAGGTCTCTCCACAAGAGACCAAACTTCATTGCGGGTGAAGCACTCTAATTCTTCTTGCATGGCAATGAACCAATCCAGATCTTCTAGAGCTTCATGGACCTTGAGAGTCTCAAAGTTGGACACAAATGCATGATGGCCACAAAAGGTAGTGAGATGCTTCTTCTTGTTGCGAGTCTCAATTCCTCTTGATATGCTTCCAAGTATATTATTGACTTGGAGTCCACTTCCATTAGAGGCGGACTTGATCTTCCGGATTGTCCCTTCATGATCAACAAATTCATCCCTTGTTGGTCCTTGATCATTGATAACTTCTTGAGCTTGACCTTGATTTTTAGGAACTTGTACGTCTTCTTGGTCTTGCTCAATGGGTTGAGGGCTTGGTTCTTGTTCTTTGGTTTGAGAGAGTTGTTCGTAATGAGGTGCACTTGATGGTTCAACTTGAGTAGAGCTAGGCTCTTCCTGAGTTGGGCTTGATCCTCCCCCCATCAACTTCTTGATGATGGATATGATATTCGGTGGGCAAGATATGCCCAATCCCCATCAACTTGATGACTCAAGAGGAATCTCCATCACATACAACACGTGGAACAACTTGCCCCCCTTGGGGGCCATTATCCTCCAAAAACTCCACATCACAAGATACTTCAACACAACCATTGGTTTTGTTGTAGTATCTATAGGAATGAGAGTTTTCCGCATAACCAACAAAAATACCCTCTATAGTTCTAGATTCAAATTTACCGAGATTTTCTTTCTTGTTCTTGATGAGGCACTTGCACCCAAAGACACGGAAGTAGTTGACGTTGGGCTTATTATTTGTGAGAATCTCGTACGGAGTCATGTCAAAGGGAGATCGAAGGAAGATCCGGTTCGAGTAGTGAACCGTGGTAGCGATGGCTTCTCCCCAAAATTTGTGGGGTGACTTGAACTCACTCAACATTGTTCTTGCCATCTCAATGATGGTCCAGTTCTTCCTTTCAACAACACCATTTTGTTGAGGGGTATATGGAGCCGAGAATTCATGCTTGATCCCCTCATCTTGAACAAACCCTTGCATGGTTTAGTTCCTGAATTCGGTTCCATTTTCTGTCCTAATGGTCTTGATCTCCACTTCATGAGTGCATTGAGATTGCTTAGCGAAGATCATGAAGTACTTATAGGTCTCATCCTTTGACTTGAGAAGGAATACCCAAGTGTACCTTGAGTAATCATCAATGATGACAAGACCATACTTTCTTCCACCAAGAGTATCATACGTTGATGGCCCGAAGAGATCCAAATGGAGAAGCTCCAACGGTATTGACGTGACCACCTTGGATATTGATGGATGACTCTTCCTATGTTGCTTTCCTAAAATGCAAGCACTAGACACATGATCTTTCTCAAAGGACACACCAATTAGTCCAACAATATGCTCACCCTTTAGGAGTTGTTTAAGATTTCTCATGTTGACGTGGCCAAGGCGGCGATGCCAAAGCCATCCCTCGTTAACCTTGGACATTAGACATGTGGAAAGAGATTGACTCTCTTGCGAGAGGTCGACCATGTAAAGGCCATCTTCCACATATCCAACAAGGACCAAATTGAGATTATCACCCCTAAAGACTTTCACAAAAGTTTTAGAGAAATAGGAATCATAACCGGCATCCGCAAGATGTTTAATTCAAAGCAAGTTGTAGCCAAGGTTCTCAACAAGCATGACGGCCTCTAGGGTCAAAGCCTTGGAGACCACCACCTTTCCTTTAGAGTTGTCTCCAAAAGTGGTGCTTGACGTTGAGTTGACATCATGAATGAATTGGCCAAGCGCACTTCTACCTCCAGTCATATGATTGGTGCATCCACTATCAAACACCCACTTTGAACCACTGGAGGCATACCCCTACAAAATCAATTCTTTGATTTAGGAACCCATTGAGTAATGGTTCCCCTAGCATTAGCAACAAGATCTTTTGGTACCCAAATTGAGTACCACATATAAAACCATTGTGAGGGCCAACATATTTGGCATATACATCTCCTTGGGTGCCCTTACATAGCACATAGGATGGATTAGATTTTCCCGCAAACTTGTGGTTGGGGTTGCCCCTTGTGGCTCCCCCATTCACAACATTCTTATTTACTTGGTCAACCACCCTGTTCCCTTCACGCACAAAGTTGATCTTCTTAGGTGGGTTGGCACCATTCTTATCATTCTTGGGGTCAAACCCCATACCTTGCCTTGGATCTCTCATCGTTTAGCGAGAAAGAATCTCATCAAGAATCTTGCCCTTGGAGGTAGGTTTGAGACGCTCCATCTCAAGTTGTTCCTTCAACTTCTTATTCTCCTTAAGGAGACAAGCTTGATCCAAGGTAGGGTTAGAAGCACAAGTAATATTCTCTACAATAATTAGATCCTTCAATGTACCAAGAGCCTTTTCATAGGACACTCGAAGTTGATCATGATTCTCCCCAAGTTTTATGAGCTCACGCTTGACAAGCAAATTAGCTTTATCAAGGTCCTCAAGGTCATTGGTGAGAGAAGCATGAGCAATCTCAAGTTCTTTGTTTGAAGTATCAAGCTCTTGGGACAAGGTGATAGATCTATCTAGGGTATCCACATCTTTTGCCTTATATAGTTCATAGATTTCAATTCGTTCTTTAATAAGGGAAGTAATTTCCTTTTCCTTGCTTAGCTCTTGCTCAAGAAGATCGAATCTCCGTTTCTCATCATCAATATGAGATTCCAAGCTATCAATGGTCTCGTCACGTGAATTGACAAGGTTTATTAATTGCCTGAATCTAGCACGAGCATTGCTAGGAAGGGACTTCATGATTTTATATATTTCTTGTATATAGTTTTCATCAAATTCATCATTGTCACTATCATTAGCACTAACATGATCATCCAAGATGCTAGAGAGAGATGGAGGATAAGAGATTACCTTGGTGCTCCTTGCCATGAGGCAAGAGATGACGACCTTGTGAGTAGGAGAATCATCGATGTAGTCCTTGGTGTAGTCGTAGGTGAGTAGTGACCCAGGTTCAGTGTAAACCAAACTAGGCTTACCACACACCTCCTCCTCATCCTTGCTCTCCACATTGCATGTGACCTTGGATCTTTGTGCCATAAGGCAAGTACCGGTGACCTTGGGAGTGATGGAGTCATCGACATAGTCTTTGGTGTAGTCATATGTGAAGAGTGACCCGGGTTCGACAAAAGCCAAACCGGCCACTCTCACAACCTTCTCCTCATCTTCACTATCCGCATCGGATAAGTATTCTTGGCCTAGGAAGCCTTTGCCATCACGCTTCTTGTTCCTCTTGTACCTCTCATTGATGGGGTTTGGGTTAAATCTTGGCTTGGCGCCCTCTTCATACTTAGGATTGTCAAGTCTCTTCTCATATGGGCATTTCTCAGCAAAGTGATCTGACTCATCACAATTGTAGCAAGTCATATTCTTCTCACTTGGACCGGTTGAGCTTCTTCTTCGGAACTCCAAGTTCTTGGTGAAGAGAGCAGGTTGAGATAATATGTTGTCAACACCATTACTATCACTCTCTTCTTCATTTGCAACACTTTCTTGCACATACTTGGCCTTCAATGCTAGGGAGTGAGAAGGCCCAATGGCATGGTTGATCTCCTTTATCTTTTGTCCTTCATCCGCCATGTTATCCGTGGCAACAACATATGATACTAGATCATCGGGAGAGAAGTGACGAGTTGAATCTAGGAGTTGCAAGTTCAAGGCAAGCTTCTTGTCCGAGGCGACGATCATGGAGACAATCTTGGAATTGATGAGCTCATCATTCAAGTTGAACCCATCATCATACTTGTCACAGCCAAGACCATCAATCTTCACATGGAGGGCAACAAGTCTCTTATATGCTTCTGTGATAGACTCACCATGGTGGTTCATGAACATGTTCATCTCCGACTTGGCAACTTCATACTTGGACTTTTGGATAAGGGGCGTTCCCTCTTGGAGAATGACAATCCTCTCCCAAAGCTCCTTTGCGGTGGGGATGTTGCTAACTTGATCATAGAGAGTGTGGTGAATGGCACTCCTTATCTTATCACAAGCCGTTGCATTTAGTTGACGGTCATAGTATTCTCCCGGAGTGAGATTGTTGGGATCTTGTGGGTAGAAGCCCTTGCCCACAATCTCCCAAAGCTCCACATTGCAGCTGCAAAGATGAGATTCCATAGAAATTTCCAATGAGAGAAGTGAGTTCCATCATAGTGAGGTGCGGGACCCGAACCATTAATATGAGGCATGGTGTTATTTTGTTTAGGATATATATACGGAAATGGACTAGGATGCATAGAGGCTTTCGTCGGGTCACTCTCACTGGAGACCTCGTTCATGGCCTCCTTACCGGTGTCCATCAGCCTCCCTTGAGGTACTACCGAAGGTCCAGCAAGCATGACCCCGTCGCCCATCCTCGTAAAACGTCCCTCAAGGAAACTTATTCGAGCAAGGAGATCGGAATCCACCTTAGCCTTTTCAAGGGACTGTTTGGCAAAGAGTTCACGGAGCTCCTTGACCGAATAAGTCTTTCCCTCATCATCATCAGAGAAACCCATCTTTTCTCTTAAGAGGTAAAGCCCTTAGAAGAGCACTAGGCTCTGATACCAATTAAAAGTGTAAGATGGTTTACGTAGAGGGGGTGAATAGGTTTCTACAAAATTCTTTGTAATCTTTTGCAAGTTTTAGGCTTTGCGGAATATAAGTGTTCCTAAATGCAAACTAGGTGAGGCAACCTAGATGATGATGCAAGATACTTCAAGCATGAAGGCTATCATAAGGTAAATAACATAAGTAAGAGATTGTTTAAGGAATAACCGAAACACGTGAAGACGAAGATGTATTTCCGTGTTCACCACCTTTGGGAAGGGGGCAATGTCACGTTGAAGAGGTGTGGGGTTCCATGAAGGATTCCTCAATGCCACAAAGGCTCACCTTCTTCTCCGAGCCTATCCCACGAAGGAATAGCCCACTTACTCGTGGTAGACTTTAAGGTAGTCTCCAAACCCTCACAAACTTTCCATAGAGAAAATCACAAGCCGAATGCCTCCGGGTGACCCTAGCCGCCTAGGGTTTCCCACAAACCCAAGAGTAACAAGCTAACTCGATGAACTCAAGGGGAATGAACTTTGGCTTAGTGGAAACATAGATTGGGACCTCCTCTTGCTTTCTTCCAAAGGGATTTGGAATTGGTTGGGTAGAATGCGAGATCCTCAAGAAATTGTGTTTCAACAATGGGGGGAGAGAGAGAGCTTCAAGAATGAGTATGTAATGGAATGCCTAACTCTTAGTGAAGTAGAAAGGGGTATTTATAGTTCGAGTGAAAAAGGAGCCATTTGGAGGGTCCTGTGGCCAAACCGGCAATAAGTCCGGCGGGGCCGAACCGTGCGCCGGGAATTCCGGCCGCAGTTCCGACGGACCGGTTGATGCGCCGAACATTCTGACGGCAACCGAGAATTTCGGCGGGAAACCGGAACCCTATAAAGTGAATCGTTCCGGCGTCCACTCCGACGGCGCCGGTATTCATGTCGATTTCGCAAAGCCCTCTTTCTAGCCCTTTTTATATCGACTTTCTGTCTTTCCTTTGGTGGGTGTATGGCTGAAGATGATATGATGTGTGTGTGTGGTTTAGAACATCCCCAAAGAGCGCATCGAGATCACCCCTCTTAATATTGCGGTGCTTCCTACTAGACTCAAAGACAAAATAAGAGATAAAAGTAACAAAAACACCGGCACTTTACTTCATAAATGAATGGGGGGTCACCCACCGCCTCTCATCATCAAACGTGGACTATCACCTGTAGGAATACTAGTAGAAACATTAGTCCACTCTCTAACTCCGATTTCATAGTTAACTAAAAACTGAATAGGGCATTTTGCCCTTTCACTCCACGTCGTGCGAGGGACCGGCAGGACCAAGTCCGGTATTGGATGTGCCACGACGTTGACTTCCGGATGGAGTTCTCGTCGTTAATCCTATCTAATTTTTCATCAGAGGGAGAAGGGTGGTGTGGTTGCGGCGACGAAATTGCGGCGAAGAGTTTGGGAGAGTGAACTATAAATCGACGCTTGACCCCACAGGAGGGGCGCGACCCTATATCCCACTCCTTGGATACTTTTATCGAGACCGAGCACATATCGTGCCTAGAATAGGACGAAAACTGAATAGTCATGGGCGTACACAAGGGTGGGACCGGGTAGGCCATGGCCCACCCAGAATTCTAGAGAATAAATAGACTACCACTAATCTAATATTCATCATTAAGAAAACTAATCTAATATTCAGATCGAAGACCGATTTGGGAGTATTTATTGTCTAATCGTACGTATAGTTGATTGCATAAAAATAGGGACATCACTAAGCGTCCCCGGGTTGATGGCGTGTTGCCATCGTCCTGATTTTTATGCTGACACTTGTCTTATAGTTTTTGTCAAAATCCGGCTTTTTGCTACAAAATGTCCAGCTTTTGCATGTAGCAAAAAAGTTCACCCATGGGACAAAAACTAAAATACATATCTTGTTGAAGACATTTTTTCGAGAGCCTCACCGGAGTCGTGGAGGAGATGAGGTTCCAGGAGGCCCACCACGGGTGCAAACGTGCACGCACGCGGGGGACCCGGACGCTGGAAGTCCGCGGATCCCGGGGAAATTAGGATCATTTCCCTAATACGTGAGGATGAGAGGGATCCAAGTTAGAGTAGTAGTTTCCACTAAAGGTATGTCAGATATTCTAGTAAATATTACTTTTTAGACAGTCAGCACATGTACTACTCTCTCTGATCGAAACTAATGGATTCAGATTTCTCTAGATACGAATATCTAGACATATTTTATTGCTAGATACATTCATATCTAACCGGATCCAAGTCCATTAAATTGGACCAGAGGGAGCATATAAACTCTCTAATCCTCTATCGCTGAATGCAATACAAGAATTTTTAGACCGATCTCGTGTCTCATATGGGTTAGTGCAAAAAAAAATCTAGCAAGCTATAATCTCTACTTACATAGGTCCAGTAGCTAAAAATTATCATTTTTCTAATTGTTTATTTCTACTGTTTACTTGTCTCTGGTTTACGGTAACTTACAAAATAAAATATATTTTTGATCTGAAAACTGAAACATATTATAGAACAAGCAAATGCCCGCGCGTTGCGACGGAAGAAATTAGTCGTTGTTGTGTCGGTAGTTAGATTTGTTTAAATCAGTGTCACGTTGCAGCACATGCAGTTTTTTTACTCGCTCCGTGACATTCGGCTCCTCGATCAATTGATTATCCTAATTTAGAAATAGAACATTTTCTTTCTCCAAACCCCTATTCTAATACTTAATCATGCATATGTTTGGTTCTTAAAATATCTTGCTAAGATCTATTTTAATTCTACACTACTTCTCTCTTTTATATTTGTCTAAAACTATTTACAAAAATGTATTTGTTCTAGGAAAAAAACTATTTATAAAAACACGGCCGGCCCAGCCCACCCGTCTCTTCACCACATGCAGCTGCCACCCCACCCAACCACATCACCCGACCCACTCCAGACACACACGCCGTACACGCCCCATCCCACCAACCCCGTCTCTCAACTGAGACCCGGCGCCGCCCCCAGAGAGCATCGATCCTGGAGAATTCCCTCCCCGGCTCGCGACCCCTCTCCTCTCTCCCCCCGCCTCATCCTTCCCCCTTCTTGCACAGAGCTGGCGCCCGCCGTCTCCCTCAACGAAGGCATGCGTGCCCCCTCGACCCGAGCTCGCCTGAGGCCGCCGCTCGTCCTCGAGCGGAAGCTCCTCTGTCCTTCCTCCGCCGGCCGTCGTCGTTGTGGGGATATTGAAGGGAATATGCCCGAGAGGCAATAATAAAGTGGTTATTATCTTATTCCATGTTTATGATAAATGTTTATTTTACATGCTAGAATTGTATTGATCGGAAACATCAATACATGTGTGTTTAATAAAAAAAAGGGTTCCTAGTTATGCCTCTCTTATAGACTAGCTTGTTGTTTAACAAGATGATCAAGGTTTCCTGATCATGGACATTGGATGTTGTTAATAACAAGGTCACACCATTGGTGGAATGATGTGATGAACATTCATCTGAAGTATAGCATTACAATCAAGTCATTATGTTTATATTGCTATAACATCATACGAAGTAATCTTTATCCTTAGACCATGAGATCATGTTAATTGCTAACACCGGAAGAGTATCTTGATAACATCAAACGTCACACCGTAACAGGGTGACTATAAATGTGGGTTCAGTGCTACGAAGGTGTTATGTTGAGGCTCATGGATCAAGAGTGGGATTTTTCCATCCCGATGACGGATAGATATACTCTGGGCCCTCTCGGTGATATCACATTGAAATAGCTTGCAAGCAAGTGATGTGATCACTAGAATGTTATATCACGGGAACGAGAAAAGAGTGCATGTCGGTAACGAGATTAAACTAGGTATGGAGATACCGATGATCGAATCTCGGACATGTAATATATCGCGGGACAAAGGGATTTAGTTACTAGCGTTAAAGATTATCACGATCACAGAAGTCATCGTTGAATGTGTAGGAGTCAGTATGGATCTCCAGGTCCTGCTTCTGATTATTGATCTGAGAGGGGTCTCGATCATGTCTGCATTATTTGTGAACCGTAGGGTGACACACTTAAGGGATACCGACACCATTTGGAGCAAATATGTTTCAGATAAAGATTTAAGAAAGCGCTGGAATTATTTCAATAAATCAAACTATTTCGGGTGAAATTGCTGAAATTGGTTCTGCATGTAATATTGAAATGTTGCAGGGGGTTTTATGTGAATGTTTGTTAATTAAAGTAATTAACAAAATTCTGAATAAAACTAATAAAATAGTTTTATTAAATGAGAGAGCATTAAATTTGGAGAAATTTAATGCATTTAAAGTGGAGACTTTAAAAGAGAATGTGAAGGGGCAAATTTATGTGGAGGGAGTTACCACCACATGAATGGAGGAGGTGAAGAGTCATCTCCTCCATGCGCCGGCCATGAAGGAGGGGCACCCCCCTCCTCCTATAAAAGGCCACCCCCTCCTCACTTCTCACACACACCTCCTTGTGAAGGATCTCTCTCCCCCTCTAGTATTATTCCCCCATGGTCTCGGATTAGCGAGATACATGTTCCCAGTGGCTTTATCTGGAAAGGAGTTGCTGTTTCCGCTGCTTTGCTGGAGCGAGGGACGGAGGTTGTCGGGGTACCGGACGTGTGTGCGATCACGGATGCACCGCTGCTTTGCGGTGCTAGACTTGGTGGTGCTGGACCTGGATCTGATGGACGTGCTGGAGCCGGACCTGCTGGACTTCATCACGATCTTGAGATCGGCAAGTGTACGACTATATCAACACGAGTTCCTACTCGTTAACAAAGCTCGTTGTCTACGAGGGTAAGTTCTCTTTGGATGTATGTCCACCCGTTGCTTTGTACCTAGTAGATTGATCTTGGCGTGTAGTTCACACCGTAGAATTTTTTTTGTTTTCTATGCTGCGGACCCAACAGTGGTATCAGAGCCTGATCTATGCGTAGGTGCTTTGCACGGGTAGTACACATATGTTTATATGTGGGCGATGATGATCATGTTATTGCATCTTATATGTACTTTGGATATTGGTGGCATAGTGGGATGAAGCGGCTCGGACCAACCTTACATGTCATCGTACATGAGACCGATTCCACGACTGACATGCAACTTGTTTTGCATAAGTGGCTGGCGGGTGTCTCTCTCTCCTACTATAGTCAATATCTGATTTACAACGAGTTGCTAATAACTTAGTTATCCTCGTTGTGGTTCATGTTCATACGTAAGAACGGTTCTATCTCCGAAAGCCCTAAGCCACGTAAAACTTGCAATTGATAAATTAGAGGCGTCTAGTTTAGATCGTTGCTGGGCTTGTGTATTGATATGATATTGTTGTAAGTAGATGTATGATAGATACTCTTACAACACACTCAACGTGTAAGTTCCATAGACTTTGGCCTTACACACAAAGGACTGATAGAGATCATACCACGATGCAAATGATAGAGATCAAATGCATGGACCATATCATCTCACTTTACACATTAGATGTTAGCATCTTATACTGCTAGTTTGGCGTTTTCTGTAGCATTGTAAGATGATCCCTCATTTAAATATCAAGATAAAATGTGTTCTTCCTTAAGTATGCACTGTTCTATAGATCGTGTTTCGAGACATCACGTGATGATCGGGTGTTCTCAACTCTACGCTTTCATGCAATGGGTGTAAGACAGTTTTACACATGAGAATACTAAGGTTCTTACTTAGCGAGCCTAGCATGTACAGACATGGCCTTGGAACACGGACCGAAAGGTTAAGCATGAGTCATATAGTTGATGTGATGACCATATTGATGCTCGCCTTTGAAGCTACACCGACTCACGTGATGATCGGACTTGGTGTAGTGGATTTGGTTCATGTAATCACCAAAAAGGCACGAGGGATGTCATTTTTGAGTGGGAGTTCATTTCTAATTTGGATTAGTCGAACTCAATTTGTCATAAACTAAATCGAAGTGAATTTGCATAATTTGTTATAGTCATTGGCATCTGTTCACTACCTTATGCTTAGTTTTAATTGAGATAATAGAACTATAGAATTCTGGATATTTACTTTACGAACTGGTATCGTATTGTTTTGAATGTCAATTTAAAGTTTATAAGTCCTATTGCAAACTTTCAGCAAACTCTATTTACTCCATGAAGTTTAATAAGTAGTATTAAATCAAGAGTAAGAATTCCAATGTTAGTATCTAAAGTATCATGTTTGCCTCCATGATTATTGATATTCAAAAAGTTGTTTTAATATCAAGATTATATTGGAGCTGAAAATTGTTTCAGAAACCATCATGTGTGAAAGATATTGTGATATCTGAAACAATGTTTTTGGTTGCATTATGATAGAGTATAATTTAGCAAAATACATGTTCTCATATTGTATGAGAATTTGTGAAGGATGGAGATGCTAGGCATCCGAATCTACCAAAAAGGTTTTGGGAACTGATATTATACTCTCGATTCTTCCTTATAGGCTATAGTAGCTTGATCATGAAAGTTGTCATGATAAGGATGAATAGAAGATGTAAGTAAAATGTTTACTACACTAATAGATTACTAAAGAATGGATTTTTGAAAGAACACCAAACATTTGATGATGGTGATCCACTTCAAAGTGCAAGTCCAAAGGTATTAGTATTTGACTATATATGCTTTGTACCATGTGTCATGTTGATGACACCACTATTGATGTTGATAGATTCTTTTAAAAGAAAAGGAATTGCTGAAAGAGAATCTATAAAATATTTGGCAGAAAATAAAAGGTTGGAGATGTCCAACTTAGGTATATAGAAGATATACATGTTATGGCTATATTTCTTGCTTGTTAAACAATGTGGTTCTTAGGTATTGGATACCGGTATTGGATACCGAATTGGTTGGTATGAAGTGTCATACAGGACAACGCAATTCATGAACTACAATGGCCTAAGTAACCAGCAAGAGAATGAGTGATAATGTTCATCGAAAACAAATAAAGTGTTATTGTGTTTTTCGTTGTCATCAAACCAAGCCTTCAAGATTTGTTTAAATAATTGTTATTTTGTTCCGGTATCATGAGAATAATGGTTGTTCAAATAATTACCGTATTCCATAAAGGATGGATGAACTTTTACAAGTCTAGTTGGAGAAATCACATCCATAAACACTATTGCTAAAATGTCGCAAGACAAATGATTGAAAGATCACTTATGAAGTGACATCGCTGTTTAAATTATATTTGAAAGAAAACATGAAGAAACTCCATGTTGATGGATTTTTGGAGTCTTTGATTTTGATCAATTGACGCATGTGAGACTTTCCTCGAGATAATTGAAACTCCGTCCATAGGCCAGAGAGGAACGGATGACTAGCTTATTGGAAATTGTGCATGCTGATGTGCATAGTCCATTATGTGTAGCCATATGCGATGGATCTTTTTGCTTCATATGCTTTCTCCGAAAATTTGAGTGAATATATCTGTATATTTACTTAATAAGGAAGAAGTATGAAACATTTGAAAATTGTTCAAAGACTTTCAAGATGAAGTGGAAAATCATTGTAACAAGAAAATAAAGAGTTTATGATTCGATCATAAAGGAAGATATTTGAGTTACATGTTTAGCAAAACACCTAAGACTTGAGGAATTGTTCCATGATTTGTGTTTCCCGATAAACCATAGGAGTATGGCATATTCGAGAGATAAAATCAAACCATGTTTGACATGATAAGATCAAGGGTGTCATTTATAAAACTGCCATTATGTTTTAAGGATCAAAGCTTTAGAAACTACCGCTTTTACACTGAAAAGAGCACCATCGTGATCCGTTGAAATGACACCATATGAGTTATGGTTTGGGATAAAACCCGAATTGTCTTTTCTTAAATTTTGGTATGCTATGCATAAGTAAAATGTTTACAACCAAAGTCGGATAAGCACGTCTTTGTAGGTTATCCCAAAGAATTTGTTGAGAATTTCTCCATAACACCGAGGACAAAAGAGTTTGTTACTTGGAACGTCAAGTTTCTTGAGAAGGAATTTTTCGCGAAAAGTTAAGTGGGAGGACAATAGAACTTTGATAAGGTTGTTGAACCTTAGCTATATGTGCTAAGTAGCGCAGCGCCGGGAAGTGTCCCGATGGCGGCCACAATGCTCATGGCTCTCATGATTACAAAAGGTGTGATCTCGGAGATTAGAGTTCCTATAGAACCGTGTGGGTCGGTAAGAATCAAATAGTAAGATTTGATAAGCAAGTCGTTATTGTTTTGACAATGATGAACCGACTACATGCAAAGAAGCAATGATGGGCCCTGACTCCATAAAATGACTAGAAGTCTTAGAATCCATGATAGTATCCATACACGAGAAATCAAGTTTCTAAACTTGGAAGACCCTCCGGAAAGGCGTGAAGCCTATCGGTCGTGTTTGGATCTATAAAGAAATAAGACATGGATGTTTAACATCTATGAAATAGTCGACATGTCGGAAAGAAGTTTACGACAATGTTCAAGGAGTTGACTATGACAAGATTTGATCTTTCATAGAGATATATAGCCTTGACGGATTAATATAGCAACCACTACATATAATTTGGTATATGGTAGTTGAATAAACAAAGCAAGGTTCTTCTAATAGAACGGTAACCTAGGACATGTACATGACATGGTCCAAAGGGTTTTGTTAATTCAAAGGGTGCTAAAAGGGCATGTAAACTTCAATAGTTGAAGTAAGCACAGCGGAGTTGGAATCTTCACCATGATGAAACTGTTAAAAGAGTTTAAATTCATCGGAGATGATGAAGATGCTTGCATTTGCAAGAAATTAAGTGGAAGCGCTAAGACATATTTCTAATACATTATGTAGAGGACATATTGTTGATTGGAAATGATGTATCTTGAATTGACACAAGTTAAGGATTTCATTAAAATAAGATTTCAATGAAAGACTTGGGCAAACCCAGAATATTAGGCATCAATATCTATATGGATAGATTAAGGCGCTAATATGATTGTGCCAGACATACATATATAAGATATTGAAAGGGTTCAATATGAGATATTGAAAGGGTTCAATATGGAAACAACAAGAAAGGTTCTTGCTGCATGGAAAGGATTGTATCAAGATTCAAGTGTTTCAACACTTGGTGAGTAAAATCACATGAAAATTTTGATCGATTATACCATGATATGTATATATCCAGAATGTCCTATGCTCTAAATGTTATGAGCATATACCAGAATGATTCATATGATGATAATTGGACAATAGTAAAGATATTCTTATGAGCTTTGGAAGAACTAAGAATATATCATGTATAAGTGACAAATAGTTAAAGGTAGTTCATTGTAAAGTGTTACATTGATACTAGTTTTGTCACAAGATACAAATTAAATTTATCTCAATTTAGACTATGGGTGGCACAATATAATGGAAAGGATGTTCCATGATGGATTTGGATGAGTTACAAAGTTGAGATATTGTGACGGATACTACAACAAAAGGCTAAGTATATGACTGCTATAGTAGCAGCATAGGAGGGCATTTGTGTTAAGTAGTTTGTTATCAAACTAGGTGTGGTTCAAAGTGGGCTAATACTATGAAGATATATTGTGTGACAATAATATCAACATATTTTAACCGAGCGAACTAAAGGTCTCACCGGAGGACCAAATTTATACAATGCCATCTCATTTGAGAATGAGTGATGCGTAGAGACGCAGAGACATGCAAATACACACTGAAACTGTCGAGATCCGAGATTATGTTAACCACTAGCAAGCGTATATGGAACACCGTAAAGCCATAGGTGTTCAATACGCAAAGTTTTTCAAACTAGATTATTGACTCTAGTGCAAGTGGGAGACTGAAGGGAATATGCCCGAGAGGCAATAATAAAGTGGTTATTATCTTATTCCATGTTTATGATAAATGTTTATTTTACATGCTAGAATTTTATTGATCGGAAACATCAATACATGTGTGTTTAATAAACAAAAAGGGTTCCTAGTTATGCCTTTCTTATAGACTAGCTTGTTGATTAACAAGATGATCAAGGTTTCCTGATCATGGACATTCTATGTTGTTAATAACAAGGTCACACCATTGGTGGAATGATGTGATGAACATTAATCCGAAGTATAGCATTACGATCAAGTCATTATGTTTATATTGCTATAACATCATGAGTAATCTTTATCCTTAGACCATGAGATCATGTTAATTGCTAACATCGGAAGAGTATCTTGATAACATCAAACGTCACACCGTAACAGGTGACTATAAAGGTGGGTTCGATTACTGAAGGTGTTATGTTGAGGCTCATGGATCAAGAGTGGGATTTTCCATCCCGATGGCGGATAGATATACTGGGCCCTCTCGGTGATATCACATTGAAATAGCTTGCAAGCAAGTGATGTGATCACTAGAATGTTATATCACGGAACGAGAAAAGAGTGCATATCGGTAACGAGATCAAACTAGGTATGGAGATACCGATGATCGAATCTCGGACATGTAATATATCGCGGGACAAAGGGATTTAGTTACTAGCGTTAAAGGTTCTCACGATCACAGAAGTCATCGTTGAATGTGTAGGAGTCAGTATGGATCTCTAGGTCCCGCTTCTGATTATTGATCTGAGAGGGGTCTCGATCATGTCTGCATTATTCGTGAACCGTAGGGTGACACACTTAAGGGATACCGACACCATTTGGAGCAAATATGTTTCAGATAAAGATTTAAGAAAGCGCTGGAATTATTTCAATAGACACCGAAACTGTTTCGGGTGAAATTGCTGAAATTGGTTCTGCATGTAATATTGAAATGTTGCAGGGGTTTTATGTGAATGTTTGTTAATTAAAGTAATTAACAAAATTCTGAATAAAACTAATAAAAGAGTTTTATTAAATGAGAGAGCATTAAATTTGGAGAAATTTAATGCATTTAAAGTGGATACTTTAAAAGAGAATGTGAAGGGGCAAATTTATGTGGAGGGAGTTACCACCACATGAATGGAGGAGGTGAAGAGTCACCTCCTCCATGCGCCGGCCATGAAGGAGGGGCACCCCCCTCCTCCTATAAAAGGCCACCCCCTCCTCACTTCTCACACACACCTCCTTGTAAAGGATCTCTCTCCCCCTCTAGTATTATTCCCCCATGGTCTCGGATTAGCGAGATACATGTTTCCGGTGGCTTTATATGGAAAGGAGTTGCTGCTTCCACTGCTTTGCTGGAGCGAGGGACGGAGGTTGTCGGGGTACCGGACGTGTGTGCGATCACGGATGCACCGCTGCTTTGCGGTGCTGGACTTGGTGGTGCTGGAGCTGGATCTAATGGACGTGCTGGAGCCGGACCTGCTGGACTTCATCACGATCTTGAGATCGGCAAGTGTACGACTATATCAACACGAGTTTCTACTCGTTAACAAAGCTCGTTGTCTACGAGGGTAAGTTCTCTTTGGATGTATGTCCACCCGTTGCTTTGTACCTAGTAGATAGATCTTGGCGTGTAGTTCACACCGTAGAATTTTTTTTATTTTCTATGTTGCGGACCCATCAGATATTCCCCATGTGTGCTCCTTCTTCCCGCGGCAAGCACCACGTCCTCGTGGCCGCCCTCCGTTGCGCGATCCCCGCCGCCATGGCTGAATCCTTTTGAGCTCTGCCCCGAGCTTGACATGCCTATATCCCATCTTCCTGGCCTGTCCCCCGTCGCTGTTTCATCCGCCCGTCGCCCCGTTCCATTATTCATCTGGCTATCTGTTTCTTTCTCGTTTTCCCAGGC
Source organism: Avena insularis (assembly GCA_023614405.1). Classification (NCBI taxonomy): domain Eukaryota; kingdom Viridiplantae; phylum Streptophyta; class Magnoliopsida; order Poales; family Poaceae; genus Avena; species Avena insularis. The sequence goes on along the minus strand of CM042692.1, from coordinate 302,669,427 downwards.
ATCATCAAATTACAGAGGCAGCTCGTCAATCTGGGCAATCTACACAGTATAAAAATTGGTGGATCGCTTTAAGAGAGCGATGTGGGACTATTCTATCGGGTAAGCGACGCCACAAACAAAAATCAAGCAACCGGTGGTTATTGTACCCGACGCTTTCCACGGTTGACTTCTAGGGGCCGGATTGGGCCTTCTTCGGCCCTATTCGAATGACCATGGTTAGAGTAGGCGATCAAACGACGAGCGGACAAGACTACCCCTTTTTTTCTGTTTTTGCGTTGTATACTATGTGTGACAGGTCCGAGAGGTTTTCACTTACCGGTGGTACAGGGGTAATTTAATGTCTGGTGGGAGAGTAAAAGGGTCCAAAAAAGTGTTGGACCGGAAGAAACAATCCGTCCTTTATTATTAGGTATAAATATAATATTATGAGATTTAACTGCGCTATTTATATTATTTTTTAGACGGATTTTGTATTCCACATGGGTCAACGGAAAAAAATTAGAGTGTGCCTACCCTCCAATTCATTCATGGGGAGTTATTCGGTTTTAGCCTGCCAGACTAGAGGGACACGAGAGTAGTAAAACACGGCTTTACGCTCACGTCAACCGGGCAAGGTAGCGATCTTGGAGAGAATGTTGTCGATGAGGATGTAGTAGTACAGTAGTGCGTGGCACGTCTCAAGATGTCGTGTATATCAAACGAGAAGCACATGACAGTATGACACGTGTTATGGCAAAACGATAAAGAATCACCAATAATAGCCCACCGCCAGCTGAGTGGCGACGTGTCATACGGAGATGCCTTGGGTACACTACACAAGAGAAAGGGACGCAGCGTTCACACTGTAGTATATGAGTTTTGACCAAACTTCGCTATCGCTTTTGATCACATCAAATGTAGGCCAGCGAGTCCTTTTTATTTTTGCGGGTGAGTGTCACGTCCACGTGTCCCGATACGACTGACTCCTTGGAATGCCACAATCACGCACGTGCAACGTAAAACAGTGTGAGCGGCTGATAATTAAATGGAGCTCCGATCCGTTTTCGTCATGGCTTAGCAACATGCGTGTATAGTTCGTAGTAGTATTAGATAAATAATCTTAGCCTAGTTTGGTACCCGTTAGTAGACAAGTGTGATAAATAAATCGTGAGGAAAGCAAAGATGTCTCGGCTCACCTTGACATTCTTCGACAGAGTATCGATAAAATAAATGGTGAAAATGTTGCCGACATACTACACAATACAACATGCCACAGCCCACAGGTACAATGAACTCCTTTTGGTTGGTTTCTGCTTCCGAATTAATTAATGTACTAAGTACTTAGGTTGATCAGCTAGCGGTTTAGCATGTGTGCGAAGTCAGCTGTTGGGTTAGACGAAATAACAACAGTGTCGAGCAAGTAAAGCGGGTAGGGTGCATCTCCATCATGCATCAAACAGCCGATATGTAGCTCGACCTTTCGAGGTAGTAGGATCATTTCGAGAAACTTGCCCGTCTTCTTTGCGTTAAGACCTACCGCTACCGGAACATTGCGCCGTGCGACGACTGCGACATCTGGTCAAAGAAGGAATGACAGGCTACTGTACTATACTTTGTTTAGCGGCTTGTGTTTAGTTGCTACGTGTTTGAGATGCACCTGGACACTCGACAGCATCCATGGAGGTGGGAAAGGAACGTAGTACCATTCTTTCTTTTTCTTCACTCATTTCATGTTATAGGAGCCAAAGATGGTGCTAATTGCACGTGTAAGTGTCGTGTTGGGATTGTTATGTGCTGCTGGTCTCAAGTCTGAACCAAAAAATGTCTGAATGTCGTTAGTAATAAAAAGGACAGGTTCGTGCATTTCCAGTCCAAAGCGACCAGATCTTTGTTAATCAATGAATGAATATATGCAGCCAGCCCTCCTGGTTCACATATGAAGACAATGCTGTGTACGTATAACAGCTGTCGTCTCTATCTAGACGCCAAACGAAACGCTCGCATAACTTTGACCTACAAGACTGAGCTAACTCTCTTCTGAAACCGTGATCGGCACCTCAAAGCCCCTTTAGACAATGGAAACTCCGGGCAAATTGGAATTTCTCGTAGGAACGGAAAGATCACATGGGTGGTACGTACATCGGTGAATGGATGGGTGGATGGTCAGACTGAACTGAGGTCAAACACACCAAACCGTCAAAACAACCTGGATGACAGATGAAGTAAACCTGCCTGGTACGGCAAAGTACGGCCAAACCTGCTGGCAACACCATCAGAACCTGATAGTGATAGGGTGACAGCCTGACCATAAAACCAAAACAAAATTCTAACTTGTACTGATTCTTCGTTGGACTTTTTTTCAAGGATACACCTTGGGAGGTGTATCGGATTCATAGAAGAAGAGGCCAAGACGGCCGATACAACGCCAAAAGGCTACACGATACAAACACAACGCCACACGGCTACAACACAACCACACCAACCACACGACAAAGACCCTCCTTGAACCATCTCCAACCAAACATGGCGAGGGGATGGGACACCGAGATTCTAGGCGTCTGGCACAACAAGAAAGGAACTACACAAGACCGATCCACTCAAGGAAGGCAAAAATAACGCGTTCGCCCATAGCGCCTAAGGTTGGCGAGCAGCGGGACAGCCTTGTTGGAGGAGGCGAGGAAGACCATCGACGATGTACATAAGCGCCCGAAGCCCAAGCTCTGGCAGCAGCAAGACCAAACTCCAACTAGCGCCGAGGACTCCAAGAACCACGGCGACGCCCAGGGAGGAAACGACAATTTGTCTTGCCCGATCCTTAAGTCGGTCTAAGGTTTCCCGGTGTTCGGCGGGAAGCTTGGCGGCGCCATGACGCCTCAAGAAGGTAACGGCGCCCAGGCGTCGCCGCCCGCCATCACGCAGGATTTCTCCCGACCTGCCAACCCCAATATTCTGGGACACGCAACAAGGCCGCCTTGGACACACCACCCAAGAGAGAGCCAAAATGTCGCCGATGGAGCGGGGGTTGATCGCCGTCACCACCATCGAAAAACGAGGCGGGCGGTGAGAACCGCCGCCGCACTGGTTGGCAGCCGCCAAGGTCTTGCCGCCACCACCGATCACGCCGCCAGCCAACATGCGATCGGGGGAGGAGGCCCCCCATGCCGGCCGACCATCTCCGCAGCAGCATCCACGCAGCACGCCGGTGCAGAAGCTCCCCGCGCCGCCATCGCCCCCGGCGCGCGCCCGAGCCCAGATCGGGCCTGTCTCCACGCACGACCGCGGTCCTCCCTTTCTGCAGCCGCCACCACGCGTGCCCTCCACGCACTGCCGCGCCTCCTGCGCCACACGCCGTCGAGGCTCACGCCGCCAGACCAGCGCCTCCGACGAGGCCTCACGGAGAGGCCCCCCATCGTCGGCGGCGCGAGCTTTGCCCGGCCGCGTCCTCCGACGGAGGCGGGGGAGAGAGGGGAGGGCGGGGCGACCCCGGCGGCGGCTAGGGTTGGCCTCCGGTGCCGCCCGAGCGGGGACGGCACGGGAGGAAGCGGGCCGATCCGAAGGAAGCTATCACAAGGGGCCGCTGCTAATTCTCTTCTTCATTGGACTGAAAAGTGCAGGCCGTAGCACTCGGCATCATAAAGCAGGGCTCTAGCACCGGCAGATGATGGATGGCCGCGGAGGAAACGGCTCTGACCAGTCAAAATGAAGAACATACGGGCAAAGAAACAAAATGCCTCTGAAGAAGCATCAACTTCACCTCACAATCTGGAAAGGTTGCTCCACCAGTACACCTGAAGAATTTCATGAATTTTCTAGCAGTTCTATGCCACCGGAATTCATTCTTCACTTTCTGAGGCTAAAACTCAAAACAACACTCATGTGCTTTTATCAGAAAACAGAACATGGATGCAGCATGGTTTTCATAACATGGCTTCAAAGATCTGCATCTCTGTCCCGCGACAACAGTCAAGTGAGCAACACAATATAATCCAGCTGCTGCCTCCGTTTTGTACGGTTTTCTGGATACCACCAACCGCCAATACTAAGTTAAACTAAGAATGGTCCTGCCTCGTACGAGCAGGTATGCAGTTAGTAAAATGAAGTGTAGTATGCAAGCTTCCTATTGTGCTGCTTCTCAAATGCAGCAATCAGGTCATCAATGATTTCCTCCCAATCATCATGCACTCTTTCAAGCTGGAAAAAAAGGGCACATAAGTTAACTTCTCGTTGTTTGACCAAAACATGAATAACTTCACTATCACAGCTGAAACTTTTAAACAGACCCACACTTCACAAAGGGCTTGCCAACCATGTGCAAACAAGGTGAGAAATAGGGTATCACAAGCTTGTGAACAAAAGCATCATAAGCATAATAATAATAAATGCATCAAATTCTATACTCCAATATCGCATTGAAACAGTGAAGCCCTGTCAAAATCCATTTATAATACTCCCTCCATCCCAAAATAAGTGACTTGAATTTGTCTAGATTAGGATGTATCTATATACTAAAACGTGTCTAGATACACGCGAATTTAGATAAATTCACGTCACTTATTTTGGGACGGAGGGAGTATACAATATACCATCAGTAGACCAATACTGTTGCAAAACAGTTAGCAAATTAAGGATAGCATAAGAAAGCAACAAGGCGTTGGAGGCGTGTTTTGGCAATTTGGCTCAGGGGACTAGATGCTCCCATTATGGAAAACGCATCTAAAATTGTTAAAAAAAAATTAAAAAACAAATCTTGATAATGTACATGTATGTCTTTTACATGTCCTAAAACATTTTGTGAAGAAATAATATTTGTAGTGTCCTAGGTAAAAAAAGACAAAAAAATGTCTTGTGAAAAGTCATTTTGTAGCACTTAAAATTGTCTTTTTTATACAGGTCCCAAAAAAACTTTTTTCCCAGGAAACTTTATATGTGTGCCTAGAATATGTAGATGTAGACAACGAGATTTTTGTCAGGATTTTTTGACATTTTGATATGTGTTTTTTACAATTGGTGCATCTACTCCTATGAGCCAAAGTGAATTTCCACAACGCATTCAGTATATTTATCACACTGTTGATATTAAGAGGAAATTCCATTAAGTTGAGTACTAAAGGAAGTCCAAACACAGTTTTTTTTACTGTTAATAGGATATTTCTGGGGATTCTATGTTATTTTTCAAGGAACAAATGGGTGTACAAATTTGCTCTCCCATATAACTGATTGATGACCTTGCTTTATTTCTAAAAAAACATACCAATTTTTAAATAGGTATACAATCAAGATATGAGCCCAAGCAGAATATCAAAATATGGACAGGACATATCAATCCACAAATATCACTAACATATATGACTGGACGGGTGAATTTAGTTTCTGGTATTTAAGATCATTTAGTATTCAAAATGCATTCACCCTTCGATACAAGCCTAGGGACACATGGAGGTTGTCGTTATGTTGATGCCAGTTCAGTAGAATTCACTGTGAAGGTCTTAAAAGAAGCAACATGAAACAGAAGGAAAAAACTACTGCACAGGTAGAAGGCAGCGAAGGAGCTACAGCCCACAGGTAGCAAAGTCCCCACAAGGATAGCAAGAAGAGGTACGGCTCTGGCTCCAGCAGTAGCCTGACTATGGGAAGTATAGAACTGATCCTAGCGAAGGTAAAGACAATCATTAGACCTTAGTGGTCACAGGCAAAGAATATTATGTGAATCCACATGGCCCGAATGGTTATTATGTAGAGGGAGCCTGGCAGGTACAATTGACCAACTCTACCTTATTGTTCTTTGAAGCCTCAAGTTGGCAGGTACACAGTAAAAATAACAATGTCAATCAAAATCACCAGAATACTTGTATTGGCTGATTGAAGCTTGTCATGGAGGCTTGGTTTATTGACGGAGGGATGACCATGGTATCTCTGTGGTGTGGTTGGGATTTTGGGCAAAAGCCCAGTGCTTCAGCGCCAGGGCGACAACACCTGCGGGTGTCGTGTCCCTCTTGGGGCACCGTTGTGGTCACTTCCTCCTGCCAGGGCTTCGGACGAAAACCCTTGACCGTCTCGGTCTCAGCGAACCCATGCTTTTCTTCTAACAGTCTTTTTTAGAGTACGGAACTACAATCATGTGTGTCTCAACATTGGCCACTCCATGTCCCACTGACATGAGAAATGGAGTGGCATATCCTGAAACACCGGCCTTTGGATCGGCATATCCTAAATATTTCACATTTAGAACATGAGTGTGGATATCAACTCCATTGACCTTCATGGTGATTGGGATGCTAGACTTGATCAAGAGTAGTTCTTAATTGATGGTTATTTTCTGTTTCATCATAAACGATGAACCTGCTATGCGATTGGTAAATTACGAGAGCCTTTCTGTTCGTTGCTGCATGTGGATTGGCTATGCAACTAGGATCTCATAGGATAACTTAAGTAGTTAAGTGGCGTACTTATTCTTTATTAGAAAAAAAGTGTTGTACTAATTAAGTACTACATCTGTTTGGGATTATTAGTCCTAAGGGCCAAGTTGCTAATACCAAGACACTCCATAACTCTCTCTCATTAATATATGCATAAACCAATAGTTTTACATGCATGAGAGAAGTCAGACAAAAAGGAGAACATGCATTGGACGAGAGAGACAAATAAATGAGATAGGCCCTATAATCTCAAACAATATTAAAAAGCTCTTAGGACTAATAATCTCAAACAGAGGTAATAACTGCTTATGAAGATTGAGAAGGATGAGGGCAGAGCTATGAATGGAGGCCTAAGAGGATATGTCCGCAAGAATATGTCAACTGCGATGGACGATTTGTTTCCATTTCAAAAATATATATCATTGCGCTAGCCTGTGGAAACTTACAAACTTGCACTAAGATTTATATGTTCTTGAGCGTCATCGTCCTTTACTATTTATTTACTTGAAAATGATATTTTTTCTACCATTCCAGATTTAAGTATACATGGGCCCAATCCCATTTAGAATGTGGTGTCCCAAGTGGCCAGGAGCAATATAAATTAGTTTGTCACTATGAATAGCAATCAGTCCTTTTTCTTTACAAAATCCATTTCCAGATAACGACACAACGATATGTGATTATTGGTGATTAACAAATCAATGGAAGAAATAACTATGCACGCTATACAAGTTATGCTGTTTGAATACCTTCTGGCACAAATCTAAAGCAAGCTTCGCCCCAATACTGGCTTCTTCGTGGTTATCTTTCACATCCATATTGATTATCAGCACGCTCTTAAATAGCATTGGCTCGCGGTTATTCATATCTGCACAGACATACAAATTAACAGCCAAAGTGAATACCAATACAACCATGTTATCCTATAGACTTCCAGTGATTAGACCTCTATGCATTTTTTAGACCACAGTCGTGCTCCAGCACCTGTTAGTTGATTACCTTCAACAACTAAGTCAAAGACCCTCTCCTCAAAGGTGAGTATCATATCAAACACACCATCACTGGCGTTATCCTGCCACCTCTGCGGCGCAAGTTTCACCACAATGTTCCTCTTCAGCATTGGCAGCAGGCCGTTCCTCTTGTACCTGCATGAGTAACCACAAATTCATACTGAGCACTAGAACGAATTGACTACAGCTAGAGCAATCCAGAGAGGAAATATCCTGTTCCAGTTATCTCAATGCTGTAAGAGCACAAACAGAAACAAGTGGAAACTTATGCTGCAACTTCTTTTCCTCAAATCATTAAGGATTCCATGTCTCTGAATCAGAACTGCAAGAACCGAGAGACATTCCAAACTAAATCGAGAGAGCAAAATCTAATGATGGGGAAATAAGTAAAATGGGTCCGAATCCTGTGTAGAAACCCCAGATATCGCACAAACCATGTGCACGGTTTATCTATTTTTCCTCCAAATCCACAGAAGATTTCTTCCTAATCCAATCCAAAATCCTCGAAGGGCCAGGCTGCAACAGACTCCAGTTTCTTTCAAATAAACCCAAGAAAAGCCTCTCCGAGCACAATATCACAAGAACCCAACAAGTAAAGAAGGAGAGATTAGAGTAGTACGGACAAGTCGGGGTCCTTGCGCTGGAGGTCGTCGTAGATGTTGCTGTAGGGGGTGCCGAAGTTGTAGACGTTGGGCTCGTGCATCGACGGGCCGGGGAGCTTGACCTGGGAGCCGGTGCCGTAGGACTGGACGTCGAGAGCCGCGCGCCCTAGCACCGCGTGCGCCTCCATGCTACGGTTCATGTTCGACGAGCACACCATCGCGAACCTCCACCTCCTCTGCGCCGCCATCCCCGCTCCTCCCCGCTCGAGATACCCGCTGCTCCTCGCCGTCGGGCTATCTCTCTCTCTCTCTGACAGAGCTCTGAGCCTCCACGGATGTGTGTGCCCGAATCTGGCCATCGGGCTGGCCCGGCACGGCCCAGGCATGGCCCTGTATGGCCCGATGCGTCCCAAATTCTTTCGTGCCGGGATGGGCCGGCCCGCGTGCCGGAAGGTGAGAAAAAGCCCGGCACGCCCTTTCCTCGGGCCTGGCACGGCGGCCCGAAAGCACGGGAAGGCACGGCGCGGCCCGCCAGCCGCTCCCGCTTTCCCTCGACCCCGCGCGTGAAAAATTCGTAGGCTGCACGCGCGCAGGGCGCAGCGCCCGGTTTTGGCAGGTTCTGGCCAGTTTTGGCCGGTTTTGGCATTTGTGCTTGGTTCTGTCCGATTTTGACAGGAAAATAAGAAAAAAAGGAAAATTCGAAAAAATGCAAAGAAAGAGACAGTGTAATATGGGATAAATGTTAAGCTTTATTAGTTATTGTCTCATTAAAAAAATCTTACATCCTTAAGTAAGAAAAAGAGTGCAACACGCTCTAAAAAGGAAAAATTACAACAACTACGACTAAGGAATATTTTCTCCTCTCCTCTCGTGGACATCAGCGTGCCGATGCAAGTGACCGGATGAGTTTGTAAATACCAGCACACGACCACATCTTCTGCACCTTGCTCTCATTTCCTGGACACCATACTTCTCATGTTTTTCTACATCGAACCATTGCGACATCCTAGGATTTAATGTTCTACATGTAAGGGCTACATTTGCTGCAAATAGAAATGGAACTTGGTTGGGATTGGGATCAGCCATGTGTGAGAGAGTGTGAGAGTGGTTGAGAAGTGTGTGAAATGAGAGGAGTGAACTGTCCTATTTATAGCAACATAGTGTGGCCAAGCGTATTAAATAGACAAATTTATATGGGGATAAAAATTGACCTTTATTATTAGCTGTCTCATTAAAAAATTTCATCCCTGGGAAGAAAAAGAATACAGTTGTCTCTAAAAGAAAGAAAATTACAAAAAAAAAAATCTGAAATTGCAACTAGTCTTGAGCCTCGTCTAGATAACAATTTTCGAATGCGAACATCAGCTCATGGTTCACCGGAGTGTGTTGAGCACGAAGCTTAGCTAGTTCCATAGCTTACACGCACATTAGTGTGTTCACCATATCAGGTGTTAGACATGCTCTTCTCTCATCAAGGATTCTTCCAGCAAGACTGAAAGCAGCTTCAGATGATGTTGATGAGAGAGGTATTGTAATCACGACTCGAGCTAATATGGATAGCACCAGATATGTAGTCATGTTAGAATGCCACCAACTCAATATGTTGAATTCGTCCTCGGAGTTATCTTCCACGGCCATACATGGAGACCTAAGGTAGGTTTCAAACTCCCCGGGTCCACCACCTAACTGTGAGCTAGAAGATCCTCTGCCACCTGAGCTCGAGGAAGATTCGGTTCAGAATACCCTATTCCACGTCGTTTTCTTCTTTCTTGTAGCTGGTTGTGATGCATTCCATTGCCGCTGAACTCCCTCATACTTTTCATTGTACTTATCGTAAATTTTAGTAAGCTTCATTTTAACATCAGCAAAATAATCCGTGTAATCATATCCTGCGGCTTGGGTTCAGAGTTGAATAACATTCCCAAATGCGGTAAGTTTGACCCTAGGATCCAAGATAAATGCAAATGCATACAAAATAGGAATCTATTTCCAATATTTCAAATGCTTATTTTGCATTTTAACAACAGCATGATGTAAAATTGCATCATCTTCATGTTCTTTTAAGTTTTTAGCTATCAGTAAAAGTTGATGCACCATTAAAGGAGATGTATGATAATAAACCCTAGACAAAGTATTTGTTGGCTTGGAAAGAATCTCTAGAAAATCAAATAATACTTGAGCAACATGCCAATCATTAGCGGCCAGTAGGATTCTTCCATAATTTGTATTAACAAATAATGTAAAATTATTTTTACCCAGAAGAACTCTTTTAAGCATGTCATGTGTAGAGTTTCATCTAATATCCATGTCTAAATTCAAATAATGAGGACGCGAGCCACCTGCCTCGAGATTCGAGATTCAGACACGAGAGCTGGAGCTTCAAGATTCAGACACGAGAGCTGGAGCTGGGCCATTTTTTGTTGCCCCGTGCCCCGGTTTGCTTCAAGATTTGGACACGCGAGCTAGAGTTGGGCCAGGCCGAGCCAGTTGATGTAATATTTCTTCCAATATAAGTTTAGTAGGTAACTTGGCTAAGGCCAGTTCTTTTGCGGGCTTATAAAATAAGCTATCCTCTCCTAGTTTCTCCCATAAGGCCTCTAGCTTATTAGTTGGTCTTCTAAACTACTCTCTCCATTCCATAATATAATATGTTTTAGTTTTTGTGAAATGAATGTATCTAGATGCTCCGAACCAACACACTAAAAAGTGTCTAGATACATTCGCCGCATAAAAGGTAAAACATCTATTTTGGATCGGAGGGAGTAGTTATCCTAATTAATAAGTTCTAAGTAATAAGTTGGACAACTTATTGGATAAGATGGGAGAGAGGCAACTTATTTTTTAAGAAGACAAAAGAACTGGTCATAAATCTGCGAGAATTAAACTGGTCGATATAGATTTTCTACGTGGGTGCTACCTATGCATGTATTTAGAGTCACTAGAAGAGGTTGATCTTGGTTTTTATGAGATGAGATTTTGAGATCACAATTTTCAAAGATTGCAAATATTTAGAATGTGTATGATGTATTAGTAGATGTATATATGTAACCTGATTATATGTTTTGATCAAACTAATATGACAGGACAAGGGAGGGGAAACTTATGTATTGTTGGAGTAACATGGTAGTATCAACTGGATACTAATAACAAATTTGAGACTTGCTATGGTTTGTATATTTCCAATGTTACCTCACTAGAGATAAATGAATGCATGTGCTACAATTTCCTTGTGACCAACAAATGTGATCGCATACCTTTTGAGCTAATATCTCGGAGTAAATAGTAGCGTATGAAAGTTTCGTCCGATTCTGCTATCCACGTCGTCCCGATTCTTTTAGACTGTTGGATGGACCACGAGAAGGACATGCAGCAACATCGCCGCGGATCTCCTCTCTCCCGGGGAGGCGGGCTGTAACATCCCATAAATTGGAGAGACTTGAAAATGGATAGAACATAGATGTGTGCATCGCATCCATGCATGAAAAATCCGAGAGAACTGGAAACTTTTTGATAGAACTTGTCAAAGTGATTAAAGTCACACTTGAGCTGATGATTTAGGACTATATCATCATGCTGAGTGTTCAAACATTGAAATAATCTTTGATAAACTTCTATGTTAGGAAGGGTAAATGTAGAACTCATAAAAGTGAACCAACACAATACATTCTTAAAAAGCAAGTAAAACTTGATGCTTAACTCATCTTCTCTAAACCTCATTTAACACATGTGTTGAATAATTCTTGACACATGACCCTTCCAACAAAATAAGATCAAAATTATACTTATCTTATCTTATTCTATCTTATCTAAACATCATTCATTCTACCAACACTTGTGAGTGACAAGAGTCATGCAGCAAGTAAAACATCCAAGTACATAAACCAAACTCTGACCTATCTAAATCTTGACTTATCTATTATTCTCTATCCAACATTTCTACCTTAATCATCATAAGGATGAGATATGTAATTAATACCAAGTCTTAAGTAATATCTTGAACTTAATCTTAGTGGGTACACTTGGATCAACAAGTATCCATTCCAAAGCCATATCAAGTTCACCATTGTCAAGACCGCCTTATCACCATCAATTCACTTTGAGAGTTGATGATGTTATACGTTGACTATATCCAGATTCAACCATAGATCATAGTTGATCTCAGGCCAGACAACACATGAACTTATGTACCTCAAGATAGTACCAACTTTAGCTAGGAAAACTTGTGTACACCTTGTTAACAATTCATTAGTCTCGGGCGAATGAGTAGCCAAACCCATACAAGCCACTCATCCAAGTATTTACATTCAAGTCACTTGAGCAACCTGTGACTATACCTTGAAATCCATTCATGAGGTCATCGCATGTATCCAATTCTTTTGATGAATATAATTCCTACTTAATATTGATGAATTTAGTGGATGTAACACTCTATTCCAAACTAGAGCATATACCTGATATGCCATGGTACTTTACGAAGGAGATATGCCATAAAGGTAAATAATAAATAGATTTATTATCATATCTCAAACTAGTTCATAACAGTTTCGTACTATGTTATACTTGTATCAAGAGAAAACACTGATAAATGTGTGGTATGTAAACAAAGATGGTCCCTAGTAGCCTCTATTTAACTAGTTCGTTGGGCAGCCGATGATCAAGGTTTCCTGATCATGGTGCATTTATGCCAGTTGACAACAAAGTCATATCATTGGTGAATGACATGATGGACAATACCCACTTGAGTATTGCAATGTGATCTAGTCACATGGTTCATCGTTGTAATTAGAAACAAAGTGACCTTCTCCTTAGACCGTGAGATCATATTAATCACTGTCTCCGGAGGAATGCTTTGATCTCACTAACTGTCATGTCCGTAACAAAGTGGCCATAAAAGTGTGTATTGGGTATTCCAAAGAAACAGTTGAGGCCTATGTATCGAGATCGGGATTTGTCCACCTGCGTGACGGGAAGATGCACTGGGCCCACTCAGTGAAATTGCATCCAATAAGCTGCAGCGTATGACTAGGTCATGGGGATACAATATCACGATAACGAGTTAAGTAGACTTGTTGGTAAGAATATTAGTATAGTGATACTAAAGATCAAATCTCGGACAAGTCATGTATCGAAGAGACAAAAGGAATAGGACACCAAGTTTATGGTTCGAACACGACAGAGTCTCGTGGAATGCATGGGGGTCAATATGAACATCCCGGTCCCGCTATTGATCATTGATCAGAGAGAAATCTCGGTCATGTCTATGCCATTCCTGAACCGTAGGGTAACACATTTAAAGGTCTAACGATGCTCTAAGATCGCTATGGAAAAGAAAGGATCACCGATGAGAAAGAGAGGTCGGAAATGTTCCGATAAAGAATTATCAGAATAGTTTCGAAGAGGGTCCGAAGATGTTCGAAAGAAGGAGAAGACCGAAAGATGTTTCGGATAAATAGAAATTTATATATATATATATTAATTATGAATTAAATTTAAATAAAATTATTATTTATGGGGCAAATTCCTGCATTAGACCGAATCCCCAGAGGAAGACAACCCAAGAGGAAGCCATCCCGGGAGACAAACCACAGAAACGTTCCCACGTGGGGCCCACGCATGCGGGCGGGGCATGATACATTGTAAATGTATCTATAGTTTTTGATGTTCCATGTTTGGTTTTATCTACTTTCTTGTATTTTGTCCACACTTTGGAGTACTTCTCATATGATTTCTTGGACTAACCTATTAACAAGAGCCATAGTGCCAGCTGCCTGTTTTCTGCTGTTTTTGGTTTCAGGAAGTCAGAAAATGAATATTCTCAGAATTGGACGGGACAAAAGCCAAAGTCACTATTTTACCGAGGGACACTTGGAGCCAGAATACGAGACGGAGAGGGGCTGGGGCCTGGCTGCCAGCCTGCCTAGCCTTGAGGTGGTCTGGCCGCCCAGGCACCCCCTCGGCCTCTCCTTCCGCCTATATATTGCCTCTGATACGAAAACCCTAAGTACCCAATCAAAAATCCACGAAAGAGTCCGTAGCCGCTGTCATCTCCGTCCCTAGATCGGGAGGGATCTGAAGCTCTTCCCGGCACCCTGCCAGAGAGGGGAATTCACCCTAGAGGCCTTCTTCATCATCATGCAAGCCTCCGGTGTGATGCGTGAGTAGTTCATCTCTGGACTACGGGTCCATGTAGTAGCTAGATGGCTGGTTCTCCTCCTTTGTTCTTTCATGTCTAGATCTTGTGAGCTCCGTTCATGATCAAGATCATCTATTTGTAATTTTGCATGTTGTGTTTGTGGGGATCCGATGGATATTGAGATGCTATTTCAGATTGAGTATTGATTCTATCATGTCTTTGTTATTTGTGATCTTGCATGCTTTCCGTTGTTAGTAGTTATCTTGGCCAAGTAGATGCTAGCAACTCCAAGAGTTAGTATTTATGCTCGATAGTGGGTTCATGCCTCCGTAACTGGGAAGTGACAGAAATCTCTAAGTTAATAGATGTGTAGTTGATACTAGGGAGAAAACAACAATCCTATGTTCATAGAACAATCGTATTGTTTACTTTACCTTGCATTCGTAAAGCAATAATCTGTTGCTTGCAACTTAATACTGGAGGGGGTTCGGATGATAACCTGAAGGTGGATTATTAGTCATAGATGCAGTTAGATGACGGTCTATGTATAATGTTGTAATGCCCAATCAAGTCTCAAAGGAGTCAAGATGATTAGTTTATACTTGTATGCTTTCTCGATGTTTGTCAATTGCCCCACTGTAATTTTTTCACCCAACATGTTATCTATCTTAAGGAGAGCCACCTCTAGTGAACTATGGACCCTGGTCCTTTCTTTTACATTCAATCTACAAATTGTTTACTGCTTTGTGTTTACTTTCTACAAACTATTACTTACTTCCATTCGATACGTTTAATCCTTTGTTTTCAGCAAAACCGGTGAGATTGACAACCTCATCGCAAGTTGAGGACAGAGTTTTGTGGTTGTGTTGTGCAGGTCTCCACGTTGCTGCTGACACCGGTAGTGCGCCCTGCCAACGTTCAGCTAGCTACACCTTTGGGGTGTTTCCTTGCTCCTACTGGATTGATAAGCTTGGTTTTATAACTAAGGGAAACCTACTGCTGTGCTCATCATACCTTCCTCTTGGGGTTCCCCAACGAGCTCGACATCAACCACGAGCCAGCAAGTATTTTTCCGCAATCTTAGGGAGTCAAGGACATCTTCACAAGGGGAGTCCCTCATAACCAATCTCTTTACTTTGTTATTTTTGTTTTACTTAGTTTCTTTTTGTTTTGGTTGCTTGTTTCTTTATCAAAAACACACAAAAAATTAGTTTTACAAGTTTGCTTTCTTTATAAAAAACACACAAAAAATGACTACTCTTGAAAACACTAAGTTGTGTGACTTCACTAGCACCAACAACAATGATTTTATGAGCACACCTATTGCTCCACCGGTTCCTGAAGCTACTTTCTTTGAGATAAAACCTGTTTTACTCAATCTTGTTATGAGAGAACAATTTTCTGGTATTGGTAATGAAGATGCTGTTGCCCATCTAAATAACTTTGTTGAACTTTGTGAGATGCAAAAGCATAGGGATATAGATGGTGATATTATTAAGCTTAAATTGTTTCCTTTCTCTTTGAGAGGAAAAGCTAAAGAATGGTTGAATTCCCTAACTAGGAATAGTATTGATTCTTGAACTAAATGCAAAGATGCTTTCATTGGAAAATACTATCATCCTGCTAAGATCATATCTATGAGAAGTGAAATAATGAAGTTTAAACAATCTGATAATGAACATGTTGCTCAAGCTTGATAAAGAATGAAATCTTTGGTTAAGAATTGTCCCACTCATGGACTGACTGTTTGGATGATCATCCAAACCTTTTATGCAGGATTAAACTATTCTTCGAGGAACCTATTGGATTCTGCTGCTAGAGGCACCTTTATGACCATTACTTTGGGTGTTGCAACAAAGCTTCTGGATAATATGATGGTTAACCATTCTGAATGGCATACTAAGAGAGCTCCACAAGGTAAGAAGGTAAATTCTGTTGAGGAAACATCCTCCTTGAGTGATAAGATTGATGCTATTATGTCTATGCTTGTTAATGGGAAAGCCCATATTGATCCAAATAATGTTCCTTTAGCTTCTTTGGTTGCTCAAGAAGAGCAAGTTGATGTGAACTTCATAAGAAATAACAATTTTGGCAATAATGTTTATAGGAATAATTTTGGTAACAACAATTATAAGCCATATCCTCCCAACAATGGTAATGCTTATGGAAGTTCCTACAACAATAATAGGAGTGCTTCCTATGAAATCGAAGTTATGCTTAAAGACTTTATTAGTAAATAAACTGCTTTCAATAAAACTATTGAGGAAAAACTCTCTAATGCTGAAAGAAATATAGCATTTCTGGCTGAAGCTCAATCTTCTTTGAATAAAATGGCTGCTAAACCTGAAACTAATGATAATCCCTTTGCATCTACTAATGCTATACAAGTAAGAATTGATGAAAATGTTAGACTATTAGCTGAATTACATGCTAAGTGGGAAAGAGAAGATGAAATTGCTAGAAACATTAGTGTTTCTACTATCACCACCACTAGTGTTGAGGCTAGTAATAACTCTACTACCTTAGAAGATAATTATGGTTTTGATCTTGATGGTTGCAATATCTATGAAGTTATTAAGTTCCTACAAAAGCTTGCTAAAAGTCCTAATGCTAGTGCTATGAACATGGCCTTTACAAAACACATTACTGATGCTCTCATAAAGATTAAAGAAGAAAAGATGAAACATAAAGCTTCTATTCCTATAAAACAAGAAGATGGTTGGGAACCCATCATTAATATGAAAGTGAATGATTTTGATTTCAAAGCTTTATGTGACCTTGATAGTAGTGTTTCTATTATGCCTAGAAGGATTTATGATATGCTTGATTTGCCACCACTTGAAGATTGTTATTTGAATGTCCCACTTGATGATAATGCTAAAAAGAAACTCATGGGGAGTATTAATGATGTCCCTATTATGGTTAACAATGCCTATGTCCCTGTTGATTTCTATGTTTTGGATGTTGAATACAATGCTTCTTGTCCTATTACTTTGGGAAGACCTTTTCTTAGAACTATTGGTGCCATTATTGATATGAAAGAAGGCACCATTAAATATCAACTCCCACTCAATAAAGGTATAGAACACTTCCCTAAGAAGAGAGAGAAGATTTATTTTGCCTCTCTTATGAAAACAAAATTTGCTCTTAATGCTTCTTCATTTGAGAACACTTGATTCTTTTTCTTGCTTCTTATGCCTAACTTAAAGGCGTTAAAGAAAAGTACTTATTGAGAGATAACCCAAAAGTTTTAGATGAGTCTTGGAAGTTATTACTTCCGTAATAACCGCTCCTTATCCTTTTTATTTGCTTTTTGTGCCAAGAGTAACCTCTAATGAGAGAGAAGTAATGATTGGGAAAGTTGTTGTCCCGAAACAGATTTCTGTGCTTCATCGTATAAATTCGTGTAAAATCTCTGTACGTCTTTTTGAGGCGTGAATTATTGTTCTTCTGACCCAGGTGGTTATCTAACTTTATTTAGTTCAACACTTTTTGATTTGAGCAACAGAAGGTCTTCGAAAAAATTCGCCTTTACCTGCTGTTCTGTTTTGACAGATTTCTGCCATTTTCTGCATTTGCTTCTTGTTGGTTCCTTTTTGAGTTCTTTTGGGGAATTGAGCTTTTTGAGGGAAATACTACAGTAGCTAGTGTTTTAATGGAAGTTTTATTGGTGTTAGAACTGAACCTAAAGACTTATTATCTTGAGTGCACTAATGTTGCTAATAAAGATTGTGTGAAGTTTTGTATGAAGGAAAAATTTCAGGTGTATGGAAGGAATGAGTAATGAGATGAAGGATGGACTAAAGCTTAACCTTTGGGATGCCACGCGTGTCACCCCAAGAAATATCCAAGAAGTAGAAGCGTCAAAGCTTGGGGATGCCTAAGGCATCCCCCTCTTCATCAATAAAAATCCCAGGTTTCTTCCAAACGCTTCATTTTTATTGTTTCATGCACAGTTGTGTTGTTCTTGGAGCGTCTTCTTTTTTGTTTTTGTTTTTGTTTTGGTTTTTCGTTTGCTTTTGTTTGCTTAGTTTGCTGAATAAATTTATTGGACCCCCTCTTTCATACATTGGTTTTCAAATAGTTTGGTTTGGTTTGGAAAAGAGTAGGAAAGTTCATGCTTAAGTGTTAAAGAGAGCTTGTTTTTGACTATGGCCTATGCTTTGTCATGCCATGCTTGATATTGTTTTGGCTTTATGCTTAGTATTCTTTGTTGTAGCATGACTTCTTATAAACAATTGAGATTGCTTAATGTGCCTTGGATGAATCATGCGTTGTTTTAGCATATTAAAGCATAGTATAGTGGTATTCTCCTTTGATGCTTTGTTTGGGTTGACTTGGCGCATGCTCACACCATGTTATGACTATCCCAAGTCACCATAGCCTTTATGATCCTTTAGTTTTCAACTTGTAATATCACTTTATGCTTTGATCAATGATGTTTTGTCGCTCTGCATGATTATGGCCATTATTGCTCTCTTAGTTTGTCGCTCCCAGTCTTTTGCTAGCCTCCGTAACCAAGTATGAGTTCTACTCATGCATCCAACTCCCTAAACCAAGTTATCCCAAAGAGTCCACTATACCTACCTACTAGCATATGCTATTCCAAGTTTATTCATGCTTTTGTTTACCTTCCAAATTAAACTTGTTATGAGAAAACTAGTGATTAAAGCTCTCACGAACTTGATGGCACACTTTACTTTTCTTGCCCTTCATAAACTTGAACCATTGTGTCGTCTATGTTGTATATGCTTGCACTTATTTGTTGGGGATTAGCAGAACCATGCTGTCATGGGGAACGCTTTCAACATTGCACTGGTACTTTATACCTAGTTGATATCATGCTCTTTTGTATATGGATGTCGTCGGTGTGAAATGAAAGGGGAGCTTGTAAGTCCATGGAGTTATGTATATGTGTTAGAGAAACGCCTGGGCCGCTGGTCTAATCCATGCTAACATGGTGGAAACCTGCAGCGTAACCATAATGAGCTGTCTATGAAGCATTCTTCTTATAAAAAAAGAGTCCTATATTGAGAAAAAAGAGAAAAAGAAAAAAAAGATTATAAAAAGAGGAAAGAGAGAAAAAAGCACCATATTCCCATGGTAAATAAGAAGATTGCTAAGATGCTTGTTGTCTGCTTGCCTTGTCATTTTGATATGGGGATTCTTCCGTATCATCGGGCAAGGGGTACCCCGTTGGCGGTTCTCTATGATACATGTACTTACGATGACAAGAACTTACCAGTGACTAAACTTGAGTAGCATGAGGAGCGTCCCTCATATTCAAGGGACATGATATTCCTAACTTATACTTCGTCAAGCATGTACACCATAGTTTGTTCACTTTAACCTTAATCACTTCAAGATGCTTATGATAGGGGCAATGAGAGCTGAAAGCTATTAAGTACCATAATTTTTGGAAGCTCTTTATGAAACTTGAATCTCTGCTTCCTTCTATGAAGGCCTTTCTTCCACCATTATATTGAGTCTCCACCTTCTACCTTTATGCACCTACTTTGAGAGCATAGTGGCCATTCTTAGTTCTATGTGCATTGTCCCAAGACTAATTGATTGATGCATACCTTGATATTGCTTGTTTTAAACTATTTGTATCTAGTCACTCTTATGAACTTTGAAGGTGTCTTATGCATTTATATTTGCTACTCTATGAGGGACAAGCTGAATGCTATTATGCTATGTTTTCTTTATGTGAAACAAACAAACGTCTTGCAAAGCATTGTTATTCATGAATCTTTTGTTTGTGCCTTTTCATGTTGCATCATAGTTTCTTTGTCTTATTGCTAGAACTTTGTCTTTCATGTTATGATTGAAGTACTATGATCCCAGCTTTGAATGTTTTGCAAATACTTTGATCAAGTTTATGATGGTGCATGTCACCTAAAAAATTATTCTTTCTTATTATCACTTGCCTACTCGAGGACGAGCAGGAGTTAAGCTTGGGGATGTTGATACATTGCAAATGTATCTATAATTTTTGATGTGCCATGCTTGGTTTTATCTACTTTCTTGTGTTTTGTCCACACTTTGGAGTACTTTTCATATGATTTCTTGGACTAACCTATTAACAAGAGCCACAGTGCCAGCTGCCTGTTTTCTGCTGTTTTTGGTTTCAGGAAGTCGAAATGAATATTCTCGAATTACGGACAAAAGCCAAAGTCACTATTTTACCGGGGGACACTTGGAGCCATAATACGAGACGGAGAGGGGCTGGGGCCTGGCCACACCACCTGGCCACGCGGCAAGGCCTGGCCCGCGCCAGGGGGTGGTTGGTCACCCCAAGCACCCCCTCGGCCTCTCCTTCCGCATATATATTGCCTCTAATACGGAAACCCTAAGTACCCGATCAAAAATCCACGAAAGAGTCTGTAGCCGTCGTCATCTCCATCCCTAGATCGGGAGGGATCTGAAGCTCTTCCCGGCACTCTGCCAGAGAGGGGAATTCACCCTGGAGGCCTTCTTCATCATCATGCAAGCCTCCGGTGTGATGCGTGAGTAGTTCATCTCTGGACTACGGGTCCATGTAATAGCTAGATGGCTGGTTCCCCTCCTTTGTGCTTTCATGTCTAGATCTTGTGAGCTCCGTTCATGATCAAGATTATCTATTTGTAATTCTGCATGTTGTGTTTGCGGGGATCCGATGGATATTGAGATGCTATTTCAGATTGATTATTGATTCTATCATGTCTTTCTTATTTGTGATCTTGCATGCTTTCCGTTGTTAGTAATCTTGGCCAAGTAGATGCTAGCAATTCCAAGAGTTAGTATTTATGCTCGATAGTGGGTTCATGCCTCTGGTAATCTGGGGAAGTGACAAAAATCTCTAAGGTACTAGATGTGCTGTTGCTACTAGGGAGAAAACAACAATCCTTTGTTCATAGAACAATCATATTGTTTACTTTACACGCAATTCGTAAAGCAATAATCTGTTGCTTGCAACTTAATACTGGAGGGGGTTCAGATGATAACCTGAAGGTGGATTCTTAGTCATAGATGTAGTTGGATGATGGTCTATGTATAATGTTGTAATGCCCGATCAAGTCTCAAAGGAGTCAAGATGATTAGTATATGCTTGTATGCTTTCTCGATGTTTGTCAATTGCCCCGCTGTAATTTGTTCATCCAGCATGTTATCTATCTTAAGGAGAGTCACCTCTGGTGAACTATGGATCCCGGTCCTTTCTTTTACATTCAATCTACAAATTTCTTACTGCTTTGTGTTTACTTTCTGCAAACTATTACTTCCTTCCATTCGATACGTTTAATCCTTTGTTTTCAGCAAAACCAGTGAGATTGACAACCTCATCGCAAGTCGGGGACAAAGTTCTGTGGTTGTGTTGTGCAGGTCTCCACGTTGCTGCTGGCACCGGTAGTGCGTCCTGCCAACGTTCATCTAGCTACACCTTTGGGGTGTTTTCTTGCTCCTACTGGATTGATAACCTTGGTTTCATAACTAAGGGAAACTTACTGCTGTGCTCATCATACCTTTCTCTTGGGGTTCCCCAACGAGCTCGACATCAACCACGAGCCAGCAGGGTACCAAGCCATTAGCATCCCACCCGACCGCTGCCCTGCTAGGCTGGCTGCGCGTGTGGGACGTGGCACCACAATCACATTGTCATTTTACCCATAGTTAGAAAACCAAAACTGTTGTTGACATACATACTAGTCTGAGAGGCATGATTAGGGATATCATTATTGGTGTTTATTATTCCACACATATATTAGGATTTTCTTCTAAATACACTTTATTTGGAACTAATACAATTATAGCATAGAATAATAAACTTAATTATGAAACAGAAATATAAATAACAATACATTTGTTATTGCCTCTAAGGCATATTTCCATCGAGGGCTACTCCCATTAGGAGCTCTGGCCGCGCACCCGACAGAAACGACCTCGTCGACTCCATTCACAACATTGGCTCCTTCTAGCTAAAACGCCGCACGACTCCATCATGTCAAATCTGTCTATGGCATCGATTCCTTCCGGCTAAGCACCACGAGACTCGCCGCCACATTGACTTCGTCTACAGCGTCGACTCTTAGCACCATACGTGTGAGACGCTGACTCGATGCACTTTCAGGTCAGTGGTTTTTCCTCACATGATTGTCGACTACTACTGCACGATATAAGAACTGCGACTTTGAGTGTCTACTCGAGTATACGACTCGACTAGACACTCGGGGGCTACTCCCGTCGGCAGCGCTGGACGTGCACCCGACAGAAACAAGTGTGTCAACTCCTTCTGGTTAAAGGTCACTTGACTCAATATGATATAAGGCAACCGACTTTGAGTGTCTACTCAAGTATACGACTCGACTAGACACTCGAGGGCTACTGCCATAGGGAGCACTGGTCGTGCACCCTATAAAAACAAAGATTCACATTATTGTCCGTTTTGTTGATGATGGATCCAAAAATAGTCATCTTTTCCCGCGTTTAAACATTGTTTTTAGTCAAGAAATTGACAAAAAACTCTCTAGCCTTACCACTAATGACTAACAATTGCAAAGATATGCAAACCATTGCTTTGATTTATGCTATGGAGGAAATCACGCTTTTTAATGCGAAATCAAGAGTCATAATGAAGATTTTGAGGAAGTCCACACGATCAAGTAATTCTGGAGCAATTTCCAGACGTCTACAACCGTAACGACCACTGGTACGGACAGAGTCCGCCAGTACCGTCCGTACGTATTATGGAAGTATTATTTATTGTTTGAAAGAGGGATTTGTATCTTTTGTTCCTTTGTCTCTTGCCTCGATCTTTGGACTTGTAGGTACCCAAGATCCCCAAGATCGATAAAGGCTTGAGGTGAGATACTTGGCTAGTGGCGATCTCATAGGAAACCTAGTGACAGAAAGGACGGTACGGTCTTCGCTTACCGACCCATTCGGGATCACAGCAACATCACCTCTTAAGACTTTGATCTATGTTTTACACTTTATAACCGTTTGTAGCCCGGTGCTTCTGGTGCACTCGGTTAGATTAAAAGACTATTCCTATGCCTGCTGCTCATTGGGGCTCTAGTATATTAGGATGTGTTGCCCACAAGAGGTTATCTCTATTAAAACATTACACATGATTGTGCTTATTATTATATTTTATCCCATATGATGTGCAGCTGCAGGTGGATCTTTAACCCTTGCATATCTCCATCCATTGAATCAACCCACGATAAAAGTAAACTAGATTGGTCCGGTAAATGAAGGTAAAACAAAAAAAATGCAGACGTGTCCTTTTTAATTCATTTTAGCGTTGTTTCCCAGGGTTCGATTAAACCTAGGTCTACTAGGGAAAAAGACTATTATACTATATCTATGAATCTGGATCGAAAGTGTTAACCCTTTTTCTAGCATCGTTGCCGGGAAGCAATTTTGCTATCTTGGTGAGGTCACTAGAGACCTTCTTTTAGTTTTATTATTTGTTTATAGTTTATTTCTTGTTATCTATTTGAAAACCCAAAAATATAGTTACTTGTTATTTGTTTCTTTTACTTTAAAAATACCAAAAAGATAAGAGTCATGGCTCAAAGAGACTTGGGGAGTATGCTACTTCCATTGATGATTTTATTCGTGCACCTATTACTCAGCCTGCTGTTGATGCGGAAGCATATGAAATTAAGCCTAACCTTTTAAGTTATGTTTAGCAAAACCAATTTGGGGGATCATCTTCTGAGGATTCGGGTTTGCACTTAAATACTTTTACTTAAATTTGCGACATGATACGTACTAAGGATGTAGATCCAAATGTTGTTAAATTACGTTTGTTTCCTTTCTCTTTGAGGGAAAGGCTAAGGACTGGTTGCTATCTCTACCTAAGGGCACTATTAAATCTTGGAAGGAATGCACTAATCTTTTTATGACTAAATTTCCCCCCAGCTAAAATTATGCAACTAAGATCCAACATTACAAGTTTTAGACATGAAGATCGCTAGCCACTAGCGCTTGAATGGGAAAGGACGAAAGAAGCCATAATGAAATGTCCTAGTCATGGGATGGAAGAATGGCTTATACTGCATTTATTTTATAATGGCCTTAACCTAATGTCTAAGTCTATGTTGTATACTATAGCAGGAGGAATAATCATGGGAAAGCAAGTGAGTGTTGCAAAGAAATTACTTGATGACATGCAAAACAACCATACCCAGCGGCATGTGGAAAGAACCTTGAAAAGGGTGAATTCAATCACCGAGGTAAACAATGAAGAGCTTACTTATAAGGTAGATGAGTTACTTGATAGCTCCAAATTTCAATGTTTTTTACCATTGTTTTCCTCTTGTTTTTCACTGACGATTACCCTTTCTACTAATGTTAACATTGCAATTAGCGAATCATTGGTTTCTTGTGATGGTTTTCAGGTAATGAACATTTATGGAAGATCCAATAGCATTTATGAGCTAATTACACCAAAAGAAGCAAACCCCCAATTGGAACCCCTTTCATTGGAGGCGTTTAGAGCACATAACGACCACTAGTATGGTCGGGGCGTGCCCGTACCATCCGCCCGTACTACCCGCGTTGGCTCCATTATATCAATACAAGCAACTTTCGTGAAGGGGAGACGATGAAAAACAGAACACAACGGCCGCAAACCCATCTAGAAGGAGAGAGATCAGATCTAAAGAAGTAGAAGAACATCATATCATTCTTTGACGATCTCTAGCCTCCACACCATCCACTCCACCATCATCTCCATCATTACTTAGAGAGAGAGAGAGAAACTAACACTTGTAAGATTAGGGTTTGATACTTTGATCTACCTTTGGTTTGTATTTGATTCGATTTTCAACTCGTATTATGGCTTGCTACGATAACTCTGAGATGATTTCCACTTGCAATACAATTATGCCTTTGATTTATCTTCCTCTCATGTCTGAGTAAATCCCCATAGGCATGGGAGATGTAGGGGATTGGTGAGATGTGTTGTTTGTTCTTTAATTCCATCCATTCATGATTGTTGTAGTGTTTATTAAATTGTGAGAACGATTATCTATGTTTGCCTAATGCTTGTTATCTAATTTAAGGGCCCAAGTAACATGATCCAGAGATCTCATAGGTATGAACTTGTATGCTAGCGAATCAGCGACCCTCGAGTGACACTTCCGATATCAATGAGGAGCTAGTATTACTCGAGGACAACAAGGAACCATCAAGATTAAAGCCTTGATCTGGTCGGAAGACCTTAATTAATGTGCTGACCATTGCCATGGTAATAGGCAGATGGATCATTGAAACTAGCAAGAATTAGCCATGAGGACTTCTAGTTGGTTTATGGGTTGCTTGCCTACTCACTTACAAATAAGAAATATCACAATCACGTATTCCATTTTATTCATCTTAAACTTTCACTATTACCATGAACCGTTTCTCTTCGTGCCTAATTTCTCATCTACAGGAACCTCAAACACCTTTCTCGTCTTTACTTTTATGTTAACTAATACTTGTTTTTCCTTACACAAGTTTCCTTTATTATTCACTCACCACTTTCCACCTTCAACAATTACAGTCAATTCACTCAAGACCGGTGACACCTTGAGTGCGACAGAAATACCACATAAAAACACTTACCTAGGCTCCTTATTGGGATCAATATAAAAACTGGAATTAATACTTCCACGAAAATGTGCTCTGACGAACCTGTGCACTTGCAAAAGGAAGAGTTAATTATCCAATATTTTTATAATGGGCTTAATGAGGATACAAAAGAAATGATTGATTTGTCTACAAGGGGAGCTAGTTGCAACTTGACATTGCCAGAATGTGTAAAACTTTTCGAGGTAAGATCCTTCAATGATGAACAATACAATCCAGTTGAGGATGTTAAACCACGAAAAGGTATGATTCACATACCCCCGGATCTTATACTTGAAGTTAAAAAGTCAATGGAAGAAAAAGGAATAGCTTCGGAACTTATCGAAGAAAATAAAATTGACATTCTTCAAGCTTATGTGATGGAAGATGAAATAAATCTTGTCATGCAAAAGTTTAGATATCAACAAAAGCAGTTCCGTGAGAAATATTTATAAACGTCTAATGACTCAAGAAAAGAATATAAAAGAGTTAACTGAAGTTTTTGATGATTTAGGACATGCCACAAAGCATTTGGATAGATACTTGAGTATGATTAAAACACAATGTGATCAAATAATTGAAACCCAAACTCTAATTTTGAACCAAGAAATTATTAATATTGTTTCTACTAACATTGTCACTAGATGTGGTACAAAAACGCAGGAACCACAAGGGTCACCTTGGTATCAAGAAGAACAAGCCCGCAAAGCAAGAGAGACTCAAGAGATGAGTCAAGAAGAAGAGGACTTAGTTGATCGTCGAGATGATATTGATTATGAAGCTCAGAAAAGAGAATTTGAGGCTTCCAAAGCTAGAGAAGAAGAAGCAGGAGATAAACATAAACAATTTGATTCAGATGCTGAGACAATCGACTCAAGGGAAGAGGTCGATCTTAGAAAGGAACAAGAAGAGCAGGTTATCACTTCATGTGAAGAACATGTTGATAAGCAAAAATCATCGGCAAAGAAGAAAACTAAAAAGGATGTTAAACAAACAATGAAGGCAAAGGAGAAGGTAATACCCACCAAAAAACAAAAATTCCTTATCCTAATCAAGTTCAATGAACCAGATAAAGCTATTTAAGACTCTTTTGCCGAAGCACTGGGAAGCCTTCGTTTAGAACTCCCTTTAACTGATTATATTCAAGTTTTTACTTACAAAAAGTTTATGCGAGATATTCTTAATAGAAAAAAGAAGGTAAGTAAGACTGTAGCGATAATGACAAGCTTTGGTGATAAGCTGCCTGCTGATACCTTTGATCCGGATTCATGGATGTAGTATAATAGCTTTTTCCCTAGAAGACATAGGTTTAATCTAACCTCGGAAAGCACTGCTAAAAGGTAACAAAAAGGACACATCTATAAGACTTTGTTTGTTCATTTTACCTTAGTTGACTGGACCAATCTAGTTTACTTTATAACGGGTTTGAATCAATGGATGGAGATAGGCCAGGGTTGAAGATCTGCAGATGCACATCAAATGGGATAAAAGATAATAACAAGCATAGTCATGTATATTGTTTGAATGCAGATAATCTCTTGTGGGCAACACATCCTAATATTCTAGAGTCCTCGTGATGCAGTGGGCATATCAACAGACTTTTAATCCAACCGAGAGTACATCGAAGCCACGGGTTACAAATGATTATCAAGTGCAAAACACAGATCAAAGCTTTAAGTGGTGATGTTGTTGTTGATCCTGAATGGTGCGCTAAGCAAAGACCGTACTACCCTTTTTGTCACTGAGGTTCCTATGAGATCGCCGCTATCCAAGTATCTCACCTCAAGCCTTTATCAATCTATGGGATCTTGGGTACCTACAAGTCCACAGATCGAGACAAGAGACGAAGAAACAAAAGATACAAATCACAATTCCAAACAAAATACAATTCTTCCATGATCTAGATGCACATAATTACTGCAAGGTTTCTCCCTAACCCGCAGCCCGCGAGGACTACTCACTCATAACAAATAGATCGGAGATAGAAAACATCATACAAATGCTTAGATTGAAATCAAATATTCTTACAATGGTCGCCAAATCACAAGGACATCTAAAGTACAAAGCAATGGCTATGGCTAGTGGATGGATGGATGGGTAAGTGATGAACAATGGTGTGGATCTCCTTTGGTGGTGTTGTGATGCAATCTGGGAATGGCGGATCTCTGGCCGGTGGTTGGGGCCTCGAAATATATAGGCATCTTCACGAAAGTTGTAGGGTTTAACGAGACAAAGTCGTCGCCACCTGGTATGGGTGGGCGGTACGAGCGGACCGTGCCCGTACCAGTGGTTGTTAAGCGTGCTAATGCCCTGGAACGCTTCTCCAATTACTTGGTCGTGTGTACTTCCTCAAAATCCTTCATTATGACTCCTTATTTTGCTTTAAAAGCCGTGATTTCCTGCACAACATAAATCAAAGAAGGGATTCACATATATTTGCAAGTATTAGTCATTAGTGGCAAGAATTGAGCGTTTCTTTGGCAATTGCTTGACCAAAAACAAGATTTAAACACAGTGGAAGATGGCAACAATCAAGCCGTCAACTTCCCCAAAGCTCAAACCTTGATCGTCCTCGAGCAAGAAGAACCAAAATAACTATAAGGAATTTAGCGTTTAAACTTGAAACAACGAGAATAGGAGTTCACTTATAGTCGGTAGTCGTATGTGCTCAACACTTCATTCATTTGTGAAGCTTATCAAAGTTAGAGAGATGACAAGAATACTATACAAGCTTCGGTAAGTCAAGATAATCAAAGTAAAGTTTAATATAAGTATAAGTAACTAGAAGTGTAGCAATCAATTCAATTCCTCTAGTTAACTCTCAGCTTGCCAAGGAACACTAGGATGTTTAAATAACATAATTCAGTAAGAGAGTTCCATGTCCCAAGTAGTATAACAATGAAGTGTCTTATTTACACCCACATCAATAAATCAAGTCTATCTAAAACACTTCTAATTCAATCATTATCTTTCAAGAAAAATTTGTAAAGTAGTAATGAGACCATGCCAAGGACTTGTTATGTGGATCCTCATAAATATATTTATTGTTTCTTTTGTTTTTCAAGGATCGCTATTGTTTCTTTTGCAAGTGTTTGCACAACCTTTGAGAGTACCAATACTTTTGCCCATACATTGACATGGATGCCAATAATGTCATCAACTCATAGCCAAAATCCAGGGTTATACCATAGATTGTTCAAAAGCTAGCGGAGTTGTTGGCATGCCAAAGGTGTGCATTAGAGATATAGAACAAATTTATCTCACTTCTTTCTCTTTTTTTTGAGCTAGTACCGCGGTTTGATCCACAAGGTTAGCTTTGGCATGCATCACAATTACCACTAGACTTTATTTCAATCAAACAACTTATTTCATGAGTGTCGTCGAGACTATCAAAATATCTATGGGGTTAAGTATCATCAAGGGTATACTCTCAAGGCAATCATTCATCAAACAAGTCGTAAATTTTAGACTTTTTCGTATTGTACTTGTTTGGCACTATTATTTCCAAGGCAAGACTCGGTTAACTAAAAGAACTAGAGCAATAGCTTCAACAACTAATCATCATACCAACAAAAAGCCTTACTCTAACCATATTAAATTACTTCCCACTAGCATGGCATCTTAGCAAATCAACCAACTAATATAAATAACTCAAACTTCATAAGTGGGAGACATAGGACATACCTCTTATAAGTAACTTCATGATCCTCTTCCTTATAGGGACGTGTTCCTTCAAAACTCAAACACAATTACTCTCGAAATGATATTAAAGCAAAGAGGCAAAGTAAGAATCCACGTTTATGAAAAAAGGATAAATAGGAAAATCTTTTTTGTATTTTTGAGGATAGGGATTTAAAGAATAGAAAAGAACTTGCGACCAAGCATGGGTCTAAGAAAAGAAAAACAAAGGAAAAAATAAACTAAAACGAAAGCAAATTAAAAAGTAAAGTGTTAGAACAAGCCAACACGAGTGTTTCAAAACTCCCAAGGAGCTAGAGTACAACCTCGTTATTACACAAATAAATTTGCCGGGAGAACACATCCCCAAGCTCAGGCTTTTGCAAGCCCTTTTGTTGCTCATTATGGTGGCGGTGGATAATCTCCCATGTTCCATTGGCTGCTCCAATTATGGAACTGGGTGGCGAGGCTTGCTGTGGCATCTCGAAGGTTGATGGAGAGGTTGTTCATGTTTTGAATGTTTCCTTTGAGTGCATAGATATCTTCAAAGGTGGTGTAGTAGTTTGGTGGCTGCACATCTTGTTCGGGTCCTCCTTGTTCTACTTCTTCATCTTCTCCTCCTCCCATGGGTATTTCTTGTTAGGGTAGATTAGCTTCAACCTGCGCGTCATAACACAAATATCCATCCTTAATAGAGAATAAACCGTTAGGCAAAGGGGCTGGGATCAAGTGATCCTCTCTAGGTATATTGAAGAAATATCTACCATGATTTCTAGAAATCATACCACATGCTCTTAGAGTAGAAAGACCGAGACGGTTACCTCCAGCCAACGGTTGGATGTTACCTAGTGACATGTACATACCTTACCGGTACTCGAGTTTGGAATATACGGTCCAGCCTCACAGAAGCCCACGATATTACCAGGGCCCAATTAAGGATTCGAGTGACCTAAGGAGAGTCCGACTGCTTGCGGCACACGGTGAGCTCAAGATAGAAAGTTTAAAGGGAAAACCCTAACTTGTAACCGACTCGACCTATTATCCCGAGACCTAGCCTATCTATATAAAGGCTAGGAGGGGGTGGTGAGGAGGATAATCACAACCCTAGTTTTCCTCACCATCGC
Organism: Avena insularis; assembly: GCA_023614405.1. Taxonomy (NCBI): domain Eukaryota; kingdom Viridiplantae; phylum Streptophyta; class Magnoliopsida; order Poales; family Poaceae; genus Avena; species Avena insularis. The sequence continues at coordinate 302,638,887 of CM042692.1, read as the reverse complement.
TAGACTACATCTGTGCACCCCTTGTAACTTTTGACTCCCTCGATAATTCGAAGAGCAGACAAGCAGGAGTAGGGTCCTCTACGAGGCCTGAACCTGGGTAAACCTTGTGTCCTTGTGTGCTTGTTTGCTAGACGATTGATGCCTCCAGCGCTCCCCTCTTCTCCAAAACCCAAGTCCATAACAATGGGCATTGATGAGTTTAACCCTTGTCAATTGGCGCCATCCATGGGGACCAGGAGTGTTGATGTCGCAGCCTCTTCGGCCCCATCATCTGCGATCTACAACTCTGCAACAGCGGAGATTCGCCTCCTCTTCGGTGCTTTCAACTTAACCGTGCACACGCCAGCCACTCGCCTGGATTTCGAGTCCGTGGGCGATGGGATAGGCTTGACGATCGGGGGCTTACGCTTCCAAGTTGGTCAGTTGGGCACGCTTTGCCTCCCTGATCGGTTGATGGTCCCCGCGATTTCCCCAACATCGTGGTTTCCACCATCGATCAGCACCATGAGCAAACTCAACACCCTGACAATAGCCAAGAATACGGACAGCGACAGCAGTCGCGAGTCCGATCTGGGCGATCTAGCCACAGAGGATGGGGCCTACGGCTCCAGATCTGAAAGCTACGGGAGCAACAGCTTCCCCAATCACTACATGTGCGCCGTCGTCAACATAGGTGACTGATACGTCCATTTTGCATCACTATTATATATCATAATTTACTGTTACTCATTGATATATTTCATATTAAGAGATGATACTTATGTTATTTCATCTATTTTTACATGGTTGATGACTTTTGGAGCATGGACCGCTGCAGTCGGGATTCTGATGGAAAAGGTGATGTTTAGAGGCAAAATTCATGAATATCAGAAAATCTGGGAAAATACATGGAAAATCCTATTTTTCCAGAAGACGAAGAATGCCAGAAGGAGAAGTGGAGATGGGCCACAGGGGGCCCACACCACCCCTAGCGCGGGCCACCCCAAGCCGCGCCACCAGGTGGTGTGGCCGCCCTGGTCCACTCAAGGCTCTCCCCTCTGGCGTATATTATCCTCCCAAAAACCTAAGACTCGGGGAGCAACCACAGAAAGATTTCGTCGCCTCTACGGGGCGGAAAACACTAAGAGAGAAAGATCTCTTCGGCAGACAGAATTCTGCCAGGTGAATTCCTTCCCGGAGAGGGGAGATCGTCGCCATCAACACCACCATCAAGCTGGACTTCATCGGGATCATCATCATCACCACCATCATCTCCATCAGCACAATCATCACCACTTCATACCACTGTAACAATTGGGTTGAATCTTGCATAGTTCTTAGGGGAAACTTTCCCTTTGTTAATTACTCCTTTTAGTTGATGCTATTGAGTGAACCATTGAATTATCGTTTATGTTCAGATTGTTACACATCATTATTTCATCTCTGGTCTTGATCCATATGATGTCCTGTGAGTAGTTTGTTTTGTTCTTGACGACATGGGAGAAGTCATGTTGTTAGTAGTGGAATTATGTTGAGAAAGATTCAATGGTTTGATATTTAAGTTGTGGTGTATTTCTTCTAGTGGTGTCATGTGAACGTCGACTACATGACACTTCACCTATATGGGCCTAGGGGAATGCATTGTGTATTTGGCTACTAATCGTAGGGGTTGCGAGAGTGACAGAAACCTAACCCCCCGTTAGGAAACCATTGCACAAGGGATGTCAGGGTCTTAGAGTTTAAAGCTGTGGTTAGGTTTCTACCTTAATTACTTTCTTGTACTTGCGGATGCTTGCAAGGGGTATAATCACAAGTATGTATTATTCCTAGGAAGGTCGGTACATCAGCATAGGTTCACCCACACAACACTTAGCAAACTAAAGAAGATTAATCAACTATATGAAGCGAAAGCACTTAATGATATTCCCATGTGTCCTCAAGAACGTTTGGTCATCTTAAGTAATACAACCGGATTGTCCTTTGCTAAAGAAAGGATTGGGCCACTTTCTACATTTATTATTATTGCCTTTTATTTACTCGTACTTTATTTACCTGGATTATCAAAAAAACCTAAAAATCCGTTTGCTAAGTATTTACAGAGAATTCCTGCTCCTAGCCATTTGCCAACACCTTCTGCTCCTTGTTGGGTTCGACACTCTTACTTATCGAAAATACTGCGATACACCCCCTATACTTGTGGGTCATCAAGACTATTTTCTGGCGCTGTTGCCGGGGAGTGAAGTGCTATTGGAGAGTGGAACTGGTAAAGGAAACTTCTACTGTGAGTATTGTTTACTTATGTTAGTTGCTTTATTTTCAATATGGATAATTCGCTGAGTTTCTTATTTCGTAATGCTACTACCACTACTAAGGTAGTAGATGAACCACCACCTGCTAAGAATGATACTTCTAAAATAGCTACAAGAATTATTGATCGTGTTATGGATAACTATTATGTTGGAGATAGAACTGTCCATCCTGGTGATCATTTGCTCTTTATACACGAATTATGTGGGTTGTTTAAGTGTGCAGGTACTACAACAGATCAAGTCAAAAAGAAGTTATTCTCATTATCATTGAAAGGAAGAGCTGAAGAATGGTATAAGCTGCTAAAGAATGGTCAATCTCTTGAATGGGAGGAAATAGTGCCTCTCTTTTATTCTAAATTTTATCCTCCAAGTGAGATTCATAAAGATCGGAATCAAATATACAACTTTTGGCCTCTTGATGGAGAGAGTACAGCTCAAGCTTGGGGGAGATTGAAGTTACTAATGCTCAAATGTCCTATTCATGAGCTCCCTCACAATGTTATTATCAATAACTTTTATGCAAGGCTTTCTCTTCCTGATAAGGATTTATTGGATGCATCTTGTGCTGGATCATTCACTCGCATGGAAGAAGAAGCTAAATGGGATCTTCTAGACCGTATTCAAGACAATGCTGAAGCATGGGAAAATGACAAAGGAAGGAAGTCAGGTATAAATTATGATTATGAATGCATTGAATCTTTTATGGGAACTGATGACTTTCAAAATATTAAAAATGTTTATGGTCTAGACTCTCAAGCTATTGCAACTTATTTTAAGGCTTTTGCTTCCTATATTGCTGTTCCTAAAAAGAAGTGGAATAAGTATCATGAACCATATAAATATGTTGCTAAGTGTGTTCCTGCAAGAAATACTGAAGTTTATACTACTAATCATGTTTTACCTGAACCTTACAATGAGAAAATGCCTTTCCCAGTTAAGATAAAGGAACATTCTATGATAGCTAGTATGGTTAATGAAAGTACAAATAAAGCTGTTGAACCTGATAAACAAATGGATGATGAACCTATAATAGCAAATGTGAAAGACTTTGTCACTAAATATGTAGAAGAGGGACACACTATCCTTTGTAAGGATACTTCTAATATTGTTTCACAAAGTAGTGTTGTGAGAGCTAGTGTCCCTGTGTTTTCTATTAGGATAAGTGATCATTGCTACAATGATTCTTGCGATAGGTATATCGTTAAATTTATGAATGATACTGAAGGTTATTATGAGAGAGGAAAGACTGTTCTAATGCATCTCAATAATATCAAGTTTCCTCGTTTTATGCTTAAAATCTTTATGTTGCACTTGTTTTGCCTTCCTATGCTTGCAGCTTCTGGTTTCAACAATTTGTTTGCTTGCAAAATTCCCTTGCATAGGAAGTGGGTTAGACTTAAACATGTATATTTTTGCTTCTTAATGCTCTCTTTCACTTCAATTCATACTCTTATGTGAGCACCATTGAAATTATCATGCCCATCTTAATGGCTATAAAGAAAGAGCTTTTTGGGAGACAACCCAATATATTTCTTTTGCTTTCAGTTGTTTTTGTCTTGGAAGTTATTACTTCGGTAATAACCTCTCCTTATCCTTTTTGTTTGTTTTTTGCGTCAAGATCAACCTCTAATGAGAGAGAAGTAAGATTTGGGGAAGTTGCTGTCCCGAAACAGATTTTTGTGCTTGACCGTAAAAATTCATGAGAGACCTCTGTATGTCGGATTGAGATGTAATGTTTTTTGTGCTTCTGCCCCAGGTTGTTATTTAACTTTCGTTAGTTTTGCACTTTTTGATTTGAGAAACAGAAGATTTTCGAAAAAATTGATCTTTACCTGCTGGTCTGTTTTGATAGATTTTGCCACTCTTGCATTTGCTTCTTAAATCGATTTCCTTTTTTGATTCTTTTTGGGTTTTCGGAACGAGTTGCTACAGTAGCTTATGTTTTGATGGATTTCAGTTGAATTTGAACCTTGCATAGTTCTTAGGGGAAACTTTCCCGGTGTTGATTACTCCTTGTAGTTGATGCTATTGAGTGAACCATTGAATTATCGTTTATGTTCAGATTGTTACACATCATTATTTCATCTCTGATCTTGATCCATATGATGTCTTGTGAGTAGTTTGTTTTGTTCTTGAGGACATGGGAGAAGTCATGTTGTTAGTAGTGGAATTGTGTTGAGAAAGATTCAATGGTTTGATATTTAAGTTGTGGTGTATTTCTTCTAGTGGTGTCATGTGAATGTCGGCTACATGACACTTCACCTATATGGGCCTAGGGGAATGCATTGTGTATTTGGCTACTAATCGTAGGGGTTTCCGGAGTGACAGAAACCTGAACCCTCATTAGGAAACCATTGCACAAGGGACGTAAGGGTCTTAGAGTTTAAAGTTGTGGTTAGGTTTCTACCTTAATTACTTTCTTGTACTTGCGGATGCTTGTAAGGGGTATAATCACAAGTATGTATTAGTCCTAGGAAGGTCGGTACATTAGCACAGGTTCACCCACACAACACTTAGCAAACTAAAGAAGAATAATCAACAAATGTAGCGAAAGCACTTGACGATATTCCAATGTGTCCTCGAGAACGTTTGGTCATCTTAAGTAGTACAACCGTCTTGTCCTTTACTAAAGAAAGGATTGGCCCATGATACGTCCATTTTGCATCACTATTCTCTATCATAATTTACTGTTATTCATTAATATATTTCATATTAAGAGATGATACTTATGTAATTTCATCTGTTTTTGCATGGTTGATGACTTTTGGAGCATGGACCGCTGCAGTCAGGATTCTGATGGAAAAGGTGCTGTTTGGAGGCAAAATTGCCAAGATCGTAAAATCTGGGAAAATATACGGAAAATCCTATTTTTCCGTAAGACTAAGGCTGCCAGAAGAGTGGAGATGGGCCATAGGGCCCACACCACCTGGCGCGGCCACCCTAGGCCGCGCCACTGTGTGGTGTGGCCACCTGCTCTCCCCTCTAGCGTATATATTCCTCCGGAAACCCTAAGACTCGGGGAGCGACCACAGAAAGATTCCGCCGCCTCTGCGGGGCGGAAAACACTAAGAGAGAAAGATCTCTCCGGCAGACGGATTTCTACCGGGGGAATTCCTTCCCGGAGAGGGGAGATCATCGCCATCAACACCCCCATCAAGCTGGACTTTATCGGGATCATCATCATCATCACCACCATCAACACCCTCATCACCATCTCCATATTGCTGTAACAATTGGGTTGAATCTTGCATAGTTCTTAGGGGAAGCTTTCCCGGTGTTGATTACTCTTTGTAGTTGATGCTATTGAGTGAACCATTGAATTATTGTTTATGTTCAGATTGTTATACATCATTATTCCATCTCTGATCATGATCCATATGATGTCTTGTGAGTAGTTCGTTTTGTTCTTAAGGACATGGGAGAAGTCATGTTGTTAGTAGTGAAATTGTGTTGAGAAAGATTCAATAGTTTGATATTTAAGTTGTGGTGTACTTCTTCTAGTGGTGTCATGTGAACGTCGACTACATGACACTTCACCTATATGGGCCTAGGGGAATGCATTGTGTATTTGGCTACTAATCGTAGGGGTTGCCGTGAGTGTAAACCTGAACCCCTGTTAGGAAACCATTGCACAAGGGACGTAAGGGTCTTAGAGTTTAAAGTTGTGGTTAGGTTTCTACCTTAATTACTTTCTTGTACTTACGGATGTTTGCAAGGGGTATAATCACAAGTATGTATTAGTCCTAGGAAGATCGGTACATTAGCACAGGTTCACCCACACAACACTTAGCAAGCTAAAGAAGATTAATCAACTATATGAAGCGAAAGCACTTGACAGTCTTCCCATGTGTCATCGAGAACGTTTGGTCATCTTAAGTAATACAACCGGCTTGTCCTTTGCTGCATAAAGGATTGGGCCACTTGCTGCATTTATTCCTACTGTCTTTTATTTACTCGTACTTTATTTACTTGCTTTATCAAAAACCCCTAAAAATCCGTTTGCTAAGTATTTGCAGAGAATTCCTGATCCATACCACTAGCCAGCACCTTCTACTCCTTGTTGGGTTCGATACTCTTACTTATCGAAAATACAGTGATACACCCCTATACCTGTGGGTCATCAAGACTATTTTCTGACGCCGTTGCCGGGGAGTGAAGCGCTATTGGAGAGTGGAACTGGTAAATGAAACTTCTACCATGGGTATTGTTTACTTCTGTTAGTTGCTTTATTTTCGTTATGGATAATTCGCTGAGTTTCTTATTTGGTAATGCTACTACCACTGCTAAGGTAGTATATGAACCACCACCTGCCGAGTATGATGCTTTTAAAATACCTACAAGAATTATTGATCGTGTTATGGATAACTACCATGTTGGGGATGGAACTGTTCATCTCGGTGATCATTTGCTCTTTATACACGAATTATGCGGGTTGTTCAAGTGTGCAGGTATTACTATAGATCAAGTTAAGAAGAAGTTATTCTCATTATCACTGAAAGGAAGAGCTGAGGAATGGTATAAGCTGCTAAAGAATGGTCAAGCTCTGGAATGGGAGGAAATAGTGCCTCTCTTTTATTCAAAGTTTTATCCTCCTAGTGAGATTCATAAAGATCGGAATCAAATATACAACTTTTGGCCTCTTGATGGAGAGAGTACAGCTCAAGCTTGGGGGAGATTGAAGTTACTAATGCTCAAATGTCCCATTCATGAGCTCCCCAACAATATTATTATCAATAACTTTTATGCAAGGCTCCCTCTACATGATAAGGATTTATTGGATGCTTCTTGTGCTGGATCATTCACTCGCATGGAAGAAGAAGCTAAATGGGATCTTCTGGACCGTATTCAAGATAATGTCAAGCACAGGAGAATGACAAAGGTAGAAAGTCAGGTATAAATTATGATTATGAATGCATTGAATCTTTTATGGGAACTTATGACTTTCAAAATATTAAAAATGCTTATGGTCTAGACTCTCAAGCTATTGCTTCTTATTTTAAGGCTTTTGCTTCCTACATTGAAGTTCCTAAAAAGAAGTGGAATAAGTATCATGAACCTTATAAAGATGTTGCTAAAAGTGTTCCTATAAGAAATACTAAAGTTTATACTGCTAATCATGTTTTACCTGAACCTTATATTGAGAAAATGCCTTTCATAGTTAAGATAAAGGAACATTCTATGATAGCTAGTATGTTTAATGAAAGTACAAATAAAGCTATTGAACCTGATAAACAAATGGTTGATGAACCTATTATAGCAAATGTGAAAGACTTTGTTACTAAATATGAAGAAGAGGGACACCCTATCCTTTGTAAGGATACCTCTAATATTGTTTCACAAAGTAGTGTTATGAGAGCTAGTATTCCTGTGTTTTCTGTTAGAATAAGTGATCATTGTTACGATGGTCCTTGTGATAGTTATATTCTTAAGTTTATGCATGATACTGAAAGTTACTATGAGAGAGGGAAAAGTGTTCTTATGCATCTCAATAATATCAAGTTTCCTCGTTTTATGCTGAAAGTTTTTATGTTGCACTTGTTTTGCCTTCTTATGCAAGTAGCCTCTGGTTTCAACAACTTGTTTGTTTACAAAATTCCCTTGCACAGGAAGTGGGTTAGACTTAAATGTGTGTATTTTTGCTTCTTAATGCTCTCTTCCACCTCAATTAATATTCCTATGTGAGCATCTTCAAAATTATCATGCCCATCTTAACGGCTATAAAGAAAGAGCTTTTTGGGAGACAACCCAGTTTATTTTTGCTTTCAGTTTGTTTTTGCTTCTTTGAGTCTTGGAAGTTATTACTTCAGTAATAACCGCTCCTTATCCGTTTTGTTCGGTTTTTGTGTCAAGATCAACCTCTAATGAGAGAGAAGTAATATTTGGGAAAGTTGTTGTACCGAAACAGATTTTTGTGCTCCACCATAAAAACCCGTGAGAGATCTCTGTATGTGGGTTTGAGCTATAATTTGTTGTGCTTCTGCCCCAGGTTGTTATTTAACTTTCGTTAGTTTTGCACTTTTTGATTTAAGCAACAGAAGATTTTTGAAAAAATTGATCTTTACCTGTTGGTCTGTTTTGACAGATTTTGCCACTCTTGCATTTGCTTCTTTATTCGATTTCCTTTTTGAATCCTTTTTTGGGTTTTCAGAAGATTTCCTTGTAGAGACAAAAGAATGCGATGCACCAGAATCAAACAAAACTCGTGCAGGGACTGAGTTAACGGGAAGCGTACCCATCACAACTCCAGGTGCATGCTCAGCTTGAGCGATGTTGACACAGTTGGCACGAGCCACAGTGGACCCGGGCTTGGTGTTGATGTTGAGAGCCCGAGGTGGAGGTGCACGAACCATAGAAGAACTTGCTGCAGGTCTTGGAGGTGGTGGAGGAAAAGCTTTGTTATTCATGGGACAACTCCAGTGTTGATGCCTAGTGTTCCCACAAGTGTAGCAAGCACCAGGTGGACGTGGAGCAGCGTAGCCAGGGACTCCGCCAGGCGCTCCAGGGTAGTTGTGGTTGTAGCCCCTGGGAGCAGCAGTGAAGGAGTTTGGTGGCCTTGCCGTGTAGCTTGAAGGTCTTGGTGGAGCCAGGAGCGATGGTGCGGTATTAGGGACCCACACGCGGCGGTTAGAAGGAGCTGTCATAGCTGAAGAGCTTGCTGCGTCATGGCTGTGTTTCTTGGACTCCTCAAACACTTGCCTACTTGCTTCTTCCTGTAGAGCTGTATGTTGGAGTTCCAGAAAAGACCCTGGCCTTGCATGAGTGATTGCATATTTGATAGATGCATTGAGCCCTTGCCTGAACCTCTTTTCCTTCTTCTTGTCATTAGAGATCTCATCGCCACCATACCGAGAAAGATTCATGAAGTTTCTGATATAGGTATTGACATTGTCATTGCCCTGCTTGAGGTTGAGAAACACTTCCTTCATCCTTTCCATGAAAATTTCTGACAAATATTGCTCTTTGAAATCCCCAGTGAACTGCTCCCAAGTAGGCTGAAAACCAGAGTGGTTTGCCTTCAGGTAATTCTCCCACCACAGAGTTGTGTCTCCCTTCAGAAGGTGAGTGGCACATTTTACCCATTCTTGCTCAGGAACATCAGCAGTTATCAGCAACCTTGACATCTCACGCAACCAATCATCAGCATCAAGCGGCTGATCAGACACCTCAAAGTGACGCGGGTTAAACTTCAGAAAGCTCTTGATGTCTCCTCGCTTGGGAGGTGGAGGTAGCGGAACAAACTCATTCCTCCTGACACTTTCTTCAAATCGCTGCTGGTTCTGCTGCATTGCTCCCAAGGCATTAGCAATACTTGCCAACGCAGCCCCCAGTTCAGGTGGTATGTCCTCCTCAAAACAGCGTGGTGGTGCCATCCTGTGATTGATATAAAACTCAAGTCAGTACCATAATGGAGAATAATAATAATCCAGAATAATACCAAAATGGAATTAACCAAGATTAAGGATACAAATCACTAGGATGATATTAAATATCAACAAAGTTCAAAGCACCTAGAAGATATTAAGCATATCGCACACGACTGAACAAGGAGTGTGGTACACAAAGCTATCAAAGAAATTTTTTCCGCAAATTTCAGCATCAAAATACCACTATATGCGCAAAACCACTTAACGAATCAAGATTAGTAACTCTACCAATTCAATATACAAGAGCAAATGATAAAAGTAGTGGTATGGTCGCGACTCCATCCCGCACTCAAATCATTAGTCCGCACATGAACAAGTAAAACACATATCCCAACTCCCATTCTTCTTAAGATGAACCTAAAGATTAGCAAATACGAAAACAAACACCCCTAACAAGATAGCGTCGGGTAACAAAGAGTAAGACAGATCGCGTCGGTATACAACGAATCAGATAGATCATGTCGATTTACAAAAGCCTGTTGATATGGAATGTACCGACAGTTGATAACCAAAAGGCAGATAGCGACAACAAGTTGGATGCAACAGATAGACAAGGAATTACACACACACAACCTATGGTACTACGGAACCCAGAACACGTGAATCCTAGTTTGAATTTTAGAAGAGGATTGAAAACGTTACACTTCCTTACCAGAAAAGGGTGGGTGGGTGGGTAAGAAGAAAAATGGAAGCAGTATTACTCTCACGTTTTGTTTTTCCCTAGTATACATAGCTACCAAAATATTTGCTAGACTTACAACGACCATTTGGTTGAGACCCTGAAGGGCGGGATGGCTCTGATACCAATTGTAACTACCTCGGACCCTACGCTCTAAGTTCAAGCCTGGATGATCTAGAAGTGGTTAAAATAGTACAGCGGGGGCCCAGGAGCCACCCACATGTAGACCCGTCGGCCATCCTAACCACTTCCAAGACATCAAGACAAGAGCGAGCGGCGTAGGCAACAGGCGAAGAGATCAAATACATACACAAGTGAGTATGTATGCAAGCTACCTTACAACAGTTCTTAGAGCCATACCATCTAAAAAGAAACAGAAACATTGCAATGCCATACGGCAAGATCCAAATATCCTAGATAGAGATAATAGTTTAGGATAGCTCCTCATACATCAAACATCAGAGTATCAAGCGGAAGCGGAAAACAAGGTTCGAGTATGGATAAGAAGCAAATCAGCATAAGATGCCACATAAATAAACACATCCCGCCCACAGATCTCGCGGATCCCCATCCCCGGAATCTCTACACCGCGTGATCGTTGCCAACATCATCTGTCTCCTCCACCCAGTATTTGTCTTGCGAATACACCTGTTCATCTGAATCAAACAATTTATCGTGTGAGACCCTATGGGTACTCAGCAAGTCTTTATGCCTCTAAAGGGGACATAACCTGGGGTGACACAATTGCAGCAAAAGATAATACTAACAAGTCTATAGATACTCGCTAACCATCCGCCTAACCAATGATAGACGGATGTCTGTTAATTGGAAACAACAGTTATAACAGTATAAAGTAACAGATCCATCCTCCTTCTCGCTTACCAACGAGAAAGCGGACGAACAACCCATCCGTTGGCAGTTTTATTAACCATTCCTTGAGTATTGCACTATTTACTAATCAGGTATTTAGTCATATTAAAAGCGGTACTTTAGTTATACTTGTCTATGATCGAGAAACTGTGCTCCAAGTCGTCCATAATCATGACACGGCTTTGAAAGATTTACCTGAGGGTGCACAAATAGCAACACACACTCGATCAACCTCGGAAAAACCAAATCAAAACCCAACGAGGCATTCACGACAAAGCGATCACAGGATTCATAAATATTTCAGGGGGCCACCCCATTAAGCTACTCGCAACGAAGTTGGCCGGCTCCGAGACGGACCCAAGGTTTGCGCCAATGGCTGTAAACGACTGGGAACCCGAAAGTGTGACTGTGCTTGTCGATACCTCGGAAACACTCCGCAATCCAAAACAGTACAGGTGCTCCACGCACAATCTTAAATAAAACAGTAAAGCATGGCATAAGTACAGGATAGTAATAAAGCCCCAAACTACTTTGTGGCCCCAAGAAATAGAAAAGAATCAAGCTCTGGCTCAGGGGGGTCCATAAGGCCTCCCGGATGTGGATAGTGCGAATAGTCAAGGAACAGGAATCAAGTACTCGGGGTTCTACGGGACACAAGTGAGCATGAAAAACCAAATAGCAGATATTGCCCACTGGTGCCGCTTTCATTAGTTATCCCATTACTACTCAGGTTAAGTTGTTTAGGTACCTCGTTATCCATCAGACACTCACATACCCTACACATGCTGTTCTACGACTCGCATGGCTCAAATAACTCCTATAGTAATGGCTCATGGGATGGAGGAACAAGCTTCGGTGGGGTTTAAAAGTAAAGGCTATGCAGTACTTGGGATTTAATTTAATGCAATCGCGACTCAATGATGCAAGAATAAGATAGAGGCAATAGGTACTATATGTATGCAAGCATGTGGTAGTGCTTGCCTGGCAGCTCAGTTGAAGCGAGAGACGGATCTGGGTAGTACTCCTGGGATTCCTGATATTTTCCCTGCTCGGCGTCTATTCAAAGAAGAACCAAACAAACAAGGGCCAACATAAATAAAGTGCACCAGCATATAATAAAATGCGACAAGCAAACAAGCATGCCATGATGAATGATGCACAATTTACATGGCAATAATGTAGCATGGCATGGGTGAGGTGTGGGGTACAAGATTAAAGCATTTTATTAAGTTTTAGTCATGTTTTGCTCCCATAACACTTGTTGTCCACTTATTATTTATATGATGCATGCTGCAATTCAGAACATGGAATGCATAGTTAGAACGGGCTCGTCGGGCTGATCGATTTAGACATATTATTTGTCAGATTTGGAGTTATAGAATTAAAGTTATTAATTAATCAAGAAAAGGCATTTTTTATCGCAATTAAACAATTTCGAAAATTTAAATTAGTCAAAAGTTATTTTGGATGGCATATTTGAATTCCTCACATTTTTATAATTCAAAAACATATGTCATTTGTATTATTTTGACTTGTTAATTACAAGTTATTAATTTCTGGATTTAAAACAGATTAAACTATTTCTGGAATTATTTTTATTTAACAGATAAACGCGCAGACTTTTTATACCCAGGGGAACTTAGCCCAAGTCACAGACAGGTGGGCCTGCGCTATGCTGGCGGAATCGGCACGGCAAGGCTTTTCTCACCGCGAGCTTAGCCAACCTCGGCCATTGGTAGCGTCTGCCGTCATGAGCGGTCCCACGCCCGATGGTGAGAGGCGGCTAACACGTGGCGTGGACGGGGACTGCGGTTGAGATTAAAGAAACGCGGGAGTTTTTTTGTAAAACTACCACAGAGGCAGACATGTGGGCCCGGAAGGAGTGCGGATTGAGCAGCAAAAGGTTTGGGGGGTTTTCTGGAAGAATGCCCCGCGGTACTGTTTTTCTTCTACGCAGTTTCTGACGAAACTGACGGAAACATGCGTGACACGGCGGGGGCTCGAACTCGCGATTGATCGCGTGCACGCAGGCGGCAGCGACCGCTGGGGCTGGCTTAGTTGTTGGTGGAAAAGATCTACGCGGCTAGAAGAGGCTACCACGACGCATCTGCGAGGGATCGCTCGCGAGCTCGCCGCACCGAGAGCGTTCGACGGAGCGCTTGGCGCGTACAAGAAGCGGAGCATAGAGGGAGGTTGTCTGGGGAACGCGGCTGCTCACCGGGAGTGGTTCGGTGGGGTTGGATCGGGCCGGAGCGTAGGGGATCAGCGAGGACGCAGGCACTCCGAGGCTAGGGTTTCATCTCGGCGTCGATGGCGTGCAGCAGGTCTGGGCCGTCTCCTCCTCGCCTCCATGTACAGGGGCGACGCCGAGGACCTCCTGGCCTTCCTCGACAACCAAAACACCTCGCCCGCCTCCTTGATCTGTCGGTGGACGCCGATGCCGAGGTTGGGTGGCCGGAGATGGAAAAGAGGGTGGCAGGGGTAGATGGGAGGAAGGGGCTGCGGCGCAGGCCTGGGGAAGGTGCGGGCAGAGGAGAGGGGGTGGATAAAGCAGAGGGGGAGGGGGAGATGCCGTGGGGAGGCTCGGGTGGAAAAGTGGCGATGGCCACCTTTTCTCCTCCTCCTCATGTGCCTAGCTAGGCTCGGGCCTGGAGGGTGGTGGCTACAGCTGGGACCAGAGAGGCAGATAGGAGGCCTCGGGTAGACCCGTCTTGGTAGCGAGAGAGAGGGAGGAAACGAGAGGGGAGGGGGTGCTCGGCTAGAGTAGAGGGAAAGGTGGTTCGGCCTAGAGAGGTGATGAGCAAGGGGTGGCTCGGATGGGGGCGTAGCCAGGTGGTGGTGGCCAGGTTAGGAAGGGAGGGGAGGTGGCTCGGCAAGGTGCAAAGCTAGGAGGAAAAGAAAAATTAGGGTTAGGGTCTTTAGTTAGGTGTAGATGGAGAGAGGAGATAGATAAGGAGCATGGCATGTGGAATGAGGAGGCTCACATACATGCACAAGAGGTAAGTGTAGGTTTAAAAGGTGGGTTTGATTCAAATTCAAACAAAAACAGAAGAGGCCAAGAATAAGAGAGAAAAGACATGAGAGGGAAAACATGTGTGCATGGCCCATGCATAATGAGTAAAGACCATAATTATCATTGTGAAAACAATTGTGATGACCATGGCCTTTGTTAACACATGCATCCCAAAAATATGGAATTAAGGCCAAGCAAAAGAAAGAAGTGGTGTCCCAAGTATAATGGATGGAAAATGCCCATATTTGAATATAATGTGGGCATGCTAGTGTGTATGTTCCACTAGGTGAGTATATAGCCACAGTTATATTAATACATGACCAAATACTCCAAAACAATCCATATGGAAGCTAGACTAGGGAAAAATACTCCCCTGACTTGCAAGGGTGGCCATGTGGCTCTCCACATATCAACAATGTGAAAACAACATGAGGCATGTATGGAAGCATGTGGAATAAGTAGATCCATCCCAACCCACATGAGCTAGAGGTAAACCCCAAAAGAATGCAAAGCTCACCTATAGTTGGATGGTAGAATTAAAGGGGTGATGACAAGAAAAGGTGGTGGAGTTAAATAAAAGATATGCCCCCAACTCAACTTGGCCATCAAGCATTTATCAAGAACCAAATACAATATATCAAGAGGCAACCACATTTGATAATGCATATGATATAAGAACCAAAAGGCAAAGGTTTATATGATGCTCAAATGCAAGGTGGCATGATGACATGAGCATGATATAATTATGATGCAACAATTATATGTAGGAAGTAGCATTTTATTATTAGACCATGTAGCATTACAGATGTTAGACAGATGGGATGCTACAGGAGTGCCGCGGTATCACATCACTATCTTCTATCTTTTTACCTTTTTAGTAGAGTCATATCATGAATAGAGAAGTTATCATGTAGGATGGTTTACATTATGGAAGTGTCCCCTCTCTCGTTAGATATGTATCCCTTGGTGTGAGTTGTCGTTATGAAATATTAATGAGAAGTTCTATCATTTACTCTTTTGCATAGCTTATATTAGTTTTCAATTCATGGTTATATGATTGATCTTGTCGTTAGTATTGGTATCACTTTGGGATCATTGAGTTAATTTAGTTGGTTTTGGCAAACCTGGCTCGATCAGTAGCAACACTATTTTTGAGAGTTGAATGAAAAGATAAAAGTACTCTAAAGAAAAATAATTTCATCATCTTTCTTTCTTGATTTGCTCATAAGTTTAGTATTCTCTAGTTAAGATCTTTTGTGCTTCCAAGGAAGATTGCATGTTTGTCTTTATCACTTGTATGCTTGTTTGCTTCCTTCAACTCTTGTACTTGCTACCCAGCCTTGCTAGCCAAAAACCTGTACTGAGAGGGATTTCTTCTCGTGCATCCATCCTTTAAACCCAAAACCTATGCCATTTGTGTCCACCATACCTACCTATTAGCACTATTGCTATTCCAAGTAAATTCATGTTTTTATCTACCTTCAAAATTAAACTTGTTATGTGAAAATTAGTGATTAAATCTCTCACGAACTTGATGGCACACTTTACTTTCTTGCACTTAATAAACTTGAACCATTGGGTCCTTCTTTGTTGTGTATATGCTTGTGCTTTATGAGTTGAAGTTAGCAGAACCATGTATCATGGGGAACTCTTTCAACACTGCCATGGTACTTTGTACCTAGTTGATATCATGATTCTTTTGCCTATGGATCCCGGCGGTGTGAAATAAAAGGGGAACTTGTAAGATCATGGAGTTCATATGTGTGTTAGAGAAACGCCTGGGCCGCTAGCCTAAGCCATGCCTAATCATGGTGGAAACTTGCAGCATAACTATAGTGAGCATTCTATGAAGCATCCTCAATAAAAACCTATGCAAATAACAAATAAAAATATCGCCGAGATGTTCATTGTCTGCTCGCCTTGTCATTTTGATTATGGGATAACTCCTATATCATGTGCAAGGGGTACCCCGTTGGTGGTTCTCAATGATACACATGTATTTACAATGACAAGAGCTTACTTGTGACTGAAGTTAAGTAGCATGAGGTTTGGTACTCGTAAGTAAGGGCATGAGATTTCAAGTTATAACTTGTCAAGCATATCCTCTTAGTTGTGTCACTTTAACCTTAATCACCTAAAGATGCCTATGATAGGGCAATGAGAGCTGAAAGCTAATAAGTACCATAATTTTTGGGAGCTCTTTATGAAACTTGAAATCCCTTCTTCCCTCTGCGAAGGGCCTTTCTTTTACTTTTTAGTTGGGTCAGTAAACCTATTCCCTTCTATCTCAGCAAGTATTTTGAGTTGTTGTGTTTCATTCATTCATATGATGATTTATTCAATCATGTTTCTTATGTTCCTTGTTTTGCACATTGCTCTTATCTTGGTGATCACTACTTTGAAAGCTATCAATGAAAATCAGTTATTTGTGAACTCCAGCAAATTACCAACTATTCTTCGACCAAGAGCTAAGTTTTCCATTGCCAATTACGAGTAAGTTATATCATAGTGAGTTGTCTTCTATTATGATCTATGTATTGATGAATGTGATGCTTCTTGTCCATATTCTTTTTATCGACTCTTCACTCCACAAACCTGAGGCCATGTTTATTGAGCTCAGTTTCGCTTGGGGACAAGCGAAGTCTAAGCTTGGGGGGAGTTGATACGTTCATTTTGCATCACTATTCTATATCATAATTTACTGTTATTCATTGATATATTTCATATTAAGAGATGATACTTATGTAATTTCAGCTGTTTTTGCATGGTTGATGACTTTTGGAGCATGGACCGCTGCAGTCAGGATTCTGATGGAAAAGGTGCTGTTTGGAGGCAAAATTTGCGAAGATCAGAAAATCCGGGAAAATATACGGAAAATCCTATTTTTCCAGAAGACGAAGGCTGCCAGAAGAGGGAGTGGAGATGGGCCACAGGGGGCCCACACCACCCCCTGGCGCGGGCCACCCTAGGCCACACCACTAGGTGGTGTGGCCACCCTGGCCCACCTCTGGCTCTCCCCTCTGGCATATATATTCCTCCCGAAACCCTAAGACTCGGGGAGCGACCATAGAAAGATTTCGCCGCCTCTACGGGGCAGAAAACACCGAGAGAGAAAGATCTCTCCGACAAACAGGTTTTTGCCGGGGGAATTCCTTCCCGGAGAGGGGAGATTGTCGCCATCAACACCACCATCAAGATGGACTTCATCGGGATCATCATCATCACCACCATCATCACCATCAGCACCCTCATCACCATCTCCATATTGCTGTAATAATTGGGTTGAATCTTGCATAGTTCTTAGGGGAAACTTTCCCGGTGTTGATTACTCTTTGTAGTTGATGATATTGAGTGAACCATTGAATTATTGTTTATGTTCAGATTGTACATCATTATTCCATCTCTGATCATGATCCATATGATGTCTTGTGAGTAGTTCGTTTTTTTCTTGAGGACATGGGAGAAGTCATGTTGTTAGTAGTGAAATTGTGTTGAGAAAGATTCAATAGTTTGATATTTAAGTTGTGGTGTACTTCTTCTAGTGGTGTCATGTGAACGTCGACTACATGACACTTCACCTATATGGGCCTAGGGGAATGCATTGTGTATTTGGCTACTAATCGTAGGGTTGCGGGTGTGAAACCTGAACCCCCGTTAGGAAACCATTGCACAAGGGACGTAAGGGTCTTAGAGTTTAAAGTTGTGGTTAGGTTTCTACCTTAATTACTTTCTTGTACTTACGGATGTTTGCAAGGGGTATAATCACAAGTATGTATTAGTTCTAGGAAGGTCGGTACATTAGCACAGGTTCACCCACATAACACTTAGAAAGCTAAAGAAGATTAATCAACTATATGAAGCGAAAGCACTTGACAGTCTTCCCATGTGTCCTCGAGAACGTTTGGTCATCTTAAGTAATACAACCGGCTTGCCCTTTGCTGCATAAAGGATTGGGCCACTTGCTGCATTTATTCCTACTATCTTTTATTTACTCGTACTTTATTTACTTGCTTTATCAAAAATCCCTAAAAATCCATTTGCTAAGTATTTGCAGAGAATTCCTGATCCATACCACTAGCCAGCACCTTCTGCTCCTCATTGGGTTCGACACTCTTACTTATCAAAAATACTGCGATACACCCCCTATACTTGTGGGTCATCAGGCCACTTGCTGCATTTATTCTTATTGTCTTTTATTTACTCGTACTTTATTTACCTGCATTATCAAAAAACCTAAAAATCCGTTTGCTAAGTATTTGTAGAGAATTCCTGCTCCTAGCCATTCGCCAGCACCTTCTGCTCCTCATTGGGTTCGACACTCTTACTTATCGAAAATACTGCAATACACCCCCTATACTTGTGGGTCATCAGTGACAACGGCGGCAATCGCGACAACACCAGTACTGGTCCATCCAACGGTGGTATCCTAGTCATGAACGGTGGTCCCTCCAACAGATCACCCACCAACAACGGGCCGGAGAACCACCCGACCCTTACTGCGAATGAGCATGCCTAGGAGCGCATGCTGATCAAGCTCAATGATGCTGAGTGGGATCGCTGCTGAGAGGCCTCGCGGGACAACCCCCTACCGCCAAACTCATCGCAAGACATGTTGATGGGTTACCATTGGCTGCTCAAGGAAGAATTCAAACACCAGCATTAAGTAATCGCCTAACTCGAGGCGCAGAAAGGCGGCGGATGAGTCGAGCCTTCGGCGAGCTCAACTCTCCTCCATGGGAGGATCCTCCTCCAAGGGCAATTAGCATATGACCGCCAAGAGATGCTCTCGACTGGACCACCTCACCGATAAAGAGCGAGAAGAGGCTGCGCGAGTCCTTGACTTTTCATCCATGACGGTGGACACATGAGGCAATGTGCTCCCAAAGACACCGCAAGCAGCAGTGACAGCAGCCACCATGTACCTCCTCAACAACCAGCCACCGGCTGGGGACCCGCGGGCTGCCATGCACCGATCTATGATCGCGGGCCTGGGGCTAGTTGATACGTTGCTAACATATCCATAATGTTTGATGTTCCATGCTTGGTTTTATCTACTTTTATGTTTTGTCCATACTTTGGAGTACTTTTCATATGATTTCTTGGACTAACCTATTAACAAGAGCCATAGTGCTAGTTGCCCGTTTTCTGCTATTTTTGGTTCCAGAAAGTCAGAAAATGAATATTCTCGGAATTGGACCGGACAAAAGCCAAAGTCGTTATTTTCCCAGAAGATTCACGGAGGAAGGAGGCGAAGGGGGCACAGGTGGCCAAACCACCCCTAGCTGGTCCGCCTGTGCCGCCAGGCATGGTGTGGGCCCCCTAGCTGCCCACCGACCTTGCCTCTTCGCCTATAAGATGCCTCCCGATGCAAAAACCCTAAATCATCAAGCCTCCAGCCACGAAAAGGTTCGCAGCACCGCCGCCACCGAAGGGGAGATTTAGGGGACAACAAGTCTGTTAAGCACCTGCCGGCACGAGAAGTGCCCTTGAGCCATCTCCATCGATCTCCACCGCCATCTCTATCACCATTGGTGATTCCCATGATGAGGAGGGAGTAGTTCTCTCTCGAGGCTAAGGGTTCTACCGTAGCTCTGTGTTCATCTCTCTCTCTCTATGCATGATCTTATTGAGATCATGAGCTTGTAATCTATATATCTACCTTGCTACTCAAGTGCTTTAATAGATCTCTGCTCTCCCCATGTGTGTGAAGTTGACAGTGTGCACACCATGGTGGCACTTAGGCTAGAGATTACAAATACTTGTTATGAGTTATATTTGGAGTTGGATGTCTTTATGAAATTGTGGTGTTTGTTGGAACCATCTAGTGCTCAAGGTGACAGTGTGGGGTTATCTAGATGGGAAAGGCTTACTTTGAGGTGTACTCTTATAGCCCTACCATGGATTAGAGTGTCCAGCGGGAGAGTAGTTCAGCGTAGTATCATAAAGAAAAATATATTTATATGAGAGTGTTCACTAGTGAAAGTATGATCCCTAGGCCTTGTTTCTAAGCACTGAAACACCGTTTGCTATTAGATCTATTATATGTTTGCTTGCTTCTACCTTTATTTCAGTTTTACTTTAGTCTTTTCCACACCATCAAGCTATTTTCTATCACCGTTACCACTTATAATTATCTATACCACTTGTATTTCACTATCTCTTCGCCGAACTAGTGCACCTATACACCTGACAAGTGTATTGGGTGTGTTGGGGACACAAGAGACTTCTTGTATCTTGATTGCAGGGTTGCTTGAGAGGGGATACCTTTGACCACTTCCTCCCTGAGTTCGATAAACCTTAGGTGATCCACTTAAGGGAAAACTTGCTGCTGTTCTACAAACCTCTGCACTTGGAGGCCCAACAACTGTCTACAAGAATAGAAGTGCATAGACATCACTAGTCGAAGCTGCCCTCATCAAGGAGCCAACACCGAAGCTGAAGAAAAATAAAGCTCTGGCCAAACGCTACTCTTCACCCTCCTCCAGCGATGACAGCCACGACCTGTCATGGCAACGCCGCTCATGGCGGCACGCCTACGACTACGACGTGCGTGATGACATCATGTAGCGCAAGGTCGACAAGATGCACGCGAGGCGTGCCCGTTCGACTAACTCGAAAGACGACGGGATAGAGCTCTGCGGCGCCAGCTGCTTCAGCAGAGCCATTCGACAGAAGCGAATGCCAAAGGGGTTCAAACTCCCATCATAGAACCTGAAATTCGACGGCCTGAAGGACCCGAAGATCTGGCTGGAGGATCACATCTCCTCCATCAGGCTCCACGGTGGAACCACGAGCACGACAATGCAATGTCTCCAGCTACAACTGCAAGGCGTCGCTCGTGCATGGCTTAACAACCTCCCGCGTGGATCAATTCGCAGCTAGGAAGAGCTAGTCTACAGCTTCGTATGAAATTTCAAGGGCACTTACAAAAGGCCCACATCAATCGAAGAATTGAGAGGCTGCTACCAGAAGACTGGCAAGTCGCTGCGCTCGTACATCCAGAGATGGTCCATCATCGAAAACTCTACATAAGACATCTCTGAAGACCGAGCAATTGATGCATTCAATGGCGGCGTACGCCACTGAGAGCTCAGGGAGGAGCTGGGCCGCTCGAAGCCCAAGACAATCGACCACCTAATGGAGAACACGAACAGGTGGGCCGATGGGGAGGACTAGGTAAAAAACCGTGTCCACTCCGATGATGACGACAACCTCAGCCACACACATGATCGCCGAGGAAAGCATCGAATGCGTGGTTACGAGGATCGCGAGGAAGTCGACATGGTCGTGGCTGGCTACACCGACAAACGCGACAACATCCACAACAATGGATACCGCAGTGGTCGATACTGTGACAGCGAGAAAACCACGCAAGTGTGGCGGCACCGCACTCGCGATGGGGCACCTGGAACATCTATCCAGGACAAACTGTTTGGACCATGCAACGTACACTTCTACATCGACAAGCACGATGGCAAAAAAAAGTCCAGCCACTTTCTAAAGGACTGTCGTGAGTACCTCAAGGTCCACGAAGGACTAGCCCAGATGAATCACGACACGATAAACCAGGGCTACGGAGCTGCCTCGGGCGTTGTGGCTCATGGAGCACCTCCACCACCACTCGAGCCACCACTATCGTGGCATTGAACACGACAGATGCTACCGGAGTAGCTTATGTAGAGGAGGCAAGGCGACGTAGGAGAATCCGGGAGCGAGATTGGCACACGACGTACCCAGGTTCACGTCCCCTCGGTGGAGGATCGCTACTTCGTGCTATCAATCCAGTATATGTTCATAGATTGGTTTATAATGGAGTCGCCAGAGGCGGTGGGAGAGACTAGATCTAATATCACGTACCCCGTGGGCGTGCCCTTGGTGGCTTTATATATGCAGCCAATTAGGATTTACAAATGCTAATGGGCCTTTTATTGGAGTCCCCGTCTTGGGCCTTCAGCCTACGTGGCGTATGGATCCAGTATGTGTCAGTCGCCGTATAGGGCGAGTTGACCCGCTCTGGGCTTGGCTTCAGTCGGCTCGATCCAGCTGGCGACTCTACTTCATGGGTATACCCCGATTGGTATTCCTCCATCAGTAGTCCCCGAGCGCGTCAGGGACTCGACGATGACTTCAAGGCGTCGAATCAACGTAGGTGATTCCAGGGTGGAGTCGATGGTGAGTTGTTGGCGAGCTCCTGAAACAAAGAAATAGCTCATGAAGTAGTCCATTTGCATGGGTGAGTCAACGCGCCAGGCGAGTCAGTGTTGGGCGGAGTCGCCCCTTGGAGAAGTTTGACCAACGCCTTGTTATCTTGTTGTTTTAGAAGTAGGGCTGACGAGTAGCAGACGTGTGGAGGCCACCAAATCGTCGATGATGAAGTTGTCCAGTCGGTGCAGGCGATTCCGCGACAGCGAGTCGGCGATAGCGAGCCCGTGATGGCGAGTTCCCGAGCGCGTCGAGTCCGCGAGGGCGGCGAGTCCCGAGTATGAAGACTCCGTGAGGGCGGCGAGTCCCCGAGCGTGAAGACTCCGCGAGGGCGACGAGTCCCCGAGCGTGAAGACTCCACGAGGGCGGTGAGTCAAGTAGCACGTCGAGTCCGCGAGGGCGGCGAGTCCCGAGTATGAAGACTCCGCGAGGGCGGCGAGTCCCCGAACGTGAAGACTCCGCGAGGGCGGCGAGTCCCCGAGCGTGAAGACTCCGCGAGGGCTGCGAGTCCCCGAGCATGAATACTCCGCGAGGGCGGTGAGTCAAGTAGTGAAGCCATGTGTACACGCCGCAGATATCACATGGGCACAATTCCTCCGGAAAGATGTCGCACTTGAAGGGCACTGTTGTTGTCGAGCCCGAGCAATATGCCTAGGAGTAGTCCCCGAGGCTCGAGTTGGCTTGTAAAGGTGACTTGATGCTCTTTAGAGATGCGTATTCTACAAGTAGTACTTGGTTGTTCCCGAGCATGGCAAGCATCAAGTCCACAAGTATTGCAAGTGGAGAGCTTGACGAGTCCTGGAGACCGGTGATTGTCAAACCACTGAGTGTGACAGATCCGCGTTGAGCGAGTCCGCGAGGGGAGAGTCCCCGAGCATGGCGAGTCCGCGTTTGAGCGAGTCCGTGTTGAGCGAGTCCGCGATGATGGAGTGTCCGTGAGGGGAGAGTCCCCGAGCATAGAGAGTCGCTCATCTGATGTTGGGAGGGGTTGATCACGCTGTTTTTGTTAGCGAGTCTCTCGTCTTGGCCCGGGGGGAGTCGCATGGCGACTCCAAAGATGGCTCTCGACTAGGCGTTCTTCTTGGATGATCCGAGGCTCGGTTGGCGAGTCCTCATCCGTAGTACTTAGCCATACGATTTGCACTGTCTAAGGTTGAGGAGGACATGGTGTTGTTTGTGTAGCACTGCCATTTGTCTTGGCCCGGAAGGCCAGTCGAGCAAGGCGACTCCAATGATGGCTCTCAGATAGCGTTTTTCATGGATGATCCGAGGCTCGGTTTGCGAGTTCTCGTCCGCACTACTTGGCCATTGTGAGTCGCTCTTTCAAAGATTGACAAAGGATAATTGATTTTTCCCGGAGGGAAGATACGCCTAGTGGTGAGTCCATGCAGCGTGGCATACGACCCTCTTTGGCGACTCGTACGATGAGGGGTCCTTAGCAGGCGCGGCGTACGCATTTAACGTAGTGGAAGTATAGGTGCTCTTTGGCGGAGTCGACGCGGCGGACACGGGGTCGACACGGCGGATGGAGGTCGCGCTATGGCAAAGTCTGCGTTGTGGACACGTGGTTGAAGCGGCGGACGGATGTCGCGCTTTGGCAGAGTCGATGCGGTGGACACGGGGTCGACGCGGCGGACGGAGGTCGCACTTTGGCGAAGGAAGGCCGCGATTTGGCGGAGTCAACGTCGCGCTTTGGCGAAGGACGGAGGTCGCGCTATGGCCATGTCGACGCGGTGGACACGGGGTCGACACGGCGGACGGAGGTCGCGCTATGGCGATATCGACGCGGCGGATGAAGGTCACGCGGCGGATAGAGTCGCACTGTGGCGGTGTCACGTGGCGTTTAGCCAGTAGAATGGCGAGTCGGCGACGGCGAGGCCGCAAGGGCAAAGTCGTGATGGCGAGTCCCCGAGCATGGCGTGTCCGTGAGGGCGAGTCTCCGGGCGTTGCGAATCCGTGAGGGCGAGTCCCCAGGCATGGCGAATCCGCGACTGCGAGTCCACGACGGCGAGACCGTGATGGCGAGTCCATGCCGGGCGGTCCTCGAGCGCGGCGAGTCCGCAATGGCGAATCCGTGGCGGGGGAGGTCGTGAGGATGGCCGACAGGCGAGTCCCCGAGTACGGAGAGTTCACGAGAGGCGAGTTCACGAGAGGCGAGTTCACGAGGGCCGAATCCGTGATGTCGAGTCTGCGATGGCGCTTCTGCGGATGTAGTAGTCGACACCATGGTCGGAATCGATGTGGCAGTCGTGGTCGACCCACGGCCGGAGTCGCAGGGCGGAGTTGTTTTGGTGGAGACATGCGGTAGCCGGTAGCATAGCGAGTCGGTGACAGGGGAGTCACCGGACATGGCGAGTTCGCTGCAGGCGAGTCCGCGAGTGTCTTGAGACCGCGAAGACGTTCGTGGTGGGCGAGTCACCAAACGTGGCGAGTCCGTGGCGAAAGAGTCCATGACCGTGGCGAGTTCGTTGCGGGCGAGTCGCCGAACGCCTGGTACGGCGTTTAGCCGGAAGGAGTCGACGCGACAAATATTTGCGACACGGACCACGCGGCGTAAGGCGGTGGTGCCAAGCACTCGCCAAGTGGACACATCGAGTAGAGACTTGTAATATCCATGACTTGGTCCTCTGAGGGTGCATGTGTAGGAAATCAACATGAAGAGAATTAGATATAAATTAAACTATTTATTGACAGGGTAAGTGACGAGAGAAAGAGGTGAGAGGAATGTCAAACAATCCAGTATTGCGATGTGTAATGGCTGGACACAGCTCTTCTTGACGCATGAAATTTGCAGCTCTGCTATGAAATTGCTTTCGGAATCAACGACGAGTCAGGTAATCGGTAATCTTGTATACTCCTTTTGCTTGGTGAGCCACGTCGGTATTTGTTCTATGTCATGCGTGAATTTGTGGTGTTTAGCAGTCTGGCATCACCGACTCAAATAGCAGATCGCCTCATACATACATAAATTACAGCAAGGGATTAGCATGATAACAAATTAAATATCCAAGAGTTATGTACTTGCGCACTTCCTAATTCATGATCGATCTAGTAGTACACAACTGAATTAGATAACGAAAAGAGCATGTTACCAATCGGTGTCAAGGACTGAGTTGGCTCCGCTGCCGCGTATTGTGCTTGACCCTAGGCTGTTGCAGCATCGAGCCACATAAGGCCAAGCGCCGCCGCTGTGGCGGAAGCACGGCGTTGGCGATGCGGACGGAAGCGTGGCAGCGAGCTCGGTCGAGCCGTTGGTCGGACGGAGTCGTGGCTGAACCGCTCGAACAGAATCGGAGTCGTCACGGAGTGGCGTCGTGGCGTACATGCTACCAAGCGGCACGGCGCACGCCACCAAGGCCGCCTAGGATGTCGACTCGCCGTCTTGCGAGGCCATGAGGAAAAGATGATGGCGTTGACACATCCTCCGATCCCGTCTTCACGGCCGATTCATGTTGCAGCGCATGTATTCAAAAAATAATATGTAAAAGATTAAATCTAAATAAAATATTGGTTAGAGAGTAATCAATAGGCGAGACAGATGAGATCGGATAAGAAAAACCCATTAATCGTGGCCGCATGTGATCATGGTTGACTGATTGATTTGAAGGTTTCAGCCACGGCCAAGAAATTCGGATCGGTCCGCTAGTGCTTGCTTCCATCTGATTCTTTATCCATGGACAGATTCTCCAACCGATGTGTATACGTGTAGACCAAACGTTAGATCCAAATAAATCAATTACTAAAATAATCAATGAGAGAAAAGGATGAGATCCGATTGGAAAATCGTCAGTCGCACGAGCTTTTCTTGATCACGCGCATATGTTGATGACGAATTTGAGGATCCCGCCCGAATTATCACCTCCAAGCACCGCTAGCCCCACAGTGGGCGCCAACTGTCGTGGTATTGACCACGGCAAATGCTATCGGAGTAGCTTACGTAGAGGAGGCAAGGCGACGTCGGAGAATCCGCGAGCGAGATTGGCACATGACGTACCTAGGTTTACGTCCCTTCGGTGAAGGATCGCTACGTCCTGCTATCAATCCAATATATGTTCATAGATTAGTTTATAATGGAGTCGCCGAAGACGGTGGGAGAGACTAGATCTAATATCACGTACCCCGTGGGGTGCCCCTAGTGGCTTTATATATGCAGCCAGTTAGGGTTTACATGTGCTAATGGGCCTTTATTGGAGTCGTCGTCTTGGGCCTTCAGTCGGTGTGGCGTCTGGGTCCAGTATGTGTCAGTCGCCGTATACGGCGAGTCGATCCGCTCTGGGCGTGGCTTCAGTCGGCTCGATCCATCTGGCGACTCCACTTCATGGGTATACCCTGATTGGTATTCCCCCATCAACCACCACCTGCGACTGCGCCAGTCCAGAACCATGGAGGCGAGCCATACCCTCGACCACTGGGGAACATGGGGATGATCCAAAAAGGACGCCCCTCCAATCGAGTGCAAAAAAGCAATCGCTTGCCAAGTCAATCTGGCGACGAACTCTCTGCCCTCCACCACTGAGTACCTCAGTGGAAGCGAGTCCTACATCACCTTCGAGAAGTGCGATCATCTGCGCCAAGTACCTCGCCCAGGCCACTATCCCCTGGTGCTCGAGGCATAGATTGGAGGCTTCGAGATGAGTTGCGTCTTCATGGACGGCAGAAGCGGCATTAATCTCATGTTCGCAAGTACCTTGCGTGCAATGCGGATCCCTTTGCCATGTATGGAAGTTTCAGATACGACCTTCCACGGAATCGTTCCAAGAAAAGGCGTATACCCCCTGGGTAAGATAAGACTCGACATCATCTTCGGCACAACGTTAAACTTTCGGCGAGAGCGCATTGAATTCGAAGTGGTCGACTGGCCCTCATAATACAACTGCATCCTCGGACGTGTTGTGTTCACGAGGTTCATGGCGGTGCCACACTACGCCTACCTGCAGATGAAGATGCCGGGCCCAAACGGTATTATCACAGTCAACGGAAGCTTTAAGAGATCCGATAGCTCCGATAGGAAACTCAACAAAATCTCTCAGTCTTTCGGCATGCAAGAGGAGCTGGAGCGGTTGAAGGAGTCGACAGACAATAGTCTGCCTCCCCGAGCAAGCCAAGCTCACCCGACCAATCCTTCGACATGTCGGTGCACACCAAGAAAGTCCAGGTCCATCCAACGGACCCAACCAAGACGGCCCTCATCGCCAACAACTTGAGTCCCACATAGGAACTCGCGCTCGTCGAATTCCTCCGTGAGCATTGGGAAATCTTCGCCTGGTATCCAGCGGACATGCCAGGAGTTCCTAGGGAATTCACTGAGCACTCACTCAACGCGAATCCTGAAGCAAGGCCAGTCAAATAAACAATACGACGACTGTCTGAACCAAGAGAAAAATCGGTCGGTATGGAAGTCAACAGACTCCTCAACGCTAACTTCATACGCGAGATCAAGGAAAGCACCTGGGTAGCAAACCCCGTGCTTGTTCCTAAAAAAGACATGGATATCCTGCGGATGTGCGTGGACTTCACCTCCCTGAACAAGCATTGCCCGAAGGACCACTTCCCATTGCCTCAGATCGATCAGATAATCGACTCCACCGTGGGATGTGAGCATCTCTGATTCCTCGATGCCTACTCAGGCTATCTCAGATTCGAATGAAGGAGGGGGATCAGGAGAAAACAACGTTCATCACACCCTTTGGTGTCTTCTGCTACACAACGATGCCCTTCGGGCTGAAAAACGCAGGAGCCACCTACCAGCGGTGTAGGCAGGCCTGTCTCAAGAGCCAGCTTGGTCGCAACATCCAAGTCTACGTCAACAACATCGTCGTGAAAACCAAGGAGGAAGCCTCGTTACTCGACGATCTCCACGAGACCTTCAATAACATCGACCGCTACCGGATCAAGCTGAATCCGGAATAATGCGCCTTCGGCGTACCATCTGGGCAATTGCTCGGGTACCTCATCTCTACGAGAGGGATTGAGTCCAACCCGAAGAAAATAAAAGCCATACTGGCTATGGAGAAGCCGAAGAACGTAAAAGGCGTCCAACAGCTGGCTGGGCGAATCGCGGCGCTCAGTCGATTCATTAGTCAGATGGGTGAAAAGGCACTGCCTTTCTACCAACTTCTCCGCAAGGCTGACAAATTTGAGTGGAGAAATGAAGCACAAGAAGCATTCAAAGGCCTCAAGCGCCTACTGTCCACCTCGCCGGTGTTGGTAACACCTCGCGAAAAGGAGCCGCTATTGCTATACATATCTACCACCAACCAGGTGGTTAGCATTGTGCTCATGGTGGAACGAGTCGAGGAAAATAAAGTCCATGAGGTACAACGCCTAGTCTACTACCTCAGCGAGGTGCTCACACCGACAAAGCAGCGGTACCCGCATTATCAGAAGCTAGCGTACGGCGTCTTCATGACAGCCAGGCGACTACGCCACTACTTCCAGGAGCATCCAATAATCGTGGTGAACGATGCCCTACTAAGGCACATACTCAATAACCCCGACGCCACTGGACGAGTCGCGCTCTGCGGAATCGAACTGTCTCCACGAGACATCACGTATGAGAAGCGAGACGCAATCAAGTCGCAAGTTCTCCCGGACTTCCCCAGACTTCCTTGTGTACTGGATGGAAAACCAGCTCCCCGACAGGCCAGATATGTCCTATCTATGGACAATGCACTTCGATGGGTCCAAGCGCAAGGAGGGAGCTAGCGCAGGCGTCATCCTGACATCACCGCAAGGTGACAAGATGAGATATGTTCTCCGAATGCAGTTCACCGCCTCCAACAATGAAGATGAATACGAAGCCTTACTCCACGGGATGCGTATGGAAAAATCCTGCGGCGCAAAGCGACTCGTCATCTACGGCGACTCCAAACTGGTGGTCAATCAAACAGTGAACAAGTGCGATGCTCTGAGCGACAACATGATCGCCTATCGTGATCTCTATGATGCACTCGAGGGAGACTTTGACGGCTGCGAGCTGCGGCACGTTGACCACGAGAGTAACGAGGAAGCAGACACACTCGCCAACATCGGCTCCACTTGTGCCCCAGTGCTACCCGGAGTATTTCTGGAGCGCATTTGCGAGCACTCCATCAAGCCAAAAGCTCTAGAGCACAAAACCAGCATGTCAAAGGACTCGGGGGCTACGCCACCCAACGAGCCAATGGAACTCGACGACACGGAGCCAGATACAAGACTCGAAGGCCACATGGAGGTCATGATGATCGAGCCATCCTGGACGCAACCATACGTCACATACTTGCTCAGCAAAAGGTTGTCAGATGACCCGACTGATGCGTGTCATATAGTGCGACGATCTAAGGCATTCGCCCTTATTAATGGTGAACTGTACAAGTGTAGCATCACAGGAGTCCTTCAACGATGTGTCTCCAATGGAGACGGAAGAGCCATCCTCCTCGACATACATGAGGGCACTTGTGGCCACCATGCTGGCAGTTGCGCCCTTATCACCAAAGCTCTGCGAGCTGGATTCTACTGGCCAATGGCTATGCGTGACTCTAAGGACATTGTCCAGCAATGCAACGCCTGCCAACGATTCGCGGATAAACCGCATGCACCTGGCGCAAAACTCAGGCCAATACTTGTGGCCTGGCCCTTCGTGCAATGGGGACTCGACATGATTAGCAAGCTCCAAAAATCTTCACCTGGCGGATACGTCTACCTCTTAGTCGCAGTCGACAAATTCACCAAGTGGATTGAGGCCATGCCGGTGACAAACCAATCAGGAGC
This sequence comes from Avena insularis, assembly GCA_023614405.1. NCBI lineage: Eukaryota > Viridiplantae > Streptophyta > Magnoliopsida > Poales > Poaceae > Avena > Avena insularis. The sequence goes on along the minus strand of CM042692.1, from coordinate 302,608,662 downwards.
CAGTGCTGTCAAATTCTTCGAGTCCATCGTCTTCCGCTTCGGGGTTCCACATAGCATCATCACGGACAATGGGACAAACTTCACTTCCAAGGAGTTCCAGGATTTCTACGAAAACCTGGGAATCAACATTACCTACGCCTTGGTGGCACATCCCTAGACCAACGGTCAAGTTGAAAAGGCCAACGCCCTCGTCTGCAGCGGGATCAAGAAAAGGCTCCTCCGGCGACTCGAAAGAGCTGCCGGGTGCTGGCCCGAGGAGCTGCAATTAGTACTATGGAGCATGCGCACAACTCCAAACAGCACTACAGGCTACACTCCTTTCTTCATGGTACACGGTGCTGAGACGGTACTACCTGCAGAGGTGCTCTACAAGGCCCCACGGGTAGTAGCATATAGCGAGGCAGAATCAACCTTCGCACTCAAAGACTCCGTTGACCTCTTGATGAGGCACGTGAGATTGCAGCAGAGAGATCCACGATCTACTAGCAGAACCTCCACAATTACCATAGAAGAAGGCTACGCCCTAGATCCTTCGTCGAAGGAGACCTGGTCCTGCGACTGAAGCAGCAAGGGCACCTCAAATTCGAGTCCCCTTGGGAAGGACCTTACATGATTACAGAACTAATCCCAGGTGGCGCATACCACCTTAAAGACGTAGAAACTGGAGTCGCGTACTCCAACCCCTGGAACGTCGCGCATCTGCATCGTTTCTACCCCTAGATGTTTTTTACTTTACAAATAAGGCTATTCAGCCAGGCTACTTAGCCACACATTGTACCTTGTGATACTCTGCAAATAAATAAAGCTAAGTGCCCCAAACTTTTTGTCTCTATTTTTACTTGCAATTACATTGCTCGGGGGCTACGCCACCCTTTTAACCTCGTTACACGAATAACACAGTATTCCGAGTAGCTGACGCACTATCAATCGAACTCTTGGCAAAATCAACCCAGCTGCAACGCACCTGACAAGTTGACAAGGTGCTGAAATGAATATACGTCAGGCTAATGAAAAGGAACTGTAGAGTACAAAAACACTTGAAAAATATACAAGCTAGCAAGCTCTTTACATATTAACGGGTATAAAAAACACACCCGACACAATTTTATGAACTTTACAACACCTATGCATTTCATGTGCAGGACCATATTATCCTACTGCTGCAAAAGGAGAACATTCGTCTGCTCCTCAAAGAAATGGACAATATCTTCGGCTGGCTAATCAACCGCCCGATAATGTGGCACCATGTTCCATGTCATCCCTTCTGGAGGAGGCGGTGGCCCAGCGGCAACAGCTGTGAAATCCATATCTGGCCGATGCAGGCGAACAAGCGCCAATGCAGCCTTGGCACCCGCGACCAATCATTGGTGCACGACTGCGGACCGATGATATCTTGAAACTTCGACAGCAAAGCTAGCAAGCTTGAAGGCACCACATCTAGGGGAAACATCACCTGAAAAATGTGCTTAAGGCACGATTGTGCCCTCTTCAAACACTGCAGAACTCGAGATGCATGATCTTGCAACATCGCCAACGCGACTGCACGATCGTGATCCACCCAGAAATATCCACTAGCTTGCAGCTACTCCTGGGTCAAGTCGTTCAGACGAATGGCAACTCGATCCCTCTCATCCTGCGGGTGACGAGCGCTAACAACTACAAGAAGTAGAGCAGAGCATAAGGACAAAGTGTTGTCGCGAATGGCTAAAGAAAAGGATAAGAAGTTAGAGAACTAACACTTAAAATGCTCATTCAATTGAGCAACTTTGCCCAAGAGGTACTTCTCGCGCGCACTAGGCTTCTCAGTCTTCGACTTCCACACGTCCACATTACCACGGATCATGGGCAACTCTCACTCCAACTGCTTTATGTGATCGCACAGTCACGCCAGTAGCGACAGCTCCTCCACCTTTGAACGTGGTTGTGCCACAGTTTCATCGGTGGGAGGAGAGTCAGGAGGACCACTCGAAGGACCCTATTACAGCCAAAGCAAGAGGCATATAAGACCAACCATCCATCAATAAAAGAGAGGAGTGCACTCAAATTCAACAAGTCTCAAAAGGGGAACTCCCACGAGGTACAATCCAATAGGAAAAGCTAAATATTACAAAAGAAGATTAAGACAGCAGGCTACAGCTAGGCGTCGGTACTTGGGGGCTTCCTCGAGTCTGTGGCAGTCTCCGACGCCAGTTCTTCTCGACTACAGCCTTTGATGTCGTAGCTTTCGCCTTCTTCTGCCGCCTCAACTCAACCGAATACGTGGCGAGTGTATCAATGAGCCGAGGCCCATATTTACTGCAGCTAGTAGCAAAAGGAGCAAACACTACGTGCTGGCCATCCGAGGTGACCAGCATCGCTGAGGAGATTTGGTTGGGGTTCAAATCCATGCCATGAGCCTACGCCATCGCGAGACCCATGGTAGCTCCAACTCCCCGCTATGCGTTCTTGAAGTCCATAGGCATGCCTTCTGCGAAGGATTCCACCAAGACATCGAGATTCTCGGTCATCTTGGCCTTGGGGAGCATCTCCTCTCAAAGATGGCCTAGCACGCTCTTGGCCCTCTCTAGTGTGTCCTTGACAGAGACGCTACGGTCTTTGACTGCAGTCATGGCACCGGCCAAGGCATCCGCGCGGATCAAAGCTTGGGCGTCAAAGTCTATGCCGGCGGCATCTGCAAAATATACATATGAGCACAATAGCATGAAAGCAAAATGCATGGCAAATGCAAGTGAAGCAATATCATACCTGAGAGTCGCGATAGAGAAGAGCTGTTCTACGAACACCTTCTCCCTCTTAGCAGTGGAAGAGCGCAAGTCTTCATCACGCTTTTTCGACTCTTCCATAGCCTCGAGCGCCTCGTCATGTTTCTTCTCCGTTGCGGCAAGTCCTTTCTCGAGGGATTCGACGCGACGAAGAAGATCATTATGTTTACCTACAATGGCAAAACTTGAGCCTACAAACCTCTACGCAAACGAAACAGAGAGAAAAGTATAAAACTAACCTTGGAAAGCACGGTGGTGGGTTTCTAGCGAAGCATGCTGTCGACCCAAGGAAATGATCTGCTCAGCAAGGCGAGTAGAATCCTTCACAATAGGCTACAAGAAAAGAGAAGCGGTGTGAGCATTAACACAAAATTCGACTACCAAAAGCACGAGAAAACTCACGTGTTCCTCTAGGGACTCCGAAGATTCTTTCAGAATCGACGTCTGGGCAACAATTTGATGCTCCCTAGTGTGGGGGGAGCTCAAAGAATTGGCACCCGAGTGGGCCACCACCGGAGGGGAAGGAGATGGTGCCGCCACCTCCTTGTATTTTGGAGTCCTTGACTCCAGTCTCCTTGACAAAGCGACAGTCATTGGACGATGACGACACTGTTTGACTACAAGAATACCCAGAACTACTTCAGAAGGATAGATTTTGAGAAGACAGGACGAACTCGCAAAAACATACACACATATCCGTCAAACTTGTCGAGGTCGAAGGAATCATTAGACGATTGGTTTGGCAACCTCAACTTCTTCCGCGAAGGAGGATCCATGGCGCGCACATGCACAACAGGAATTGGCTCCTCTGCCACAGCAGGAGGATCCTCTGGCGTCGATGGCGATGAGGCATCCGAGTCCTCACTTCGGGAGCGCTTGCAAGTCCCCTCAGACTCGGGAGCTTTGTGTTCCTCCTCCACGGGAACGGTAGAGCCCGACTCATCCTCTTCTTCGGCGTCGCGCGAAATCACTCCCTCGGGCTGAGGAGGCAAGTTGGTGGCCACCTTCTAGTCCTAAAACCAGAACCAAGCATCAGTATAAGTTACAATGAGCAAGCAATCGAAAAATAAGAATAACTTTTAAAAGGAAATCCAACTCAGGCGGAGGATGGCTTGCAGAGAAGGGAGGCACGACTGAGTCACCCGGGAGATCCTCCTTGGTGGTGTACTTGGTCAGCAGTCAAAACCTCTTGTCTAATTCACCAGAAGAAATGCCCTCTGTGAAGATGCGAGTAACATCCTTAGTGCCAGTCCAGTAGCACATGGGATGCACCCTAGCCTGTAGTGGCTGTCCTCAGCGATGCATCCACGTACAAATGAGATCAGCGCCGCCTATTTCCTTGCCTATGCAGCGCTCCAAGTCACAGAAACGCTGATACAAAATCTCTGTTTCTTCAGCTTCGCTGGGCATTACAATGTTCGTCCACGACCTTCTCCTCTTGCAGAATGCAACTGGGTCAAAGGGTGCGAGTCTGTAGTGCTCTCCATCCACTTTTTGGTAATGAATGTAGAACCACTTCTCTCTCCACCCTTGGACGGATGCATTGAAGTTGATGGCGAAGTAGGTGATGTTGGAGTCGACATGGATACCACAGCCTCCTATATCGTAGACTACAGATCCAGAGCCCGACTAGCGTTTGAGTTTGAAGAGTTTTTTAAAGAGCCAAAGTGTGGCTCGATTCCGAGCCAGCACTCTCAGAGAGTAATGAAGCAGGCGATGTGGAGGATAGAATTCGGGGTCAGCTGAAGCAGCTAGAGACCATAGAAGCAAAGTAACCCCCTCACAAACTTGTGAAGGGGGGGTAGACCGCGAATGATGAAGGCAAGGAACATCAGTCGAAACCTAGCGGGAGGACTGGGGATTACCTCGTCGCCGAGGATGCAGCAATCATCTTCCATGGCAGGGAGTGTCCCATCCTGACACTGACTGAAGAGCTCCGCAGGCTTGACGATGGAGGCGCGCCATGACCCATTCGTGACACGGGTTCCGGGGCCCTTCTTCTTCCTAGCTCCAGCGGCAGAGCTTCCCTTCTTCTTCCCCATGTGGCGCTTATGGTGGGAGCGCAGGAAGTAGCTCGGGAAAGTGCAGAGTTGGTCCAGTGCCACAAGCAAGATGAGAGCAATGGAATAGCAGGAGCGACAATGGCGGAAGTGCGCGAGGAAGAAGAAGATCTAGAGAATTACCGCATAGCGGATCTCTACTTAACCTCATCGAAGATGCCATCCAACAGCCAGGAGAGAATCAACCAGACGCGTGGCACACATCAGTGTCGACGCATGGTAGGGTAAACCACGAACCGTCGCTCTACTCCCCCCATTACGCGCGAGAATCGAGGAGACACAGTTAAAACCAAAGATTACACACGCACGGTCAAATCCAATTTAGAAAATGGGACCCACCTCTTCGTCACGTCCCGTCAAAACCGCTCACGCGGGCAACTAAGATCACCTCATCGTCAGCACTGACGTCATTAAACTCCAGCAGGAGCACTCTGTGACTACTCTAGTCCTTACTCAAGTCTTTGACTCCACCAAGCACTCGGGGGCTACTCCTAACAGGAACGCTGACCACGCACCCGAGAAACTTTATAAAACATCCAAACATTATGAGAACATATTTTCTCACAAAAACTCTTCACTCGAATCAGCGATTTGACTGTGGACTTCGGGTTACTCCCATAGGGAGAGCTGAAAGCACATTCGACTGAAACAAGCAAAAGATAACAGCAGTCGCAAAATACTGATAGTCCCCACTCGAGTCTTTGACTCGAATAGGCACTCCGGGGCTACTCCCATAGGGAGCACTGGCCGCGTACGCTATGATTTTTCTTACACAAACTTCGTGTTAACTACGTCCACACTCGAAAGCATCGGCGACTCCGCCTCATATTTTCCCTGCAAAGAGACTGTGTATCCTGGGCCACCTGAATCATCTCCGTAATGTCAAAATTCGGATGCCACGTCTACAACGTGAAGATAAGACCTGGATAAGGCCTGACAACGCATCTGCTGCGCTCTACCAGATATAAACCGTGCCTGCAAGCACAATGAAATAAGTCTTGACGGACGTGTCGAGTGCTCACACTTATACACTGGGATTCGACACCATAAGACCTCCGCAGCCTGAGTCGAATTACGCCAGCACTTTTCCGAATTCAAGTCTGGGGACTCGAGTTTGAGTAGATTGCGTCGTTTTGCCCTAAGGCAGTTAACTGATCCCGATACATCGGATAAATCAGGCGTGTATATCAACAATCCCTATACAAATCAGAGCACTCGAAAACATACTCGGTTGAGCACTCGAAAGACTTCATAAGTCTCTGCTCGAATCTGCGATTCAACCGGACACTCGGGGGCTACTGACATGGACATACCTTACAGGTACTCGAGTTTGGCATATAAGGTCGAGCCTTGCAGAAGCCCACGATATTACCAGGTTCCAATTAAGGATTCGGGTGACCTAAGGAAACTCCGACTGCTTGCAGCACACGGCGATCTCAAGATAGAAAGTTTAAAGGGAAAACCCTAACTTGTAACCGACTCAACCTGCTATCCCGAGACCTAGCATATCTATATAAAGGCTAGGAGGGGGCGGTGAGGAGGACAATCACAACCCTAGTTTTCCTCATCATCACCAGACTACATTTGTGCACCCCCTGTAACTTTCGACTCCCTCGCTAATTCCAAGAGCAGACAAGCAGGAGTAGGGTCCTCTATGAGGCCTGAACCTGGGTAAACCTTGTGTCACTGTGTGCTTGTTTGCTAGCCAATTGATGCCTCCAGTGCTCCCCTCTTCACCAAAACCCAAGTCCACAACAATGGGTATTGATGAGTTTAACCCTCGCCACCTAGGTTGATGCAAAGTGCATGTGCAAGAATGGTCATAACTCCTCCTCCACGTATGGGTCCTTGAGATTGAAGAGCCTGATACTTAAGGTAAAACACAAGAAGAGCGTCCAAATTTGGTGTTAAATTACAATTGATAAGGGTAGCTTTTGCAAGGATCAATATGTCCTCCTCATTAACTTTAGTAAACTCATCACGTGCCTGTAATTTGTTAGCAATCACATAGAATAAATATCAAATAGCAGGATGATCGATTTGGTTCCCCTTTGGTGTGTTTCCACGAATTCTCATTAAATTAAAATATTGTGAAGGGGAAGGATCTAAAAAAAGTAGTTGTGTGTATACCGGTGGTATTGTTGGCAAACCCAAAGCATTGAGCCCATTGGCTGAGTGTCAAAGTATACTCCCAGTTCATAAGGAGGAGTTTAATTCGATCAACTCCGGGCCTTTGTTCCTCAGAATAACCATAAGGATCCACCGTGTGCGTCAAGGTGCTAAAGAACTCAAGCGTCAAGCAGCGATATGTCGCAACATCCTGAAGGACAAAATTGTACAAACCAACATTGTTGCAAAGTAAATCGAAATCAATACGAATGTCAAGTTGGTTCGGAATATAAGGACATGCCCACTTGGTGGACTTGATCTCTCGAATCTTGAGACGATCGAAACGGGTCAGATGGAACTCCTCGGTGAACTTGATGCCAAGTGACCTGGGGGTTAACGTATCAACAGGTGGTGCAGAGGATTCTGCAGCCATCTCACGTGTACGACTCCTCGTGTTCATCTAATAAATAAAAATAAGACAAGGTAAATAAAGATTGCTAATATTTTTTTTGGTCCAATAGAAATATAGAATAAGTGATTCTCTACACTAACTACAAAAGAAACTCCTCCAAAAATAATGCTAGGCAAACTTAATATCAAGATTGAATCAAGAACAAGACCTATGTCTAGATTAACAATGATGAATGATTGAGTGAAGCTTTTGCCCAAAATAAGTTGGGGATTGGAGGAGAATCATACCTTAGATCAAGTGAGTGCGAAGAATCGAAGAAATATTGAGTAAATTTGAAGATCCAATGGAGGTGGTTTGAAGTTTGGAGGAAGAAGAAAGAGAGAAAAATAATTTGGGGATTTTTAGGTTACCTCCTCGGGGTGCTTATGGCGGCCGTGTACATGGTACGAGCAGGCGGTACGGCCGGAGCACGCCCGTATCAGGTGACTTACCTTTAGGGCGACGGCTGCTCCCAGGCGGTGCACTCGGTAAGGGCGCGGTACGGGGACACGCACCTGTACTGCTAGTCGTTAATGTTATGGTGACTTTTGCTTAAAATCTGATATTTGCTCGGGCATATGGTACGGGCGCGGGGTACGGGCGCGTCCGGCCATATCAGTGGTCGTTATCGACATTGATACCCGCGGCAAAAAATTGAAATTTCTATCTTCCTTTGCCTTGAGGTGGTACGGGCGCATGGTACGGTCCACTCCGGCCGTACCAGTGGTCATTATGAACACTGTGAACTACAAAACTCAAGGAATTTGATTAGTAGCTCTGTGCACCTTTGCACATCTTATCAAAGGATTAGATAACAACAAAAATACTAAGTAATGATCCAACAATACTTCTTAGGCCATGTATTAGTAAAATAAAATATAGAGGATTACCTTATTTCTTCTCCTCTCTCCATAGGTCTTCTTGAACACTCTTTATTTAAAACAAAACAAAACTAACACAATAAAAATATAATAGGAAATATAAAGAGAAATTTTATTTCGCATGGGTTGCCTCCAATGAATCTCTTCTAGTTAAGGTCAATTAGCTTGACCTTGATGGAAATCACTTAGGTTTGTGAAGTGGAACACCCAGTCCAAAGTAGTTTGCTTTTAGAGTAATTACACCATCATTATCATTAGGCTTTGCCTTCTTTTTCCTAGGGAAGTGGACTACAAAAGGATCTCTAAATGGTAGCCCTATTCTCACATTCCCTTCATGTAAATTAATCAAAGCTTTAATAGTTCTTAGGAATGGCCTACCTAGAATTATAGGTGCTATGGGATCTTCAGGCACGTCCACAATCACAAGATCAATAAGAGCGAGACTACCTTTAATTTCAACAACTATATTTTCTTTTATCCCAACAACTTGTTTATAAGTTGAATCGGCTAGATGGAGTCTCAATTCAGTTGTAACAAATGGCCCCAAGTGTAACCCCCTCGAATCAGCCCTATGCAGATTTCAGTGGTTCCTGCCAAACCCGCATAGAAACGATTTAAAGATGCCCACCAGGCACTTGCGTGCAGGTGGAAAACAAAGTAATACCATTACACAATAGTCCACAATGGAACCCACAGAAACATATACATACATCAACGACTCAACGAGTCAAGAATACAGATATACAATACAAAGATCCAAATCAACTTGAGAACGATACAACATTCGAGTACGGACAAGATGCAAATGGGGCTAAGAGCCCTAAAGAATAACCAATGGTGTCCATAACCCTGCCTAGGCCAAGCCGGAAGGGTAACCCTGCTAACGACGTCGAACTCGTACCTGTTAAACAAAAGGGGGTGCCAACAAAGGGCAAAGGAAAAAGGGAGCGGTCAGTATTGATGCCAGTACATGGCGAGTCTAGAATTCGGTGGCTCTCGCCTACATAGGTATGGTGGACTAAAGCGGCAGCGAAGCATGCACTAACAACCTATAGAGACTCGATACAACTGTCGGCTATCACAGAGAGATAAGAACGACCTATGCGGGACCAACCTGATACTAACGCCAATCATACCCATCCTGGCATTTCCCCCTCGAGACCAAACGAGGAAATCAAACCGAGGAACTCACACAATTGGCAGTTTTATTCATTCCATTATAGTTGAATCACTTACTAGTCATATATAGATAGCATGAGTCATCCTGATATCATAAGCAGTGGGTAGTTTTAGTTAACCATTCTGTTGTAGTTGCAATACTTACTAGTCAGATACAATTAGCCAGAGATATCCCAAATCTAGCAGTTGTTGGCACTTTTATTTACTCATTCCGTTATAGTGAATCTAATTACTAGACATGTCAAATTCAATTTATAGCACTACTTTAGTTATGGTTGTCTATGATCTAGATAATGTGCTCCAAGTCGTCCATAACCGTGAACACGACCTTCAGAAAGTTTTACCCTGCAGGGGTGCACAGATAGCAACACACACACGATCAACCTCGGAAAGAACCAAATAAAAAGCAACGAGGCCTCACGACAATGCATTCACATGATTCATAAATTATTTCAGGGGGCACCCCACTAAGCTACCCACAACGAAGTTGGACAGCTCCGAGACGGACTTAGGGTTTGCGAGAACGGTTGTAAACGACTAGGAACCCGAAAGTGTGACTAGGCTTGTCGATACTGCGAAATTGTGCCGCGATCCAAAACAGTATAGGTGCTTGATGGATATGAAATATAGCCTTCTATGTCTACATTTAAACTAGATATTATTCATATTTTTGATGAAATATCTCTGTAAACCCTGCCACTAATGCCTAATGATCAAAGGGGTATGCAATCCTTTCTTTCTATTTTTCCCTATGCAGATAATGACGTTTGATGATGGGAATCACAACATTAAAGTCAAAGATACGAGATTTCCAACAACCCGAAGAAACCAGGAGTCGTGAAGTAGATACAGACGCTTTAACGACCAACTATACATCAGGAACAAAATTCCGGTCGTATAGTTCTGGTCATATAGTTCCGGTCGTATAGTTGCCATCAACACCGCTAGGTCAGACAGAACAACTTTCATGAAGGGACCCCTATATAAAGAGGCCTCGGGCGACGAGAAACAACTCACCCCACGCAAGCCAGGTATAGGGAGTATGAGTAATGACTAATCTGTAGGTTGGGAACCCTAGTGACAGAAGGGATAGTACGGCTGTATGTGAGGGATTTACTTGGGATTAACAGTGATGTCACTATGCATATCATTAGTTCTCTTTCTTCTATGGATGAGACTAGTAGGTTATTGCTATAAGTTGTTGCGGAGGCAATAGCAATTATGGATGCACTGCCCACATATAATTTATCTTGCTCTGACAATTACATGCATACTTTATTATTATCTTTTATTCCCATCAGATGTTTTGCACAGCTACAGGTGAAACCGAACGCCCTAGGCCCTCTCTCTCCATCATCTACAACAACAAAAGGTAACAAACTCTTGGTCTAGTAAAACACAAAAGGAATTCTAACACTCCCGAAGGTCTGTTAAAGTAACTTCACTATGCTTCTACTTTCCGAGGATTCGATAAACCTAGGTCTACTAGGAAAAAAGAGCTATACTACATCCATAATCCGGATCAAAGGTATCTGTGCTCCACGCACAATCATAAATAAAGCAGTAAAGCACGGCACAAATACAGGATAGTAATAAAGCCCCAAACTAGTTTGTGGCCCCAAGAAATAAAGTGCAAATCAAGCTCAGGCAAAGGGGGATACATAGGGTCTCCCGTATGTGGATAGTGCGAATAGTCAAGGAACATGTATCAAGTACTCGGGGCCTACGGGACACTAGTGAGTGTGGAAGAACCAAATATTAGCTATTGCCCACCGGTGCCTCTGCATTAGTTATATTTATTCCCAGCATTTTAATATCAAGTTCTAATTAAAGCCATGATCATCTCCACCATTAAGCATGTGCCAACCTCCCAATAACGGTGGAACATCGACGATGCGAGTAGCACCTGAGCAAGCAACTATGACTCATAAAGCCGACTGTCTATCAAACAACAGGTAATATGAGGTGTCCAAGGCAATATAGGCTGCAGGGGATATAAATGGTATGGAAAACTAAAGCATCGCAACACGGATAGCAATAGATCAACAGAAGGAAGTAAAGACTATAAAGACAAAATAGGTAGAAAGGGGGAGAATGCTCGCCTGGGAAACCTAGCCGAAGATACATTATCCGAAGAACTTGTCGATACTCGCATCAACTCAATGGCCTAATCCGTGAAGAACCAAAGAACTAAAAGAAACACCGAATGCTCTATTTAATACTATGATAGAAGATGAGGCATGATGCATGTATGATACATTACATGGCAAGGATGCCTCTGTTTAAATTTGTGTAGCGAACCGTTGACATATTTTGCCTTGTTATTATAACAAGTAAAATGCGGGGTATCTAAACAACATGAACCATCTAATCAATTATCGGGACCCCGGTTCCGCTTAATATTGCCTAGTTGCATCGCATCCTTGCCATGTCATGTATCATACATGCAGCATGCCATATCTTCTACCATAGTATTAAATAGAGCATCCAATGTTTCTTTTAGTTCTTCGGTTCTTCACGGATTAGGCCATTGAGTTGATGTGAGTATCGACAAGTTCTTCGGATAATGTATCTTCGGCTATGTTTCCCAGGCGAGCATTCTCCCCCTTTCTACCTATTTTGTCTTTATAGTCTTTACTTCCTTCTGTTGATCTATTGATATCCGTGTTGCGATGCTTTAGTTTTCCGTACCAGTTATATCCCCTGCTGCCTATATTGCCTTGGACACCTCCTATTACATGTTGATTGATAGACAGTCGGCCTTCCGAGTCATAGTTGGTCGGGGAGAGGAACATGGTCGACGTGGTGTGATCCATGCGAGATGGTGGACAGGGTTACGATGGGAAGGAGGGGTGCGTCAGGGTGGTGTTGACCGGGTCAGTGTGGGGTAGGTGTGGATTGCGAGCGAGGCAGGGGCTCCTCCTGAGCGTGTCGAACATGGGAAGCGTGCAACACGGGGCGGGTGGCTGCGCGCGTCTGGCGTGCGGGCAATGCGATGCTGCCACTGCAGGGTGGGACCGGCCAGGTGTGGTGTGGGTGGGTGGTGGCGGTAGATGGGGTTAGGTGGGGTTGTGGTTGGTATAGGGTTTGGGGTTTAGGGTAGGTCTAGGTTTATAGCAGGGGAATTAGGGTTAGAGTTTCAGAGTAGTAGGTGGCTGCGGGCTGGGCCTTTGACCTTGCCTATAGCTGCCTCCCCTAAACAAAAATAGTTTTATATTTATTTTCTTTCTTTTAAAACAAAATGTTCGTAAATAGGTTTTAGACAAATCGAAGATCCGGGCAGACCTAGGGTCTTAATTTGAAATAGAGAGGAGAATATCTAGAAAACAAAAGTAGGCTTTTAGGAAATAGTTTTAGGCAAACAAATGCATGATGACATGACGATGCTCAAAATGCAATGTGGCATGATGACATGAGCATGCGGTCATGATGATGTACAAAACAAAAACACAGCAATTTTCTAGTAGTGGTTTTACCCGAGGTGCTACACCAAGTTTAACTTATCGAATAGGCTTTTGGAAATTATTGAGATGCTTGCACCAAGATCACAAAGTGCGGATATCTCATTAACTCCCAACTTAATTTTAATACTGGTCTCAAATATATCATCTAGCTTAGCTGGAAGCTTATCAGCTAGTATTTTATATTCCATCTCTAAATCATGAACCTTAAATGCTACTTGTTGTATAAATTGTTGGTACATAACATCATTACCTTATTCTATACCTGGATTCTTATTGGTGATCATCTTCAATAGATCTTCCATGGTATATTCCGGTGTCGGCGCATTGCTATAATCCAGCTCTTCATGTTTTTCATCATTGGTTACCACCCTCATCATTTTGAGGTCTTCTACCGGATTTGGCTCGGGTTTTCTAGCAAACTTTGCTAGTATGAGAGCTTGGCTCTCGGCTACCTTACGCAGCTGAGCCTCCACGGTCTTTGTTCTTTCATGTAGAGCATGCACATCAATTCTAATTGCAATGGCCTGGTTAGATAATCTTCCTATACTACTTTCATGGTTCTCCGTAATCTTAATAAGCATATTATTTTGCTCGGTTTGAGCTTGTATAAATGTTCTAACGGTTTGCTCAAACAGGAGATTGCCATGATTTGCTCCATTAGTATTATCATAATTATTATAAGGAGCCCGATTTACTGCAGCCTAAGATGGGGTGACGGGACTCTGAGAAGCTATATAAAGGGAGGAAACCTAATTCGCTCAGGGCATCTCCATCCACGAATTTGCAGCCACCAAAGCCACGTTTTTGCCTCCCCCATGGATCCCATCTCCATAGGGGAGGGCTCCTAAGAAGCCATGAAAGAAGGGGGCTAAGGGCGGTGCTCCCCCATGATACCGGCGACGGGGAAGGAGTCCCCCGCGCCGCCGCCAACACCGCCGCCGCCCTCTTCACCATCTTCACCGCCATCTCCATCACCTAATCCTCCTAGTATGCAGTGGTTCATCCTCCCACACACCTTTGTACCGTCCTATGTAAACATGATGTTTGATGCTATAAGTTATAATCCTATGATCTATGTCATGTTTGCGTAGTTTCTTTGTTCTTAGATTGAATGGTTGAACGTCTTTGGTTCATTAGAGTTGTATGTTGATACGGTACAGTCCTTTGGTGTCCATTATATTTGTGCGCGCATGGATTAAATATCATAGAGTTTGTAGTATGTGTAAGAGGAAGGGGGGAGTTCTGCCGGAGTGACAGAAACCTGAGGACGCGAACCGGAATGTTGCACGTATGGGAGTAAGAGGACCATTAAACTTAAGACTATAGTTGGGGAAACCTTAATGCATTGATTAGTACTTACGGATGTTTGCTAACAATCCAATCATATAGTATATGTAATTCCAAGTAGTGAAGCGCATGTATATTTAGCCTCTCCCACATAGAAAACTGCATCGAAGACAATGAACCCGATCTATTTGCTATTTAAACTTGGACAAAGCCACCAAAATTACCACCACTATTCCACACTCATGGTTCTGTTAGTTTAGTATATTTTATTGCTGTAGCAACTAGCTTTACTTTTTTGTTATTTATTATCATGCAAAGCTATCTCTATTACTCGTATTGTTGTTCTAGTTTTATTTCCTAGATAATGCAAACGTTTAGTGTGCGTAGAGTTGTATCAGTGATTGATAGAACTTGAGAGAATATATATCCTACCTTTAGCTCCTCGTTGGGTTCGACACTCTTACTTATCAAAAAGGCTACACACGATCCCCTATACTTGTGGGTTATCACTAAGCAACTCATCTACCTTAGATGTAAGTTCTCTGTAATCTTAATAAGCATATTATTTTGCTCGGTTTGAGCTTGTATAAATGTTCTAACGGTTTGCGCAAATAGGAGATTGCCATGATTTGCTCCATTAGTATTATCATAATTATTATAAGGATCTCTTGTAGGATTAGCATGATATTTTTGAACATTAGAAGCATAATTATTTTTCCATGTAGGATTAAAAGGAGTGCGAGCTATAAAATTAACATCATTAACGTCGGTAGTGATAGTATTAACTTGGGTATCTTCCTTACCCTTTACTAAGCTAAGTGATACGTCCATAACGTATCTATAATTTTTGATGGTTTTATGCTAATAATATGCTTTTGACACTCCTTTTTGGTATAAAGTTTATGATTTATTTGGACTAACCTACTAATAGTTGCAAAAGTGCACAATGTTCTTGTTTTACACTTTGATGTGTAGGAATTACCAAGAATACAAATGGAAACCTTGTTGGAGTCAAATTGGGATTTTTCCAGAAATCTGTCTCAGAACTCTTTTTGAAGATGGTCACGTTTCGGGTCGAAAACAGCGTCAAACGGAAAACTCTTCAACTACAAAGTTGTTGGAAATTTCACGACAAACATTCTACACATAAAATTTAACTGATTCCGAGTCTGAACAGACCTTTTAGGCCCGATTTACTGCAGCCTAAGATGGGGTGACGGGACTCTGAGAAGCTATATAAAGGGAGGAAACCTAATTCACCCAGGACATCTCCATCCACGAATTTGCAGCCACCAAAGCCACGTTTTTGCCTCCCCCATGGATCCCATCTCCATAGGGGAGGGCTCCTAAGAAGTCATGAAAGAAGGGGGCTAAGGGGCGGTGCTCCCCAATGATACCGGCGACGGGGAAGGAGTCCCCCACGCCGCCGCTGGCATCGACGCCGCCCTCTTCACCATCTTCACCACCATCTCCATCACCTAATCCTCCTAGTAAGCAGTGTTTCATCCTCCCACACACCTTTGTACCGTCCTATGTAAACATGGTGTTTGATGCTATAAGTTATAATCCTATGATCTATGTCATGTTTGCGTAGTTTCTTTGTTCTTAGATTGAATGGTTGAACGTCTTTGGTTCATTAGAGTTGTATGTTGATATGGTACAGTCCTTTGGTGTCTATTATATTTGTGCGCACATAGATTAAACATCATAGAGTTTGTAGTATGTGTAAGAGGAAGGGGAAGTTCTCAAGTGAAAACCCGAGGATGAACCTAACGTTGCACGTATGGGAGTAAGAGGACCATTAAACTTAAGACTATGGCTGGGGAAACCTTAATGCATTGATTAGTACTTACAGATGTTTGCTAACAATCCAATCATATAGTATATGTAATTCCAAGTAGTGAAGCGCATGTATATTTAGCCTCTCCCACATAGAAAACTGCATCGAAGACAATGAACCCGATCTGTTCGCTATTTAAACTTGGACAAAGCCACCACAATTACCACCACTATTCCACACTCATGGTTCTATTAGTTTAGTATATTTTATTGCTGCAGCAACTAGCTTTACTTTTTTGTTATTTATTATCATGCAAAGCTATCTCTATTACTCGTATTGTTGTTCTAGTTTTATTTCCTAGATAATGCAAACGTTTAGTGTGCGTAGAGTTGTATCAGTGGTTGATAGAACTTGAGAGAATATTTATCCTACCTTTAGCTCCTCGTTGGGTTCGACACTCTTACTTATCGAAAAGGCTACACATGATCCCCTATACTTATGGGTTATCACTAAGCAACTCAACTACCTTAGATGTAAGATCCTCATTGTTTACCTCCGTAATTGAACTTACTCTCTTCGAGGTTTTTTCCACATGCCATTGGGCATGGTTATTTTGCATATCATCAAGTAACTTCTTTGCAACACTCACATGCTTTCCCATGATCGTTCCTCCTACTGCAGTATCTAGCATATACTTAGACATTGGGTTAAGACCATTATAAAATAAATGTAATATAAGCCACTCTTCCATCCCATGATGAGGACGGTTCATTACGGCTTCTTTCATCCTTTCCCACGCAAGCGCTAGTGGCTCGCGGTCTTCTTGTCTAAAACTTGTAACAGATCTTAGCTGCATAGTCTTAACTGGGGGAATTTAGTCATAAACAAATTAGTACATTTCTCCCAAGATTTAATAGTGCCCTTTGGTAGAGGTAGCAACCAATCCTTAGCTCTTCTAAGAGAGAAAGGAAACAATCTTAGCTTAACAGCATTTGGATCTACATCCTTAATATGCATCATGTCACAAATTTCAGTAAAAGTATTTAAGTGCAATCCCGGATCTTCAGCGAATGAACCCCCAAATTGGTTTTGTTGAACCAAACTTAAAAGGTTAGGCTTTATCTCATATGTTTCCGCATCAACTGCGGGCTGAGTGATGGGTGCACGAATTAAATCATCAGTGGGAGTATCATACTCCCCTAATCTCTTTTGATCCATGGTTCTTATCTTTTTGGTAATTTTTAAGTAATGAAAATGAATAACAAGTAACTATTTTTTGGGTTTTCAAATAGATAACAAGAAAGTAAACTAATAACAAGAATTAAACTAGAACTAATAGTAAAAATAAAAACAAGGTCTCTAATGACCTCACCAGGATAGCGAAATTGCTTCCCCGACAATGGCGCTAGAAAAAGGGTTGATAACCTTCGATCCGGATTGACGGATGTAGTATAATAGCTTTTTCCCTAGAAGATCTAGGTTTAATCGAACCTCGGAAAGCACTGCTAAAAGGTAATAAAAAAGGATACGTCTACAAGATTTTGTTTGTTCGTTTTACCTTAGTTGACCGGACCAATCTAGTTTACTTTATAATGGGTTTGAATCAATGGATGGAGATAGGCCAGGGTTAAAGATCCACCTGCAGCTGCACATCAAATGGGATAAAAGATAATAATAAGCATAGTCATGTATAATGTTTGAATGAAGATAATCTCTTGTGGGCAACACATCCTAATATTTTAGAGCCCCCGTGATGCAGTGGGCATAGCAATAGACTTTTAATCTAACCGAGAGTACACCGAAGCCACGGGTTACAAACAATTATTAAGTGCAAAACACAGATCAAAGTGGTGATGTTGTTGTTGATCCCGAATGGGGCGCTAAGCAAAGACCGTACTACCATTTCTGTCACTAAGGTTCCTATGAGATTGCCGCTATCCAAGTATCTCACCTCAAGCCTTTATCAATCTATGGGACCTTAGGTACCTACAAGTCCATAGATCGAGACAAGAGACGAACAACCAAAATATACAAATCACAATTCCAAACAAAATACAATTCTCCCATGATCTGGATGCACATAGTTGCTGCGAGGTTTCTCCCCTACCCGTAGCCCGTGAGGACTACTCACTCATAACAAATAGATCGGAGATAGAAAACATCATACACATGCTTAGATTGAAATGAAATATTCTTACAGTGGTCACCAAATCACAAGGAGATATAAAGTACAAAGCAATGGCTATGGCTAGTGGATGGATGGATGGGGGAAGTGATGAACAATGGATGAACAATGGTGTGGATCTCCTTTGGTGGTGTTGTGATGCAATCTGAGAATGGCAACTCTCTGGCCAGCGGATGGAGCCTCGAAATATATAGGCATCTTCATGAAAGTTGTAGGGTTTGGTGTGGATCTCCTTTGGTGGTGGTGTGATGCAATCTGAGAATGGCGACTATCTGGCCGGCGGATGGAGCCTCAAAATATATAGGCGTCTTTGTGAAAGCTATAGGGTTTTATGAGACTAAGCCATCGCCACCAGGTATGGGCCGACCGTGCCCGTACCAGTGGTCGTTAAGCGTGCTGACACCCTGGAACGCTTCTCCAATTAATTGGTCGTGTGTACTTCCTCAAAATCCTTCATTATGACTCCTTATTTCGCTTTAAAAGCCGTGATTTCTTGCACAACATAAATCAAAGAAGGGATTTGCATATCTTTGCAATTATTAGTCATTAGTCGCAAGAGTTGAGAGTTTCTTTGGCAATTTCTTGACCAAAAACAACATTTAAACATAGTGGAAGATGGCAAAAATTGGAGCCATCACCTGCTAAGCTTGGGGACCCAGGTATAACAACTATCTCTTGTGCAATTGGAAAAACTAATATAGTTAATGCTCTTTGTGATTTAGGGGCAGGTGTTAGTGTCATGCCTTATTCCTTGTTTAAGAAATTGAACCTTGGAGAGTATTATCCCACTTCAATCAATTTGCAAATGGCTGATAAGACAACTAACAACCTATCGGTATGATCGAAGATGTCTTACTTAGAATTGACCAACATGTTATACCCACTGACTTTATTATACTTGATGTTCTGGAAGATGACAAACTTTCAATCATCCTTGGAAGACCTTTTCTTAGCACTGCTAGAGCTAATTTTGATTGTTCTAGTGGTAAGATTGTTTTCAATATCTATGATGACCAGATTGTTCGTTACTTTTCAAAGAAACAAGAGCATAATGGATAATATGGTCCACCTTTTAAGCGTATACAAGCGGTGAAAACCATTGATGAAGATCAGCTTGAGCTTTGAGACTTGCAAAGAATTTTTACCTTAGTGAAGTTTAAAGAAAAGCGAAAGGAAAGCAAAAGGAAGAGTTAAACTAGGTTCAGACTGCGTAACAATCAGTGATATGGTCGGAGGTTCCCGTACCGTCTAAGAAAATCCAGTTAGAAAAAATGAATTAACAAGTACTCGTAACGAGCACCGGTACGGCCAGAGGTACCCGCACCGCCTGCCCATACTGAACTTCGACGATTTTCTCCAAAGCTCACTAACACCGATAACGAGCACTGGTACAGCGGGACGCCCATACTGACTACATCTCCAGGTAAAGGCCGATGGCGGTTGGATCCAGCCATCCCCCTTTCTTCTTATTCCTCATTCTTTCTTTCTCTTTCTCTCTCCACCTCAAACCCTAATCTGCTAGAACCTTTGATTCTTGATTGATTTCGTGTTTTTGAGTGGGGGAATCTTCACATCAGTAAGTTTCTCATCCGATCCCATGCTTTATTTTCTGAAATCCATGGTTGAATTCCTCACATTGACTACTTAGATGATTTCATCATATTTTGAGATTATTTTTGATTCCTCACGTTAGGATTTGTGATTCCTACCTATAATCGTTTGTTTGTATGATAGAAACTTGATGCCCATAGTTTTCTTTGAAAATTTCATAGCACGGTGAATAATATTGGAAGGATTTTCCATTCGGACAAGGGCTCGGGAACAGAAGGGGCCTCGGGCTCTACTCAGCCGCCGGGTTCAAAGAAGAGGCGTTCAGAGGCGGATAGCTTGAGAGCCGCCATGAACAAGGACTACGAGAGGGTGAGCCAATTCAAGGTTTTACCCACTAAGTGGGTAAGCCATGAGTTCCTCTCCCGCCAAGGTCTGTTATAGGACTTCGAGAAGATGACTGTGCACGCAGGCATGGTCCCGTTCTCCTACTTCTACGTCGACACCTACCAACTTGCCACATATGAGTTCCAATCATCGTTCCACGATGATTTTGAGGCCCAGGAGCACAATTGCACTATAAGTTTTGTGCTCAATGGGCAAACCCATAACCTTTCTTTCTATGAATTTTGTGATTGTTTCGGGTTCTCTCATGAGGGGGAGATCGATATTAATGATAATGTCCATATAGAGGCAATGCGTTCTTGGGAGAAGATTTCTGTCCACGGGAACACCGATTATTTGCGCAGGGAGAGTGCCACTATCCAGAATCCCACTATCCATTATTTTCACACCTTTTTGGTTAATTCTTTTTGGGGGAAGGGAGATGTCGGGGCAATGGCAGGCCCCGAGATGAGCATGATTCACATGGCTCTGCATCTTGAGATGGAGCATAAGGTAAACTTGGGTGTTTTGCTCATCCAACACTTTCTCGTCAAATGTCGGCTTCTTTGGGTGACATCCGCTGTAGTGTCTTGATCACAGAGATCGCTTATTCAAGTGAGATTGTCATGCCCCAAGAAAGAGTTGTGGCTGGCAGTAAGATTCTGGATTACATACACATGGCAAGCACCAAATTCATGGGGATCTATAAACCCCAATGTGCCTTCCGTGCTTATCAATTTTATTTTGAGCCTAATGGTGAACTCCACCAAGTTTTGCTTCCTTTTGTCCAAGCTTTTGGTTTGCCAGGTAAATAGAGTTGGGTCCTCACTGAGGAGGAATTCCAGCAAGCATTAATCCTCTCAGGGAGGATTGCACCACCGGAAGGACACCCCAACTGGGAAGACGCAGCAGCTGGCCAACAGCAGCAGGGGCAAGGTGGAGATGACTAGAACACAGCAGGCTGGGATGACTACGGTCAGCAACATCATCACCAACAACCTTTCCCTTAGCACCAGCAACAAGGTATGCCTCCACCATAGCCAGGATTCAACTATGTCCCGAGAAGCGATTTTGATTAGCTGGTGCATCGCATCGACGACATAGAGAATACGTTGCATGATGTGAATGCCAAAAAAGTCAACCTCACCCAAGACTTCACCTCCTTCATGATCGACTTTCCAAACCACTACCCGAACTTCACATACCATCAGCCGCTGCCCGGAGATGGTGACAACAATTGATTCGAGTTGGGCCAAGAGCCTAAGCTTGGGGAGGTTAAACTCCTTCCCACCTTTTGCATTCATATTTTTCGTTCTTTTTTAAATTTATTTTGCTTTCATTCTAGTGTATGTTTATTTTTAGTTTGCATTGATAAAATAAAACCCAAAAATATTAGACTAGCTTTTATCTTGACTTGTGCAAAGTTCTCTCGGTTCTCGTTGTTTTTTCTGCAGGTTATTCACCTCTAGTGACCTAGCTATGAAGAAGAACGCAAAGAGCTGACCCAAGTGGGAGATGAGCAAGAAAGAGGATGTATCAGATCCCTATTTTCCTTCTTCCTATAAGTTTATTCATGAACATTTTATGTCTATTCGGTTGCACTTGAGTTCTACTCCACGTGTAGCTCGTTATCTTTTAGGACTTGAGTTCAAAGGTTATTGTCACTACTTTGGTTGAGACTTATGACAATTACTATCGGTTAGAAAAACAACTCCTTGGATTAAATTCAAGTTTTTAAGAATAAAAGAAAGTGTCTATTGACAACTTTGGTGCCATGTTTGTATCTTAAGGGCTTAATCTTAGTAGTAATCTATCCCACATACTGATCGTTGACTTGATGATACCTTCCAAAATAGAATTGTTTGACAGAACAAACTTCTTATGGTGGGAGAGGGAGATGCCAAACCTGTTTTGATCAACTGTACTATATTAAAAAAAGAGAAGAGAAAAATTTCTATGTTTCTCATGAACACCTTTGGGATGCCAACAACTCCGCTAGCTTTTGAATGTTCTGTCTCAAAAAAACCTTTTGAATGTTCTATGGTATAACCCCGGATTTCGGCTATGAGTTGATGACATGAGTGGCATACGTGACAATATATGGGCAATATTATTGGTAATATCAAAGGTTATGTAAACACTTGCGAAAGAAACAATCATTGATCCTTGAAAGAGGAAGAAAAAAAGAGGGAACTTTCATCGAGAAATGAGCTGGAAATAGTCAATACTTACAAGAGCATTAGTATCACCTCACCACCTAAAATGAATAAATTAGAGTTCTTGAAAAGCTAGGAAAATAAGAGGTGTTTGATAGCTGCAATTATCAAAGTGGGTGTTAATGAAAAACTCTAAGTTTATCCTTCTTTCGACATTTACTTGTGCACCCTTAATTTTGACTAAAAGCATCCTTGCTTTAAATATTTTTACTCTCATAAAAGAGGGGCACTGAAAAGAATTGATTCACAAGCCTAGCCAACCTTTTGATAGTCCCTTTTGAGTTTCAAGAACTAATAGCTAGCGAGTTATTTGCGTCTAGGACTCGAGTTTAAGTGCAATTGTTTAGATATATTATGCTCATGTTCAAGGTTGCAGGATTTGAGATAATGGAATATGATTCAACCTCGAACTTGCGAGTCTTTCCTCTTGATTCAGTTTCTCGCTATTACTCATAACATCTTTGTCACTCGAGGGTGAGTAACATCTAAGCTTGGGGAAGTTGATAGCTCCAAATTTCAATGTTTTTTACCATTGTTTTTCCTCTTGTTTCTTGCCAGATTTCATTGAAGATTACCCCTTCTACTAATGTTAACATCGCAATTAGCGAATCCTTGGTAGCATTTATGGGTAATTAAACCAAAAGAAGCAAATACCCAATTGGAGAGAATATCATTTTGCGGCCCGAAAGTTGGGGTGTCCAGGCAACGTGGTACCCGAGTTCCCTGATATCATCCGCGATGACTATAGTTGGCATGCCAAATACTCAGAGGGTCTTTTTCGGCACGAATTCAACTTTATGTTTCAATACAAAAAATCAGGCTAACGGCCGTCAAGTTGGGCCCCCCCTGTCAGTTCTCGCCGTTATGTTGCTCCTGTCGCTCCTGTCGCTTAGGTCTCAATTAAGCTTGCAGCGTTGGCGCCTGCATCCATTACGCGTCTTCTTCTTCCCCAGAGCGGCAATCTGTGGGGCATCGCAGCCATGGCACAGAGCTGGGTCATGGACGAACCTACTCGGCCCAGCTCTCCTCCCTGTAGGCTTGCAGCGTTGGCGCCTCCATTACTCATCTTCTTCCCCGGAGCGGCAATCTATGGTCGCGTCCATGGCGCAGAGCTGGGAAGTGACGAAGCTGCTCGGCCCCGCTCTCCTCCCCATCCCGAGTCGGAGCTCGCCCTCACCATGGACGCACCCATGGCACGGTCGGGGACGAGAATTGGTTCCCGGTGAGATCTATCACCTTGTCGACCATGCTCAGTTCTGTTTTCCTCCTCTAGAATCCGAGCTCGCCGTCGCCGTGGTTGCACCCGCACCAATTCTGCCACCTCTATCGAGGTCTCTGTGGTAGCTCAAGTTCTGGGGCTCTCCAAGTTCTTCCATGTTGGGCATGTAAGTGTTGTTGTATGTTAAACTAGCAAATCTCGTTTGTTCAAATCTCTTGGGCTGTACCAACTTCATTGTGTTTAATTATGAAAGACAAAATATAAATGACTTCTCTCAATTTCTCGCATAGAAAAATGCATAGCTAATTTCATATTCTCGCAGGAACTGGCCCCACTTGTTGAACTGGCGGCACTGCCACGATCTCCACGTAACCACGGTGAGTTCTCGAACCGAAAGTTGTAGTTACCACATTTCTTCTGCAGTCATTCCTCTGTAGTTTTTCCTGGGCGCTTCTTCTTCCTCTATTCTGGAACCGTCGGTTCATCTTCTTCTTCCTCTCGAAGGCAGTTCCTTGCAGGCAGTTCCTTTCACCCATTTTCCTTGCAGGCATGGACGATGGGAAACACACAACAGAGACCCACCCTATCCTTGCCCATGGCACCACGACTTTGACAGTGGTGTACACAAATGATGAAGCGACTGTGGAGACAACTCTCGCCAGGTTTGAGCAATTGCTTGAAAAAGAGAAGCACAAGTTTGTGGGGCTAGACTTGGAGTACACCCGTGCAAATAAGCGAAAAAATCCTCCACAAGAGATCGATGTCGTGCAAATCGCCATACATGAGGAGGTCCTCGTTTACCACTTCTACAGGTATGTGAAATTTAAATTTGAGATCACCACTTCTGCATCCCTTGTTCCCTTACATCCCTAGAACCATCTAAGTTCAGGAGTAAACCAACTGAGATGCGTTGTCCGGCTCTGGTCGAGTTCTTGTGTAGGAAAGGGATAACTTTCACTAGCGTGGATATCACAAATGACACAATTATGCTTTCTCGTGCGTTGATAAAAATCCCAGAGGGGCACCACATCGATATCCAAAATCTGTACAAGATCAAATCATACCCAGCGAAGGATGGCATGGGTGATCTGGCAGCGGAAATCATCGATAAATCCTATGAAAAACTGAAGAAATTGAAGCGACTCGATCACGACTACTGGGAGTGGAAGCCGATGAGCCAGGCGCGCCTCGAGTATGCAGCCAGAGACACCTACATGGCATACGAGTTGTACAGTAAGCTCATTACCATGAAAGATGGGATGGTTAAGGCGGGGTTTTTCGCGAGAGAGCTATGCCCTGGTTGCAAGCTAGCCCAGGAGAAGAAGCGCGAGGAGACATGAGCGGTTTCGGACGGCGGCGAGGATCTTGGGACGTTGCGACATCAAGCGGCTGAAGGGGAAGCAAGTCAAAGACGACAACAAGTGGTGGTGATACATTATGTGTTTGAACTAGATTTTAGTTTCTAGTTTATTATGTGTGTGATACATTTAGTTACTTCAATACAAAATTTGAACCAATTTAACTTGTTGATATATTTCTTGACAATTATAATATAATCGAGCACTAGAAATATTTTGTAGTGTGCATGAGCATGATCAGTAAATATAATTTAATACTAGAAACTTTAAGGCACTCCATATAAAGGAGTAGATTAATATATAAGGTTCACTAGAGACACCACGGATATATTGTCTTACATGCCACACACAGGTAATAATGAACTAGAACCAAATAAAAGCAGGGGCTACAGCAGGAGGCCGGGACACGGATATGCCTAGCAGGGCAGGGGTTTATCAGCAGGAGGCAACGACAGCCTAGTTGATGGGATACAGGCCAGTCCTGACATACTTCCGGAGGAATTTGCCGTAGGCTGCGTGCCGCGCCAAGGTAATCGGCCTATGGCTTCTGTCTTTTCCTCTGCCAACGCCCTCCGCGTGCTGGATCATGTTGTTGAGATCCATGTTGATTGCTCTACCACGGAATGGGCAAAACAGTCTCTCCCTATGGTGGAAACGGATTAGCCCACACCGTAACCGCCTCAGCATGTAGCGGCTCTTGTTGTCCCTGGATTCCTTGCTATCGTCCACTTCATCATCATCCTCCTGTTGATTTTTAAGAACATAACTTAGAACTCGTACATATGATTGAATTGTATTACAACTTAAGAATTGACAACGTGTATATGTAAGACAATATATCCGTGGATATCAAAGATAAAGCATCTCAGCAATAGTTTGATCGGTTCATATATCATTTCATCTCAACACAATGACAAATAATTGCATCAGATTACGACCTCATAAGTTTATTCAGGGACGGCGTGAGTGAACCAAGTAACAATTGCACAGCCTGTATTGTTGTTGTACATCGCCCCAGGTTCAGTAACTCGTCTCTGAAAAAATCTGACACCAATGTGTCTGCCTCTCTTTTGGGACAAATTTGAATCATTGGCCACAATAAGAAATTGAAATGTAATCGTACAAAACATTATTCAGGGATATACATAGTCAGGTACAAAAAAAGCCTAAATATTGTAATTATAAATAAAAAACCAAACAATTAATCCTCAGGTGCATGTTAAAAATACTTATGATCAAAACCATTCATATACATATGCATCATACCAATCATTAAAAGATCAGAAACAATTCAATGATCATATATGTAGTTCCACATGAGAATAAATCTAGGGCCTCATAATTTGTTTTAGAGATGGAGTAGGCGAACCAAAGTACCAACAGCATAACCTATATTGTTTGTATGCATTGCTGCCTCAGGTTCACCAACCCATCCCTAAAACACGACACCATCATACGTGTCTCCCCTTGAACTCTTTTGGGGCAAATTTCAATCATCGGCCTCGGTGACAAACTAAAATGTAATTCTTATACACTATGAATGCATGGAATAGATAATTTGAATATCATAGTTCTATGAATGTAGAATAAAGATTGCGGCCTCATAAGTTTATTCAGGGATGGTGTGAGTGAACCAAGTAACAATTGCAGAGCATGTATTGTTGTTGTACATCGCTCACTAACTCGTCCCTAAAAAAAATCTGACACCAATGTGTCTGCCTCTCTTTTGGGACAAATTTGAATCATTGGCCACAATAAGAAATTGAAATGTAATCGTACAAAACATTATTCAGGGATATACATAGTCAGGTACAAAACAAGCCTAAATATAGTAATTATAAATAAAAAACCAAACAATTAATCCTCATGTGCATGTTAAAAATACTTATGATGAAAACCATTCATATACATATGCATTATACCAATCATTAAAAGATCAGAAACAATTCAAGGATCATATATGTAGTTCCACATGAGAATAAATCTAGGGCCTCATAATTTGTTTTAGAGATGGAGTAGGCGAACCAAAGTACCAACAGCACAACCTATATTGTTTGTGTGCATTGCTGCCTCAGGTTCACCAACCCATCCCTAAAATACGACACCATCATACGTGTCTCTCCTTGAACTCTTTTGGGGCAAATTTCAATCATCGGCCTCGATGACAACCTAAAATGTAATTCGTATACACTATGAATGCATGGAATAGATAATTTGAATATCATAGTTCTATGAATGTAGAATAAAGATTGCGACCTCATAAGTTTATTCAGGGACGGCGTGAGTGAACCAAGTAACAATTGTACAGCCTATATTGTTGTTGTACATCGCCCCAGGTTCACTAACTCGTCCCTGAAAAATCTGACACCAATGTGTCTGCCTCTCTTTTGGGGCAAATTTGAATCATTGGCCACAATAAGAAATTGAAATGTAATCGTACAAAACATTATTCAGGGAAATACATAGTCAGGTACAAAAACAAGCCTAAATATTGTAATTATAAATAAAAAACAAACAATTAATCTTCGGGTGCATGTTAAAAATACTTATGATCAAAACCATTCATATACATATGCATTATACCAATCATTAAAAGATCAGAAACAATTCAATGATCATATATGTAGTTCCACATGAGAATAAATCTAGGGCCTCATAATTTGTTTTAGAGATGGAGTAGGCGAACCAAAGTACCAACAGCACAACCTATATTGTTTGTATGCATTGCTGCCTCAGGTTCACCAACCCATCCCTAAAACACGACACCATCATACGTGTCTCCCCTTGAACTCTTTTGGGGCAAATTTCAATCATCGGCCTCGGTGACAAACTAAAATGTAATTCTTATACACTATGAATGCATGAAATAGATAATTTGAATATCATAGTTCTATGAATGTAGAATAAAGATTGCGACCTCATAAGTTTATTCAGGGACGGCGTGAGTGAACCAAGTAACAATTGCACAGCTTGTATTGTTGTTGTACATCGCCCCATGTTCACTAACTCGTCCCTGAAAAAATCTGACACCAATGCGTCTGCCTCTCTTTTGGGGCAAATTTGAATCATTGGCCATAATAAGAAATTGAAATGTAATTGTATAAAACATTATTCAGGGATATACATAGTCAGGTACAAAAACAAGCCTAAATATTGTAATTATAAATAAAAACCAAACAATTAATCTTCAGGTACATGTTAAAAATACTTATGATCAAAACCATTCATATACATATGCATCATACCAATCATTAAAAGATCAGAAACAATTCAAGGATCATATATGTAGTTCCATATGAGAATAAATCAAGGGCCTCATAATTTGTTTTAGAGATAGAGTTGGAGAACCAAAGTACCAACAACACAACCTATATTGTTTGTGTGCATTGCTGCCTCAGGTTCACCAACCCATCCCTAAAACACGACACCGTCATACGTGTCTCCCCTTGAACTCTTTTGGGGCAAATTTCAATTATCAGCCTCGGTGACAAACTAAAATGTAATTCTTATACACTATGAATGCATGGAATAGATAATTCAAATATCATAGTTCTATGAATGTAGAATAAAGATTGCAGCCTCATAAGTTTCTACAGAGATGGCGTAAGCGAACCAAGTAACAATTGTACAGCTTATATTGATAGTGTACATGGCCCCAGGTTCACTCACTCATCCCTGTAAAAATTTGACACCAATGTGTCTGCCTCTCTTTGGGGCAAATTTGAATCATTGGCCACAATAAGAAATTGAAATGTAATCGTACCAAACAATATTCAGGGATATACAAATGCATCATACAACGCATTCATAGATCAGAAACAATACAAATATTATATATTTAGGTTCCATATGAGAGAAAAAATTAGGGCCTCATTTTTTCAGCGATGGAGTCGGAGAACCAAAATACCAACAACACAACTTATATTGTTTATGTGCATTGCTGCCTCAGGGCCACTAACCATCCCTAAGAAAACGAGACCATCAGATGCCCTTGCACTATTTTGGGGCAAAATTGAATCATTGGGCTCAGTAAGGAATAGAAATGTAATGTTATAGGTCTGTTGTGTATCGAAATCAACACTCAACTAGCAAACTCAACTAGATGGCAGATGAGCAGATTGGGGTTTTGTGACTAGACGGATTGGGGTTTTGTGACTAGATGGCAGATGCATCAATCAACCGATTGAATCATATATATACTACCCTACTTCAAGAGCAAAATAATATGTACATGATTGAGCAAATCCTATGTATGAACAGTGAAAAATATGGCTGCAACTAGAGAAGCTAGCAATGTAGTACCTCGGACTCCTTATCAGGGACCTCCTCCTTGAACTCATCATTCTCCACGATTGCGTCGAAGATTTCTTGAACGGCGATGGGGTCGTCGATGTAGATCACCGGATTGCCTCCGCCTGCCGCCTGCCCCCCATCTAGATTTGCCGCTGGCACCATGACGTTGTCGGCCACCTGCTGCTCGGCGGCGACGGCTACCACCTGCTGCTCGGTGGTGATGGCTACCAACTGCTGCTCGGCAGCGACGGCTACCACCTGCTGCTCGGCGGCGACGGCTACTGGCTGGACGGATGAGTTCGCACCCTCGACGGTGCAGCGACGAGCGGCGTTCGTGCCTAGAGAAGACGCCTCCGTCTGCTTGGCGACGACCGAGCCATCTGCTGCTTTGCCTTGAACTGGCTTCACCTCCGGATCTTCTCCACGCGTACGCTTCATGGCGCACCAAGGGAAGGAGGTAGTGCAAACGAGGGAGATTCGGCAAGGCAGTGTAGATTGGGGTCTTGGGACTAGACAGACTGGGGGAAATGACACGAGCTCATGGAAGAAGAAGGTCGAGGGGGTTATAAACACCGGACCATTCGTAGTCCTCGAGTGGACACGTGTGGTGGGCGGGGGAGTGGGGGGTGGGGGCAGGGGCTACCATGATCTCCACCCTTTTTTCGGTTCCCTTTTTTTTGAAACAGCCACGATCTCCACTTTAGAGCTGCATTGAAAACACGCTCATGGCAGACCTAGATTCCACTGCATGCAAGTGGCACAGAACTAATTTCTAGCAACGTTAGATCTACTCGAGGGGGGCCCTTGACTCATGGAATTTACTAGCGGTAGGGCCCAGTTGGAAGTGAGATTGAGAGCGCTGCGTATAAATGGGATATGTCTGATTAAAATCAAGTGGCAATAAATTGCAGCGTCCCATCGACAACCGTGCACTCGATGACCCCGTTGCCCTATGCATGAGTTGTAGTAGCAGTAGTAGGCTTTTCAGACTTGATTAAACTTGACATGACCGCTCGACGACTTTTTCGATGGACGGCATCGTGTTCCTTCATGTAGAAGTCTCACGGAGGGAGACGTCCGTGCTGTCTCACGCTGTACTGTGAAGGGCACGAGGTGTACAACGACCATCGTTGGATCGCACAGAATCAACGATTGGTGCGCACGATCTGCGTGACAACTGTGACAACCAATCAGGGAGTAGCAGATAGGGTGAGCACAGTTTTGGGCTTCTACGAAATATAGAGAGGGGGGTGGGCAAAACTAAATAGTACCGCATAAAACCAAGGGCAAAACTGAGTAGTATAAAAATGGAAAGTGTCTTGTACAATGAAATACATCGTGGAATACATCAAATTATGCCAAGATAGATCCACTAGAGTTCATTGGATGTGTGTTCTTCTCATAAACCACACCCAGTGTCATTGCATGTGTGCTCTTCTAAACAAACCACATAAGGATCCACCAGTGTCATTGCATGTCTGTTCTTTTCATGAACCACATAAGGATCTACCAGTGTCATTGCATGTTTGTTCTTTTCATGAACCACACCTAGTGTCATTGCATGTGTGTTACTTCCATAAACCACATGTGGATCCACTGGTGTCATTGCATGTCTATTCCTCTAAACAAACCACATAAGGATCCACCAGTGTTATTGCCTGTCTGTTCTTCTCATGAACCACATAAGGATGGGCCCACCCAGTCTCATTGCGTGTCTGCTCTATTCATGAACCACACCCAGTTTTACTGCCTGTCTGTCCTTTTCATGAACCACAGAAGGATCTACCAGTGTCATTGCATGTCGTTTTCTTCCATAAACCACATGTGGATCCACCGGTGTCATTGCATGTCTGTTCCTCTAAACAAACCACATCAGGATGTCATTGCGTGTGTGTTCTTCTCATGAACCACATAAGGATCTACCAGTGTCATTACATGTCTGTTCTTTTCATGAACCACACCCAGTGTCATTGCATGTGTGTTACTTCCATAAACCACATGTGGATCCACCAGTGTGATTGCATGTCTTTTCCTTCCATAAACCACATAAGGATCCACCAGTGTCATTGCATGTCTGTTCTTCTTATGAACCACTCCTAGTGTCAGTGCATGTCTGTTCTTTCCATGAACCACACCCAGTGTCACTACATGTCAGTTCTTTTCATGAACCACATAAGGATCTACCAGAGTCATTGGATGTGTGTTCTTCTCATGAACCACATGTGGATCCACCGGTGTCATTGCATGTCTGTTCCTCTAAACAAACCACATAAGGATCCACCAGTGTCATTGCGTGTGTGTTCTTTTCATGAACCACACCTAGTGTCATTGCATGTGTGTTCTTCTAAACAAACCACATAAGGATCCACCAGTGTCATTGCATGTCTGTTCTTTTCATGAACCACATAAGGATGGGCCCACCAGTGTCATTGCATGTTTGTTCTTTTCATGAACCACACCCAGTGTCAGTGCATGTCTGTTCTATTCATGAACCACACCCAGTTTCACTGCATGTCTATAATTTTCATGAACCACATAAGGATCCACCAGTGTCATTGCATGTGTGTTCTTCTAAACAAACCACATAAGGATCCACTAGTGTCATTGCCTGTCTATTCTTTTCATGAACCACATAAGGATGGGCCCACCGGTGTCATTGCATGTCTGTTCTTTTCATGAACCACACCTAGTGTCAGTGCATGTCTATTCTATTCATGAACCACACCCGGTTTCACTGCATGTCTGTTCTTTTCATGAACCACATAAGGATCTACCAGTGTCATTGCATGTCTTTTACTTCCATAAACCACATGTGGATCCACCGGTGTCACTGCATGTGTGTTCTTCTAAACAAACCACATAAGGATCCACCAGTGTCATTGCTTGTCTGTTCTTTTCATGAACCACATCAGGATGGGCCCACCAGTGTGATTGCATGTTTGTTCTTTTCATGAACCACACCCAGTGTCAGTGCATGTTTGTTCTATTCACGAACCACACCCAGTTTCACTGCATGTCTATTCTTTTCATGAACCACATAAGGATCTACCAGTGTCATTGCATGTCTTTTACTTCCATAAACCACATGTGGATCCACCGGTGTCATTGCATGTATGTTCCTCTAAACAAACCACATAAGGATCCACCAGTGTCATTGCGTGTGTGTTCTTCTCATGAACCACACCCAGTGTCATTGCACGTGTGTTCTTCTAAACAAACCAAATAAGGATCCACCAGTGTCATTGCTTGTCTGTTCTTTTCATGAATCACAGCCAGTGTCATTGCATGTATGTTCTTTTTCATAAACCACATATGGATCCACCTAGTGTGATTGCATGTCTGTTCTTCTAAACAAACCACATAAGGATCCACCAGTGTCATTGCGTGTCTGTTCTTTTCATGAACCACACCTAGTGTCATTGAATGCGTGTTCTTCTAAACAAACCACATAAGGATCCACCAGTGTCATTGCCTATATGTTCTTTTCATGAACCACACCCAGTGTCATTGCATGTGTGTTATTCTAAACAAACCACAAAAGTCATTGCATGTCTGTTCTTTTCATGAACCACACCCGGTGTCATTGCATGCCTGTTCTTTTCATGAACCACGGCTAGAGTCATTACATGTCTGTTCCTCTAAACAAACCACATAAGGATCCACCAGTGTCATTGCATGTCTGTTCTTTTCATGAACCACATAAGGATCTACCAGTGTCATTGCATGTCTATTCTTTTCATGAACCACACCCAGTGTCATTGCATTTGTGTTACTTCCATAAACCACATGTGGATCCACCGGTGTCATTGCATGTTTGTTACTCTAAACAAACCACATAAGGATCCACCAATGTCACTGCATGTCTGTTCTTTTCATGAACCACATAAGGATGGGCCCACCAGTGTCATTGCATGTCTGTTATTTTCATGAACCACACCCAGTGTCAGTGCATGTCTGTTCTTTTCATGAACAACACCCAGTTTCACTGCATGTCTGTTCTTTTCATGAACCACAGAAGGATCTACCAGTGTCATTGCATGTCTTTTACTTCCATAAACCACATGTGGATCCACCAGTGTCATTGCATGTCTGTTCCTCTAAACAAACCACATAAGGATCCACCGGTGTCATTGCGTGTGTGTTCTTCTCATGAACGACATAAGGATCTACCAGTGTCATTGCATGTCTGTTCTTTTCATGAACCACTCCCAGTGTCATTGCACGTGTGTTACTTCCATAAACCACATATGGATCCACCGGTGTGATTGCATGTCTGTTCCTTCCATAAACCACATAAGGATCCACCAGTGTCATTGCATGTCTGTTCTTTTCATGAACCATGGCTAGAGTCATTGCATGTCTGTTCTTCTCATGAACCACGGCTAGAGTCATTGCATGTCTGTTCCTCAAAACAAACCACATAAGGATCCACCAGTGTCATTGCATGTCTGTTCTTTTCATGAAATACATAAGGATCTACCAGTGTCATTGCATGTCTGTTCTTTTCATGAACCACACCCAGTGTCATTGTGTATGTGTTACTTCCATAAACCACATGTGGATCCACCGGTGTCATTGCATGTCTGTTCCTCTAAACAAACCACATAAGGATCCACCAGTGTCATTGCCTGTCTGTTCTTCTCATGAACCACATAAGGATGGTCCCACCCAATGTCATTGCGTGTCCGTTCTTTTCATGAACCACACCCAGTGTCAGTGCACGTCTGTTCTATTCATGAACCACATAAGGATCTACCAGTGTCATTGCATGTCTTTTACTTCCATAAACCACATGTGGATCCACCGGTGTCATTGCATGTCTGTTCCTCTAAACAAACCGCATAAGGATCCACCAGTGTCATTGCGTGTGGGTTCTTCTCATGAACCACATAAGGATCTACCGGTGTCATTACATGTCTGTTCTTTTCATGAACCACACCCAGTGGCATTGCATGTGTGTTACTTCCATAAACCACATGTGGATCCACCGGTGTGATTGCATGTGTGTTCCTTCCATAAACCACATAAGGATCCACCAGTGTCATTGCCTGTCTATTCTTCTCATGAACCACTGCTAGTGTCAGTGCATGTCTGTTCTTTTCATGAACCGCACCTAGTGTCACTGCATGTCAGTTCTTTTCATGAACCACATAAGGATCTACCAAAGTCATTGGATGTGTGTTCTTCTCATGAACCACACGTGGATCCACCGGTGTCATTGCATGTTTGTTCCTCTAAACAAACCACATAAGGATCCACCACTGTCATTGCGTGTGTGTTCTTTTCATGAACCACACCCAGTGTCATTGCATGTGTGTTCTTCTAAACAAACCACATAAGGATCCACCAGTGTCATTGCATGTCTGTTCTTTTCATGAACCACATAAGGATGGGCCCACCAGTGTCATTGCATGTCTGTTCTTTTCATGAACCATACCCGATGTCGATTGCATGTACATTCTATTCATGAACCACACCCAGTTTCACTACATGTCTGTTATTTTCATGAACCACATAAGGATCTACCAGTGTCATTGCATGTCTTTTACTTCCATAAACCACATGTGGATGCATCGGTGTCATTGCATGTGTGTTCTTCTAAACAAACCACATAAGGATCCACCAGTGTCATTGCATGTCTGTTCTTTTCATGAACCACATAAGGATGGGCCCACCAGTGTCATTGCATGTCTGTTCTTTTCATGAACCACACCCGTGTCGTGCATGTACATTCTTTTCATGAACCACACCCAGTGTCAGTGCATGTCTATTCTATTCATGAACCACATAAGGATCTACCAGTGTCATTGCATGTCTTTTACTTCCATAAACCACATGTGGATCCACCGGTGTCATTGCATGTCTGTTCCTCTAAACAAACCACATCAGGATGTCATTGCGTGTGTGTTCTTCTCATGAACCACATAAGGATCTACCAGTGTCATTACATGTCTGTTCTTTTCATGAACCACACCCAGTGTCATTGCATGTGTGTTACTTCCATAAACCACATGTGGATCCATCGGTGTGATTGCATGTCTTTTCCTTCCATAAACCACATAAGGATCCACCAGTGTCATTGCATGTCTGTTCTTCTTATGAACCACTCCTAGTGTCAGTGCATGTCTGTTGTTTTCATGAACCACACCCAGTGTCATTGCATGTCAGTTCTTTTCATGAACCACATAAGGATCTACCAGAGTCATTGGATGTGTGTTCTTCTCATGAACCACATGTGGATCCACCGGTGTCATTGCATGTATGTTCCTCTAAACAAACCACATAAGAATCCACCAGTGTCATTGTGTGTGTGTTCTTTTCATGGACCACACCCAGTGTCATTGCATGTGTGTTCTTCTAAACAAACCACATAAGGGCCCAACAGTGTCATTGCATGTCTGTTCTTTTCATGAACCACACCCAGTGTCAGTGCATGTCTGTTCTATTCATGAACCACACACATTTTCACTGCATGTCTGTTCTTTTCATGAACCACATAAGAATCTACCAGTGTCATTGCATGTCTTTTACTTCCATAAACCACATGTGGATCCACCGGTGTCATTGCATGTGTGTTCTTCTAAACAAACCACATAAGGATCCACCAGTGTCATTGCATGTCTGTTCTTGTCATGAACCACATAAGGATGGTCCCACCAGTGTCATTGCATGTCTGTTCTTTTCATGAACCACACCCAGTGTCAGTGCATGTTTGTTCTTTTCATGAACCACACCCAGTGTCAGTGCACGTCTGTTCTATTCATGAACCACATAAGGATCTACCAGTGTCATTGCATGTCTTTTACTTCCATAAACCACATGTGGATCCACCAGTGTCATTGCATATTTGTTCCTCTAAACAAACCACATAAGGATCCACCAGTGTCATTGCGTGTGTGTTTTTCTCATGAACCACATAAGGATCTACCAGTGTCATTGCATGTCTGTTCTTTTCATGAAGCACACCCAGTGTCATTGCATGTGTGTTACTTCCATAAACCACATGTGGATCCACCGGTGTGATTGCATGTATGTTCCTTCCATAAACCACATAAGGATCCACCAGTGTCATTGCCTGTCTGTTCTTCTCATGAACCACATCTAGTGTCAGTGCATGTTTGTTATTTTCATGAACCACACCCAGTGTTATTGCATGTCAGTTCTTTTCATGAACCACATAAGGATCTACCAGAGTCATCGGATGTGTGTTCTTCTCATGAACCACACGTTGATCCACCGATGTCATTGCATGTCTGTTCCTCTAAACAAACCACATAAGGATCCACCAGTGTCATTGCGTGTGTGTTCTTTTCATGAACCACACCCAGTGTCATTGCATGTGTGTTCTTCTAAACAAACCACATAAGGATCCACCAGTGTCACTGCATGTCTGTTCTTTTCATGAACCACATAAGGATGGGCCCACCAGTGTCATTGCATGTCTGTTCTTTTCATGAACCACACCCAATGTTAGTGCATGTCTGTTCTATTCATGAATCACACCAAGTTTCACTTCATGTCTGTTCTTTTCATGAACCACATAAGGATCTACCAGTGTCATTGCATGTCTTTTACTTCCATAAACCACATGTGGATCCACCGGTGTCATTGCATGTGTGTTCTTCTAAACAAACCACATAAGGATCCACCAGTGTCATTGCCTGTTTGTTCTTTTCATGAACCACATAAGGATGGGCCCACCAGTGTCATTGCATGTCCGTTCTTTTCATGAACCACACCCAGTGTCAGTGCATGTCTGTTCTATTCACGAACCACACCCAGTTTCAGTGCATGTCTGTTCTTTTCATGAACCACATAAGGATCTACCAGTATCATTGCATGTCTTTTACTTCCATAAACCACATGTGGATCTACCGGTGTCATTGCATGTCTGTTCCTCTAAACAAACCACATAAGGATCCACCAGTGTCATTGCATGTGTGTTCTTCTCATGAACCACACCCAGTGTCATTGCATGTGGTTCTTCTAAACAAACCACATAAGGATCCACCAGTGCCATTGCCTGTCTGTTCTTTTCATGAACCACATAAGGATCCACCAGTGTCATTGCATGTCTGTTCTTTTCATGAATCACAGCCAGTGTCATTGCATATCTGTTCTTTTCATGAACCACACCCAGTGTCATTGCATGGGTAGCCGTTAGACCGAGTCTTCTAGAAGGCATGCCCTAACACGGTTGTTCTGCTTGACGATTGTTACATACCGTTCGATTAGGGCGCTTGGACGATTGGGATGGTCTTCGTGAGAGCGATCCGCGAGTAGGATGTTCTGCGGCATGATTGGCCATGCTTGCTTTGGACAAACTGGCAACACCGGGCGCTCCCCTGTTTTGATTGTCACGTCTCACGAGTTCAGTGGGCCACATCCCAGTGTCACGTCCCCATTACTTCTCTTCCTCCCCGTACTTCTCTTCCTTACCCTCGAAGCCACTTTCCCCACTTCACTCCCATCCTGCCGTAGCCGCGAGCCGACGGCGCGTCCATCCCAATCCCCTCTCCGGCAGCCACCCCCCCCCCCCACCCCTCTAGCCATGGGTTCAAGGGGAGACGGCGAGGAAACGCGTCGTGACGACAGGGACGGTGATTTCGATGTGAGTGGTCTCATCTCTATTTCTATCATCTGTGGCCAGTTATCTATTTTTTGAGCTAGATCTAATCTGTTTACTCATGCGCGTATGATGTGTTAGGCCAACCAGACGATGTATGACTCCGACTATCACGGTTTAGAGGATGAAGACAGTCCTCTGGTATGTAAACATGGATATGTGCCCGCTAAATTTGTAGCCTTCGAAGGACGAAACGCAGGTAGGAGGTTTCTACGGTGTCAAGGACATCGTGCAATGATGCAAGGCGGAAGTTGCGGTGTTGTCAAATGGGTAGATCCAGAGTGGCCCAAATCGATGCAGAAAACACTAGACAAACTATGGGAAATGACTGTCGAGTTGAAAGAATCCGTATTCAGCTCACTTCTTGACAGTGTTGAGATGAATCTATGGGAACCAGTTGACACGACCAAGCATAAGCGAGATCTCAGGTGGGTGCAAGACAAGGTTATCAAAGTCGAGAAGGATAGGGACGCGGCGTTGGCCCTGAAGGCTAAAGCAAAGCAAGAACTGACTCAAGCAAGGAACGATCTCCACCAGGCCAAAGTCCTGCAGTACACAACTACGAGTATTGACAAGTGCATGAGGAAAAATGCAGAGAAACAATTGAAGCTTTGCAAGTAAGATGCTAAAAGGAAGGAGCAGACAATTCGATCCTTGCTCTCGCAGGAAGATGCGCATCGGGCCAAGATTAGGAAGATCAAGGAGATGTGTGATAACTAGTTCTATTTAGCTTAAGCTCCGTGCCTTTTTAAGTTGTAATATTTGTACTTGTTGACCTAGCGGTCTGAACTATTGGTCCCGGATTCCAGGGAGGAAAAAATTGCTCTGACGCCGCATTAATTTGTGGAAGAATTTGTGATTTAGATCAATTTCTGCCTCGATTTAGATCTCTGTCCCGGATTCGGAACGTAACCGTGGACCAAAGACACCTTTTCTACTAGTGTATTCTAACACTGGTGGTTTGTTTAAACGTAATCTACGAGGATTGTGCCGCATGCAAATGGCACAACCACAATTTATAAAGTGGAAGCACGTACACCCAGTTACTGGAGATCCGGGAGCTTCGCCAAATGCAGGGCATGCAGGAGCAGAGAGGCAGTGAGATAGACGGGATCAAGATTAGACCAGAAAGTGGTACCCATTTCTTCCTCATCTGGGCATTATCGGTGAGAACATTGCTGTTTATGTTGCCATATCGTTGTGCAGCATCTGAAATAAGTTGCTGCTTCGTGGAGTGTGGCAGCTTAAATAATTTATTTATGTGCCACTTACATTCCGTCGTATTTGGAGACCTCCTGCCCCTCAGCAATCGTGAAACCGGTGGATCATTGTTTTCAGATAGCAGTGGCACAATCACAATTTCGGATTCAACTACCGACTCGGAGAACGTGGGTAGATTATTTCGTCTAGCAACATGCCACACACAGAGCGATCAGAATTTAACAGAATTACATATATAGGTTCAAGTTCAACACATTACTATGCATCTTCTTCCGCAGCCTGGGTGCCAAGCCTTCACGTCCAATGGCTTCTTCATTTCCTGCCTTCTTCCTCTTCCTCGGTGCCAATTTTCTTAGCTTCACGTACTCTGCATCGCCGGGACAATGGGCACCAGAATCATGTCCAGCATCATCTTTCCACTCGTTTTTAATTTCTTAGGGCAGCAAAATGACTGACCCGGCAGTCATGTTTCTAACCATGCGGCGCTTCCTGTCAAAGAAACAAGACTGTTGCATAACTGCTCAATATCTACAGAGTAAATAAAACAAAAATTACAATTCAGCACAAACATGCGAACCCCAAGCAACCTTTGCTTACTAGGAGCTAATTGCGTTCGAGCAACCACCCTGTCCAAGAATAGAAGGGCGACTCCCAGTTGCAGCAGCTTCTACATCCAGTACATCACAATTCAGCTCAAACATGCAATCCGAAGCATACCTTTTCATCAACCCAATTAGCTGACTGCCACACGATATAGGAACATGGATGCCACGTTCATCCATGAAGCTGAACTTTGCAGTCTGCTTCAGTCATACTTCAACATGATTACGCAGAGCAGCAACCATACCAGATATAGTGCAGATCTACGTAGGCGCTTCTTCCATCGTGAAACAATGGTGTCCATACCTGTTGCCCTTAGAGTCGTACCTATAGAGGACTACAGTAACCAGGTAAGGGGGGTCCGTGCAGATCCCACTTGATAGAAAACTGTGGACAAAATATGTTTGTCAGCGATGGGCTAACAAACAATTTGAGGTTCAGTAGCCAGCTAGCAGTTGTAACTAGTGTGAATAGCAAAGAGAAGGGTAGATCACCTGCTTGTAGACAAAACTTCTTCTTTCTTGATAGTAGAATTTGCCATCCTCCGAGATGCTCGGCTTGTCGGCGGCGGAGGCGGGCTAGAGCCTCGCAATGACAAAGATGCGCCATTGGAGCTGATATCGGCCGATCAAGAATCGGGCGCAGCAACTTGGCCCCGGAAGTCAAATGTCCGAAGGGATCGTCCTGCCTGGAGGGTGGATTTCGACGCCGCCGGTGCTAGGGGAAAGCTAGGAATGGATTTGTGAAATTGGTCAACACATCCAATCCACTTAGCTGCTCGATTTGCCTAAGAGGTTGCCGCATTGGCGCCCGCGTCACGGACAGATAACCGACATGTGGGTCCCAACCGTCTACTTCACGGGGCGGTTTAACGGAATGTTTGTTTTTGGAAGGGGTGAGATGAGTTTGCCTCGAAATGGCCCCTCTCAGTAGTTGGCGGCCCAACTTTTCGAAACGCAGTAATTTCAGGCAACTTAGGTACCGCCATGCGATGGCCTGCCAACTTTGGTACCGCAAACAAACAAGCCCCCAATTGGAACCCCTTTCATTGGAGGCGTTCATAGCACATAACAACCACTGGTATGATCGGGGCACGCTCGTACTGTTCGCCCGTACTACCCACCATCGTCTCCATTATATCAATACAAGCAACTTTCATGAAGGGGAAACAACGAAAACAGAACACAACCACCACAAACTCATCCAGAAGGAGAGAGATCAGATCTAAAGAAGGAGAAGAACACCGTCTCATTCTTCGACGATCTCTAGCCTCCACACCATCCACTCCACCATCATCTCCATTGTTACTTAGAGAGACAGAGAGAAATTGGCACTTGTAAGATTAGGGTTTGATACTTTGATCTACCTTTGGTTTGTATTTGATTCGATCTTCAACTAGTATTGTGGCTTGCTACGATAACTCTAAGATGATTTCCATTTGCAATACAATTATGCCTTTGATTTATCTTATTCTCATGTATGAGTAAATCCCCATAGGTGTGGGAGACGTAGGGGATTGATGAGATGTGTTGTGCCTTTTTTTAATTCCGTCCATTCGTGATCGTTGTAGTGTTTATTAAATTGTGAGAATGATTATTTATGTTCACCTAATGCTTATTATGTAATTTAAGGGCACAAGTAACATGATCCAGAGATCTCATAGGTATGAGCTTGTATGCTAGCGAATCGGCGACCCCCGAGTGACACGGTCGATATCAATGAGGAGCTAGTATTACTCAAGGACAATTAGGAACCATCAAGATTAAAGCCTTGATCCGGTCGGAAGACCTTAATTAATGTGTTGACCATTGCCGTGGTAACAGGTAGACGGATCATTAAAACTAGGAAGAATTGGCCATGAGGACTTCCAGTTGGTTTATGGGTTGCTTTCCTACTCACTTACAAATAAGAAATATCACAATCACATATTCCATTTTATTCATCTAGCACTTTCATTATTACCATGAAATGTTTCTCTCCGCGCCTAATTTCTTATCTGCTGGATTTCTCGTCTTTACTTTTATGTTATCTAATCCTTGTTTTTCCTTACACAAGTTTCCTCTATTATTCACTCACCACTTTCCACCTTCAACAATTGTAGTCAATCCACTCAAGACCAGTGACACCTTGAGTGCGACAAAAATGCCATATAAAACACTTACCTAGGTTCCTTATTGGGATCGATATAAAAACTGGAATTAATACTTCCACAAAAACATGATCTCACAAACATGTGCACTTGCAGGCCATCATTACCCAATATAGTAAAGGGTAAGGAAGATACCCAAGTTAATTCTATCGCTACCAATGTTAATTTTATAGATCGCACCCCTTATAATCCTGCTTGGAAGAACCAAAATTTTGCTTCTAATGTTCAAAAACATTATCCTAATCCTGCAGGAGCTCCTTACAATAATTATGATAATCATAACGGAGCAAATCATGGCAATCTCTCGTTGAACAAAATGTTAGAACCTTTATGCAAGCTCAAACCAAGCAAAATAATATGCTTATTAAAATCACGGAGAACCATGAGAGTAGTATAGGTAAATTATCTAACCAAGCCGTTGCAATTAGAAATGATGTGTAGGCTCTACAAGAAAGGACAAAGACCATGGATGCTCAATTGGGCAATGTATCTGAGAGCCAAGCTCTCATACTAGCAAAGTTTGTTGGAAAGCCTGAGCCAAAACCGATAGAAGACCTCAAGATGATGAGGGTGGAAATGAACGAAGAGAAGCCTAAAGAGCTGGATTATAGCAATGCACCAACACCTGAATACACCATGGAAGATCTATTAAAGATGGTCACCATAAAGAATCCCAGTCTAGAACAAGGTAATGATGTTATGTACCAACAATTTATTCAACAATTAGCGTATAAAGTTTGAGATTTAGAATGGAGTATAAGAGACTAGATGATAAGCTTCCTGCTAAGCTAGATGTTATATTTGAGCCCACCATTAAAATTAAAATTGGTATAATGAGATAGTTGCACTTTGTGATCTTGGTGCAAGTATCTCAACAATTTCCAAAAGTCTATTTGACAAGTTAAACTTGGGGCCTTTTGCAACCACTGAATTGAGACTCCATCTTGCCGATTCAACTTATAAACAAGCTGTTGGGATAAAATAAAACATAGTTGCTGAAATTAAAGGAAGTCCCGCTCTTATTGATCTTGTTATAGTGGACATGCCTGAAGATCCATGGCACCTATAATTCTAGGTAGGCCATTCCTAAGAACTATTAAAGCTTTAATCAATCTACATGAAGGGAATGTGAGAATAGGACTATCGTCTAGAAATCATTTTATAGTCCACTTCCCTAGAAAGAAGAAGGCCAAATCTAATAGTGATGATGATGGTATAATTACACTGAAAGCCAATTACTTTGGAGTGGGTGTTCCACTCACAAAACCTAAATGATCACCATGTGAAATAAAAGTTTTTACTCTTGTATTAGTTTTGTTTGTTTTGTCTTTGTTTTGTTTTGTTTTTAATAAAGAGTGTTCAAGAAGTCCTTTGGAGAGAGGAGAAGAAAATAAGGTATTCCTTGATATTTTATTTACTAACACATGGCCAAAAAGGTATTGCCGATTTTTATGAAGTCTATTTGCTGTTATTTTTTCATTTGCTAAGATGTGTAAAGGCGTACAAAGATAGTAACCAAATTCTATAAGTTCTGTAGCTTACTGGCCACTTAACAACCACTAGTACGACTGAGAGACCCCGTACAGTGCATCCGTACCACATCGAGGCTCTAGAAAATAGAAATATTGATTTTTGCTGCAAGACTCAATAGTTGTAACGACCACTGGTACGACCGAAGGCGGTCGTACCACCCGCCCGTACCATACCCTTGAGCAAAGCATTAGTTTTCAAGCAAACATACTGCACGCATAACGACCACCAGTACGGGCACGCGCGACCGTACCACGCGCCCGTACCAATTGTGCCACCAGAAGGAGTCCTTTGACCCCAAGGTATGCACTCGGTACGGGCGGGCTCCGTTCGTACCGCTCGCCAGTACCACGTACTCGACTGCCATATCATCCTAGGAGGAGGTAACCCTAATTTTCCAAACACAAAAATTTCTATTTCTTCTACCTCCAAACTCCAAACCACCTCCATTGGATCTTCAATTTTATTCAATCTTTCTTCAATTCCTCGCACCCAATCAATCTAAGGTATGTTTCTCCTCTGATCCCCAACTTATTTGCATCAAAACTCTGCTCAATCTTTCACCATTATCAATCTAGACTTAGGTCTTGTTCTTGAGCATGCTTAGTTTTGTTTTTAGAGGAGTTTATTTTGTAACAAGTATAGAGGATCATTTATGCTATCTTTATATTGGACTAAACGTAACATTT
This sequence comes from Avena insularis, assembly GCA_023614405.1. Taxonomy (NCBI): domain Eukaryota; kingdom Viridiplantae; phylum Streptophyta; class Magnoliopsida; order Poales; family Poaceae; genus Avena; species Avena insularis. The sequence continues at coordinate 302,564,671 of CM042692.1, read as the reverse complement.
TGTATTTATTTTGTTTTAGATGAACACGAGGAGTCGTACATGTGTGATGGCTGCGAAACAAGCCGCACCACCCATTGATACGTTGATCCCCGAGTCACTTGGTATCGAGTTCACCGATGAATGGTAGGGTTGGATAAGGAGATACCAATGGTGCATGAGGAAGAAATGTGCCCTTTCTCGCAGCAAATATAGCAAGTTCTTTTCTTGCCGTCTTTCTTTTTGGGTGAAGCAACACCTTGAGGAAGAGCTTGAGTCTTCTTGGGAGGGGGCCCATCTCTAACAAGAGGTAGAGCTTGAGGCCGCTTCCCTTGTTGCTTCTTGCTAAGGGGCTTCTTCTTTAATGGGCAGGACTTAACATGATGCCCTTCTTCCTTGCACTTGAAGTAAACAATGTTGGCAGGATTCTTGATTTGATCTTGGCAATTGTTCTGGTTTCCCTTGTGCTTTAACTTGATATTGGACTTGTTCTTGATATTGGACTTGTTCTTGATATTGGACTTGTTCTTGATATTGGACTTTTTCACACTTAAGATGTTGTTGAGTGTGGCCTTCCCTTTATGACCCTTTTCAAGTCATTCTTCAAATAAGTGACTTGAGCCTTGAGCTCTTTAATTTCCTATACATGGTTAGTGTGAACAACAGTACTAGAGGAAGTGGATGCTACATTGTTAGAGCAACAAGGCATGAAATGTAATTCATCACAAGATGTAGCAATGGCATGAGTGGATGAATTAAAAGGACTAGCACATGGCAATATGACATTTGGAGTAGAAGTAGTGCTAATGTCCACATGAGGCTCATTAGATGTTACCTTTGACATAATAGCCTCATGAGCTAATTTTAGCGTATCATGGGAGACTAGAAGATCCTCAAGAGAGCTTGACAACTTACCATGACTTTCTTCCAAGATCCCATACTTGCTAGTTAGCAAAGCAAGTTGAGTCTTTAGCTCAACATTCTCCTTCAAAATAGATGCTTCACAAGAAATAGAGTTAGTAGCACAAGCATCATAATTAATTGCAAGAGGTGAGGGCAACTTCGAAAGCTCTTTTGAGTAAGAGGCTTTAAGTTGCTCATGTGACTCAGTGAGTTTGGTGAGCTCACCCTTGATGACCCTAGAGCCATTTTTGTCGTGCTCAAAATCCTTAAGGAGTTTCGCATAAGCAACTTGAAGCTCATCATTTTTACTTTTGAGATCACTTGCCACCTTAAGACCTCTATCATGAGATTCCTTCACTCTAGACAGCTCTAGAGCAAAAGTCTCCTCAAGATATTCCTTAGTGGTTTGTTTCTCTTCAAGATATTCATTTAGATTTGCAATTTTATTAGCATACTCACACTCAAGGCTACTCATTTTATCAATGGTGTTATCATGCTACTCAATTTGTGCATCTAACTTATCAATATGTTCTTTGCTCTTAGTAGAAAAGTCCAAGATTTCAACGAAGCTAGAGCAAGCAATATTATTCTTAACAAGAGCATGATAAACAATCTCACCCTTTTCATATAAATCATCAACATCCAACTCTTCTTCCTCATTATCCTCATCCTCATTATCACAAGAGGTATGGGGTTCCAAAGTAGGAGTTACCTTTGAATCCCTAGCCATAAGGCATAGATGGGTACCATGAGATGATGATAATGATGATGATGATGAATTATTTGAAGCTTCATCAAGATCTTGTCTTGGCCAATTCATTTTCCTCTACATGGTTAGCAACACAAGCACTAGAGGAAATAGAGATATTTTTAACATGGCAACAAGACAACACAAGCATATCATCATAAGATTTATTCAAGCCATTTCTACATGATATGCAGGGACTACCAACACAAGCATATAAGGAGTTTTTGGTGCTACAAGTGTTAGGGTCCAACGATAGACCATTGCAACTAGATAGGGATGAAGGATGACTAATAGTAAGCTCACTATCCACATTGCAATTTCTATCACCACGCACCATATCATTACCTTGTGAAAAATCACATGTTGGTGAAGTGGTAGAAGATGAGAACTCATCTCGACCGGAAGTGGAAGCAACATAATCATCCTCAAGAATATTGGACACAGCATATTTATCTTCAAGTTTTGTCCATAACTCATGAGCGCTCAAAAAAGGAATGATTGAAGATGTAACTACATAGCTCAAAGCATTAACAAGCACACTAGAAGCTTGAGCATCAAGATATAAGTTTTTCTCATCCTCGCAAGATAGATTTTTGAAATCCATAGGAGTAGAAAAACATATATCTACAATACGCTCCAAATTTGGGTTCATGTCTGAAAATGAATAAGCATACGCATTTTCCATATATCATAATTTGTGACATCGAATAAGAACATTTCATTATGCACTCATACCCTAGCCGACATATTTACTCTTAAGGCGATGAAGCCTAAAATGAGATATCGGGCTCTGATACCAATTGAAAGGACAAGGATGTCGCCTAGCGAGGAGGGTGAATAGGCGGTTTAAAACTTTTACGAGAGGGGCTCAACAAAGGCGGAATTAAAATAGTGTTTACTTTGTCAAGCACAAAACCTAGAAGAACTAGGGTTCACCTATGTGCATCAAAAACTTATGCTAAGCAAGACAAGCAACTATGTGATAGGAAGATATAGACTTCAAGCATGAAGGCTATCACAAAATAAGGTGCATAAGTAAGAGCTTGGGTATAGAGATAACCGAGGCACATGCAGACAACGATGTTTACCGAGTTCCTCCCAGCAATGGAGCACGTCTCGTTTGGAGAGAGGGTGGTTTCAAACCATCAATGCCACAAAAGTCCTCCCTTGTTATCCGGTGAATCTCGCCCCGACGGATCGATCCACACTTCCACTATTGATGCATTTGTCGGTGGCAATCCAGAACCTCTCACAAGATTGGGGCACTTCTCCACAACTCAATTTGAGTCTCCCAACAAACAAGCTTGGGGAAATCTCCACAACTTAATTGGAGGCCCCAAGTAATCCACCAACCTGTAAAACAACTAAACCGTCTAGGGTTCCAAGAACCCAAGAGTAAAAAGCTTCTCACTTTCACCCAATCGAATCCTCACCGAGAACTCAAACCGATGCACAAAATTGCAAGAATACAAGAAGTGATCAAGTCCTTCTCTCCCAAATTCCACTAAATCTACAAAAGCTTATGGGGAATAAGAGAGGAAGAACAATGGAGGAAATTCACAAAAGAATCCAAGATCTAGATCCAAGATGTTCGCCTCACTAAGAGGAGAGGTTGATTGGTAGAGTTGTAGATCTAGATCTCCTCTTTCAAATTCCTAAAGAATATGTAAGAATCATAGGAGACATTGAGGGATAGCAGGCTCAAGAATGTTAACAATATAGGGGAAAACTTGCAAGAAAGGTTAGGGAACCATGGGGGAAGAAGGGCCCCTTAAATAGGTCCCTAGAAATCCAACAGTTAGGCCCAGGAATCGCTCGGTCCGGAGTCTCTGAACTAGGACCGGAGTCTCTAGTGTACCCTGGCCAAACGGGGACAAACTGGAGAACAATCTGTACGCGGTCCGGAGATAGACCGGAGATTTAGTCCAGAATCTTCAGTCTTACAAAAACTGGCAGAAAGACCAATACGAAAACAACCATAACTTTTGCATCCGAACTCCGATTTTGATGATCTTGGTCTTGTTTTAAAGAGGACAATAAGCTCTATAAGATCATACAAAAAACCATCATATTACAGCAAGGGAGGATGGAACCAAATGACGAAAGGTTTAACCTCTCTCAAAAAGACAAACCGGTAAAACCTCCAACATCGAAAACGCAATAGAGAACGCATATGAAATCCATTTTCAATGAACTTGAGCTTGTCATGAAGATTAACGCAAGCTCTAAATCCTCTCATGGATAAGAACCAAATAAGAACCAAAAAATATGATTCCAAGTATGCAAAGGTTTGAGCTCTCTCCGAAGGATATGATCAAGTTACTCACTCGAGAGCCCCTCTTGATAGTATGGTTACCTATCCTATAAACTGGTCTCCCCAACTAACACCTTGATACTGGTAAGAAAGAAACAATATCAAGAACATACCTTTGCCTTAAGCATATTCCACTTGAGCTTGATGATAATGAGCTTGTCCACCTCAAGATGGAACACCTTTCTTGACTGCGCTAGCTTTGTGAAGTCTTGCAAATTGCTCCCCCATACTCACTATGGAAGACCTTCTCTTTTGGGCATATCATCTTCCCATATCCATGATAATCATAGGATGGAAAGCTTCAAGCAAATGATCTCTTCGAGGTGGCTCATTTTTAACTTGCACATCATTTCTTCTTTCTTCATTATGTTGGTGTCTTGAAGGTACATAAGAGATATCACTCCAACTTTATTCTTCAAGACACACTTGCTATAGGATCAACTCTTTATAGACCGTTTTCTTCCTGTTGGGGAAATATTACATCGGAGACTCCGGCCTGGAGACCGGAGACTTCGGTCTACAAACATCTCACACCGGAGATTCCGGTCCTTCTCTGGACAGTCTCTAGACCCCAATCAGAATGACCCGGGCATGTTTTCGAGGGTCACACCGGAGACTTGCGCTGAAACTCCGGATGGGGACACCGAAGACTCCGAATGGAACACCAGAGACTTTGGTCCTTGCATACCGGAGATTCCGGTCCATCTCCGGACAATCTCCAGATCACTCATTGAAACCTTGGTCAACACTTGATCTTCTTCACTTTCTTCTTCTCCCAACATTGAAGCCAACATATGGTTCAAGCATTGCCTATGGAAAAATCCTACAAGTAAAACTCAATACAAACATAAGTCCATAAAGATTGTCATTAATTACCAAAATCACACATGGGGGGCACACATGCACTTTCAATATCCCCCATTTTGGTAATTGATGGTAATCCCTTTGAGAGGGTTTATATAAGGAATTAACCAAATAAAACATTGTGCTAACATCAAATACAACACAAGTATGTAATATTAGTACAACCACAATATAGAGCAAACTCCCCCACAATCTATGCACGTGTAGATGAACTTGAATTTCATTGCATATATTGCCAACCATTACCAGTGGTGGATTTTTCTCTATATATATTCAAGATGCCATGCAACACACTAAGATGCAAAGCACGCAAGGAAAGTGTTTAAGTACAAAAATCAAAACACACAACCAAATTCCCGGAAACCCTCTAAAAATTCTCCCCCACTGGCATCCATTGCCGAAATGGGTGAAAAACTTTAGAAGGCCAATTTAGTGGGAGTTCCTCCATATGGTCTGCATTTCTCAAAATATGAGTAGAATCAAATGCACATATCTAGTGATGAATACCAGGAGGAAATCAAACTAAACTGAGGATCCAAAGATTGCAAAGAAATAAAATGGTTAAGAGGCATCAATGAATGAAGCAAGTTATCAAAAGATCCAAAGAACCACTTCACAAAAGGAAGATACCAAAAGAAATATATATATTATGATAAGATCGACATGAGACTGATTTAAATAATATGAGGAGACTCCCCAAAGTTTGTGCACAAATTATAATTTGCATTTGAATACAATATGCATAACATGGCATCCTCGTTCCCTCTATATCATTTAAACCATGAGCATGAGCAAGATAGAAGATATTATGATGCGAGCAAATGAGTGTTTAGATGAAAATAAGAAGCTCTCCAAAGTTCATGCACAACAAAGTGCACAATTATGGAATCCTATCTCCCATAATCAAAAAAACACCAAACAAGAACAAGAAAGCAACTACGTGTTCTTAGGTACATTAGGAAAGCTCCCCAAGGTTTATGCACCAAATATAATAATTTCTTTGAATGCAAAGTGCATAAACATGGTATACTTGCTCCCCCAAACTTACATAACAACACAAATGCATGAGAGATCAACTTCCTTAACGCTAATGAGTCCCAAAAGATGCAAATGAAGGGGTCAAGCACCCAAAGTAAAACTTTTGGAGCCACCAAAGAATAAATAGGAGCACAAGGTGGACCTCAAAGCAAAAGGATCAACTAGAGATTTTATCCATAATCATGTGTATAAGTTTCTAGGTAGACAACAATCACTAAGATATACATCTACAAAGAAACATGTGCATACAAAACGGATACTCAAGAATGAACAAGATATCCAAAGAAAATTCATACATAATGCCAGTAAGATTTTTGCTAGAAAGCATGGCCAAAGGCTCAAATTTATCTTATTGAACATCAATGACCTTCAAACAACAACAAATACATGACAACTATCACAAGGGAACAAGCGATAGTTGGAATGCATTGGGAAAGGCAACAAGTATCATAAAGAACAAATAAACCTTGCAAATTCATCCATATAGTACATGAGAGAAATTGACGAAATGATTGGCAATAGAATTGCTAGATTGGCATATGTGGGATTGGTGAATCATAAAAATGATTTTTATATACTACCCGAAATATGCATTCATCTCAACTTACTCATATAATAATAAGGATAGAATAAAATCTTGCAAGAACCACAATAAAAGTAACTAAAGGAAATCATGTCATGATGCAACCACAAAGGTTGGATGCTAGAAAAGTATGCATGAGCGGGATACTTGTTACCGAGATACCATTGGTAGGATGTAGTAGATATGAGTTTGTTGATCATCCTAGCTTGCCTCCAATTATCATTTAGTCACCACATCTTCTTATTATTGAGACAAGCATCTAATGAATCTCCAATGTACCTAAAACACATTCAAGTACACAATGGTCCCAAAACTCATTGGGTCTAAAGTAGTTAGATACACTACAATACATAGGACAAACTCCACAAAAACATGTGCATATTGATATGAAATTGAATTCCATGCACATCTTAGCCAAAATAGGATTTGGTGGAGTTTCACCTATATATTGGATCAAATAAAGCAAGCATACCATAATATATAAATTTAGTAAATATGCATGCACAAGACTTTCAAGAACCAAAAGGAGATATAGTTTGAACAAAAACACCAAGAAATCCAAAAAGGCACACCTAAGTGTGACACGACTAATGGTTGTCCAAAATATATCAAAGACCAAATCAACACATAATAGACCCCAAGTTCAACAAATGAATGAGGCAAAAGCAAAAGAGCAAAAAGGATAAACAAATAAAAATGCTCAATGATTTTATCTCATTCAAATGGTTAAATAGAAAACAAGGAATGAGAAAATCAACTCCAAAAAAATTACCAATAAAAAAATGGTTCCAACAAAAGAATCAAACTATCAACACTTTTCAAAACGGCGCAAAGTACCAAAGAAAAGATTTAACTTCCAAAGACACAAAACATGGTATGGATCAAAACATGTCATGAAGAAGCATAAAAGGAGTGTTCCAAATAATATAGGAGAACTTCCCCATGATTAGGGCATTATTTAAGATTTTGCATTTGAATACAAAATGCACACATATCAGATCATCAACTCTACCTAATTCAAATAGACCACTAGACGGTTTCAAGACAAAGAAAGATCCATAAGAGTCGAGGAAGACATGGGAGACAAAATAAAACAAATTATTGGTAAGAGATAAGGCAAATAAAGCAAAAGCCAACATGAACATGATCAAAAAGATCTATCACTTATTGTAGTACTCATTTATCAAGTACAAGGAATATGCAACTATTTCCGGGTGGTAGATATGTAGGGGTTCCGCGCATAAAAATAATAAATTTTACTCTACGCCCCTGAACCCCTGAAGCTGCCAGGACCTATCTATTAGTAATACAGTAACGGGAGGGGCTTTTCGCGAACTTCCCCTTGAAGACCGAAAAGCGTTGTCAACGCTCAGGAGAGCGTGGTTGATGTAGACGAGCCGAAGCCGACCTCAAGGTCGTGATGAAGTCCTTGCGCTCCTTCTGGCTCCAACGACTTGAGCGCCTCAAGTGCGACACCTCACGGGGAGTTACACACGTCTGGTGCCTGATGATGACTCCCGCTTCCCCGATCCAGCAGCAGTTGTGGAAGTAGAGCTCCCGGATCCGAATCCCGCGTGATTGGCTCATGGTGAAGATGTCTCTCGCCATGTGATCCGGACTTGGGACCACGGTCACGAGAGAGAGGGGGGAGAGAGAAAATAACAATTAGAGGTCCTCCCAAAAGTGGGGAGACATTTATTGATTATTGGGTGTATTTTCTAGGCCAAATACCCCACTTTATATAGGGGGGGGGAGGTACTACCTCCCCTCAAGTCCCGGGGTGGGACTAAAGGAGAGGAGGGGGTGGGGTGGCCGCTGGCCAGCCCCTAGTGGGCCCCGCGGGGGGGCAAGGCCCAGCCGGCCTCCCCCTTGGTTCCTCTCCCCTTTCTCCTTTCCCCTAATGGGCCCTCTCCCTCCGGAATTGGCCCATTAAGCCTTTTGACCTTTTAATTGATTTTATCTTTATTAAATAATTATGAATAAATGATTAAATCAATATTTAATCATTCACATATTATCTAATCTCCATGGCCATGGAACACCTTCCACCTCCACTCCGGACATCTTTCGGACTTACCGAAACCCTTCCGGTTTTCTCCCTTCTTTTCTTCGGCAATTCTACCGATCCTATAAACACTCTCTAAGCATCATCAAGCCCTTAAGCGTGATACCCCACGGTTCGGGAACACTCCAGACATGGTCGGGACACTCCCGCACCAATGATCAACAGAGGGACCTAGATGGCCATGTGACCCCTACGCATTCCACGAAGATCTTTCTTCGTTTGAACCGGGACAGTCATGTCTTATTCCCTTTGTCATTCGATACTTGCATTGCCCGAGACCTGATCAATGACATCACCATGTCGCGTTCAATCTCGTTACTGAACAATGCTATTTGACTCGTTCCGACAAGTGATATCCTCGTGATCTAATCACACGTTGCGCAGCTATTGGATATAACCTCTCCGAGTGGGCCCTTGAGTATCTTCTTGTCACATGGACGAACAAATCCCTGTCTTGACATATATTGCCTCTACGGTTTCCTCCGAATACCTGAACACACCTTTATAACCACCATTTTACCAGATGGCGTTTGATGTTATCTAAGCATTCTCGGGAGACAGTGATTGATATAGCCTCACGGTCTAAGGAATAGTCTACGAGGATCCATTTCTAATCATCATAACTTGAACTTCGTGACATGATCGAATCACGATGTTTAGGTTGGGTATTGGTTCATCATCTCATTCTCAGAATGAGATGACCTCATTTCAATCGGCATAAATGCCACATGATCAGGAAACATGATCATCTGTTGACCAATGAACCAGTGACTAGAGTTTCACTGGGAACCCCTGGTTTGTTTGTATATCACACGTGTATTGATGTTTCCACTCAATACAGTTATAGCATGATATAAAACTTAATCATAAACTATATGAAATATGATAATAGTCCTTACTACTATTTGTCTCTAGGGCATATTTCCAACAGTCTCCCACTTGCACTAGAGTACAAATACACTAGCTGCATTTGTTCTCAATTATTGGTACCATATAACCGGTGCCTAGAACATGCTTGCTCATGGAAGAGGTTGAGTCTTAGGTCTGTACTTTACAGTCCCAAATCCTTTGCAACTTACTAATGTCACTTTGATTTACATTAATATTCTATCATCACATGACAAAGATCTGTGTATGCATCGTTGCTATGGCGTGAGCGAGGCTGATTCCAGGAGCCTACAGTGACGTTATATCAACCTCGAGGGCTTTCTCATGGGCACTGTGCCCTGGGACACATTATTCTACGTTAAAAGCGAATTAGCCTCGCCATAACATTATACAACACTTTAGATGGTACCCTTATATATTATTATAAATGTATTCATCAAAACACTAGTGCACTCTGTGCAACTTTTGATGTTTTGTTCACCTCGCTTCCTATTTGACTCTAATTGGTATCTACAGGAGTTTCCAACATATTCCCTTATAACATAACTCTTTATGCTTTTAAGATATGTCATCCTTTATGGATTTGGAAAATGTATCCACAGTTCTCTACTAGACACTATGGACAAACTTAGCTCAACGTTCTGTGAATTGAACTTGATCACTTTCAAATGTTCCTTATTTGGATCACATATTATGCTAAGTTAGCATCATGGTTTTCTAAGATAGAACCTATGTCTTAACATAGTGGATGATGGTCATCCTATTCTTTCTTTCAACCAGTGATGTCTAACTTAATGCTATTCCTAATTTGAGTTATCAAGGACCAGTTCCTTAATTAACTTCTATTCTGAAAATCCCTTTCAGAATCTCTTAAGGAATATTACATAATATCATAATACACTTATTATCAACTTCTACATCTTATAAATCATTATTTATAAGTATTTGCGCTTTCATCCTTAACTTACTTAAGAACTACTCCTATAAGCTCCCACTCAAACTATGTTGCTAACATATTTGGGTACGAGTTAGTACTCTTACTCAAACTATGTTCCTACATATTTGAATTTGAGACTTATGTTGCTCCCACTTAAAAATATGTCAATCACATATTGTTTAAGGAAGCCTTTCATAGCTCCCACTCAATTTTATGCAAATTGCATGTCCACTCACTATTTTCAATAACTTCAAAATCTTTGATCAAATATCAAACTTGGAGATTTACTATAAGATACCAGTACTATTACTAGTTTTAAATCCACTAGACATTTAGCACACATGAATCAAATTCATTTGAATTTGTCCAATACTTGACAAATTGTGCTTTTGTCATTCACCCCCTTTTCCTACAATGGCTTTGCAGTCATTTGGGAAAATTCCAAGTAACTCCTTTTACTTGTGAGCTTCAGCAACGAATTGCTTTCTACTCTCAAGGGAAGTTTGCTTCTAGGATTTCTCATAATTTAGTTTACCATTATTTCCTTAGTAGCTCGTAGGTATGTCACATTTCAAAAGTCATGACAAATGACTCACAAATGTCTCCATACAAGATATGGATTTACATTTCGAATCCTACTTCTTATAGTGAAAAACAATAGTGGAGGGAAAAACACAATGATCAAAATCATTGATTCTTTCCTTCTGTGACGAGAATCATTCAGGAACATTGTCCATTGCGCTTCTCAACACTCTGATGCAGGGTTTTGAATCCTCATCGTGTTTTACACTAATTTCCATTTGCTCATAATTGAGAAACATCACTAGAAGTGAGCTTTCTCAAGAATGCACCAAAATCCAAGCAGTACGAATCTTGCTTTCCTTTTGGTTTGAGCTATGGATTTCGTATTCAATGAATACTCTACAAGGACTTATTCGTTATTGTTTTGGTTATATCGAATAACCCCAAAACTTTCACGAATTCTAATGGTTTTACTAATTCTAATTGAGTGCTAACTATTTCTAAACTAATGGTCTCTACATATACACTGCAATGATTTATTTGGTGCCTTCTATTCAACCCATTTTTGATATCTAATATCACATTGTGATGCTTTGTATTTTGACATTTCAAAACACTTTGCATTTCACAATTACTTTTATGTTATTCTTATAAAGATGAATTTCATTACTATTGATCAAATCGTAGTAATTAGATTCTCTTTTATACTTATACCCTTTGTTGATGAAACACTTTGATCAAATCAAATAGTTTCATATTCATGTTTCCTTTGGTAAACTTACTTTACACATTTAAACATTCATTTAATGATAATCACCATTTTTGTTAAAACACAATACATTGGATATGTATATACTTTTAACAATTCATTAAACACTTTGTATTCAAGTAATACATGGTGTTCAAGTTATTTCGCCGAACTTAGGCATGATTTATATGTGAAAAGAAATCAAATGACTTTCACATATTATCATATAACTTTGAATTTAAACAATGGTTTCATTCATTAATGAAATATCATTAAGTTGGGTATTTTAAACAAGGCATTTTTTAATGTTTTATAAATGTTCATGCTTTATCAATTAGTTTCAAACAATAAGGATAATTCACACATAATCAAACAAGATATGAACACGAATAGAAATCATTCATAAAAGCAGAACAACTGTTTGTTACAAACTCATATGAATAACCGTCTCACGAAGTGTGAGACATACTAAAGAAGTTCACAATCTCTTGATTACATTAATCATCCTAAAACAAAAACTAAGTGATAAATGTCGAGAAAGAGTGTCGTCGGCTATCATCATCATGCTTGCCATCAACACGCAACGTCACCTCCTCTCCAGCAAGCACCTTTATGCAGAAGGACCTGTTTTCACCAAAACAGAACAAGTATCAGATATATTTAACACAGCAATTGTGTTTGCAAGATTATAACATTTATAAAACTGTATATCAAATATATACCTTTGTCGTTGACGACCTGAGTGACATCTGGTTCAACCAACACATTCCTGAGATGTGTCATGAACCGGTGGAATTCCATTTCCATGTCGCTCCTCATTACGCAAGTCCTGACTTGTGCTTGGTAGCTTGGTGGCAGCGACCGCAACACATCAGCATTTGCGAAAGAGCCTGAAATCCAGACGTCTAGGAAGTATGCTGGCCTCATGTACACATCATGCATGTGTTGTAAGTGGCTGTCCAGTGACGAGTTCTCCTCCATCTTAACGGAGAGGAAGTCTCCCATCAACTCATGCTCCGAAATGCGTGTCTGATCCACGAAATGTGTCCTAAGATGTAGCATCACCGAACGAGGGTTGACATCACCCACGAAAGGCCACAGCTCATCCACCATTCCGAAACGCATCACAATTGAAATATAGGAGGCCATCTCCCGACGGAGATAGCGGTCTTTCCGCTCCTCTGGGGTCTCAAGGTCTATGGACGGATCCAGATCCATGCTGTCGAGTATGTAGTCGACCATGTCGTTCTCGCTAAGGAGAACATGGAGACTGGCAACCCAAATGGAGAAGTTCGATCCATCTAATCTGAGCTTCTCTCCTTCTAACCATTTAGTTGTCAACACGAAAGAGCCCATCTACATTTATAATTGCAAAAGGAATTTAGACTAAGTTTATAATTAAATGAGTTAATAATAACTCCACTTAGAAACACCTATCCCCAAAAGGGTTCCTAGTGATAACACGACCCCTATCAACCACATCTCCCCCGATCATCACGACCATCAATGTGGGTTCAAAGGTGGACGCTAAACGTTGATCACATCATTCATGCGAATCGTGCTCGATCTTTCGGCCATCCGCGTTCCAAGGCCATGTCTGTACATGCTAGGCTCGCCAACTCAACCTTAGTGTTTTCGTTGTGCAACATGGCTTGCACCCACTGTATGCGAACTTAGATATGTCTGACACCCAGGCCTGTAACCCTGGATCGCCTCATACCGAAGAACTTTCTTGGTGGTGCACACTAAGGGGGAACACAATCGTTGGTTATTTTAACAGGGATCATCTTATTAGGCTACCGTCGAGTATCTAATACTAGCACACAATAAGACATACAAACAATAACATTGAATGTAAATGCTATGTGATATGGTCCTTCACGTCGTGATCTCCATCCGCCGTCACCGGGTTCCGGTGCCAGGGTTCCGGCGCCGTAGGCACTAGGGTACCGGTGTCATTCTGGCGTGGTAGTTCGTCACCTTCGTGACTATCTACTACTATGCAACAAAAGGTAATTACTTTACCTTTGCCATAACCATATCACAAAGCAACTCCCGCTGCAAAACAAAGTTAGACGCTTCTACTTTATCTTTGCATGTTTTACGTGGCTGAATGGGCTTTCGCACAAGAACCGTTCTTACCTACGAACTTTTAGCACAACGCTGATCAAGTAGTTGTCTATACTACACCCCTTTCGGGGCCCTCCGTTGCAAATGGTATACCAACTAATGCGAGAGAGACAAACACCCCCTAAGCCAATTTATATGATACAAGTCGTATGTCAAGCGTGGACTAGTCTCGCGAATGAACGCGTAAAGTCGGTTGGGGGGCGCTTCCAATCATTGTTGCGGTATACACAAGTACACGTGGGAGGGTAACAAATAAAAGATCAACGCCCACACGCTGCATCTCGTGTGTTCTACCTGTACTAGCATTACTACGCATAGATCTAGCTCTGATACCACTGTAGGGGTTCTGCGCATAAAAACAATAAATTTTACTCTACGCCCCTGAACCCCTGAAGCTGCTAGGACCTATCTATTAGTAATACAGTAACAGGAGGGGCTTTTCATGAACTTACCCTTGAAGACTGAAAAGCATTGTCAACGCTCAGGAGAGCGTGGTTGATGTAGACGAGCCGAAGCCGACCTCAAGGTCGTGATGAAGTCCTTGCGCTCCTTCTGGCTCCAATGACTTGACTGCCTCAAGTGCGACACCTCGCGGGGAGTTACACATGTTCGGTGCCTGACGATGACTCCCGCTTCCCTGATCCAGCAGCAGTTGTGGAAGTAGAGCTCCCGGATCCGAATCCCGTAGCACGACGGCGCTCCGCGGTGAAGATGTCTCGTCACATGATCCGACTTGGTACCACGGTCACGAGAGAGAGAGGGGAGAGAGAAAATATCAATTAGAGGTCCTCCCAAAAGTGGGGAGACCTTTATTGATTATTGGGTGTATTTTCTAGGCCAAATACCCCACTTTATATAGGGGGAGGGGAGGTACTACCTCCCCTCAAGTCCCGGGGTGGGACTAAAAGAGAGGAGGGGTGGGGTGGCACGCGGCCCCTAGTGGGTGGGGTGAGGCAAGGCCCATCCGGCCTCCCCCTTGGTCCCTCTCCCCTTTCTCCTTTCCCCTAATGGGCCCTCTCCCTCCGGAATTGGCCCATTAAGCCTTTTGACCTTTTAATTGATTTTCTCTTTATTAAATAATTATGAATAAATGATTAAATCAATATTTAACATTCATTCACATATTATCTAATCTCCATGGCCATGGAACACCTTCCACCTCCACTCTGGACATCCTCCGGACTTACCAAAACCCTTCTGGTTTTCTCCCTTCTTTTCTTCGGTGATTTTACCGATCCTATAAACACTCTCTAAGCATCATCAAGCCCTTAAGCGTGATACCCCACAGTTCGGGAACACTCTAGACATGGTCGGGACACTCCTGCACCAATGATCAACAGAGGGACCTAGATGGCCATGTGACCCCTGTGCATTCCACGAAGATCTTTCGTCGTTTGAACCGGTACAGTCGTGTCTTATTCCCTTTGTCATTCGATACTTGCATTGCCCGAGACCTGATCAATGACATCACCATGTCGCGTTCAATCTCGTTACTGAACAATGCTATTTGACTCGTTCCGACAAGTGATATCCCCGTGATCTAATCACACGCTACGCAGCTATTAGATATAACCTCTCCGAGTGGGCCCTTGAGTATCTTCCCGTCACATGGACGGTCAAATCCTGCTCTTGACATATATTGCCTCTACGGTTTCCTCCAAATACCTGAACACACCTTTATAATCACCGTTTTACCAGATGGCGTTTGATGCTATCTAAGCATTCTCGGGAGACAGTGATTGATATAGCCTAACGGTCTAAGGAATAGTCTACGAGGATCCATTTCTAATCATTGTAACTTGAACTTCGTGACATGATCGAATCACGATGTTTAGGTTTGGTATTGGTTCATCATCTCATTCTTAGAATGAGATGACCTCATTTCCAACTGGCATAAATGCCACATGATCAGGAAATATGATCATCTGTTGACCAATGAACCAGTGACTAGAGTTTCATTGGAAACCCCTGGTTTGTTTGTATATCACACGTGTATTGATGTTTCCACTCAATACAGTTATAGCATGATATAAAACTTAATCATAAAGTATATGAAATATGATAATAGTCCTTACTACTATTTGTCTCTAGGGCATATTTCCAACAAGATAATGATGATTGCAAGTGCACGGATTGTTTGTAGCTAGTTTCGAAATAAAGATATCGATCCCACAGGGAGTACGAGACTGAAGTCTAATAACTCTTAAATTAAATACTACAATAGAAATGCTAAATAAAGTTCTAAGTGACAAGATAAAATGCGAGTATTGCGTAAAAAGGTCTTTTGGGGGTTTTTGGTGTAAGAGGAACAATAAATAAATTAAAACAACTGAACACAGAAAATAAGTACCACGTATGTAAGAGAGATTGGGACTGCAATAGGGAAAAGGCGTTCTGAGGGAGTAGCGGATACACCACTAGCATTATAAAGAGCTAAGGTAAAGATTATTATCATGAACATTCTCAACTGTGTATGTGTGGGAAGAACTCCATATTTGGACAAATAGACAACAACCGCTGCTCACAGCATCCTCATAACCACAGTAGTCAGCAATCGACATCAATCGAATTACTGCGTTATTAAGGGACTTAATCCCGTAGGACGTATCCCATGGCATGGATAGTGTTCCGTGAGTTTCCTCGGTTCCCAAGTTGATACGTAAGGAGTGCCAAAAGCTTTATAGTCACTGTAAGTGCTAACACACCTTCGTCTACCAACAAGTAGTTCCCTCCATCAAGTCCCCATAAGAGGCAAATATTGAGAGGTCGACTTCTCCCAACATCAAGATGAAGACAATCTAACACGTGGTCACAACGATGAATATCATAATAAACTTTATCTTATTCAATCTCATACTAGGGTTTCTCCATCTCTCCAAGAACTAAAGATCTACTCAGACAAGGAGGCAATCAACATCATGGCAATAACAATGGAATCTATCATAAATGAATAGTACTTGTATAAATCCACAACGAGTACGAAAATTACAAAATGATCTAGACAAGATGTAGATGGGATGGATGGAGATGGTGGTGATGCAAAGGTTGATGCTGAAGATCGATGCCTTAGCCTCCCGGATCTGTGCAGGGCGAAGATGGATCTCCGATGGATGAGTTCCCCCTCCAGATGCCTTCTGGACCCTACTAAGACATTGTTTTGTATGCCGTCTCACTGATCTAGTTGCACGGGGTGAAACTATTTGAGGAGGCGGTGGCAACGCCAACTATACAGCGGGAACAATACGGCCGAAAAATTTATTCCCGTCGTATAGTTGGTCGCTAAACTTTCTATGTCCTTTCTTCGCTTTGGGTTTTCTTCTGGTATTACTGATATTTCCCAAATAAGTGATTTACGTTGTTTTTGACTCCTTTTCTCCTCGGTACAACTTCTCCAAGAATTGTGTCCATTGTATCTATCATTTGTCCTGATCCTGGTGAAAACAGACATAAAATGTGCGCGCGAGCACCGTAAAATACCAAGATCTTATATCTACAATGCAAAATAATAATGTAAAACATGATACAAATATGCACTCATCAACTTCCCCAAGCTTAGACTATTGCTCGTCCCGAGCAAGTTAGCTTAATGGATGTGATCCTCATATTCATGAAGCTGAGTCGATAAAATAAATGAGGCAGTTGCAGCATTGTTTATCATACATGATACATAGGAATATGTTCATGAATAGTACCTTACTCGAACCATCCGAATAATATTAGCAGGCTTCCACACCTTAGCATTTCATAGTTCACAAAAGATCACTCTCAATATGATGTAAAAGTATTCAGTTCAACCGAATGAGTTAGCGAGGTAGTCCCAAGTGTTTTAGGATTTAACATATTCACTTTGGATTCAAAATATCAAAACGTTTCTTTGTCATACTACAATATAGTGGTGTATGCCTATTTGCTCTTTGCACATTCGCTCTTTTTCTTCTTTCTTTTCTTCTTCTAATTTTTTATATATATGCTCACACTTTTGTTTAAGTGTTGTGAAAAGAAGCTAGCCATACATTCCACTTCATGTAGGAATCCAAAGTTTAACGATCTCAATTACCAAATTCCAATTGTATATGAAGCAATCTTTATAGCTTGAATATTCTACCTCGTCTTGATCTCACTCTATTTTGATAGCACTTTTTATTTTCCTTTGTTCAAGGTTTATTTTTCAACTTAACTGGTTAGATAATTTTTCTTTCTTTGTAAATCAAAACCATGTACTTATAACATATTGACCATATTATCTTTGTATGTTCCATTAATACCAATGGTGTGGAAGACTCCTATTGCTATCATCAAGTGCAAGTAAAATTATACTCAAGCCATTCATATATCCAATCGGACAAACACAAACTCAGTATTGCTCCATATATGATAATAAACTAGGAATTTCATAAAAGGGATCGACTATTCCTGAAGGGAATTCTAATGATGCAAACTTTATTTCGAACTAATGCAAGACTAAAATAGTAATGTAAAAACTTATAAGATAGATTACAAGGACTTAAAGATCTCCCCAAGCTTGGAATCAAGCCAGGCGGGATCAAATAATCCCTTGCGATTATTAGATACCGTGATTATTGTAGATCACTGTGGCACCATGGCACGCAGTATCTTCTCCTCACGGGCCAGCCTGAGACGGAGGGATTGATTAACAACTTCTAATTCTTTAACACGCAGCTTGTAGAAAAGATTATTCCTCTCCAGCACTTTCACTTGTTCTTTAATGAACTCATTATTATCTTGAAGGGTTTGTAGCGCCTTGAGACTCATAGAAAAATCTGCTTTGGTTGTCTTCTTAATATCTTCATCAAGTTTGTCAAGATAAAGTCATAGCAACCGAAGATGCTTGGGAGTCCCTAGCATCTCTTTGTACATCTCTTCAATCTTCCGCTCGAGGGATTTCAACTCCTTCTTCCGACGCCCATGGTCAGCATCGAGGAACTCCATAGAGATGGTCTTGATCTCCTTACCTTGCTCGCTATTGCTCCCGATCTCCATAGGAACTTCTCTCCTTGGCTTCTGCCCCTTGGTTTGCGTATCTTCGAGTATGAAGAAGAGATAGATTGGTTCCTGGAGATTATGATTAGAGCGAGAGACAATGGCAGTATATAAGGGGGTCAGAGGTCGGTAAAACTTGCGAGAAACACCAAATTCACGCCCAAGAAAAGAATCTTAACGGAATAAGAAAAGTAATCGTGGATTTGGATGAGTCTTGTCGCGTAACGACAAACTATACGAGCGTGGCCCGTATAGCTCCGGCCGTATAGTTGGTTCCGGGCAGATATTTCCAAATATCTCGAGTCCAAGTCGGTTAAGTTACCGACTTGGAACCGACAATACCGTTTTTTATGAGATTATAATCGAAAAAACGAAAAAGTAAACGAAGATGTCTGAGAGTTTAACGACCAACTATACGGCCGGAATTTCATCTCCGGTCGTATAGTTGCAACCATATAGATACAGACACCAAAAATCGAAAGTGCCTGAGAGTTCAACGACCAACTATACGGTCAGAATTATTTCCTCTGGTCGTATAGTTGCGCCCGTATAGTTCCAGACATCGAAAACAATTTCGCAAAGAAGATACAAAGGGTTTAACGACCAACTATACGGCGGGAGCTTTCTCTCCGGTTGTATAGTTCCGCCCATATAGTTGGTAAAACCCTCCAAAAACTTTAGAAAAACACAAGGAATTCAAAGGCAAAAAAAATAGGAGTAAAATATGTGAAAATAAATCACTTATTTGAGTAAGAACACTTACCTTGAACTTACCGTTTACTTATTCTAGGATGACAAGCTCCTCCAACAACAAAGACTTCTTCTCTTTTGGAGGGATTAACCTTAGTTCATCGAATAATTCTCGTAAACAAAAATCACTAGGACTAAAGTCCCTCTCAATAAGATTGGTGTATTGCTGGGAAAATATGGACAGTGCATCCAACATCTTTATTCCTTGACTCTGCATGATCTGTAACTCAAATTCTTGAAGTAAAAGAATCCAACGGATCAGTCTTGGCTTATGGTTCTTCCTCTCAAGGAGTTCTTTTAAACCATCACGATTCGTATGAACTCTTACTTTTGCATCAACTATATAAGAACGAAGTTTATCGCAAGATAAAAATACAACAAAGAGATCCCTCTCCTCGTTAGGATAATTCTTTTGAGCACTATTAAGAGTTCTACTAGCATGATGTATAATCTTAAATCTGCGACCTATGTGTTGTCCCAGAGTTAATCCTACAGGATCATCACTAGCTTCACATATTGAGTCAAAAGTCATATCACATATAGGTGGTTTAATGATAGTGAAAGGATACATATGCCTCCTAGAGGGGGGTGAATAGGCGGTTAAAAACTTTTCCGAGAGAGGCTTAGCAAAGGTGGAATTAAACTAGCGTTTACTTTGTTAAGCACAAAAATCTAGAACAACTAGGTTTCACCTATTTGCACCAACAACTTATGCTAAACAAGACAAGTAACTATGAGATAGCAAGATATAAACTTCAAGCACGAAGGCTATCACAAAGTAAGGTGCATAAGTAAGAGCTCGGGTATAAAGCTAACCGAGGCACACGGAGATGATGATGTTTTACCGAGTTCCTCCCAACATGGAGTACGTCTCGTTTGGAGAGGGGGTGGTATCAAACCACCAACACCACAAAAGGCCTCCCTTGTTCTCCTGTGAATCTCACCCCAACAGGATCGATTCACACTTCCACTATCTGTGCACTTGTCGGTGGCAATCCGGAACCTCTCACAAGGTTGGGGCACTTCTCCACAACTCAATTGGAGGCTCCCAACAAACAAGCTTGGGGAAAGCTCCACAACTTAATTGGAGGCCCCAAGTAATTCACAAACCTGCAAAACCACCAAACCGTCTAGGGTTCCAATGAACCCAAGAGTAAAAAGCTTCTCACCCAATCGAATCCTCACCGAGAACTCAAAGTGATGCACCCAATGCAATGGCAAGAACACAAGAAGTGCTCAAATCCTTCTCTCCCAAATTCCACCAAAGCTATAAAAGCTTATGGGGGAATAAGAGAGGAAGAACAATGGAGGAAATCCACAAAAGACTCCAAGATCTAGATCCCAAGATGTTTCCCTCACTTAGAGGAGACATTGATTGGTGGGGTTGTAGATCTAGATCTCCTCTTTCAAATCCCTCAAGAATATGCAAGAATCATAGGAGGGATTGAGAGATAGCAAGCTCAAGAAGGTCAGCAATGGAGGGGAAAACTTGCAAGGAAGGTTGGGTAAACATTGGGGAAGAAGGGACCCTTATATAGGTCCTCCAAAATCTAACCGTTACAGCCCTGGAGTGTGCGGGCTGGACATTCCGGTCTATTCACTCTGGATATTCCGGCCAAGACAAAACTGACAGAAACAGCAATACGAAAATACCCATAACTTTTGCATCCGGATTCCGATTTTGATGATCTTGGGCTTGTTTTAAAGAGGAAAACAAACTCTACAAGATCATGCAGGGAACCATCATAATCCAGCAAGGGAGGATAGAACCAAATGACGAAAGCTTTGACCTCTCTCAAAAATATGAACTGGTAAAACCTCCAACATCGAAAACGCAATAGAGAATGCATATGAAATCCGTTTTCGATGAACTTGGGCTTGTCACGAAGGTTAAAACAAGCTCTAAATCCTCTCATGGATAAGAACCAAATAATGGAAGGTTTTACCAATCTCTAAAAGACAAACCGGTAGAACCTCCAATATCAAACATGCAATAGAGAATGTATATGAAATCCGTTTTCGATGAACTAGAGCTTGTTATGAATATTACCACAAGCTCAAGAACCTCACATGGATAAGATACAAATAACAACCAAGAAAGATTATGCAAAGTATGCAAAGGTTTGAGCTATCACGAAGGATATGATCAAGTTACTCACTCGAGAGCCCCTCTTGATAGTACGGCTATCTATTCCATAAACCGGTGTCCCCAACTAACACCATGAGACCGGTAAGAAAGAAACCCTATCAAGAACATACCTTTGCCTTAAGCATATTCCACTTGAGCCTGACAATAGCGATCTTGTCCACCTCAATATGGAACACCTTTCTTGATTGCACTAGCTTGGTGAAGACTTGCCAATTGCTCTCCCATACTCCACTATGGTAGAGCTTCTCTCTTGGGCATATCATATTCCCATATCCATGATAACCATAGGATGGCAAGCTTCAAGCAAATGATCTCTTCGAGATGGCTCATCTTGAACTTGCACGTCATTTCTTCTTTCTTCATTATGTTGGTGTCTTGAAGGTACATAAGAGATATCACTCCAACTTTAGTCTTCAAGACACACTTACTATAGGCTTAACTCTCACTTGACCAATCTCCGGATCCCTCATTGAAACCTTGGTCAACACTTAATCTTTTTCACTTTATTCTTCTCCCAACCTTCAAGCCAACATATGGTTCAAGCATTGCCTATGGACAAATACTACAGGTAAAACTCAATGCAAACATAAGTCCATAAAGATTGTAATTAATTACCAAAACCACACATGGGGGCACACATGCACTTTCAATCTCCCCCATTTTGGTAATTGATGACAATCCCTTTGAGAGGTTTATATAAGGAATTAACCAAACAAAACGTTGTGCTAACATCAAATACAACACAAGTATGTGATGTTAGTACAACCACAATATAGAGCAAACTCCCCCCACAATCTATGCATGTGTGGATGAACTTGAATTTCATTGCATATATTGCCAACCATTACCGGTGGTGGAGTTTCCTCGATATATTCAATATGCAAAGCAATACACTAAGATGCAAAGCACACGCGGCAAGTGTTTAAGTACAAAACTCACAACACACAACCAAATTCCCTAAAACCCTCTAAAACTTCTCCCCCATTAGCATCGATTGCCGAAATGGGTGAAAAAAATTAGAAGGCAAATTTAGTGAGAGTTCCTACATATGGTGTGCATTTCTCATAATATGAGTGGAATCAAATGCACGTATCCAATGATGAATACCATGAGGAAATCAAACTAAACTGAGGATCCAAAGATTCCAAAGAAATAAAATGGTGAAGAAGCATCAACGAATGAAGCGAGCAATCAAAAGATCGAAAGAAGCACTTCACAAAAAGGAAGACACCAAAAGAAATAAAGATATTATGATGAGACCAAATGAGTGTATAGATGAAAATAGGAAGCTCCCCAAGGTTCATGCACAATAAAGTGCATAATTATGGAATTCTAACTCCCCAAACAAAGAACCAAACAAGAACAGGAAAGCAAATGTGTATTCTTAGGTAGATTAGGAAAGCTCCCCAAGGTAAATGCTCCAAATGTAATAATTGCTTTGAATGCAAAGTGCATAAACATGGTATCCTTGCTCCCCCAAACTTACATAACAACACAAAGGGATCAACTTTCTTAACACCAATGAGTGCCAAAAGATGAAAATGAAAAGGTCAAGCACTCAAAGCAAAACTTTTGGAGCCACCAAAGAATAAAAAGGAGCACAAGGTGTAGACTCCAAAGCAAAAGGATGTCAACTAGAGATTCAGCCATAATTATGTGTATAAGTTTCTAGGTAGACAACAATCACCAAGATACACATCCATAAAGAAACATGTACACACAAAATGGATACTCAAGAATGAACAACATATCCAAAAGAAAGTCATAGATAATGCCAATAAGACTGTTGCTAGATAGCATTATCTTATTGATCATCAATGACCTTCAAACACCAACGAATACATCACAACTATCACAAGGGAACAAGAGATAGTTGGAATGCATTGGAAAAAGCAACAAGTATCATAAAGAACAAATAAACCTTGCAAATTCATCCATATTGCACATGAGAGAAATTGAGGAAATGATTGGCAATAGAATTGCTAGATTGGCATATGTGGGATTGGTGAATCATAAACATGAAATTTATATACTCCCCAAAATATGCATTCATATCAACTTACTCATATAACAATAAGGATGATACAATAAAATCTTGCAAGAACCACAATAAAAGAAACTGAAGGAAATCATGCCATGATGCAACCACAAAGGTTGGATGCAAAAAAGTATGCATGAGAGGGATACTTGTTACCGAGATACCATTGGTAGGATGAAGTAGATATGAGTTTGTTGATCATCCTAGCTTGACTCCAATTATCATTTAGTCCCCACATCTTCTTATTATTGAAAAGCATATAATGAATCTCCAATGTACCTATAACACATTCAAGTACACAATGGTCCCAAAACTCATTGGGTCCAGAGTAGTTAGATAAACTACAATACATAGGAGAGACTCCACATAAATATGTGCATATTGATATGAAATTGAATTTCATGCACATCTTAGCCGATAGGATTTGGTGGAGAATCCCCTATATATTGGATCAAGAAAGAAAGCATGCCATAATATAGAACATGTAGTAAATATGCATGCACAAGATTTCAAGAACCAAAAAGGAGATACAATTTGAACAAAAACACCAAGTAAACCAAGAAGTCGCACACAAGAGTGTGACACGACAAAAGGGTGGCCAAATTGTATCAAAGAGCCAAATCAACACATGAAAGGACACAAATTCAACAAATGAACAAGGCAACAACCAAAGAGCAAAAGATAGACAAAAACACCAATGCTCAAGGATTTATCTCATCCTAAGGGATCAAACAAGTAACAAGGAATGAGACAAAACCAACTCCCAAAAAGCAAGGTTCCAACACACAAACCAAACTCTCTACACTTTTCATGATGGCACAAAGTACCAAAAGAAAAGATCAAACTTCCAAGCACATAAAACATGATATGGAACAAAACAAGAAGCATAAATATGAGTGTTCTAAATAATATAGGAGAGTGATATGTCCAAAACGTATCCACTTTCCCAAACACTTTTGCTATTGTTTCTCCTCTAAACTTGTGTGATTTGGATGCAACTAACACGGACTGGCGCTGTTTTCAGCAGAATTGCCTTGGTGTCTAGTTTTTGTGCAGAAAATCAACTATCAGGAAAAATCCCGGAAAATATGCCAAAAATCCTATTTCACCAGAAGACTCCCGGAGCCAGAATACGAGACGGAGTGGGGCTGGGGCCCAGCCACACCACCTGGCCACACGGGCTGGGCCTGGCCGCGCCAGGGGGTGGTCTGGCCGCCCTAGACACCCCCTCGGTCCCCCTCTTCGCCTATAAGAAGCCTTCTGACCTAAAAACTCTGGGGGGGTCCACGTTTTTCCAGAAGGAGTTCCGCTCCGCCACCACCACCAGATTCCACGAAACGGAACCAGAAACTCCATTCTGGCACCCTATTGGGACGGGGAATTGGAGGAGATCATCGCCATCATCATCACCATCGCTTCTCCATCGACCATCCATGTTTCCCCCATATATGAGTGAGTAATCCCTCGCTGTAGGCTATGGGGATGGCAGGGATTAGATGAGATCGTTCATGTAATGGCATCAGATTGTTAGGGCATGGTGCCTACTATCTACTATTAGTGCTTTTTGACTTTGTTGCGACTTGTTATGCTTAATGCTTGTCACTAGGGCCCGAGTGCCATGATTTTAGATCTGAACATATTATTGATTCATTATGATAGTATTGTTTATGGTCTTACCTGCAAGTTGTATACACACGTTGTTGTACGGAACCAATGGCC
This sequence comes from Avena insularis, assembly GCA_023614405.1. Classification (NCBI taxonomy): domain Eukaryota; kingdom Viridiplantae; phylum Streptophyta; class Magnoliopsida; order Poales; family Poaceae; genus Avena; species Avena insularis. The sequence continues at coordinate 302,539,298 of CM042692.1, read as the reverse complement.
CCGAAGTGACAGAAACGGGATAACCGGAGGGAATGGCTTTGATGTGAGGATCACATGTGTTCACGGAGTGTTAATGCTTTGCTCCGGTGCTCTATTAAAAGGAGCACCTTAATTTCCAGTAGTTCCCTTGAGGCCCCACTGCAAACGGGCTGGCAGGACAAAAGATGTTGTGCAAGTTCTCATTGCGAGCATGTATGACTATATATGGGACACGTGCCTAGGATTGTCTAGTACTTGGATGCTTTATCTTATTTATCTGCAATTGCCCTATGTTCTGATTGCTATGTGAATTGTCTTGTCCATGCAACACCCGTCCATCCATCCCTATGCCTACCGCACTCCAATCCTACTGTTTACTGCTATAGTTACTGTTATCATTACTTTACTACTTCTGTTACTTTACTATTCCTACTACAAAACTATTGCTACTGATAAACTGCTGTGAGCAAGATTGTTTCTAGGTGCAGCTGAATTGACAACTCAGTTGTTAAGACTTATAAATATTCTTTGGCTCCCCTTGTGTCGAATCAATAAATTGGGTTTCACTTCCCTCAAAAATAATGCGATACACCCCCTATACTTGTGGGTCATCAAGACTATTTTCTGGCGCTGTTGCCGAGGAGCATAGCTTTATTTGTTAAGTTCACTTGGATTCTCTATTGTTCGCTGCTATCCATCCATCATGGGTAAGTCTCGTGATGGCAAGGTTCCTATTTTACCATCCACTACAAGAAGAGGTACGGTTCTGAACACCTCTGTTGCTCTTGATTCACCATTTGTTATGAGTAAGCTCGTTACACCACCACACACACATGCTACACACATTGCTACTACTGTTGAATCTGAAACTTCTGATATTTATGATGCTGCTTCTACTGTGCTTGATAAGAGTGGTTCATTAGGTACTTTCCTAGATGCTACGATTGCTAGAACTATAGCTAGAAATACTGAAACTCCTAATGAAGACACTACTACACCTGTTAGTTCACATGAGTCTAGTGAGAGTTATGATATTGAAGATGGTTATGTTGAGATGACCGATGAACTTATTAAAGAATGTAAAAACACCCATGATAGGAGCGCTGCTAAGAGTCTCCTTGAGAGGCGTACTATTAGACCCAAATTGTCTCCTATTGCTAAGTTTGCTGCTTCTCCCATAAACATTAAAGATAAAGATTATGATTTCTCTCTTGATCTATCTTACATAGCTATTGTTGAGAAAGAACCTTTTTGTGGGACTAAGAATGAAAGTGCGGTAGCACATATGAATGAACTTTCTACCATGAGTGTCTTGTTTTCTAATGATATTAAGATGCGTACTTACTTTGTTGCTAAGATTTTCCCTTTTTCAGTGAAAGGAGAAGCTAAAACTTGGTTTAGTAATTTACCTCCTGGATCTATTGATAGCCCTGATTGCTTGATTAGTACTTTCTTGCAGAAATATTTTCCTCCTAGTGCTAGACATGCTATTTTGCAGGAACTTTTTGATTTTAAACAGGGAGAAAAAGAGATATTGCCTAAATCATGGGCAAGGTTTTGTGCTTTGATTCATGCACAGGCTGGAAGTCCATTACCTAAGAATGAGCTTCTTGATATATTCTATAATGGACTAACTGAAGAATCTAGGACATACCTAGATAGTTGTGCTGATTGTGTTTTCAGGAATAGGACTCCAAAGGAAGCTGAGGAATTAATGGCTAAAATAAGCAAGAACTACAAGGATTGGAATCCTCCTGAACCATCTATACCTGAAGCAATTATACCTGAACCAACTATACCGGTACCTATTCCAACATCAAATAAGAGGGGATTTATCGAATTAAATGATGAAGTGATGAAGGAAGCTAAGAAATGTCTTAAGGAGAAGGGAATTAAAGCTGCAGATGTTAAGAATTTACCTCCTATAGAAGAATTATGTAAGCCTATCCCCTACTCATCCACTATTGAGGTACACTCTCTCCAACACTTTGATGAAGGTGATATCCCCTACTCTAAACCTCCTGATCAATACTTAGAAGAATTCAATATCTTTATTGTTAAGCAAGATAATTTTAATAAAAGGGTGCAAAATCATCTAATGGAAAACACTAGAGCTATTGTTGAGTTAAAAGATATTGTGGAAAGAACCTCTAATGGTGTTAAAATGATTGTAAAACACTTTCAAATGGTTCAAACTCAAATAGATCAACTCATTAAAGTGCAAAAAGACTTGCTAATTAACGCTGCTAAAGAAAAACATGCTTATGAAATTAGAACTAGAAGTGGTGCTGCTACCCAGGATCCTCTATATCCTGAGGGGCATCCCAAAAGAATTGAGCAGGATTCTCAACAAGCTAAAAATAGTGGCTCTACTCATAAGAAAAGGAAAAAGAAACATAAAACTATTGTAGAACCCCCTGAACCTTCTATAGATCCTAATAGTATATCTATTTCTGATGCTGAAACTGAAAGTGGTAATGAAGAAAATGATGTTCCTGATAAAGAAAAAGTTGAAGAAGAACCTGAAAACTACACTAAGAATACTAAATACACTAAAGAAGATTTTGTTGCTAAGAAACATGGTAGTGAAAGAGAGCCTTGGGTCCACAAACATATGCCTTTCCCTGATAAGAAACACAAGTCAAAGGAAGATGAACACTATAATAAGTTTTGTGAGTGGATGAAACCTTTATTCTTGCAAATTCCTTTGACTAATGCTATTAAATTGCCTCCTTACTCAAAGTATATGAAGGATATTGTCTCGAATAAAAGGAAGATCCCTAATGAAGAAATCTCTACTTTGCTTGCTAATTATTCCTTTAATGGTAAGGTTCCAAAGAAACTTGGAGACCCAGGGATTCCAACTATTCCTTGTTCTATTAAGAATAGTTATGTTAGAACTGCTTTGTGTGATTTGGGAGCTGGAGTTAGTGTTATGCCTTTCTCTCTCTATAAGAGGCTTCAACTACAAAAATTAATACCAACTGATATATCTTTGCAAATGGCTGATAAATCTACCACTATTCCTGTTGGTATATGTGAGGATGTACCTGTTCAAGTGGCTCATAATTGCTCGATATTAACTGATTTTGTTGTGCTTGAAATGCCTAAAGATGATAATATGTCTATTATTCCTGGGAGACCTTTTCTTAATACTGCAGGAGCTGTTATTAATTGTAATCAAGGAAAGGTGACCTTTAATGTTAATGACAAGGAACATACTGTCTATTTCCCCAAAAAGATTTTTCTTTGCTTGTTCTTCCCTTTTTGGTTCTTCTTTTAAAATCGAAAACACCAAAAATATTTGTTGTTCTTCTTTAGTTTTGTGAGTTTGTTGCAGGATTCAGCAGTCCTCAGTGGGATTTGGTTTCATATTATTATTCAAGCCACACAAGTGAAGGGCAATAATGAGGATTAATGACAACTTGAGGTGTGGTAAGAGGCTGGTAACAAACTCTATTTGTTTTCATTTTTGTACATATACTCATCATTGTGGGCACGCTTAGTCTGTTCGTGTAGGGTGTATGTCATTTATGGATGCTTAGTAGTTCTTGCTTTCATATGATTAGTTCTAGATTGCTAATAGTTTGTAGCATGTCTTATGAATGTTTGCCTGCATTACTCTATTCATAACTTGGTATGACACCATGGTATCCTCCTCTGAATGTTTCATTTGAATTGACTTGGCACATGCTCATGCATGCATATGACTGAAATAATCAGTTAAACCTCGATGAATTATTTTTCCTTGAGGGTCCTGAATCACTTTCATGCCATGATTAGTCATGTTTTGTTGCAAGCATGATTATGACAGCTATTGCTCTCTCGTTTGTCATTCCCTTACTATTGCTAGCCTTCACTTTTACTGAGTATTTTACTCATGTTTCCAACTCCCTAAAACCAAATATTGCCAAAGTGTCCACCATACCTACCTATTAGCATCATTTGCTATCTCCGTGCATATTCAATATGCCTTGTTTTCTTCCGAATAAAATGTTTGCTTGTTATGAGAAAGTTAGTTAGTAAAGCTCTCACAAACTTGATGGCACACTTTATTTTCTTGCACTTAATAAACCTGAACCGTTGCGTCCTTCTTTGTTGCGTATATGCTTGCGCTTTATAAGTTGAAGTTAGCAGAACCATGTATCATGGGGAACACTTTCAACATTGCACTGGTACTTAGTACCTCGTTGATATCATGTTCTTTTGCCTATGGATCCCGGCGGTGTGAAATAAAAGTGGAACTTGTAAGATCATGGAGTTTGTATATGTGTTAGGGAAACGCCTGGGCCGCTAGCCTAAGCCATGCCTAATCATGGTGGAAACTTGCACCATAACAATAATGAGCATTCTATGAAGCATCCTTAATAAAAAACTATGCACATAGTAAATAAAAAGATCGCTGAGATGCTCATTGTCTGCTTGCCTTGTCATTTTGATTATGGGATAGCTCCTGTATGATGTGCAAGGGGTACCCCGTTGGCGGTTCTCTATGATACGTATATACTTACAATAATAAGAGCTTACTTGTGACTAAAGTTGAGTAGCATGAGGATCGGTCTTCGTAAGTAAGGGGCATGAGACTTCGATTTATAACTTGTCAAGCATATCCTCTTAGTTGTGTCACTTTAACCTTAACCATTTAAAGATGCTTATGATAGGGGCAATGAGAGCTCAAAGCTAACAAGTACCATACTTTCAGCATTTGGAAGCCTTTCAAACTATTCAAAACCTTTTTCATTTCCTTGTTGAGTCTCCACATATTCTTTGAGTACCTTCTTGAGAGCATAGTTGTCATTCTTAGTGTAATGTGCTTGTCTCAAAAATTGATTATTTGTGTTATGACTTTGATGCTTGTATCTTTGATATCTTTACTTCTAGTCTTCACCTGAACTTTAGAGGTGCCTTGACATTCATAATCAAAGGCAAGCGAGATACCACTCTATCATACCTTGTTATGAGCATTGTAATGTTGCTTATGTTTATGTTTCTTGCTACTTATTATTTTTAAGTTGGAATCTCTTCATAGCTTGCAATGCCTATTAAGTAAACTTAGTTGCATACTCTTTATTATGAATTGTCTAAGTAGTTGATCACATGCTGAGAATGTATACATCATATGAAGCAAATGTGTTCGTGAAAGTTCTTTTATCGCACTCAGTTTTCAACTGAATTGCTTGAGGACAAGCAATAAGCTAAGCTTGGGGGGAGTTGATACGTCCAAAACTTATCAACTTTCCCGAACACTTTTTGCTATTGTTTCTCCTCTAAACTTGTGTGATTTGGATGCAACTAACACGGACTGCCGCTATTTCCAGCAGAATTGCCTTGGTGTCTAGTTTTTGTGCAGAAAATCAACTATCAGGAAAAATCCCGGAGAATATGCCAAAAATCCTATTTCACCAGAAGACTCCCGGAGCCAAAATACGAGACGGAGTGGGGCTGGGGCCCAGCCACACCACCTGGCCATGCAGGCTAGGCCTGGCCGCGCCAGGGGGTTATCTGGCCGCCCTAGACATCCCCTCGGTCTCCCTCTTCGCCTATAAGAAGCCTTCTGACCTAAAAACTCTGGGAGGTTCGATGTTTTTCTAGAAGGAGTTCCGCTCCGCCGCCACCACCAGATTCCATGAAACAGAACCAGAAACTCCGTTCTGGCACCCTGCCGGGACGGGGAATTGGAGGAGATCATCGCCATCATCATCACCATCGCTTCTCCATCGACCATCCATGTTTCCCCCATCTATGAGTAAGTAATCCCCCGCTGTAGGCTATGAGAATGGCATGGATTGGATGAGATCATTCATGTAATGGCATCAGATTTCTAGGGCATGGTGCCTACTATCTACTATTAGTGCTTTTTGACTTTGTTGCGACTTGTTATGCTTAATGCTTGTCACTAGGGCCCGAGTGCCATGATTTTAGATATAAACATATTATTGATTTATTATGATAGTATTGTTTATGGTCTTACCTGCAAGTTGTATACACACGTTGTTGTCCGGAACCAATGGCCCCGAAGTGACAGAAATCGAGATAACCAAAGGGAATGGCTTTGATGTGAGGATCACATGTGTTCATGGAGTGTTAATTCTTTGCTCCGGTGCTCTATTAAAAGGAGCACCTTAATTGCCAGTAGTTCCCTTAAGGCCCCGCTGCAAACGGGCTGGCAGGACAAAAGATGTTGTGCAATTTCTCATTGCGAGCATGTATGACTATATACGGGACACATGACTAGGATTATCTAGTACTTGGATGCTTTATCTTATTTATCTGCAATTGCCCTATGTTCTGATTGCTATGTGAATTGTCTTATCCATGCAACGCCCGTCCATCCATCCCTATGCCTACTGCACTCGAATCCTACTATTTACTGCTATAGTTACTGTTATCTTTACTTTACTACTGCTGTTACTTTACTATTCCTACTACAAAACTATTGCTACTGATAAACTACTATGAGCAAGATTGTTTCCAGGTGCAGCTGAATTGATAACTCAGTTGTTAAGGCTTATAAATATTCTTTGGCTCCCTTGAGTCGAATCAATAAATTGGGTTTCACTTCCCTCGAAAATACTGCGATACACCCCCTATACTTGTGGCTCATCAGAGAGCTCCCCCGTGGATAGTGCATTATGTAGGATTTTCCTTTGAATGCAAAATGCACACAAATGGGATCATCACTAGTACCTACATTAAATAAAACACACGAGGATACAAAAAAGATAAGAAGATCCATAAGAGGCAAGGAAAGCTTGGGAGACAACACAAAACATTTTCTTGGCAAGGGGTAGTACAAAATTTAAGCAAAGGCCAAAGTGAATATGATCAATAAATTCTACCATATACGGAGTACCATTTGTCCAATGAAAAGAATTATGGGGAAACATTTCCCAAGGTAGTTTTCAAGGATATCATGATCATATTCACAACAAGAAGCATATGACAAAATATAAACATTAAGCTTGATGCTTAGAAAGATAATCTTGATAGCTCCAAATGGCTACACAATCATTAATGATTAGAGTAACTTGAAGCAAATGGTTTCCATGGAGGATATAGATGTCCAAGTATGAGGAACATAATACCAAGAATAGCTCACATAAACAAGATCCAAAAGATGAGAAAAAATGTATTCAAGCAAATTTGAACTTGTTTGAGCAAATGTGTCACATAGGAGCTAGAGTGACACAACCTCGAATATTCACATTTTCTAGGCTTGTAATATGCACTAAGCATATGACTCCCACATAATGTGATAAACCATAAATATCGACACAAGGAAAAAGGATCCAAATAGAGATAATTAATGGACATTATAGAATTTGAATCTCTCATGAGAAACATACCACATAGAGACTAGATAAAACTTGCAATATATATACTAAGTGGCATTCCTCATTTACACACATTTTAGGATTGTGGAATGCCCAAGCCTAACACTCCCCCAAAATGGGATAGTCCATTTGAAGGGTTTCGCAGCATAGTAAATCAAAATTTTCTACGGAAGCGAACAGAGGGAAAGCCAAGATCTAATCTAGGAGATGCAAACAACGAGAGGGATTGGATTAGATCTTCATACCCTTGAAGATTCGCACAGTGAACGTTAAATCGAACGTGGGTGATGTAGTCGTACTCGCTTCTCCTCCTCGCGATCCGATCCGATCTAGCACCACAAGTGGCGGTGCCTCCGTGAGATGCACACGTGCAGCACCTCGACGTCTCCTCCTTCCTCGGACCAGCAAGTATGGTGGAGAGATAGATTGGATCTACAACGCGACGGCGCGGTGTATATGGTGGAGAATTTCTGCAGAGGCTTCGCCTACAAAGCAGTCGGGAGGAGAGAGGAAGGCGGCAGGGCAACTGGGTTTGGAGGAAGGTGTAAGGGTGTGTGAGAGGCGCACCAGCCCTCTATATATAGAGGTGCGGCCAGCCTAACCTCTCCTCCAAGCCTATCTCTAGTTTAAACAATTTAAACTCTTCCTTATCTAGAAATCCTATCTTATCTTATCTCTAGTTTAAACGATTTAAACTCTCTAGGATCGGCTGGGCCCTATGGGGCCTTGTGCCCCTGGCCCAATGCGGCCAGGATACTCCCTCATAGGCCCATGCCCCTCCCGGAAGGTGGGGCCACGTTGGTCCCCTTTCGGAAGGTTCTAAAGCTTCTAGTACAATACCGATTAACGGAACTATTCCGAACTCCAAAAACTGCCTTTGCCTTATATGAATCTTATTCTCCGGACCATTCCGAACCTCTCGTGATATCCCGGATCCCATCCGAGACTCAACAAAAATTCATAAACCAATTATCCAATCTATCCTAGCGTCGAGACACGTTAAGTGTGTGACCTACTGAGTTCGAGAATATGCGGACATGATCTTCTATCAATAATCAGCGAGTGCAGGCACCCATATTGACTCCACACATTCATCGATGATCATATCGGATGAACCACGATGCCAGGATTCAATCAATCCCATATATATATTCCCTTCGTCTCGCGATATTTTACTTGCGAGATTCGATCGTCGGTATCGTCATACCTAGTTCAATCGTTCACACAAATACTTTACTCGTTCAGAATCCGATATCACTTTGTGATTAACTCCTTAACCACATGCTTGCAAGCGGTGTTGATATCGATTACCGAGTGGGCCCAAAGCATATCTCTCCGACTTGGGAGGACAAATCCCATCTCGATACATACAACCCAATGATACTTTCCGATCACCGAGACACCTTTATGATCACCCTCTCATAGGATGACGTTTGATGACCTCAAAGCTTTCTTCCGATACCAGGGAGTTGTATTATCTCATGGTCTAAGGAATACAATATTTGACATGAGAAAAGCTTCGCAAAGACGAACACGATGAAACGATCTAATAGCTTTGCTTAGCTTGGGTGCATCACCATATCATTCTCCCAATGATATGATCTCATTATCAATTGACAACTCATGTCTATGGTTAGGAAACCTTAACCATCATTGATCAATGAGCTAGTCCATAGAGGCGTACTAGGGACACGGTGTTGTTCACAAACCACACAAGTATTAAAGTTTCCGCTTAATACAATTCTAGCATGGAATATAAACTTTATCATGAACAAGAATTATAATAATAACATCTTTATTATTGCCTCTAGGGCATAATTCCAACACCATTAATCTCCCATAAGAGCTAACTAAGATATAAACAAGATGCAATAGGCTCAAACACAAAAACACATACATGGTGTGCAAGCCAACATACACAAACCTGATTTCTCAAGTTTAAGCAAGTAGGAAGCACAACATATACAAAACATATGCAAGGTACAAAACTAACACATGCACAAGGGGCAAGTAACTTTCAATGTAAAAGAGTTGAGAACATGTTACCGCAAGGAGGAACAATGGATATATGATAGACATATGATAATCTAAATGACTTGGCTTGAGAGAATATAGTTGAAGTCCCCTTAATTCTTCATGATGTAGCCAAGTCTCCAATGGCCTCCAACACACACCTATTAATCAAGTTTTAGCTTGATGGTCCCCAACCAAGTTGGGTCCTAAGAGGTTAGTGACAATAGGTTTGGCAACCCAAATGGTTCTTTTCTTGACACCACTTTGAGCACCAACATATTTGGCAAACACATTGCCACCCTCATCCTTCCTAAGAGAATAAACATCATCAATCATGATTGGGTTGGATGAGGAGTTACCAATAGTGCAAGAAGAAGATATGTGACCCTTCTCACGACATAAGTAGCAAGTTCCTCTCTTCCCATTCTTTTCACTTGATTTCTCCACAATGGGGGCATTAGCTTGAATCTTCTTGGGAAGTGGCCTTTCTCCAACTTGAGGTAGGCCATGACCTTGAACTAGAGGCCGCTTCCCTTTTTTTATCTCACCAAATGGCTTCTTCTTCGAGGGGCAAGATCTAACATGGTGCCCTTCAATTTTGCACTTGAAGCAAACAATCTTGGCCGAATTCTTGACTTGTTCTTGACCCTTCTTATTGTTGCTCTTGGACTTCTTCTTGTTAGTGGACTTGTTCCTGACATTGGATTTGAATCCAAGCCCACTCTTGTCATTGGTTTTTTTGCACACTCAAGATCTTTTGTTGAGTGTGGTCATCCCTTCATGACCCTTTTTCAAGACATTCTTCAACAAAGTGAATTGAGCCTTGAGCTCTTTGATTTCCTCTACATGGTTAGTGACAACACATATACTAGAGGAAGTAGAAATTTCATTGCTAGAGCAACAAGGCAAAGAATGTAATCCATCACAAGATTTAGCAATAATGTGAGTGAACGAATTACAAGGACTAGCACATGGCAATATAGCATTATTCGTAGAGATTGTGCTAGTGACCACATGAGGCTCAGAAGATGTTACCTTTGTACAGCTAGCCTTATGAGCTAACTTTAGCCTAGAATGGGATGTTAGAAGATCCTCATGAGAGCTTGATAGCTTACCATGACTTTCTCCAATATCCCATACTTGCTAGTTAGCAAAGCAAGTTGAGTCTTTAGCTCAACATTTTCCTTCAAAATAGGTGCTTCACAAGAAATAGAGTTAGTAACACAAGCATCATAATTAATTGCAAGAGGTGGGGGCAACTTCGAAAGCTCTTTTGAGTAAGAGGTTTTAAGTTGCTCATGTGACTCGGTGAGTTTGATGAGCTCACCCTTGATGACCCTAGAGCCATTTTTGAGGTGCTCAAAATCCTCAAGGAGTTTAGCATAAGCAACTTGAAGCTCATCATTTTTACTTATGAGACCACTAGCTACCTTAGGACCTCTATCATGATATTACTTCACTCTAGACAACTCTAGAGCAAAGGTCTCCTCAAGACATTCCTTAGTGGTTTGTTCCTCTTCAAGAGCTTCGTTTAGATGTGCAATTTGATTAGCATACTCATGCTCAAGGCTACTCATTTTATCAATGGTGTTCTCATGCTCCTCAATTTGTGCTTCTAACTTATCAATATGTTCTTTGCTACTCATAGAAAAGTCCAAGATTTAAACGAAGTTAGAGCAAGCAATATTATTATTAACATGAGCATGATAAACCATCTCACCCTTTTCATATAAATCATCAACATTCAACTCTTCTACCTCATTATCCTCATCCTCATCATCACAAGAGGTATTGGGTTCCAAAGTAGGAGTTACCTTTGAATCCTTAGCCATAAGGCATAGGTGGGTACCATGAGATGCTGGTGATGGTGGTGATGATGATGAATTATTTGACGCTTCATTCAAGATCTTGTCTTGGCCAATAGGATCTTCGTTTTCCTCTACATGGTTAGCAACACAAGTACTAGAGGAAATAGAAGCATTTTTATCATGGCAACAAGGCAAGGAGAGCATATCATCATGAGATCTATTGGGGCAATTTATACATGATATGCAAGGACTATCAACACTAGCGTGTAACTCATATATAGTGCTAGACGTGTTTAAGTCCAAATATTAACCATTGTAATGAGATAGAGAAGAAGTATCAATAAGATTAAGCTCACTATCAACATTGCAAAGTTCACCACCACTCACCATATCATTACCTTGTAGGAGATTGGTGCGGAAAACAAAAAAATTCCTACGATGTAAACCCCAAAAACTTTCCTAGGATCTATCTATGTAGTAATGCGGTAACGACCAATGCGTAGAGAATACATACCCTTGTAGACCGTACGTGGTTAACGTTCCGCGGGGAACGTGGTTGATATAGTCGTACTCGTAGCCGACATCAAGGTCGCGAAGCTCCTCGCAGGTCACCCCTTGCTCCTTCTTGATCTTCATCGTGCAGCAGCTCCGGCTCATGACATTTAAGCGCCCCAAGTGTTGCGCCTCGTGTCTTCGTACACATCCAGTGCACGATAAGACCTTCGGCTCCCCGATCCCGCCGGGAGTGCGAAAGTTGATATCCGGCTAGGAATCCCTATAGTGCAACGGCGTGCTGCAGGTGTGCCTCGATTGCACAGCCCAAACTTGGGGCCATGGTCATAAGGGCTAGAGAGAGAGGAAAGGAGAAAGTCAACCAAAGGACTTCCCCAAATATTGGTGTGTCTCATCCCACCCATGTGCACCCCTTTATATAGGGAGAGGGGGTGTGCCCTTTCCTTTGGGTTTCCCATGTGGGACTAAACAATGGGAGAGGGGGGAGGCACATGGGCCTCATGGGCCGCCGGCCAGGAGTGGGCCCCACCCTGCGCACAGCCCTAGGTTGGCCGGGTAGGGCCCCTTGAGGCATCTGGGCCTTGGCCCCTTTGTCCCTTGGCCCTTCCCTCCTCCGGTTTTCCCTCATGGGCCTTTAGATTTTAATATTATATTTAACTAGCAGAGTGGCCGCGCACATGCGCGGGAACCATCTTAGGTGTTTTGAAAATGTTTATGGATACATTAATTCGTCACATATGTATTTGATATTCTTTACAGCATATGGGCATAATAATTTTGAGTAATGGAAGATTTGAACAATACATATATTTATGTAGTTTTATCCATAACTAATGGAAGTGATAATACTTAATCTGCACAATCAAACCATGCGTCTAATGATCATTGCATAACACATTATAACTCTCCTAATAAAAAATCTATTAATCGGATACTTGACCAGTATATCTATTAATTTTTATCTTTGTATATATTTATTATGTTTGTGGTCTCCGTGTTTGCTATGGTGCTTTTTACAATCGGTGGTAAAAATATCTATATTTTTGGTCCTAGAGTGTCTTGACATGGAGCCTTCAATGTGGCTAAAAACTTTTTTTCTTTGTTATTTCCGCTTCCCATACTATCACCCACTCGAAAAATATACATTTTCTTTATCATCATGCAATCAGATGAGATACTCCAGCTACAGGTACCAATCCTATGCAACTATTATATCAATAAGAATGAGATGGTGATACTCTCCGTACCTAGTTAAGTAGCAATCTGACTGACAATGGGGCAGCTCTGAATTCCCAGTGCACCGATCGCTTCACAACAAAATCATGGTACAATCTTGGCTGTAAATACAAACTCAAAAGCAATAGTAAGTATGGATATATAACTGGGAACTGAAATTATAACTGTTAAATCGTGCATAAAGATTATTCATGCAGAAGGCAAGCAAATTTATATGGGAGCCTGAATTCCTGTCAAAAGTATGGTTTCGGCTACTTTACGTTATTTTGTCAACTGGATATTTAACATACAAATTTGAGCGTATGTCCGGACGTTCGTAGCTGCCAGAAGTTTAGCCAGTAACATGTCAATCACAGTCAACAACCTGATCAATCTAGAAGAAGTGACCATGTATGCAATTTCAGAGAGCAGTGAAGTAAACCAAGCTGCAGCGTTTGAGCATTAGGCAAATCTCAGATTGATCTTGTAGCTATTAATCGGATACTTGATATCTTTGTATATATTTATTATATCTATGGTCTCCGCGTGTTGCTCGCTACGGCGCTTTTTAGAACCGATGGTAAAAATATCTATATTTTCGGCCCTAGACTGCCTCGACATGGAGCCTTCGATGTGGCTAAAAACTTTTTTTCTTTGTTATTGCCGCTCCCCATACTATCACCACCTCGAAAAATATACTTTTTCTTTATCATGCAATAAGATGTGATACTCCAGCTACAGGTACCAATCCTATGCAACTATTATATCAATAAGAATAAGATAGTGATATTCTCCGTACCTAGTTAAGTAGCTAAGAAGCAATCTGATTGACAATGGGACAACTCTAAATTCCTAGTGCACCGATCGCTTCACAACGAAATCATGGTACAATCTCGGCTCTAAATACAAACTCAAAAGCAATAGAAAGTATGGATAACTGGGAACTGAAATTATAACCGTTAAGTCATGCATAAAGATTATTCTTGCAGAAGGCAAGCAAATTTACATGGGAGCTTGAATTCCTATCAAAAGTGTGGTTTCGACTACTTCACGTTATTTTGTCTACTGGATATTTAACATAAAAATTTGAGCGTATGTCCGGACGGGCGTAGCTGCCAGAAGTTTAGCCAGTAACAGGTCAATCACAGACAGCAACCTGATCAATCTGGAAGAAGTGAAAGTAAACTAAGCTGCAGCGTGTGAGCATTAGTCAAATCTCAAATTGATCTTGTAGCTACAATATGAAAATCTGATATTCAATCGATCTTGTACCTTGATCCTTCATATAGGGATGCATATATGGTACACGTTTGAGGCATGAGATTACATCCATGGTCATGGGTAGAGTCATCTGCCGGCCGGCCGGCGGAGGGCACCAAGACGAATTAAAGGCGGCGACAACGGCGTGCATGAGGGGAGTCCGTATGTCTTTCATGAGAACCAAACAGCGGTGGCGGCGTGTGTGTGGACATGCGATGGGCAGTCTCTATCCTCTCTTTTCCCAGGTTTTGATTTGATGGTGCGATCGGTAACTTCTATTAGCTAGACATGAGATCCAAGCGGTACGACTAAAACTTAATACATGGCATAGGTGGATAATTCTTTTCAATTTTAGTGTCAGTTGATTATTATAGATATCCAATGGTTCTTGATTACGTAGTCAGTTTAATCGATGGTTGGATGTTTCTGTTTTTTGTGGGATTTTCTAGCGATTTCTCTAATTTCTGGTAAACCCGTAATGTACTTTTAATATATAATAGATATTAATTAGTGATATTAATTACACTAATTAATATGTAAATACATATTACAAAATCCGTCTTGACCCGAAACACCTTTCGGTTCCTTTTCGATTTCCTCCGAACGACTTTGGATCTTTCCCGGAATGATTTCGGTCCTTTATTCTTTCTCTGAACAGCTTCATATTTTTCCGCGGAACATTTCCGGCTTTCTTTTTCTCTACTGTGATTCCGTCTTACGAATGATCGCTCTCATCGTACCCTTAAGTGTATCCTCTCATGGCTCGGAAATGCTCTAGACATAATCTATATCAATGATCAACAGATGGACCTAGGATATCCATATGACCCCTATGCATTCCTGATGACAATGTCGTTTGAACCGCTAAATGTAGCATCCTCTTCCTTTTGTTTCTCGATACAATTTTTCCAAGATCCGATCATTGGTATCCCATACCTTGTTCAATCTCGTTCACAACAAGTTCTGTTTTCTTGTTACCGTGATATTACATCCCCGTGACCTAGTCACATATTGCAATATTTATGGATATAATTGTTAGAAATATGCCCCAGAGACAAATAGTAGTTAGGACTATTACCATATTTCATATAGTTTATGATTAAGTTTTATATCATGCTATAACTGTATTGAGTGGAAACATACACGTGTGATATACAAACAACCAGGGGTTCCTAGTGAAACTCTAGTCACTGGTTCATTGGTCAACAGATGATCGTGCTTCCTATCATGTGGCATTTATGCCAGTTGGAATAAGGTCATCTCGTTCGGAGAATGAGATGATGAACCAATACCCAACCTAAACATCATGACCCGATCATGTCACGAAGTTCAAAGTTACGATAATTAGAAATGGATCCTCGTAGACCATTCCTTAGACCGTGAGGCTATATCAATCATTGTCTCCCGAGAATGCTTAGGTAGCATCAAACGCCATCTAGTAAAATGGTGGTTATAAAGGTGTGTTCAGGTATTCGGAGAAAACCGTAGAGGCAATATATGTCAAGAGCGGGATTTGTCTGTCCATGTGACGGAAAGATACTCAAGGGCCCACTCGGAGAAGTTATATCCAATAGCTACGCAGCGTGTGATTAGATCACGGGGATATCACTTGTCGAAACGAGTTAAGTAGCATTGTTCAGTAACGAGATTGAACACGACATGGTGATGTCATTGATCGAATCTCGGGCAATGCAAGTATCGAATGACAAAAGGAATAAGACACGACTGTCCCGGTTCAAACGACGAAAGATCTTCGTGGAACGCACAAGGGTCACATGGCCATCCAGGTCCCTCTGTTGATCATTGGTGCGGGAGTGTCCCGACCATGTCTGGAGTGTTCCCGAACCGTAGGGTATCACGCTTAAGGGCTTGATGATGCTTAGAGAGTGTTTATAGGATTGGTAGAATCACCGAAAAAAAGAAGGGAGAAAACCAGAAGGGTTTCGGTAAGTCCGGAGGATGTCCGGAGTGGAGGTGGAAGGTGTTCCATGGCCACGGAGATTAGATAATGTGTGAATGAATGTTAAATATTGATTTAATCATTTATTCATAATTATTTAATAAAGATAAAATCAATTAAAAGGTCAAAAGGCTTAATGGGCCAATTTCCGGAGGGAGAGGGCCCATTAGGGAAAGGAGAGAGGGAGAGGGGCCAAAGGGGGAGGCCGGCTGGACCCCCCCCCCCCCCCGCGGGGCTCACTAGGTGACCAGCGGCCACCTCCTCCCCCCTCCTCTCCTTTAGTCCCACCCCGGGACTTGAGGGGAGGTAGCCTCCCTTCCCCCTATATAAAGTGGGGTATTTGGCCTAGAAAATACACCCAATAATCAATAAAGGTCTCCCCACTTTTGGGAGGACCTCCAATTGATATTTTCTCTCCCCCCCTCTCTCTCTCGTGACCGTGGTCCCAAGTCTGGACTGCGCGAGCGAGAGACATCTTCACCGCGGAGCGCCATCGTGCGTCATGGATTCAGATCCGGAGCTCTACTCAAGAATCGCTGCTGGATCGGGGAAGCGGGAGTCATCGTCAGGCACCGGACGTGTGTAACTCCCACGAGGTGTCACACTTGAGGCACTCAAGTTGTTGGAGCCAGAAGGAGCGCAAGGACTTCATCACGACCTTGAGGTCGACTTCGGCTCGTCTACATCAACCACGCTTTCCTGAGCGTTGACAACGCTTTTCGATCTTCAAGGGTAAGTTTGTGAAAAGCCTCTCCCGTTACTGTATTACTAATAGATAGGTCTTGGCAGCTTCAGGGGTTCAGGGGCGTAGAGTAAAATTTATTGTTTTTATGCGCGGAACCCCTACAGTGGTATCAGAGCTAGATCTATGCGTAGTAATGCTAGTATGTGTAGAACACACGAGATGTAGCGTGTGGGTGTTGATCTTTTAGTTGTTACCTTCCCACGTGTACTTGTGTATACCGCAGTAATGCTTGATGAAGCGGCCCCCAGCCGACTTTACGCGTTCATTCGCGAGACTGGTCCATGCTTGACATACGGCTTGTACCGTATAAAGTGGCTTAGGGGGGTGTCTGTCTCTCTCGCATTAGTTGGTATACCATTTGCAACAGAGGGCCCCGAAAGGGGTGTAGAATAGACAACTACTTGATCAGCGTTGTGCTGAAAGTTCGTAGGTAAGAACGGTTCTTGTGCGAAAGCCCATTCAGCCACGTAAAACATGCAAAGATAAAGTAGAGGCGTCTAACTTTGTTTTGCAGGAGGGCGTTGCTTTGTGATATGGTTGTGGCAAAGGTAAAGTAATTACCTTTTGTTACGTAGTAGTAGATAGTCATGGAGGTGACAAACTACCACGCCGGAATAACACCGGTACCCTGGTGTCTATGACGCCGGAACCCTGGCACCGGAACCCGGTGACGACGGATGGAGATCACGACGTGAATTTACATTCAATGTTATTGTTTGTATGTCTTATTGTGTGCTAGTATTAGATACTCGACGGTAGCCTAATAAAATGATCCATGTTAAAATAACCAACGATTGTGTTCCCCCTTAGTATGCACCACCAAGAAAGTTCTTTGGTATGAGGCAGGCCGTGATGATCGGGTGTCAAACATATCTACGTTCGCATACAGTGGGTGCAAGCCATGTTGCACAGCGAATACACTAAGGTTGAGTTGGCGAGCCTAGCACGCTAGAGAAGCATGGCCTCAGAACACGGATGGTCGAAAGATCGAGCACGAGTCGCATGAATGATGTGACCGACGTTTAGCGTCCACCCTTGAACCCACATTGATGGCCATGATGATCGGGGGAGATGTGGCTGATAGGGGTCGTGTTATCACTAGGAACCCTCTTTGGGGATAGGTGTTTCTGAGTGGAGTTATTATTAACTCATTTAATTATAAACTTAGTCTAAATTCCTTTTGCAATTATAAATGTAGATGGCTCACCGTGAAGCTTACTTTGAGATTAAGGATTGGGTAAAGGGTGAGAAACTTAGACTTGATGGATCCAACTTCCCTAGTTGGCTTGTGCGCCTAGATGATCTCCTTACTAGGAATCATGTGGTAGACTACATACGCCGCACGATGGATTTGACTGAGCCAGACTACTATGAGACCCCACAAGAGCTGGCAGACCGCTACTATCGCCAAGAGATGTCCACTTACATTCAGATAATAATGCGTTACGGGATGGTGGATGAACTACATCCGCTCATGGGTGATCTTGACCCATATTCGATGGTGAATCAGCTGAGAGCAGAGTTCATAGGCCATGTGCGCATGTGGAAGCACGAGTTGCTTGGAAAGTTCCTTTCCATACAGATGGAGGAGCATACATGTCTGAAGAGTCACTTGGAGCGCATGTTTGATGCACACACGAGACTGGTTCACTTCGTGGATTACTGGATGGCTGGTCCATTTGCGATAGACGTACTGCTACGGTCATTGCCTCCCAGCTACAGAGGACATGTCCGGAGTAGCATCATGAGTGGTGATACGGAAGCATTGGACTTCCATGAGTTCATATTACGTTTTTAGAATGTAAAGGTTGAACCAATCGCCGGAGAGGTCATCGACGACTAAGGTATATATTTGATATACAGTTTTATAAATGTTATAATCTTGCAAACACATTTATAGTGTTAAAGTATATCTGATACTTGTTCTGTTTTGGTGAAAACAGGTCCTTCTACATAGAGGTGCTTGCTGGAGAGGAAGTGACGTTGCGTGTTGATGGCGAGCATGATGATGATGGCCGACGACACACTCCCTCAACATTTATCATTTAGTTTGTGTTTTAGGATAATTATTGTAATCAAGAGATTGTGAACTTCGTTAGTGTGTCTCACACTTCGTGAGACGGTTATTCATATGAGTTTGTAACAAACGATTGTTCCACTTTTATGAATGATTTCTATTCGTGTTCATATCTTGTTTGATTATATGTGAATTATCCTTGTTGTTTGAAACTAATTGATAATGTATGAACATTTGTAAAATATTAAAATGCCTTGTTTAAAAATACCCAACTTAATGATATGTTCATTAGTGAATAAAAACCATTGTTTAAATTCAAAGTTATGTGATAATATGTGAAAGTCATTCGATTTCTTATCACATATAAATCATGCCTAAGTTCGGCAAAATAACTTGAACACTATGTATTACTTGAATACAAAGTGTTTAATGAATTGTTAAAAGTATATACATATCCGATGTATTGAGTTTTAACGGAAATGGTAATTATCATTAATTGATTGTTTAAATGTGTAAAGTAGTTTACCAAAGGAAACATGAATATGAAACTATTTTGATTTGATCAAAGTACTTCATCAATAAAAGGGTATAAATATGAAAGGGAATCTAATTACTATGATTTGATCAATAGTAATGAAATTCAACTTTATAAGAATGGCATAAAAGAAATCGTGGAATGCAAAGTATTTTGAAACGTCAAAATACAAAGCATCACAATGTGATATTAGATATCAAAAGGGGTTGAATAGAAGGCACCAAATAAATCGTTGTAGTGTATATGCAGAGACCATTAGTTATAAATAGTTAACACTCAATTAGAATTAGTAAACCATTTGAATTCGTGAAAGTTTTGGGGTTATTCGATATAACCAAAACAATAGCGAATAAGTCCTTGTAGCGTATTCATTGGAAACTTTGAATACGAAATCCATAGCTAAACCAAAAGGAAAGCAAAACTTGTATTGCTTGGATTTTGGTGCATTCTTGAGAAAGCTCACCTCTAGTGATGTTTCTCAATTATGGAGCAAATGGAAAATAGTGTGAAACACGATGAGGATTCAAAACCCTGCATCAGAGTGTTGAGAAGCGCAACGGATAGCGTTCCTGAACGATTCTCTTCACAGAAGGAAAGAATCAATGATTTTGATCATTGTGTTTTTCCCTCCACTATTGTTTTTCACTACATAAAGTAGGATTCAAAATGTAAATCTATATCTTGTATGGAGACATTTGTGAATCATTTGTCATGATTTTTGGAATATGACATATCTACGAACTACAAAGGAAATAATGGTAAACTAGAATTATGAGAAAAATTCCCTTGAAGTTAGAAAGCAATTGGTTGCTGAATCTCACAAGTAAAAGGAGTTACTTGAATTTTCCCAAATGACTGCAAAGCCATAGTAGGAAAAAGGGGTGAATGACAAAAGCACAATTTGTCAGGTATTGGACAAATTCAAATGAATTTGATTCAAGGGTGCTAAATGTCTAGTAGATTTAAAACTAGTAATAGTACTAGTATCTCATAATAAATCTCCAAGTTTGATAATTGATCAAAAGATTTTGAAGTTGTTCAAAGTAATAAGGAGATATGCAATTTGCATAAAATTGAGTGGGAGCTATGAAAGTCTTCCTGAAATAATATGTGATTGACATATTTTTAAGTGGGAGCAACATAAGACTCAAATTCAAATATGTAGGAACATAGTTTGAGTAAGAGTACTGACTCATACCCAAATATGTTAGCAACATAGTTTGAGTGGGAGATTATAGGAGTAATTCTTAAGTATATTAAGAATGAAAGGCACAAATACTTATAAATAATGATTTATAAGATGTAGAAGTTGATAATAGGTGTATTATGATATTATGTAGTATTCCTTAAGGGATTCTGAAAAGGGTTTCAGAATAGAAGTTAATTAAGGAACTGGTCCTTAATAACTCAAATTAGGAATAGCATTAAGTTTGAACATCAATGGTTGAAAGAAAGAAAAGGATGATCATCATCCACTATGTTGAGACATAGGTTCTATCTTAGAAACCATGATGATAACTTAGCATAATATGTGATCCAATAAGGAACGTTTGAAAGTGATTAAGTTCAAATCACAGAACGTTGAGCTAAGTTTGTCTGCAGTGTCTAGTTGAGAACTGTGGACATATTTTCCAAATCCATAAAGGATAACATATCTTAAAGCATAAAGAGTTATGTTATAAGGGAATATGTTGGAAACTCCTGTAGATACCAATCAAAAGTCAAATAGGAAGCGAGGTGAACAAAACATCGAAAGTTGCACAGAGTGCACTAGTGTTTCGATGAATGCATTTATAATAATAGATAAGGGTACCATCTAAAGTATTGTATAATGTTATGGCGGGGCTAGTTCGCTTTTAACGTAGAATGATGTGTCCCAGGGCACAGTGCCCATGAGAAAGCCCTCGAGGTTGATCTAACGTCAGTGTAGGCTCCTGGAATCAGGCCTCGTTCTGCTGCCATAGCGGTGATACATACACACAGATGCTATCATGTGATGATAGAGTATTGATGTCAATCAAGGTGACATTAGTAAGTTGCAAAGGGTTTGGGACTGTAAAAGTACAGACCCAAGACTCAACCTCTTCCATGAGCAAGCATGTTCAGGGTACTAGATATATAGTGCCAATAATTGAGAACAAATGCAGCTAGTGTATTTGTACTCTAGTGCAAGTGGGAGACTGTTGGAAATATGCCCTAGAGACAAATAGTAGTAAGGAGCATTATCATATTTCATATAGTTTATGATTAAGTTTTATATCATGCTATAACTGTATTGAGTGGAAACATCAATACACGTGTGATATACAAACAACCAGGGGTTCCTAGTGAAACTCTAGTCACCGGTTCATTGGTCAACAGATGATCATGTTTCCTGAGCATGTGGCATTTATGCCAGTTGGAAATGAGGTCATCTAATTCGGAGAATGAGATGATGAACCAATACCCAACCTAAACATCGTGACCCGATCATGTCACGAAGTTCAAAGTTACGATGATTAGAAATGGATCCTCGTAGACCATTCCTTAGACCGTGAGGCTATATCAATCACTGTCTCCCGAGAATGCTTAGATAGCATCAAACGCCATCTGGTAAAACGGTGGTTATAAAGGTGTGTTCAGGTATTCAGAGGAAACCATAGAGGCAATATATGTCAAGAGCGGGATTTGTCCGTCCATGTGACGGGAAGATACTCAAGGGCCCACTTGGAGAAGTTATATCCAATAGCTGCGCAGCGTATGATTTGATCACGGGGATATCACTTGTCAGAACGAGTCAAGTAGCATTGTTCGGTAACGATATTGAACACGACATGGTGATGTCATTGATCAGATCTCGGGTAATGCAAGTATGGAGAGACAAAGGGAATAAGACACGACTGTCCCGGTTCAAACGACGAAAGATCTTCATGGAACGCACAGGGGTCACATGGCCATCCAGGTCCCTTTGTTGATCATTGGTGCGGGAGTGTCCCGACCATGTCTGGAGTGTTCCCGAACCATAGGGTATCACGCTTAAGGGCTTGATGATGCTTAGAGAGTGTTTATAGGATCGGTAGAATCACCGAAGAAAAGAAGGGAGAAAACCGGAAGGGTTTCGGTAAGTCCGGAGGATGTCCGGAGTGGAGGTGGAAGGTGTTCCATGGCCACGGAGATTAGATAATGTGTGAATGAATGTTAAATATTGATTTAATCCTTTATTCATAATTATTTAATAAAGAGAAAATCAATTAAAAGGTCAAAAGGCTTAATGGGACAATTTCCGGAGGGAGAGGGCCCATTAGGGAAAGGAGAGAGGGAGAGGGGCCAAAGGGGGAGGCCGGCTGGGCCTTGCCCCCCCGCGGGGCCCACTAGGTGACCGGCGGCCACCTCCTCCCCCTCCTCTCCTTTAGTCCCACCCCGGGACTTGAGGGGAGGTAGTACCTCCCTTCCCCCTATATAAAGTGGGGTATTTGGCCTAGAAAATACACCCAATAATCAATAAAGGTCTCCCCACTTTTGGGAGGACCTCCAATTGATATTTTCTCTCTCCCCCTCTCTCTCATGACCGTGGTCCCAAGTCTGGACTGCGTGAGCGAGAGACATCTTCACCATGGAGCTGCTGCCATGGATTCGGATCCGGGAGCTCTACTTCCGCAACTGCTGCTGGATCAGGGAAGCAGGAGTCATCGTCGGGCATCGGACGTGTGTAACTCCCACGAGGTGTCACACTTGAGGCACTCAAGTCGTTGGAGCCAAAAGGAGCGCAAGGACTTCATCACGACCTTGAGGTCGGCTTCGGCTCGTCTACATCAACCACGCTCTCCTGAGCGTTGACAACGCTTTTCGGTCTTCAAGGGTAAGTTCACGAAAAGCCTCTCCCGTTACTGTATTACTAATAGATAGGTCCTGGCAGCTTTAGGGGTTCAGGGGCGTAGAGTAAAATTTATTGTTGTTATGCGCGGAACCCCTACAATAATCTCACCAAGCCGGCCGTGTGTATCTTTACCCGTCATGTGGGTGAACAAATCACGGTCTTGCAGTCACATGTCATCTACTGTTCCTTCGGAATACCCAACATACACCTTTATGGCCACCGTATTACCAGATGACGGTTGATGCAGTCTAAGCAACCTAGGGAAACATAATATGAGCTCACGGTCTAAGGAGAAGGAGTCTAGGTATAGTTGTTGCAACAATGAACTATATGACTTGATCGTGTTGCAATCCTTCGAGGAATGTCCAACCACATCATTCTCCAATGATATGATCCCGTTGTTAGTCAGCATAAATGCCCATGATCTTGAAACCCAGATCATCTTCGTGACCAACGAACTAGTATGAATAGAGGCTACTAGGGACTTTGTTGTTTCATACCACACCTGTACCAATGTTTCTACTTGGCATAGTTATAGCACAATATGAAACTCTTATAAACTAATTGAGATATGACAATAAAAACCTATTTATTATTTGCCTCGAGGGCATATCTCCTTCATACCTTGTGTCTAACCACACTTTGGTGAAGTGGAATAAAAACATAACTCATCTCAACCAGAAGTGGAAGCAATACAATCATCCTCAATAATGTTGGACACATCATATTTATCTTGAAGTTTTGTTCATAACTCATGAGCGCTCCAAAAAGGTATGATTGAAGAAGTAACTACATAGCTTAAAGCATTAACAAGCACATTAGAAGCTTGAGCATCGAGATATAAGTTTTTCTCATCCTCATAAGATAGATTTTCGAAATCCATTAGAGGAGAGAAACCTATATTTACAATACGCTCCAAATTTGGGTCCATGTCCCGAAAATGAATAAGCATACGAGTTTTTCATATATCATAATTTGTACCATCGAATATGAACATTTCATTATGCACTAATCCCCTAGCCGGCATCTTTACTCTCAAAGCGGTGAAGCCTAAAATGAGAGACCGGGCTCTGATACCAATTGAAAGGATATAGATGTCGTCTAGAGGAGGGGTGAATAGGCAGTTAATAACTTTTCCGAGAGAGGCTCAACAAAGGCGGAATTAAACTAGCGTTTACTTTGTTAAGCACCAAAACCTAGAACAACTAGGGTTCACCTATTTGCACCAACAACTTATGCTAAACAAGACAAGCAACTATGAGATAGCAAGATATAAACTTCAAGCACGAAGGCTATCACAAAGTAAGGTGCATAAGTAAGAGCTCGTGTATAGAGATAACCGAGACACCCAGAGACGACGATGTTTTACCGAGTTCCTCCCAACATGGAGTACGTCTCGTTTGGAGAGGGGGTGGTATCAAACCACCAACGCCACAAAGGGCCTCCCTTGTTCTCTTGTGAATCTCACCCCAGTGGGATCGATCCACACTTCCACTATCGATGCACTTGTCGGTGGCAATCCGGAACCTCTCACAAGGTTTGGGCACTTCTCCACAACTCAATTGGAGGCTCCCAACAAACAAGCTTGGGGAAAGCTCCACACTTAATTGGAGGCCCCAAGTAATCAACAAACCTGCAAAACCACCAAACCGTCTAGGGTTCCATTGAACCCAAGAGTAAAAAGCTTCTCAACTTTTCACCCAATCGAATCCTCACCGAGAACTCAAAGTGATGCACCCAATGCAATGGCAAGAACACAAGAAGTGCTCAAATCCTTCTCTCCCAAATTCCACCAAAGCTACAAAAGCTTATGTGAGAATAAGAGAGGAAGAACAATGGAGGAAATCCACAAAAGACTCCAAGATTTAGATCCCAAGATGTTACCCTCACTTAGAGGAGAGATTGATTAGTGGGGTTATAGATCTAGATCTCTTCTTTCAAATCATTCAAGAATATGCAAGAATCATAGGAGGGATTGAGAGATAGCAAGCTCAAGAAGGTCAGCAATGGAGGGGAAAACTTGCAAGGAAGGTTGGGTAAACATTGGGGAAAAAGGGGCCCTTATATAGATCCTCCAAAATCCAACTGTTACAGCCCTAGAGTGCACGGGCCGGACATTCCGGCCTATTCACTCCGGACATTCCGGCCAAGACAAAACTGACAGAAACAACAATACAAAAACACCCATAACTTTTGCATTCGGACTTCGATTTTGATGATCTTCGTCTTGTTTTAAAGAGGACAACAAACTCTACAAGATCATGCAGGGAACCATCATAGTTCAGCAAGGGAGGATATAGCCAAATGACGAAAGGTTTGACCTCTCTCAAAAAGACGAACCGGTAAAACCTCCAACATCGAAAATGCAATAGAGAATGTATATGAAATCTGTTTTTGATGAACTAGAGCTTGTTATGAATATTACCACAAGCTCAAGAACCTCACATGGATAAGATCCAAATAACAACCAAGAAAGATTATGCCAAGTATGCAAAGGTTTGAGCTCTCACGAAGGATACAATCAAGTTACTCACTCAAGAGCCCCTCTTGATAGTACGGCTATCTATCCCATAAACCGGTCTCCCCAAATAACACCATGATACCGGTAAGAAAGAAACCCTATCAAGAACATACCTTTGCATTAAGCATATTCCACTTGAGCCTGATGATAGCGATCTTGTCCACCTCAATATGGAACACCTTTCTTGATTGCACTAGCTTGGTGAAGACTTGCAAATTTCTCTCCCATACTCCACTATGGTAGAGCTTCTCTCTTGGGCATATCATATTCCCATATCCATGATAACCATAGGATGGCAAGCTTCAAGCAAATGATCTCTTCGAGATGGCTCATCTTGAACTTGCACATCATTTCTTCTTTCTTCATTATGTTGGTGTCTTGAAGGTACATAAGAGATATCACTCCAACTTTAGTCTTCAAGACACACTTGCTATAGGCTCAAATCTCACTTGACCAATCTCCGGATCCCTCATTGAAACCTTGGTCAACACTTAATCTTCTTCACTTTCTTCTTCTCCCAACCTTCAAGCCAACATATGGTTCAAGCATTGCCTATGGACAAATCCTACAGGTAAAACTCAATGCAAACATAAGTCCATAAAGATTGTCATTAATTACCAAAACCACACATGGGGGCACACATGCACTTTCAGATAGGCACATGGGATACAACATTTTCAAGTTTATGAAAGGCTATATGGCATTTATCATCAAAATTAAATCTTACTCCCTTTTGCAGGAGGTTAGTCAAAGGTTTATATATTCCAGAGAAATTTCTAATGAACCTTCTATAAAAATCCACATGACCAAGGAAACTTCTTATATATATTATATTCGTAGGTTGTGTCATTCTCTCAATGGCCTCAACCTTAGATCTATCCACTTCAATTCCCTTACCTGATACCTTATGTCCAAGGACTATACCTTCTTTAACCATAAAATGGCACTTCTCCCAATTTAGAACAAGATTTGTTTCTTTACAACGCTGCAAAACTCTTTTGATATTATCCAAGCAACTAGTAAACGAAGTTCCATAGATAGAAAAGTCATCCATAAATACTTCCATTATCAGTTCTATAAAATCCGCAAAAATAGCAGTCATGCATCTTTGAAAAGTCGCTGGAGCATTACACAAACCAAAAGGCATACGTCGGTAAGCATGTAAACCATAAGGACTAATGAAAGTTGTCTTAAGTTGGTTATCAGGATGAACAACTATTTGAGAAAAACCAGAGTATCTGTCCAAGTAGCAAAAATGAGTGTGGTTTTCTCACCTTTCTAAAGTTTGATCTACGAACAGTAAAGGATAGTGATCTTTCCTAGTTTCTTTATTCAATTTCCTGAAATCTATGCACATCCTATGTCCAACAATAGTTCTAGTAGGTGTCAATTCATTGTTTTCATTAGGAACAATAGTAAAACCGCCCTCCTTAGGGACACAATGAACATGACTTACCCATTCACTTTCTTTTACAAGATAGATTATACCTGCGTCCAATAGGCGTACAATTTCCTTTCTTACCACTTCCTTCATTTTGGGCTTCAATCTTCTATTAAATTCCGCAACTGGTTTAGCACCTTCCTCCATGAATATTCGATGGACGGTTATCATGGGACTAATGCCCTTCAAATCATCCATTGAGTACCCAAAGGCCTTGCGATGCTCCCTAAGTATTTTCATGAGTTCTTCTTCTTCTCCTGAAAGTTTAG
This sequence comes from Avena insularis, assembly GCA_023614405.1. Classification (NCBI taxonomy): domain Eukaryota; kingdom Viridiplantae; phylum Streptophyta; class Magnoliopsida; order Poales; family Poaceae; genus Avena; species Avena insularis. The sequence continues at coordinate 302,511,832 of CM042692.1, read as the reverse complement.
CACTAATAATAATAGGAAATTTATTTGTATCATCTAAAAATATGTATTTAAGATTATCTGGTAGAGTCTACAATTCAGGGGGTGGTAATTCCTCATCCCCTCTCTTTTCTGGCTCTTCAAAAGCCTCATTAGTTGGAGGCCCTATAATGGGAAGTGAATCGAATTCATCTTCTAGTTCTTCTAGGGACTTATCCTCCATAACTATTTCTTCATAATTTAAGTCTTCATTTATTTCTTCTTTTCGATCACTAAAGAAGAGAGCTGCCATTTCCTCAATAGTTTTCTCTTTCGCTTCTTCTTGTATTTGTGGAGGCCTATCTTTAAATTTGGAAAAGTGGAATGCTTTTTCCGCTTTCCCAAGCTTAAGAGACACAATATCCTTTTTGAAATCAACATTGGCACCTACATCACTCAAAAAGTTTCTTCCAAATATAATAGGGCAAAGAGTGTCAACTAGCATATCAACAACTACAATATCTGTAGGAAAGTTTTTATTGCCAATTGTGACAGTTGCATCTTCAACTACTCCCATTAGAATTCTAAGAGTTTTATTGGCTAACATGATTGTCATATCAGTATTTTAAATTGTAGTCGGTTCTATTTCTTCTTTTATTTCTAAATAGAAATCATAAGATATAACATTAGCTTCGGTGCCAAGATCACATAAACCATAATGCGAGGTTTCTTTAAATATGCAGGGAAGAACATGCTTACCCACATCTTTTACCTTTGTCTTACCTTCAACCAATACAAAAGTCTCTCGATCAAGTTCAACTATGTTACAATGTGCATGCATAGCCATAATTGCTTCCTTGGTTACCTATTCAACATTGGTTTCTTCCAGATGTTCCACAACTTCTGGCATAATTTCCTCTTCCTTCTTCTCCTGTACTACTTTAACCTGCTCATATTCAAAAATATGCTTATGTGCAGTGTTAGGGAAAGGTATCTCATATGCTGGTTCTAGGAAGGCCAGTGTTGCTTTAACTTCCTTCTTCTTTTCAGGTTCGGGCGATGGATCATACTTGACCAAACCCTCTTTTGGATCTTTGATGTGTTATGTAAAAGCTTTAATAACTTTCAACACAAGATCTGAATCTAAATAAAGTTCTTTAGATAGTTCTTTAACATGGCCCTTTTTGTTATAGTCATGAATACACTCATGATCTATTTCTACGCCTCCTTCGCTTCCTAGACCAAAGTTCCATGAAACTCTATGATCACGAATTCTATTAAGTAAAGCCCAAGCTTTAGTTATAGGAAGATTCATAAAGGCTCCTTCTGTGAAAGAGTCTAGTTCAATTTTATTAGGTTCAATTAGACCACCATAAAAGATATGCAATAAATACCATTCAGGAAAATCATGATGAGGACATAGATTAAGTAAATCTTTAAATCTGATATAAGCTCTTACTAGTCCTTCATTAGGACGGTTCCTCCAAGTCATTATAAGACGCCTGATTCCAAAAGATTTTGATAATGGGTAATATTTTGCTAGAAATTCACATGCTAAATTATCCCAAGTAGTAGTAGATTCTTGGGGTAGAGATCTATACCATGAGAGAGCCAAACTAGTCAAAGTTTGACTAAAAAGTTTAACCCTTACCTCATTGGCGGTATATCCCGTCAATTGAAAAGTGCCACATATATCCTTGAAACATGCAATATGCTCAGATGGACCAGGATCTTCTTTATCCCTAGTAAATTGCTTCTTGTGTAGAATACCAAGTAATAGAGGATTTATTTCAAACTCCCTTGTCTTCTCGTTGGAGTTGTCTCTTTTATAAATATCATAGGGCTTCCCAAAGTGGCTGAGTGGGTTAGCACTAGTAATATGCTCAAACTCCATCATGTTGGTGGAAACCTGTAACTCAAAACAAAACTTAGCAAGACACAAATAAATAAGCAAAAACTAAAATACCTACAATGCTTAGCTCCCCGACAACGGCGCCAGAAAATAGCTTGATGACTACAAGTGCACAGATCGTTTGTAGCTAGTTTCTAAATAAAGATATCGATCCCATAGGGAGCAAAAGACTAAAGTCTAATAACTCTTGAATTAAATACTACAATAGAAATGCTAAATAAAGTTCTAAGTGACAAGATAAAATGCGAGTATTGCGTAAAAATGTGTTTTTGGGGTTTTGGTATAAGAGCAACAATAAATAAAGTAAAACAACTGAACACAGAAAATAAGTATCACGTATGTAAGAGAGATTAGAACTGAAATAGGGAAAAGACGTTCTCAGGGAGTAGCGGATACACCACTAGCATTATAAAGAGCTAAGGTAAAGATTATTATCATGAACATTCTCAACTGTGTATGTGTGGGAAGAACTTCGTATTTGGACAAATAGGCAGCAATCATTGCTCACATCATCCTCATAACCACAACAGTCAACAATTAGCATCAATCGAATTACTGTGCTATTAAGGGGCTTAACCCCGTAGGACGTATCCCATGACATGGATAGTGTTCCGTGAGTTTTCTCGGTTCCCAAGTTGATACGTAAGGAGTGCCAACAGCTTTATAGTCACTATAAGTGCTAACACACCTCCGTCTACCAGCAAGTAGTTCCCTCCATCAAGTCCCCATAAGAGGCAAATATTGAGAGATCGACTTTCCCAATATCAAGATGAAGACAATCTAAAACATGGTCACAACGATGAATATCATAATAAACTTTATCTTATTTCAATCTCATACTAGGGTTTCTCCATCTTCTCAAGAACTAAATATCTACTCAGACATGGAGGCAATCAACATCATGGCAATAACAATGGAATCTATCATAGATGAATAGTACTTGTATAAATCCACAACGAGTACGGAAATTACAAAAATATCTAGACAAGATGTAGATGGGATGGATGGAGATGGTGGTGATGCAGAGGTTGATGATGAAGATCGATGCCTTAGCCTCCCGGATTCAAGTAGGCTAAGATGGATCCCTGGATTTGTTCCCCTCCAGATGCCTTCCGGAGGTGAGGTTTCGGTGATTTCTGGTTTCTCTATATGCCGTCTCTCTGATCCAGTTGCACGGGGTGAAACTAGTTGAGGAGGCGGTGGCGGCGCCAACTATACGGCGGGGACTACACGACCGGAAAATTTATTCCCGCCGTATAGTTGGTCGTTAAACCGTTTGTGTCCTTGTTCGCTTCGGGTTTTCTTCTGGTATTATTGATATTTTCCAAATAAGCGATTTACGTTGTTTTTGACTCCTTTTCTCCTTAGTATAACTGCTCCAAGAATTGTGTCTATTGTATCCATCATCTATCCTGATCCTGGTGAAAACAGATATAAAATATGCGCGCAAGCGCCGTAAAATACCAAGATCCTATATCTATAATGAAAAATAATAATATAAAACATGATGCAAATATGCACTCATCAGATAACAAATAAATCCAAGATCATATTCACAATGAGAAAACACATGCCAAAAGATAGGAATTAAAAACCAAGACAGGAAAAAGATCCTTGAGGGTTTCAACTAGTTAAACAATCACCCAAAGCAATGATTAGAATAACTAGAGGCAAAATTCTTGCCAACTTAGATATAAGAATTTATATATGATGAAACCCATACCAAGGAAATCTCTCACAAACAAGATCTAAAAGGTGAGGAATAAAATCATTAAACCAAACGAACTTGTTTGAGCTCACGTGCCACATAGGAACTAGATAATTTCCAATATCAATTCTATGTGACACAACCTCAACTATTCATATTTTATTGGTTTGTAATATGCACAAAGTATATTACTCCCCCATAATGTGATAAAATATTTCTTTTCACAAGAGTCAAATAAAATACAACAAGAGAATATTAATGGATATTATAGAATTTGAATTTATCATGAGCATGACATACCACGTAGAGACTAGACAATCTTGAAATATAAATTCTATGTGGTATTTCTCGTGTACACACATTTATGATTGTGAGGTGCTCGAAAGGACATCACACTCCCCCAAAATGGGATAGTCCATTAATCTCCCGAAAGTGCCAACTAAGATATAGACAAGATGCAATAGGCTCAAACACAAAACACATACATGGTGTGTAAGCCAACACACACAAACTTGATTTCTCAAGTTAAACAAGTAGGAATCACAACATATACAAAACACATGCAAAGTACAAAACTAACACATGCACAAGGGGTAAGTAACTTTCAATGTAAATGAGTTGAGAACATGTTACCGCAAGGAGGAGCAACGAATATATGATAGAGATATGATAATCTAGATGACTTGACTTGATAGAATATAATTGAAGTCCTCTTAATTCTTCATGATGTAGACAAGTCTCCAATGCCCTCTAAACACACCTATTGATCAAGTTTTGGCTTATTGGTCCCCAACGAAGTTGGGTCCTAAGAAGTTAGTCACAATAGGCTTGGAAACCTAAATGGTTCTTTTCTTGAACCCACATTGAGCACCAACAAATTTGGCAAACATATTACCAACCTCGTCCTTATGAAGAGAATAAGCATCATCAATTATGATAGGGTTGGATGAGGAGATACCAATGGTGCATGAGGAAGAAATGTGCCCTTTCTCGCGACAAATGTAGCAAGTTCTTCTCTTGCCGTTTTTCTTTTTGGGTGAAGCAACACCTCGAGGAAGAGCTTGAGTCTTCTTGGGAGGAGGCCCATCTCTAACAAGAGGTAGATCTTGAGGCTGCTTCCCTTGTTACTTCTTGCTAAGGGGCTTCTTATTTAATGGGCAAGACTTAACATGATGCCCTTCTTCCTTGCACTTGAAGCAAACAGTGTTGTATCTTGGCCCTTTTTCTTGTTTCCCTTGTGCTTCGACTTGATATTGGAGTTGAATCCAAGTCCACTCTTGTCATTGGGAGATTTTTGCACACTCAAGATGTTGTTGAGTGTGACCTTCCCTTTATGACCCCTTTTCAAGTCATTCTTCAAAGAAGTGACTTGAGTCTTGAGCTCTTTAATTTCCTCTACATGGTTAGTGTGAACGACAATACTAGAGGAAGTGGATGCTACACTATTAGAGCAACAAGGCACGGAATGTAATTCACCACAAGATATAGCAATGACATGAGTGGATGAATCACAAGGGCTAACGCGTGACAATATGACATTTGGAGTAGAAGTAGTGCTAATGTCCACATGAGACTAATTAGATGTTACCTTTGACATAATAGACTCATGAGCTAATTTTAGCTTATCATGGGAGGATAGAAGATCCTCATGAGAGCCTAACAGCTTACCATGACTTTCTTCCAAGATCCCATACTTGCTAGTTAGCAAAGCAAGTTGAGTCTTTATCTCAAAATTCTTCTTCAAAATAGATGCTTCACAAGAAATAGAGTTAGTAGCACAAGCATCATAATTAATTGCAAGAGGTGAGGGCAACTTCGAAAGCTCTTTTGAGTAAGAGGCTTTAAGTTGCTCATGTGACTCGGTGAGTTTGGTGAGCTCACCCTTGATGACACTAGAGCCATTTTTTACGTGCTCAAAATCCTTAAGGAGTTTAGCATAAGCAACTTGAAGCTCATCATTTTTACTTTTGAGATCACTTGCCACCTTAAGACCTCTATCATGAGATTCCTTCACTCTAGACAGCTTTAGAGCAAAAGTCTCCTCAAGATATTCCTTAGTGGTTTGTTTCTCTTCAAGATATTCATTTAGATTTGCAATTTTATTAGCATACTCACGCTCAAGGCTACTCATTTTATCAATGGTGTTATCATGCTACTCAATTTGTGCATCTAACTTATCAATATGTTCTTTGCTCTTAGTAGAAAAGTCCAAGATTTCAATGAAGCTAGAGCAAGCAATATTATTCTTAACAAGAGCATGATAAACAATCTCACCCTTTTCATATAAATCATCAACATCCAACTCTTCTTCCTCATTATCCTCATCCTCATTATCACAAGAGGTATTGGGTTCCAAAGTAGGAGTTACCTTTGAATCCCTAGCCATAAGGCATAGATGGGTACCATGAGATGATGATAATGATGATGATGATGAATTATTTGAAGCTTCATTCAAGATCTTGTCTTGGCCAATTCATTTTCCTCTACATGGTTAGCAACACAAGCACTAGAGGAAATATAGGTATTTTTAACATGGCAATAAGACAACACAAGCATATCATCATAAGATTTATTCAAGCCATTTCTACATGATATGCAGGGACTACCAACACAAGCATATAAGGAGTTTTGGGTTCTACAAGTGTTAGGGTCCAATGATAGACCATTGAAACTAGATAGGGATGAAGGATGACTAATAGTAAGCTCACTATCCATATTGCAATTTCTATCACCACTCACCATATCATTATCTTATGAAAAATCACATGTTGGTGAAGTGGTAGAAGATGATAACTCATCTCGACTAGAAGTGGAAGCAACACAGTCATCCTCAAAAATATTGGACACAACATATTTATCTTGAAGTTTTGTCCATAACTCATGAGCGCTCCAAAAAGGAATGATTGAAGATGTAACTACATAGATCAAAGCATTAATAAGCACATTAGAAGCTTGAGCATCAAGATATAAGTTTTTCTCATCCTCACGAGATAGATTTTCGAAATCCATAGGAGGAGAAAAACCTATATCTACAATACGCTCCAAATTTGGGTCCATGTCCTGAAAATGAATAAGCATACGAGTTTTCCATATATCATAATTTGTGCCATCGAATATGAACATTTCATTGTGCACTAATCCCCTAGCGGGCATGTTTACTCTCAAGGCGGTGAAGCCTAAAACGAGAGACCGGACTCTGATACCAATTCAAAAGGACAAGGATGTCACCTAGAGGGGGGGTGAATAGGCGGTTTAAATCTTTTACGAGAGGGGCTCAACAAAGGTGGAATTAAACTAGCGTTTACTTTGCCAAGCAAAAAACCTAGAACAATTAGGTTTCACCTATGTGCACCAACAACTTATGCTAAGCAAGACAAGCGACTATGTGATAGCAAGATATAGACTTCAAGCACGAAGGCTATCACAAAGTAAGGTGCATAAGTAAGAGCTCAAGTATAGAGATAACCGAGGCACGCGGAGACGGTGATGTTTTACCGAGTTCCTCCCAACAATGGAGTATGTCTCGTTTGGAGAGGGGGTGGTTTCAAACCACCAACGCCACAAAAGGCCTCCCTTGTTCTCTAGTGAATCTCACCCCAACGGGATCGATCCACACTTCCACTATCGGTGCACTTGTCGGTGGTAATCCGGAACCTCTCACAAGATTGGGGCACTTCTCCACAACTCAATTGGAGGATCCCAACAAACAAGCTTGGGAAAATCTCCACAACTTAATTGGAGGCCCCAAGTAATCCACCAACTTGCAAAACAACTAAACCGTCTAGGGTTCCAAGAACCTAAGAGTAAAAAGCTTCTCACTTTCACCTAATCGAATCCTCACCGAGAACTCAAACCGATGCACCAAATGCAATGGCAAGAACACAAGAAGTGTACAAGTCCTTCTCTCCCAAATTCCACCAAAGTTACAAAATATTATGGGGAAATAAGAGAGGAAGAACAATGGAGGAAATCCACAAAAGACTCTAAGATCTAGATCCCAAGATGTTCCCCTCACTTCGAGGAGAGATTGATTGGTAGAGTTGTAGATCTAGATCTCCTCTTTCAAATCCCTCAAGAATATGCAAAAATCATAGAATGGATTGAGGGATAGCAGGCTCAAGAAGATCAACAATGGAAGGGAAAACTTGCAAGAAAGGTTAAGGAACCATTGGGAAAGAAGGGCCTCTTAAATAATCCCTAAAAATCCAACCGTTAGGCCCAGGAATTGCCCGGTCCGGAGTCTCCGGACTAGGACTGGAGTCTCCAGTGTACCCAGGCAAAACGGAGACGAACTGGAGGATAGTCTGTACGTGGTCCGGAGATAGACCGGAGATTTAGTCCGGAATCTCCGGTCTTACAAAAACTGACAGAAAGACCAATACGAAAACAACCATAACTTTTACATCCGAACTCCGATTTTTATGATCTTGGGCTCGTTTTAAAGAGGAAAATAATCTCTACAAGATCATACAGAAAACCATCATAGTACAGAAAGGGAGGATAGAACCAAATGGTGAAAGGTTTGACCTCTCTCAAAAAGACAAAGTGGTAAAACCTCCAACATCGAAAACGCAATAGAGAATGCATATGAAATCCGCTTTCGATGAACTTGAGCTTGTCATGAAGATTAACACAAGCTCTAAATACTCTCATGGATAAGAACCAAATAAGAACCAAGAAATATGATGCCAAGTATGCAAAGGTTTGGGCTCTCTCCGAAGGATATGATCAAATTATTCACTCGAGAGCCCGTCTTGATAGTACGGTTACCTATCCTATAAACTAGTCTCCCCAACTAACACCATGAGACCGCTAAGAAAGAAACCATATCAAGAACATACCTTTGCCTTAAGCATATTACACTTGAGCTTGACGATAACGATCTTGTTGACCTCAAGATGGAACACCTTTTTTAATTGCACTAGCTTGGTGAAGTCTTGCAAATTGCTCCCCCATACTCACTATGGGAGAGCTTCTATTTTGGGCATATCATCTTCCGATATCCATGATTATCGTAGGATGGCAAGCTTCAAGCAAATGATCTCTTCGAGGTGGCTCATCTTGAACTTGCACATCATTTCTTCTTTCTTCATTATGTTGGTGTCTTGAAGGTACATAAAAGATATCACTTCAACTTTATTCTTCAAGACACACTTGCTATAGGCTCAACTCTTTACATACCGTTTTCTGTCCGTTGAGGAAATATTACACCGAAGACTCCGGTCTGCAAACATCTCACACCAGAGATTCCAGCCCATCTCCGGACAGTCTCTGGACCCCCAATTAGAATGACCCGAGCATGTTTTCGAGGGTCACACCGGAGACTTGCGCCGAAACTCCGGATGGGGACACCGGAGACTCCGGTTGGGACACCGGAGACTCCGGTCCTTGCATACCGAATATTCCGGTCCATCTCCGGATCACTCGTTGAAACCTTGGTCAACACTTGATCTTCTTCAGTTTTTTCTTCTCCTAACCTTGAAGCCAACACATGGTTCAAGCATCGGCTATGGACAAATCCTACAAATAAAACTCAATGCAAACATAAATCCATACAGATTGCATTACTTACCAAAACCATGCATGGGGCACACATGCACTTTCAACATGAATCTAGGAGCTACTGATAATAGTTTACTTATGCTATATATCGTCGACCTGTCGTACACGTATTATCAAACGTTCTGCTTGACAACCATGCCCTGGTAGGCGCAACTGAGACCCACACTATAAAAACGTCATGTTGTTTTCGAAAACGATCATTTAGCGGTCCGAGAACATATCTTTTCATTTGCACTGGATATAGCGCGATCATATCATAAGACGTTGTGCCTACCGGTCCCGCCCCGGGAGAAGCATGGAGAAGTCTAGTTTTGCATAACTTATGTAGTCGATATTGTGAATGTTGATATTTCTTGTATGTATTTAATCAAAGTTAGTCAGGTTTCACTTTTGACTAATTTTATACGATTTTATTGGAATGGAGGTAGTATATAACTAGCGGTTCTTTGGGTGGTGTTTATGTATGTTTTCATTATGATTGATTTTCGATAGTCTTATATATATAAACAACTTGATGTACTTCCTTTGTCTAGAAATAAGTGACTTGGTTTTGTCTAGATTCACGCGTATCTATACACTAAAACATGTTTAGATACATGTGAATCTAGACAAACGGAAGTCAGTAATTACTGGGCGGAGGGAGTATATTTTATCGATTGACCAACAAGTGTTTAGTTTTTCTATAATCTACTAATAATTAAAGTTTGACACAACGTGTCCATCAACCGCATTTTGAGACTTTAAAACAGACATACTATTTGAAAATTTAATTGGTTTTACAATCAAGAGCACATATTTAGCTCATTTTTCCATTGAACATGAAACGGGTAATCCTTTCTCGAAGTCGAGGTGTTCGTCCTAACCGTTTCAAAACTCTACTTCATCTAAATTTATAGAGTTGTACGCACCAATTTCCCACACATTCATTATGCACAATGAAACATTGTTTCTCAAAAAAAGGTTAGATATGCCTTCCAATGCTAATATCCATCCAGAAACACGCATCCGTGATTCAAAAAATTTCCTTCATGATGTTCAACTTTTGAAACCTTCAACCTGGAGTTTATTTTTGTTTTAATAAATTCTCAATATTTTGAAATACTGCCCAAGGATTATAGCTAAAACTCGTCCGCACCCGCAATGCAAATATTCTACTCGGAAAATCCAGATATTCAGCTCTATAATCCAACTCTTTAGCTTATAATTGCACTTTTCCAAAATCAAAATCCAAAAATTTAACTTCAAAATTGAAACCTTCTCGGTAGAATTTAGTTTTTTCTTAAACATAGTATTCTTAAACGTTTTGAAATGCTACCCAAGAAAACCCAGCTAAAACCCCGCACCGTTCTTCCGTGTAGTTTCCGCCTTCCGCCGCTGGCTTCCCAGCACAACATAGGGTTTCCCCAGCTCTGCCCCCATGGCGCGCGCCGCCGCCTCAAGGCTCGCCGCCGCCGCGACCTCCTCGAAGTCGAAGGTGAGCTCACGCCCCTCCTCTCTCTCTCTCCCCCTCCCATCACAATCCCGAACCCTCACGGCTAACCCATTTTAACTCTCCATGCCAGCTCGAGGTGTTCTCCCGCCATCTCGCCGCCGCCTCGTCAGCGTGGGGCGCTCCTTCGCGGCTTCCCGATCCAGGTCAGTCGCCTCGCTTACAGTTCGGTACTTTCGCATGAATTGTCCGAGAAAAGCCTGACCAGCTGAAATTGTGCAGTGAGGGAGAGGAAGAGCCCGAGCTGGTGGTGCCCGAGCAGGTCGTTCCATGGTACGCCCTCCGGTGGATCTGAGGGGTCTTTTTTTGCGTACTACCATTTTTCGTTTTGCGACGCATAACAGTTTGTCATCCTTGGTGGGGATATTTTACTTTTGGAAACCAGTTTCACATAGTCGAAAGTTTGAGACCAAGCCTGCCCAAACATCCAAGTTGTTTAAAGCATCTCAACTAAACGAGATTATCATACCTTACTGAAATGATGAACAGATCCTTGGTGTTATTTTGGCAATTAAAACTGAAGCCAAGATTTCATTTTGTGGCTCCTCTTAATCTGGGCAAAAAATATTTCTTCTATCAGTCCATAATTCACGGTCCTTAGGGGATTGAAAGGTAAATGTATGTGTCTGGGCATCAATCATCTTATGCATGGCATCTTGGTAAATTTTCGTTCAGTAAACACAACTATCAGTGTTATCTGGTCATCATATCCATGCTAGCTTGCTAGTCCAGTGTCAAACTCTTTCCCTGATTCACAATGTCATACAAATTCAAGATTTGACAGCTTTTGTAAACGCAGAAAAAAAACCAGAGTGATTCATTGATGCACTATCCCAAAAGGAGATCAACCAGAATATATTACCCACTGTCCTTGCCAGGGTGATGTTATCATGTATTTGAATATAAACTATTCTTTTGGCGTGCAAATCTAAGTGTCTGAAAGATGAAAATTAGTTTTATCCATGTCCTCTGCCATTCATACTACACAAAGTTAAGTTATACAGCCAATAGGTTGTGCTAACTGCACACAAAAAATAGCATTGTCGAATTCCTAGTGATTGCTGATAATGTATTGAACATTAAACGGAAGGCCCATTTGCTTTCATCTTTTTTTTTTCAAACTGTGACTGGCAATAATTGGTACTTCCTTTTGACTTCTGACTATAGCTTCCTAGTGGCCAGTGGGCCTCTTTGATTCAAGTAAATTATTTATGATAGAAATTCTTCCTATACTGGTAGTTTGGTTTGTATGAATTAGAAGAAATCTTAGGAGTTTTTCCTATGCGTCACTTTCCACTTAGTTCCATTTTTTTTTCGGTGGATCTAGCTACATAAAAGATTCATATGCCTCGTGACTTTTTATGTTTCTTATGATGTGATTGGACACACTTTGGTTTGAGAGCATGTAGGGCTCAATAAGGCAGGCCATTGCATTTCCGCATTTCGCCAATTTTAGTGTTTCTTAAATTCTGCAAATCAGAATGGCCCTGAAAAGCTGGTCTAATGCTACTAGTCATAGAATAACAACACTTCACCACGATCAAGTTTAAAAGAAGTGTCCCTAGGTGCTTGCAGGCGCGCAACAGCACTGATGTGGCAAGAGGAAAAAGTGCGAGTCTGGTCGTCTATAGCACTGCTACTCCTGGTTGGTACTGTTTCTCATGCAACCATGGTGGCTTGGTTGATGGTGGAAGCTGCAGATGAAAGCATATTTGAAACCTAGGTTTTCTCCCCCTTCTTGTTGTGTTCCTTCCAGAGATGCCCAGCCTGTTGTTGCTGCTGTTACTCAGTCGCCTAGGCAGGCTATGTGCCGCAAAACACCTGCTTTGTGCCTTTCCGAACCTTTACCACGGTACCTGTATGAACTGCAAAAGTACAGTGTTATATGCCTGATTTCATCATTTACCAAAACCATATTCATCTTTGCCATTTGTCAGAGACAGGAACTAGGCATTTATTTAATACAAACGTCAAATTTCAAACTTGCTTTTAATTGTGAACTATGAGTATGATTACCTTTTTTTTGTATATTCCATGTTTATTTTGATTATTTCTATGACAAGAATTTATATTTGTATGTTTTAGCCACAATGAGGGTCGATGCAAGGGATTACTACGATGTGCTCGGAGTGAGCTCGGATGCTTCTGCATCAGATATAAAGAAGGCATATTATGGGGTCTGTATTTTTTTCCATCACTTTATGTCATTTTTAAGACTTAATATATACATTGTTGATTAGATATAACTTGATTAACACGAACTCGGCCCTGACCAAATAAATTAATATATCTGACATGTATGGTTTTTAAGGCGGTAAGGCGATCTAAGTTGCTCGGGGACCTTTTACCTCTTAAGCGCTTAAAGCGTAAGGCAAGGCGGCACCTTAGACACATAAATATATCATATATGGCAATCAGATAGGAGATTTATTACTCCCTCCGGCCCATATTAGTTGACTCGAATTTGTCTAGATTCGGATGTATCTAGACATGTTTTAGTACTAGATACATCCGAATCTAGAAATATTCAAGTCAACTAATATGGGTCGGAGGGAGTAACTAAAATTAACATAAGCTCAACACAACTTACATAACATAATAATGACTAGAACCTAGAAGTTCATGGCGTAGGCCTCAAATTATCTTGTCTACTGATGAAACAATGTCTTTGAACTTCAGCTTCATCCTCCTCGTCTAAATATTGCTCCATAGTTTTAAACTTCCTTGTGTTGAAGAAGTTATGGATTTCTTTCTTAATTTCAACGGATGCCTCTGGACAGTTACCCACCTCACTGAAACCCCCAGAAAGGTGTCGCTGGAGCCGTCTCACTCCAGCATGGACTCTTTGGCCCCACAATTTACACTGAAGCAAATCCTTCCTGGCTAAATCTGGCCAAAATCCGTACTTCCAAACTGGATCATCTGATCTAGTTCTCCGTCTAGGTTCATTGGACAGACCATAAGCATTCAGCAGCCACAGGATCCATCAGAGCAGGGACACTTCACTACTGCAGCAACACTAACAGAAGGCCAATCAGCGGTCAAACGAAAAGATAAGGCAGGCAGCCAAGCACACACCGAAACAGAGTGCATCCGATCAGCTAAAGGCCACTATCCGCTGCTACTTAATCAGCTATCAAACCGCCAAAGGCCATTATCTACTGCTTACTTACTGCTAACAGCAAAGGCCAGCAGCTACTACTTAATCAGCCAAAGGACCAGCACCAGGCCACCAGCAGTAGCGAAGGGCATAAAGCAATAGAGCAAGTCGAAACAGGAACAGCAGGCACAGGGAATGGCGGAGAGAAGAGAGACGATGGAGAAGAGAGATGAGCTGTACTATGCTGCCCTGCTGGGAGAGAGGCTGCGCCTGAGGAGAAGCCTGGCTGGAGGAGGAAGCTGGTGGAAGAGCTCGTGCAGATCTGGCGGAGGATGCTGGCTGCTGCCAGCGAGGAGAGAGCTCCTTTCTCTCTCCCTCTCAATTGTTTCCTGTGGACTGGTCAGCGCCTCTCCGTCTTTCTCCTCTCCCTCTCTTTACTCTGCGTGCCCAATTTTCCTCTCTTCCTACCCCAGTTTCTGTTCCCCGCTCGACCTGCACCCTGCTCTGCCCATGGCGTACAAAACAGCTCAGAGCACCGCGTTACGCGCCTAACAGATGCTCTGGATGCCTCAAACACCTAAAGCGGATGCTCTACTCGACTGTCCAAGGCGAGCCTGACGCCTTGATGTTGGAGGGTGATCTGACGCCTAAGCGACGCCTTAAAAAACATGCTGACCTGTTGTTTGACATGCCATCATATTCTTTTATTAGATGTGCAGAAATGCACTAATAATACTTGGCAACAATGTGCTAGCTGGATTTTTTCCTTCAGGATTGGAAGACATATTTCGAAATTTTAAATTTATACTGGGGCAGAGAAAATCAGTACACCTAAGGTTTTTAAAGCAGTTTATGGTCGCTACTGGTGGCCGAGCTCCATTTGAACACCAGCTTTCAGGGATTTTGCAGAGTAGATTAGCATGCTGCCAGTAGCCTTTGCAGAAACCAGTTATACTACTTTCACAAGACCTTTTTTCCGCCTCCCAAATAATGTGTTTTTTGAGGAGAAAGACATTGTTGCAAGAACATCTTTTGTTTTCACATGATGTCTTTGAGAAACTCGACATTTTATTTGTATTTCACCTTTTTTTTTTGTCCAGTCACCTTGCCACCTGCCTATCTAGAGAACGTTGCAAGAGTCCAGTGAAAAGATTAGAACGCTAGTCCCTGATCACCAGCAATGTTAGCCTGCAGTCTCTTGTTTAAAAGTGATACATTTATCCTCATTTTGTCAAACTTTATCACGAGACCTCTAAACTGAAATCACTAGTATACTAGTTTGCGCAGCTGATGAGTCTGGTTGGGCCATGGTGCACAAATACTTAACTTCCTCACAGGCACTTGACCACTTGTTTACTTCTACCAAACAGTTTTCTTTTCCTTAAAAAATCCACTGGAACACTTTTTGGGCTAGTAGAAGAGCTACCTCTTCTCGATGAAGGCTTATGAGAGAAGATAGTCCCCCTCCCTTAACAGAGACTGTATGATAGCCCCCCTCCCTTAACAGAGACTGTATGATAGCCCCCCTCCCTTAACAGAGACTGTATGATAGCCCCCCCTCCCTTAACAGAGACTGTATGATAGCCCCCCCTCCCTTAACAGAGACTGTATGTCTAGACTCTAGAGGATCAAATTGCTCTGATCTATTGTTGAGGATCAACTACATTATGTTCTTGATATCTGTATGTTGTTTGATCAATAATCTTCATGATCTTCATGTACTAGATAATTTGTCCGGTCTCCTATTTCTTGACATTTGTTAGCTCGTTAAATTTTAGCTTAACTGGCATGCTTTTCCAGCTCGCAAAGAAGTTCCATCCCGATACTAATAAAGATGATACTGGCGCAGAAAAAAAATTCCAAGAAGTTAACCGGGCCTATGAGGTATGGCGTTTCAGTAATTTTTTTTCCATTTGATGAACCATGGCATGTATTTATCTAAAAGGCTGCTATTGTTTGTGATTTTCTCTCAGGTTTTGAAAGATGACGATAAGCGTGAAACATATGATCAGGTTCTTAATTTGTTTCATAATATGAAAATTAAATAATATTCCTATATAAACTCAATGCTGTCATAAATGATGAAACAACATTTTTTGTCTCATTTCTTTCAGTTTTAATTGACTTGCTTATATGACAGCTCTGGTTTCTCCAATCGCTAGTATTCGTTTTGTATGATACAAAAATAGTTAGAGCTTATATGTTAACTATAACATGTCGACAGCTTGGAGTTGAAGCTTACGAGCGCCAAGCATCAGGTGGTGGCCCAGACGGTTTCCCTGGGGGCGGTGGGGGCTTTACTGGCGATAATCCATTTGGTGATATTTTCGGTGATGTAAGGAGTCCTTTGATTTTATTTAGTACGAGTAAATTGTTCCTTGCACCATTTTTAGGTTGTCATAATGTCACTGTAACGTTATTGAAGTTATGCATGAGGGCGGGGGTTCCTGCAATTCCATATAGAAGAAGCTAATTGGTTCAGTTTACGAGGGAAGCAAGACCAAAAACCATACAAGACTAGGTTAATTAGGGGAAAACCGGGCAAAAACCTAGCTAAACTAGGTCTGGGGCGCCGGCAGACGGAACGGACACACAGGAAGGAGCACTACGCCTGCTGGGTCCCCGACGCCGGAAGCCAACCTAGTCATGTCTCCAAAATGATGCCTCCAGGGAGGAAATGCCAACAAGACGCTGCCGTCATCCGATGGAAATGGAGGATTAGATCCAGAGGGTTTGGAAGGGTCCGAGGCTCCACGACGACACCACTAAGATGGAAATGGCACTCTCGAGCACTGTTGTTGCCGGCACTGATAAAGTCAGCCAAGACTTCCGTCCAGAGTGCCATGACCACCACCTTCGCCGGACTGCTCGAGGACAGTCCGCGTGCCGCCAGCTTCCTACACCACTAGAGAGCTGATGCCCAGATCCCTGCGCCAGATGGCCAGAGTAGCCAGACGCTGCTGCCATGGCAACCACCTCTACCCTGGGGCCATCGCTCTGGCATCCGAGCTCAACACCTCCCAGCGGCCACGAGACCTCCGACACCCACCGCTGCCTGGCCACGCGCTCCAGATTTGGCCATGTTCGCCCATCCCACCTTCTGACGCGGGCGAAGACAACCGCCAGCACAGATGTGACCGGTTTCCTCTCGCTGCAGACCAGCCACTCGCCCCAGCCTTGTCTCTGTATCCCAGTGCCTCCAGCTCCCTGGACGAGGACCCTGCCACATTAGGAAGCAGGGCCTGCCGCCACTGCGGTCTAGGCCAGTGGCAGTAGCAGAGTGGGAGGCCAGGATGAAGGTGCTGCACAGCTGCTCGGGTCTCCCCTGTGTTGCCTTGGGTGTGACATTGGGCTGTGATACGGACTCAAAATATGTGATTATCTTCTATGCAGGGACTTCAACACATAATTGGAGTTGCTTTTTAAATAAATTGTACAAAGGTGTCCATTTAAACATTGTACTACACATTGTGGTTTTTAATCTAGTGCATTTACCTTTGTTCTTTGCTGAAAAGCATACGCTTGCATATACTTTAAACATATCATGTACTCCCTCCGACCCATATTACTTGACTCAAATTTGTCTAGATTCGGATGTATCTAGCACTAAAACATGTCTAGATACATCCGAATCTAGACAAATCCAAGTCAACTAATATGGGTCGGAGGGAGTAGTAGTTTTTCAATTTAACTATCAGAATGGTCTTTCATATTTGAGTGTCCAGGCATGATCTGATAATATCCTTCAACATTTGTATTTGCCAAGTCTCTTGCCCTCCATTTCTTAGTAACTTTATGAACCATCGTGCATGCCTCATATGTTTTATATTTTGCCATGTCAACCAGATTTTTGACAGTGCGTTCAGAGGAGGCCAAGATGTCAAGGTTTTTATTATTCTTCATTGCAACGGTTTACTTTAAATTAGACATTGTTGCAATCCTTATTGTCATTCAATTGTAGATTCCTGTTGAATTATCGTTCATGGAAGCTATCCAAGGATGCAGAAAAACTATTACATACGAGACTGATGTTCTCTGTGGAACTTGCCGTACGTGTTGTCACCTGTCTATCATTCCAGTGATGTAGGAACTTCTTGAATTATCCACACACCCACCCCCACCCCCACTCCCCCCATCCCACTTGTTCTTTTGGCTCAAGTGTAACATTTGTTAATTGCAGATGGAAGTGGTGTTCCTCCTGGCACTGTACCTCAAACATGTAAAGCTTGTAGAGGGGCTGGTGTGGTATGTCTCCTTTTACATATTTGACAGAGTGTGTTGTCACACATAGATTACTATCCTGGCATTCAAAATGTTGTCTTATGAATACAGATATTCATTCAGAAGGGTATATTGAGTCTTGAATCTACTTGTTCTCGGTGCGGTGGAAGTGGAAAAGTTGCGAAGGTACATTTGTGCTTCCAAGACATATTTTGTCTATTTGTTCCTTCATGTTTAGATTTTATCGTTTGTCATATGAGGTGAAGTTGCTGGCTGTTCCAATACACAGTTACATCATTGTCATGAGGTGAAGGAACATCTTCGATGCTTTTTAAACTATTTGGAGTAGTAATCCTAAAATGTTTTCATTTTGCCAAGTACAGTACGTGGTATGAATTACTCAATGTAATTGTACAGTATATTGTTAATTTCTTAACTTTATACGCTATGATTTATCTCTTATGTTGATGGTGTTCTGGGAGCCTAACTCAATCTGCTTTTTCCATGCTCGACTTGAAGAATTTTTGCAAGACATGTAACGGTGAACAGCTAGTTAAGGGGAAAAAATCAGTCAAGCTTGACATTATGGCTGGTAAGAATGACTCAGCTCTACCAATGCATTTTTATACGCTTGATATGTGACACACGGCAGCAGATCCACTTAAGGTCATGGGTGTACATCTGTACACCCAAAAATTTCAGCAAAAAGATCCACATATATAGTATACAGTGGGAATGTATGACACTAGTAGTATTCCTTGAGTAGTATATGCATTATTCTCGTATAGATCTATCTCAAACCTCAAAATAGTGAGGATCCCATTCCTATGGTCCATTAGGTAGCAGCCAACATCATTCCCAACTAGAAGGGACCAAGTGCCAGAAATGCCCATGTTAATGCTCTTGTCCCTCGGTTCAGTACACTGCTCAGTCCAGACTGACAGACACATAGGGAGCACCATCAGCTATCCAAGCGACAGATACACAGGCAGTGTGGTGCCGCACCCTGGCACCGACGGCGAGCTTAGGCAAGCTGCCGCAGGACGGGATAGAGCAAGCAGAGGAACACAGGGAAGGCACGTCGATGTTCATAGTGCTCCTGCTGGGTTTTCCTGGGAAAAAAGTTTGAACACCCAAAATTGAAATCCTGGGTCTCTCACTGGTGACATGTAACTTAGAACTATGAATTTGGGTATGCAAAACATCTGGGTGTGTTTGGCTAAGGTTTTGCTTGCCCATGATTTGGCCAATGTTGGCATGAAAAATGTACCATAGTGACCAAAGGTAGGGTATATTTGGCCAGTGGCCAGAAATCAAACATATCCTTTCTACATATCCTTTCTATTTGCTGTTCGCTCTGCATGCTGTAAGGTGTGAACTTATCGCATTGCGAGTAAGTCAGTAACTTACCTAGGTGTATATACCACTGCTCCCAACCCAACTGACCTACTTGACACAATCCAGAAAGTAGATCTCCTCTTCCAGTCCTTCGTTCATTAGCCTAAATGCTACACCAGGTTGACCAGATATATGACTTCTCTCTGCTAGCTTGCCCTAAGAACAACAACAGTTCCACATGCATCTCCAGTGCTTTTCTATTCGAAACACAAGGGGCTAGGCAATGCGAGTACATCCCTTTTTCCCTTGGCCCATCTCAGTAATATGTAGGCTCAGTCCTTACTTGAATTATCCGTCCTCCCCACAGAAAGAAAGTGATTTTAGGGCCTAACATGAAGAAGCTACTTTTAATGCAATATAGCTCAGCTCACTGTCCTATGAAATGCCCTTCTATTTAGTCTTTCTTCCTTAACTGTTAATGTTTGAGTACTACTATTTGCTACAGGTATGCAATAGCACATGTTTATTTTGGAGTTTATGGAAATACCTACATATTTGCATTTATTATATCATAGCTGGAACACTTCTTCAGGAATTGATGACAATGAGATTATGAAGGTTCGTGGCCAGGGTGGTGCAGATGTTGAGCGCAATAAACCTGGTGACCTTTATTTAACTATCAAGGTCAACATTTCTCTTTGGTCAAATTTTCAGTTCTATATGTCAGTTCAATCTGTACTTCGCAAGTGAAGTTATGGTTCATTTGCGGTTGTTGCGCTGTTGAATCTAGTTAGTCGGGAGAATATTTACTTGAGCCTTAATACTCATTTTCCTGTTACAGGTCAGAGAGGATCCTGTCTTCCGTAGAGAAGGCAGCCACGTGCATGTCGATGCCGTTCTAAGCATGGCCCAGGTACCGTTGTGATCAATGTGTATCATGCTTTTTTAGTTAGGTTGTTTGAAAATAAATAAGAAAGTATGATGCAAATGTTACGATCATGCATTGATCCATATTTCTTTTTGGCTGTGGAGGAGCTCTAAAACTGGTTGGTTTACAGGCTGTGCTAGGTGGAACCGTGACTATACCAACCCTCACTGGGAATGTTTCAGTCAAGGTATGTATTGATTCTTCAGTAAATTCACTTTTGTGGGTTGGCACATGATTGCATGTATTTGCCGGATGCTGCTATCTATTTCCTAAGGCTTATCTTGCATTTTGTATTACCTGTCCAGGTCCGCCAAGGTACCCAACCAGGAGAGAAGGTTGTCTTGCGGGGCAAAGGTTGGTCATTGTGGTCACCTAAAACAAGCACCTTTATCTGAATCACACTGTTATTAACACATACATACTTTCTCCATCTTATTTTTTTGCAGGAATAAAGGCGAAAAATTCTTCGTCGTACGGGAATCATTATGTTCACTTCAACATCAGAGTCCCAACGTATGCTTCTTGGCCTCAACCAAATTCCAGTTCCACAGGAGAGAAGTGAAGAAAAATAAATACTCAAAATCAGCATTTAATTTTGTGTCTGCTTTTGCAGGGAGCTGACACCACGGCAACGGGAGCTGATGGAGGAGTTCGATAAAGAGGAGAGCAGCGACGGGGCGAGAGTTGCTGCTGCCTCTGGATGAAAATTTTGTGCCCCTTATTCATTTTCCACACATAATAAGTCAAGTCAGATGGCCCTGCTTGAAGGGCGTATATCCCATGCATGTTTGTAGGCGTTAGATGGTGTGAGTTTTGCCCTGTATAATATACACGCTGCCGTAACTGATGGTCCTATATTATTGTAAACTTCTGATATATATAGTCACTGATTCCATTGTAACAACAGCCAGTAACAGAAAGCATCTTTTTGGTGTTGAGACTATCAGTGTGTTTTCAACATGAACAGATGGAACAGATGTAACTCTTCCAAGCTTTACAAATATGTAGAATTGTTTTAGATGCATATCATGGGGCGATATATATATATATATATATATATATATATATATATATATATATATATATATATATATATATATATATATATATATATATGCACTTCCACTATTTTATCTATATTGCGACCCCATTATTGTACGGAGTAGTACGTACAATTTGTTTCATATTGGACAGCACAATCACTGTGATTGCACACCTGATTTTCTAACTTCAAAGTGCAGCTCTCTTTAATTATCAGAGAACATGTGTCTTTAACTTCAAAGTTCTGATCACCGAACGATCAGTCAAACGATCATGCCAGTCTTATCAGCTCAGCGCTGTCCACTTCAAAGATCATCGGGTTAAAACCCTTGTCCACAGCAAGGACACATCCATCTCGCAGCACCAGAGCCTCCATCGTCAAAGGATTAGAAATGCCCCCATAGATCTTGCATCTGGCTCCACCAAGACCGATCCTATCACGGCCTATTAAAGTATGATCCAAATTTATTAAGGAGGCTAACTTTCTGATGAGCGAAGCGAGACCTACGGCATGGATAGTTGAAGATCTAGATTTCCAGCTTTATATATACATCAGATAAGTTGCATATGTGAAATTCCTAGCATTGTGTAAACACTTTCCATATAGTGAAGTTTTGTTGGCTGGTGCCCGTTGTTTTGTCTCTATTTGTTAGAGAGATTTTCCACGTTAAAATCCTGTGTCCCCTGTTGTGATTTCGTTTTTGTTCTTCGTTATTTGCTTTCTTTGTTCAAAACACAGGTTATAACACCAGTCGTTGTATGATATTGGTCTACCTGAAAGGCACCATCACCCTGGGAAGTGTACCAAACATATAGAAGGAGCTGCCAACGACAGTTACAACACCGCGACGCGGCAGACAAAGGCTACCAACATAAGGGTGGTAGCTTCCCTAACACCTAAGCCTACTCTCCCTCTAACGACATGGTCACCGGCCCTAGAAAGCCAAACACCTCCGATCAGAACATCCTAGCTAAGCGCCACTGCTCGAAGTCGCCCCTGATCCTCATCTTGATGGTATCCACCGCTGGGCGCACGCCGTTAAACACAACGTCGTTTCGGTGTCTCCAAATGCTCCAGAAGACCAAGATGATCGCCGTCCAGAGGTATTGTTGGTGGGCCTTCGCGCATGGTCTCATCATCCACCAAAGGAGTAGGTCCGTGTCTGCCGCGTGCATCCACTGTGGTCTACCCCACCGAAGCAGTGCCCATGCCCAGACTTCCCGGGCCACCACACATTCAAGCAAAATATGTTAGATGCTTTTCGGTTCCTGATCACATAGTGGGCATTTGGGCGGTCGCGGGAACCCGCGCCGCTCCAAACGATCTGCGTCCAACATCGGTCTCATCAGAGTTAATTTTGATAGTATCATCTGGTGGTCCATGCCAAGAACAAGCAGGTCGGGTGGATTTAGTTTGCACTTTGTCCCTAGGTAGTTCCAGGGTATGCAAAGTCTCCATGATGAGCTCCATTGATTTAGCAGGATCAAAACCTGCCTCTCCATGTGTCACATTATTCCTCGAAGTCCAAATGAAATACATCACCGTAGTGATAATAGGTCTCTCGCTTTGCGTGAACGATGGATCACAAAGAATATCCGCTGCCCCCGTAACTGGATGAAGTCTCAGAAGTTTAATAACTAAAACCTCCTTTGCTGTTGTCCGGAACAATTTAGCATGGTTGCACCCAACGAGTGCATGCATAAGTGTCTCGGACTTCACTTTGTAGATTCCAGAAGTGCTATTTTCCACGACATGTCGCTGTGTAAGAATCCCGTAATCAGGTAATATTCCTTTAAGAACTCTCTAGCAAATACACGCACCTTAGGTACCACACAAAGCTTCCAAACCCGCTTCCAGATATCACCCTCATTCTCAGACGTATATGATGCTGCATTAGATGTTACTGCATCCTCTATTTGATCTTTCAGTACAATCGCTCAATAGGCTGAGCGGACCGAGTAGACCCAGACTTCTCCTTCGAGCTTCAACAAAGCTAGCCAATCCTCTCATGCACTTCTCCTAAGAGGTATTTTCAAAATTGAGTACACATCAGGTGCAAAGAATATGCTTATCATTAAAGGAACATTCCACCGATGGTCACTTGTAATTCGTTCATTCACCATCGACAAGTCAGTGTCCTTGAGTCAGCTCATGGGCCTCATTGTGGAGTCATTCGGAAGCTAATTGTCTTCGCATATTGAAATCGTTTCACATGAGCCCACACGTTTTATAAAGCCTAATTTCAAAGCTTCTCTTCCCGCCAACACTGCTTGCCATGTTTTGGACACAGCTCTTGTCACAACCGCAGTCATCAAATTCTCATTATGAAGATATCTACTAGTACTAAGGATCCGTGAGCATAGAGATTATGGATTCATGATGATCCTCCAGGCTTGCTTCCCTAATAGAGCAACATTAAAAGTATGCATATCCCGAAAACCCATTCCTCCTCGGTTCTTCAACATAGCTAGCTTCTCCCATGATATCCAATGCATTAAACGTCTATCAAGGTTACCACTCCACCAGAACATGCCCATCAATGAAGTATATTTCTTGCAAGAGCCTTTGGAGAGTAATAAACAACTCATGCTATGAATCGGTTTGGCCCGGATAACTGATTTCAACAATGCCTCCTTTCCAGGGTAAGAAAGGTTCTTTTCTGCCCATGCATTATTTTTCCCTCGAGCCGAATCTGCTATAAATTTGAAGACCTCATCCGTGATCCTCCCAACAGCAGCCGGTAAACCGAGATACTTTTCACTGAAAGCTTCTAGCTAAATATTCAAAGTCTATTTTACCGCTTCCCTATGATCGGCCAGAGTGCATGGGCTAAAGAAAAGTGAGCTCTTCTCCTTATTCACCATCTGACCAGATGCAATATTGTAAATCTGTAAGATTTCATTTAGTCGAGATGCACTCGCCGCATTACAATTGATAAAGATCAAACTATCGTCTGCAAACAAAAGGTGTGAGACCCACGGTGATCTATTGCAAACCTGAACACCCCTGTCCACAGAACCAGTGTTATAGTGATGTAACAGAGCAGTCAGTCCTTCTGCACAATATATGAACATATAAGGCAACATTGGGTCCCCCTTGTCTAATTTCGCGAGTTGGGGAAAAAGTTCCAACAAACCTCCATTCACCTTCACCGAGAACCTGCCAGTGGACACACATCTCATAACAAGTTGAACCAGTCGACTAGGGAAACCTAGTTCCAACAACATTGCTTCAATGAAAGGCCACTCGACATGGTCATAAGCTTTCATCTGTTGTATTTGCTAGATCGTCTAGATGTGGGAGTTTTGGTAGTACCTTTGCTGTTAATCGAATATGGGTACTAGATCTTGATAGAGAGAGAGAGGGGTTACCTTCACCGGTGCTCGAGGAGCTCGAGTCGTGGGCCATGGGGTCGACGGCGAGAGTGGGGAGTGAGACGGCTAAGCGGTGGGGGCGGTGGTGGAGCTTCCCGTGGCTAAGCACAAACCTAGATCGGCTAGGGTTGTAGGTGGGGGGAGCGGCGACACGTCAAACCTCGTAACATGTGCCCCGACCCCCACCGTATTTATATAGCGCTACCACAGGGGCCCACCAACCATTTCTTGGTTGGGCGCCCTCGATCAGGAGAGGTCAACCTAACATTCTCCCTCTTGATCTCAAATTTGCTTTTTTACTTTATACTTTACTCATTTCATCACGGTTCGGTACATAGAGCATGTTTCATCGTCACAGTGCAATTGCCGATAGAATTAGACAACTATAATATACCTCTTGTTTTGAAACAAATTCTGTTTCTTTTGGGCCTCTTACGATCCAGGAATCATAGGCTTTCCCTTAAGCCCATGCCGGCTAAGTGCTCCTTGAACACATTGGGTGGTAAGCCTTTTGTTAGCGGATCCGCAAGCATATCCTTTGTCCTTATATGCCTGAGTCTTATAGTGTGATCATGGATCTTATCTTTCACAACATAATACTTTATCTCTATTGGTTTGAAAGCACTAGTCGACTTCTTGTTGTGAGCATAGAATACTGTGGGCTCGTTGTCACAGTACATCTTTAGTGGTTTGTTAATGCAATCTACCACTTTCAAGTCGGGTATAAATTTCTTTGACCATATCATGTGCCCCGTTGCCTCATAACATGCTATAAATTCTGCATACATCGTGAATGATGCAACTATTGACTGTTTGGAGCTTCTCCATGAAATAGCCCCTCCTACGAGAGTGAAGACGTATCCTGTTGTGGATTTTCTATCATCTTTGTCTCCTGCAAAATCAGCGTCTGAATACCCTCTTATCTCTAGGGAAACAAACCTTCTATATGTTAGCATGAGGTCTTTTATGCCTTGCACATAACGCAATGCTTTCTTTACCATCTTTCAGTGCTCTATGCCTGGATTCTCTTGATATCTACCAAGTACCCCGGTGATAAAAGCTAAGTCAGGGCGAGTGCACACTTGTGCATACTGTAAGCTTCCAACGGCTGAAGCATATGGTACTGCTTTCATTTGATCGATCTCATATTGACTCTTGGGACATTGAAATTTTCCAAAGCTGTCGCCCTTGACTATAGGAACATGTGTGGTATTGCACGCATGCATACTATATTTCTTTAGAATCTTCTCTAGGTATGCCTTTTGCGATAGACCTAGAACCCCATTTTCCCTATCTCAGTGAATTTCTATGCCCAAAACATATGAAGCTTCACCAAGATCTTTCATATCAAAGTTTGAGGACAAGAACTTCTTTGTTTCTAGTAGTAGACTAACATCGCTGCTAGCAAGCAAGATATCATCCATATACAGAATTAGGAAAATATATCTCCCACTTTTAAACTTTGCGTAAACGTAGTTGTCCTCAACATTCTCATTAAATCCAAATTTCTTAATGGTCTCATTAAACTTTAGATACCACTATCTAGAAGCTTGCTTTAATCCATAAATGGATTTCTTTATGCGACATCCCATATCTTCCTTGCCTTCCATGATAAAACCCTTGGGTTGTTTCATGTAGACTCTTTCTTCTAAATCTCTGTTTAGAAATGTCGTCTTTACATCCATTTGATGCAGCTCTAAATCAAACCGTGCAACTAACGCCATTATGATTCTAAAGGAATCCTTACATGAGACTGGAGAAAAAGTCTCATTGTAAACTACTCTTTCTCTTTGTGTAAATCCTTTTGCCACAAGTCATGCTTTGTATTTCTCCATATTCCCTCTAGAGTCATACTTTGTTTTGTAGACCCATTTACAACCTATTGTTTTGGCTCCTTTGGGAATTTCCTCTAAGTCCCAAACTTTGTTGGAACTCATCAACCTCATCTCATCTTCCATGGCCTCTAGCCACTTCGATGAGTGAGGGATACTCATTGCTTCTTAAAATGAAGTGGGATCATTCTCCATATGAACTCCTTTTGTGTTATACACTTTATAATCAATATAAATTGCTGATATTTTAACTCTTTGAGACCTTCTAGGGGCCTCATCTGTTGGGACATTTCATGCCCTTCTAGGTGCCTCATTGGTTGGCACATTCTGTGTCTCAACGTGTGGCACATCTTGTTGAGGTGGCTGCTACTCCTCCCTTTCATGCTCAATAGTGGGTTCAGTTGGCTCCTGACGGATAGGTGTCAACACCCAGATTTTTAATCCCAGATGCCTGTTATGCCATACATCGCAATCCTAGGATTACCATTTTTGTGAGACATAACATATTGGATATCACAGTACATCATCCATTACAAACCATAATAAGGTCTTACACAAATAAAGGATCTCATGATCCAGTCTTAATACAAACAAGCAGCGGAATAATAAGTGTAGCGGTGGGCTCCATAATCAGTGTCACAGGTAATGCTGATGATGGGAGATGATCCTAGTTGTCGTAGCCGTCCTGCTGTCCATCTTCCTGATAGTCCTCCTCATAGTCTGGCCATAGGAATAGCCAGGGACAAGGCCACGAGTACTCTTTAAGTACTCGCAAGCTATCACTAACAAGTAAGGTAGTTCTAGTAGGAATGCTAAGCTCTAAGTTTATTTGCAAAAGCTAAATTTAACCTAAGCTGAGTTCAGAAACAAAGAAAACTAAGTAAATGTTCTAAATCATCTAAGTGGGAACTTAGTTTTCATAGTCACAACCCTGTTGTGGTCAAGTCAAAATCATAGATCACTTCACAATTCATTTTTGAAAACATCTGACGGAATGAAAGATGTATATCTAACTGTCCATGACCATGGACGCGGCTATTCAAATAGTTTGACACTCTGCAGAGGTGGTACACTTTCACCACAAAATTCGATACATCCATCAGGGATAACCCTGAAGCATCATACTTAGTATGCGGATAATCAATCATAACCTTTCCTTTACACACTCTAGTATAAGCACCTCTCCTATGAGCTTGGCCTCCCAGCCATGGCCATCTGCCATCCTGGGCACTGCATAGGTGGACATCATCAAGAGGTAGCCTCAACTCAAACCTCTTCCACGAGGGAACCCATACTAATGCATATAAACTTCCGACTAAGTCTTACCCAATTCAGGTATTGTGGTTGTACGGTAAAATTGGAATGGTATCGCATCTGAACCCAACCATCAGTTTTTATAAAGGGCTAAGGCTCATGCCTCAACATTTTCATCATCATAAACCATTTGTGTTTCTCAACACATGTCAAAACATTTCAATAGAATGACTCATCATTTCAAGGTTTTCATAATTATTTTCACCAAGTATTCCAATCTAAAGTGATCAAGTTTTATGCTTAGCACTAGCCACTAAGGTTAAGAGTGTTCACTAATGAGGAGTGCTAATCTCAATCCCATGCCATAGAATGACATCTAGTATAGGCCTAGTTTTATACTCTTTATGCTATCTATACTACTTTCCAAAATCTCAAAAAGCATTACTAAAAATAAAGAAACTTTGGTAAAGCAAAAGGTAAAGCTTGCAAGTAAAACTTGAGATCGGTGTAATCAAAAGTATATAACCAAAGCACGCCTAATGCATTTGCTTAAGTTATCAAGGGGGAAAGTGTTAACTTGCTTAGTCTAGCTTGGTTAGTAATGATGGCTTGCCTTGATTGGTGCAGTGATTGAAGTTCTCTTCGTCTTCCTCGGGGTAGAACTCCTCCTCCTCCTAGACTTGGTCGGTACTATCGTCTATAAATGAATACGGGATACACAATCACCAAACAATACTTAACTAAGTCTATTTAGCACAGTAAGGTTCAAACTTGATGATCTAGCATCATCACACTCATCACAAGATTTAAAAAACTAGTTTCATTTATTTTATTTGAGAAAAGTAATTTCTACTCATTGAAATTACTTAAGATTTAATATTCTCCAATTAAAATATGGGATCATGTGGACACATGTCATCACCACATATTCTAATACATGGGAATGTGATTTAAAGGGTTGATCATATTTTATAATGTTTAAGACCATTATTTAATAGATTTAAAGTGACTAGAAATGCCTATATAACATTATTTTGGTACTATTCCAAAGTCACTGCATGCAATCCTAGATATTTTTACATATTCAGAAAGGTATCATCAAATGTGATTTTTGAGAGTTGGTATCAACTCAAAAGCTATTATGTTTGATTTTTGAAAAATGTTTGAAGTTGCAAAAGTATCTGTTTTGTTATTTTTTCTGTAGATTATCTCTAACTCCAATTGATTTAAATCCAATGGGCTTAGATAGATAATTTAATTACCTTTCTAGCAAAATTTGAATCATGTTATTTGGTTAAGTGTAATTTTTGAATCTACTGACAGAATCTAGTTTCAATTAAATTGGAAAATACTAATTTGAATCGTTGGGCTACGCGCGGGAAAGGAAATGGTAGGACCAAGAAGATCATGCAGCAGGGTCAGCGATAGGGGGTCCTACGCGTCAGTGACACATCTAACGCGAAGCGGTAAGTTTCAATTTCAGCATGCGATTAGACTATGATCTAATGGCTGTGGTTCGTCGTCCCCGGTGAACAGGTCTCCGGCGAGGACGAACCCTAGCGGCGCAGTGGGGGTCTACGGGGGCTCACCTAGGCTCTAGCTACGGTAGATGATGGCGGTTCAAGGCATGGTCGCGACAGCTCCTGGGGTGGCTCCAATCGACGACGCCTCTTCTCCTCTACAACGGCGAACTCCGGTGAAATTTCGGCGGACTAAGGCTCGCCTTGCTCCGGGGAGAGGTGGGGAAGGTCAGTGAGGAGAGGGGAGTGGAATGGTGTGAGGAATTAAGGCGGAGAGGGCCTCCTTTTATAGCTCGACGAGGGGACCGAGCGGCGTGGGCACGGCCCATCGGTGGCGACGCTACAGGAAGCTAGCGGCGCGGCTGGGGGTAGGGGAAGGTGCGTGGTCTCCTGGCGGTCATCTCTGGCTTAAAGGCGAGGCATGGGGCGGTCGCATTTGGTCGGGAGCGGGCGGTGCTCTGCGCGGCAGAGGCGGTGTTCGATGCGGCGCACGGTGGCTACGGGTCGAGCGGCGGCGAACGGGGATGTCTGGGCGGCTGCTGGGGTCATGGCGGAGCAGTGTGCGCGGGGTGAGGTCGAGGCGCGGCGTGTGCGAGCTGGTCGGGCGCGGCGCTCTGGCGCGTGCTCGGAATGGCACAGACGCTCTGGGCGCAGCTTTGTTGGGGTGGTCCACGGCTTCGCTTCGCTCGGGGAGTGGACAGGGGGCGGCGGTGTGGTCGCAGCTACCTCCTAGACATCATGGGCGAGCTCGGGACGGTCTGCTGTGAGCGGTCCATGGTCGTCCTTGTGCGGCGGCAACGGGCAACAGCGCACTAGTGCCAAACAGCCAAGGGGGAGAGTGGTCTGCTGCTGCTCGACACCAGGGGAACAGGGGGAGTAGAAAGAGGGCAAATGGGGCATTTGCAAACTGGCTTGATAACTGTTGTTGTATGAGAATTGTGCGAAAGGCAGACAATCTTCCCATTTTGATCCATACTCTAACACACAAGCTCTCAACATATCTTCTAAGATCTGGTTGACTCGTTCAGAATGTCCATCAGTTTGCGGGTGATAAGCTGTGCTGAAATTCAACTTGGTCCCTAATCCTTCTTGGACTTTCTACCAAAATCTCGAGGTAAATTGGGTTCCTCGATCTGACACTATGGTCTTGGGGGTTCCATGCAAACTGACTATTCTAGCAATGTACAACTCTGCTAGCTTCAAACTCTGGTAGGTTGTCTTGATGGGTATAAAATGGGCTACCTTGGACAGTCTATCCACTATGACCCAGATAGAGTCATTTCCCCTACTAGAAGTAGGCAAACCGGTGATAAAGTCCATTCCGACGGAATCCCATTTCCATTCCGGAATCTGCAATGGTTGCAACAGTCCCGCGGGTCTCTGATGTTCTGCTTTGACTCTCTGACAGATATCACACTTGGCTATGTAGCTTCCGATTTCTCTTTTCATCTTGTGCCACCAAAATTGCTCCTTCAAATCCTGATACATCTTCGTTCCTCCGGGGTGGATAGAATAAAGAGTATCATGAGCTTCTTGCATGATAACTTGCTTCAGCTCCGAATCTGTTGGCACACAGATACGTCCTTTGTACCACAAAATTCCTTCTTCATCCTCGGTGAATCCAGGTACCTTTCCTGTACCAATACGACGTTTGATTCCGCCGATACTTGCATTTCCCTTCTGGGCTACCTTGATCTGGCTAATCAAAGTGGGTTGAAGTTCAATGCTAGCTAAAAATCCTTTGCTAACTAGCTCTGTTCTAAACTGCTCCAACTCTTCATGCAAACTTGGCTAAGCTTTTTTGATCATGGTGTTTAATCTACACGGCAATCTGCTAAGGGCATCCGCTACCACATTGGCTTTGCCGGGGTGATAGTGAATGTCAAGGTCATAATCCTTGATTAACTCTATCCATCTCCTTTGCCTCATATTTAGCTCCTTCTGAGTGGAAATATACTTCAGGCTCTTGTGATCCGAATAAATCTCACAGCGGTTACCCATAAGGTAATGACGCCATGTCTTTAATGCTAAAACTACGACTGCTAGTTCAAGGTCATGGGTAGGGTAGTTTTTCTCATGTTGCTTCAGTTGTCGGGACAAGTATGCTATGACTTTGTCTTCTTGCATCAACACACATGCGAGACCAATCTTGGATGCATCACAATACACATCAAAAGGATTCTTGATATCTGGCATAATCAATATTGGGGCTGAAATCAATCTCTTCCTGAGCTCTTGAAAGCTTGCTTCACATTTATAGGTCCATTCAAACTTCTTATCTTTCTTCAACAGTTGGGTCATCGGTCTTGCGATGCTCGAAAATCCTTCTACGAACTTGCGGTAATATCCCACTAATCCGAGAAATGCACGGACTTGGGTTTGAGTGGTTGGGGCTTTCCATTCTTCAACATCTTTGATCTTGGTGGGATCAACTGTGACTCCTCCTGCCGACACAAAATGTCCGAGGAATCCTACTTATTTCAACCAGAACTCACATTTGCTAAACTTGGCATACAACTGATGCTCTCTAAGGGTTTCAAGGATGGTTCTCAAGTGTTTCTCATGGTCTTCTTCTGACTTGGAATAGATCAGGATATCGTCGATAAAAACAACGACAAACTTATCCAGAAAGTTCGTAAAAACCTTATTCATGAGATTCATGAAATAAGCGGAGGCATTGGTTAATCCAAAAGACATGACCGTATACTCATACAATCCATATCCGATGGTAAAGGCGGTCTTTGGAATATGTGTTGCACGAATCTTGAGTTGATGATAACCAGTTCTAAGATCAATCTTAGAAAACACTCTGGCACCAGTCAACTGACCAAACAGATCCTCTATCTTGGGCAGTGGGTACTTGTTCTTGATGGTGACATCATTTAGCTTCCGGTAATCTGTGCACAAACGGTTACCTCCATCTTTCTTGTCCACAAACAAAACATGTGATCTCCATGGCAATGCGCTTGGTTGAATCAAGCCTTTCTCCAGCATAGCATCAAGTTGCTTCTTCAGCTCCACTAAATCTGATGGGTTCATGCTATAAGGTCTCTGAGCTATGGGTCCAGTTCCAGGAATTAGTTCAATAATGAAATCGATATCCCGATCTGGGGGCATACCGGGCAATTCAGCTGGGAATACGTCGAGGTATTCACAGACTACTCTAACTTGGTCTAGGGTTGGTTGGGCTAGACTCTTGTTGCATTTGAATTGACGGGGCAAGGTTTCAGATACATGCTCTACTGATATTCCAAAGCTACTGGTCATGGTTATGGCTTTCTTGGCACAGTCGATCAATCCTTTATGTTTCGACATCCAATCCATTCCTAGTACTACTTCCAAACCTTTGGTTCCAAGTACTATTAGATTGGCATAAAAATCTATCCCATGGATTCTGATAGGCACAGCCTTGCAAAATTTTCTAGCTTTGATGGTTGAACCAGGTATTTGAACTATCATAACATGCTTCAATTTTGTTGGTTGAATCTTACTACTGCATGCAAATTCTTCTGTGACAAACGAGTGCGATGCTCCAGAATCAAACAACACTCTTGCTAATACTGAGTTAATAGAAACATACCCAGCACGACATCTGGCGCTTCCTGGGCTTCTTCAGCATTCATGTGAAACAGATGGCTGTTGCGGTTGAGCGAATTCCCTGGGGCAAATCTCCTTCCAGGCTGAACACGACGTTGCTGCTGAGCTGGGGCATTCACATTGGTGGTGGCTACAAGCTTCTTGGGACACTCGTTGGAGCAGTGACCCTTGACTTCACATTCAAAGCAAGTAATCTGGGACTTGTCTTTGGCTGCAAGGCACGGCATTGCTTCCAGTCCTTGGGGCAGTATTGTTGTTGTTATTGTTGTTGGACTTGGGCGATGCACGGTTGAAGTTGTTAGAGTTGCCGGGGTTGTTGTTGTGGTTTCCTCCGGACTTCACGTTTCCTCCGCTACGATTGGGGTAGCTTGGACGAGACATTGGGGGTCTATTGTTTCTTGGGGCATATCCTACAGACGGGTTGGGGCGATACTTCTGGGTATTGTGGGACCCAGTCTGGTGCATCATTCTGCGCTTGCGGTTGTCATTATCTTGGTTTATCTTCCCTTGCATCTGGATGGCGGAATCTACGAGCTCTTCTAGGTCTTCAAAACAGATGTTGACTAAAACAGTCTACATCTCATCATGTAGTCTGTTCAGGAACCTTTCCTTCTTCTTGGCTTCAGTGTTGATCTCATCAGGTGCATACCTAGCGAGGGATAGAAATTTGTCACGCGACTCCACTACTGTCATCCTGCCTTGCTTCAGTTCTCTGAACTCATCTCTCATTCTGGTGACTAAACCTTGAGGCACATGGGTGCGACTGAACTTGATCTTGAAAGCTTCCCACGTCATCACTTGACCGTGGTTCATAGTACGGGCGCTATTCCACCAGGCTCTTGCATCTCTTGCAAGATAATGGGTGGAAAACAGTACCTTCTCATTGGCATCAACTCCTGCGACTTCTAGGTTATTCTCCATGGTTTGCAACCAATCATCCGCATCTAAGGGATCCTCAGATTTGTTGAAGATAGGAGGATTGGTATTCTGAAAGTTCTTAAGCTTGGATCCATGATGATCCTGATTTCCATGGCCTTGATTATTGTGGGCCATCTGAGCTATCTGTTGCATGGTGGCTAGGTTGGCTTGGCACTCTACTCTACTAGCTTCATGGTCGGAAACTAGCATCTGCAGAATCTGCAGCATCGGGTCCTGCGATGAGCTGCTTCCTCCTTGGTTTCCACGAGTCATCTGAAGATTGAGATAGATAATGGGGTAAGAGGGAAAGTTCTAAGGTTCATGGTTTTGTTTTCAAAGCTAAAACTTTGAGTTTGAACTCAGGTTTTGCAAATTAACTCCTTCTCATTCATTCACTCATTCAAGCACACAATACAAACAC
This sequence comes from Avena insularis, assembly GCA_023614405.1. NCBI lineage: Eukaryota > Viridiplantae > Streptophyta > Magnoliopsida > Poales > Poaceae > Avena > Avena insularis. The sequence continues at coordinate 302,477,661 of CM042692.1, read as the reverse complement.
ACACACCACAACATAAAAGGAAAAAAATGGTTTTAAGAACCATTATGTGAGCTAAGATACAGTGGGACCGATACAACTCTTTCCTATGGTAGTGATCAAGTGCATATACTCATCATCAATGAAGTCGGAGTCATCATCATCGGTGTAGAATTCCATGGAATCATCCTCTAGGTAGTCATTGTCATCACTGAGGTATGAGTGAATATCTCCCTAGATGTCTTCACCTTCTTCCTCTTCTTATTTTGCTACAAGCTGAGCTTCTTGTTCCTGGATGGTCTTCTCGAGGTCGTCCACCTTCTTGCGAAGACGAGCGATGGTGCCATCCTTCTTCTCGCGTTGCCGGCGAAGTGATTGGCAATCCTTGACGAGCATGGCGAACGTCTGGTCCTTCTTGGCGGCAATGGCAAGGTTGTGCTTGGCGTAGGCTCGAGCATTGTCCAATTCCTTCTGCCTATCATACAGTAGGAAGTCAAGATTCTCCACTTGGCGCTTCATCTCTGGGTGACTTGGCATCTCCAATGGCATTCCCATAGAATCACGCCTTGCATAGTGAGCAAAGCGAGTTCCCTGGATCAAGTTGATGTTTTGCCCACACAGATGGGCAAGAGCTTCATGCATAGCCCTGGCTAATCCATCTAGCCAGTTGTTCTCTCGTACGGTGAATTGAATCTTCTCAGAAAGGAGTGCTTCCATCTTGCCTCGAAGATCTGCAACTATCAGCCATTGTAGATCTCTTCCTGGAAAATCCTTGAGTTGAGCTCCGAATAATTCTGTATGCGGACGCTCAAGATACTCATATAGTGCATCAAGATCCCTCTCAAAGATCGTTTGGCCTCCGTTGCCCAACTGGTAGAACATGCAATACTGAACTTCCATCTATAAGAATTTTAGGATGAGTAAGTTAGTGAGGTGATCAAGTGTGTCCAATTTTATAGAGTAATGTAAGAATTTTTGAGAAACATGAATCTTTTTTGAAAGAATCCAAGATAAGAGTAGGAATAGGTTTCCATAAATACTCACTTCTTTTGTTTTGAAACTAAGTTTTTGTTCGGACGTCCATTCTAACTAGGGTCTCCTATGGTCAGGATGGCTCTGATCCCAACTTGTCAACACCCGGATTTTTAATCCAAGATGCCTGTTATGCCATACATCTCAATCCTAGGATTACCATTTTTGCAAGCCATAACATATTGGATATCACAGTACATCATCCATTACAAACCATAATAAAGTCTTACACAAATAAAGGATCTCATGATCCAGTCTTAATACAAACAAGCAGCGGAATAATAAGCGTAGCGGTGGGCTCCATCTTCAGTGTCACAGGCAATGCTAACGATGGGAGATGATCCTAGTTGTCGTAGCCGTCCTGCTGTCCATCTTCCTGATAGTCCTCCTCATAGTCTGGCCACAGGAATAGCCAGGGACAAAGCCATGAGTACTCTTTAAGTACTCGCAAGCTATCACTAACAAGTAAGGTAGTTCTGGTAGGAATGCCAAGCTCTAAGTTTATTTGCAAAAGCTAAATTTAACCTAAGCTGAGTTCAGAAACAAAGAAAACTAAGTAAATGTTCTAAATCATCTAAGTGGGAACTTAGTTTTCATAGTCACAACCCTGTTGTGGTCAAGTCAAAATCATAGATCACTTCACAATTCATTTTTGAAAACATCTGACAATGGAACAGTATGGCCACTCCAACTGTCCATGACCGCGGACGCGGCTATTCAAATAGTTTGACACTCTGCAGAGGTGGTACACTTTCACCACAAAATTCGATACATCCGTCAGGGATAACCCTCATCATACTTAGTATGCGGATAATCAATCATAACCTTTCCTTTACACACTCTAGTATAAGCACCTCTCCTATGAGCTTGGCCTCCCAGCCATGGCCATCTGCCATCCTGGGCACTACATAGGTGGACATCATCAAGAGGTAGCCTTAGCTCAAACCTCTTCCGCGAGGGAACCCATAATAATGCATATAAACTTCCGGCTAAGCCTTACCCAATTCAGGTATTGTGGTTGTACGGTAAAATTGGAATGGTATCGCATCCGAACCCAACCATCAGTTTTTATAAAAGGCTAAGGCTCATGCCTCAACATTTTCATCATCATAAACCATTTGTGTTTCTCAACATATGTCAAAACATTTCAATAGAATGACTCATCATTCCAAGGTTTTCATAATCATTTCACCAAGTATTCCCATCTAAAGTGATCAAATTTTATGCATAGCACTAGCCACTAAGGTTAAGAGTGTTCACTAATGAGGAGTGCTAATCTCAATCTCATGCCATAGAATGACATCTAGTATAGGCCTAGTTTTATACTCTTTATGCTATCTATACTACTTTCCAAAATCTCACAAAGCATTACTAAAAATAAAGAAACTTTGGTAAAGCAAAAAGTAAAGCTTGCAAGTAAAACTTGGGATTGGTGTAATCAAAAGTATATAACCAAAGCATGCCTAATGCATTTGCTTAGGTTATCAAGGGGCAAGTGTTAACTTGCTTAGTCTAGCTTGCTTAGTAATGATGGCTTGCCTTGATTGGTGCAGTGATTGAAGTTCTCTTCGTCTTCCTCGGGGTAGAACTCCTCCTCCTCGTAGACTTGGTCGGTATTATCGTCTATAAATGAATACGGGATACACAATTACCAAACAATACTTAACTAAGTCTATTTAGCATACTAAGGTTCAAACTTAATGATCTAGCATCATCACACTCATCACAAGATTTAAAGAACTAGTTTCATTTATTTTATTTGAGAAAAGTAATTTCTACTCATTGAAATTACTTAAGATTTAATATTCTCCAATTAAAATATGGGATCATGTGTACACATGTCATCACCACATATTCTAATACATGAGAATGTGATTTAAAGGTTTGATCATATTTTATAATGTTTAAGACCATTATTTAATAGATTTAAAGTGACTAGAAATGCCTATATAGCATTATTTTGGTACTAGTCCAAAATCACTGCATGGAATCCTAGATATTTTTACATATTCAGAAAGGTATCATCAAATGTGATTTTTGAGAGTTGGAATCAACTCAAAAGCTATTATGGTTGATTTTTGAAAAACGTTTGAAGTTGCAAAAGTCTTTGTTTTGTTATTATTGCTCTAGATTATCTCTAACTCCAATTTATTTAAATCCAACGGGCTTGGATAGATAATTTAATTACCTTTCTAGCAAAATTTGAATCATGTCATTTAGTTAAGTGAAACTCTCTGAATTGATTTTTGAATCTATTGACAGAATCTAGTTTCAATTAAATTGGAAAATACTAATTTGAATCGTTGGGCTACGGCGGGAAAGGAAATGGGCCGCCTTTGCAGGCACAGCAACATGCTGACAGGTGGTCCCTCTGGCGTCGTTGACACATCTAACGCGAAGCGGTAAGTTTCAATTTCAGCCGTGCGATTAGACTACGATCTAACGGCTGTGGTTCGTCGTCCCCGGTGAATAGGTCTCCGGCGAGGATGAACCCTAGCGGCACGGTGGGGGTCTACAGGGGCTCACCTGGGCTCCAACTACGGTAGATGACGGTGGTTCGAGGCGTGGTCGCGACAGCTCCTGGGGCGGCTTCAATTGATGACGCCTCTTCTCCTCTGCAGGGGCAAACTCCGGTGAAATTCCGGCGGTCTGAGGCTCGCCTTGCTCCGGGGAGAGGTGGAAAAGGTCAGTAAGGAGAGGGGAGTGGAATGGTGTGAGGAATTAAGGCGGAGAGGGCCTCCTTTTATAGCTCGACGAGGGGACCGAGCGGCGGCGTGCGTGGTCTCCTGGCAGTCATCTCTGGCTTAAAGGCGAGGCATGGGTCGGTCGCATTTGGTCGGGAGCAGGCGGTGCTCTGCGCGACAAAGGCGGTGTTCGATGCGGCGCATGGTGGCTACGGGTCGAGCGGAGGCGAACGGGGATGTCTAGGCGGCTGCTGGGGTCATGGCGGAGCAGTGCGCGCGAGGTGAGGTCGAGGCCCGGCGTGTGCGAGATGGTCGGGTGCGGCGCTCTGGCGCGTGCTCGGCATGGCGTAGACGCTCTGCGCGCGGCTTTGTTGGGGTGGTCCATGGCTTGGCTTCACCCGGAGAGTTGACAGGGGCGGCGGTGTGGTCGCAGCTACCTCCTAGACATCATGGGCGAGCTCGAGGCGGTCTGCTGTGAGCGGTCCATGGCGGGCCTGGCGCGGCGGCTGCAGGTGGTGGCGCACTGGTGCCAAATGGCCAAGGGGGAGAGTGGTCTGCTGCTGCTCGACACCAGGGGGAAACAGGGAGAGTAGAAAGAGGGCAAATGGTCTAGTGATCAATGCCCAAATAGTGAAGTTAGGCAGATGTTTATTCTGTGCCTACCAAGTGTTTGATCTAATGGCCGAAAAAAAATTAAATTTGAATTTTTGGCTCAATTTTGGGGAGTGATCTACACTTATGCTTGGTTATCTATGGTTGCTTGTGATTGGCAAGGAGAAATGGTTTGATGGGTTTTTAAAAAATGAGGATCTTAACATATGAATTGGATTAAATTTTCCATTGTCCATTTAATTGATTTGCTAGATGTTTTTGTAAGTTTGTAAAGTAGGCCTTGATACATTTGTACTTGGTCTAGCAAGGGGTGAAAAGAACTAGAAATGTTTCAGTTAGTAATTCTCTTCTAGGAACACTCAAAGTGGCCTAGTGGTTAACTTTGGTCAAAATGACCATTTGCTTTATTTATTTTTATTTGATTTCTTTTTATTTGGTGTTTGTAAATGGTCTATATGATGTGGAATTCACCTTTAAACCATTTCACAACATTTAGAACAATCAAGCATGGTATTTTCAAATAATTCTACACTAATGCAACATACACATGCATTCATAATCATTTTATTAATAAAAGATTTTGTTAACCCTAAATTGGGTGATTTAAACTTTGATAACCTTGATTAAAATTTTGGGATGTTACAACAGGTTCCGGATCCTCACTCACTGTTGTCGTGGGTGGAGTTGCAACAGGTGCTTGCACCACAACCTCTGTGGTTATTGATATAGGAACAACATGTAGTGAGAAGAATGGTTACCGAGTCATCGGATTCGGTGCATGCACCCTCTTCTCCTTAAGATCAATTTTCCGAGCTACCATGCTCTCCCTCATCATTCGTCCTCTAAGAAGACAACATGTCTTGTTTCTACAAACTTTGTGTATTTGTCTAGACAGTAGAAACGAAAACCTTTTGACTTTTTAGGATAGCTAATGAAATGGCGACTGACTGTTTTAGGGTCAAGCTTTGCAATATTTGGATTAAATACTTTGCTCTTAGCTGGGATCCCCCACACCCGTCCCTTAGGTGCTGTAGCGAGGGAACTCTTCCTGTCCACAACTCATATGGTCTTTTGGGCACCGACTTGCTTGGTACTCTTTTGAGAATATGAATGTCAGTTTTTAAGGCCTCCATCCACAATCCCAATGGCAAGGTAGAGTAACTCATCATGTTGTGCACCATATCTATAAGGGTACGATTACGCCTTTTAGCTACTCCATTTTGCTGAGGCTCGCCCGACATCGAATATTGGCCACTATGCCAGTCTCCTGTAAGAACCTTGCAAAAGGTCCAGAAACTTGGCCATATGGGGTGTGCCGACCGTAGTACTCTCCTCCATGGTTAGACCTTACTATCTTTATTGTTTTACCGTGCTGATTCTCAACTTCAGCTTTGAATATCTTAAATTTATCCAACGCTTCTGATCTTTCTTTAATTGGATAAATATAACCATAACAGGAATAATCATCTGTGAATGTTATGAATGAGTCATAGCCATCCACACTTTTCATAGGAAACGTCCATATATGTTAGTGTTAATAATTTCTAGTGTTTCGGCGCTTCGTTTTGCATCCTTTTTGATTTGCTTTACATACTTTTCTAACGCAATCGATGCATTGCTCCATGTCGGAGAACTCTAATGGAGGAAGAATATCGTTTTTAACTAGTCTTTCTACCCCCCTTGAAATATGGCCTAAACAACATTGCCATAATTTCGACGAGTCATGAGTTCTATTTCTTTTATTTTGATCTTTATCCAACGCTGAAACATGCTCATTCACATTACACACATAATATACTGTTTCATGAGTGGATAACAAATAAAGCTCATCGTGAAGGAAAGCAACACCCACACAATCTTTATTACACCAAATGGTACACTGACCATGTCCAAAATGACACTCATAGTTTACTTTGTTCAAACGTGATATACTTATTAAATTTCTGTGTAAAGGAACATAAAAGACATCTGTAAGCAGGATCGTCGATCCATCAACTAGCTCCAAGGAGATGTCGCCAACAGCTTCAACGTCCGCTTGGACTCCATTTGCAACTTTAATGAAACTTTCTCTTCTTTTCGTAGTTCACGTCGAATGAAATCCCTGTAAAGAATTTGCAACATGAATAGTTGCACCTAAGTCAATCCACCAAGTAGATTTCGAAAAATGTGTATATAAGGATTCATTTACAAAAGAAACAATGTTGTTACCTTTCCTTGCCATTAGTTCCTTTAGCCAAACATGGCAATCTTTCTTGAAATGCCCTGGCTTCTTGCAGTGGAGACATGTATCTTTGTCCACTAGGAGAGACATTTTCTGATGCTGGTAGTGCATGAGAGCTTTTCCATGTGGATTAGAAGGGGAACCTTGGTTATTTTGATGGTAGTTCCTCTTCTTATTGTCCTTGATATAGTTCAAGGAACCACCATTGGAGGTTTTAAGTCTCTCCTCTTCTTAGACACACATGGCAATGGTCTTTTCTATGTCCTATTTTTCTAGGGCCATATTGTAGTTGACAACAGAATTGTTAAACTGCTGAGGCAATGATGTCATGACCAGGTGGACAAGGAGTGCAAGCTTTAGCTCTAAATCAGCTTCTATGGCCTTCAATTTGGCAGCCATGTTGTTCATCTGGAGGATGTGCTCCCGGATGCCATGTCCACCTCTTGTATAATTTTCTGTCACTAACTGCTTCAACAGCTGTGTTGCATATGTCTTTGAAGAGCCAGTGAACTGGCTCTTTATCTTTTCAAGGTACTCCCCTACGGAAGCACACTCTGCAATTGAGCCGGCAATTGCCTGCTCAATAGTGTTCTTTATAAATGCCATACACTTTTTATTGGTGTTTTGCCACCTTTTGATCTCTATGGAGTATGACAGCTCCAATGGAGCATAGTCCCTTTTCTTTCTTTCCCATGCAGCATCATCATCAGCGTCATCTCTTATTTGCTCTGTCGGCTTGATGGGTTGTGGGGTTTCGATAACGCAATCCACCTCAGCACAAACAAACGCTAGGTCCACTTTTTTTCTCCATTTAGAGTAGTTATCTCCTCTAAGTGTCGGGACCTTCTTGATGCATCTCATCAAGTAGAACCTTCCTTAAAACCGCAAAGTAGTGAGATAACAATAAAAATTGTATGTATTAATCCAACGTTGGTCAAACTTAAGACACACAACTGTTTATGCAATTAAATCTATACCACCATTGGATAGAAAATAGAAGTAAATGCACGCATAGAACCACTTTAATCGCAAACAATAATCATGATCATGCTATTTACAACATTGGTTAGAAAAATAATATGAACATAATCAGAATAAAACTTTAATATGCTCTCAAAAACTTTAATACTTATTTTTGTCTTTATTAAATTTTAAAGAGCACTTTTAACTATTCGCAGTGGAAGAAATGAATTAAAAATTCATTAAACTTTGTACTTTTCAGAGATATTTCTGTCACTTTTATATTTTCTAAACAAAATTTCGTTGGATAACTTTGAATAGAAAAAACTTTGTTGAAATTTGTCCCAAAACTGAACAAAAACAATCAAAAAGCTTTTGTGAATTAAAAAACTACCACTGCGTCAATAAAAAAAAACAACAGCACAACGCTCGTCTCCTAGTCTCTAGTGCAGCCCTGCCTGCCTGCGCCGCTGGCCCAACATCACAGCCTGCGGCCTGCCACCGCCCCTGGCAACGCTCACGCTTGCTCTTAGCCGTCCGATCAATCAGACGGTCGACCGGCGCTGTCGGAGGAACAAAACAGGTGCCCCCGACCTGACTAACCCTAGCCCGCAGAAAACCCCCACCCCGCTCCTCGTTTCTGTCCCGCTCGCTGGCGGCGCTTTGTCGCCCGCGCGAGCCCACCCCCGCGAACCTTGCTCGCTGGCGACGTGGTGCCGCCGACACGAGCCTGCCGCGAGCTCCCCCTCCTGTCTGTCCCCTTCCAAGCACCCCTGCAGAGCAGCGAGGACCGAGAGGAGCAGATCGCGGTGCCCCCCTGGCCCCCTTGCTGGTGCGCGCATCCACCCGAGGGTGGGTGCGCCGCCGTCAAGCGACTCAGGTGGTGGCTCCCCTTTGCCGATGGTCAGCTGGTGGTGACTCTCCCCCCTTTTTTTGATTCGGATTTGGGGTAAACGGGAAAACTGGGGCCTTTCTTTGCTTTAGTTTGGGAGGAACTGGGGTTCCCTTTGCCCCAAGAGGGGTAGTGTTCTTCTTCCCGACCTCGGCATGCCGATGCATCGAGATCGAGAGGAACGGCGCGGCCTAGGTGGGCGGTGCTCTGTACTTTTTCGAGTTAGGGTTCGGGCTTTAATTTCTTTGTAAACTTTCTACCGGAAAAAATCCACAACCTAGGAAAAGGCTCTAATACCAATGTTGTATTTGCTAGATCGTCTAGATGTGGGAGTTTCGGTAGTACCTTTGCTGTTAATCGAATATGGGTACTAGATCTTGACACACACAAAGAGAGAGGGGTTACCTTCACTGGTGCTCGAGGAGCTCGAGCCATTGGCCATGGGGTCAATGGCGAGAGCGGGGAGTGAGAGGGCTAAGCGGTGGCGGCGGTGGTGGAGCTTCCTGGCTAAGCGCAAACCTAGATCGGCTAGGGTTGTAGGTGGGGGGAGCGGCGGCGCGTCGAACCTCGTAACGCCTGGCCCCCAACGTCTTTATATAGCGCTGCCACATCATCATATCTAGTTTCACCGTGCACTATACTTTCTTCCTTTTTTTCTTCTGCTTCATCGAATGGATACACTCAAAAGCCAGGGCATTATCCGATATCAATCTACCCGGAACAAAATCCCTCTGTTCTTGGCTGATAGTATGCTCCAGGACAGGTTTCATTCTATTTGCCAGTCTTTGTAGCTATCTTATAGAGGACAGTACAAAGTGAAATAGGCCTATACTGTTTAATGGATTGTGGATTATGTACCTTAGGAATAAGTGTAATTTTCGTAGCATTTATCGATTCTGGCATCTCCCCACCATTCAAAAAATTCAACACCACATCACATAGCTCCATACCAATCAGATCCCAATGTCTTTGGTAGAAACCGGGTGTAAAACCATCCACCCCGGAGCCTTTGACGGATACATTTGAAACAAGTAAGTTTTTCGTTAGGCACGCGCTGCTCTCGGGAGGGGCGGCACGGGCGGAACCCTAAGCCGCCGCCGCTCCCGACTTCTCCTCCCGCTCCTTCTCCGCTGCCACCGGAGGACGCCGGCGGGCTAAGCCCGGCTGGCCAACGGTGGCGGCGGGGCTGCTTCCTCGCGTGGTGGCCTCTCCCCCGCAGGAAGCCCCTTGGCGCTCGATGGTTGTCGCCCCGACGGCAATCTGATAGCGGCGGGGTCTGGAAGCCGGGGCGGCGGCCTCGGGATTTGATGGTGGTTCTCCCTCGACGGATGGTGGCGCGGGTCGCATCTGCTGGAGAGGCTCGGTCCTAGGATTTCTCTCACGCCAAGACGAAGATCTGCCTTCAGCCTGTTTCCATAGATCTGGTGGCAGTGTCGTGTTCCGGAAGGCTCCGCCGGCGAACTCCCATGGGCGATTCATGCCTGGAGATTGCTGGAACGGATGAGATTCGGTCACGTGCAACCTTCTTTTTTCTGACCGTTTGGTTTCAGAGGGAGCGAGGCGAAGCTCTGCAGTCTGTTGCCATCATGGAACATGTCTTTAGTTCCATGGTAAAGTCAGTGTGCGGAGAATGTCATGAAAGCCAAGATTGGTGGACTCGCTATGGTGGCTCGAGTCCTGGTGGCGATGATGAATTGGCTTGGTGATCCGTGAATTGTAGCAGCGGCATCGGAAAGTGGGGGCGGCAGCACAGGAGGAGTTCACAGTCTTATCTTGCAGGGTAAAAATCCAAGGTCTGGCCTTAATTAGTTGTGCCTGGCAATGACCTTGTTGAAGGCATTGTTTTGTGAGCGAGGACTTTCTTCAGGGTGAAAACCTATGATCTTTGATCGGGCGATGACGGTGCTTGTGCTCTGTTTCCTTCTTGAAGGTATCGCTATTGGAGATGTTGGACTTCTGGTGTTGTTCTGGTGGGGTTAGTGTCGCTGTTACTAAGGATCTAATCACTGTAGCGGGACTTTTCTTTTTTATAATTTTTCTTTCTTTTTTTAGCTGTGTGCATCCGTATTGCCAATAGGGTATGCATTGTTGCAGAGACTGGATGTAATTGGTATCCGTCTGATATTAATATATGCTCTTTTCAAAAAAAAAAAAAACATTTGAAACAAAGCTTTCTTTACTTCTTCAGCCGTGAAAGGCTGATCCAGAACATCTCTTTCATCCTGAACAACCTTTTCCTGAACAAGATTTATCAGGCCATCATACTCCGGTCCACCATCTGGTTTGGCTTCTCGGCGCACAGCCACAAACACTTGTGCGCTCTGGAACTTTCTGTGATGGAGCAGGACAAACGATTGCCCGCTGTGCGGTATATTTTTGAAGATCTGAACCCACCCGTGGAAGAGGACAAGTAATTATGGTTTGGTGTGTTTGGTTAATTAGTGGATGCGATGTAAAACTGTTGTGTATCAGAGAAAATTAATAATCGAGCTTAGTTTAAGATTTGTTTTGTTTGGCGGGATATGCCTCTGCCTTTGTTTGATAATGCTAGCTCGTATAGGAACACGAATTGTCAACTTTGACAGTGGTCAAGATACTGATCATGATTATCTATTTCAGACTGAGTGAGAGATTAAACTATTCCCTCCGACCCAAATTAATTGACTTGGATTTGCCTACATTCGGATGTATCTAGCACTAAAACATGTATAGATACATCCGAATCTAAACAAATCCAAGTCAATTTATTTGGGTCGGAGGGAGTACCTGCAAGCGAAAGAATTGATCAAGATGGCTGTTTCATCTCCGGAGGTTTGCAGGAGTACATCAAAAGTTTGACATTGCTTTAACTGTTGCAAGGAGGCTGGTCCACACTTCACCATGTGTGTCTGTCGACAGTGGTTCAATGACTACAACCTTAAGCCAGAGAATATTCTGCTAGATTAGGATGAAGTAAAAGCTAAGATCATGGACTTTTGGTTCGCAATGCTGCTAAACAGAGCAGGATCTAGTCAGAAATGGAACCTTAGTTATATACCTGTGGAGTGGGTCTTCGGCAATGTGTTTCTTGAACTCAAACAGTCAAAACTAAGTTATGACACAAGAGACAGTCCAAGGATGTAGAAAAACTATTATATACATGTTATCACCTTTCTATCTTTCCATTGACGCTAAGTGTCCATGCGTTGCCACGGTTTCTCTTTTTTACTCACAAGTCATACAATGCAACATATAACGAATGTGAACATTCACCTTTATAAAACAATGGCACATAATATTGTACAAAAAATAAGATTCCACCTCGCTTAATCTTGTCGATCTTTTTACACTTGATTACTTAAGGTATGCCGCCCTGTGTTTTTTCTTATGTTTTCTTTCTATTGAATACAATTATGCAATTTTTTTTACCTGTTTTGGCCATCTAATCTTAGCCTACTTCTATAATTGTAAGTAGCTACAATTTGGGATACTTTAGCCGTGAAGCGTACTGGCCGTATATACATTCATTGATCCCCAAAAGCATATTGGAGTACAGCCCCATGACTCCAAGATAGGCCCGTCTTGTTGAAGTTGCTTACCTCCATGAACATTCCTATGAAGAACACCACCACAATGAGTAGCCGAGTAGGACAACTTATCGAGGCAGAGCTCGGTGACACAGAAATCCACAATAATGAGGGAGACGCGCGGCGGGGCAGATGACAATGCACGACATGTTGAACTCGAGCATGTAGGCCACCAGCACCCCGGTGGCCATAGTGCACACATATATCTCAAGGAAGAGCTTCGAGCAATGCATGGTCGAGATGCTCTATGCCACCAGCCGTGCAGGGCTCTTGAGCGTCATTGTCGTCAATGGGGATGGTCGGCGTGCCTCCTCGATGATTGCCATCTCCATCCTGTCGTCGGGGCTGATCCGCTCAAGGTCGTTCAATACATGCATACATGTTGACGATCATGCTTGTTGATGTTTGTTAAATTAAGAGAAATGTGAGAGATTTGGGGATATTCGTTGCCAAGTGAACGGGAACCACGTTTGCATTGTGTATTTGTTACCTTCCTTAGCCAAAATGAGGAGTGACATGTGGTAACAAGGAAATAATTGATTATGTCATGATTTTTTGTTTCCGAGTGACATAGGCGGCAAGAAAATATATTGATTGCCGTGATCCATTACGCGATTTTAGCGGTAACATAGGAAAAGCGGGGTGAATTGATCGTACGATGTGTTGTGCAGAGATGTTGAGATTCAGACAGACGGTCCAGATGCATCAGATACCGACTGTTGAGTGTCGAGAGACGACGTACCATCACCAACTCCCATTTAATAATAAAGAAAGATATAGGAACTTGTTGAATTGTCCACACCTCAATCCAACCCCTCTCTGTTTTTATGACTCAACTATAACATTTGTTAATTGCAGATGGAAACGGTGTTCCTCCTCGCACTGTACCTCAAACATGTAAAGCATGTAGTCCTAATACCGAAAGCAACAACCCAAACTTGTCCCCGTGTCCGTCTCCTCCCGTGAGGAAAAGAGAGGTGGCGGCTAGGGTGAAAACCCTAGCAGCCGCCACAATCTTCCTTGTTCTCGCCGTCTAGGACCGGGAATCGATGAGTCCCCTCCTCCTCTGCTTGCCACTCCGGCGGTGGGAGAGGGTGGGGACCTCGGACCTGCGCTCGTCGTTGTAGAATGGTCCCTAAAGGTAGAGTTTGGTCAACCGACATCGTTGTTATGGTGGCTATGACGACGTTGAAAGAGAAGAATAAGGTATACCTGTCTCCTCGTCCATCTCGTCGGCGGCGATCTCGCCAGTGGCGTTGAGGAGGGCGGGAATTCGTCTGGTCGCCGCTTCCATAAAGTGGTGGATCTCCTCTTGTATACGTGTGTTATAATCCTAGTGCTAGAAGTTTCAGATCAATTCAAAGATTCAATGACAATGACTACGGCTCTGGGACACTGGTCCTGGGGCACGCGTCTCGAACTTCTTCGACCGTTATCAACAACGTTAAACCCTTCCCAGGTATGAAGACCTCGGCTCCTCCGACAAGACAAAGGTAATCATTACGTGATCTAGGGATCTCGATGTAGTTTTTATTATGTTTGGATGGTTTGTACTCTTGCGGACTCATGGAATAGATTCAGACTTTTCAAAAAAAAAAGAGTAAAGCTTGTAGAGGTGCTGCCCGTGATATATTTGTTTTTTCTTTTGAGTGGATGCTGGCGTGGTATGGTATGCGTGCCCGTTGGCGAGAAGTGCAGAAATTAGAAGGCACAAGGTCCATATCGGCCCATCTTGGCAACAGCTATCCTAATATTAGGCCTTGGGCCTCATTGGATAGCGGAGAAGCGAGGGGATTGGTGGGGCCAGAGCGCACACCGGCCTCAAGCGAATTTAGCGGCTGGAGACTTGGAGAAGGCAGCAGAGCGGGCTCCTCTCTCCTCTTCTCCCCGCCGCGCCGATCGATCCTCCTCCGCGTGGCGTCACACCTCCTCCTCCGCCCTTCCAGAAGCTTCCGCGCCCCCTTGCGCCGCCCCTCCAGAAGGTACGCACCCGCATGGCCGCATCCTCCTCTCCGCACCTCGCGACATCTCAACTAGCGTTCGTAGTCGTGGAATCTGAGCAACTTTTCGCTAGATTTCCTAGGTTTCAATGCATCTGTGGGAATGGGTTCCTTGTGCATAGCGTCGCATGGTTACGCCGGATACTGGATAATTACCGTGACAACAGATAGTACTGACGCCCTATTTTGGGTAGTAGTGGTTCTCCTGTCAGTTTCATGATGGTGTGGCTCGTTAGTTCTGTCCCCACCTAGCGGATTATTATACCTGTGCGGATGCACAGGTCGATTCTACCAGGTTTCAGTTTCAGATGGTACTTTTGGTGACTGGAAAAGTAGTTTCATTGCCTACTCATCCGTCAAAAAAAGCATGTAAAAAGTAATTGTACTTGTAAAATGCAAGTTTAAATGTAAAGATGATTATTTTTATGAATGATCTTACTTTACCTGACCGCTTAGATGCCTTATACTTATCTCATTGACATTCTATTGCTTAGTGGAATGGGTGTACAATGGACACTGAAAGACTAATCATGCAATTCATTCCTTGTATGTAAAACATCTTTCTGCATTACAATCTGTACCAGAATTTCAGCTTTCTTACCCCATGAGATTATATTTTGCAGGTTTCTCTCTTCAAGGCATCTGGAATCATCCTTGCACAAGTATGAATCCTTATTTTGTTGGCCTTCTTGTGCCCATCGCGGTCTCTCTTCTGCTCCAGAAAAGGAGAAAGGTTGAAAAGAAGAGAGGGGTGCCAGTTGATGTTGGTGGAGAGCCTGGCTATGCGATCCGCAACCATCGATTTGAACATCCTGTTGAAACGCACTGGGAAGGGGTCACCACACTTGCTGAGCTATTTGAGCATGCTTGCAAGGAGTATGTCTACATGCCCCTCCTTGGCACCAGGAAGCTCATTTCAAGAGAAATAGAATCATCGCCTGATGGGAGGTCCTTTGAGAAGCTTCATCTGGGGGAATATGAGTGGAAATGTTACGCTGAGGCCTTTAAGAGTGTTAGCAACTTTTCATCAGGATTGATTCAATTAGGACACCAGAAGGATGAGCGTGTTGCTATTTTTGCTGAGACACGGGCCGAGTGGCAGATTGCACTGCAGGTAATCCTTCTTTCATCCGCAATCTATAGATAGACTAATCCGTGCATTTTGTGCATACATCTGGTTACGTAAATTTAGGCCACTGGTCACTTTATATCTAGAGCACGTATAATGCAGAAAAAAACATATTAGTCAGGGTTCCTGCATCGCAGAGTGAATTATACGCACACCGTGAATTCGAATGAATTCTCCAGTTATCTTGTCCTCTTCAGATATTCAGTGAGTGGACTTGGATGATCACTGCTAAAATTTCACTATAAGCAGTACATTGTGAACAACTGATATTCAACTAGTACAAGGATATCCTGACAACATTTGTTCCTTCCCTTCACATTCTCATGTAAACTGAGGATAAAACTTTCAGATGTGTCTGGCTAGCACATTGTTTCATATTATTATGCTTGACAGGCTGGCAATAGTATTTGTGGTGGTAGACTTTTAGATGCATGGAGACTTGAGTATACAGTTGCACCTCAATTTTATTTTAAAACATGAGTATAAACACCAAATGATACATAGATATATAGTACCTTGTACTATCTCTGTTTTCACTCTAACTGTTCCCAACTCGCTGTGTGCACAGATAAAAGAAATGCTAGATTTGAGAAAAATAGTACCAATAAGAAATGTCCATGCTTGACCCTTTTAAATGTATTGTCCATGCTTACTACACAAGAGCATATAGAAGTGTACAGCTACTACTTTGATCTATTTTGGAAGTCCAGTAAGTATACCTACGAGCAACATGTAATTTGTTCCATTTGAAAGTCCTTGTATGCAGTTGGAGTTTTTATGTTGAAATTGTACTTCTATACCAGTTAGTAGTTGTCTCTTCTGAACAAACAATTATGTTCTGGTAGTTACTGCACATGTCTTCATAATGTTATACACTGAACTCTGGTTACTGTTCTCAAGTTCTAAGTTACTACCTCTGTGTTTGCAAGGCATGCTTCAGACAAAACATATCAGTTGTCACCATCTATGCCTCCTTGGGGGAGGAAGCACTATGCCACTCACTAAATGAGGTTAGTACTGTCACTTGTGTCTCATATGTTGTACAGTTACCCTTTGCTCCTTGCTATGTTCTTTTTTCATACGGTCTGCTTATAATATTTTATGAAGAATAAGCAATTGTAGATTTCTTTTAGCATTTTCGCTATAGATAGGCTACATATACTTTTCCGCCCTTGCTAGCATACTCCAAAGCTTATTGCTTAATATAATTAACTCCCATTTGCTGTTTGGTTAACTTATAATTTCGGTTTTCCCTTTTGCTCTACAGACTGAGGTCACAACTGTAGTGTGTGGTCAGAAGGAGTTTAAGAAGTTGATTGATATAGGTTGGCAACTTGACAGTGTTAAGCGTGTGATCTACGTCAATGAGGAAGGCATCTCAGCTCAAGTTTCTCTAGCTAAAAACAGCACTAGCTGGACAGTAGCGTCATTTGAGGAAGTATGCAAATTAGGAATTGAAGCACCTATTGATGCAAACATGCCTCTCCCATCTGACGTTGCAGTGATAATGTACACAAGTGGAAGCACCGGATTGCCCAAGGTTTGTTGATTTTGACTGTTCATTCTGCCGCAAATATGCGCTTGTTTGCACGAATTTTTTCATAATTCAAAGGATCGCGTGCCTTTGCTATACCTGTTTAATCAGATCTTACATCTTATGAACTAATATGTTCCCCATATTTCTTATAGGGAGTTATGATGACCCACCGCAATGTCCTGGCTACACTTTCAGCAGTTATGACCATTGTGCCTGAACTCGGCAAAAAGGATATATACATGGCCTACCTTCCACTTGCGCACATTCTTGAGTTGGCAGCTGAGGTAACTGTTGAATAGTATTTCAATATATTACTCTGTAACATTTTTTTTCATTAAGTTCTAATTATCTTTCTGAAAATATTAATTATTTGTAGACGCTTATGGCTGCTGTTGGGGCCTCCATTGGATATGGATCAGCTTTGACCTTGACTGATACATCAAGTAAAATTAAAAAAGGGACTCTAGGTGATGCTTCTGCACTGAAGCCAACACTGATGACAGCTGTACCTGCTATACTTGATCGTGTCCGTGATGGTGTGAGAAAAAAGGTATTTCCCATCGCTGCTTGGATCCTGTGCTCTCATTGGTTTACTGACTGCTACTTTTCACATTGAGATGGTTTTAGGTGGATGCAAATGGTGGTGTAGCGAAGAAATTGTTTGACATTGGCTATAGTCGCCGGCTTGCTGCTATGAATGGAAGCTGGCTTGGTGCATGGGGAGTAGAGAAACTGTTGTGGGATAGGCTAGTCTTCACCAAGGTGCGTGCAATATTGGGAGGAAAGATTCGTTTTGTACTCTCAGGTGGAGCACCTCTGTCCGGAGATACACAGAGATTTATCAATATATGCCTTGGGTAAGATTATCTACACCATGATTTCATGTCCTTACTGGCAACCTAGTTTATAGTCCTAAGGCTTTATGCAAATTCAGGGCTCCAATAGGCCAAGGGTATGGCCTGACTGAAACTTGTGCTGGAGGAACATTTTCTGAGTACGATGACACATCTGTTGGCCGTGTTGGTGCTCCACTACCTTGTTCATACATTAAGGTTAGATAACAGTGTTGCCACATTTTTCTATCATATGCGCTGGGCACATTTTCCACATCAAATATGTTGGTTCCTGTTCCAACAACTTGTCTAATTACTGTTTCTAATTGCTCATATCTGACAAGGCCAACGTCTTGAACATATTTCTTAATGAGAGGAATTAATTTGCTAGTTTTCTTCTTTTTGATATCATAGTTCATGCTTTGACATTTCTGACATGATCTTTAACTTGGTGGGATATCTGACCTATTGCCTAACGATTCTTAACATAATGGAAACTGTATTTTGCAGTTGATTGACTGGGCTGAAGGTGGATACTTGACAACTGATTCACCAATGCCTCGAGGGGAGATAGTCATAGGAGGCCCCAATGTAACCAAGGGTTATTTCAAGAATGAAGCTAAAACAAGTGAAGTCTATAAGGTGTGTCTTCGACTTATTGCTGATATTTTCATACACCCATCATGCATCATTACTAATGACTCGTGTTTCACAATATTGGTCTAACACATGCCTCATATGTCATGTGAAGGATGACGAAAGAGGTCTGCGATGGTTCTATTCTGGTGACATCGGTCGTTTTCATCCAGATGGCTGCCTTGAAATTATTGACCGCAAGAAAGACATCGTAAAGCTTCAGCATGGTGAATATGTATCTCTTGGGAAGGTAAACAATGTTCTTGCTCTGGTGAGACAAGTGTCTGAATTTTGGAGCTATCTTTTCGTATTATGAGAAGCAATTATGTGTTTGTTGTACTCCCTCCGTCCCAAAATAAGTGACGTGAGTTTGTCTAGATTCGGATGTATCTAGACACGTTTTAGTTATAGATATATGTGAATCTAGACAAACCCAAGTCACTTATTTTGGGACGGAGGGAGTAGTTTTTTTTCTGTGTAGCTAGCTTTACACTTCATACTATACATCTATCACAATCGCACCGATTTCTGAAATTTAAGAGTTACTTTAGCAGGGATTCACTAAATAGGGCTTAGTTCTTTGGCATTTTATTGCCAAATGTGCTTCGACTTCATAGCTGTTCTGCATATCTAGATATTGCACGTCGTGAGTGGCAAAAAGCAGAAATCTCAGGGGGAATAAACCCACATCCAACAACCAATCGACCATGTGAATTGGGGAAAGCAAGTTTCCTCCGTTTTATATTAAATATGTAGTGTTATGAATAACTACATTAATTAGCGTGTAGACTTATAGATTTATTTTATCTAAAAAGTGTGATGTTATCGTAACATAGCTAGTTACCACAACCATTTATGTTCTTGTTTAATAGCATGCTATATTATCAAAATGCTTTTTTGGCAATGCATATAGTTGCATGTTAGTACTTATGTTACTCTTACTATGACTAGTCTTAGTTGTCGCTGATCTGAACAATGAACTAGAGACGGAGAAAAGTTTTATGTGCGAGAATTTGGTAATACACGAGAGAGAGTGCACATACAACCCGTGCGAGAATTTGGAGCAACGAGCGACAAGACCCAACTATGAGCAAACTCGATGCCTTCTTTTGCTACGAAAATTGGGACGTTGCCTTCTCCAATCACATCCTCCATGCCCTTTCGTCCTCTTTGTCTGACCATTGCCCTCTACTACTCGCGAGTGTTAGTGGCCCAAAGAAGCCAAAATCCTTCCGCTTTGAAAACTTTTGGACCAAGATGCCCGACTTCATGGATGTGGTGAACAACGAGTGGAATGAGGATATCTCCCACAGGGAACCTTGCCAACGCCTCTACCATAAACTAAAGAACATCGACAAGAAGTTGAAGGCTTGGAGCAAAGGCCTCTTCTCCAAAGAAAAAGTTGAACTCCACATGGACCTTGAGATCATTCTTCGTTTGGACGTGGCACAAGAGGATAGAGATCTAAGCAACTAAGAGAAGGACCTTAGATCAAGACTGGAGAAAAGGATTGTCGCCTTAGCGGCCCTTGAGAGGGCAAGGAAGAGACAAGCTTCTAGGATTACTATCCTAAAAGAGGGTGATGCCAACACAAAATACTTCCACCTTCGAGTCAATGGACGGAGACGCAAGAATCACATCCTTTTGGCTCAAGCATAATAATGGATGAGTAACAGAGCATGACCAAAAAAAGAGC
The DNA here is from genome assembly GCA_023614405.1 of Avena insularis. Taxonomy (NCBI): domain Eukaryota; kingdom Viridiplantae; phylum Streptophyta; class Magnoliopsida; order Poales; family Poaceae; genus Avena; species Avena insularis. The sequence continues at coordinate 302,457,887 of CM042692.1, read as the reverse complement.
ATCATCCATAGCCACTTCAAGAGCATTATCAAGAGAGGACAACCGCGCACACAAAACTTCAATTGGGCAACGATTCCAACCCCGCAATGTGACCTTAGTGGACTTTGCGCACCTTTCTCGGAAGAGGAGGTCAAGGCCGCAGTGGACAACACCACGAATGATAAGGCTTCGGGGCCGATGGGTATACCGTTTCTTTCTTTAAGGCTTGTTGGGACACTATCAAGAGGGACATCATGGCGGTAATCCACCAATTCTCGAGCCTTCGCAATAACCATCTTTATTGGCTGAACTCTGCCAACATTGTTCTCATTCCCAAAAAATATGGTGCGGAGGAGGTGTAACATCGCACCATTAGAGCTTAGAAATAAGCTGAGCTCAGGTGTGTGCATTACATTCATGCATAGAAAATTTGGATAATTTTTGCGCTTTTAAATAAAATTTGTCAAAGTGATTGAAGCTTCTCTTAACTTGGTGGAACTGAAGTGGATCATCAAGTTGACTACGGTAAGTTTCAATGTGACCTTTTCTAAAACCTTATTTTTGGGTAAATATAATTTGATCTATGGATAGATCAAATGTAATAAAGCTAAACCCACAACACATTCCTTAATGAATAATACAAGATCTTATAGAGATCAGACCAAGGTATTCTTTACAACCACCCTGAATACTAAATCAAGTATATAACCCAAGTAAAGAAACTCAATAACTAAACCTTGATATACTTTCTTACCATAGTTATTTATACCATGAGCATCATGGTAGTTCCTAAACACTAACCTCTTATCACAAATAGAGTAGAAAGGAAGTCAAACCAAGACCATTCATCACATGTCCTTGTTGTCATATTAATAAATGACATTCCTATTTAACCAAGTCCTAGAGTCAAGTGATCATCAATGTTGAGTGATCAATCCCTGACCTAGAACTTATTAACCTTTAGCTTTGACCTATTATATTGACCTTCCAAAGACCTTAAGTAAATTATTAAGTAGGAGGAACTAGTTATGGTAGAGTGTGCCATCATCAATGGAATGTGATCCTTAGTGGTGATCAAACCATTGGATGTTGGAGGAGTTAACTCACACATGAGTTAACTAGAAGAAGTATCTAAACCTACGAATTAACTAATACTTGAGAAGTTATAAGAAAGCTAGAAATGGTAGAATTTCAAATAATAATCTTGTTAAGCCAATGATGACGGCAAGTACACAGATTGTTTGTAGCTAGTTTCGAAATAAATATATCGATCTCATAGGGAGCAGGAGTCTGAAGTCTAATAATTCTTGAAATAATTATTGCGATAGACATGCTACATAAAGTTCTAAGTGACAAGATAAAATGCGAGTATTGTGTAAAAAGGTGTTTTTAGGTTTTGGGTATAAGAGCAATAATAAAGTAAAGCAAAGTAACTTAATACAGAAAGTAAGTATCGCGTATGTAAGAGAGATTGGAACTGCAGTAGGGAAAAGACGTTCTTAGGGAATAGCGGATACACCACTAGTATTGTAAAGATCTAAGATAAAGTTTATCATCATGGACATTCTCAACTATGTATGTGTGGGAGGAACTCCGTATGTGGACGAATAGGCAATAACCGCTGCTCACATCATCCTCATAACCACAACAGTCAGCAATTGACATCAATCAAATTACTGCACTATTAAGAAACGTAATCCCGTAGGACGTATCCCATAGCATGGATAGTGTTCCGTGAGTTTTCTCGATTTCCCAAGTTGATACGTAAGGAGTGTCAATAGCTTTATAATCACTGTAAGTGCTATCACGTCTCCTTCTACCAACAAGTAGTTCCCTCAATCAAGTCCCCACGAGAGGAAAATATTGAGAGGTCGACTTCTCTCAACATCAAGATGTAGAGAATCTAACACATGGTCACAACGATGAATATCATAATAGACTTTATCTTATTTCAATCTCATACTAGGGTTTCTCCATCTCCCCAAGAACCAATGATCTACTCAGACATGGAGGCAATCAACATCATGGCAATGATAATGGAAACAATCATAGATGAATAGTACTTGTATAAATCCACAACGAGTATAGGAATTACAACAAGATCTAGACAAGATGTAGATGGGATGGATGGAGATGGTGATGATGCAGCGGTGGGTGATGAAGATCGATGCCTTAGCCTCCTGGATCTGCGCAGGGCGAAGATGGATCCCTTGTGGATGGGTTCTCCCTCCAGATGCCTTCCAAAAAGGTGAGGTTTATGCGATTTCTGGGTGTTCTGTATGTCGTCTCCCCGAACCAATTGCACAGGGTGAAACTATTTGACGAGGGGAGGCGGCGCCAACTATACGGCCAGAGCTATACGGGCGGAAGAGTTTCTCCTGCCATATAGTTGGTCGTTGGGCTCTCTGCCTCCTTTGTTCGCTTCTGGTTTTCTTCTGGTATTATTAATATTTTCCAAATAAGCGATTTACGTTGTTTTTGACTCCTTTTCTCCACAGTACAACTGCTTTAATAATTGTATCCATTAGATCCATTATCTGTCTTGATCCTGGTGAAAACAGACATAAAATATGTGCGCGAGCACCGGAAAATATCCAAATCCTACATCTACAATGCAAAATAATAATGTAAAACATGATGCAAATATGCAATCATCAACTTCCCCAAGCTTAGACTCTTGCTCACCCCGAGCAAGTTTTTAGCTTAATGGATGTGATCCTCATATTCATGAAGCTGAGTTGATAAAATAAATGAGGCAATTGCAGCATATGTTTATCATCATGTACGATACAAGGGAATACGTTCATGAATAGTACCTTACTCGAACCATCTGAACAGTATTGGAAGGCTTCCACACCTTAGTTATCAATAGTTCATAAAAGATGAATCTCAACATAATGTAAAAGAATCCGATTCAACCGAATGAGTTAACGAGGTAGTCCCAAGTGTTTTAGGATCAACGTATTCATTTGGGATTCAAAATCTTAAAAGTGTCTCTTTGTCATACTACAATACATTGGTATATGCCTATTTGCTCTCTGCACATTCGCTCTTTTTCTTCTTTCTTCTTTCTTTTCTTTTGCATATATGCTCATAGTTTTGTTTTAAGTGCTGTACAAAGGAGCTAGCCATATATTCCACTTCATGTAGGAATTAAAAGTTCAACGATCTCAATTATTAAATTCCAACTGTATATGAAGCATTCTTCTGACTTGAGATTCTACCATGACTTGTTCTCACTCTATTTGGATAGCACTTTCATTTTCCTTTGTTCAAGGTTTCCTTCTCAACTTAATTGTATAGATAATTTTTCTTTGTGAATCAAACCGTAAACTTATAGCATATTGACCAAATTATCTTTATGTGTCCCATTAATACCAATGGTGTGAAAGACTCCTATTGCTATCATCAAGTGCAAGTAAAATCATACTCAAGCCTTTCATATATCAATAAAGAAAACAGAAACTCAATATTCCTCCATATATAATAATAAACTCGGAATTTTATAAAAGGAATCGACTATTCCTGAAGGGAATTCTAATGGTACAAACTTTATTTCTAGTTTGAACTAATGCAATAATAATAATAAAACTTATAAGATATATTATAAGGTCTTAAAGATCTCCCCAAGCTTAGAATCAAGCCAGACGGGATCAAATAATCCCTTGCGATTATTTGATACCGTGATTGTTGTAGATCACTGTGGCGCCATGGCACGTGGTATCTTATCCTCACGGGCCAGCCTGAGGTAGAGGGATTGATTGATAACTTCTAATTCCTTAACACGCAGCTTGTAGAAAAGATTGTTCCTCTCCAGCACTTTCACTTGTTCTTTAATGAACTCATTGTTATCTTGGAGTGTTTGTAGCGCCTTAAGAATCATGGCAAAACCCGCTTCGGCTGTCCGCTTGATGTCTTCATCAAGTTTATCAAGATAAAGTCGCAGCAATCAAAGGTGTTTGGGTGTCCCTGGCTTCTCTTTGTCCAATTCCTCAATCTTCAGCTCCAGGGCCTTCAAATCCCTCTTCCGACACCCATGGTCAGCGTCGAGGAACTCTATAGGGATGGTATTGATCTCCTTGCCTTGGTCGCTGTTGCTCCCGATATCCATGGGATCCCTTCTTCTTGACTTCTATCTCTTGGTTGAGAGCCCTCTCGCGAAAATAAGAGGTATATTGGTTTCTGTAGATTATGATTAGAGAGAGAGAGACAATGGCGGTATATAAGAGGGGTCAGAGGTCGGTAAAACTCGCGAGAAACACCAAATTGTCGTTCAAGAAAAGAATCCAAACGAAACAGGGAAAGAAATCACGGATTTGGAAGTGTCCTGTCGTGTAAGGACCAACTATACGGACGCGACCCGTATAGATCCGGTCGTATAGTTGGTTCCGGGCAGATATTTCCAAATATCTCAAGTCCAGGTCGATTAAACCACGACTCGGAACCGATAATAACGTTTTTTAAATGAATATAAAAAAAAGATCGAACGAAAAAGTGTCTGAGAGTTTAATGACCAACTATACGGCCTGAATTTTTGCTCTGGTCGTATAGTTGCGACCGTATAGTTTCAAACACCGAAAATCAAAAGTGCCTAGGAGTTTAATGACCAACTATATGGCCGAAATTTTTGCTCTGGTCGTATAGTTGCGACCGTATAGATATAAACACCAAAAAGCAAAACTATCTAAGAGTTCAATGACCAACTATACGACCAGAATTATTCTCCGGTCGTATAGTTGCGACTGTATAGGCTCAGATATCGAAAACAATTTCACAAAGATGATACAGAGAGTTTAACGACCAACTATATGGCGGGAGCCCCCTCTCCGGTCGTATAGCTTCGCCCATATAGTTGGTAAAACTCCTCTAAAAACTTTAGAAAAACACAAGGAATTCGAAAATAGAATTTTCAAGAGTAAAAATTGTGAAAATAAATCACTTATTTGGGTAAGAACACTTACCTTGCACTTACCATTTGCTTAATCGGGGATAAAAAGTTCCTCCCACAACAAGGACACCTTCTCTTTTGGAGGAATTGACTTTAGTTCACCAAATAATTCCCGTAGACGAAAATCACCAGGACTAAAGTTCCTTTCAATAAGATTGGTGTCTTCCTGTGCAAACATGGACACTGCATCTAACATCTTTATTTCTTGCCTCTGCATAATCTGCAAATCAAATTCTTGAAGTGAAAGAATCCAACGGATCAGTCTTGGCTTATGGTCTTTCCTTTCAAGGAGTTCTTTTAAGCCATCACGATCCGTGTGAACTCTTAACTTTGCATCAACTATATAGGAACAAAATTTATCACAAGAGAAAAATACAGCAAACAGTTTCTTTTCTTCCTTTGGGTAATTCTTTTGAGCACCATTGAGAGTTCTACTAGCATGATGTATAATATTAAATCTACGACCAATATGTTGTCCAAGAGTTACTCCTACAACGTCATCGCTAGCTTCACATATTAAGTCAAAGGCTGTATCCCAGATAGGTGGTTTAATGGTGGGAGCACGAGTTAAAGCATTTTTTAGTTTATCAAAGGCTTCAAGACACTTATCATCAAAATTAAATCTCATTCCCTTTTGTAAGAGGTTAGTCAAAGGTTTAGATATCCCAGAGAAATTTATAATGAACCTTCTGTAAAAACCCACATGACCAAGAAAACTCCTTATACCTTTAATATCCCTAGGTGGTGGCATTATCTCTATTGCTTCAACCTTAGCTCTATCAACTTCAATTCCCTTACCTGATACCTTGTGTCCGAGGACTATACCTTCCTTGACCATAAAGTGGCACTTCTCCTAGTTTAGAACAAGATTAGTTTCTTCACAACGCTACAAAACTCTCTTGAGATTATCCAAGCAACTAGTAAATGAAGTTCCATAGACAGAAAAGTCATCCAAAAATACTTCCATTATAAGTTCTATAAAATCAGCAAAAATAGCAGTCATACATCGTTGAAAAGTAGCTGGAGCATTACATAGACCATAGGGCATACATCAGTAAGCATGTAAACCATAAGGACTTATGAAAGTTGTTTTAAGTTGGTCATCCGAATGAACAGCTATTTGAGAGAAACCAGAGTATCCGTCCAAGTAACAAAAATGAGTATGGTTTGCTAACCTTTCTAAAGTTTGATGTATGAACGATAATGGATAGTGATATTTTCTAGTTTCTTTATTTAATTTCCTGAAATCTATGCACATCATGTGCCCAACAATAGTTCTAGTAAGTATTAGTTCATTGTTTTCATTAGGAACAATAGTAAAACCACCCTTCTTAGGGACACAATGAACAAGACTTACCCATTCACTCTCTTTAACATGATAAATTATACATGCGTCCAGTAGGTGTACAATTTCTTTTCTTACCACTTCTTTCATTTCAGGCTTTAATCTTCTATTAAATTCCGCAACTGGTTTTGCACCTTCTTCCATGAATATTCGATGGATGGCTATCATGAGACTAATGCCCTTCAAGTCATCCATTGAGTACCCAAAGGCTTGGCGATGCTCCTTAAGTATCCTCATGAGTTCTTCTTCTTCTCCTGAAAGTTTAGCACTAATAATAATAGGGAATTTATTGGTATCATCTAAAAACCTGTATTTGAGATTATCTAGTAGAGTCTTCAACTCTGGGGGTGGTAATTCCTCGTCCCCTCTCTTTTCGCGCTCTTCAAAAGCCTCATTAGTTGGAGGTCCCAAAATAGGAAGTGAATCGAATTCATATTCTAGTTCTTCTAGGGACTTGTCCTCCATAACTATTTCTTCATAATTTGGATCTTCATTTATTTCTTCTTCTTGATTACCAAAGAAAAGAGCCGCCATTTCCTCAATAGTTCTCCCTTCCTCTTCTTCTTGTATTTGTGGAGGTCTGTCTTTAAATTTGGAAAAATGGAATTTATTTTCTGTTCCCCCAAACTTAAGAGACACAATCTCCTTCTTGAAATTAACATAGGCACCTATATCACCCAAAAAGCTTCTTCCAAATATAATAGGGCAAAGAGTGTCAGCTAGCATATCAACAACTACAAAATCGATAGGAATTTTTTTGTTGCCAATTGCAACAGTTGCATTATCAACTACTCCCATTGGAATTCTAAGGTTTTTATTGGCTAACATAATTGTTATATCAATATTTTTAATTGTAGCTGGTTCTATTTCTTCTATTATTTCTAGGTAGAAATCATAAGATATAACATTAACTTCGGTGCCAAGATCACATAAACCGTAATGAGAGGTTTCTTTAAATATGCAGGGAAGAATAGGCTTACCCACATCTTTAACCTTTGTTTTACCTTCAACCAATATGGAAGTCTCTACATCAAGTTCAACTATGTTAAAGTGTGAGTACATAGCCATAATTGCTTCCTTGGTTACCTCTTCATCTTTGGGTTCCTTCAGATGTTTCACAACCTTTGGCATGCTTTCCTCTTCCTTCTTTTCCTATACTACCTTTACCTGTCCATATTCAAAAATATGCTTTTGCGCAGTGTTAGGGAAAGGTACTTTATATATTGGTTCTACGGAGGCAAGTGTTGCTTTATCTCCTCTTTTGTTTTCTGGTTCGGGTGGTGGATCATACTTGACTGGACCCTCCTTTGGAGCTTTAATATGTTCTGTAAAAGCTTTAACAACTTGCAACACAAGATCTGAATCCAGATAAAGTTCTTTAGATAATTCTTTAACATGGCCTTTTTTTATTATAATCATGAATACAATCATGCTCTATTTCTACGCCTCCTTCACTTCCTAGACCAAAATTCCATGAAACTCTATGATCACGAATTCTATTAAGTAAAGCCCAAGATTTAGGTATAGGAAGATTCATAAAGGCTCCTTTCACAAAAGAGTCTAGTTCAATTTTATTAGGTTCAATTAAACCGCCATAAAAGATATATAGTAAATACCATTCAGGCAAATCATGATGAGGACATAGTTGTAGTAAATCTTTAAATCTAATATAAGATCTTACTAGTACTTCATTAGAACGATTCTCCCAAGTCATTATAAGACGCCTGATTCCAAAAGATTTTCATAATAGATAATATTTTGATAGAAATTCACAAGCTAAATTATCCCAAGTAGTAGTGGCTTCAGGGGGTAGAGATCTATACCATGAGAGAGCTGTACTTGTCAAAGTTTGACTAATTTCTTTAACCCTTACCTCATCAGCGGTATATCCCGTCAATAGAAAAGTGCCATATATATCTTTAAAACATGAAATATGCTCATATGGATCACGATCTTCTTCATCTCCAGTAAACTGCTTCTTATGTAGAATACTAAGTAGTAGAGGATTTATTTCAAACCCCCTTGTCTTCTCATTGGAGTTATCTCTTTTATTAATATCTTAGGGCTTTCCAAAGTGGTTGAGTGGGTTAGCACTAGTCATATGCTCAAACTCCATCAAGTTGGTGGAAACCTGTAACTCAAAACAAAATTTAGCAAGATAAAAATAAATAAGAAAAAATAAAAGACTTACAGCGCTTAGCTCCCCGGCAACGACACCAGAAAATAGCTTGACGACTGCAAGTGCACAGATCGTTTGCAGCTAGTTTCGAAATAAAGATATTGATCCCATAGGGAGCAGGAGTCTGAAGTCTAATAATTCTTAAAATAGTTATTGCGATAGAAATGCTAGATAAAGTTCTAAGTGACAAGATAAAATGCGAGTATTGTGTAAAAAGGTGTATTTGGGTTTTGGGTATAAGAGCAATAATAAAGTAAAGCAAAGTAACTTAATACAGAAAGTAAGTATCGCGTATGTAAGAGAGATTGGAACTGCAGTAGGGAAAAGACGTTCTCAGGGAGTAGCGGATACACCACTAGTATTGTAAAGATCTAAGATAAAGATTATCATCATGAACATTCTCAACTATGTATGTGTGGGAGGAACTCTGTATGTGGACGAATAGGCAACAACCGTTTCTCACATCATCCTCATAACCACAGCAGTCAGCAATCGACATCAATCGAATAACTGCGCTATTAAGGGACGTAATCCTGTAGGATGTATCCCATGGCATGGATAGTGTTCCATGAGTTTCCTGATTTACCAAGTTGATACGTAAGGAGTGCCAACAGCTTTATAGTCACCGTAAGTGCTAGCATGCCTTTGTCTACCAAGAACAAGTTCCCTCTATCAAGTCTCCACGAGAGGCAAATATTGAGAGGTCGACTTCTCTCAACATCAAGATGTAGAGAATCTAACACATGGTCAATATGTTCTGTATGTCGTCTCCTCGAACCAATTGCACGGGGCGAAACTATTTGATGAGGCAGAGGCAAAGGCGGTGCCAACTATACGACCGGATCTATACGGGCAGAAGAGTTGCTCCCGCCGTATAGTTGGTCATTGGGCTCTCTGCCTCCTTTATTCGCTTCTGGTTTTCTTGTAGTATTATTAATATTTCCCAATAAGCGATTTATGTTGTTTTTGACTCCTTTTCTCCACAGTACAACTGCTTCAATAATTGTATCCATTGGATTCATCATTTGTCCTGATCTTGGTGAAAACAGACATAAAATGTGCATGCGAGCGCCGTAAAATACTAAAATCCTACATCTACAATGCAAAATAATAATGTAAAACATGATGCAAATATGCACTCATCAGCCAAGTAGATACAAATATGGAGTAATCCTCCTTAACAAGATAAACTCTATAAAGAAACTATACAATCTACTACTTAGTTGATTTTAGATCTTGATCAGACAATTAAAAGCCTAAGCTTTGTTTGATCAAGGGTTGTTGGTCATTATTCTCAAATAACTATTCTCAAATAACTTGAGAATATATGACTAGGTGTTGAAGAAGAGTTGTGAGTATACCAAATTAGGCAAAACACTTAGTAAGCTGAATCATCTAGCTTGATTATGAGAAGTCAAGCTAGAGTATGGTGAAGTATATAATATGAGTTGTATGGAGTAGTTGAAGGCATAGTAGTTTAACCAAGCTAATACAAGAACAAACTTGTATTATGGGAGTAGTACCATACCTGTTACAAAGGATTGATGTCACATGTGATATAGTGAGGATTGTAATCCTGCAAGCCTTGGAAGTAGATGCAAGATGGATATAAAGGAATTAATGGAAGGAGTTAGAAAGAGCTACATTGATAGATTCAGTAGAGATAGCTAAGAAATAGAAGTTATATATTAGAGTAAGAATGGAGAATGTGTATTGTTGAAGTGGCATGACAATGTCATCATATGATGATGGATATGGTGGAGTCAGATGATTGACTTATTCAGGAAGATGTGATCTTTGTGAATAAGATAAGTGAGATATGTAGAGTATATTTAGGAAAGGAATTCTTTATCTAAATATAAGCTTAGTGAGGTATTAAGGTAGGGTGCTTGAGAAACCTTTAACCAACAGTATATCGAGCCATGACAAGACCAAGTCTACCTCTTGTCCAAAACCCTAGAATTAAGTTAGCAGTGAAACCAATTCCTATTTTTAGGCAGTCAAAGAATAGTAGCTCTTAGTCAAATTAAGTTTCTAAGGGATAATTAGAATATCAGATGAGTGTGTTGATGAAAGCCTTACCTACCTTATCATCTTAAACCCTAATACGAATAGAGCCATCAAGATCACCTTAAGAGGCATATCAATATCTCACTCTGAGTTGAGACATCAACTATAATTACCAAGTTAGAAATAAACTCTTAACTTTTGGTCCTTAGAAATTATTATGAATTTGGGCGACTCATTTGAATTCATATTTGAAATTTGAATAATTTGAAAATTAGAAGTAATTAGTGTTTATTTGATTTCCAAAAAGATTTAGTTATTATTGTTTGAATATTTCACAATTATAAAACAATAATAGACATTGAGAATAATGCAAGTGTATAACTCAAATAGTACTTCTTAATTTTTTCCTTTATTCCACAAGTATTAAATAAATACAAATCCATATGAGAAAAGAACATTACAGAGACAATTCTCAAGGAAATACAAGCTTTATTAATAATGAACACATATTACATTGTTCTTACAAAAGAGGAAAATAAAAGATTACAAATAAAAAACTAACATACTAGTCCTAATGTAATCCTAATCTAATCTTCTTATTCTTCACTTGGTCTTGTACCTGCAAACAAAGACAGAAAATGAAATAAACAGAGAGAGGGGTTAGTGTTAGTTGTGCTCTCAGTTTGGCAATGAAGTGCATTGCTAGCACATCATAGAGCTTAAATCAAATCAGGGGCAGATTAGTAATTTGTTCTTATCAGCTTGTATGCCTCAGTACAACATCACATGCAGGGGAAAGTTTCACCATCAAATAAACACTTGGCAGCAAGAAATAAAGACTAAACCAAGATAATATCAATCTAGCCCAAGTACATCCATAGTAAAGATCTTTCAAGTTGAGCTTATCCCTAGGCACAAGTTCCAAGGAATGGGAACTTGCACCATGTGGAGCCTAGCTACAAGCATCTTACTCATCCTATGCATCTATGTGTTGTCACCTCCACAACAAAAGAAGAAAGTAGTACAAAAGAGGGAACTCTCCATGTCCTAGCCATAGCTAGCCATATCCATTCATTTCACCATTTAGAGATCCAACTACCAAGAAAGGGGAATAGTAAAGAAAAAATAGGAATTCACTTATCAACTTGATCTCATCCATAACAGATACTTCCACACTCATTGGAACTTGAACCTGTAGGTCTTACTGGTAAGTAGCTCACACAACACATGCAGATGGTGTGTTGTCACCACCACATGCACTTCCCATGGAGTATATAGGGAGAGAGTAGTTGTATCAACATAGTACAACCCAATCTCCACCACCTTTTCTCTTCATAGCCACTTCTGTATATGGTTGCTTGAACATCCATCCAAAAGCCAGGAAGGGAGAGATTCATAGAGAAGACACCATCTTGGAGGAAAGGCACCAACAGTAAGAAGATCAAGTTCAGGAACAAAGATAGCTTGCTGATTAAGCACCTCTAGCACCAGCTTTAACACACCTCCCAACATTAGGTATTTCTCTATCATTCTGATGAATCATAGTATCTGATCTTATGATTTCAATAAGAAAAGGATTTTGAGGGTGAAAGAGAGAGCTCTTAGTTTAGCATAGCGGTGCTATGCCTAGTTCATCCCCGAGCTAAGAAAAAGCCAGCAACGAAACTCTAAAATTAAGCAACTAGAGTTAGCTTCAGCCTTTTGCATCATAAGATTAGACCTCTATTTTTTTGATATTAGCATCAACTGTATCTTCATGATGGTTTCTAGCAGCAAATCATACTACCTGGGCTATTACTGTGCACACTCCAAGAAGGAGGTACCACAGTAGCATCCCATGGCAGTAGAAGCCACTAGAGAAAATCCACAATTTAATGCCTTCAGATAGCCACTTATAAAAACCATACTAATTTCACAAATAGGATCTCAGACTAGCATCACTAGCCCATGGATTTAGTCCAAACTGGATAGACATGAATCATAGCTGTTAGCATACATGGCACATCCCCAGAGGGTAGCACCTCTATACCTAATAGATTCATATTTGCGCAAGTACAAGCTCAATAACAAGCTCTTAAAAACAAACAATCACATTCCTAAAAGATTTTAGGAATATTTGTTCTCTTTATTTAGAAAGAACAACAAGGGTCAACATTGCTTATCACTAGGACACAATATGCAAGACCTCAGAAAATCAATAAGTTAAATCATTTTCCTACAAGCAGATAGGAATCATTTCTTCATAAATCATCTCTATATTCATCATAGAGAAGAGACTAAGCACTATTCACCATAAGCTCTACATAGCATCAAAATAGATCCTAAATAAAGCCATTAATCACAAGGTACTTCACAATCAATATCAAAACAAGCAAGATCATTTCAGTAGTGAACCACAACTCCATGGGAGTGAATCCACAATAATAATAACCTGGGCATCCACACTATATTAATTAGGCATTTACAGAGTTATCCTTAGTAGGATCTTGATCAGTAGAGTGTAGTAACCAACATCAACTTGTCATCTACAAGAGTATTTCCCAAGAAACTAACCAAGAAGCTAAACTAAATTACCACTACAGGGGATGAACCGTAGAATTTAGGGATGAACCCTAAAATAGGGAATCCATCTCAACTAACCACATGGCATGGAGCAGAGGGCAGAGAGAGCATGGTGAGAGGAGTGGGAGACTGATACATTGCAAATGTATCCATAATTTTTGATGTTACATGCTCGGTTTTATCTACTTTCTTGTGTTTTGTTCCAACTTTGGAGTACTTTTCATATGATTTCTTGGACTAACCTATTAACAATATGCCACAGTGCCAGTTGCCTATTTTCTGCTGTTTTTGGTTCCAGGAAGTTAGAAAATGAATATTCTCGGAATTGGACGGGACAAAAGAGTTACTATTTTCCCGGAAGACTCACGGAGCCAGGAGAGTCGGAGAGGGGCCACAGGGTGGCCACACCCCTCGGCCTTGAGCCAGGCCGTGCAGGCATGGTGTGGCCCACTGGCCCAATCGACCTTGCTTCTTCGCCTATAAGAAGCCTCCCGATGCATAAACCCTAAATCGTCAAGCCTCTAGCCACGAAAAGTTTCGCAGCACCGCCGCCACCAAAGGGGAGATTCGGGGGACAAAAAGTCTCTGTTCCAGCACCCTGCCGGGATGAGGAAGTGCCCCCGAAGCCATCTCCATCGATCTCCACCGCCATCTCCATCACCATTGCCGATTCCCATGATGAGGAGGGAGTAGTTCTTTCTCGAGGCTAAGGGTTCTACCGGTAGCTATGTGTTCATCTCTCTCTCTATGCATGATCATATTGTGATCATGAGCTTTGTAATCAAGTAGATCTACCTTGCTACTCAAGTGCTTTAATAGATCTCTGCTCTCCTCATGTCTGTGAAAGTGACAGCGTGCACACCATGATGGCACTTAGGCTAGAGATTACAAATACTTGTTATGAGTTATATTTGGAGTTGGATGTCTTTATGAAATTGTGGTGTTTGTTGGACTCATCTAGTGCTCAAGGTGACAGTGTGGGGTTTTCTAGATGGGGAAGGCTTACTCTGAGGTGTGCTGTTATAACCCTACCATGGATTAGAGTGTCCAACCGGAGAGTAGTTCATAAAGAAGAATATATTTATATGAGAGTATTCACTAGTGAAAGTATGATCCCTAGGCCTTGTTTCTAAGCATTGAAACACCATTTGCAACTAGGTCTGTTACATGTTTGCTTGCTTCCATCTTTATTTCAGTTTGCCTTTAGTCTCTTCCACGCCATCAAAGTATTTTCTAGCACCGTTATCTTATATCCATACCACTTGTATTTCACTATCTCTTCGCCGAACTAGTGCACCTATACACCTGACAAGTGTATTGGGTGTGTTGGGGACACAAGAGACTTCTTGTATCTTGATTGTAGGGTTGCTTAAGAGGGTATACCTTTGACCACTTCCTCCCTGAGTTCGATAAACCTTGGGTGATCCACTTAAGGGAAAACTTGCTGTTGTTCTACAAACCTCTGCACTTGGAGGCCCAACAACTGTCTACAAGAATAGAAGTGCGTAGACATCAAGCTATTTTCTCAAGCGTTGTTAGGGAGGTAAGGTAAAAGGTATTCACATCGGAGGATTAAAGAAGAACCTCCACGGCAAACGCCTATTTTACGGCCATTCTTGTGAGGTAAATAAAGGTACTCACATCCTCCGGTGTGAGTGCTCGAAGTTATTTCCTTTAGATTCTGCAATTTTGTTTCTTGTTTTCACTAGTTAGGCTTAATGGAAAATAATAAATTTTTTAGAGAGCTTTATAGTATTTATCTTGAGTTAAGACATGAAGTGTTTGAAGAGAAAATTAAAAAACCTATGGAACTTTATTTGCATGCTAATAGCAATGTTGTTAGTATGAATTCTTTGGACACCATTATTGCTATTGCTATGGAAAAGTCTAAGCTTGGGGAAGCTAGTTTTTATGGAAATGATCTTTTTAGTTCCCCAGCTTTGGAAGATAGCTATTTTGTTGCTTATGATGATACCAAACCTCCAATATATGATGATTACAACGATGAATATGATATTTTCAGTCCACCTACTATTGAGGAGAAAATTAATTATGATTACAATATGCCTCCTATATTTGATGAATATGGTGATGAGAATAATACTGATAGCTATTTTGTTGAATTTGCTCCCACTATAATTAATAAAAATGGCTATGTTTATGTGGGGAGTATTAATTCTTTTATGCATGTGGCTCATGATAAGAATGTTTCGTGTGATAGTTATATTGTTAATTTTATTCATGATGCTACTGAAAGTTATTATGAGAGAGGGAAACATGGTTTTATGTGTCTCAACAATATTAAGTTTCCCCTCTTTATGTTGAAATTTTTGAAGTTGCACTTGTTTTGCTTTCCTATACTTGTTGCTTTGTGCTTTCATGACTTGTTTCTTTACAAGATTCCTATGCATAGGAAGTGGTTTAGACTTAAATGTGTTTTGAATTTGCTTCTTGATACTCTCTTTTACTTCAATTCATATGTCTTATGTGAGTATCTTCTCAAACTATCATGCCTAACTTAAAGGCATTAAACAAAAGTACTTATTGGGAGATAACCCAAAAGTTTTAGATGAGTCTTGGAAGTTATTAATTCAGTAATAACCGCTCCTTATCCTTTTTATTTGCTTTTTGTGCCAAGAGTAACCTCTAATGAGAGAGAAGTGATGATTGGGAAAGTTGCTGTCTCGAAATAGATTTCTGTGCTTCACCGTAAAAATTCGTGTAAAATCTCCGAACTTCTTTTGAGGCGTGAATTTTTGTGCTTCTGCCCCAGGTTGTTATCTAACTTTCGTTAGTTCAACACTTTTTTATGTGAGCAACAGAAGGTCTTTGAAAAAATTCGTCTTTACCTGCTGGTCAGTTTTGACAGATTTCTGCCATTTTCTGCATTTGCTTCTTGTTGGTTCCTTTTTGAGTTCTTTTGGGGAATTGAGATTTTTTGAGGGAAGTGCTTCAGTAGCTAGTGTTCTAATGGAAGTTTATTTGGTGTTGGAACTGAACCTAAATACTTATTATCTTGAGTGCACTAATGTTGCTAATAAAGATTGTGTGAAGTCTTGTATGAAGGAAAAATTTCAGGTGTATGGAAGGAATGAGCAATGAGATGAAGGATGGAGTAAATCTCAAGCTTGGGGATGCCACGCAAGTCACCCCATGAAATAACCAAGTACAAGCGTCAAAGCTTGGGGATGCCCAAGGCATCCCCTTCTTCATCAATAAAAATCCTAGGTTTCTTCCAAACACTTCATTTTTATTGTTTCATGCACAGTTGTGTTGTTCTTGGAGCGTCTTAGTTTTTGTTTTTGGTTTTCGTTTGTTGGTTTTCTTAGTTTGCTTGAATAAATTGGTTGGACTCCCTCTTTCATACATTGGTTTTCAAATAGTTTGGCTTGGTTTGGGAAAATAGTAGGAAAGTTATGCTTAAGTGGTAAAGAGAGCTTGTTTTTGACTGTGGCCTATGCTTTGTCATGCCGTGCTTGATATTGTTTTGGCTTTATGCTTAGTATTCTTTGCTGTAGCATGACTTGTTATAAACAATTGAGATTGCTTAATGTGCCTTGGAAGAATCATGCGTTGTTTTAGCATATTAAAGCATAGTATTGTGGTATTCTCCTTTGATGCTTTATTTGGGTTGACTTGGCATATGCTCACACCATGTTATGACTATCTCAAGTCACCATAGCCTTTATGATCCTTTAGTTTTCAACTTGTAGTATCACTTTATGCTTTGATTAATGATGTTTTGTCGCTCTGCATGATTATGGCCATTGTTGCTCTCTTAGTTGGTCGCTCCCAGTCTTTTGCTAGCCTCCGTAACCAAGTATGAGTTTCACTCATGTATCCAACTCCCTAAACCAAGTTATTCCAAAGAGTCCACCATACCTACCTATTAGCATTTGCTATTCCAAGTATATTCATGCTTTTGTTTACCTTCCAAATTAAACTTGTTATGAGAAAACTAGTGATTAAAGCTCTCACAAACTTGATGGCACACTTTACTTTTCTTGCCCTTAATAAACTTGAACCATTGTGTCGTCTATGTTGTATATGCTTGCACTTATTTGTTTGGAATTAGCAGAACCATACTGTCATGGGGAACGCTTTCAACATTGCACTTGTACTTTGTACCTAGTTGATATCATGCTCTTTTGTCTATGGATATCGTCGGTGTGAAATGAAAGGGGAGCTTGTAAGTCCATGGAGTTATGTATGTGTGTTAGATAAACGCCTGAGCCGCTGGTCTAATCCATTCTGTCATGGTGGAAACCTGCAGCATAACCATAATGAGCTGTCTATGAAGCATTCTTCTTATAAAAAAAGAGTCAGATATTGAGAAAAAAGAGAAAAAGAAAAAAAGAGATATGAGAAAAGAGGAAAGAGAGAAAAAGCACCATATTCCCATGGTAAATAAGAAGATTGCTGAGATGCTCGTTGTCTGCTTGTCTTGTCATTTTGATATGGGGATTCTTCCGTATCATCGGGCAAGGGGTATCCCGTTGGCGGTTTTCTATGATACACATGTACTTACGATGACAAGAACTTACCGGTGACTAAACTTGAGTAGCATGAGGAGCGGCCCTCGTATTCAAGGGACATGAGATTTCCAACTTATAATTCGTCAAGCATATACACCATAGTTTGTTCACTTTAACCTTAATCACTTCAAGATGCTTATGATAGGGGCAATGAGATCTGCAAGCTAATAAGTACCATAATTTTTGGAAGCTCTTTATGAAACTTGAATCTCTGCTTCCTTCTATGAAGGCCTTCCTTTTACTTTTATGTTGAGTCTCCACCTTCTATCTTTATGCACCTACTTTGAGAGCATAGTGACCATTCTTAGTTCTATGTGCATTGTCCCAAGACTTGTTGATTGATGCATAACTTGATATTGCTTGTTTTAAACTATTTGTATCTAGTCACTCTTATAAACTTTGAAGGTGTCCTATGCATTTATATTTGCTACTCTATGAGGGACAAGCTAAATGCTATTATGCTATGTTTTCTTTATGTGAAACAAACAAACGTCTTGCAAAGCATTGTTATTCATGAATCTTTTGTTTGTGCCTTTTCATGTTGCATCATAGTTTCTTTGTCTTATTGCTATAACTTTGTCTTTCATGCTATGATTGAAGTACTATGATCCCAGCGTTTAATGTTTTACAAATACTTTGATCAAGTATTTGATGGTGCATGTCACCTCAGAAATTATTCTTTCTTTTTATCACTTACCTACTCGAGGACGAGCAGGAGTTAAGCTTGGGGATGTTGATACATTGCAAATGTATCTATAATTTTTGATGTTCCATGCTTGGTTTTATCTACTTTCTTGTGTTTTGTTCCAACTTTGGAGTACTTTTCATATGATTTCTTGGACTAACCTATTAACAAGATGCCATAGTGCCAGTTGCCTATTTTCTGCTGATTTTGGTTCTAGGAAGTCAGAAAATGAATATTCTCGGAATTGGACGGGACAAAAGCCAAAGTTACTATTTTCCCGGAAGACTCACGGAGCCAGAAGGAGAGTCGGAGAGGGGCCACAGGGTGGCCACACCCCCCTTGGCGCGGGCCATCCCAGGCCGCGCCAGGGCATGGTGTGGGCCCCCTGGCCGCCCACCGACCTTGCCTCTTCGCCTATAAGAAGCCCCCCGATGCATAAACCCTAAATCGTCAAGCCTCCAGCCACGAAAAGTTTCGCAGCGCCACTGCCACCGAAGGGGAGATTCGAGGGACAGAAAGTCTCTGTTCTGGCACCCTGCCGGGACGGGGAAGTGCCCCCGGAGCCATCTCCATCGATCTCCACCGCCATCTCCATCACCATTGCTTATTCCCATGATGAGGAGGGAGTAGTTCTCTCTCGAGGCTAAGGGTTCTACCGGTATCTATGTGTTCATCTCTCTCTCTATGCATGATCATATTGTGATCATGAGCTTTGTAATCAAGTAGATCTACCTTGCTACTCAAGTGCTTTAATAGATCTCTGCTCTCCCCATGTCTGTGAAAGTGACAACGTGCACACCATGGTGGCACTTAGGCTAGAGATTACAAATACTTGTTATGACTTATATTTGGAGTTGGATGTCTTTATGAAATTGTGGTGTTTGTTGGACTCATCTAGTGCTCAAGGTGACAGTGTGGGGTTTTCTAGATGGGGAAGGCTTACTTTGAGGTGTGCTGTTATAGCCCTACCATGGATTAGAGTGTCCAACCGGAGAGTAGTTCATAAAGAAGAATATATTTATATGAGAGTGTTCACTAGTGAAAGTATGATCCCTAGGCCTTGTTTCTAAGCATTGAAACACCATTTGCAACTAGGTCTGTTACATGTTTGCTTGCTTCCATCTTTATTTCAGTTTGCCTTTAGTCTCTTCCACGCCATCAAAGTATTTTCTAGCACCGTTATCTTATATCCATACCACTTGTATTTCACTATCTCTTCGTTGAACTAGTGCACCTATACACCTGACAAGTGTATTGGGTGTGTTGGGGACACAAGAGACTTCTTGTATCTTGATTGCAGGGTTGCTTAAGAGGGGATACCTTTGACCACTTCCTCCCTGAGTTCGATAAACCTTGAGTGATCCACTTAAGGGAAAACTTGCTGCTGTTCTACAAACCTCTGCACTTGGAGGCCCAACAACTGTCTACAAGAATAGAAGTGCGTAGACATCAGAGACTTACTCGAGGTCCTCGCAAGGTTATCGAAGAGGAAGAAGAGAGGAGGCCAATGATAGAGAGGAGCGGTGGCACGGGGAGCACCCTAAAGGGGCGCTGTGACCCGTGCCAGTAGCATGTTGGAGGCAGCTAGAGAAGAAGATCCCACCGCAAGCACCACATTGTCGACGAGGGAGCGCCGGAGCCCGGCCTACCCAAACCCTAGCCACGGGGAGGGGTCAGTGCGGCCAATAGAGGGCACCATCACCAAATCGGGTTGGACAGCAGCGTGCAGCAGCGTCGACCACATCGTCGTGCACCATGGCGGCAGCCACGGCAATCGGAGGCAGCTGGAATCATGCGCAGCGGCGACAACATTGAGCGGGCCAGAGAGGAGTCGCAAGAGAGATAAGGGAGAGGAGCGAGTGGGGGTACTGGGCCGGTGGGCAGCCTTGTACTACCTAGGGGCTTTTGACCAGCCCAAATGGGCTGGGTTGGGTCGGGCCAGCCTAATGGGCCAGGCTCGGGATTTGATACAAGGGCTTGTTTAAAAATAAATATTTACAAATATACCCCTAAAATAAAATAAGCTCTAGAAAATAAATAAAAATCCTAAAAATACAAATAATATATCTATGAAATCACAAAAATATCCTCTACCCAATAAAAATAATAAATAATAATTTTAAGTAATTAAATTTATATCTATTATTAAAATTGTATATATTCCTTTCAGAATTTTAAATAAATAAATAAAATACTTAAAATTGAATAAAATTCACTTTTAAGATCCTAAGTGGATATACTAAGTTATAAAAATACTAACTTGTATTTTAGTTAAGTAAAGTAAGTTTGCATAACATAAAATCTTATTTCCTTCATAGAATTTCAAGAAAATATCAACAAGAGTTAAAATTAAATAGGATTAATTTTTGAACTCTTAGAATATTATTTGTTATCACAAAAATATTAAATATAATAATTGTGTGATTTTAAGAAGTCTTTATATACCATTTCACACTTGAGTGCTTTAGTATTGTATGCTACTTATTGTATTTACATATTGTTTCACACACTCTCACAAGCCTTAATAAGAAGCACAAATGTGAAGCTGATATAAAAGTGAAACACATTCTAAAGAAGCCATTCCCAATTTCCGAACCCTAGGTGAGATACGATTATTCCGGGGATTCGTGTTTATCCAATTGCATTAAATTACTTATGCATAATTGCATCTTGCTTCTTTAAACATTCGTCCTCACCAGACCAATGATGCTATTTACAGAATTTGGATCTTCTATTGTCTTGAAGACCATGATTGCATAATCTTGCAATCACAAAAGGCAAGTTCACACTTGCTCATGTCCTTTGGCTATTTTCTATCAAATACTTGCAACTCAAATGTTGTCATCACCTGCATTTCAAAAAAGGTCAGAAAATACTATTTTCATAATAATATGATTATGGGTTATTTAACAAATGGTAATAACCTCCTATTACAGTTCCAGTGGTAAAGGAACATAATACCTAGGACTTAACAACCAATGTCGTCAGTGATTCTTGCGCCATAAATTACGCGTTAACCATAAGATCCATAATGGCTCTAGGGAAGTCAGTTGTATCTTCTCCCTTTTGCATGGACAGATGACCTTATCGTGAAGCTGTAGATTTCTCATGGAGAATCCAACACATGGGTGGGACCCCTCAGTTCCCCACGATATTGATGTCTGGATTATCTGTGCATAGCTGTCTTGGTGGAGGTTCACCATAGCTGATGGTGGCTGCCAGCAGAGCTGTTTACAGAGTCTCCAAGAGGCTACCCGGACTGTACTCATGGTAAACCTTCTCGGGGGATCATGTCTTCATGTGGGGTCGCAGAGAGGGAAGTACTGGCTTGGATCTTAGACTGGGCCCCATACCAAGGAAGTGTGGACAAGCTCGCGACTTGGATGTGCAACAAGGCTAAGGTCTCTTATGGGAAAAGTGACCCACCTCTGCAGAGTGTAAGAACTGTGACATGTTACTCCCTGTTTCGGGAAGGATCTACGAACGCGGCATGAAAGGAATTCCATGAAAGTTCTAGTAAACCTGTGAAGGCTTACGGACATAGTTTTTTAGAATAAAAGCAACCTTTGAAGAAATGTTTACGAAAACCTGCATTGCCTATGACCTTTGGTATTTGGCTGTATATAGTGCATCAAACACTCCTTTTTAGTGAACTTGCTGAGTATGCTCGTACTCAACCGTACCTTCTTAACCCTTGCTAGGTTCTAAGCCATTGAAGATGACGTCAACACCAACTTATGCTCAAGAAACCATCATTGATAGCTCAGGTTCTTCAACAAAGTCAATGCAGTCAACATATACATCAACCGAAGTGAAGGCAAAGTTCCTGATTAGATAGGAGTAGATTCTCTAGCCATAAAACCTACTTTTGAAGAGCATTGCATTAGCAGCAATTGCAAGCCAGATAGTTAGATGCTAGTATAATTAGCCAGATAGTTCTGAGTTATTATTTCTGGTTCTTCTTTGTAAGGAGTTGATTTCTTCCTCTTTCACCTAGAGTGTTCTACGGATCTTTTGTAAAGAGTTAAGTTGTAATCTATAGTCATGTCTTGGGCCTGCTGTGTTTCTGTTGTACCACTCTGAGGGATGTAATACTAGTGAATGGTGTTCATTGGTGTTATGTCAACAACTATAGTGTACTACATCATGCAGTGGTATGTTGGGTCACCACAATAGTGCCCCAACCCCCTCATGTAACCCTAGGCATAGATGATAGACTAGAGACACCCCCTTTGTGGAATATCTAGTTTTGCCTCATCCCCTTGACCAAGGGTACCGACTATCGTCACCACCTCATTGGAGTTTGCATCGTGCCTCCCTCGTTATACAAGGCCTACGTTTGCGAGTGCATGAGCGTAGTTGTCAAGACCCTATCCAAGGTGTTCTTCCCTCTCTGCTTGGGATCGAGGGAGCACGTTGACCGATCGTTCCTTGCGAGGATTATATCGGACCAGTGGCCACCTTCGGGAGCAATCAACCTTGTATCACAGGAGTTTTGCGTGTGTTCATCGTTTTCTTTGCGAGGTGTGCATCCGCTTCCACTACCTTCTCCATTTCCCCTCACTTTCCCATCGATTTGACCACGAGATAGCTCAAGGCGCACAGGCCCGTTGCACTTACACCGGAGACTCTATGGTGTGCCTTGCTCTCCAGGGTAGACTCCGGGGTGGCATGCAGAGACTTCTAGGCAGGCGGACGGAGTCCAGGCCAGAGTCCTAAGACTTCGGCACAAAGGGCCGGAGACTCCAGTGTCGAAGGGATGGAAACTCCGGGATGGCCGGAGACTCCGCGATGGACGTCGCTCTCTAGGCTTGTCTCCAAAGGGGTGTACTGAATGCTCCTGGGGCGAGTCCGGAGTCTTGGACGAAGTCCAATCCGGAAACTGTAGGGTTAGCGGCTGGAGACTCCAAGCTTGAGGGCTGGAGACTCCAGGGCTTCAACTGCTGCTTCTTCCGTCTTCTCTTCCAAGCCTCCGTATTGCCGGGCTTGGTTCTCCTAGCTTCCTCCCTTGGCTCCGTACTTGTCGGTGTGATCCTATCATGATAATGGGACGGAGTATGAAGTAGTATACCATTCAAGAGGGTAGGAAGTGGGCTCACATAGAGGAACAGATTCACCTTTGGAGTCCATGATGACTTGGCATAAGTTGGAGACCTTGATGTGGTAACGATCGTAGGTCGGGCTACATCAGCTCCCCCCTTCAACAAGAGTCGTCCTCAACTCTTCATGCTCATCACTAAGAAGAGGATGTGGAGAGACCTTCTTGATCCTAGGGTTCACCATATAGTCGTCCTCGGGAAGATTGAATTGACAACACTTCAATGTTCCTTCACTTTCCAACAAGCCTACAAAGCTCACAACAAAAGCGAAGCAACACTCAAAGAGTAGACATTTCATGAATATTATAGCATGAGTCCTCAAGTATAAGGAATTAACCTTATGATGGAGAGATAGCTCGTTTAAGGGCAGCCATAGGTAACTCTCTTCGATTCATCATGTAAACTCATGATTGGTAGAGGTTGATGATGACCCACAAGTATAGGGGGTGTATCACAGTATTTTCGATAAGTAAGAGTGTCAAACCCAACGAGGAGCAGAATGTGCTGGCTAGTGGTATGGATCAGGAATTCTCTACAAATACTTAGCAAACGAATTTTTAGGGGTTTTCGATAAAGCAAGTAAACAAAGTACGAGTAAATAAAATACAGTAGGAATAAATGCAGCAAGTGGCCCAATCCTTTATGCAGCAAAGGACAAGCCGGTTGTATTACTTAAGATGAACAAACGTTCTCGAGGACACATGGGAAGACTGTCAAGTGCTTTCGCTTCATATAGTTGATTAATCTTATTTAGCTTGCTAAGTGTTGTGTGGGTGAACCTTTGCTAATGTACTGCCCCATCCAAGACTAATACATACTTGTGATTATACCCCTTGCAAACATCCGTAAGTACAAGAAGTAATTAAGGTAGAAACCTAACCATAGCTTTAAACTCTAAGACCCTTACGTCCCTTGTGCAATGGTTTCCTAACGGGGGTTCAGGTTTCTGTCACACCGGCAACCCCTACGATTAGTAGCCAAATACACAATGCATTCCCCTAGGCCCATATAGGTGAAGTGTCATGTAGTCGACGTTCACATGACACCACTAGAAGAAGTACACCACAACTTAAATAACAATCTATTGAATCTTTCTCAACACAACTCCACTACTAACAACAAGACTTCTCCCATGTTCTCAAGAACAAGACGAACTACTCACAAGACATCATATGGATCATGATCAGAGATGGAATAATGATGTATAACAATCTGAACATAAACAATAATTCAATGGTTCACTCAATAGCATCAACTACAAAGAGTAATCAACACCGAGAAAGTTTCCCCTATGAACTAATGCAAGATTCAACTCAATTGTTACAGCAATATGTAGATGGTGCTGATGGTGATGATGGTGGTGATGATGATGATGATCCCGATGAAGTCCAGCTTGATGGTGGTGTTGATGGCGACGATCTCCCCTCTCCGGGAAGGAATTCCCTGCGTAAATCTCACGGAGAGATCTTTCTATCTCGGTGTTTTCCGCCCCGCAGAGGCGGCAGAATCTTTCTGTGGTCGCTCCCTGAGTCTTAGGGGTTCGGGAGGTTGATATACGCCAGAGGGGAGAGGCTGGAGTGGGCCAGGGTGGCCACACCACCTCCAGGCGCGACCTAGGGTTGCCCGCGCTAGGGGGTGGTGTGGGCCCCCTGTGGCCCATCTCCACTCCGTCTTCTGGCATCCTTAGTCTTCTGGCAAAATAGGATTTTCCATATATTTTCCCGGATTTTCTGATCTTCACGAATTTTGCCTCCAAAAAGCACCTTTTCCATCAGAATCCTGACTGCAGCGGTCCATGCTCCAAAAGTCATCAACCATGCAAAAACAGATGAAATAACATAAGTATCACCTCTCAATATGAAATATATCAATGAATAATAGTGAATTAATACATAGAATAGTGATGCAAAATGGACGTATGAACTCCCCCCAAGCTTAGACTTCGCTTGTCCCCAAGCGAAACTGAGCTCAATAAACATGGCCTTAGGTTTATGGAGTGAAGAGTCGATAAAAGAATACGGACAAGAAGCATCACATTCATCAAATACATAGATCATAATAGAATACAACTCACTATTATATAACTCAACTTGTAATGAGTAAAGGAAACACAATAAAGATACATAAAGTGAATCATAATTGGTAATGGCAAACTTAGCTCTTGGTCGAAGAATAGTTGATAATTTGCTGGAGTTCACAAAAAGCTGGTTTTTCAATGATAGCTTCCAAAGTAGTAAACATCAAGATAAGAGCAATGGGCAAAACAAGGAATATAAGAAACATGAGTGAATAAATCATCATATGAATGAATGAAACACAGCAACTCAAAATACTTGCTAAGATAGAAGGGAGTAGGTTTACTGACTCAACTACAAAGTAAAAGAAAGGCCCTTCGCAGAGGGAAGCAGGGAATGCAAGTCTCATAAAGAGCTCCCAAAAATTATGATACTTACTAGCTTTCAGCTCTCATTGCCCCTATCATAGGCATCTTTAGGTGATTAAGGTTAAAGTGATCAAATATGAGGATATGCATTGACAAGTTGTAAGTTGAGAATCTCATGTCCCTTGAATACGAGGGCCGCTCCTCATGCTACTCAAGTTTAGTCACCGGTAAGTTCTTGTCATCGTAAGCATATGTGTATCATTGAGGACCACCAACGGGGTACCCCTTGCCCGATGATACGGAAGAATCCCCATATCAAAATGACAAGGCAAGCAGACAACAAGTATCTCAGCAATCTTGTTATTTACCATGGGAATATGGTGTTTTTTCTCTCTTTCCTCTTTTCATAATATCTATTTTTTTTCTTTTCTCTTTTTCTCAATCCCTATCTCTTTTTTTATAAGAAGAATGCTTCATAGATACTCGTTATGGTTATGCTGCAGGTTTTCACCATGTTAGCATGGATTAGACCAGCGGCCCAGGTGTTTCTCTAACACATATGCATAACTGTAGCATCCCAATTGTCTAACAATTGCAATGCTACTAGCCTAGTCTATATATATGCTACCTCCTACATATAATTGTTGCATCATAATTATATCATGCTCATGTCATCATGCCACCTTGCATTTGAGCATCATTTAAAACCCTTTTCAATTTGGATCTTCTCTCATATGCATCATTAATTGTATTTGCCTCTTGATATTGTATTTGGTTATTGATATATTGTTTAAATGCCCAAGTCGAGTTGGGGGCATATCTTTTATTCTACTCCACCACCCTTTCTTTTCACCACCTTATACTTCCACCATCCCATTATCCATGAGCTTGTATTTTATTTTCTTTTGGTATTTAATCTAGCTCATGGGAGATAGGATGGATCTACTTCTATAAATTCTTTTGTTTGGCTTTATTCCACTTCTTGGAAATGCATAAGTATACTGCCATATTATTATTGTTTTCACAAGATTAACACATGGCATTAAATACTTGCATGGACCATGCAACCATCACCACCATGTGTTCTCCTTTGGTTTTTTTTGATTTTTTTTGAGTGGATCATCTTCTCATCGCTCTCTTTCTCTCAATCCTTTCTACCTTGCTTTGTTTTCTTGCCTTGTGCCATCAAACCTCATCCACCTCACTTGTGTAGTGCCATGCATGATCTTTTAAGATCATCCCCATGATCATCTCCCTAACCTTCATGCTTGCTCATGCTCATGTGGATCACACCCATCTCTCTCTCCTCTTTCCTCATCAAAACCCTAATCCACCCTCCCTTCCTCTCTCGGCCAGCAAGGGGCCACCACCTCCTCTCTCCACTCCCTACACCAGCTCTAACCTACCCAGGCCGAAGCTCTACCCCTAACCAAAACCCTAACCGAGTCTACCCATCTACCCTAGCCCGAGCTACCCCTCCCCTCTCTCTTCTCTCTACCGCCGTGCCGGCCCCACCCAGCTGCTACCCCACCTGCAGCCCTCTCCCTGCCCTGCCTGGCTACCCAGGCTCGACCACGTGCTCGAGGAGAAAAAGGAAAGGGCCGAAGCCACTTTACCCTGAGCCGCTCCCACACGGCAACCTGCCTCCCTCTTCCTCACTTTTTCTCCTCTCGCCCGTCTCCTGGTTCGCCCAGATCCACCCTAGGTCACTGCCTTCCTCTCCTTCCTCTCCTGATGACGCCCAGCTCTGCTTGATCAAACCGTCTACTGTCGCCCCCTCGTTCCAGCCGGCCAGCCGACGTGGAGGTGTTCCAGAAGATCGAGGACGTCCCTCTACCCCGCCCTGTACACGCCGACGAGGAGGAGAAGCCCCAGGAGCGCCAGTACCGCGTCGTCCCGTCGAAACCCTAACCTGCCAGGACGCCTGCAACCCCGACGATCTGCCGCGCCTCGCCTCGATCTGACGCCGGCAACCTCCTCGCGGTAAGCCACTCCACCTCCTAGACAACATCCGCCCCGCCGTAGAGCCCTAGCGCCGCCGTTCGTTTCGGCGAGCACCCTCTGTGCGCCAGAGGTCGCCGGTGTCTGCAAGCTTCCCGCGTCGCATCGAGCCTTAGCTAGGCCACAAACCCCCTCCTGTCAACTCCCCTAGCCCCGCCGCACTGGCTACCACCGCGCCTGCGCCCGCGACATCGGTTCGAACCTCATGCCCAGCGCTCATGAGGTCGATCACCGACATGTCCGCGTTCAGAGAAAGCAGATGTACGGTGTGGGCTGTGGTAGTTTTAAAAGCCCCTTTTTTCGCTCTCAACCGCGGTACCTCGTGGCCCACTAGTCAGCCGCCCTGGCAATTTTGCAGAAAACCCCCTAGATTCCTCGGGCCGTAACCCGCACTCCCTCACCGAGCCGCGTGGCCAACCCTCCCCTCTCGCTGTCATGTGGGCCCGGCCCCACCGACGGACCCACCGGTCAGCGACCTGGGCTAGGTAAAGGCGTGGTGAGAAAAACTGCTTGTGTTGTCGCCTGATCACCTAGCCCCACTTGTCACTGTCTGTGGCTAGGTCTGGGCTGAGTGACAAAAGGTTTTCTGTTTTTTTTCTGTTTTGATTTAAATTTTCAGAAATTGTTTTAAATTCCAATTGAATCTGTTTTAAATAACTTGTGAAATATAATTCCAATTCCAACTTATAATATATGTTTTTGAATCAGAAAAATGTGAGGAATTCAAATATGCTATTCAAAACATTGTTTGAACACTTTAAATTTTCGAGTTGATTAAAATTACTAATAAATACCCTTTTCCTTAATTAATTAATAACTTTTGTTTTATAACTCCAAATTTGACAAATAATATGTCTAAATCGATCAGCGCGACGAGCCCGTTCTATCTATGCATTCCATGTTCTGAATTGTAGCATGCATCATACAAATATAAAGTATACAGCAACTTAATTAAGGATAAAAGGTGACTAAAACACCATAAAATGCTTTATTCTTGTACTCCACACCTCACCCATGCCATGCTACATTATTGCCATGCAATTGTGCATCATTCATCATGGCACGATTTTTTGCTTGTCGCATTTTAATTCATATGCTTGTGCATTCTATTTATGTTGGCCTTTGTTTGTTTGGTTCTTCTTCGAATAGACGCCGAGCAGAGGATATATCAGGAAACCCAGGAGCACTACCCAAATCCGTCCCTCGCTTCAACTGAGCTGCCAGGCAAGCACTACCACATGCTTGCATACATATAGTACCTATTGCCTCTATCTTATTCTTGCATCATCGAGTCGCGATTGCATTAAATTGAATCCCAAGTACTGCATAGCCTTTACTTTTAAACTCCACCGAATCTTGTTCCTCCATCCCATGAGCCATTACTACAGGAGTTGTTTGAGCCATGCGGGTCGTAGAACAGCATGTGTAGGATATGTGAGTGTCTGATGGATAACGAGGTACCTAAACAACTTAACCTGAGTAGTAATGGGACAACTAATGAAAGTGGCACCGGTGAGCAATATCTGCTATTTGGTTCTTCATGCTCACCTGTGTCCCGTAGGACCCCGAGTACTTGATTCCTGTTCCTTGACTATTCGCACTATCCACATCCGGGAGGCCTTATGGACCCTCCCAGGCGAGCTTGATTCATTCTTATTTCTTGGGGCCACAAAGTAGTTTGGGGCTTTATTACTATCTGTACTTATGCCATGCTTTACCTTTATTTAAGATTGTCGTGGAGCACCTATATCTATAAGGACCGTGACACGTTTATTTGTGTATCGACAAGCCAGTCACATTTTCGGGTTCAGTCATTTACGCCCACACAAACCACAGGTCCGTTAAAGCCAACTCGTTCGGGTAGCTTAGTGGGTGGCCCCTTGAAACATTTCTGAATCCTGTGATCGCTTTGTCGTGAATGCCTCGTTGGGTTTTGATTTGGTTTTTCCGAGGTTGATCGAGTGTGTGGTGCGATTTGTGCACCCTGCAGGTAAATCTTCTGAAAGCGTGTCGCGGTTATGGACGACTTGGAGCATGTGTCTCGATCATAGACAAGTATAACTAAAGTACCGCTTTTAATTTGACTAAGTACCTGACTAGTAAATAGTGCAACACTCATGGAATGGATAATAAAGCGCCAGCGGATGGGGCTGTTCGTCCGCTTCCTCATTGGTAAGCGAGGAGGAGGATGGATCTGTTAATATTACTGTTATAACTGTTGTTATTAATTCATGGACATCCGTCTATCTTTGGTTAGGCGGATGGTTAGCGAGTATCTATAGAATTGTTAGGTATTATCTTTTGCTGCAATTGCGTCACACCAGGTTGTGTCCCCTTTAGAGGCATAAAGACTTGCTGAGTACCCCTAGGGTCTCACACGATAAATTGTTTGATTCAGATGAACATGTATACTCGCAAGATGGATACTGGGTGGAGGAGACGGATGATGTTGGCAACGATCACTCGGTGTAGAGATTCCGAGAACGGGGATCCATGAGATCTTTGGGCGGGATGTGTTTATTTATGGGCATCTTATGCCGATTTGCTTCTTATCCGTACTCGGATCTTGTTTTCTGCTTCCGCCTGATACTCTGATGTTTGATGTATGAGGAGATATCCTAAACTATTATATCTATCTAGGATATTTGGATCTTGCCGTATGGCGTTGCAATATTTCTATTTCTTTTAGATGGAATGGCTCTGAGGACTGTTGTATGTGGCTTGCATACATACTCATTTGTGTATGTAGTTGATCCCTTCATTTTGATTCGCTCGTTCTTGTCCCGATGTTTGGAAATGGTTAGGACGGCCGAAAGGTCTACCTGTGAGTGGCATTTGGCCCCACCGTACTATTTTAACCATTTCCGCCCATCCAGGCTTGTAACTAAGAGCGTAATTCACCGAGGTAGTTACAATAACTCCATGGACTTACAAGCTCCCCTTTCATTTCACACCGACGACATCCATAGACAAAAGAACATGATATCAACTAGGTACAAAGTACCAGTGCAATGTTGAAAGCGTTCCCCATGACAGCATGGTTCTGCTAATTCACAACTCACAAAGCGCAAGCATATACGAAACATAGATGGGCACAATGGTTCAGGTTTATTAAATGCAAGAAAGTAAAGTGTGCCATCAAGTTCGTGAGAGCTTTAATCACTAATTTTCACATAACAAGTTTAATTTGGGAGGTAGATAAAACAAGAATTTACTTGGAATAGCAATAATGCTACTAGGTAGGTATGGTGGACACAAATGGCAAATGTTTCGGTTTAAAGGAGGTGGATGCACGAGAAGAATACCCTCTCAGTACAGGTTTTTGGCTAGCAAGGCTGGGTAGCAAGTATAAGAGTTGAAGGAAACAAACAAACATACAAGTGATAAAGACAAACATGCAATCTTCCTTGTAAGCACAAAAGATATTAACTAGAGAATACTAAACTTATGAGCAAATCAAGAAAGATGATGAAATTATTTTTCTTTAAAGGTACTTTTATCTTTTCTTTCAACTCTCAAAAATAGTGTTGCTACTGACCGAGCCAGGTTTGCCAAAACCAACTAAATTAACTCAATGATCCCAAAGTGATACCAATACTAACAACAAGATCAATCATATAACCACGAATTGAAAACTAATATAAGATATGCAAAAGAGTGAATGATAGAACTTCTCATTAATATTCCATAACAGCAAACTCACACCAAGGGATACATATCTAACGAGAGAGGGGACACTTCCATAATGCAAACCATCCTACATAATAACTCCTCTATTCATGATATGACTCTACTAATAAGGTAAAAAGATAGAAGATAGTGATATGATACCGCGGCACTCCCCCAAGCTTGGAACAAACCAAGGGGATGCCAAACCCGATGACGAATTACTCCTTTGGTGGTGGTGGTATCCTCTCATCTTTGTCCGTTTTCCAAGGTAAAGGCTTCCCATCAACAAAGGACATCGTGGTTTCCAACATCCTGAAACTTGCAACAGCACTTATGAGTTTAAATCTAGCCTCATACTCACAGTTTTGATTTTGAACGTCATAGAACTGTGCTTGCAGTTTGTTGGTTGTTTGGCGGAGTGAGAGGACTTCGTCTTTGAGTTCAGCAGTCTCCTTTTGGTGCTCGGTGATGAGTTCGGAACAAATCTTATGGATGATATCCACTTCGCGCTCCGCCATCTTCTTGTACCTAAAGACTTCTTGCTCCAATGCTTCCATCCTGTCCTCCAGACTTCCTTCACCTTTAGGGCCTTGAACCTCTTTAATCCGAACCTCCCCACCTTCAAGCAATAACTCCTTGGGATGAATCTTAAATTCTCTCATGTATGGGTTGATGATATCTTCCAAGGAATCTCCCTCAACTGATCCAGTGGAAGACATTGAGGCTACAAATCTGGGATTTTACCTGGCAGAAACAGATCAAAACAAAAACACGACGAAAACACGATATATGGACCTCGGGGGATCCGAGGGTTATATATTACGAAGTTTCATATCAAAAGGAAGGTACTGGGTGAAAAACGGGTCGGAGGCGGAGTCTGGGGTGGCCTCACCACCTGGTGGCGCGGCCAGGGGTGGGCCTACGCCACAGGGTGGTATGGGCTATCCCGGCTCCGGTTCCGTCCCTTTTTTCGCTTCGTAACTTTCCTTATCGACTGAAAACTGCAAAAATATAGTTGTATTGTATTTTCGCGGAACTTTTCTTACCAGAACTGTTACCTATTTGAAAACAGACTCTGCAGGTCTCTGAATTTGGTATCTAGTAGATTCTTCTGGAGTCATCACTTGAATAACATCAATATCTTCATCTTCATACACTTATTACTTGAGTCATAAAACCCTTCTCTTCCTTATTACACCATTGTCTCCACTTCCTGGAAATTTCTTTCACACAAAACTTCACACAATTCTCATTAGCAACATTAGTATATATGAAGTGATAAAACCTTTTGAGTTCAACTTCAACTGAAAATCATCAAAACATAAGCTACTGTAGCAACTCCTTCCGAAAACCCAAAAAGAATTTAAAAAGGAAATCGAATAAAGAAGCAAATGCAAGATTGGCAAAATCTGCCAAAACAGACCAGCAGGTAAAGATCAATTTTTTCGAAAATCTTCTGTTGCTCAAATCAAAAAGTGCAAAACTAACGAAAGTTAAATAACAACCTGGGGCAGAAGATAAAAAAATTACAACTCAATACGACAGACAGAGATCTCTCACGAATTTTTACGGTGAAGCACAAAAAATCTGTTTCGGGATAGCAACTTTCCCAAATCTTACTTCTCTCTCATTAGAGGTTGATCTTGACACAAAGACCAAACAAAACAGATAAGGAGCATTTATTACCGAAGTAATAACTTCCAAGACTCAAAGAAACAAAAACAAACTGAAAGAAAAAACAAATTGGGTTGTCTCCCAAAAAGCTCTTTCTTTATAGCCATTAAGATGGGCATGATAATTTTGAAGATGCTCACATAAGAATATGAATTGAAGTGAAAGGGAGCATTAAGAAGCAAAAATACACACATTTAAGTCTAACCCACTTCCTATGCAAGGGAATTTTGTAAACAAACAAGTTATTGAAACCAGAGGCAACTTGCATAAGAAGGCAAAAGAAGTGCAACATAAAGACTTTCAGCATAAAACGAGGAAACTTGATATTATTGAGATGCATAAGAACACTTTCCCCTCTCTTATAGTAACTTTCAGTATCATGCATAAACTTAACAATATAACTATCACAAGGGCCATCATAGCAATGATTACTTATTGTAACTGAAAACACAGGAATACTAGCTCTCATAACACTACTTTGTGAAACAATATTAGAGGTATCCTTACAAAGGATAGGGTGTCCCTCTTTCTCATATTTAGTAACAATGTCTTTCACATTTGCTATTATAGGTTCATCAACCTTTTGTTTTTCAGGTTCAACAGCTTTATTCATACTTTCATCTACCATACTAGCTATCATAGAATGTTCCTTTATCTTAACTAGGAAAGACATTTTCTCAATGTAAGGTTCAGGTAAAACATGATTAGCAGTATAAACTTCAGTATTTCTTGCAGGAACACTCTTAGCAACATCTTTATAAGGTTCATGATACTTATTCCACTTCTTTTTAGGCACTTCAATATAGGAACCAAAAGCCTTAAAATAAGAAGAAATAGCTTGAGAGTCTAGACCATAAGCATTTTTAATATTTTGAAAGTCATTAGTTCCCATAAAAGATTCAATGCATTCATAATCATAATTTATACCTGACTTCTACCTTTGTCATTCTCCCAAGCTTCAACATTGTCTTGAATACGGTCCAGAAGATCCCATTTAGCTTCTTCTTCCATGCGAGTGAATGATCCAGCACAAGAAGCATCCAATAAATCCTTGTCATGTAGAGGGAGCCTTGCATAGAAGTTACTGATAATAATATTGTTGGGAAGCTCATGAATGGGACATTTGAGCATTAGTAACTTCAATCTCCCCCAAGCTTGAGCTGTACTCTCTCCATCAAGAGGCCAAAAGTTGTATATTTGATTCCGATCTTTATGAATCTCACTAGGAGGATAAAACTTTGAATAAAAGAGAGGCACTATTTCCTCCCATTCAAGAGCTTGACCAGTCTTCAACAGCTTATACCATTCCTCAGCTCCTCCTTTCAGTGATAATGATAATAACTTCTTCTTAACTTAATCTGTAGTAATACCTGCACACTTGAACAACCCGCATAATTCATGTATAAAGAGGAAATGATCACCGGGATGGACAATTCCATCCCCAACATAATAGTTATCCATAACATGATCAATAATTCTTGTAGGTATTTTGAAAACATCATTCTCCGCAGGTGGTGGCTTATCTACTACCTTAGCAGTGGTAGTAGCATTACCAAATAAGAAACTCAACGAATTATCCATAACGAAAATAAAGCAACTAACAGAAGTAAACAATACTCACAGTAGAAGTTTCCTTTACTAGTTCCACTCTCCAATAACGCTTCACTCCCCGACAGCGCGGAAAATAGTCTTGATGACCCACAAGTATAGGGATGTATCAGTATTTTCGATAAGTAAGAGTGTCGAACCCAACGAGGAGCGTAAGGTCTTTGGCTAGGGGTATGGATCAGGAATTCTCTGCAAATACTTAGCAAACGGATTTTTAGGGGTTTTCGATAAAGCAAGTAAACAAAGTACGAGTAAATAAAAGATAGTAGGAATAAATGCAGCAAGTGGCCCAATCCTTTATGCAGCAAAGGACAAGCCAGTTGTATTACTTAAGATGACCAAACGTTCTCGAGGACACATGGGAAGACTGTCAAGTGCTTTCACTTCATATAGTTGATTAATCTTCTTTAGCTTGCTAAGTGTTGTGTGGGTGAACCTGTGCTAATGTACCGCCCCATCCAAGACTAATACATACTTGTGATTATACCCCTTGCAACCTTCCGTAAGTACAAGAAAGTAATTAAGGTAGAAACCTAACCACAACTTTAAACTCTAAGACCCTTACGTCCCTTGTGCAATGGTTTCCTAACGGGGGTTCAGGTTTACATCCTCGGCAACCCCTATGATTAGTAGACAAATACACAATGCATTCCCCTAGGCCCATATAGGTGAAGTGTCATGTAGTCGACATTCACATGACACCACTAGAAGAAGTACACCACAACTTAAATAACAATCTATTGAATCTTTCTCAACACAACTCCACTACTAACAACAAGAATTCTCCCATGTCCTCAAGAACAAGACGAACTACTCACAAGACATCATATGGATCATGATTAGAGATGGAATAATGATGTATAACAATCTGAAAATAAACAATAATTCAATGGTTCACTCAATAGCATCAACTACAAAGAGTAATCAACACCAGGAAAGTTTCCCCTATGAACTAATGCAAGATTCAACTCAATTGTTACAGCAATATGGAGATGGTGATGAGGGTGCTGATGGTGGTGATGATGATGATGATGATCCCGATGAAGTCCAGCTTGATGGTAGTGTTGATGGCGACGATCTCCCCTCTCCGGGAAGGAATTCCCCCGGCAGAAATCTGTCTACCAGAGAGATCTTTGTCTCTCGGTGTTTTCCGCCCCGCAGAGGCGGCGGAATCTTTCTGTGGTCGCACCCGAGTCTTAGGGTTTCAGGAGGTTGATATACGCCAGAGGGGAGAGGCTAGAGTGGGCCAGGGTGGCCACACCACCTGTAGGCGCGGCCTAGGGCTGCCTGCGCCAGGGGGTGGTGTGGGCCCCGTGTGTCCCATCTCCACTCCGTCTTCTGGCATCCTTAGTCTTCTGGAAAAATAGGATTTTCCGTATATTTTCCCGGATTTTCTGATCTTCGCGAATTTTGCCTCCAAACAGCACCTTTTCCATCAGAATTCTGACTACAGCGGTCCATGCTCCAAAAGTCATCAACCATGCAAAAACAGATGAAATAACCTAAGTATCACCTCTCAATATGAAATATATCAATGAATGATAGTGAATTAAGACATAGAATAGTGATGCAAACTGGACGTATCAGTTGACACGAAAGATATTGTTCCTTCACATAATAAAGACCAAGCAACATATGTTTGTGCGTGATAGAGGAGCATGTCATTTGTGGCATGTCCATTCTTGTTCACAATACTATTAGCACAACTCATGTATAGCAAACGAAATGCATATGCAAGGTCAAAGTGCATGGAAATTGTTTGAACATCATCGAAATGTGGGAACTCAAAAACTCCATAGAACGTCTTAGTGTGGAACTTAAAGCAATTGACTAAGATATTGATCAACATCTTTGAAGCAAGCGTAGGAGAATTCAACAAAAACACACGCGGAAGAATATCCAAAACAACATCATTATGTGCGCAAACCAACTATTGGAAAGAAAAATTGTTCAATATGTTGGATGCCACACACAAATCATCAAAATCAAAGTTCATGGGCATTAGAGTATCACAAGCAGAAGCAAAAGCGACATGTTTACAAACAAACCAAATGAAAGAGCAAGTGGTCCTTATGTTTATTGCAACAATTATACGAGGTACTTGGAAGCTCTCGTGACAATACATGCTCAAAATGGCATGATGGTTCCACACAAAACATCAGAAAGAGAATTTGTTCAACATTTTTGTTGCAACACACAAAGCATCAATATCCAATAGCAAAGAAACATGATTGTTACAAGGTGAAAGAATACCATCAACATTCTTGCAAGCAAACCATAGGAAAGATAAATTTTTCAACATGAAAGATGCAAATGAAAAAGGTATCAAAGCTGGGTTCGATCTTGAACTCACTTGGGGGATGCTCTCTAGAGCTATTTTTCAACTCGTGCTCAACCGAGGTTGACATGATCGTGCGGGTACCTACACACATCAAACACAAAAGGAAGGACGTGTGTGCATGGTAGAGAAATACATCATCCATCATGACGTATCTCTTCTTGTGCACATCACCATTAATGTCAATCAAGTGTAAAATAGATGCATGGTGAGTATGCAAGTGGGGAACATGCTTATCATGGCATTCATCAAAATCTCCAAAATTTGAGAAAGCTATGGGGGCCATCTCAATAGAAAACAAATGAGAATCATTGTTGCAAGCAAAACAAGTGAAAGAGAAATTATTCATCTTATTGCAAGCAACGAGAGAGATTTTAAAACATCCATGACAAAGCATGGTCCGAGGGGTACCATTTTGATCATCATTGCAAGCAAAACATTGGAAAGAGCAATTGTTCAACAAAGTGCAAGCAATGATATCATCAAGGAAACATTTAGATCATGGCATGTCTATGGCAACATCATCACAATCAAATACTTTCACATGCTCAACATTACGCAAAGGCAAAGTATCACATGGAAATATGAATGACGCATATGTGATATGTGGCATCCCGCAAAAACCACTACTAGAAAATCGCGTTGTTTTTGTGCATTGCATCATCATGACCGCATGCTCATGTCATCATGCCACATTGCATTTGAGCATCGTCATCATCATGCATGGGTTTTGTCCAAACTATTTTCGAAACGCCTAGTTTTGTTTTCTAAATATTCTCGTCTTTATTCAAATTAAAACCTGGGTCTCCGGAATATTTTGTTTCGTCTACCAACGGATTTCAAAAGCCCCGTTTTAAACAATAGAACATTTAAATTATTTTTGGGAGGTAGTCAGCCAGGCCCGAAAGCCTAGCCGGCCACCTCCAAATTAAAACCCTATCTGTCTAACACCCAACCTTTTTCTACCATATACACTACCCCTATTCTCTACCCAGCCCCCAGCCACCTCACTCCTACCACTCACGGATTGCCACCTCACCCCGCCTGGCCACCTCACGCGCCCCACCCCATCTCCTCACCTGCCGCCCCTGCCCGCACTTCCCCACCGCACACGCACACACAGCAGCACGCCCCATCGCGCTGGCCACACCCCGTCGCACGTACCAGGCCACCAACCACGCGCGGGTCCCACCTCTATTGGGTGGATAGCCGACCGAACCCCCACCTACCCCTCTCTCTCTTTCAGTACCCGACCCCACCCTGACCGCCTCGTCTTCTCCATTTTCCCCACGACACGTCCTGGTCGCCACCAACCCCATCCTCCACCTCTCGCCTCCCCCGCTAGCCCCGATCCGCCGCCTGGCCCCAGCGCTGCTCGCACCTCGCTGGGCTGCCGCCTTCCCGACCAGCGCTCCTACGACCGCCCGCCGCCGCGAGGCTC
This sequence comes from Avena insularis, assembly GCA_023614405.1. Classification (NCBI taxonomy): domain Eukaryota; kingdom Viridiplantae; phylum Streptophyta; class Magnoliopsida; order Poales; family Poaceae; genus Avena; species Avena insularis. The sequence goes on along the minus strand of CM042692.1, from coordinate 302,419,431 downwards.
CTCTTCCTCGTCGGCCTCCTCCCCAGTTCCGCGTCGCGCGGGCCGACCCCGCCTCTCCCGGCCCCTCAGGCACCACGCCCTTTTCCCCACACGCTGCGGTCGTTCTTCTCGCGAAGCGCCGGCTGCAGCGCCCAGACGACCTCCCTAAGCGTCACCGTCGACCAAAGCTATCCCTGCATCTCCGGACCGCGCCCGCAATGCCTTGGTCGCCGCCCCTACCGGCTTCCTCCTGTTCTGGCTTCGGACGCCACCCTAGCGCCCCATCGTTGCTCCGCCGCCGCAGGCCCGCCCCTGCATCGCGGCCAAGTTCTGCCTCGGCCTCGTCGCTTCCCGTCTCCACCTCCTGCAACCTCCGCAACACGTCTCCTCGCTGACGCCGCGCGTCTCCGCCGCCTGTTGGTGCCACCGAGCCGCCGTCTTCTGCCGCTGCATGAACCCAAGCAAACGGCGCTGCCTCCGCTCGCGTCGCCTCTCGTTGCATCGCCTGAGCGCCCTCTGGCCACCGCCTGTGCGATGTGGAGGATTGTACCAGTCTAGTGCAACTCTTCGGCAAGGCAGTGAAGCCCCAAAACGTTGGTTCCCGGTGTCACGGTGTTTCCTGACCAAGTTGGGCTGCTGCAGATTAGTGTTGTCCGTGACGACCGACTAGATCAAGGCCTACCAAGATCTTTGATGCGGAGACTTCCCTGTTCTGGTGCCAACGCAAGAAGCTGGAACCCCTAGGTCGTCCACATGAGATCAAATCCGCTGAACCCGGAGACCATCGGCAAGAACTCCTTCCCGAACCCGAAGACCACCGGCACCCGATCCATGCAAGTTCGTCATCGATAGCAAGATTGACCCCACGGGTCGACAAGATCTTCTTCACGGGACCTGAAGACCGCCTTCTCGGACACCGAGGCCCAGGAATGCCAAGACCTCCTTCCCGCACCGACACCCGAGTACCGGACGCCAAGTTCGTCGAGATCCCCGGACACCAAGACCGTCGACATGGAACCGAAGACGAGGATTTTCGGCCCGGAGCATCAAGATCTCCACCGGAACCGCAAGATCTCCTTCAGAACGCCAAGTTCTTCATCCTGATACGCGGACCCGACAAGATCTTCGCGACGACAAGATCGACACCGACCAGGGCGAATCCGATGAGCCCCCCGACGCCAAACCAAGTTCTTCTTCCCGAAAACGCCAAGTTCTCCATCTTGAATCTGATCCCGATCCCCGTCGAACCCTGAGTCCGAACCCCGAACCCCCCGGAACCCAAGATCTGCCGAACCCAGATGTGTGAACCTTTTCCGAGCCCCTATTTTATAAATTCTATATATAAAACTTGTTCCTTTTTAAATTGTTCATCTCGCATGCATATCATGTGGGTTGGGGGCATTATGCCGATTCACCTCATAATTAAATATGGAGTCTATATGCGGGATATCTTTGTCTTATTCTAGGCTCCATTTAAATTGGTGTAGCGAACCGATGCCATGTTTTGCCTTGTTAATACAACATTTCATTTGCGGGGTATCTAAATAACTCGAACCGTTTAATTAATTGTCGGGACCCCGGCTCCGCTTAATATTGCCTAATTGCACTGCATCTATCCCATGCCATGCATCATATCATAATCATGCCGGATCTTCTGCCGTAGTATTAAATATTGTACCCGGTGTTTCTGCTAGTGTTTGCTTCTTCGCGGATTAGACCGATGAGCGGATGCGAGTATCGACAAGTTCTCCGGATATGAACCTTCGATAGTGTTTCCCAGGTGAGCATCTCTTCCCCTTCTACCTATTTTGCATTTATAGTCTTTATTTCCTCCTGTTGATCTATTGCTATCCGTGTCACGATGCTTTAGTTTCCGTACACTAGTTATATCCCGTGCAGCCTCTATATTGCCTTGGACACCTCCTATTACCCGTGTTTGGTAGATAGCTGGCCTTGCGAGTCGTAGTTGCTTGCTCAGGTGCGGTCTCGTGTTGTCAAGTACCACAGTTGTTGGAAGGTTGACAGATGCTTAATGGTGGAGATGATCATGACTTTAAACACAACTATTAAAATGCTAGATATAACTAATGCAGAGGCATCGGTGGGCAATAGATGTTATTTGGTTCTTCCACGCTCACTTGTGTCCCGTAGGATCCTGAGTACTTGATACCTGTTCCTTGATTTTTCGCACTATCCACATTCGGGAGGCCTTATGGACCCCCCCGAGTCAGAGCTTGATTCATTTCTATTTCTTGGGGCCACAAAGTAGTTTGGGGCTTTATTACTATCCTGTACTTATGCCATGCTTTACAATTTTATTTACGATTGTGCGTGGAGCACCTGTACTATTTAGGATCGTGACACGTTTTCGCTGTATCGACAAGCCCAGTCACACTTTCGGGTTCCCAGTCGTTTACAGCCGTCCACACAAACCCTGGGCCCGTTCCGGAGCCGGCCAATGTTGTTGCTGGTAGCTTAGTGGGGTGGCCCCCTGAAATATTTTATGAATCTTGTGATCGTTTTGTCGTGAATGCCTCGTTGGGTTTTGAGTTGGTTTTTCCGAGGTTGATCGAGTGTGTGTTGCTATTTGTGCACCCCTACAGGATAAAACTTTCTGAAAGCCGTGTCCGCGGTTATGGACGACTTGGAGCACAGTATCTCGATCATAGACAAGCATAACTAAAGTAGTGCTATAAATTTGACTTAATATGTGACTAGTAATCAGACGCAACTATAACGGAATGGATAATAAAAATGCCAACAACTGGTGGATCTGTGGTGATCTGTCTCATGCTATACCTGCCTAGTAAGTATTGCAACTCCAATGGAATGTGATTAAAGTGCCAACAGCTGCTGGGTTTTGGGATTCCTCAGGACAATTATATCTGTCTAGTAAATGTTCCAACTATAACGGAATGGTGATTAAAACTGCCCACTACTTATGCTTCAGGATGACTCATGCTATCTATATCTGATTAGTAATTGCTGCAACTGTAATGGAATGAGTAAAATTGCCAACGGCGTGAGTTCCTTGGTCCGACTTCCTTGTTTGGTCTCGAGGGGGAAACACCAGGATGGGTTTGTTTGGTGTTAGCTTCAGGTTGGATCCGAATAGGTCTTTCTCATCCCTCTCTGATAAACGCCAGCTGTATCGAGTCTCTATAGGTTGTTTAGTCCCGCTGAGCTGCCGCTTCAGCCCACCATACCTATGTAGGCGAGAGCCGCCGAATTCTAGCCTCGCCATGTACTGGCCTCAGTACTGACGCTCCTCTTTTTCCTTTGCCCCTTGTCGGCACCCCTTTTGTTTTTAGCAGGTTTGAGATCGCCGCTGTTAGCAGGGTTACCCTTCCGGCTTGGCCTGGGCAGGGTTATGGACACCATTGGTTATTCTTCAGGGCTCTTAGCCCCATTTGCATCTTGTCCGTAGTCGGACGCTCTATCGTTTTCAAGGTGATTTTGATCTTTGTACTGTATATCTGTATTCTTGACTCATGAAGTCGTGTTGTATATATATCTGTTCTATGGGTCCCATCGAGGGCTGTTGTGTAATGTTATTACTTTGTTTTCCACCCGCACGAAAGTGCCTGGTGGGCGTCCTTGAATCGTTTCTATGCGGGTTTGGCGGAAAGGGCTAAAACTTGCATAGGGCCGATTCGAGGGTGTTACAGAGTGGTATTAGAGCTCAACACTTGCGATACCCCACAAGTCTAGCCTATAGGATAACCTAGCTAACGTCCAAAGTAGAGTGTCAAAACTATTTTGCAAAATCGGTTGGATAGATCTGATTAGGTCTGCTTTTACTCCATACCCCTCTGCTATTCTCCTCTTACCTCTGCGTGTTTTAAATCTGCTCTCTTACCTTCTTCTAGTCCAGGGTTTCTCGTGATTGGGTTTCCGTCGTACCTTCAGAGTTCCGCTTCCTCCTTTGGTAACGGTGTTTCTACATCCGGACTACATGCTATCTGAGGAATCCGTCTTCTGTTGGACTTCTCTCTGTTCCTTCTTGTGCCTTCCGGTATTTTCCGACGCGACGACATCCTCTACGCCAAATCCGATGTAGAGTCTGCATCATCCCTCTTGTTCCGAATCTCGTTTGTCGAGATCTTCAGTCTAATTCTGAGAGTTGGTTGCATAATTCACCTATTCGTGCGCAAAGTAATGGTTTGAGTGCGCGATGGACTGATCACCATCCGACTACTCTTATCATTCGCTTTGGTATATTGAATCGCTGGATCCAGCAATTTTACTCCGTCCACGGAAGCTAGAGGTGGCTTTACTTGTGGATACCTCTACCTTCGTCCTTTGATATCGGTGTGTTCTCTCGACGATCACGGACAACGACCTCTTGTTAGTGGTGTCGCGAGGATCTACACGAAGCGAGAAGATTCAGATCGCCGACCTTCTTTCCGGTACCATGAGGCGGATCTCGAGGGCGAGATCCATTGTTAGTGGTGTCGAATTGTGGCATCCCGCAAAAACCACTACTTGAAAATCGCGTTGTTTTTGTGCATTGCATCATCATGACCGCATGCTCATGTCATCATGCCACATTGCATTTGAGCATCGTCATCATCATGCATGGGTTTTGTCCAAACTATTTTCGAAACGCCTAGTTTTGTTTTCTAAATATTCCCGTCTTTATTCAAATTAAAACCCGGTTCTCCGGAATATTTTGTTTCGTCTACCAACGGATTTCAAAAGCACCGTTTTAAACAATAGAACATTTAAATTATTTTTGGGAGGCAGTCAGCCAGGCCCGAAAGCCTAGCCGGCCACCTCCAAATTAAAACCCTATCCGTCTAACACCCAACCTTTTTCTACCAAATACACTAACCCTATTCTCTACCCAGCCCCCAGCCACCTCACTCCCACCACTCACGGATTACTACCTCACCCCGCCTGGCCACCTCACGCGCCCCACCCCATCTCCTCACCTGCCGCCCCTGCCCGCACTTCCCCACCGCACACGCACACATAGCAAGACGCCCATCACATGCACACCCCGCCGCACGTACCAGGCCACCAACCACGCGCGGGTCCCACCTCTATTGGGTGGACAGCCGACCGAACCCCCACCTACCCCTCTCTCTCTTTCCGTACCCAGCCCCACCCCGACCGCCTCGTCTTCTCCATTTTCCCCACGACACGTCCTGGTCGCCACCAACCCCATCCTCCACCTCTCGCCTCCCCCGCCAGCCCCGATCCGCCGCCTGACCCCAAAGCTGCTCGCACCTCGCCGGGCCGCCTTCTTCCTGACCGGCGCTCCTGAGGCCGCCCGCCGCCACGAGGCTCCTCTTCCTCGCCGGCCTCCTCCCCAGTTCCGCGTCGCGCGGGCCGACCCCGCCTCTCCCGGCCCTCGCCCTGTGCGCCCTGGCCGCCGCCCTTTTTCGCTGTCGCGCCGCCGGCCGTCCTCGCTAGCGCTGCCGGTTGCCGCGCGCCCGCAGACGACCTCCCTAAGCGTCGCCATCGACCCAAGCTATCCCTGCATCTCCGGACCGCAACGCCTTGGTCGCCGTCCTTGCCGGCTTCCTCCTGTTCTGGCTTCAGACGCCGCCCTAGCGCCCCAACCTTGCTCCGCCGCAGCCCGGGCCTGCATCGCGGCCAAATTGCCTCGCCTCGTGCTCCGTCTCCACCTCCTACAACCTCCGCAACACGTCTCCTCGCTGACGCCACGCGTCTCCGCCGCCTGTTGGTGCCGCCGAGCCACCGTCTTCTGCCGCTGCATGAACCCAAATGTGTCGCCAGCGTCGCTTCTCGTTCGCCGCTCGAAGCGCTCGCCATCGCCTGTGCGCTGCGGAGGATTGTACCAGTCCAGTGCAACTCTTCGGCAAGGCAGTGAAGCCCCAAAACGTTGGTTCCCGGTGTCACGGTGTTTCCTGACCAAGTTGGGCTACTGCAGATTAGTGTTGTCCGCGACGACTGACTAGATCAACGCCTACCAAGATCTTCGATGCGGAGACTTCCCTGTTCTGGTGCCAACGCAAGAAGCTGGAACCCCTAGGTCGTCCACATGAGATCAAATCCGCTGAACCCGGAGACCATCGGCAAGAACTCCTTCCCGAACCCGAAGACCACCGACACCCGATCCATGCAAGTTCGTCATCGATAGCAAGATCGACCCCACGGGTCGACAAGATCTTCTTCACGGGACCTGAAGACCGCCTTCTCGGACACCGAGGCCCAGGAACGCCAAGACCTCCTTCCCGCACCGACACCCGAGTACCGGACGCCAAGTTTGTCGAGATCCCCGGACACCAAGACCGTCGACATGGAACCGAAGCCGAGGATTTTCGGCCCGGAGCGTCAAGATCTCCACTAGAACTGCAAGATCTCCTTCGGAACACCAAGTTCTTCATCCCGATACACGGAACCGACAAGATCTTCGCGACGACAAGATCGACACCGACCAGGGCAAATCCGAGGAGCCCCCCCGATGCCAAACCAAGTTCTTCTTCCTGAAAACGCCAAGTTCTCCATCTTGTATCCGATCCCGATCCCCGTCGAACCCTGAGTCCGAACCCCCCGGAACCCAAGATCTGCCGAACCCAGATGTGTGAACCTTTTCCGAGCCCCTATTTTATAAATGCTATATATAAAACTTGTTGCATATTAAATTGTTCATCTCGCATGCATATCATGTGGGTTGGGGGCATTATGCCGATTCACCTCATAATTAAATATGGAGTCTATATGCGGGATATCTTTGTCTTATTCTGGGCTCTATTTAAATTGGTGTAGCGAACCGATGCCATGTTTTGCCTTGTTAATACAACATTTAATTTGCGGGGTATCTAAATAACTCGAACCGTTTAATTAATTATCGGGACCCCGGTTCCGCTTAATATTGCCTAATTGTACTGCATCTGTGCCATGCCATGCATCATATCATAATCATACCGGATCTTCTGCCGTAGTATTAAATATTGTATCCGGTGTTTCTGCTAGTGTTTGCTTCTTTGCGGATTAGACCGATGAGTGGATGCGAGTATCGACAAGTTCTCCGGATATGAACCTTCGGCAGTGTTTCCCAGGCGAGCATCTCTTCCCCTTCTACCTATTTTGCATTTATAGTCTTTATTTCCTCCTATTGATCTATTGCTATCCGTGTCACGATGCTTTAGTTTCCGTACACCAGTTATATCCCGTGCAGCCTCTATATTGCCTTGGACACCTCCTATTACCTGTGTTTGGTAGATAGCCGGCCTTGCGAGTCGTAGTTGCTTGCTCAGGTGCGATCTCGTGTTGTCAAGTACCACAGTTGTTGGAAGGTTGACATATGCTTACTGGTGGAGATGCTTACTGGTGGAGATGATCATGACTTTAAACACAACTATTAAAATGCTAGATATAACTAATGCAGAGGCATCGGTGGGCAATATATGTTATTTGGTTCTTCCACGCTCACTTATGTCCCGTAGGACCCCGAGTACTTGATACCTGTTCCTTGATTTTTCGCACTATCCACATCCGGGAGGCCTTATGGACCCCCCTGAGTCAGAGCTTGATTTATTTCTATTTCTTGGGGCCACAAAGTAGTTTGGGGCTTTATTACTATCCTGTACTTATGCCATGCTTTACTGCTCTATTTACGATTGTGCATGGAGCACCTGTACTGTTTAGGATCGTGACATGTTTTCGCTGTATCGACAAGCCCAATCACACTTTCGGGTTCCCAGTCGTTTATAGCCGTCCACACAAACCCTGGGTCCATTCCGGAGCCGGCCAACTTCGTTGCGGGTAGCTTAGTGGGGTGGCCCCCTGAAATATTTTATGAATCCTGTGATTGCTTTGTCGTGAATGCCTCGTTGGGTTTTGAGTTGGTTTTTCCGAGGTTGATCGAGTGTGTGTTGCTATTTGTGCACCCCTGCAAGGTAAAACTTTCTAAAAGCCGTGTCCGCGGTTATGGACGACTTGGAGCACAGTATCTCGATCATAGACAAGCATAACTAAAGTAGTGCTATAAATTTGACTTAATATGTGACTAGTAATCAGACGCAACTATAACAGAATGGATAATAAAAATGCCAACAACTGGTGGATCTGTGGTGATCTGTGTCATGCTATACCTGCCTAGTAAGTATTGCAACTCCAATGGAATGTGATAAAAGTGCCAACAACTGCTGGGTTTTGGGATTCCTCAGGACAATTATATCTGTCTAGTAAATGTTCCAACTATAACGGAATGGTGATTAAAACTGCCCACTACTTATGCTTCAGGATGACTCATGCTATCTGTATATGATTAGTAATTGCTGCAACTGTAATGGAATGAGTAAAATTGCCAACGGCGTGAGTTCCTTGGTCCGACTTCCTCGTTTGGTCTCGAGGGGGAAACACCAGGATGGGTTTGTTTGGTGTTAGCTTCAGGTTGGATCCGAATAGGTCTTTCTCATCCCTCTCTGATAAACGCCAGCTATATCGAGTCTCTATAGGTTGTTTAGTGTCGCTGCGCTGCCGCTTCAGCCCACCATACCTATGTAGGCGAGAGCCGCCGAATTCTAGCCTCGCCATGTACTGGCCTTAGTACTGACGCTCCTCTTTTTCCTTTGCCCCTTGTCGGCACCCCTTCTGTTTTTAGCAGGTTTGAGATCGCCGTTGTTAGCAAGGTTACCCTTCCGACTTGGCCTGGGCAGGGTTATGGACGCCATTGGTTATTCTTCAGGGCTCTTAGCCCCATTTGCATCTTGTCCGTAGTCGGATGCTCTATCGTTTTCAAGGTGATTTTGATCTTTGTACTGTATATCTGTATTCTTGACTCATGAAGTCGTGTTGTATATATATCTGTTCTGTGGGTCCCATCGAGGACTGTTGTGTAATGTTATTACTTCGTTTTCCACCCACATGAAAGTGCCTGGTGGGCGTCCTTGAATCGTTTCTATGCGGGCTTGGCGGAAAGGGCTAAAACTTGCATAGGGCCGATTCGAGGGTGTTACATGATATCACAAACATCATCCATAGCATGCCAATCATCACAATTCATCATGTCCACTAGTGGGATCATGGCATCATCAACACCCTTATTTTTACCTTGTTCATACCTCTCATATGAAGTGGGTGTTGTGGTAGTATTGGCCTCCATGTGGGCGACTTCTTCATCATGTATGGGGATGGCATCATCTTCATCCACCTTGTACATCTTCTCGGTCGGAGGCGTCATCATCTCCAAGCTTGGCGCTTCTTGATCCATGGAACCTAGCACATCATGAGGAAACACACTAGAGGTGGAGGGTAAGTCGTTAGAAATCAATGTGGCCTCACATGACCTATCAACTACCACTCTCAACTCTCTCAGTGTATCACTCATGCCCTCCAAGTGAAAGCACTCAATCTCACGTATGGTGGAGTCGCTCATCTCACTCTTGTTTTCACTCAAGTGGGCTAAGTGGCTCTCAAACTCACATGGGATTGGTACCACATCATCAGTCAATCATATAGGGATAGACTCGGTGTTCTCAACTCCATGCGCCTCCTTTGGTGAAGGGAAAATCCCATGCTCACCATTCTTGACCTTGTCGTCTTCAAAGTTGGGTGTCATAAGATGGTCATCGCTCGCCTCCATGGTCGAAGGGAAAATCCCATGCTCGACCATCATGTCGCCATCTTGTAGTAGTGGTGGAAGTAGGCTCATGTTGTTGTCGAGAGCGGTGTTCAGATCGACTCCATCACATATGTGGCCTTGGCTTCCTCTATCTTGAAGTGTAGACTCTTGACTTGGTGCTTGCTCATCCTCTTCCATGACCACCTTGCCTTGTGTAGACATCCTCTTGACATACTCATCCAACTTGGCGAAGTAGAGGTCTTCGTCTTTCTCATCCAGGAAGTTGCATGCGTCATCTAGGACGTAAAGTTTGGGCATTGAAGCTTGATGGCGTGTAATAAGGCTTTCTCTTGGTGTTATTTTGGTGGTGGCACGAGTAGTGGAAGGTGCCTTATGATGGTGTCGATTGAGGTCATTGGCGTGCCTTGCCAAAGGTTGATGTAGGTGGCGTACTTGGTCATCCACATGATGCTTGCGACAATGATCCTTTTGCTTGGAACTCTTCTTGGTGAGGCATTGTAATGAGCATAAGACATCATTAGTCTTGGCCATCATGCTCGTGGTTTTGGCGAAGTCGTTGTCCATGTCGCTCATGAAGTTGTTGAGGGAGCTTTCGAACTTGTCCATTTGATGGTGGACCTTGGCGCTCTTGAGGTGGAGTATCCCTCTTGGTCGATGTGACTTGAGGAGCTTGTCGTTGTCATTCTTGAAGTCGTCCATGATTGGGGAGTCATTGTTGTTGTAGTACTCCATATCACCCAAGCATGCGGAGCCATTGTCGGTGTAGTGCTCCATCATGTCATCCATGCTTGTGGAGGCATATGCATGGTGGCTCATCATGGATTCTTCATAGATATCATCCTCGGTTTCGGAGTCCCTAGACATGATTCACAAGACCAAGTGGTGTATATGGAAGTGGTAGTGGGGTTAGGGATGCAATGTCAAACCTTACTTTACCTTGGAATATAGTATCATGCAAGTGGAAACAATTGAGAGCAATAAAAACCAAGTAAAGTGAAGTTCATGCGGAACACCAAAACAAACTAACCACTAAAAAAACACACACACAAGGCTTATGGTGGATGGGTATGGAATGTGGCATGTTCAAGAACAATCCAAAATCAAGATATTATAATGGCAAGTAAAGAACCACGATGATCTCAAAGCAAAACAAGTCAATCCACAAGAAATAATATATACAAGGAAACACACACGGTGGGATAAATGGGACTTTGCGACGGAGAAAGTGAGCTAAGAACCAAATGATTACCTAGTGAATACTATAAGCTCGTGTCGCACAAGTGTAAGGAGAGACGCTAGTTCGATTGCACAAAAAATGGTGGGCTACAAGATATGCACAATAAGTACCACCTATGTGATGTTCATCGAGCTTGTGCTTCCTATTATATGAGACACTTGTTTCTTTATTTTTATTTTTCTATTTTTTTATCTTTTTTTCTTATTTTTCACTTGCCTCTTCCTTGTGCCAACAACTATACAAGATAACTATATGAGATAGCACGCTCACAACTTTTGCTCGGAATTCTAAAGGTATCAAATGTGCATAGCCCAAGAAATCATATGAGGAACTAGTCTCAAAAGGTGTTGGTTGATTTCAAATATAGTGCATCTCACAAAGGAAAGCAGGTGGGGAGAAGTCACGGAATTTTTATACCTTTCTTTGCTGATCTTTACCCTTTATTGGTGTATTCCGTCTTGATCACGGAATTTGGATGGGGTAGATAGCATGAACTACCTGGATGATGATGTAGATATCCTTCTCCTCTTCGAAACGAGCTAAAGAACACCAAAATCTAAGTTCAAATGCAAAATTTATGCTCAAAACCGTGAAACAAAGTTGCTGTCTGCAAGGGGGGCGGAGACTCCGGGGTCCAGGGCCGGAGACTCAGGGGGGGGGGGAGGGGCGTAGACTCCGGGGTCGGGGTCTAACGCGCGTCCAGAACTCGAGCGTGATGCGTTTTGGCGAAAAAACTCGAACCAAAACCTCAAATTGATGGGGGAAATCAAGGAATTAGGTTATGGAAACGCAGGGGAAGGTAGATCAACAAGTTTAGCAAGTAATCCATGGATCAAAACCTACCAAAATGCACTCAAATCACATATCGGTCCAAAACACGAATTGAGGCGATTTTTCTAGAATTTTTGAAGTTATGGGAAAAAGACCAAATCGATGAGAAATCTGTGGCAACCAAAAGCTGCTGATACCAGATGTTGAAGGGGTAACCTCGTGGGTGGCCTGATATTCACGGATATTGTGGTCAAATCGATGGGAAATCAAGGGGAAAGGGAGAAGGTAGCGAAAGTGGACTCACACCTCGCGAAGAACACGATGAACACACGGAAAACTCATACGATACAAGGACGATTGCTCCTGCCGGTGGCCACCGGTCTGATAGAATCCCCGCAAGGAAAGATCGGTCAACGTGCTCCCTCGATCCCAAGCAGAGATGGAAGAACACCTTGGAGAGGGTCTTGACAACTACACTCACGCACTCGCAAACGTAGGCCTTGTACAATGAGGGAGGCGCGATGCAAACTCTAACGAGGTGGTGACGATAGTTGGTCCCCTTTGGTAAGGAATGAGGCAAAACTAAAGATTCCACAAAGGGGGGTGCCTTTAGTCTATCATCTATGCCTAGGGTTACATGAGGGGGTGAGGGCACTATATATAGGCCAGCAACATAACAAGGGTAGTTTGGGTATAAAACTAGGGTTTCTAAGGATAAGAGGGGTACATGGGCTGGAGGCTAGCTCAAGGCACGCATGCCCATTCCACTTAGGCCGGAGACTCCGTGGTGCAGGGGCTGGAGAATCCGGGGGTGGCCGAAGACTCCGGGGTGGATGACGCTCTCTGGGGAAGACTCCGGGGTGGTGGACAGAGAGCTCTAGGCGTGCAGCCGGAGTCCTGTCTAGAGTCCTAGGGCGGAGACTCTGGTGCGGAGGTCCGGAGACTCCAGTGTCACAAGGCCGGAGATTTCGGCATGGCCGGAGACTCCGCGATGGACGTTTCTCTCTGGGCTTGTCTCCGGAGGGGTGTACTGAACGCTCCTGGGGCGAGTCCGGAGTCTTGGCCGGAGTCCTGGCCAGAGACTCTGGTGCTTCAGCTGCTACTTCTTTCGTCTTCTCTTCCAAGCCTCCGTCTTGTCGGCCTTGGTGCTCCTGGTTCCTCCCTTGACTCCGTACTTGTCGGTGTGATCCTATCATGATAATGGGACGTAGTATGAAATAGTATACCATTCAAAAGGGTAGGAAGTGGGCTCGCATAGAGGAACAGGTTCACCTTTGGAGTCCATGATGACTTGGCATACATTGGAGATCTTGATGTGGTCACGATCGTAGGTTGGGCTACATCAAGTTTGCATTGCGCCTCCCTCGTTGTACAAGGCCTACTTTGCGAGTGCGTGAGCATAGTTTTCAAGACCCTCTTCGAGGTGTTCTTCCCTCTCCACTTGGGATCGAGGGAGCACGTTGACCAATCTTTCCTTGCAAGGATTCTATCAGACCAGTGGCCACCAGCGGGAGCAATCAGCCTTGTATCGTGTGGGTTTTGCGTGTGTTCATCGTGCTCTTTGCAAGGTGTGTGTCCATTTCTGCTACCTTCTCCATTTCCCCTCGCTTTCCCATCGATTTGACCACGAGATTCGTGAAGATCGAGCCACCCTTGAGGTCACCCCTTATCATCATGAATGGAGCGACGAATAAAAACCTTGGCTCGGGTTTGGAACACGTGCTCTACCCAAGACGTGGACCTTTTTGCAGCGACTACAAGTTTGACAATTGGAAATGGTGAAAAAGCCATTTTTGGCATGATTCTAGGCTCAACGCGAGAGACCAAGGACATCACTCCCTCATTTTGATTGCTCCAAAAGGAAAAAGTACAATGTCACAAAGCTTTGAGGGACAACTTTTGGGTCTCGCAAATAAATACCCAAGGTGGCCTTGCTCTCGACCACATTACTCAATTGGCTTGGTCTTCACAATGTATACCCGCATAGTTGGCATGCCCTACACACTTTCAAAGAGTGGTGGACGAAGATGATTCACAAGAAAGGGCAATAAAGGAAGGTCATGATCTCCCTTGCGATGTTGGTATCTTGGGAAGTATGGAAAGAGAGGAATGCTCGAGTTTTTAGGAACCACGCTTCTACTTCCACCATGCTTGTAATCAAAATCTAAGAGGAGGTTGCTTTATGGAGCCTAGCCGGTGCTAAGGCCTTGAGTGTAGCTATTCCACAAGAGTAGGATTTTTGCCTTGACCTTAATGGGCAAGTTATTTGGTTTGTAAGACCTCTTAAACTTCCCCTTTTTAATGAAATGACAAGTCTTTTGCCCTGTTTAAAAAAACTATCCTAGCCATCTTCTCACAAGCATTGGACCTTTGGTGGAAGTTGAGCCTGGAGCGGCCCCGAATCATAGAAAGCGAGATCCACTGGGTAGAAATTTTAGGGCACTTACAACATGTGATATCAGCCTTCTCTTAGACTTGCCATGTTAGATTTTGCCTAGTTGATGGAGAGAGAATTAAGAGAGAGGAGGTTTCCTTCCCTTAGAAAAGAGATGATCATTTATAAATTAGAAAATGTTATTTTCTCTACTGTAGTATATAGCCTTCTCTTAGACTTGCCACATTGGATTTTGCTAAGTTGAAGGATAGAATTAAGAGAGAGAAGGTTGCCTTCCTTAACAAAGAGATTGTCCTTTATAAATAAGAGAATACTATTTTCTCTATTGTACTATATGCCTTTCCTTATCAACACAATTTCTTAGTAAAATTAGTAAATTCACATTAATCGTCAGGGATGAAAATAAGAGTTGTTGCGTTTTACGACTTATTTTTATTGTCTTTTCTAGATAACATGGAGGGATAAGAGAAGACCCGTCTTTCCTACCATTGTACATGCCCTTAAATAATTACTACTCCCTCTCTTCACATGTAAGACATTCCAGTTATTATAAAACACATGTATGTAGAGATGTTTTAGTGTATGTTTACTCATTTTGGAGTATATCTAGACCACTTTGAAATATCTAAAATGTCTTACATTAGTGAATGAAGGGAGTAGTACATGTTTTCTTAGTTCTAATAGAATTAGACTACTTGTGTTTACTAATGTAAGACATTCTAGCTTTTTTCTAAGATACACACATGTTTTAGCATATAGGTTCAATTATTTTGAAGTGTATCTAATCCACTTTTAAATATCTAGAAGGTCCTAGTGAATCGTAGGGAGTATTTGATTTTTCAAGCATGACTCATAAATAGACCTACTAAGTGTACCGACCAAATATGTGTCATGTTTGAAAAATAATGGAAACGACAAACAATTCAAACTCAACACAAGATACGAATTGTGAAATGTATAAGGGGCTATGTAACTACTGACAACCAATGTTCATTGTGGAGTTAATACATCCAACAATAACATGCTCTTTCCTAGAGATATTGTGACAAACATTCCACAATGTCGCGGAGACCCTGTCTTGTTTGAAAGCCTCACCAAGATAAAGTTTGACTTATTATTCCATTATAGATATCATGTTCTTACACCCCAAATATGGAAATCTCCATAACAAATTCATAAATAAGCTCTGCCCCTTCACCACTTGATCATCGGGCCAACAACCACAAATCCTTCTAGGAGGTGGTGTGGTCTCCAAAAGAGTAACAAACTCACATACTCTAACTCGGACCAATCAACAAACAGAGCTCAAACCAATCCAATCGATGCAACATAAAACAACTTATGGTAAATCTCTCTCTCTCAAACTCTCATTGTTCTTCGTATAGACACTCAAGTTTGTTTTCCCTCACTTATATGGAGATTGGAGATTTTTAGGAGGAGAATATAAGTACAACAATGGGGTAAATCACACCCCAAAAGCCACACTCCTGTTGGGGAAGAAGGCCCCTCAAAATGTACATGTTATGTGCATTATGGAATCATTCAAACCCTCTGGGAAGGCACCTGGATATTTAGTTCCGAGCGTCTGAACCTAATCCGGAGGAATTATAAACGAGTACATAGAGATCTAGGTCTCAAGCATACCTCCATCCAGATGCCGAGACCATAAAAACACACATAGCTATCAACACGAAAAATGTCATAACTTTCTCACTAGAACTTCGTTTTCAATGATCTCAGGCTTATTTTGAAGCTAACAACAAGTTCTAGGGCCTCACATTAAGAACCATCTAGGATTAACCAAAAATGGTGGATGCAACACATGCAAAGGTTTGAACATTGTCCATATGACATGGTCAATCTACTCGCCTGATAGTCCCTCTTTATAGTCCATAATCCGGTCTTCCCCCAAGGACCTTGCAACTAGTATAACTAACAAAAATTAGTACAAACACATCTTTACCTTGTTATTTTTTCTTGCGATTGATGAAAACATTCAAGCCTGCCTCAAGCTGGAGTCCTTGTTGAAAGAGAATTTTGATCTCCAAGTGATTTGGTGTTTATAACCACACAATGGTTGGACTAACCATGTATTTAGGATTTCTAGGTTGTTATAGTGATGACACACGAAGGATGTGATGCCCCTTGTTTCCATTCAAAGTGAAGGAGTTCTGAATCTTTTTCCCTTTATGTTTGAGTTTATGACCGTCGTACTATGAAGAGGAGAGATGTATGGGGGATTTGCTATCACTTGCACAAACCATATTGCACCCCACAACCACACCATTTTGCTCGAGAGATCTCAATCAATTCAACCTATGCAAACTTTATATGCTAGAGCGGTACTACCGGTGAAAGGATCGATATAGTTGACTAGTGGGGGAGTGATAGGTGACTACCAATTTTTTATTACTTTTCAAATTAGACTTGACAAGGTAAAAAATTGTGTAGATATGTAACTAGGTGACAATTTTATATGACAAGGTACAAGCAAGCAAGTAAGCAAAAAGTAGTTGCAAGTAGTAAAGGTAGTGGAACGAGGTAATCAAAGTGTAGACACGTAGATGTAATTCCCATAGTTCTTTCCTTTTGAGGGGAAGTACGTCTACGTTGGAGGGGTGTGGCATCACAACACCAACTCCACAAATGCCTCAGCCTATTCTCCCGAGAGGGCACCACAAAGGTGGGCTCAAGATCCACTATGCAGTGGCCTTGATGGTGGCGACTAAAACCTTTACGACAAGGTTGGGGCAATATCTACAATTCAATTGGAGGCTCCCAAAGTCTCCACGAAGCATTACAACAAATTCCACGAGCTCCAAGGATGACCACTCCCATCTAGGGTTCCAAGAACACGAGTGTAACAAGATCCATAAGGGAAAATCAAGGGAGAATCAAATTTCCTTTGGTGGAGTTGTAGATCTACGACATCTCTCCCAAACTTCAAAAGATCAAGAAGTTTGGGTGGCTAGGGAGAGAGATCTAGGGAGATGAATCTCTTGCATTAATGGAGGAGAAAGAGAGTATGAGAGTGATAGGTAAGAAGAAGTAAGAAGTTCCACATTTACAAGAGGGCCTGAATCCAACCGTTATGTGCCGCCAGTGCATAAGCCGCACTGCTGGAGACAAGCCCGGTACTACTGACCCACCTCGATCCTCCATAGGTGAGGCTGCTCAAACTCAAGAAAATAGGCAGCACTACAGGAGCCTAGCCCAGCACTGCTAGCCACCTAGGTCATCCATAGGTGAGTCCCTAGTGCAAGAAATGAAGCAGCAGTGCCATAGCACTTCTGGTCCACATCCACACCAGGGGCAAGACTAAAATTCCATATGAGATACACTATATGCGACACTGCCGATTGATGGCTCTGTGTATGGAGCCTAGAAAAGTGCTGGTGCGTGGTTGATGTAGAGCTCGTTGGGAACCCTAAGAGGAAGGTATGATGAGCATAGCAGCAAGTTTCCCTTAGTTATGAAACCAAGGTTTAATCGAACCAGTAGGAGCAAGGAAACACCCCAAAGGTGTTACTAGCTGAGCTTTAAGGTATGCACTACCGGTGCTAGTAGCAACGTGGAGACCTGCACAACACAACCACAGAACTTTGTCCCCAACTTGCGATGAGGTTGTCAATCTCACCGTGTTTTGCCGAAAACAAAGGATTAAACGTATCGAATGGAAAGAAGTAAAAGTTTGCAGAAAGTAAACACAAAAAGTAAATAGTTCGTAGATTGTATGTAAAGTAAAGGACCGGGATCCATAGTTCACTAGAGGTGGCTCTCCTTAAGATAGATAACATGCTGGGTGAACAAATTACAGCGGAGCAATTGACAAACACCGAGAAAGCAATACATGCATATACTAATCATCTTGACTCCTTTGAGACTTGATTGGGCATTACAACATTATACATAGACCGCCATCTAACTGCATCTATGACTAATAATCCACCTTCAGGTTATCATCCAACCCCTCCAAGATTAAGTTGCAAGCAACAGATTATTGCTTTAATCAAGGTAAAGTAAACAATACGATTGTTCTATGAACAAAGGATTGTTGTTTTCTCCCTAGTAGTAACATCACATCTAGTACCTTAGAGATTTCTGTCAATTCCCTAGATTACTAGAGGCATGAACCCACTATCGAGCATAAATACTAACTCTTGGAGTTGCTAGCATCTACTTGGCCAAGATAGCTACTAACAACGGAAAGCATGCAAGATCACAAATAACAAAGACATGATAGAATCAATAATCAATCTGAAATAGCATCTCAATATCCATCGGATCCCCGCAAACACAACATGTATGAATTACAAATAGATGATCTTGATCATGAACGGAGCTCACAAGATCTAAACATGAAAGCACAAAGGAGGAGAAACCAGCCATCTAGCTTCTACATGGATCCGTAGTCCAAGGATGAACTACTCACGCATCACACCGGAGGCTTGCATGGTGATGAAGAAGGCCTCTAGGGTGAATTCCCCTCTCCGGCAGGGTGTCAGGAAGAGCTTCAGATCCCTCCTGATCTAGAGATGGAGATGACGGCGGCTACAGACTCTTTCATGGATTTTTGATCGGGTACTTAGGGTTTTCGTCCCGAGGGCAATATATAGGCGGAAGGAGAGGCCGAGGGGGTGCCGGGAGCGGCCACACCACCCCCTGGCACGGGTCAGGCCTGGCCGCGCGGCCAGGTGGTGTGGTGGCCCCCTGGCCCCTCTCCGTCTCGTATTCTGGCACTTGATGACATCCAGAAAAATAGGCACTTTGGATTTTGTCCCATACAATTCCGAGAATATTCATTTTCCGACTTTCCTCGAACCAAACACAGCAGAAAACAGGCAGCTGGCACTGTGGCTCTTGTTAATAGGTTAGTCCAAGAAATCATATGGAAAGTACTCCAAAGTTGGAACAAAACACAAGAAAGTGGATAAAACCAAGCATGGGACATCAAAAATTATAGATACATTTGCAATGTATCAACATCCCCAAGCTTAACTCCTGCTTGTCCTCGAGTAGGTAAGTGATAAAAATAAACAATAATTTTTGTGGTGACATGCACCATCAAAGACTTGATCAAAGTATTTGCAAAACATTCAAAGCTGGGATCATAGTACTTTAATCATAACATGAAAGACAAAGTTCTAGCAATAAGCAAAGAAACTATGATGCAACATGAAAAG
Organism: Avena insularis; assembly: GCA_023614405.1. NCBI lineage: Eukaryota > Viridiplantae > Streptophyta > Magnoliopsida > Poales > Poaceae > Avena > Avena insularis. The sequence goes on along the minus strand of CM042692.1, from coordinate 302,400,307 downwards.
GCACAAACAAAAGATTCATGAATAACAATGCTTTGCAAGACGTTTGTTTGTTTCACATAAAGAAAACATAGCATAATAGTATTCAGCTTGTCCCTCAATAGAGTAGCAAATATAAATGCATAGGACACCTTCAAAGTTCATAAGAGTGACTAGATACAATATTTTCAAACAAGCAATAACAAGTTATGCATCAATCAACTAGTCTTGGGACAATGCACATAGAACTACGAATGGCCACTATGCTCTCAAAGTAGGTGCATAAAGATAGAAGGCGGAGACTCAATATAATGGTGGAAGAAAGGCCTTTTGTAAAAGGAAGTAGGGATTCAAGTCTCATAAAGAGCTTCCAAAAATTATGGTACTTGTAGTTTTCAGCTCTCATTGCCCCTATCATAAGCATCTTGAAGGTGATTAAGGTTAAAGTGACACAACTAAGTGGATATGCTTGACAAGTTATAAACCGAAATCTCATGCCCCTTACTTATGAAGACCGATCCTCATGCTACTCAACTTCAGTCTCGAGTAAGTTCTTGTCACTGTAAGTATATGTGTATCATAAAGAACCGCCAATGGGGTACCCCTTGCACATGATACGGGAGCTTTCCCATAATCAAAATGACAAGGCAAGCAGACAATGAGCATCTCAGCTATCTTTTTATTTGCTATTTGCATAGGTTTTTATTGAGGATGCTTCATAGAGTGCTCATTATGGTGATGCTGCAAGTTTCCACCATGATTAGGCATGGCTTAGGCTAGCGGCCCAGGCGTTTCTCTAACACACATAAAAACTCCATGATCTTACAAGTTCCACTTTTATTTCACACCACGGATCCATAAGAAAAATAACATGATATCAACGGGGTACAAAGTACAAGTGCAATGTTGAAAGCGTTCCCCATGGTACATGGTTCTGCTAATTTCAACTTATAAAGCGCAAGCATATATGCAACAAAGAAGTACCCAATGGTTCAAGTTTATTAGAGGCAAAAAAGTAAAGTGTGTCATCAAGTTCGTGAGAGCTTTAATCACTAGTTTTCTCATAACAAGTGGAAGGTAAACAAAAGCATGAATATACTTGGAATAGCATAGGCTAGTAGGTAGGTATGGTGGACTCTTTGGAATAGATTGGTTTAGGGAGTTGGATGCATGAGTGGAACTCATACCTTGTTGTGGAGGCTAGCAAAAGACTGGGAGCGACAAACTAAGAGAGCAATAATGGCCATAATCATGCAGAGCGACAAAACATCATTGATCAAAGCATAAAGTGATACTACAAGTTGAAAACTAAAGGATCATAAAGGCTATGGTGACTTGTGACAGTCATAACATGATGTGAGCATGTGCCAAGTCAACCCAAATAAAGCATCAAAGGAGAATACCACTATACTATGCTTTAATATGCTAAAACAACACATGATTCATACAAGGCACATTAAGCAATCTAAATTGTTTATAACAAGTCATGCTACAGCAAAGAATACTAAGCATAAGGCCAAAACAATACCAAGCATGGCATGAAAAAGCATAGGCCATAGTAAAAAACAAGCTCTTTTTACCACATACGTATGAACTTTCCTACTCTTTTCCAAACCAAACCAAACCACTTGCAAACCAATGTATGAAAGAGGGGGTCCAACCAATTTATTCAAAAAACTAAGCAAACCAAAGCAAACAAAAACCAAAACAAAAACGAAAAAGAAGATGCTCCAAGAAAAACACAACTGTGCATGAAACAATAAAAATGAAGCGTTTGGAAGGAACCTGGAATTTTTATTGATGAAGAAGGGGATGCCTTGGGCATCCCCAAGCTTTGACGCTTGTACTTCTTGGATATTTCTTGGGTGACGCGTGACATCCCCAAGCTTGAGCTTTAGTCCATCCTTCATCTCATTACTCATTCCTTCCATACACCTGAAAATTTTCCTTCATACAAAACTTCACACAATCTCATTAGCAACATTAGTGCACTCAAGATCAATAAGTCTTAAGGTTCAGTTCTAACACCAAATAAACTTACATTAGAACACTAGCTACTGTAGAACTTCCCTCAAAAAGCTCAATTCCCCAAAAGAACTCAAAAAGGAACCCACAAGAAGCAAATGCAGAAAATGGCAGAAATCTGTCAAAACAGACCAGCAGGTAAAGACGAATTTTTTCAAAGACCTTCTGTTACTTAAATCAAAAAGTGTTGAACTAACGAAAGTTAGATAACAGCCTGGGTCAGAAGCAAAAAAATTTACGCCTCAAAAAGACGTTCAGAGATTTTACAAGAATTTTTACGGTGAAGCACAGAAATCTGTTTCGGGACAGCAACTTTCCCAATCATTACTTCTCTCTCATTAGAGGTTACTCTTGGCACAAAAAGCAAATAAAAAGGATAAGGAGAGGTTATTACTTAAGTAATAACTTCCAAGAATCATCTAAAACTTTTGGGTTATCTCCCAATAAGTACTTTTCTTTAACGCCTTTAAGTTAGGCATAAGAAGCAAAGAAAAAATCAAGTGTTCTCAAATGAAGAAGCATTAAGACCAAATTTTTTGCCCTTACCTCTATTACTTTTATTCTTAACCTTGGGGAAAATATGATTGTTTGGTGGAGAAGAAAGGTGCATGGTCCCCTTTCTCACATCTATTATTGCTCCAAGGAGTTCTAATAGGGACCTTCCAAGTGTAATTTGTCCTTTTCCTGCACATTCAATAACAAGATAATCAATAGAAATCGTTTTCCCAAGGATCTTTGTAAACACTCCTTCAGCTATTCTAAGAGGTAATATGGTAGTGTTATTAGCAAGAGATATTTCTTTTCCTCCTTCAATGAGCCCCCAAGTATTCAGAGATTTATAAATATCTTTGGGCATAAGACAAAATTCAGACATGATATCACAGCGAGCTTGAAAAGTTTCAGTGTTCATCTCAATCTTTACTGTAGGGAACCACTTTGATGGTTCAGAGTTTATTGGAACATAATTGTGATGCTCCCTAAGCGTGTTATAGCAATTTTCTAAGCTAGTAGTGCTAGCCTCAAGAGTGTTCAACCTAGCAAATATTTTTGCGAAAGAAATATCAGTTTGGCTAGGCATGTTGTAAGTTAGGATCAATTTCTTTATAGCATTAATAGAATCATCCTCATTACATTGGAGGAAATCTCCTCCCACAACAACATCTAAAGCATATCTATAGCAAAGAGCAATTCCAAGGTAAAACTGCTAAGGAACAAGCTTTGAGTCATTTTAGGCTCAGTTTTTTATGTAGATCGGAGATTCTAGACCAAGCTTCCTTAAAACTTTCCTCAATTCCTTGTTTAAAAGTGAAAATCATTTCCTCGGGTGACATAGTGACTGGAGCAAGGCTAGACATAAAGGCAACTTAAGAAAGGAACTATTTTTTTTTGTGTTTTTAAAATAAGAAAGCAAACTAGTAAAACTAATTTTTTTGTGTTTTTTGAATAACAAAACAAGCAAACAAAGCAAAAATAAACTAAGAAAAACAAAAATAACAAAGTAAAGAGATTGGTTATGAGGGACTCCCCTTGGGAAGATGTCCTTGACTCCCCGGCAACGGCGCCAGAAAAATGCTTGATGGCTCTGTGTATGGCGCCCAGAAAAGTGCTGGTGCGTGGTTGATGTAGAGCTCGTTGGGAACCCCAAGAGGAAGGTATGATGAGCACAACAGCAAGTTTCCCTCAGTTATGAAACCAAGGTTTAATCGAACCAGTAGGAGCAAGGAAACACCCCAAAGGTGTTACTAGCTGAGCTTTGGCAGGGCGCACTACCGGTGCTAGTAGCAACGTGGAGACCTGCACAACACAACCACAGAACTTTGTCCCCAACTTGCGATGAGGTTGTCAATCTCACCGTGTTTTGCAGAAAACAAAGGATTAAACGTATCGAATGGAAATAAGTAAAAGTTTGCAGAAAGTAAACACAAAAAGTAAACAGTTTGTAGATTGTATGTAAAGTAAAGGACCGGGATCCATAGTTCACTAGAGGTGGCTCTCCTTAAGATAGATAACATGCTGGGTGAACAAATTACAGCGGGGCTATTGACAAACATCGAGAAAGTAATATGCATATACTAATCATCTTGACTCCTTTGAGACTTGATTGGGCATTACAACATTATACATAGACCGCCATCCAACTGCATCTATGACTAATAATCCACCTTCAGGTTATCATCCGAACCCCCTCCAGTATTAAGTTGCAAGCAACAGATTATTGCTTTACGAACTGCGTGTAAAGTAAACAATACGATTGTCCTATGAACAAAGGATTGTTGTTTTCTCCCTAGTAGCAACATCACATCTAGTACCTTAGAGATTTCTGTCACTTCCGCAGATTACTAGAGGCATGAACCCACTATCGAGCATAAATACTAACTCCTAGAGTTGCTAGCATCTACTTGGCCAAGATAAATACTAACAACGGAAAGCATGCAAGATCTGAAATAACAAAGACATGATAGAATCAATAATCAATCTGAAATAGCATCTCAATATCCATCGTATCCCTGCAAACGCAACATGTATGAATTACAAATAGATGATCTTGATCATGAACGGAGCTCACAAGATCTAAACATGAAAGCACAAAGGAGGAGAAACCAGCCATCTAACTACTACATGGATCCGTAGTCCAAGGATGAACTACTCACGCATCACACCGGAGGCTTGCATGGTGATGAAGAAGGCCTTCAGGGTGAATTCCCCTCTCCGGCAGGGTGCCGGGAAGAGCTTCAGATCCCTCCCGATCTAGGGATGGAGATGACGGCGACTATAGACTCTTTCGTGGATTTTTGATCGGGTACCTAGGGTTTTCGTCCCGAGGGTAATATATAGGCGGAAGGAGAGGCCGAGGGGGTGCTGAGAGCCACCACACCACCCCCTGGCGTGGGTCAGGCCTGGCCGCGCGGCCAGGTGGTGTGGTGGCCCCCTGGCCCCTCTCTGTCTCGTATTCTGGCACTTAATGACATCCGGAAAAATAGGCACTTTGGCTTTTGTCCCATCCAATTCCGAGAATATTCATTTTCGGACTTTCCTGGAACCAAAAACAGTAGAAAACAGGCAGCTGGCACTGTGGCTCTTGTTAATAGGTTAGTCCAAGAAATCATATGAAAAGTACTCCAAAGTTGGAACAAAACACAAGAAAGTGGATAAACCAAGCATGGAACATCAAAAATTATAGATACATTTGCAATGTATCACCGATCTGTGGAACAAGGCCAACCTAGATAAAATGAAGCAACACTGCCATAGCAGTGTCGGCCTACTGCTGCACACTGACCATGAAAAAATCCCAGCATGCCCGGTAATGCATGCAAAATGCATACATGAACTTTATAGTTTATTGATACATATTCCCATATATTTGCATCATATAGAATGTTATTATCCATGTTTTACATTGACTTATGGAGATTTACCAATTATCCATGTGTTTCTATCACTTGAACTATTAGAGGGGAGGTCTGAGGCCCAAAAGAGCCCAGGTGGTGCAACCCACTTACCTGGACGTGCCACCCAAGTTCTTTCCCTGCTCAAGCATCGACAACCATCCATCTTGAGCCCTAGGTCGAAGTCTTAACATAAAAACATCTATAAAAGGTCCCCCGGGACGATCTCAAAGGAGGCAGAGCAGAAACACAAAAACGTCGAAACAAAGTCAAAGCTAGTGAAGTTTGGAGGGAGAAACAATGCTAGAGCTACTGCTAGATGGATCTCCACCTTATCCAACATCATCTACATCATCTCCATGATGAATAGGGAGGAGTCCACCTCTAGACTATGGGTTTGTGCTAATAACTTGATCTATATCTCGCTTGTTCTATCATTGTTCTAGTAACATATGAGCCACCCAACATGATTATCATCATCTATGTAATTCCTATGTGGTGGATCTTTGGTTGATGATTTGATATTTGAGATTGGAATTCTATTATGTGTAAGATATATTGATAGATTCATATTATGTACCCCATTTAAGTACTTTTTATGATCAAACTTGTATGGAGAAACATGTGTGTTAGATGGAGTGACATGGTGGTGGGGATTGGGTAGTGACAGAAAACTCAAGATCCACTATGGTTTTTACCTTTCTTTTGTTACCTCACTAGGGATAAAGCTAATGCATGTGTTATAATAATATGGTGATAACCAAGGTGATCTATTTGTTCAAGGTAGCACATTTGATATTCAAACATCATTTCAAAGTACCTAAGGCTACACTCTGTTTATTCTTCATTCTAGATTGCATGGAGTTTTCCCTTTCTAGAGGAGTATAAGTGAGATGTGTTGCATCATGTTTATATTAGGATATGATGCCCATATGAATACTAATCAAACACATAATGAAGTTTCATCAATATTATGTCCTTTCGGAACAGTTTTATGCCCATTAAACTTCATGAGAGAGTAGACAAGTGAACCCATCAACCCCGGTCCACTTTCTATGATAATAAACCACTTTCCAATACTTTTTTGGGATTTATATTTTCGTGCTCCTGGTTCGTTAGTTGTACTCACTTTTCCCCAACCGCTTAAATTTTTCTCACTTTTGCCCATCTCCTTCTCAGAAACTCATCAAAGAGCTCAAACGGCAGCTGCCGTCAGGTTGACCGTTGGATGACGTGTGGGTCCGCACGGTGTGGGACAACGTGGGGCCGGTTGGTCAGGAACGTGTTATGCTGACGTGTGGGGCCGTGCCATGTGGGACTGCATGGGGCCGGTTTGTTGGGAACGCGTCATGGGGGATGTGGTGTGGGACCATGTGGGGCGCGTTTGGTAGTTACGTGCGTACTGTCGCCTAAATTGGAAGTTTTCTTTTTTGTTATTTTTATGATTGGTCTTTTTAAGAGCGCCTTTTCCCCCTCTCTATCGCTAACAGTTGGGTTTTTTGCCAAAAAAGGGAGCGAATCTAGAGCAACTTCTCTCTTCATTCATTGTTCCTTTTGGCCCTCATTTTTCCCAATATGGTAGCAAATCTAGAGAAGCAAATCTAACCAGCACCATAAATACATTCAATAAACAGACAAGATGTAGATAAAGCAGCTAATATAGGATATATAGCATATGTAGATAAAGCAACTAATATAGGATATATAGTATTGTACTTAATGAGGTTCGACAATTAGGCTGCTCAGCAACAGCAGCGGACAAGTTCAACACAGACAATACAAAAGAAGTTGCTTTATAGTAGCAGCAGTAGCACAATATCAGTAGCCCCTCATGTCCTCCGCCAAGAGGTCCTCCGCCTCCTCCCTCTGGCGCCTCCTCCACTTCTTGCTGCCTCGTCCCTTGACCTTGGGCGCCTTGGGCTTGATCGGGGGCATGTGACCCTCCTTGATGGCCACTTCCTGGAGGTTGCGGAGGTAAAAACCGAGTGCCTGCTACTGCACACTGACCATGAAAAAATCCTAGCATGCCCGGTAATGCATGCAAAATGCATACATGAACTTTATAGTTTATTGATACATATTCCCATATATTTTCATCATATAGAATGTTATTATCCATGTTTTACATTGATTTATGGAGATTTACCAATTATCCATGTTTTTCTAGCACTTGAACTACTAGAGGGGAGGTCTGAGGCCCAAAAGTGCCCAGGTGGCGCAACCCACTTACCTGGACGTGCCACCCAAGCTCTTTCCCTCCTCAAGCATCGACAACCGTCCATCTTGAGCCCTAGCTCGAAGTCTTGACCTAAAAACATCTATAAAAGGTCCCTGGACGATCTCAAAGGAGGCAGAGCAGAAACACAAAAACGTCGAAACAAAGTCAGAACTAGTGAAGATTGGAGGGAGAAACAATGCTGGAGCTACCGCTAGTTGGATCTCCACCTTCTCCAACATCATGTACATCATCTCCATGATGAATAGGGAGGAGTCCACCTCTGGACTATGGGTTTTTGGTAATAACTTGATCTATATCTCTCTTGTGCTATCATTGTTCTAGTAACATATGAGCTACCCAACATGATTATGGTCATCTATGTAATTCATAAGTGGTGGATCTTTGTTTGATGATTTGATATTTGAGATTGGAATTCTATTATGTGTAAGATATATTGATAGATGCATATTATGTACCCCATTTTAAGTACTTGTTATGATCAAACTTGTATGGAGAAACATATGTGTTAGATGGAGTAACATGGTGGTGGGGATTGGGTAGTGACAGAAAACTCAAGATCCACTATGGTTTTTTACCTTTCTTTTGTTACCTCACTAGGGATAAAGTTAATGCATGTGTTATAATCATCTGGTGATAACCAAGGTGATCTATTTGTTCAAGGTAGCACATTTGATATTCAAACATCATTTCAAAGTACCTAAGGCTACACTCTATTTATTCTTCATTCTAGATTGCATGGAGTTTTCCCTTTCTAGAGGAGTATAAGTGAGATGTGTTGCATCATCTTTATATTAGGATATGATGCCCATATGAATACCAATCGAACACATAATGAAGTTTCATCAATATTATGTCCTTTCTGAACAGTTTTATGCCCATTACACCTCATGAGAGAGTAGACAAGTGAACCCATGAACCCCGGTCCACTTTCTATGATAAGAAACCACTTTTCCATTACTTTTATGGGATTTCTATTTTCCTGCCCCTGGTTCATTAGTTGTACTCACTTTTTCCCAGCTGCTTAACTTTTTCTCACTTTTGCCCATCTACTTCTCGAAAACTAATCAAAGAGCTCAAACGATAGTTGCCATCAGGTTGACCGTTGGATGACGTGTGGGGCCGCGTGGTGTGGGACCACGTGGGGCCGGTTGGTCAGGAACACGTTATACTGATGTGTGGGGCCATGCCATGTTGGACTGCGTGGGGTCGGTTTGTTGGGAACGCGTTATGGGGGATGTGGTGTGGGACCATGTGGGGCGCGTTTTGGTGGTTACGTGCGCTCTGTCGCCTAAATTGGAAGTTTTCTTTTTTGTTATTTTTATGATTGGTCTTTTTAAGAGCGCCTTTTCCCCCTCTCTATCACTAACAGTTGTATTTTTTGCCCAAAAAGGGAGCGAATCTAGAGTAACTTCTCTCTTTATTCATTGTTCCTTTTGGCCCTCGTTTTTCCCCAATCTGGTAGCAAGTCTAGAGAAGCAAATCTAACCAGCACCATAAATACATTCAGTAAACAGAGAAGATGTATATAAAGCAGCTAATATAGGATATATAGCAGATGTAGATAAACCAGCTAATATAGGATATATAGTATGGTACTTTATGAGGTTCGACAATTAGGCTGCTCAGCAGTAGCAGTGGACAAGTTCAACACAGACAATACAAAAGAAGCTGCTTTACAGCAGCAGCAGCACAAGATAAGTGGCCCCTCATGGCCATCATCAGGAGGGCCTCTGCCTCCTCCCTCTAGCGCCTCCTCCACTTCTTGTTGCCTAGTCCCTTGACCTTGGGCGCCTTGGGCTTGATCGGGGGCATGCGACCCTTCTTGATGGCCACCTTCTAGAGGTTGTGAAGGTGAAACCCGAGTGCCTGGTGCTTGGCTCTGAAGCTGTGGATGTTCACATACTCGCCGTAGGTCTTCACGTCCTCGACATGCTTCACGAGGGAGTTGAAGTCGATGGCGTGGAGCCTGCTGATGCAGAAGGGGCACCTATAGACGTCACCGGCGAATAAGTTGTCGTACTGGCCAAACTTCAGCCTCCTAGCACCTGACGAGTCTTGGTGTCCTTGGACTCGTCGTCGCTGCAGACGTCGCTGCTATCCTCCTGTTGGAAAAAATAGTAAAGTGCAATAAGGACATGATTGAGATACCTTGATTATCGGGATTGATTATCTGCATAAATTAACTGATTGAGATCCCCTGATTATTCCCCAATTCCCATATCTCAAACCAAATCAAATACTGATCCCAACTACAGATCGATGCTAGTACTAACTAGGGAATCCCTTAACTACAACTCAGAGAGCAAATAAAATAGGATTGAAATACAAATAGGGGGATTCATCGAAATATGAGATCTAACACAAGAGGTTAGCTACTATAGAAATACCTAGCATCCGATGATTGAAAATACGAACAGCCAAACCCTAATAACATACGAGCATCCAACGATGGGAATGGGGGAAGAACAAGGGAATGGGAGAAAACCCTAGTTACCATCGACCATGGGTCAATGATGCTGGTGTCGTAGGGGTTCTCCGGCCTGATGTAATCCTCCTCCTCGTAGGGGTCCAAGCCGAGCGGGATCTGCCTAAGACTGGCGGGGGCCTCCTTGCCGGCGGCTACGGCGGAAGCAGGGATAGGGGTCTAGACATTGACAGCGGCTGCCTTCAATGCCTCTATGGGGGCCTGTACAGGGATGGGGCCTCCTTGCCGGTGGCCTTGGAGGCGACAATAGCCACCACGCCATCCTTCTCCATCACCGGCGTGGTTGGGGTTTTCTTGGGGGTTTGCCGAAGGTGATGGGAGAGTGGAGACGGTTGCATGAGTGAGCGAGTGAGTGATGAGTGAGAGTGAGGAGGCCTCTATAAAGGTGAAGGGAAGGGACGTTTCATTGCACCACCGTGCACCGCGTAACCGCGTATGCTACTGCACCATGCACGACCACACGTGTCCACTACCGCCCCGTGCACCATGACACACATACCGTGTGTCACGTTTTTTCCTCGTGTCTAACCCTTGTGACTTAGTTGTTGTTAGTTATACCCTTGAGTGTAACACTGGCAGTTTGGTTGTACTCAGTTTTGCCCTCCAGTACTAACACTACTGTGTGCAATATACTCAGTTTTACCCTCTGGTGGCTGGTCAACAGAGAGTCAATGAATGGGTTTTAGCCAGCTAATTGAGTCATTTTATGCACACCAAATTCAAAAAGATCAAAACATAGTGGCATCTACCCATGTAGTCTTATTATGTGACCTGCCACCATAAGAAATGTATAGAAATCAAGTTTTAACCTAAATCACCACTTCTCAAATCACCTACTATTTATGAAGGTTCATGGCTTTCTACTCAAGCCTCTTCCCAAAACATCCCTCCCAAAACATAGTTTGTCTCAATGAGGCAATACTTGTCAAACTAATGTATATTTGAATTGCAAATAGTTTGATGTATGCCAAGATGTATTTTATTGTATAAAAGTTGCATTTTCCATTTTTTAAATATCTTTCTATTTTCTACTTGAATCCCCTTGTCAGTTTTCCCTTGGTTTTAAGTTCTACTTAGTTTTTACCTCTCTCTTAGTCACAAACTCTCACACCTGTGCTCATCTTGGCTTCTACGCTCTGATTGGTTGAGACAGTTGTCATGCTGATTGGCTGCTATGCTCTGATTGGTTGAGATAGTTGATCCTCTGTGATCTAGCGGACAGGATAACCCCTATATCTGTCGGGGGGGGGCACCCCTCTATCCATGCAAAATAACGAGTTTGCAACCGATACTTTAACTCCATAAACAAATGATTTTGAATATAATTTGAAGGAAAAGTGTTCAAAGGTGTATAATTTTCGTATATGCAAGTTTGTGCATTACATTCCACTCTATGAAAATGATAATCTCTCAAGATTTTCTTAGCACAACATTATCACGTATTAAGTGCGATTTCAAAGAGTTCAAATGTGTATAATTTCCGTATATGCAATTTTATGCATTACATACCACTTTATGAAAATGGGGAAGAAAATGATAATCTCTCAAAATTTTGTTAGAACATCATTATCACGTATTAAATGCGATTTCACAGTATTCAAAGGTTTATAATTTTCGTATACACAAGTTTATGCATTATATTTCTCTCCATGGAAATGAAAAATGATCAGGATTTTATTAGCACACCATTATCATGTCCTAAGTGCGATTTCAAAGAGTTCAAAGGTGTATAATTTTCGTATATGCAACTTTATGCATCACATTTCACTATATGAAAATGATAATCTCTCAAGATTTTGCTAGCACATCATTATCACGTATTAAGTGCGATTTCACAGCAATTAAAGGTGTATAATTTTCATATATCCAAGTTTATGCATAATATTTCACTCCATGAAAATGATAAACTCTCAAGATTTTCTTAGCACAACATTATCATGTCCTAAGTGCGATTTCACAGTGTTCGAAGGTGTATAATTTTTGTACATGCACGAGGCATAATGATTTTAGTTTAGGGATCACTTTTCACTCTCTAAAAATGGTAAACTCTCAAGTTTTTACTAGGACAACATTATCATGTCCAAATAGTAATTTGAAAGTGTTCAAGAGTTGTGTCAATTATAAACACTCTTTTACATTAAGAGTTGTATAATTTTTTAATTTGAAAGTGTTCAAGAGTTGTGTCATTCTCTTATTTCTTATACATCCATCTCCCTAGATCTCAAAGTTTGACTTTCACCTCATAGATTCACTTGATTGCAACCGAGACATTAACTCGATAAACCAATTAAATCATCGTAATGGCTCACCCCCCGCATTCTCCATGGCAAGCGCGCGTCCAATTGAGCTCCCGAGTTGCGCCAATTGATTTTCCACAGCAAGCGCCCCGTCTAATCGAAACATTTTGGTGCAAGATCTAACCTTCCCTGCACACGGTTGACATTGTCATCTCTTCATATAGGTCAACGAGATGCAACCATACTGCTGCCAGGACGATCAGGAGGCCGAAGTGAAGCTAGACAAAGGGCTGCTATCGCCAGAGAAGGGCCGCTGTCGCCAGACAAGAAGAAGAAAGGGGAGGCAATGGCACAGACATGGGCGCGGAGCTAGCTCGGGGTCCCATCTTGCAACACCAACCTAGGTAAGCTGTGGGTCTGACATGTGGATAAGCTGTGGGTCCCATGATGATCTGGATAAGTGGAGAGAGGTGTCAACTACAGGAACCGACTGAACGCGGCCCCACTTGTTAGCATGTAATGGCAAGGGTCCACGACGGGAACCGACTGAACGCGACCCCACTTGTCAGCACGTAACGGCGAGGGTCCACTACGGGACCCGACTGAACGCGGCCCCACTTGTCAGCATGTAACGACAAGGCTGATGGACAATGAGTTTCATACCGCGTGAGAGTTTCGTAGAAAGAGATGAGCAAAAGTGAGGAAAAGTTAAGTGGCTGGGGAAAAGTGTGTACAACTAAGGAACCGAGGGCCCAAAATAAGAAATCCCTACTTTTATTTCTACTTATTTTTCTGCACTAATTAAATCCTAAAATACAAAAACACTTTTACTATTAGCAAACACAAACAAAACCCCCAAAAAAATTCCTTTATTATTTTACTTTCCTTGTCTAGTCATAGATTGTTTACTTTTATTTATTTATAGTTTTATTTCAGTTTTACTAATACAAAACCTTGTTCTTGAAAACCACACGATGGAATTGAGGACACAAGGCAAATACTTTGTTTTGTAGGTTGCTTGAAGAAGAAAAGAGAAGAAGTTCTTAAGCCAATTCCCTGAGAGTTTGATATAAACCCTCGAGTCACCCTTGTGGGGAAAAGATACTTGCTACAACACTCTTCACTTGGAGTCCTAACGAGTTGGTACACATAGAGTTGTTGCCATTACCCGATAGTGCAAGCAGTACTAGCAACGGAAGTACCACATGAGCAGCACTACCGGTGCAAGGGCCGACACTACCAGTGCTGAAGATGCTAGAAAACAGGATGGAGATAGGGTGGTTGTGGACGTGCATTTAGTTTGTGTACGTGAACTCAATTCCACCCTTACCTTCCTAGGTAGGCCCCCACTTGATATTATGGTGTTCCTATGACTCAATAAAGAAAAGAAAAACGATAAAAAATACCATCTTTAAAACAAGGGGCCTCACTCCATATTGTTCAAAGGTGATATGCATCTACAACTCAAGCACACATTACTCTACAAGAAAGAGTTGTAATCTACACCATACCATATATATAGGGAAATGTCCTTTGAGTATCCCCTTTTTTGGTGTTTAATGACAACCCTCATTATTTACATAAAGAATAGAAAGATACAACGCAAAGGTTTGCAAAATAGACACGTGCTCCCCCTAGATGTGTGCAACACTAAAATTTTATTTTGGAATGCAACTTGACCACACTAGGATATATGCTCCCCTCAATTTTACAAACCAAACAACAAGTGCAAGTTTACAATGATAGGATAAATATTCATACATTTGCACAAAGTACCATGTGGTAGACTAATAAACGTAGTACCATGATAAGCATGAATCCACCACACAAGATAATTCAACTAGATCACCATAAGAGACTAGATAGACATAATAGATAGCCAAGCAACAGTCTTACAGGAATAATGAGTAGCACAAATAAGACGAGGTTCAAAAACACAAATAGATAGAAATAAGTCCAGAAGCATAAAGGATAAAAGCAAGAACAAGCTCGTGACTTCCCATGCACATCCCCGAAGTCCTAGTAGAACTCTCTCCCACTTTGGCATCAAGATGCAAAAAAGGGAGGGAGCGATACTAACGCCCCAAGAGATCACTCCTTATTGTTGTTGTCGCTACCACTTTCCTCATCATCATTGTCATCTTCATCCTTATCACTCTCGGTGTATTTGGCCTCTTCATTGGGAACATGAGCTGGAGTGCAGTCAGTGTATGACTGGCCCAGGAACACACTCTTCCTCATTATCATCCACAAACCATCCTTCCTTTTGAGCCCGAGTAGGAAGCTCGAAATCTGAGTCACTAGAACCATCCGTGTCATCTTCAACTTCTTCATTGCTGAGACATGGAGGATTGTGCTTCTTGATCTAGAGATTCTTGGGGCCATAAGAGGTGAAGTGTGCGCTGTTGTCAAGAGGATCGTCCACACCAAGATTATCCCACTCTTGCAAAAGGAATTTCATAACATACGGAGCAAGGGGGATACTTCCTTAGCATCACTCGGGTAACCATCTCATTCCAAATGTAGTCTCCAACATCCAAGGGAATTCCTTTTCCTCTCATTATGTGATTTTGGATCATGTGATCAATGCGGAAACCATGAATCTCATCAAGATTTCCCACTTTGGGATTGAGAATATCATAGTATATGCGGTGCATGATGTCATAAATGGGAAGAAGATCCTTTGCCTTGCCAGCAATGCCATGCCCGACGATGTATAGATCACTAAAAATTCCCTTCTTGCTATAAGTTGACCTTCCATGCACACGAAATCCATTGGGATGAGAGGGGCCCAAACTGGTTAGTGAGTCACCATGGGTATACCCGGAAAGTATATCCCCAACAAATATCACTTACAAATTCCTTTGAAGGAGCGGTTATCACATGCTCTCTAGTGATCCAAGTGAGAGTTCGGGCTTCATATTTTGCAAAGTTGATGGTGGAGAAGAATTGAGGAATACATCATCATCAAACTAATGAGGGAACTCCATGAGCGGAATAAAACTCAGTGCAAATGTCCTTGGCTTCTCCAATATACTCCAAAGTTGTTGATGTGTGACATGTCAATCAAATGTTGAGGAGCTGCCTTGTACTTGAAATTGATGAAGATTTCATTGTAAATCCTCTCTTGGCTGGTAGGGTAGAAGTACATACTAGGGAAGGCCCTAGTGTTCTTGGAGATCACATAAGGACTGCCGGGGCACTATGAAAACTGACTCTGGGATCTTCTTGAAGGATTTCTAAGGCTCACATGCAGTTTTCTTCATCTTGCCTTTCTTAGTAGCCAATTGACGAGCAATTTTCTTGGTGGTCTTGGTCACTTCATCATCTTCCTCGACATTAGCATGCTTGGTGCACTTCCAAGGAGGAGCCTTGCTCGAACCACCCATGAAACAACAAGAGGGATTGGATGCAAGGGAGTAGAGCTAAGTGCACAAATTCCATGAACAAGGTATTGAGAAAAATCAACAAAAATGAGAAAAACAGTCCTAGATCACGATACTGCCAGCCCTGGCAATGGCAGTGCCGCTCAAGCGGTAGTACTGGACGAGAAAGCCCGACAGTGCCACTCGAGATGGGAATGACCATGGAAGGGGAGGAATAGAGTACTGCAAGGCCCTTTTCTCACACATTGTTGGCTATTCTCCTAGGAAACTGGGAAGGAGATGATTCTCAACCAATCGACCAAGCAGAGATGCACATTATCTTCTCGAGAAATCTACTCGCTCTGAGAGAAAATGGGAGCATCAAACCTAGATACATGGAGGAGAATAAGCAAGGGAACAACCCCACGGAGCCGATATGATGAAGCGGGGGAGGGGAGGGGACATATGAGCTTTGGTGGCGAAGGCGGTGCCTCCGAAAGTATGGGAGTATATATGTGGGAGTGTCACTATTGTCATTCCAGTCATAGAGGTCCAATAACCAATGTTAGAAAAAGGTGGACGATACTTCATGGAGGCACACGAGGAATTTTTGGAGCACATACACATTTTGTATATGAAGGTCACATGCCCACGCCCCTCGATGGAGCTTGCCTACCTTTAGTTCATGCATTTTCCCACTTGGCTCCCACCACAAAGGTGCAACAAATATAGAAGAAAGTGCGACATGGGTGGTCGATCATGGCCTACATCCTCTCTAGGAGCTATAGGGCGACCATGGAGTAAGTGGGAAGAGTGAAAATGATGGCATATACGAGGATATGTTTTTGGAAAAGTGCCATGCACACTAAGAACTTTTTGATTTTGTTGACAAGGTCATGGAAATCTTCAAGACAAACCTTCTGAGAGAGGAGAGCCGAGAGCCCTAGGTACTGCCATAGAATGAGACGATGAGGTAGCTGAGATTTGCGGCAAGGTAGGAGTCCATACCATCTTTAGTTGACACACATATGCATGAAGATGCACTTCTCAAGGTTGAGTCTAGATCACTTTTAGGGGCGAAGGCATATGACATGCCCTACATCAGAGTAGCCGGGGGCACTCCATAGGAGGTGAATTAGGGTGTCATCACTAGATGGGACGCGGTATGTAAGGTTCTAGGAGATGCGTCATGTTATCCATATGGTCATTATAGAGGACTAGGTGTTGCAAGACATCAACAATAAGAATGAAAAAGTATGGTGAGAGGAGGTATTACTATCAAAATCATTGCTTACAGGTGATCCACCACCTAGGAATGCCATTGAGCAGCACAATGGATATGCTAGACGTACATGTTGAGATTGTCAATATGGTGCCATAGTATGGATGACAATCCTTCTGCTGCAAGGACATGATAAGTGGCAAGCCAATGGGACCGCATTGTGGCGGGTCATGTGTTGAGCGTTATGTTACATGGCCTCGACCGTTACATGCTGACGGGTGGGGCCGTGTTGGGATGGGTCTTGCATACCTGGTGAAGGGTGGGGCCGTGTTGGGACTGGTCTTGCATACATGGTGAAGGGTGGGGCCGCATGGAGACACGTCGGACCGGCCATTCTCGCTCACCCAAAGCATTTGCTTCCCCCGAGCCTGGAACAGCTCCCACACCGCCCCTCCACTCCCCTGTCGTCATGCCCTCCTACCTTATGTCGTCCTTGGCCCCCGAGCCACCCCTCCTCCTAGCCGCAGAGCCCACTCCACCTCTGACTCCGCTCCTGCCCCCACTAGATCTACCCCTTTCACGGAACAGTATGCAATGCCGGCTAGTGTACCGGTCCTCCTCGTCGAGCGCGGAGAAGATTGGGTGGAATCGGAGGGATCTAATACATGGATTTCATCTGAGTAAGCATCTGTTCTCTTTGTGGATTGATTATAGGCAGTAATTGAGCGTGAATCGCTGGTGCTCCAGTAACTGCCTTGCTTTTCCAATGGGATTGATCCAACGCTGGCATTTCGATTAGCGGTTAAACTGGATACTAGTGTAATTCATGGTTGTGAACAGTATCTCTTTAGATTTTACTTCCCAGTGGTGGTTGCAACCTCCATAACCCTTAGAGATTTGAAAGATAAAATATATTCTAAATTCCCCTGGAGCAATGCGATTCAGTTGATTTGCAATATTTCAACATTAGCGAGCAAAGATTGCTTCCACTAACTAGCGAAGCTGATCTAGTAATGCTTTTCTCTTTGAATGCTGCCAAATGTTTTGGTCGAATTCGTTTCCATGTGCAACCTAAAGTTGAACATACGGGAAAGATGGTTAAAGAATCATCTGGTGGTCAGGCATCAGGTGGTCGGGCATCATGTGTCTCTACTAATAGTGTGCGCTCCCGCGCTCCTTGTAGGTCCATAGTAGTACCATCTATTTGCACTGCGAGTGTAAGCCAAATCGCTCATGCGGCCGATGTGGAGGACGAAGCAGAGCCTAACGAGGGAGCGCCTCCACTAGATTATGAGGATGAGTTGATGTTTCCTGAATTGGTAGATAGATTTAGTAAACAAGCACTAGAGTATTAATACACGAAGGAAATGGCCCACAGTGCCAGATTTGATGACACTGATGATGAAGAGAACGAGGAGAACAATGAGAGTCTCGTTTTAGCCAAGTACGATGGTGAGGACTTGCCAGTAATTGAGTGGGACAAGGACGATCCTAAGATTTCAGAAGGCACCGTATTTGAAACGATGCAGGGCTATCGTAATGCCCTTACTACATATTGCATCCACACCAATAATGATTATGATGTTATTAAGAGTGAGCCAGCAAGGTTCACAGTGAAGTTCCCATACAAGAGGTGTTGGTGGAGGATACATGCATGCACTATGCTCAGGAGCAGTTTGGTTCAGGTACTACAACCAGTTGTGTATTTTAGATCATTGTGTAGAGTTTGTTAACTGTACCTAACATTTTCATTATGTTTCAGATAAAAAGTAACTGGTTCAAACATTCTTGTCCACCTCAAGGGGGACAGCCAAAGGACAAAACAAAACTAGCAAAGACTAGGTGGTTGGCAGATGCAATCATGGATTGGATGAGGGTGAACCCATCACTTGTGCGACAACGCTCATAAAAGAAGTTTCTAAAAAGTTTAATATTACAGTACCTTACATGAGGATGTTCTATGCAAAGGAAATGGCTCTTGATATCATCAATGGTCCACGGAATGAAAGTTTTCAGTTGCTTTATAGCTTCAAAGCTGAAATGGAGATGGCTAGTCCAGGTAGTGTTGTACAGACATACAGACATAAAGTTCAGTACAAAATAAGAGGGAAGACAATGGAGAAGGAGTGCTTTAGAAGGGCTTTTGTTTGTTTCAAAGCTTGCTGGCAAGGGTTGTTGATGGTTGCAGGCCTTATTTGGCCGTGGATGCAACAACTCTTCATGGCAGATTTAAAGGACAACTAGTAGCTGCTACTACATTTGATGGCCACAATTGGATGTTCCCTATTGCTTTTGGAGTTTTGGAGATTGAGTCAGAGGAAAGTTGGACTTGGTTTCTGGAGAATTTGCGCGACCTTATAGGTCATCCACCAGGACTTACTATCCACACGGATGCTTGCAAAGGTTTGGAGAAAGGTGTAGAAGCAGTATTCTCCGGAGTGGAGCATAGGGAATGTATGCGACACTTAGTGCAGAATTTTACAAAAAAAATTCAAGGGTAAAGTTTATACTGACAACCTATGGCCAGCTTCATACACATGCAGTTTGAGGAAGCATCTGTATCATTTGGAAGTGTTGTATAAACAAAAACCTGCAGTGAAGGAGTACTTGGATGCACATCATGGAATGGTGTGGTCAAGAAGCCAATTCAATGAAATTTGCAAGGTAGACTATGTAACAAGTAACCTCACAGAGAGTTTCAATGCAAAGGTCAAGTCATTGAAAGGGCTTATGCTATGACAAATATTTGATAAGATTAGGAAGATGATCATGATAAAGATCGATTTGCGTCAAAGAATTGCATCAACAGTATATGCTGGCCATCTCATCCTCCCATCTTTGATTTAGGCTTTGCATGCCAGGGCTAAACAATTGAAGATGAAATGCATTAGAAGAGGAATGGAGTCTGAGGTAACATACATTGATAGTAAAGATAGGCAATGGAGGTATCTAGTGAGTTTGGTTGATAGGACATGCCATTGCAGGCAATGACAGCTCCGTGGGAAACCCTGCATACATGCATTGTTTTTCATGGGTGTTCTAGGAGGTGAAGAGGGTGAAGTTGATAAGTACGTGTCGGAGTATTTCTCCATTGCCAAATTTAGGGCAGCATATGCTCAGAATGTTCTAGCCTTGTTGGAAAAAGACCAATGGATGGAAGTGGATCTAGGATTCAAGCTATACCCTCTAGTTTTTACTAGACCAGTAGGTAGGCCAAGGAAGAATAGGATGAGAGCTAGTGCAGAGGGTGGTGCACTACCTCGACAACGTAAGTGCAAACATTGTGGGATCCTAGGGCACATTGCTAGGCTTTGTAAAAATGCAGTGGACCCAGCTTACGGAATGTATGATTAGGCGGGAGAAGCAAATGCAGATGAGAATGAATTATTCGAACGAGAGGAGAATGAAGCAATCGATACATTGCAGATTGAACCAATGGATCGAGAGGAGATTGAACCAAATGCATAGGAGATTGAACCGAATGCAGGAGAGATTGAACCAATGGATCTAGATGAGATTGAATCAAATGCAGGGGAGATTGAACCAATGGATCGAGAGGAGTTTGAACCAATGGATCAAGAGGAGAATAAAGCAATTTATTTATTGGAAGCAGAGTTCAAAAGTAAAGGGATTACACAAGAGTATATTGAAGAAATGATGCCAATGCATTTTGAACCGTATGAACCAATGGATCGAAACGTGATTGAACCAATTGTACGGCAGACTAAAGCACTTGATTCATTGGATGCAGAGAAAAAGAACAAAAGGAACAAATGGAAGAAGATGATGGTGAACTCCGCGAATATTCCAGCTAGGATCACCCAGAGCAAGGTGGTGAACCCAGCAAAAATCACTAGGAGAAAGAAAAAATGATTTTAAATTATTAATTTGAATTTGTATGATGAATTTGAACTACTATCAATGTTTGTATTGAATTCGAACTAGTGTGTCGCTCCCAAGTTTTTATATTGGATAATCCCATAATGTATGTGTTATTGCATGTTTCTATGGTCATCCGCATAGTTTCTTAGCACTACTCAGTTTTTCCCTCGACATGTGGTCAACACATGGGGTTTAGCTAGTTCATGACTTAAACCATAGAAAACGTTGACCAATTGATCCAAAATTTGGCACACTTGTGTATCTTGGATTGATTTACCATATGAATTTGAAATTTTTGGATTTACTTGTAATCAACCACATTTTTCTTTTTCTAAGTGATTAAATTCAAAAAAATGGTTTTAGGGTTAGTTTAGTTCAAAAAAGTCAAAACATAGTGCAACCTTCGCATGGAGTCTTGTTGTATTACCTACAACCTAGCATGAATAATAAAGGAAAAGGAAATAAATAGAAATGGACTTACCCCCTAAACCACTTCTTAAACCCTTCTTGAAATGAGCTACTAGCTATCAAGATGCATGGCTTTCTACTCGATCAACCTCAAAAATAACTCATCCCAAAACATACTTTGTCTAAATGAGGCTAAATTTGGAATACTTGTGTATGTTTGAGTTGCAAACAATATAATGTCGGCCAAGATGGATTATTTTGTTCAAATAACACATTTTGCATTTTTATACCAAAAGCTTGAATTTCCCTTACTCATTTTTTATCTAAGTGCCCTTGTTTTCCTTAGCACTACCCAGTTTTTCTCTCCCACTAAAGTTTTCCTCAGTTTTACCCTCCCGCTAAAGTTTTCGTCACTTTCCCCTCCCGCTAAAGTTTTCCTCACTTTCCCCTCTCTCATGTCTCAGTTTGGCTGCGCTCTGATTGGTCGAGATATATGTCACACGGATCTTGGCCAACCACCGTTGGATACATCATGATCCGACAGGCTGAAGGTCTCTCTCTCCCGATGGGTGCACCTACCTTGTATGGCGAGTTGAGCCCGATAGGAGGGATGTCTCTCCCTTGCTTTCCCTGTCACACATATACCATCCGCATCAAATAGCGCTCAGTTTAGCTGCGCTTAGATTGGTCGAGATGTATCACGGATCTTGGCCAACCACCGTTGGATACATCATGATTCGATGGGATGGAGGTCTCTCTCTCTCGTTGGGCGCACATACCCTATACGGAGAGGAGAGCCTGATGGGTTGGATGTCTCTCCCTTCCTTTCCCTGTCGCACGTATACCAGCTGCATCTTCGTCCCCTCCTATCGATGTACGATGGCGTGGCAGTTCGAACGGCGAGCGACGGCGCAGATCTAAGCATGGCGGTCCGAACAGCGTGCTGCGGAGCGGACCTAAGCATGGCGGTCCGAACAGCGTGCGACGGCACGGACCTAAGCATGGGGGTCGGAATGGCTTGCGGCAGCACGGCTCTAAGCGTGGCGGCTGGAACAGCGTGCGGCGGTGAGGACCTAAGCGTCTGAAATTTCTATCTCTATCTATCTCACTTCCGTTCACATCCTTAGATCCGTTGCTGATGAAAGTCACCAATGGAAGCCATCATATGCAACATCAGTGCAACGACGATGGTGCCGACATTGGTCATCGATGCGACGATGATTGAAGCCATCATCCGCAACATCACTATGACGTTAGTGGTGCCGACAATGGTCATCAATGCGACGATGATTGAAGCCATCATCCGCAACAGCACTGCGATGGCGTAGATCAAGCCCACGTGAACCGAAGTTGTGGGAGGCAGGCCACGACCACGACTGGCACGTAGAGGTGCACTTCGACGTTGAAGGCTGGATGTGACTCTTGGCCGGATGGATGGGAGAACTTTGCCCGTACTTTTTGGAGTACACATACGGTGGGGAACGCGGCTAGCTCACTGTCCACTTAAAATTAGGACAAATTTGAGGCCAATTTGGACCAAAACTTTGTGACTTAAAATATATGTATGATTTGAATAAATTTGATATGTATTTGAGCCGTGAGACCGGTGGTTATGCTCTAAAGCTGATTCATTAGTAGTACTTGCTTTGATAATTTCCAGTGGGCTTGTATAAATTTGATCAAAATATGTATGATTTGAATCAAAATTGATATGTATTTGAGCTGTGAGGATGGTGTATGATTTAGATTTGTCTAGATTCGATTGTATCTAGACACGAATTAGTATTAAATTCATCCGTATCTTGACGATTTTGAGTTTACTAATTTGGATCGGAGGGAGTAGTACTTTTTTTGACAATCTCCAGTGGACTTGTATAAATTTGATAGAAATATGTATGATTTGAATCAAAATTGATCCATACTCTTAAACCGTGAGGCCAAGGAATTGGCATCCCAGCTCCACGTCGTGGCCGCAACTATAGATCACTCTCTAGAGAAGAAGAATGCAGCGTCAAGAAGAATGGGGAATGGATGCTGCCACCAACACTGCAAGTTTACATGGCGACCCACGATGACAACGACAGAACGGTCAAAATTGATAGGCCCCCAACTTGACCCTCTAGGCATTTGGCACGCCAACTATGGGCAGCTAGATCCAATAGCAAGCAACTCAGGCACCGCAATACATTCTCTCGACAATTTTAGGATCACAAAGTGACTAAATTAGCAGAACTCACAACCATCCATTGAATAACAATTCCACTATCCAAATTAGCTATCTATTGAACTAATCATTACACATGCCATCCTTCACCACAACCGCATACTGTAACTGCTAGGACGGGGATGACAACTACTAAAACTTCCCACATGAATCTACTATTCTCCTCCCCCTTCACTTGAAGTTCATGTTTTAGATTTTCTACCACTTGATCAGATACAGCAAGATCAGCCTTAAGTGTCAACTTCTCTTTGCAAATAAGCTGTGGATTCCTATTTTCTTCCTCGACAGTATGCTTTAGCTCGAATATCAACAGGTTTTTACGGGCCAATTCATCACCTAAATTAGCAACCATCTCCTCCAAATCCATCCTCTGGCTAGACCACTGGGTCGATTCATCTTGGTATGCAATGTACCATGGATCATCGGCCTGCATAGCACGCTGTAACAATCGCAAAACAAACCCAATTGAAATCAGTCCGACAGGACATGGCGACACTTCAAATTCGACAGTAGTACAAAGAGAAGGAGCTACCTGCACTTTCAACGTGGTAGGAGAAGGAGAATGTGGCCACGACATGATCGATTCCCCACCATCGCTAGTGTACCCGCTACGACCAGACATTGAGAACTAATTTGCACCTGCAATATCGAGGAAATTATGGGAACCAAACCAATTAGGGTGGGCGGAGCAGGAGCGAAGGTCTTACCAAGCACTACTAGCAATTGCTGTGACTGTTCGTCAAGCTATGGTGGTGTAACAAAATTCCGGTCGTCGTGGGCGGTGGACCTGCCTACGATCGGTACCGCCTCAACGTATAATACGTGCGGATGAAACAGGTGTTGGAGTCGTGGTTGAGGTGCGGCGCGACAGTCCGTCCGACGCCACCGTAAGACGGATCCGGCGACGCACCGACGCGCCGACGATGACTGCTCTGTTTGCCGGTGGGATAGGAGCTGCTCGGGGCTAGCGCTGGGAGCGGATGAGAGAGAGAGCCAATCTCACATGTCATACACGACCCCACCTATCAATGTTTGGGGAGTAGCTGCTCCAGGATTTGTATATTTGCCAATTTTGCATATATGCCAAACTTTTTTTTTGAAATTTGCATATTTGCCACATGACTATCACATGTCAGTGACACACAAAATAGAAATATGTAAGCTGCAAAGTAAAACATGGCAAATATGCATATCCCCCTCCAGCCCTACATGACGGCCCCATCGGTCATTGGCTTCGACGGCCCCACAGAACGGCCCACATGGTGGCCCCATCGTTCATTGGCTACACCGACGACACAATCAGGAAAAAATGCAGCCCACAAGTCAGCGAGAGATGGATGGCTGGTCCGACATGTATCATGGCCCCACCCGTCAGCACGTAACGGCCACGACACAACCCGCCCAACACGGTTCCACCGGTCAGCATGTAACGGTCAAGCCTTTGACCTGACGGTATCCCTCTATCCGAGCGCCCGCGAGGGTTTTAAAATAGAGGGAGAGGAAAAGTGAGGAAAAAATAAATGGCTAGGAAAACCTGAGTACAACTAACAAACCAGGGGCATGAAAATAAAAATCCCTAATATTTATGGTACAAAACACTGGGTGCAACAAATTTGGAACCGTCGAAAATAGTTTTAGATTCCTAGCAAAAAACCAAGAGCTATCACATAAACTCTTATGTAGAAGGAAATTCTTCCTGCGATTGGTACCGAGCCACGTGTGAAGATTATTTCTGTAGTAGTGTGGACATGTGATTCACGTGTATGTGGATTTCTAGCCATTTACATCAGTTTAGACTTTTGGTTGCGTTGACTAGTAAATAAATCTTAAAATAGTATCAATGTATGAGGTCTTGGGTTGAAGTCTTTCTTCTCTTCATGTGTTGACTTTCCCATGTCACTATAACTCAAGACCTCATACTTTGGCTCTGTATTACTACGTATTACATGGGTTGCCCATCTCTTTCTATCAGTTCAGAATTTTGGTTGCATTATCTAGTGCATGAAGTTTGACATGGTATTAGAGCCTGCTTTTGCAATCTATTGGTTTCTACTTTGCCCCCTTTTGTCCACGTATAGGCATTCCCATGACTTTCATGAGATTTTTCTATTCACGTATAACTCTTCTTGTATCACACATATGAGAGGAGATGATATGGTATATGTGAATTGCCTAGTTCTTTCCATCAGTTCGGATTTTTAATTGTATTTGTAGTGCATGAAGCTTGATGGTATTGAGATTGACAAAGACACTATTTGCGTTTGACATATAACTGAAATGGCAATCCAACTTTACAAGATACAAATGACGCCAAGGTCCCCGGTGGCCTGGGATACAACCTAGCGATTTTCTGGTGTTACTTTCCTCAAAATTGCATGACGTAGAGAACCTCCATTTTCAAAATTAGCTGTTTAAGTTAATTAACAAATTGAAGGACTGTTTGATTGATCATAAATGGACAGCGAAATCATTATAATCACCAAAGTGCATTTTTTTAATAAAAAAAATAGGAGGCATCACAATAGTAGCCGAGCGAATCGTCCTAAATGAACTAAAAATGTCAAAAGTACAACTAATACATCAAGTCACGAATGATGTGTTAATATAGCAGAAACAGAGATTATACACATCAAAACACTCAGCTCATAAAGTTGCCAAAAAGGAAAACTAACGTTTAAGCGTGGAATAGAAATCATTGCAATCTCAGTATTACTACTTACGACGCACAGCGTTTTTTTTTTAAAAACATAGTACAAACGCAGACGCTCACAATGCGTACATACACTCACCCCTATGAACATACGCACGCACACCCTACCCCTATGAGCACCTCCGAGAGACTGAGCTGGCGGGTCTTGAGATTGACGAAGTCACCATAGGCGCCTCGCTATCGACGGGAACGTCGCCTCCCACTGAAAGAATATTCCGCCTTTATGAGACACCAAAGCGTCAAACCTGAGGTTTAAACTCTGGTGGGCTGGGGGTACCACTGCCCTCCTAACCATCCAACCACGGGTCATTATTCGAGAAAGAGTGAAATGCATGTCAGCAGAAGGGAGAATCCTCGCACGAAAAGATGTGTGTCCCTCCTCCTAATTGGAGTGGACCGGCATATGTTATGAGAACCACTCCGCATCCCATCCTTGGATCTCTCCAATGTCCATACTGCAAAACCAAAACCAAAACCAAAATTTGCCCCATTAGACAAAGTTTGCACTTTAATCATGGGTGTGTTACCATACAGATAGGGAACATTGCGTGGATTACTAGTAGCTTACCGTGGCAAGGAGACGTCTTCTCCGTAATGGTCACTCCGATGCACCCCGAGGACGTCAGAGCCGCCATCACTTCCCTTGGTGCCCTGATGTCCAAGGACATCTCCACAAAACCAGTCCAGCGTGTGCGTCGCCGTCGACGACGCGTCCTCTACGCCGGCGTTGACAGTGTTGGACGTCCCTTCGCCGCCGCCTTCGATGCTCTCCAGCAGCTTGCTCCACCACGCCGACGTGACAAGGTTCACGGTGTCGCTCCACTCCACGTCGTGCTGCTGGCCGATGGAGTAGATCGCCGCCATCTCCTGCTCATCCAGCACCCGGTGCAGCGACGCGTCGGCCACCAGGGAAGCGTTCTCCCCGGAGGCGGCGGCGGCGACGGCCGAGGACATGTCGTGGCTTGCCATCGTCACCGGCGGAGAGGAGTAGACCGAGTAGGAGGAAGCGGGCGATGGTTGGTGATGGAGTAACGGATCACGATCGAAGGAGGCAGTGCTGTTCTTGGCATCGTCGTCGGCACCAGCAGGAGCAACAGCGTCGAAGCCCTGGAAGCTCAGGTTGAGCCCCAGTGGTTGCGTCGGGAGGGGGAGCAAGTGATCAAAGGCATCAACCATGGGTGTCTGGTAAGGGAGTGGCGAGGAATAGTAGCTGCTACTGCTAGTGGCCGTGAAATGTGCAAACGGGGAGTTGTACAGGTAATCTGAGAAGGAAGCATAGCTCATGGGCGCACAAGCAGCTATCCTGCTCACTTGACCTTGCTCCTGCACCGCCTGAGCCGCCTCCTGCTGCTGTTGCAACTGGAGCAGCTGTTGCTGCTCTTTGGCTTGCCTCATGGATGCCCTGTGTACCTTGAGAGCTGAGACGATCTCCCTCCTCGCCTCTGCCATGTTGAGTAGCCTCTCCTGGTATGGCCTGCTTGTGTGCAGCCTCCTCCTCACCTGCTTCTTGTGTGGCTGATGCTGTAGTGGTGGTGGTGGTGGTGGCGTTGCTTGGGCGGTCTCTTCTTCCCGATGATGTGGTTGGCTATGTGGTTTGCTGCCCATGGTTGTGTGGTGGTCTCTGGATCTCGATGTAGATGAGGAGCTAAGTTGCTTCACAAGGCTCCTAATGTAAGCCCCCGAGAGGTGTGTCTGCTCTTGTTTGGTGTTGTTCTTTGAAGAGGACGAAGTGGTACTAGGAACTAGCCTCTGGTTCCTCATCCCTCTCTCCCTTCCTTTTCTCTTTCTAGCTAGTGGATGATTCTCTTTCTTGCTAAGGGAACAGGAGGTGTATGGGAAGGTAGGGTTGCAAGGGAGGGTGATGGGGGTGATATAAATAGGGTGGTACTAGAAAAGCATAGTACTATATAGTTTGTTAGGATGCCTTGCCGTGTTATCCTTTTGGCAATGCATGGCATATGGTCATATGGTAGGTAGGTTGGCAGATAGTGTAGCTAGAACAGGCAGCACACAACGGCGAGTCATCTTTTTGGTACTTGAATAACATTGACTCTTGCTCATCTCCGAAAGTCCATCCCCACATCTCAGGGATAAATCAACACAAAATGTCTTGGCACGATCGTAGGTAGGTTGGCCAATCAACATATATCATTAGCTCATCCATCCATCTGGTTGTCCAACATCACCAAAGTTTAGCCGGAAAATACACAATCATTTCACATCGATGTAAATTTAGGGTGTGTTCGGTTATGGAATTTGGTGAAACGGAACCGGTCCATTCTGCGCCTAGCACCCATTCCTGCGTTCGGTTTGATGCGAGGAACGGAATCGAGTAGTTCCTAGGAACGGAATATACCCTCTAATATGTTGAACCGACCCGGCCAAATCCGGCGAGGAACGCCTCGCTAACCACCGGCACAACGTACCGAAAAGAAAAAAAAGGACTCTAATCCTCACCCCCGACCCAGCGGAGGAGAGGCCGCGCGGCCAGGGGCTAGGCACGGGCAGCGGCGGCGGCGCGGCCAGGGGCCAGCCACGCCCGACAGCGGTCAGGCACGCCCAGCGGCGGCGCCGATTTTGCCTGTGATTTTGCTCTGATTTTGACTCTGTCCTCCGATTTTGCCTCTATCCTGTATTCCGGTTTTGCAAGGTCACCATCAATTATAATTGAGAGATAAGATTAAGTTTAGGCTAATATCAATAGAATATTTAGCAGTGTTTAGTTCTGTGTTATGCTCTTCGATTCTACCAACTAAACAAGAAACAGAACCACTCCGTTCCTCAATTTTTTCTGAACGAACGTGGGGTCGGAACCGTCCCGTGACGTCGGAATGGAACCATTCCGTTCCATCCCCTCCGGTCCTAGAACCGAACACACCCTGGTGGCGCAGGTCAACACGGGGCAGCCGCTGCCGCCGCCACCACAGCCGCTACGGGGGTGGGCTGCTCCGCCCGCGTCGGAGTGGTCTGCCCCACCCGCGCCGGGGTGGTACGCTCCGCCCGCGCCGACAGAAACAGACACGTAGCCGGCGTGGCCATGATAGGTGATCGACCACCTGACACCTTCCGCACCCGCGCCAGCTTCGGGACTGCCGCCGCCACACCCCTGGATGCCGCCGGAGTACATCGACCTCGATCCATAGATGGACGGGGCGGCGACAGCATCGGAGAGATCGTCAGTAGCTAGGGCTAGGTCTAGTTTTTTTTTTCCTTTTTTATGTTTTGGATATAATATATTTTGTATAATTATGTATGAACTTTGCCAGTTTATATGCGCGAATTGTGTCGGTTTGAATTTAAAAGAACGACGTGGCTCTGATACCCAGACGCGGACATTTGGGTCGCGCCGCTAGACGCGGGAGGCCGGACAGGCCGGACCGCGACCCTAAAGCGACCGCGGGCCGACCCAAACGGACAGAAACGGACCGTTTCGGTCGTCCGTTTGGGTCAGGCCGGTGAAGATACCGTTAAACTTTCGACTGCCAATCTAATCTTGCATATTCCTGTAGAAATCTTCATATTTCCTGCGTCTTACATACTTTTACTTACACAACGCACAACAGGATTCGTAAAGAGTTTCCCGCAGCAACGCGCATGTTATCTTTCTAGTATAAAATGCCTTGGCACTCATGGTCAATATTATACATACATGTGTCCTATACTTGTATTGAACATATACTTATCTAGTAACCTAGTATGTGAAAAACAAGAAACTTTGGTACAAAGACCGATTTTCATCATGTAACCTTTGGTTAACAGGGTAAGAGATGCCGTGTGCACATTACAACAATCTAGCTTAATACCTATGTGTTGTTATAAGATAAGAACGATATTATTGACTTGGTTTTCTATTTTGTGAGTTTATGTGTCGAGCGCAATGTGGGAATGAAGCATGTTCCGGCCGTGCTCATGGCCGGTTGGTCTGCCAACGGCTTCTTCCAAAAGAAATATTTGATGGACTTCAAACTTTCTAGGTCATCAAACATCAAAATAACATTTTTACGAATTTAGAATAACCACGGGCATAGCTATGCACAACGATTCTGACAGAGAGCACATGTTAGCAAACTGCGTTATATCAAGAGCACGCCCCTCACTAGTGTGCTCTTTTTTTTTACCATGGGGCTCGCGGGCACAATTTTTTGTATGCTGTTTTTCCCGGTAGCTCCATTTTTTGCCTTGGGGTCGTACTACACATTTTATGTCTAGATACATCCGAATCTAGACAAATTCGAGTCAACTAATATGGATCGGAGGAAGTAGAAAATTACCTCACAGGCACAATTTTTCGCATGTTGTTTTTCCTGTGGCTGCCTTTTTTTTAGCCGTGGGGTCTCACTGCATATTTCATGTAGGAAATTACCTCACAGGCACAATTTTTTGCATGTTGTTATTTCCAGTGGCTTGCTATTTTTTTTGCCTTGAGGTCTCACTGCACATTTCATGTAGGAAAATTACCTCATAGGCACAACTTTTTGCATGTTGTTTTTCCCGGTGTCTGGCTATTTTCTCGCCGTGGGGTCAAACTGCACACTTCATGAAGGACCTCATGGGCACAATTTTTGCATGCTGATAAAGAAAATTTTGCATGCAGTTTTTCCCACGCTAGGTCACCCTACTAATTGTTTGCATGCAGCTTTTACCGCGCTAAGGCACAAAACGTTAGCATGCAATTCAAGGACGGTTTTTTTTTTTGATGCAATCCAGGGACGGTTCGGTAGATAGAGTTAGCGGCAGGCCAACGCTTGAGTTTTTTCCTCCAATGGAGAGGTTGCACATGCTCTCTAGATCGAACGGGCAGCATCCTACGCACAATTATGCCTGTGGTCAGCAAATCCGCGATGATTTTTTAAATAAGCTATACGATTCTAAGTACTATTTATGGTGCACCAAAAATCCGATTTTTTACAGGTTGTTAAAAAGTCCAAAGTTTTGTTGGCCTGGAAACTCTCGATGCGGAAATGTTATTTCTTTAGGGAGTAAAACACAGAGAGGGAAACTCTTATGCAGCCCCGTCGACAAGGGTGTTCGAGAAGTGCGATCGAACAGGGCCCGCCGTATTTCCGAGGCCCCCATATACCTGCGGCAGTGCAGCCGACGAGGCCCAGCCCAGCTATGCGTGCGCTGATCTGCTCGTTGCGATCGTGGCTCGCCTCTGATCTGTTTCTCCAGTTCGCCATCGGTGCAACGCCGTCGTTCAGTTCCGATTTCTGGCTTCCGGCCAGTCGCTCTTTTCTGGCTCGCGTCCCACCGGCCGTCCGGCGTGTCCTTCCTCTTCCTTTTTCGGGCTTCGACCCGCTAGTACAGGACTGATCTTGCAGCAGATCAATCAACATCGACAATTCTGAAATTGCTGCCTATCATCCTTTTCCAGGCACAGGATCCAGGAGCAGGACTGAGCAGAGAGAAAATCACTGCAGCACCAGCAAATCAATCTCGATGTCCTGCTCCCTGCTAGTAGCAGTACGTAACGTACACAGCCCTGATCTTCCTTCATCTCTCCCAAGTCTCAAGACTGACACTAAGTTATTTTGTTAATTTATTCATATGTGAAATAGGAAGAATCATGAGGAAAACAAAGTGTCAATTTGGTTACAAAAATAAGAAAAAAAGACAGAGATTAGAAGCAACGGCTCGGTCTCAAAAGGATGCTCTAGATAGATTTATCGTGACTGAAGATTTTATTTCAAAATATACCAGATGGATGATTCTTTTTGGTAGAACATGAGGTTTGTGTATCAATTTAGTGCCGTATTTACTCTTTTATAATAAATACTTGATATACTTCTGAACAATATCACATTCTAATGTTACATAATTAAGTACATATATGATTTTATTTTACTAGTTATTTAGTTTAAACACAAAATTATGGTCCCATTTTGTTAGTCGCACAGGGGCCCCCAAATCCTGAAGACGGGGCTGCTTTTATGCACTGGTGGTCGCGATGCAGAGATGGATGGCTAGATAGTGGGTGTATTTGCAACTGGGTTCATTCACTTGTGTCCCTTAGAAAAAAGCGAACGGAGAATCTCATTCAACAACGGAAGATGTTCGTCGTATCTAGATCGATTTGCGTTTGGACGCAGAGCAAGTACTCCTGTATTCATGCATATATGTAGACAGGGGTGGTTTCAAATATGGCCAACTCCTTTCTTCTCCTGTACATAACTGACTCGCTAAAGCGATAAGATTCACCAATCAACCACATAAAGATAAGCAGGCCGGCCCTGTGGTCTACAAATAGATGTGCATGCTTTTGTTTCTTTGATGGACCGTATGATGTTGACAGAGAACACGGCGGGCATTGAATAGGTATAGAGATCAATGGTGTCATCTAGCCGTCAAGTGCAGTCCCTCCCATCCCTCAGTGTACCCTACTTGCTGATAGAATGATTGGCTATGTACGGATCATCCCTCTCTCTCTCTCTCTCTCTTCCTCTCTTGGCTAGTGAATACTGTAGGAACTACTATTAAAAGGCCGCAAAGAAGCTGCCCACGGTCGTCAAAAGATTGCACAAGTTCATTAACTCATTGCATGATCCAAAACCGAATGGAGGATGGCCGCCCGGTCACATACATTCGCCTTCGGCTTGATGTTTATCAGCAGCTGCAACCCATGCGATGATAATGTGATATGCATGCAACGTCCAAGGGTCTACGTACAAAAGATGAGAATCGACCTACTACAGAGGTTGTTTTCCAACGTGAATCATTCAAAGCGTACCAATCTCTAGCTTTCTTGGATAAAGAGTGTATATACTAATATCACGAAGATGCCAGTTACATCCACGCTACGCAACGCATCCCTAGCGCCAATACGGATACACACAGCCAAGAAAAGGAAGAGAAATTAAAAAAAAGAAAATCCCACTACAATGATCTATTCTTTGTAACAACAGCTATAACACCACCAGGACAGCACCAGTAGTCCAGCTTCTTCAAAAGCGACGCCTCCATGAAAGGAACAGTGCACAAGCGCTGTCGTCACTTGATCATATATCTTAGGTTTTCACCCTGAAGAAAGTCCTCGCCCTCAAAACAATGTCTTCAACATGACCATTGTCAGACACAACCAATGAAAGGCAGAACTTGGATTTTCACCCTAAAAGATAAGACTTTAAACTTCTCCTATGCAATTGCCCCCACTTGCAAGCCGCTCCTCAAGTCAAGAAACACAAAGCCAATTCCTCATCACCATTGGTAGTCCTCAGATCTCGACTTCCATGACCTTCTCCGCCAGCACCATCGTACGAGAAGATGCCCCATGATATTAACAGCCAGCAGAGCTTCGAAGCGCTCCCTCTGAAACCAAATGGCTAGAATAAAATACGGGTGCGCATGGCCAAATCTCCCGATCCAGCAATCTCTAGGCATGTGTCGCCCAATGGAGGTCGCTGGCGGAGCCTTCTGGAACACGCCACTGCAACCAAATCGATAAGGACATGCATCCAGACAGTCTTCATCTCGGCGGGAGGAGGAACCCTAGGACCGCCCGCAATATTTATTGTGCAAGACATGGGATCCTGGGATCCACCATATCTCGCTACCTACCTCCAGCGGAAGGAGGAGGTTGTTGTCGCCATGCCCGGGTCCACCGCCCCGGCTCCCTGGTGATGCGAGCAGAGCAGCAAGCCATCGATGCCACGCGTAGGATGAAGCTGGAGAAGGGGCCTCTAGGCCCAAACGGGTCTAGGTCGGGCCCAAATCGCCCTGCTGCCTCGCCCGCGAGCCGCTCCTCCCATGCCACTCACTGCAGCGTATGGCCGTCATCGCCAAAGATCCCAAGACGATGGAGGAGCAGCGTGCGACTGCCACCACACATGCTAGCGGTTGAATCAATAGAAAATCTTAGTTGATCTCCAATGAAATAGCAAATTGTGTACCTAAAAATGATTTTTATGAAAATTCATGAGCATTCAATCTTGTACCTGTAGTTCAAATCAGATACACTTCCTACAGGTTCGACATGAATTTGCCTTTTTCATGAGAGGTGAACGGAATGGTTTGAGATACCCCAGTTAGGACATTGCCAAGGTAAGATGGTCTAGTATTTTTGGAAAATGGGATGGTAGCATTTGGAAACTTCTATTTGGTGGTTGCTTCATAAAACATTCGTTTTTTGCACTCGAAAAATAGAAAGTGTCATTTTGTGCAATGAAAATAAAAACTTTCTCCTGTAACATTATTCGTCATCCCAAGATACACATGTGTGCATAATATATGCATCACAAGAGCGTTTTTACAGTACCCTTTACTCCCCTAGAACGCGAGGAAGTACCAAACTAGTCCAGCCGTCCGTCTCTCAGGGGTAATTTACATTTGGCTAATTTCAGAGTACATCGTCGGCGGCGGCCATCCGCTGATCGACGACCTTGTTTCTGGCTCATCGTGGATTATCTACTGTTCCACCCCGGTCCTGGTACAGGTCGCGTGGCTTGCCGCTGGCTGCAGTCTTCGCCTCTCTAGCGCGGGCCGGCCATGCATCCAGGTCATCTTTGGAGTTTGATTAGCACCGCCGCATCCTTGATTTTGGGTTAGGGTTGGCAATTTGACACTAGAACTTCACGTTTGATTTGTTATACTCCCTCCGATCCATATTAATGTTTTCAACTTTGCCTATATTCGAATAAATTTAGTCTAAATCATTAACTAGGTACATCTGAATCTAGATAAAGTTGAGAACAATAATATGGGTCGGAGGGAGTACTAATATTTTCTATTTTTATTTTTCTTAATCCTTAGAAAAAATAGAGATATCTAAAATACCTAATCATGGATTAACTAATATGATATCCCGATTACCATTTTTACACCTGACATCAAGGTACTCAGTTTTTTGGGAAAGTACTCCGTAAGACATACCATGGAGTACCAGGTAAGGTGAACCGTTAGATTATGATGATTGAACGACCCATATCCATTTCAGGGTACTGTAAAAGTGCTCTATCATAAACTATGCCGCGATTCTAGCCATAACATCGGTGTTTTGGGCTGGAAGCCTTCAAACGTCGAACATGATATGTCGTTTCTGAGAAGTTTTTTGAGATGCAATCAATATACCAAGTTTGATATTTTTTCTTGCAACTACATAGTATGAAACCACGCGAAGATTTTACATTATTTGTATCGTTTTTGAATTTCTTATGCCCGTTTCAAACTATGATCAAAATGGCGGGCATGCAGATTCTTAGCTAGGAGCTGAGCTTCGTTAAACTCGCATTGGATCTCTCATAAAACATCATATTGTGAACCTAAAAATATTTTTTACAAAAAAATCATGAGAATTCAATCATGTACCTGCATTACAAACCGGATCCACTTCCTACCGATCCGGCAAACATTTATCTTTTTTACGAGGGGTAGACAGAAAGATTTGAGATACCCAGTTGGGACATTGTTTATGTAACATGGTCTAGTATTTTTGAAAAATGCGTGGTAGCATTTTGAAACATTCATTTGGTGGTTGCTTCACAAAAACCCCGTTTTTGGCGCTTGGAAATTGAAAAATGCCTTTTCTGTGCAACAAAAAAGAAAACTTCCTCCTACAACATTGTTAGCCATCCCTAGATGCGTATATGTGCATAATATGGACATATTATGACAATCTATGCCATGATTCTAGCCATAACTTCGGTGTTATGGGCTGAAAGCCTTGAAACCTCGAACCTAATAGGTCATTTCTAAGAAGTTTTTGGAGATGCAATCAATATATCCAGTTTAATATTTTTTGCAACTATTTCACATAATATGACATGACACGAATATTTTACATTGTTTGGATCATTTTTGAATTTCTTATGCCCATTTCAAACTATAGTCAAAACGACAGGCACGAAGATTCTTAGCTAGGGGTTGAGCCTTGCTAAAATCGCATTGGATCTATGATAAAACATCATATTATGAACCTAAACATGATTTTTACAAAATATCATGAGCATTCAATCATGTACCTGCAGTACAAATTGGACCAACTTCCTACCAATTCGACAGATATTTTTGTTTTTTATGGGGATGGACGAAAACTTTTGAGATATCCCAGTTGGGACATTGTCCATGTAACATGGTGTAGTATTTTTTAAATGGGGTAGTAGAAATTTGAAACTTTCATTTGGCTGTTGCTTCACAAAACACCTACTTTTTGGCGTTCGGAAATTGGAAAATGACTTTTCTGTGCGACGAAAAAGAAAACTTCCTCCAGCAATATTGTTCGACATCCTAATATGCACGTGTGTGCAAAATATGGGCATATTATCACAAACTATGCCGCAATTCTAGCCATAGCATCGGCCTTGAAACCTCAAACATGATAGGTCATTCTGAGAAGGTTTTTGTGAGCTCCAATAAATATATCAAGTTTGATATTTTTTTCTTGCTACTATGTCACATAATATTACACCACGCGAAGGTTTTACATTGTTTGGATCATTTTGAATTTCTGATACCCGTTTCAAACTATGGTCAAAACGGTAGGCATGAAGTTCTTAGCTAGGGCCGAGCCTCGCTAAATTCACATTGGTTATCTGATAACACATCATATTATGAACCTAAAAATGATTTTTACAAAAAATCATGAGCTTTTCAATCATGTACCTGCAGTACAAATCGGACCCACTTCCTACCGATTCGGCAGACATTTATCTTTTTCACGAGGGGTAGACAGAAAGGTTTGAGATACCCCAGTTGGGATATTATCCATTTAACATGGTCTACTATTTTTTGAAAAATGGGTGGTAATATTTTGAAACTTTGATTTGGTGGTTGCTTCACAAAAACCCTGTTT
Organism: Avena insularis; assembly: GCA_023614405.1. Lineage (NCBI taxonomy): Eukaryota > Viridiplantae > Streptophyta > Magnoliopsida > Poales > Poaceae > Avena > Avena insularis. The sequence continues at coordinate 302,363,362 of CM042692.1, read as the reverse complement.
TCTGCGCTCGGAAATTGAAAAATGCATTTTATGTGCGTCAAAAAGGAAACCTTCCTCCTGCAACATTGTTAGCCATTCCTAGATGCACATGTGTACACAATATGTGCATATTGTCACAAACTATGCCACGATTCTAGCCATAATTTCGGTGTTTTGGCTGAAAGCCTTGAAACCTTGAACCTGATAGGTCATTTCTGAGAAGGTTTTTTGAGATGCTATCAATATACTAAGTTTCATATTTTTTCTCACAACTATGTTATATAATATGATACCACGTGAAGTTTTTACATTGTTTGGATCGTTTGTGAATTTCTTATGCCCGTTTCAAACTATAGTCAAAACGGCGGGCATGATGATTCTTAGCTAGGAGCTGAGCCTCCCTAAAATCGTATTGAATCTCTGATAAAATATCATATTGTGAATCTAAAAATGATCTTTACAAAATTCATGAGCATTCAATCTTGTACCTGTAGTTCAAATTGGACCCATATCCTATTTGTATTTTTTATCAGGGGTGGACGAAAAGGTTTGAGATACCCCAGTTGGTACATTGTCCATGTAACGTGGTCTAATATTTATGAAAAATAGTATAGTAACATTTTAAAACATTCATTTGGTGGTTACTTCACATAACACCCATTTTTGGCACTCTGAAAATGGATCCAGCCAATACGAATAGAGAGACAACTATCCATGGATCACCCCATAGAAGTAGATCTCAGCCATCCACATGGGCTCCATCCAATGACCCAAATTTCATCTCCCGCCAAGTCTCCCGCCTCCCCTCTCCGCCCATATTTTAACACTAAATGACCGAAAAGCCCCATAGTTTCCACAGTAGCAGCAAAAAAAATGATTAGAGGCAGTTTTGTGAAATCCTCCACACCACCCGTCCAGATCAAGAGGGACATACACCCAAAGCCTAATCCCTCCCACCCTGCAACGCTCTCCCACAGACAGTATCCCTTCTCCACACCACTCATCTGACGCCGTCGCCACCATAAACCCCTCCTCTCCTCTTCCTTCGTGACCCGCGGCCGCCCTCTCACGTTGCCCATCCATCCGCCTTCGCCCACCTCTGGAGATGGTGGTTCCACCTTGTAGCGGTGTCGGCAGACGGAGAGGTCGGTGACACACCGGCCCACGACAAGGAGGTGTTCAGCGACCGGAGGAAGGATGTTTGGGGGGGGGGGGAGGTGGACGGAGCTCATTGGAGGGAGGAGGTGTTTGGTCCAGCCCAGGAGGAGGCGCGTGTGCAGGTTACCCCAGGGTTTTGTTGTCTACTCGCCATGTTTCAAGGCTAGCGGAGGGCCTCCCGTGTTGTGTCCTTCTGAGCCGCAGCCGTCCTCCCGTGCTGGTGGTCTCCAGTGAGTGTAGCCGCTCTTGCTATCCCATGTACAACTTATTTCCAGGGCTGGAGAGAAGGGGACGAGCGGGGGGCGAGACCCCCCTGATGATTCGCTCGTCCCGTGTAAATGATCAATAAATCGCTAATATTTTGCCTTTAGATGCCACTTCGCCCGCCCCCTGTCTGCGCCTAACCCACGGGAAGTAGTCCGCAAACTCCCTATTCGAGGCCTATTTAGTACAAGGAATCAGCGTAGAAGACAATAACTTGGCCCGGAAATTAAAAGCCCTTTCAAAATACAAGGAATCAAAGGATCAACACGTGCTCATAATTAGAATAGATTGTTTGTTTCTGTTTTTCTGCTGCGGCAATGTTCCATGCCTATTTGCCGGCCACCACCGAGGGCTCAAGATCGTAGATCACTCGAGAAATTGGGAATTGATAAGAGAAATTGGTGTATCATTTCTCTGCCTGTTTCATTGTTCTCTTCTGATTGCTTAATCTTGATTCTAGATTTCTTTGATTTCTTCCATTGTATTGCATGGTTGTGTATGGTTTGTCCGGCTGTACAAGTTTCTTAGGCCTTTCACAATGGGTGTATCTTAGATCTATATCCTAGGTAATTTTCTTATGTGGCATCATAGTTAATGATGAAAGAGAGTCGTGTTGTATCTTAGCTAAGCTACACCTCCTACGCACAACCATAGGCAGAAAAATTGGCTAGCCCAATCCTATGCATGCATGAGCCCCAAATCATTAAATGCATGAACCCTTTAGATACACCCTTAAGAAACACTCCATTGGAGTGACCGTTTCTTAGCATATATCAGTGCCTATGATAGCGCGCTAAGAAACGGTCCATTGTGAAGGCCTTAGTCTTGTTCACTGGATATACTAGAAGCTATTGGTCAATGTTGAACCTATTTAAGCTAAATTAAGATTAACATAATAATTAGATCTGCATTATGCATTTCTCTTCAAGTTGACTTGATGTGTTATATATTTATATTAATGAAATCATCTTGCTATTATGTACTATAGTTAGTACGATGACTTGACATTATTCTGGTTTCTATTTGATAAACATCAACATATAGGTGCTGGGATTTTACTCTAGGAGCCAGAATGATACTAAAAGCTTGGTTCTCATAGACCTGATGGAGTGTGCTGGAGCGCATCATCCTCAGCCATGGCACCGGATTCTCGGGGTCGAGCTTACTAGCTGCAACCGAAGCAACAATGTCTTCTCCAGTTGATGGGAACTATCATATTCTCTTTGTTACTTAGTTGCTGGGACATGATGTCGTTCATTATTATTGAGTCAAGTCCCTATGTGATATGGAGGCTATGATCTGAATAGCTATGTATTAGGATCTTGTCGAGTATCTATGATGTTACTTTATGGTTACCACTGTACGTGTTCCTTCCTTTTCGAGTTTATGGTGTAAGTGATAAGTGATAAGGAGCTGCATAAAATGGAAAATCCTATACTAAATGTTCTCTCAGTTTTAATTCTAAGGTAAATGTAAAGTTATGCAACTGTTTTCTAATGCTAAAATATGATTTGTTTGAACAAGGACATAGTATAATTTAAAATTTGCCTGCTGCACTACCCTGTCTTATTCATGATGCATTCTATCCATGTTTTCATTGACTTGTTTAGCACGCAAGGTTCATCTTGGAGCTCCCCCTATATTTTCTCTTGTGGGTTATTCATGACATACTTCTCTTAGTTTCTCATCTCTTGTAGTGACTTTGTTTTTTGCAAAAAATCCTAGTGTCTTTCAGTCTTCATATTGGAGTATTATTTTTTTTGAGAAACACAGTACAAACACAGACGCTCACAATACGTACATACACTCACCCCTATAAACACACGCACGCACACCCTACCCCTATGAGCACCTCCGATAGACTGAGCCGGCGGGTCTTGAGATTGACGAAGTCACCGAAGGCGCCTCGCTATCGACAGGAACGTCGCCTCCCACTGAAAGAATATTACACCTTTATGAGACACCAAAGCGTCAAATCTGGGGTTTGAACTCTGGTGGGTTAGGGGTACCACTGCACTCCTAACCATCCAACCACGGTACCATTTTAGTGGCGATCGTATAAGATTCTTAACCATTGTATGGTATCAATGCAGATAGAGGAATCTATAATTATTGAGGTGCAAGAGCCGGTGTCTCTGACCTTCACCCTGAGGTACATGAGCTCCTGCACCAAGGCAAGCCCGATGTCCGACCAATGGCCAGCATAGAGTGTACTTCTACATGGACAAGTGCCTCTAATGGCCAGCGTCAACGATGGTGCGGACCAGATCTTCAACTACACACCCATGCACAGCAGTGACACGAAGTCAGGTATCCATTCCTCATTTTCTCGAACACATTCGGGCCTGATGCTTGATGCATGCATTATGTGCTGACAAGGGACTTAATGGTAATATTCTTGATGCTGCTGGTAATATTCGGAATTTGTTCGTAATTTGAATTTTAGTGCCTTAGAAATAATTAGATGTCCTAATTTCAGTCTACATCAATATTTGGTGTTCAATATCTGCGTGATTAATGTGTTGCAGTGAGTGGTGTGTGCCATGTTTGAAAATGTTGCATGCTAATTACTAGTTTTATCTTGCATGAAGTAACATAAAACTTCATTTCTTGTGTATTTCCTACTCTATTTATCTTGGACGAGGTATCCATTCCAGACCTCAACTTTCTCCATTGCACTCGCAGACGAACGATGTAAAGAACTGGGAGATTATTACAATGCTCAAGTTGCCTGTTATATCAACTTTTGTTTGTCTAATATGAAGTTAATTGCTCAGAGTATATTGTTCTACTCCAAATTCCATTTCTTTTAGTTCAGCCACGTATTGCCTATTAGTAACAACAATTCTTGCTTAGTAGCAGCATTTAATATTCACGTTGTGTTCTATAGTCTCAAGTACTCCCTCCGATTTATGGTTTTGTCTAGATTCTGATGTATCTAACACTAAAATAAGTCTACATACATTCGAATTTAGGAAAATCTAAGTCAACTAATTTGAATCGGAGGGAGTACCTAATAAGTATGACTCGGTAATTTCATCATCTACTCATGCAATTGGGCATTTGGGTATATCATATGTGGGGATGCCTTATGTCACCTGTAAAACTATATTGTCCCTTCTTTATAAGAATTGATCTGATGGAGAGATTGTTGTCTTGCTGCAGGCAAAACAAAACAAACCACTCACTAGTAGGGAAAACCTCATTCCGGCACACCAAAATGGCCTACCGCCGGCAAGTTAGGGCTTGCCCGTGACCATCTTGCCAACGGTAATGCCACATCACCGACGCTTTCACTTATTTGCTAGGGGAAATATTAGTTATCGCCAGGGGTAATATTAGTTATTCGTCGGGGGGTAACATTGGCAACTCATTGTACTTGCACATCAAAGAAATTGCAAAACGGTCCACATATGCATGGAACCGCTTTTCGCCATCACAAGTGACATCACCACGACTCATCGCCAACTCATGTGCACATTAACCATATTATACCTATTAATTAACGCGAGCTCCAAGAGCACCGGAGAGACGCCACACGGCGACCAAAGAGAGTGTGCGTTGTCGGGATCTTATGCTCGAGATCTAGATCTACAAATAGAGAGAAGTGAGAAAAGTGGTGGGGAGATAGATCTAGATCCTGCAAGCTAGATCTACTAGTGCGCATGCATGCGAGGGGAGCAACATTATTGGCTCAAATATATTAAACTTGGTTGGTTGAATTAGCTAAAATGGGTGGGAAGAAGTGGGGGGAATGAGCTAACAAAGCTTTGGGTCAAGTTGCCATGAAAAGTGAGCTAGAGAGTGAGTGAGGAGGTGGTGGTAGGTGGCTGGTTTGACTTGTACATTAAGTCCCAGGTTACCCCTGGCGAACACAACCACTAGGCGTCGGCGATAAGGAGGGGTGAAGTGGGGTGTGCTAGATGGAGGAAAATACCCCCGGCGAACACCACTATATGCGCCGGTGGTATTGCTCTTATCCCCGACGAGGCTAGAAGGCAGGCGCCGGCAAAAAACTTTTGGACCGGTGGGCCCATCTAGCCCACCACTACCCGGCGAGTAGGAAATGTATTCGCCAGTGGTAACGGGCCGTAGCCCTGGTGACCACGATCTGGTTTTGCCGGCGCTAAAGGTCGGCCCGTCCGGTGGCACGCGACCCACCACAGCCCTGGCGCGCGCAAGCCCTATTCGCCGGTGGTACTTGGACTAGCCCCGGCGCGCCTGGTGCAATTTCGCCGGCGGTAACGTGAGGAAGTCCTGGATGGCCTTACCACCGACGACCCCCGTGCCCACTTTGCCGACGGTAAGGAATTCGGCTATTAGGTTTTCCCTACTAGTGACTGGATGCTTTCAATGACGAATCAACAGGGTGGGAGGTTGCTTGGGAAGTGATGTACCAGTGCAGGAGTCAGGCTATAGAAATCATTGTGACCATGTACTGTTGAGTTTAAATCTAGTTTCTGTAGCTATGTGTACATCAAAGGATGAAGGAAGCTGTTGTCCCTTCTTAGAAAATAGTCAAATTCTTGTATTGTATTAGCTGTTGTCCCTAAAGAATTTCGTGTATTCTTTAGGTTCTGATAAAGTTATCATTCATTACTTTTAAAATAGTAGAAAATAGTATATGTGATATCAAACCTAACAGGTGGGACCTGGTGACTTGATCTGAGTAGTGGGACCAGCTCGAACTCACAAGTGGACCTAGTGATTTGAGCAACCTGAAAATTAGGACCATGTCAAAATAAAAGGGCCAAAATTTAAACTGAAATGAACAATACAAAGCCGAAGGCCTAAAAATAAAAAAATCCTGATATGTTGGGCCTAGTCTATGTAGCTGACCAAAAATTACATGAAAAGCAATATAAATAGGCTGAATTGTTGGGCTCAGCCCATATAAAGCATCGAATTAGATCAGACTGATTTTGATCAATGGCCTTTTCGATTGGTCACAGATTTGCCACGTAGGTCTGACGTGAACATGGTAGAGAGCACGTGACCAAAATTTTTGGTCATAGGTTCCATGACCATCTATTTTGGCCATAGGTGTCCATGACCAATTCAATAAAGGTCATTAGTTGTCTATAGTGACGGTTAGTATTGGACCTACCACTTTTGGTCATAGAAAGGTCATAGATGGATTAATATGACCTTTCTATGACCAATATTTGTGGTCACCGGTTAGCACATTTCTTATAGTGTTTGCGTACTCTCTTTTCTATTTTAGTTACGTTAGATAAGTGATAAATCATTTCTATTTAAGTTTCGTCGGAAGCTGATAGACAAACACACCTAAACTTGGTCCCTTATAATCATATACACACCTCTACTTGGTATCTTACCGTCAAATGCCAATGAACTTGGTCCCTTAGCGTCAAACGCCAAAGAACTTACTCCTAGCATGACAGGGTTAAAACCCGCAATTTAGGAAAATTGTATTTCCTCTGCCTCACTAATCATCTGCCTCATTAATGCACTTTTGCAATAATAAGCAGTGTCAATAATACCTTGTCAATCCAACCACACTAATCCTCTGGCTCACTAATATCATGTCAATCCAGCTTTGTGCCACCGTGGAAAACTAGCCATTGAGCTTGCAATCAGGCAGATTCTTGTCTCTTACTATTTATTTCTAACACGAATGAGATACTTTTCATTGGCACCCATACTATCACATACACATCCATGATCTTTAGATCGATGCCATGTACGGAATCAACCTAAGGCTATGCAAGCTGAGTTTCTACAGCCTTCCAGTAGAAGGCATGGAGACAGAGGTGCTGAACCAGATCCTCCGCTACTTTGGCGGGGAGGTGCTGGAGATGTTGCCCCAGAAGAGCCAGTATTTTCAGGTGAAAGGCTTGGGTTGAGGACCCGGACATCCTCCCAAAGGAGTATGAGCTCGATATCATCCGTGACTTACCAGGAGCGGCAATCGCTTTCAAGCATCGGGTCACCCTTTTTGTTGGTGACGGCCTCAATAAGGCACCACACTTGCTTAGAGGACCTGGCGACGGGCCATCGACCACCAAAGAGAGGCGTATAAAATATATAAATCAGTTCATGCCGCCAGACCATGGGATCTCAAGCTAGTCGGGGTAGATTCTGAAGATGGACAAGCATATAAGAATCGGAGACCATGCAGATTGTGATCTAATCGTTCTATTTTATATGCGATCGTTTAATGAATGGAGAAATTTAAGATTTATTCGATTAGTTATGTCTAGTTCATTTAACAAACAACTGACATGCAGTACTTACATTTGATCCAAACTTTTCTCAAACTCGTTTGTTTCCATGGACATTCGTGGTCTCGAGTGGGTGGGATCAATCATATTGTGGTGTAGAAATCAGCAGAACATGACCGACATGCATGTGCAGTCGTCCGGCATGCCTAAACCAGCTTTGTTGGGGCTTGGGTGGCCTCATGGATAGGTTTTGTTGACCGTTATTTTTTCGCTGATGACTTGGCTAAGTGACGGGTACCGAATGTCAGAAAGAATTCAAATCTATTTATTTTCGGAAGGAAAATAGGCTAACAATGTGATGGGTTCACATATAGGACCAAACAACATATATATTTGTTTTCGTCACTGTGATAGTGTAAACGGGAGGCCTCACATCTAAGAAATCAAGTCAATCAAACGTCAAGTTAGCCCAATGGAATCCGGCGTAAGGTTTGTCCAGAGTATAGATAACAAATCGGGGGTGGTAGTTCTCCAATTGCACGATTCATAGTGGCACGGTCCCAAGTTCTAGTATATATTGGGATTTCATAATTTTCTATTGATGATTTTTTCCAATGCTAAGGGGAACACCATGATTTGAGAGATGAACTTGCATGATTTTGAGAGTCCTATCGGCTATATCTATTTTCAGTATGAGCTGAATAAACACTATCGAACTTTGTATCCACAGAACGTTAGTTTTTGGGTCTCCTAGAGTGGTGGGGATATGCTAATCGGGGTATGCCCAGGAGGGAGATTCGACTGGCCCAGGTCCATGGCGAGTGGGCCTGCTGGTACGGCGACTGGAAGGAGACTTCAAATGAAGCCCGATGACTGGAAGCTAAAGGCCCAAGATCCTAGCTAGGCCCAGTCAGATTAGGTCGAACCCTCCGAAACCTAAACTGATTCGTTTGTAATCTTGTAAACCCTAGCAAGGTGACCATAGATAAGCCTCACTAGGGTACTCGTTATACTTACGTGTTATTAGCTACCATATCCAAGCGTCTCGATGCCTAGCCGTCGAGCTCGTCAATCTTGTAATCCACTCGCCATCAATACAATCTAGCAGGAAGTAGGTCTTTACTCTACGGGGGGACGAACCTGGGTAAATCCTTGTGGCTGCCCTCAATCGCGACCTATGCATGGCTACTCTATCTTGCCCCCCAATCGATTCAATCGCTACCCCTGGTAACGACTGCCGTGGCCATTCCCATGACAGTGGTGCCCACCATGGGGCTTGGCCAGTCAAGCCTGAGATCTGCGGTGAGACCCTACACTCCAATCGGTCGGCCGATGGCCACCGGTCGCATGGTTGCTAGCGGCGGATTTCTCCAGATCCCGCCGAGCAGCTACATACTAGCGTCGTGCTCGGTCACCCACGCCGCGGTGATGCTAGTCGGCACCATCAACCTCCTCCTCGGGTTCACGGACATCGTCTACCTAGCAAAAACAGCGAGAATCTGCACCGCCAATGGATCGCCTCCAAGAGATCTGCTTTCGGAGGAGCAGGTCCACACCATCACCCTCCTCGCCTCCGAGTATGACCCGGCCGCTAGCGACGCATCCGGGAGCGACGCAACTCTTCGCGATGACGCTGACTCGGCGACACTTGCTTTGATCGCCGGATCCATCACCGCCACATCGCACGTGAACTCCATCACGCGAGTCTGCAAACCATGATGATTTCGAGGATCTATCCATCCTCGGGATCTTCGACTCTGACTCCGGATTGGATTTCCCCGATGAGGCTCATGCCAGATCCAATAATTACAAAGCCATGTATATGGCGGGTAGCAGTGGGCCTCCAGATCCCTTCACCATGCCCCTTCCGTTGACAGCAACGATGACAGAAGTCGAGGAGTACCGCCAACAGATGGAGGTGGCGAAGGCCAGGGAGCAGGCCGAGCGCGGAAAATTTCTCCTCAAGCAGCAGACAGCGCGAGGTCTATCGTTCTACCACCAACACCGCATCAAGAGCCACCTGAACCTCACCGTTCAAGGACGCGCCCTGAACTTTGATGACGAGAGCGACCCTACACGCGCGGCCGAGCTCGAGCAATGCCGTAATGCACCATCGGGTGGCAGTCGCCCGACGGTTGGGGCACCTGCGCATGGAGCTCCACCACTACCCCACCACTTGGCTCCTCCGGAGAAGCCGCGGGTCCTGATTGCGCCACAGGAGCTCGATGCCAACGGGCTCCTACTCTACTCCACCCCGATGGACAATGTCATCGTGAGACAGGCCGCAGTCACCAACCTCAATCTCACGGGAGAGGGCGCGCTACAGGTCAAATATGCTCAGGCCCTACTCGCCAGAGCAGTTGAGTAGCAAGCCACGAGAATAGACCCGCAAGGACGAATGTACTCCCACTCGACCGGCAGTCACACGACTTCGAGTGGCTGCCCCGGCAAACAAACGATCGCCAACTTCCCACCACCTGAGCCACAGTAGCTCCAACTACAGGTAGCAAACCCTGCGAACTCCACCAACGAGCCACGACTGGTGCACAACACGGTTGCCACCAACGACCAGCTGATTTGATGCATGGACCCACATCATTAACAACCAAGCCTAGTGAGCTCGCCAGCAGTACAACTTGCAAAACACCCTCTCCAATCGCGGTGACCACGAGCCCGAGCTGAGAGGTTCCCTAAGTCAAATCGGTCCACAATGCTTCAGACCAATGATCCGGGGCGAAAGATACCCCTCCACCTTGAAGGGGCCAAAAGAGACCGAGAAGTACGATCCCACACTCGACCCGATAGTGTGGATCGACACATACCTCATGGTGATGGGGATTGTCGTCCACATGGACCTATTCACTGCTCGCTACCTCCCCGTGATGATGGAGTGGGCGACTCGCCAATGGATCAACACTCTCCCCGAGAATAGCATCGAGTCATGGGAAGAAATGAGGGACGCCTTCATCAAACACTTCGAGGGATATTACACTTGCGCCACCACCATCGAGGACCTGGAGCGCTGCATCTAGGGACTGCACGATTCGACTTGCCACTGGGTCCAACTCTGACAGGACCTATGGATCAACACTTTCGGGCATCCACCCGGATACTATGATCTATTGCTTCAAGAATGCGTGTCGGTATGAACCTCTGGTTGCCAAGATCAAGAGGGTCTATCGGACGGCCGAGAACATCTGCGACCTCATAGAGATCACCAAGTGATGAATGCATATTTGCATCATGTTTTACATTACTATTTTGCATTGTAGATGTAGGATCTTGATATTTTACGGCGTCCGCGTGCATATTTTATGTCTGTTTTCACCAGGATTAGGACAGATGATGGATCCAATGGATACAATTCTTGGAGCAGTTGTACTATGGAGAAAAGGAGTAAAAAACAACGGCAATCGCTTATTTGGGAAATATTAAAAATACCAGAAGAAAACCAGAAGCGAACAAGGGAGGCAGAGAGTCCAACGACCAACTATATGACCAGAGCAACTATTTCGGCCGTATAGCTCCGGTCGTATAGTTGGCGCCGCCACCGCCTCGTCAAAAAGTTTCACCATGTGCAACTGGTTCGAGGAGACGACATACAGAACACCCAGAAATCGCAGAAACCTCACCTCCAGAAGGCTCTGGAGGGGGAACTCATCCACAAGGGATCCATCTTCACCCTGCACAGATCCGGGAGGCTAAGGCATCGATCTTCATCATCCACTACTGCATTACCACCATCCCATCTACATCTTGTCTAGATCTCGTTGTAATTCTCGTACTCGTTGTGGATTTATACAAGTACTATTCATCTATGATTGGTTCCATTACCATTGCCATGATGTTGATTGCCTCCATGTCTGAGTAGATCTCTAGTTCTTGGGGAGATAGAGAAACCCTGACATATGACTAAGACACTACAAGAAAAGTTTCCTTCCCATAGCGACTTGGCCCGGCGTCATATCGTGAGAAGCGCGTCTTCATGACGAAATTCTCGGCTCGGCCATGGCCAATGGAAAAGTTTTTTTTTGGTTTCACGACCTTCTACTGCGACAGATCTGCTAAAAACATGTAGGAAGCTCGGCCAACGCGTGGCAGAAGCAAGATTTTCGTTTCCTCACGCGATGTTGACTCGCCGAGGTCTTTTGAGGCGTGTCAGTGTCTCTAGCGGATCATACTTTTCGGTCGTGCCTCCCTGATTTGAACTTGATAACGTTGCTCGAGGCATCTGCCGTTTAGTCAGGCTGCTAGGTTCCACATGTCAGCTTTGAAGGAAATATGCCCTGAGAGGCAATAATAAAGTTGTTATTATGTATTCCTTGTATATGATAGATGTTTATTTTTCATGCTATAATTGTATTGATAGGAAACATCAATACATGTGTGTTTAATAAACAAAAAGGGTTCCTAGTTATGCCTCTCTTATAGACTAGATTGTTGATTAACAAGATGATCAAGGTTTCCTGATCATGGACATTGGATGTTGTTAATAACAAGGTCACAACATTTGTGAAATGATGTGATGAACATTCATCCGAAGTATAGCATTACGATCAAGTCATTATGTTTATATTGCTATAACATCATACGAAGTAATCTTTATCCTTAGACCATGAGATCATGTTAATTGCTAAGACCGGAAGAGTATCTTGATAACATCAAACGTCACACCGTAACAGGGTGACTATAAAGATGGGTTCAATACTACGAAGGTGTTATGTTGAGGCTCATGGATCAAGAGTGGAATTTGTCAATCCAGATGACGGATAGATATACTCTGGGCCCTCTCGGTGATATCACATTAGGATAGCTTGCAAGCAAGTGATGTGATCACTAGAATGTTATATCACGGGAACGAGAAAGAGTGCATGTCGGTAACGAGATCAAACTAGGTATGGAGATACCGATGATCGAATCTCGGACATGTAATATATCGAGAGACAAAGGGATTTAGTTACAAGTGTTAAAGGTTCTCACGATCACATGAGTCATCGTTGAATGTGTAGGAGTCAGTACGGATATCCAGGTCCTGCTGCTGATTATTGATCAGAGAAGGGTCTCGATCATGTCTGCATTATTCGCGAACCGTAGGGTGGCACACTTAAGAGTTACCGGACACAATTTTGGAGCACATATGTTTCAGATGAAAGAATTGCAAAGCGCAGGAATTGTTTCAATAGAAACCGGAAATTGTTTCGGGTGAAATTGCAGAAGGTGGTTCTGCATGTGATATTGAAATATTGCAAGGGGCTATATGTGAATGTTTGTTAATTAAAGTAATTAACAAAATTCTGAATAAATTTAATAAAAAGAGTTTTATTAAATGAGAGAGCATTAAATTTGGAGAAATTTAATGCATTTAAAGTGGAGACTTTAAAAGGGAATATGTGAAGAGGCATTTTAATGTGGAGGGGTTACCACCACATGAATGGGGGAGGTGAGGGGTCACCCCCCCATGCACCGGCCATGGAGAGAGGGGGCACCCCCTCCTCCTATAAAAGGCCACCCATTCCCTCCTTCATCCACACACCTCCTTGTGAAGGATCTCTCTCCCCCTCTAGAATTATTCCCCCATGGTCTCGGATTAGCGAGATACATGTTCCCGATGGCATTTCGTCTGGAAGGAGTTGCTGCTTCCGCTAAATCGCTGGAGCGAGGAGGTGGAGGTTGTCCGGTGGGTTGAACGTGTGTGTGAGTGCGGATGCGCTGCTGAGTTGTGGCGCTCGGACTTCCACACGATCTTGAGATCGGCAAGTGTACGACTACATCAACCACGAGTTCCTACTCGTTAACAAAACTCGTTGTCTTCGAGGGTAAGTTCTCCATGGATGTATGTCCACCCGTTGCTCTGTATCTAGTAGATAGATCTTGGCGTATAGTTCTCATCGTAGGATTTTTTTTGTTTTCTATGCTGCGGACCCAACAGTGGTATCAGAGCCTGATCTATGCGTAGGTGCTTTGCACGGGTAGTACACATATGTTTATATGTGGGCGATGATGATCATGTTATTGCATCTTCTATGTACTTTGGATATCGGTGGCATAATGGGATGAAGCGGCCCGGACCAACCTTACATGTCATCGTACATGAGACCGGTTCCACGACTGACATGCAACTAGTTTTGCATAAGTGGCTAGCGGGTGTCTGTCTCTCCTACTATAGTCAAATCTGATTTACAACGAGTTTCTAATAACTTGGTTATCCTCGTTGTGGTTCATGTTCGTAGGTAAGACCGGTTCTATCTCCGAAAGCCCTAAGCCACGTAAAACTTGCAATTGATAAATTAGAGGCATCTAGTTTAGATGGTTGCTGGGCTAGTGTCTTAATATGGTATTGTTGTAAGTAGATGTATGATAGATACTCTTACAACTCACTTAACGTGTAAGTTCCATAGACCTTGGCCTTACACACAAAGAATGATAGAGATCATACCATGATGCAAATGATAGAGATCAAATGCATGGACCATATCACCTCACTTCACACATTAGCATCTTATATTGCTAGTTTGGCGCTTTTGGTAGCATTATAAGATGATCCCTCATTTAGATATCAAGATAAAATGTGTTCTTCCTTAAGTATGCACCGTTTTGTGGATCGTGTTTTGAGGCATCACGTGATGATCGGGTGTTCTCGACTCTACGCTTTCATACAACGGGTGTAAGACATTTTTACACATGCAAATACTAAGGTTCTTACTTGACGAGCCTAGCATGTACAGACATGGCCTCGGAACACGGACCGAAAGGTTAAGCATGAGTCATATAGTTGATATGATGCCCATATAGATGCTCGCCTTTGAAGCTACACCGACTCACGTGATGATCGAACTTGGTGTAGTGGATTTGGTTCATGTAATCACCAAAAGGACACGAGGGATGTCGTTTTTGAGTGGGAGTTCATTAGTAATTTGGATTAGTTGAACTCAATCTATCATAAACTTAGTCTAAATATATTTTACAAATTCTGTTGTAGATGGCACCACCTGCTTTTAATTTCAATGTGTTCATGGAGAAAGAGAAGCTTGCAGCGAATGGTAGCAACTTCACCACCTGGGCTATGAATTTGAGGATTCTCCTCACTGCTGCACAAAAGCAATATGTGCTAGAGGCACCGCTAGGCCCCCCACCAGCTCCTAATGCCCCTGACAAGGAAAAGAACGTCTATATAACTCGTCAGGAGGACCACAACTTAGTTCATTGCGTCATACTGTATGGGCTAGAGCCAGAACTTCGAAAACATTTCGAAAATGGCAATGCCTTTGATACCATGGGAGAATTGAAAATGATTTTCGATACCCATGCTGCCGTAGAGAGTTATAATTCTTCTGAAAAGTTGTTTAGCTGCATGATGGAAGAGAACAGCTCCGTTAATGAGCACGTACTCAAAATGTCTGGGTACGCCGATAAGCTTGTGTCCTTGGGAATAACGATTCCCATTGACTTAGGCATACATCATGTTCTCCAATCTCTGCCACCTAGCTACAAGAGCTTCGTAATGAACTATAATATGCAGGGCATGAAGAAGTCTCTTCCCAAGCTTCTGTCAATGCTTAAGACTGCAGAAGTGGAGATTAGGAAAGAACATCAAGTGTTGATGATCAATAAGACCACCGGTTTCAAGAAGGACAAGAAAGGCAAGCAGAAGGGAAAGAAGGGCGGCAAATCTGTTGCCGCTGAAAAAAACCGAGATGGCCCTAAGTCGACACGAGTGCTACTATTGCAAGGGGATCGGCCATTGGAGCAAGCGCCCCAAGTATTTGGCGGACAAGAAGGCCGGCAAGGCAAACAAAGGTATATGTGATATACATGTTATTGATGTGTACTTGACTAGTACTGCAGTAGCACCTGGGTATTTGATACGGGATCGGTTGCTAATATATGTAACTCGATTCAGGGGCTGCGGAACAAGCGACAACTAGCAAGGGATGAGGTCACGATGCGGGTCGGCAATGGATCAAGAGTTGATGTGATCGCTGTCGGAACGCTGCCTCTCCATATGCCGTCGAGATTAGTTATAAACCTGAATAATTGTTATTTGGTGCCTGCACTGAGCATGAACATTGTATCCGGATCGTGTTTGATGCAAAGTGGTTATTCGTTTAAGTCTGAAAACAATGGTTGTTCGATTTATATGAATAATATCTTTTATGGTCATGCACCTGTGTTGAATGGTTTATTTCTGTTGGATCTCGATAGTAGTATTACGCATATTCATAATGTTGATGCTAAAAGGATTAAACTTGATAATGATATATCTACATATATGTGGCACTGCCGTCTAGGTCATATTGGCGTTAAACGCATGAAGAAACTCCATTCTGATGGACTTTTGGAATCACTTGATTTTGAATCATTTGATACATGTGAGCCATGCCTTATGGGCAAGATGACTAGAACGTCGTTTTCCGGTTCAATGGAACGGGCGACAGATTTTTTGGAAATCATACATATTGATGTGTGTGGACCAATGAGTGTGTCGGCGTGAGGTGGATATCATTATTTTGTTACTTTCATGGATGATTTGAGTAGATACGGGTATATCTATTTGATGAAACATAAGTCTGAAACCTTTGAAAGGTTCAAAGAATTTCAGAATGAAGTGGAAAATCATCATAACAGAAAGATCAAATTTCTGCGGTCCGACCGTGGAGGAGAGTATCTTAGTTACGAGTTTAGCACACATATGAAAGACTGTGGAATAGTTTCACAACTCACGCCTGCCGGAACACCACAACGTAATGGTGTGTCAGAACGTCGTAATCGTACTTTATTGGATATGGTTCGATCTATGATGTCTCTGACTGACTTGCCACTGTCATTTTGGGGTTATGCACTGGAAACCGCTGCATTCACTTTAAATAGGGCACCATCTAAATCCGTTGAAAAGACACCGTATGAATTATGGTTTGGAAACAAACCTAAGCTGTCATTTCTTAAAGTTTGGGGATGCGATGTTTATGTGAAGAAACTTCAACCGGATAAACTCGAACCCAAAGCAGAAAAATGCGTCTTCATAGGATACCCTAAGGAAACGATTGGGTATACCTTCTATCATAGATCCGAGGGCAAGGTCTTTGTTGCCAAGAATGGATCCTTTCTTGAGAAGGAGTTTCATGAAAGGTGTGAGTAGTCGGAAGGTAGAACTCGAAGAGGTTATTGAACCTTCTCTTCATGAAATGGCGAGTAAGCGCAGCTCGGAAGTTGTTTGGAGTTGACTTCACCTGATGAAGATATAGCTAATGATATTAATCATGAAACTCCGAAGAGGACCTCGCAGGTCAAAGAGGACACGTGGCTCTCCGAACTGTACGGCAATCTTATGAATTTCATGATTGATGAAATAGATGACCCTGCGACGTATGAAGAAGCGATGATGAGCCCTGATTCCAACAAATGGCTAGAAGCCATGAAATCCGAGATGGAATCCATGTACGAAAACCATGTTTGGACCTTGGTGGACTTACCTCACGATCGAAATGCCGTTGAGAATAAATGGATTTTCAAAAGAAAAACTGATGCTGATGGTAATGTAACCATCTATAAGGCTCGACTTCTCGCAAAGGGGTTTCGACAAATTCAAGGAGTTGACTACGATGAGACATTCTCTCTCGTAGCGATGTTAGCAGTCGGTTAGGATTATGTTAGCCATTGCTGCATATTTCGATTATGAAATATGGCAGATGAATGTCAAAACTGCGTTCCTCAATGGTAATATTGAAGAAGAGTTGTATATGATACAACCTAAGGGTTTTGTCGATCCTAAGGATGCTGATAAGGTGTGCAAACTTCAGCGATCCATCTATGGACTGAAGCAAGCATCCTGGAGTTGGAATCTCCGCTTTGATGAGGTGATCAAAGAGTTTGGATTTGTCCAAACTTATGGAGAGGCTTGTATTTACAAGAAAGTGAGTGGGAGCAATGTGGCATTTCTGATATTATATGTGGATGACATATTATTGATTGGAAATGATATAGATCTTTTAAACAGTCTTAAAAGTTATCTAAACAGCAAATTTTTGATGAAGGACCTTGGTGAAGCTTCATATATATTAGGCATTAAAATCTATAGAGATAGATCAAGACGCCTAATTGGGCTATCGCAGAGTACATACCTTGATAAGATATTAAAGAAGTTTAATATGGACGGAAGTAAGAAGGGGTACTTACCTATGTTGCAAGGCAAGACATTGAGTAAGACTCAAAGTCCGGCTACGGGGGAAGAAACAGAGATAATGGATAAGATCCCCTATGCCTCAGCCATAGGCTCTATAATGTATGCCATGCTATGTACAAGACCAGATGTGGCACATGCTATTAGTTTGACTAGTAGGTACCAATCTGATCCAGGTTCGGAACACTGGATAGCGGTCAAGAATATCCTTAAGTACTTGAGAAGAACTAAGGATATGTTTCTTGTATACGGAGGTAAAGAAGAGCTAGTCGCTAAGTGTTATGTCGATGCTAGCTTTGACACTGATCCGGATGACTCTAAGTCTCAATCCGGATACGTATTTCTCTTGAACGGAGCAGCAGTTAGTTGGAGGAGCTCCAAACAACCTGTGGTGGCTGGATCAACGACGGAGGCGGAATATGTTGCTGCTTCAGAAGCAGCGCAGGAAGCGGTTTGGATGAAGTTCATAACGGAACTAGGTGTGGTTCCTAGTGCATTGGACCCAATGGTGATCTATTGTGACAATAATGGAGCCATAGCCAACGCCAAGGAACCAAGGTCTCACAAGAATTCCAAGCATATTAAGCGCCGGTTTCACTCCATCCGCGAGCATGTCAAGGATGGAGATATAAAGATTTGTAAAGTGCACACGGACCTGAATGTAGAAGATCCGTTGACTAAAGTACTTCCTAGGGCAAAACATGATCAACACCAGAACTCCATGGGTGTTAGATTTATCACTATATAAACTAGATTATTGTCTCTAGTGCAAGTGGGAGACTGAAGGAAATATGCCCTGAGAGGCAATAATAAAGTTGTTATTATGTATTCCTTGTATATGATAGATGTTTATTTTGCATGCTATAATTGTATTGATAGGAAACATCAATACATGTGTGTTTAATAAACAAAAAGGGTTCCTAGTTACGCCTCTCTTATAGACTAGCTTGTTGATTAACAAGATGATCAAGGTTTCCTGATCATGGACATTGGATGTTGTTAATAACAAGGTCACAACATTTGTGAAATGATGTGATGAACATTCATCCGAAGTATAGCATTACGATCAAGTCATTATGTTTATATTGCTATAACATCATACAAAGTAATCTTTATCCTTAGACCATGAGATCATGTTAATTGCTAACACCGGAAGAGTATCTTGATAACATCAAACGTCACACCGTAACAGGGTGACTATAAAGATGGGTTCAGTTCTACGAGGGTGTTATGTTAAGGCTCATGGATCAAGAGTGGAATTTGTCAATCCATATGACGGATAGATATACTCTGGGCCCTCTCGGTGATATCACATTAGGATAGCTTGCAAGCAAGTGATGTGATCACTAGAATGTTATATCACGGGAACGAGAAAAGAGTGTATGTCGGTAACAAGATCAAACTAGGTATAGAGATACTGATGATCGAATCTTGGACATGTAATATATCGAGAGACAAAGGTATTTAGTTACAAGCGTTAAAGGTTCTCACGATCACAGGAGTCATCGTTGAATGTGTAGGAGTCAGCAAGGATCTCTAGGTCCCGCTGTTGATTATTGATCGGAGAAGGGTCTCGATCATGTCTGCATTATTCGCGAACCGTATGGTGGCACACTTAAGAGTTACCGGACACCATTTTGGAGCACATATATTTCAGACGAAAGAATTGCAAAGCGTAGGAATTGTTTCAATAGAAACCGGAAATTGTTTAGGGTGAAATTGCAGAAGGTGGTTCTGCATGTGATATTGAAATATTGCAAGGGGCTATATGTGAATGTTTGTTAATTAAAGCAATTAACAAAATTCTGAATAAATTTAATAAAAAGAGTTTTATTAAATGAGAGAGCATTAAATTTGGAGAAATTTAATGCATTTAAAGTGGAGACTTTAAAAGGGAATATGTGAAGAGACATTTTAATGTGGAGGGGTTACCACCACATGAATGGGGGAGGTGAGGGGTCACCCCCCCATGCGCCAGCCATGGAGAGAGGGGGCACCCCCCTCCTCCTATAAAAGGCCACCCATTCCATCCTTCATCCACACACCTCCTTGTGAAGGATCTCTCTCCCCCTCTAGAATTATTCCCCCATGGTCTCGGATTAGCGAGATACATGTTCCCGGTGGCATTTAAATGCAGGAAGGAGTTCTTTGCTTCATTTGGATCGCTGGAGCGAGGAGGTGGAGGTTGTCCGTGAGCGTGTGCGAGTGCGGATGCGCTACTGAGTTGCGGCGCTCGGACTTCCACACGATCTTGAGATCGGCAAGTGTACGACTACATCAACCACGAGTTCCTACTCGTTAACAAAACTCGTTGTCTTCGAGGGTAAGTTCTCCATGGATGTATGTCCACCCATTGCTCTGTATCTAGTAGATAGATCTTGGCGTATAGTTCTCATCATAGGAAAATTTTTGTTTTCTATGCTGCGGACCCAACAAGCTTATCATTAGAAGGATCGTGTGTATGATGGAATTTTTTTCCTTTGCTCACGCTACCCTGTTCCGAAGTTGATAGCGCTGCTCAATGCATCTACCATTTAATCAACCTCCTGGGACCCACATGTCATCCTCTCATTAGAAGAAACGTGTGTATGATGGAATTTTTTCCTTCACTGGCGCTACCCGTTCCGAAGTTGATAGCGTTGCTTGACGCATCTACCGTTTAAACAACCTCCTGAGCCCCACATGTCATCCTCTCATTAGAAGAAATGTGTGTATGATGGATTATTTTCCTTCGCTCGCGCTACCCTATTCTGAACTTGATAGCGATGTTCGATACATCTACCGTTTAGTCACACTGCCGGGCCCCACATGTCATCCTCTCATTAGAAGAAATGTGTGTATGATGGATTTTTACCCTCTATCGCACCTTCGTGTTTCGAACTTGATAGCGTTGCTCGCTACTTCAGCCGTTTATACAGGCTGGTGGGCCCGACATGTCAGCCTCCTCTACGCAGGAAACGTGTGCATGCTAGACTTTTTTCTTCTCTCGTGCCTCCCCGTTTGGAACTTGGCAACATTGCTCGATACAACACCTGTATAATGTCTCCCTGCTGGGTCCACATGTCAGCCACCTATGTAGAGGAAACGTGTGTATGTTGGACATTTTTTTTGGTCGCGTCCGCCGGTTTAACCTTGGTAACGTTGTTCCATGCGGCAGACATGTATGGTCTTGCTGCTTGGCCCACGTGTCAGCCTCTCTCGATCTTGGTCTTGTTTTTTCCGGTCGTGACTGTTGTACAAGTATTTTTAAATGCGCTCGTTAAACTTGATCTCTTGTATGGTAAGGTTGATGGGTGCTAGCTGCAGGCAGGTGGATCGGCCATGTCAGCCTCTCAGTATAAAAATATTGCTACAGATAAACTACAAGACTTGCCACTATACAAGAAAATTGTTATACTTTGATAAAACGTAAAAAATCTATACTAACATCATATATAACTTATTTATTTTTCTTCTTAAAAATTGCTTGTCCATCTGCTACGCGTGATTTCTAGCAGCTCAACTAAAAATTGTTAAGTATAAATAATATAGTAGGTAGTACTTAAAACATGGATAGGCGGAGTTTTTTTAGGGGTGGGTGGACGGTGCCCAAAAAAGGCCGAATTGAAGAAAAATGGGCCAAGAAGGGATTGATGGGCTATTTTTCAGGGTCTCTCGCCCAATCTGGCTATTTGCACGGCCGAATGACCAAAAACATGGCTGCGTTAGAAGGTCTTGGGCTATAATGAGGCCGAATGGGCTAATTTCTTGGGCTCGATAGTTAAAATCCCAAGGTATGTGCTGGGGCTCGGCCGGATTCGAAACAAAGGCATCAACAAGGGAGGAAAAAGTATAAAATATGAGCGCCTAGATCCCAGGCGCCTGAGAACTTGTTATGTTAAGGAGCTGATGTCACCCTACTAACTGTGCTAATACTCAGTTGTAACCTAGGAGTTGCAACTCATTAAATTCCCAGTTACAAGCTGTTGCAAAAAATGTGTAACTCTCACGTTGTACCAATCGCGAGGTAAATCCAATGGTGAGAGAGGTGACTCTTGAGAACTGGCAAATCTGATAAAATATTTATAGATATTTCTGTGAAAATTGTGGACAAACACCCCGCGCCCGCCATTCTGTCGAGACCCCAAGCTTTCCTAAGCCCGCTCTTAATCGAGCGACCAGCCCCCGTCTCTTCAAATTTTGCACCGTTCTTATGGGAGATGCACCGGATTAGAACCAGGCCGCAAACTTCTCCACGCCTTAAAAAAACTTCTCGACGCCTTTCTATCAATAGTGCTGGCCTACCACCATTGGCCGCACCATTCTTCACGAGACGCACCGGCCGGAGGTCAGCTGGGCGATCCCCACACTTCGCCTGCTAGATTCAGGCACTGGACATTCTTCTTGGCTTAGACGTAAAGTACCGTATAGATGGATGTACCCTATAGAACGTCGACTTTGCATTTCCAAGGAGCGGGAAGATATCCGTAAACAGTTTGATAAGTGAGTGTTATGCAATGATATCTTCACATATAAGACTATAGAAAAGTTGGATATATTCAGATGTATGACTTGGCTATGTTTTGTAGGTTCTTTACATAAATAAAAGTACCAGCAAATTTCGTTCCACTAATAAAAAGACAGGATGGACTAAGATCTAAGGATCATGTAAGAGACTCAAATTGCAGTGTGAATTGTCTATGAATTGTCCAGATGGGGTAACCTCTTATCTATTTTGTAATGCTAGATTTCAGAGCTTGAATTTGTGGACCTTATCTGTGGTCCTGATAGGAGTATAACAACCGCTTCAGCTTGCATTTCCAACGGTGTCTGCCATAGCACTGATGTACCTTCTGTGGAGACTGACACAACTGGAGGTTGTCCTGATGAACTTGCACTGGATTGCGTTTAGATTCAAAATCCTGCACTTGACATTGTCGTCCCAAGGAAAAGAAGGTTGTGGATCTGGTAATAACGGCTTCTGTAGAACAAGATGCTGGAGGTGATGATTTCCTATGGCAATCCCTAGAATTGTATGACTTGTACGAGTAGTTATCTTAGTTTAATTGAATTGCATGTCCCTCTCTATCAATAAAAATGGCATATCATTTGCCTTGTTTCAAAAATAAATAAATATTTGCATGTCTCCTTGTGTTAGTCGATGCAAAGAAGATACTGTTTTCTGTTCAAGTCATGTGAACAAATATGTTTGTATGTAGAGAGATAAATGCGGATTGGGTGACAAAATTAGCATAAAATTGCTAGATCAATAACACAAGCATAATGGCATTGCGAGAAAAGGAATAGAACTATCTTTTCATCGTGCTTGTGAAAAGGAGATGAGCCAGGAACCACGCCTGCAAGTGGCAGAGGCCAATTCCCGTGCATCTCAGCTAGCATTGGTTTATCATCGATAATACTCAAGCATCCGAATATTATGATTACATACTAGGAGTAGTTCCAGTTCCACACTATAGTTCAATAGGCAAAAGTGTAAAAAATGCGTAAGGTAGCTCCATAATACAGGTTCCAGAGAAAAGCATACAAATCATAAGAAAGAAAGCTCTGCATCACAGTTCACCACCCTCAGGTGCAACAGTTTCTACAGATTGTAAACCCAAGTCACTACCTCCTTCAGGTGGCACGGTAATTTCGGGAGCGGGATCAGCAGCACCAACAGCAGCGCCAACACCGGTAGCATGGGTCTCCACAATAGGTGAACTATCGAGCACCACAATGTCCTCTAAAGGCTCTTCACTGCCAGCTCCAGCCGCACAAGTCTCCGTGGATGGTAAAACCAATCCACCACCTCCATCATCTGGCACGACGATGGCAGGTGTAGGCTCATCAGTACCAGCTGAAGCTGAAACTGCATTAGTCTCCACAGAAGGTAAACAAGGAGGCGTCTTAGGTGTAGTGATCTGACATCCATTTTGTACTCCGTCATCAGGAAACTAAGAGTCTTCTTCAACTTTGTGCTTCTGTAGTTACAAGATAAACAGAGATTACAACGAAAGCATCTACGCGGGACGACAAGAACATATTTCATTCTATTGATTTACCTTGTCATCTGGGATAGCAGAAGTCACAGGATTGGAACCTATTTCATCGAGAATCCTCTTTTTCGCTCCTTCCCCTATCTCCTTCTGTAGCAAGTTGTAATATTTATTACATGATGTTGATTGAAAAATATATGCAAATGTTCAAAAGTTTGCGCTGTCGAACTACCAACTTCGAATGGATCCCCACTGTTCTTAGTTATGGATCTAGCCTAGAAAACAAGCTTCTATGCAATCCTAGTCTACAAAAAAGGATGCATACCTGAGATAAGAACTACTCTACACATGACAATGATGCATAATCGACAATAAAAATTTAACCGCATCATCAACTCTATCATGTAAGTTTGGAGTGAATCTAGATACACTCGTTTCACATAAGCTAAAAAATCTTATATTATGAAACAGAGGGAATAGGTACGAGTGTTCTAGTATTTCACAAACTGCCATTGCTTCCGCGGGACATAGATGACGGATGCTCGACTGCCCTACAGAAGGTTGCCGCGCCGATCTCGCTGCCACCTGTAGAGGACGGAGCCGAGGAGCTGGTCGGCAACAATATGGAGCGAGAGGCCAGGGGGCGGTAGTGGATGGGAAGAAGGGACTAAGTAAAAGAGGTTGTGTGTGCGTGGGGGGAGGCCGATGAGGGAGTTAAATCTATCTTGTCTCAGAAGGAACGCGCTGCCATGTGCACCGGCGTGTGCAAAACTCCCTCCCTCTCTCTTCTGCGGCAGCTACTGATAGTAGTACTCCAGCTAGCTTCATCGAGTTCTCTGGTACTCCTACTAGTAGACCTTTACTACTACTACTAGGTAGACAAGGAGTACTTGTTCAGAAGAAGAAAAAACTAGACTAGCACACCGTCGCACAGTATTGCCTTGTCAAATCACTGGCGATGCCATGATGAGCGACATGTTTTTACTGGTAAACCTATAAACATCGTGTTCCTTCCACCGCGTGCAGTTTCTGAGTGAAGTACTTACCAACACGTCCAACTTAGGCTTACAGGACCCAAACTGTAGTGAAAAAGAAACAAAACTACAAACCTCGAAGGAGTAATACTAACAATACTACTATTATACAACATTCTGGAAGAAATTATGTACGGAATAGTAGTAGTAGAGTACAACTGTACTCCTAATAAGGTTCTTTTACAAGCTTGGTGAAATATAAATACTGGAGAAATTACCAAGTGTACAAAAGGGTTTTTGGTCATACGAAGTATTTTACAAGCCAGACCGGGTGCAAAACTAAATGCTGAGTACTTGTATATCAGCAAAAAACCAGCCAAAAGAAAGAGTTCAACAGAAGGCCGAGACAAAATGAGCTGTCCTTGAATAGACTCATTCCACTCCAAGGCGTTTGAGAAGCTTGGGATGAACCAAAATGAAGTCTCCAGCCATGTCCAACGAGTGTTGGTGTGGAAACCAATAGCTGCATCACCATTCAGACTAAAGCGGCAAATTTCAGGACGCGGCATGTACTCATAGCCAATTTCTTGGTGTGATGTGTAAACACATTTCCTTCTCATCAGATGTCCTAGTGGATCATTTGCATCGCCTACTGCAATGATAATTGGATAGTTCACGCCAAGGAAAAGAGAATATGATCCAAGGTCAGTAACCCTTTTCCATTGGTTAGCTGCAGTTAACTGGCTTGTGTCCATCGAGAACACCATGCACTCAAACCCAGAAGGATAGGTTCCAACGGTGCGACCATAGTGAACAACACTAGTATCATCAGCAATTGCATTGCCTGAGACACCATATGTATAGACTAGAAGAAGTCTTGAACCATCGACAGATCTTGCTAACCACCACTGATGCGTCCATTTTGCATCACTATTCTATATCAGAATTTACTGTTATTCATTGATATATTTCATATTAAGAGATGATACTTATGTTATTTCATCTGTTTTTGCATGGTTGAGGACTTTTGGAGCATGGATCGCTGCAGTCAAGATTTTGATGGAAAAGGTGCTATTTGGAGGCAAAATTCGCGAAGATCAGAAAATTCGGGAAAATACATGGAAAATTCTATTTTTCCAGAAGATGAAGATTGCTAGAAGGGGGAGTGGAAATGGGCCACAGGGGGGCCACACCACCCCCTGGCGCGGGCAGCCCTAGGCCGCGCCAGTAGATGGTGTGGCCACCCTGGCCCATTCTAGGCTCTCCCCTCTGGCGTATATTATCCCCTCGAAAACCTAATACCTGGGGAGCGACCATAGAAAGATTCCGCCGCCTCTGTGGGGCAGAAAACTATAGAGAGAGAAAGATCTCTCTGGCAGACATAATTCTGCCGGGGGAATTCCTTCCTGGAGAGGGGAGATCGTCGCCATCAACACCACCATTAAGCTGGACTTCATCGGGATCATCATCATCACCATCATCATCTCCACCAGCACCATCATCACCACTCCATACCACTGTAACAATTGGGTTGAATCTTGCATAGTTCTTAGGGGAAACTTTCCCGGTGTTGATTACTACTATTGAGTGAACCATTGAATTATCGTTTAGGTTCAGATTGTTACATATCATTATATCATCTCTTATCTTGATCCATATGATGTCTTGTGAGTAGTTCGTTTAGTTCTTGAGGACATGGGAGAAGTCATGTTGTTAGTAGTGGAATTGTGTTAAGAAAGATTCAATAGTTTGATATTTAAGTTGTGGTGTATTTCTTCTAGTGGTGTCATGTGAACGTCGACTACATGACACTTCACCTATATGGGCCTAGGGGAATGCATTGTGTATTTGGCTACTAATCGTAGGGGTTGCTGGAGTGACAGAAACCTGAACCCCCATTAGGAAACCTTTGCAGAAGGGACGTCAGGGTCTTAGAGTTTAAAGCTATGGTTAGGTTTCTACCTTAATTACTTTCTTGTACTTGCGGATTCTTGCAAGGGGTATAATCAAGTATGTATTAGTCCTAGGAAGCTCGGTACATTACCATAGGTTCACCCACATAACACTTAGCAAACTAAATAAGATTAATCAACTATATGAAGAGAAAACACTTGACGATATTCCCGTGTGTCCTCGAGAATGTTTGGTCATCTTAAGTAATACAACCGGCTTGTCCTTTGCTAAAGAAAGGATTGGGACACTTGCTGCATTAATTATTATTGTCTTTTATTTACTCGTACTTTATTTACCTGCATTATCAAAAACCCCTAAAAATCCGTTTGCTAAGTATTTACAGAGAATTCCTGCTCCAAGCCACTCGTCAACACCTTCTGCTCCTTGTTGGGTTCGAAACTCTTACTTATCGAAAGTACTGCGATACACCCCCTATACTTGTGGGTCATCAAGACTATTTGCTGGCACTATTGCCGGGGAGTGAAGCGCTATTAGAGAGTGGAACTGGTAAAGGAAACTTCTACTTTGAGTATTGTTTACTTCTGTTAGTTGCTTTATTTCCATATGGATAATTCGGTGAGTTTCTTATTTCGTAATGCTACTACCCCTGCTAAGGTAGTAGATGAACCACCACCTGCTGAGAATGATACTTTTAAAATACCTACAAGAATTATTGATCGTGTTATGGATAACTATTATGTTGGAGATGGAACTATCCATCCTGGTGATCATTTGCTCTTTATACACGAATTATGCGGGTTGTTCAAGTGTGTAGGTATTACAACAGATCAAATCAGGAAGAAGTTATTGTCATTATCACTAAAACGAAGAGCTGAGGAATGGTATAAGCTGCTGAAGAATGGCCAATCTCTTGAATGGGAGGAAATAGTGCCTCTCTTTTATTCAAAATTTTATCCTCCTAGTGAGATTCATAAAGATCGGAATTAAATATACAACTTTTGGCCTCTTGATGGAGAGAGTACAGCTCAAGCTTGGGGGAGATTGAAGTTACTAATGCTCAAATGTCCCATTCATGAGCTCCCCAACAATATTATTATCAATAACTTTTATGCAAAGCTCTCTGTTCATGATAAGGATTTATTGGATGCCTCTTGTGCTGGATCATTCACTCGCATGGAAGAAGAAGCTAAATGGGATCTTCTATACCGTATTCAAGACAATGCTAAAGCATGGGAGAATGATAAAGGAAGAAAGTCAGGTATAAATTATGATTATAAATGTATTGAATCTTTTATGGGAACAGATGACTTTCAAAACATTAAAAATGCTTAGGTTTAGACTCTCAAGCTATTGCAACTTATTTTAAGGCTTTTGCTTCCTATATTAAAAATCCTAAAAAGAAATGGAATAAGTATCACGAGCCATATAAAGATATTGCTAATTGTGTTCCTGCAAGAAATACTGAAGTTTATACTGCTAATCATGTTTTACCTGAACCTTACATTGAGAAAATACCTTTCCCAGTTAAAGTAAAGGAACATTCTATGATAGCTAGTATGGTTAATGAAAGTACGAATAAAGCTGTTGAACCTGATGAACAAGTGGATGCTGAACCTATAATAGCAAATGTGAAAGACTTTTTCACTAAATATATAGAAGAGGGACACACTATCCTTTGTAAGGATATCCCTAATATTGTTTCACAAAGTAGTGTTATGAGAGCTAGTGTCCCTGTGTTTTCTGTTAGGATAAGTGATCATTGCTACAATGGTTCTTATGATAGTTATATCATTAATTTTATGCATGATACTAAAAGTTATTATGAGAGAGGGAAGACTGTTCTTATGCATCTCAATAATATCAAGTTTCCTCGTTTTATGCTAAAAGTTTTTATGTTGCACTTCTTTTGCCTTCCTATGCTAGTAGCCTCTGGTTTCAACAACTTGTTTTCTTACAAAATTCCGTTGCATAGGAAGTGGGTTAGACTTAAACATGTGTATTTTTGCTCCTTGATGCTCTCTTTTACTTCAATTCATATTCTTATGTGAGCATCATTAAAATTATCATGCCCATCTTAATGGCTATAAAGAAAGAGCTTTTTGGGAGATAACCCAATTTAGTTGTGCTTTTAGTTGTTTTGGTTTATTTGAGTCTTGGAAGTTATTACTCCGGTAGTAACCTCTACTTATCCTTTTTGTTTGGTTTTTGTGTCAACATCAACCTCTAATGAGAGAGAAGTAAGATTTGGGGAAGTTGCTGTCCCGAAACAGATTTTTGTGCTTCACCATAAAAATTCGTGAGAGATCTCTGTACGTCGGATTGAGCTGTAATTTGTTATGCTTCTGACCTAGGTTGTTATTTAACTTTCGTTAGTTTTGCACTTTTTGATTTGAGCAATACAAGATTTTCGAAAAAATTGATCTTTAACTGCTGGTCTGTTTTGACAGATTTGTGTCACTCTTGCATTAGCCTCTTAAGTCGATTTCCTTTTTGAATTATTTTTGGGTTTTCGGAAGGAGTTGCTACAGTAGCTTATATTTTGATGGATTTCAGTTGAAATTGGACTTAAAAGGTATATTTCCTCGCTTACACTAATGTTGCTAATGAGAATTGGGTAAAGTTTTGTGAAAGGTTATTGGAGAAAATGGTGTAATAAGAAAGTGAAAGGTTTCATGACTCGAGCAACATGTGTATGAAGATGAAGATATTGACGTTATTCAAGTGGTGACTCTGTAAGAATCTACTAAATACCAAGTTCAGAGACCTGCAGAGTCCGTTTTCGATTAGGTAATAGTTGTCGTAAGAAAAGTTCCACGAAAATTCTGTCCAATTATATTTTTGTAGTTTTTATTCAACAAGGAAAGCAACAAAGCGAAAGAGGAACAGAAACGGAGCCAGGGTGGCTCACACCACCCCCTGGCGCGCCCCCTGGACGCGCCAGGAGGTGGTGTGGCCACCTCGGCCTCCGTCTCCGACCCGTTTTTCTCCCAGTACCTTCCTTATGTTGTAAATATTCGTAATATATAATCCCCCGGATCCCCCGAGGTTCATATATCTTGTTCTCGTCGTGTTTTCACAGTTCAGATGTCATTTCGGGGTTTGTTTTTGGAGGATTATGAGCTGCGGCGCCGGCGCGAGCTCCATCGCGACTTAGAGCAGAAGACCTTCGTAGGATGGGTGGAAGAAGAAAGGATCACAGCTAGGCATGGAGATATGGATCGGAGCATCAATGAGGAAGTGAAGGGCATGTAGGCAGGCATAAAAGGACAAGGGCTGATACCTCCAATTCTAAACCTCAGTTCCTGCCCTACAGCGATGGAAGCTCTACGGGCCACTGATGAGTTTTGCGATAAGTACCGAGTCCTGAGGAGAAAGGTGGACATACTGCAAGAAGAGAATAACATGCTCCACAAGATCCTGGAAGATCATCTCACTTTGATCGAGAGACCACCACCACCGAAGGAGTAATTCGTCATCAGGTTTTGGCATCCCCTTGGTTTGTTCCAAGCTTGGGGGAGTGCCGCGGTATCACATCACTATCTTCTATCTTTTTACCTTTTTAGTAGATTCATATCATGAATAGAGAAGTTATCATGTAGGATGGTTTGCATTATGGAAGTGTCCCCCCTCTCGTTAGATATCTATGTATCCCTTGGTGTGAGTTGCCGTTATGGATTATTAATGAGAAGTTCTATCATTTACTCGTTTGCATATCTTATATTAGTTTTCCATTCATGTTTATGATTCATCTTGTTGTTAGTATTGGTATCACTTTGGGATCATTGAGTAAATTTAGTTGGTTTTGGCAAACCTGGCTTGGTCAGTAGCAACATTATTTTGAGAATTGGATGAAAAGATAAAAGTACTCTTAAATAAATATAATTTCATCATCTTTCTTTCTTGATTTGCTCATAAGTTTAGTATTCTCTAGTTAAGATATTTTGTGCTTCCAAGGAAGATTGCATGTTTGTTTTTATCACTTGTATGTTTATTTGTTTCCTTCAACTCTTATGCTTGCTACCTAGCCTTGCTAGCCAAAAACCTGTACTGAGAGGGAATGCTTCTCGTGCATCCAATCCTTAAACCAAAACCTATGCCATTTGTGTCCACCATACCTACCTACTAGCACTATTGCTATTCCATGTAAATTCATGTTTCTATCTACCTTCTGAATTAAACTTGTTATGTGAAAATTAGTGATTAAAGCTCTCACGAAATTGATGGCACACTTTACTTTCTTGCACTTAATAAACTTGAACCATTGTGCCCATCTATGTTGCATATATGCTTGCGCTTTGTAAGTTGTGAATTAGCAGAACCATGTTGTCATGGGGAACACTTTCAACATTGCACTTGTACATTGTACCTAGTTGATATCATGCTCTTTTGTTTATGGATGTCGTCGGTGTGAAATTAAAGGGGAGCTTGTAAGTCCATGGAGTTATGTATGTGTGTTAGAGAAACACCTGGGCCACCGGTCTAATCCATGCCTAATCATGGTGGAAACCTGCAGTGTAACCATAATGAGCAATCTATGAAGCATTCTTCTTATAAAAAAGAGATAGAGATTGAGAAAAAAAAGAGAAAAAAGTATTGAGAAAAGAGGAAAGAGAGAAAAAAACACCATTTTCCCATGGTAAATAAGAAGATTGCTGAGATGCTCGTTGTCTGCTTACCTTGTCATTTTGATATGGGGATTCTTTCGTATCATCGGGCAAGGGCTACCCCGTTGGCGGTTCTCTATGATACACATGTACTTACTATGACAAGAACTTACCAGTAACTAAACTTGAGTAGCATGAGGAGCGGCCCCCATATTCAAGGGACATGATATTTTCAACTTACAACTTGTCAAGCATATCCTCATATTTGATCACTTTAACCTTAATCACCTAAAGATGCCTATGATTGGGGCAATGAGAGCGGAAAGCTAATAAGTAACATAATTTTTGGAAGCTCTTTATGAAACTTGAAATCCTTGCTTCCCTCTGCGGAGGGCCTATCTTTTACTTTTCCGTTGAGTTAGTAAACCTATTCCCTTCTATCTTAGCAAGTATTTTGAGTTGTTGTGTTTCATTCATTCATATGATGATTTATTCAATCATGTTTCTTATGTTCCTTTTTTTACACATTGCTTTTATCTTAGTGAATACTACGTTGAAAGCTATCATTGAAAACCCTTTATGTGTGAACTCCTGCAAATTGTCAACTATTCTTCGACCAAGAGCTAAGTTTGCCATTACCAATTGTTATTTACTTTATGTATCTTTATGGTGTTTCCTTTACTTATTGCAAGTTAAGTTATATAATAGTGAGTTGTCTTCTATTATGATTTGTGTATTGATGAATGTGATGCTTCTTGTTCGCATTCTTTTATCGACTCTTCACTCCATAAACCTGAGGTCATGTTTATTGAGCTCAGTTTTCGCTTGGGGACAAGTGAAGTCTAAGCTTGGGGGGAGTTGATACGTCCATTTTTCATCACTATTCTATATCATAATTTACTATTATTCATTGATATATTTCATATTAAGAGATGATACTTATGTTACTTCATCTGTTTTTGCATGGTTGATGACTTTTGGAGCATGGACCGCTGCAGTCAGGATTCTGATGGAAAAGGTGCTGTTTGGAGGAAAAATTCGTGAAGATCAGAAAATTCGGGAAAATACATGGAAAATTCTATTTTTCCGAAGGCGAGATTGCGGAAGGGGAGTGGAGATGGGCCACAGGTCCCACCACCTGAGTGCTGCGACCCTAGGCTGCGCCAGCAGGTGGTGTGGCCACCCTGGCCCACTCTAGGCTCTCCCCTCTGGCGTATATTATCCCCTCGAAACCCTAATACATGGGGAGCGATCACAAAAAGATTCCTCCACCTCTACGGGGCGGAAAACTACATAGAGAGAAAGATCTCTCCGGCAGACAGAATTCTGTAGGGAAATTCCTTCCCGGAGAGGGGAGATCGTTGCCATCAACACCACCATCAAGCTGGACTTTATCGGGATCATCATCATCATCACCACCATCATTATCTCCACCAACACCATCATTAATACTCCATACTGCTGTACCAATTGGGTTGAATCTTGCATAGTCTTAGTGGAAACTTTCCCGGTGTTGATTTCTCCTTGTACTTGATGCTATTGAGTGAACCATTGAATTGTCCTTTATGTTCAGATTGTTACATATTATTATATCATCTCTGATATTGATCCATATGATGTCTTGTGAGTAGTTCGTTTAGTTCTTGAGGACATGGGAGAAGTCATGTTGTTAGTAGTAGAATTGTGTTGAGAAAGATCCAATAGTTTGATATTTAAGTTGTGGTGTATTTCTTCTACTGGTGTCATGTGAACATCGACTACATGACACTTCACCTATATGGGCCTAGGGGAATGCTTGTGTATTTGGCTACTAATCGTAGGGGTTGCCGGAGTGACAGAAACCTGAACCCCTGTTAGGAAACCTTTGCACAAGGGACGTCAGGGTCTTAGAGTTTAAAGTTGTGGTTAGGTTTATACCTTAATTACTTTCTTGTACTTGCGGATGCTTGCAAGTGGTATAATCACAAGTATGTATTAGTCCTAGGAAGGTCGGTACATTAGCACAGGTTCACCCACACAACACTTAGCAAATTAAATAAGATTAATCAACTGTATGAAGCGAAAGCACTTGATGATATTCCCGTGTGTCCTCAAGAACGTTTGGTCATCTTAAGTAATACAACCGGCTTGTCCTTTGCTAAAGAAAGGATGGGCCACTTGCTGCATTTATTATTATTGTCTTTTATTTACTCGTACTTTAT
Source organism: Avena insularis (assembly GCA_023614405.1). NCBI lineage: Eukaryota > Viridiplantae > Streptophyta > Magnoliopsida > Poales > Poaceae > Avena > Avena insularis. The sequence goes on along the minus strand of CM042692.1, from coordinate 302,329,931 downwards.
TTACCTGCATTATCAAAAACCCCTAAAAAATCTGTTTGCTAAGTATTTACAGAGAATTCCTGCTCCAAGCCACTCGTCAACACATTCTGCTCCTCGTTGGGTTCGACACTCTTACTTACCGAAAATACTGCGATACACCCCCTATACTTGTGGGTCATCAACCACCTACCAGGATCATTCTCCTCATCGTCCTCAACAAACCCATGTGTCAGGTACGCGTGGTGACAGGATAAGGATAGGACCTTCAAATGGAAAGGAATTGTAACATGGAAATAATATTGATATTTATCTAATATTGTAGAAGTTGATATAAAGTACTATTTTAAAAAATCTTGATTATACTTAAGATGTTTGATTGCGTAAAAAAATGCCAACCTTGGGAGATGCTATGGAAATTCTAATTCTTTTCGAAATAGGGATATGCTATGGAAATTCTCCTAGAGACACGGTTTGATTCATGGGATCAAATGAAATAGGAAATAATCCTATAGGATCTTGAATGTAAAGTTCATAGGGAAAAAAGCAAGGTTGGATCCTACAAGATTTTTGTGTCTTATATACCAAAGGAAAACCAACAAGGATTATTTCTAGGAGGTTTAATATCTTATCTTATCTTATCTTATCTTACCACTATGTAGTGCTTGAATAACTTTGACTATTCACTATTGGATCAGGACTTGCGAATCCCAACATTGCCAGTAGTTGGATCTTCTTTTCCATTCTAGCATCTACTTGAAGATTCTATTGATAGTCTTTAACAATGAACGCTATGCACAATCCTCAAAACACACTTCTCCATCATTCTAGAATCTTCTCCTTCATTTCTCAAGGCCATGTTAACAAAATTTACAAGTACTAGTACCTAATAAACGTTGAATTCTACATGATAGAAAATACAAGAACTAAATATGCGCCCATACTTTATAGATGTCGATCAAATTTCTAATTTTTTGAGATTTACCTAGTATTATAATTCTATATAGTTATGACATGTCATATGTCTAGTATCTGAGTCTCAGGTAAATACTACTAGTAGATACCATATTTTCCATGGATGTACTAGTACTAGGAGACAAGGCAATACTATCAGCAGAACTCAATCCTATGAATCAAATTACTTAGTAAGGATTGCATTCCTCCGAAATTCCTAGGGAATTCGTACGAATCAAAGAGGCTAAAATTCCTATTAACCAAAGAAACTTTAGAAAAAATAACTTACATTGATTCAGGAATAATATTTGGGTCTCACATAAGTACTTACTACTAGTAGATACCATATTTTCAATGGGATGTCCTAGGAGACGAAGCAATACTATTAGCAGAACTCAATCATATGAAACAAACTACTTATATGTAAGAAAACCTCCTAAAGATTGCATTCCTTTGAAATTCCTAGGGAATTCCTTCGAATCAAAGAAACTAAAATTTTAATGGAATTCCTACTAACCAATGAAAGTTCAGAAAAAATAGCTTGCATCGATTTAGGAACAAAGCTAATAAAATACGTAGGGAGGATAATTTACCAAGTTCCAGACACTTCCATGCATAAACACAACCGTTCTCGGTCACGGCGAACACACGATCGTGTTGGATAATAGCATCGCAGTATCTGAAGTATCCCTGGAACTCGTTCACACAAACTGACCATCCATGACTATCATTCTCGTTGATGACAACAATCTTGTATTCGAAAATGGCGACCAGAGAGAAATCTTTGTATCACCTAGCAGCTGTCGGAACTTGGCAAATGACTATCTTCTACAGTTTAGTACGTCGACCTTCATCAACATCATCCTGAAATGTAAGTGCAGAACCTTCGGTCGGTTCAAACCCCAATACTTACGGAATAACAATCTTGCGACGAGTGTACATGTTGAAAAGGTCCCACATGAAATCGGGCCCAACTGCGACGATCCAATCTCCATTGTCGCCTGCTCGCTGCTCATCAAAACCATTTGGCATCACAGCATCAGAGGAGAAGCTGTCCAGCAGCGTCAGCTTGCACGGGTTGCCCGCCACTTTGAAGAAGTCTTTGGATTCCCATGGTCTCACCGTCGGGTGAGAATGAAGAACACATGGGAGGCCAAACGGATGAGAAGAAGGCGTAGTTCCGCTCTCTTTGCTGATTGAAAGTGTGAGTTTCCAACTATCAGGAAATAAAATTCTCAGTTTTTCGAGTGATGATGACATGGTTCTTTTCCGTAAAGAAAGCTCAAAGAATATGGATCTCAATTCCATAAGCCAAGCTTCTAGACATATTTAGTGGACCAACGTGTTTTACTTACGATTCCCATATGTTTTTTGAGTTTTCAAACTCCCTGGCTAATTAACTCCTCCCACTTGAATGACTACATGTCGATTTATCAAACTTAGGTCAAACTTGAACTATAACTAAATTGTAGGTTGCTCTGAAAGTTTTACGAAAAAGCTTTTGGAGGTACCGTACCGATCAGGGGGTGTCACAATTAATATATGAGAAACAACCGAGAGTTTTGACAACAGGTTTGACTTCTTGCTAAGATGTTGCATCACATGACACTATTTAGCGAAATTGGGTCAAACTTGAGCTAAAAGTAAGCGCGATAGATTGCTGTTGAAATATATGACTTTTTAGAGAGGTAGATGCATGTATTTTCTTGTAGTAAACAGAGCCGTTGGTACGGTGTGATTTTAGAACTATATCAAGAAAAGAAGATTCAATTATTCTCAATTTTCCGAGTGATGATGAGCGAGGTTGTTCTTTTCCATAAAGAAATGTCCGAAGAATAATATTGTATATGAATGACAGAAGCCAAGTTTATCGACATATATAGTGGACCAACTAGTTGTACCAACGACTCCCATGTTTTATTTATGAGTTTTCAAACTTCCTAGCTAACTCTGCCCATTTAACCGGATGAATTTATGTCGATTTATTGAAATTAAGTCAAATTTGAAACTACAAGTAAATTGTAGGTTGCTTTGAAAGTTTTACGAAAAATCTTTTAGAGGTACCCATCAAGGGGTCACAATTAATATATCATAAAACACCGAGAGTTTTGACAATATGTGCAAATTCTTGCTAAGATTTTGTGTCTTGACAGTTTAATGAAATTAGGTCAAACTTGATCTTCAACTAAGTGCGATACCATTCCAAATTTACCGTACAACCACACTACCTGAATTGGGTAAGGCTTAGCCGGAAAATTATATGCATTAGTATTAGTTCCCTCGCGGGAGAGGTTTGAGCTGAGGCTACCTCTGAATGTTGTCCACCTATGCAGTGCCCAAGATGACTGATGGTCATGGTTGGGAGGCCATGCTCATAGGAGAGGTGCTTATACTAGGGTGTGTAAAGGAAAGGTTATGTTTGATTATCTGCATACTAAGTATGATGATTCAGGGTTATCCTTGAAAGATGTATCGAATCTTGTGGTGAAAGTGTACCACCTCTGCAGAGTGTCAAACTATTCGAATAGCCGCGTCCGCGGTTATGGACAGTTAGAATGGCCATACTGTTTTGTTGTTAGATGTTTTCAAAACAACTTATGAATGAATGATGAATCTTGACTTGACCACAACAGGGTTGTGTTTATGATAATAGCTTCCCAACTTAAGTGATTCTAGAACTTTATTTTATCTTTCTTTGCTTCTGAACTCAGCTTAGGTTTCAAACTTAACTTTATAGTTAAACTTAGATTTAGCACTTTAACTTAGAATTATACTACTTGTTAGTGGTAGTTTGCGAGTACTTAAAGAGTACTCATGGCTTTTGTCCCTGGCTATTCTCATGGCCAGACTATGAAGGAGACTACCAAGATGATGGCCAGCAGGACGGCTATGATAACTAGGACTATCTGCCTTCGTCAGCATTGCCTGTGCCCCTGAAGATGGACCCCACCGCTACGCTTTATATTTATTCCGCTGCTTGTTGTATTAAGACTGGATCATGAGATCCTTATTTGTGTAAGACCTTATGTATGGTTTGTAATGGATGATGTACTGTGATATCCAATCCGTTATGTCTCACAAAAATGGTAATCCTAGGATTGCGAGGTATGGCATAACGGGCATCTGGGATTAAAAATCCGGGTGTTGACAAGTTGGTATCAGAGCCATCCTGACCATAGGAGACCCTAGTTAGAATGGACGTCCGAACAAAAACTTAGTTTCAAAACCAAAGTGAGTATTTACGAAAAACTATCTCCTTTCTTATCCTTGGGAATTCATTCTTTCTCAAAAATTCATGTTCCTCAAAATTCTTACATTATTACTTAAAATTTGACACACTTGATCACTTCACTAATTTCCTCATCCTTAATTCTTGTAGATGGAGACTCAGTTCAGCAAGTTTTACCAGTTGGGAAACGGAGGTCAGCGGATCTTCGAGAGGGATCTGGATTCACTGTGGGAATTATTGGGACGCCCACATCCGGAGTTTCTTGGAGCTCAACTTCCAGGACCCCCAGGAGGAGACCTACAGTGGCTAGTCACCGCTGATCTTAGAGGAAGCATCGAAGCACCAACTTTCAGGAGAATTCAGTTCTCCGTGAGAGAGAACAACTGGCTAGATGGATTAGCCAGGGCAATGCATGAAGCTCTCACACGTCTATGTGCTCTCAGCGTCAACAAAATCCAAGGAACCCGTTTTGCTCATTATGCAAGACATGACTTCATGGGAATGCCGATGGAGATGCCAAGTAACCCAGAGTTGAGGCGTCAAGTGGAGAATCTTGACTTCTTGCTGCACGACAGACAGCAGGAACTGGACAATGCCAGGGAGTTAGCCAACCAAAACCGTGTCGTTGCCGATCAGAAGGCCCAGACTTTCGCACTGCTTGTCTAGGACCGCCAGTCTCTTCGCCGCCAGCGTGCAAAGAAGGATCGCACCATCGCCCGTCTTTGCAAGAAGGTGGCCGACCTCGAGAAGACCGTCAAGGAACAGGAAGCTCTGCTTGCCGCCAAGGAAGAAGAAGATGAGGGTGAAGACATCCAGGGAGACATGGATTCTTACCTCAGCAATGATGATGATTTTCTGGAGGAGGATGCCGTGGACTTCTACACTGACGATGAGGACTCTGACTTCATCGACGATGAGTAGATGCACTAAAGCACTGTCGTAGCATGAGATGTATCGGTCTCACTGTATCGTAGCTTGCAGAATGGTTCTTCAAACCATCTATTTTCCTTTGTTTGTTGTGGTGTGTGTTGTATCGTGTGTTTGTTTGCATGAATGAAATGGAGTTAGTTGAAAAACCTGAGTCTAACTCAAAGTTTTAGCTTTGAAACCAGAACCATGAACCTTAGAATTTCCCTCTTACCCCTTTATCTACCTCAATCTTCAGATGACTCGTGGAAACCAAGGAGGGAGCAGCTCGTCGCAGGACCCAATGCTGCAGATCTTGCAGAATCTCACCGCTGACCGTGAAGCAAGTAGGGCAGAATGTCAAGCCAACTTAGCAACACTACAGCAGATCGCCCAGATGGCTCTCAACAACTAAGGGCATGGAAATCAGGATCACCATGGATCCAAACTCAAAAAATTTCAGAATACCAATCCCCCAATCTTCAACCAATCTGAAAATCCATTAGATGCTGATGACTGGTTACAGACAATGGAAAACAACCTAGAAGTTGCAGGAGTTGATGAAAACGAGAAAGTTCTCTTCGCCACCCACTATCTGGTGGGAGATGCAAGAGCTTGGTGGAATAGTATCCGCAATATGAACCATGGTCAAGTTATGACATGGGAAGCATTCAAAGTCAAGTTCAGCCGCACCCACGTGCCACAGGGTCTAGTCAACCGAATGAGAGCTGAATTCCGCGAATTGAAGCAAGGAAGAATGACTGTGGTGGAGTACCGTGACAGATTCCTATCACTTGCTAGATATGCACCTGATGAGATCAACACGGAGGCCAAGAAGAAGGAGAGATTCCTGAACGGACTGCATGATGAGATGCAGATTGTCCTCGTCAACATCCGTTTTCAGGATCTCAAAAAGCTAGTCGACTCTGCCATTTAGAAGGAAGGGAAGATTAATCAGGCAAAAGACAACCACAAACGTCGTATGATGCAGCAATCAGGATCCAGTAGTCACCAGAAGTACCGTCCCAACCTCTCACCCGGATATGCACCAAGGAACAATCGACCTCCAATGTCTCATCCAAGCTACCCCAGCCGTAGCGGAGGCAATGTGAGGTCCGGAGGAAACCATCACAACTCCGGCAACGCCAACAATTTCAACCGTGCACCTCCCAAGAGCAACAACAACAACAACAACAACAACACTGCACCCAGAACTGGCAGCAATGCTATGCCTGTCGCAGCAAAGGACAAGTCCCAGATCACCTGTTTCGAGTGTGGAGTGAAGGGTCACTACTCCAATGAGTGTCCCAAGAAGACTGCCGCCAATGCCACTATGAATGCCCCAACTCAACAGCAGCATCGTGTTCAACCAGGAAGAAGGTTTGCCCCAGGGAACCCTCACAACCGCAACGGTCGTCTCTTCCACATGAACACAGAAGAAGCCCAAGAAGCGCCAGATGTAGTGCTGGGTATGTTTTCTGTCAACTCAATTTTAGCAAGAGTATTGTTTGATTCAGGAGCATCGCATTCATTTGTCACCGAAGAATTTGCAGGCACTAGTAAGATTCACCCAACCAACCTAAAGCATGTCATGATAGTTCAAATCCCTGGATCAACTACAAAAGCTAGAAAAATTTGCAAAGCGGTACCTATCAGAATACATGGGATAGATTTTTATGCCAACCTAATAGTACATGGAACCAAAGGATTGGAAGTAGTACTAGGTATGGACTGGATGTCAAGGCATAAAGGACTGATAGACTGTGCTAAGAAAGCCATCACCATGACCAGTGGTTCTGGAGTAACAGTAGAACATATCTCTGAAACCTTACCCCGTCAATTCAAGTGCAACAAGAGTCTACCCCTACCCACCATAGACCAAGTAAGAGTAATCTGTGAATACCCCGACGTATTCCCAGATGAATTGCTAGGTATGCCCCCGGATAGGGATATTGAGTTCATTATCGAACTAATCCCTGGAACCGGACCCATAGCCCAGAAACCCTATAGCATGAACCCTTCAGAGTTAGTTGAGTTGAGGAAGCAGTTAGATGCCATGTTAGCAACAGGCTTGATTCAACCAAGCGCATCGCCATGGAGATCACCAGTGTTATTCGTCGACAAGAAAGATGGAGGAAATCGTCTGTGTACAGATTACAGAAAGTTGAATGATGTCACCATTAAGAACAAGTACCCCTTGCCAAAGATAGAGGATCTATTTGATCAATTGACTAGAGCCTAGGTATTCTCAAAGATTGATCTTAGGACTAGTTATCACCAACTTAAGATTCGTGCAACGGATATTTCGAAGACCGCCTTTACTACTCGCTATGGTTTATACGAGTATACGGTTATGTCTTTTGGATTAACCAATGCCCCTGCTTATTTCATGAATCTCATGAATAAGATCTTTATGAATTTTCTAGATAAGTTTGTAGTTGTGTTTATCGACGACATCCTTATCTACTCCAAGTCAGAAGAAGAGCACGAGCAACATCTGCGAATCATCCTAGAAACCCTGAGAGAGCATCAGTTATATGCCAAGTTCAGCAAGTGTGAGTTTTGGCTGAAAGAAGTAGGATTCCTAGGACATATTGTGTCTGCCGGAGGAGTCTCTGTGGATCCTGCCAAGATCAAAGATGTCGAAGAATGGGAAGCCCCAACCACTCAAACCCAAGTCTGTGCATTTCTCGGATTAGCGGGATACTACCACAAGTTCGTCGAAGGATTCTCGAGCATCGCCAGACCCATGACCCAATTGTTGAAGAAGGATAAGAAGTTTGAATGGACTGACAAGTGTGAAGCCAGTTTCTAGGAGCTAAAGAAGAGATTGATATCAGCCTCAATATTGATCATGCTAGATATCAAGAAGCCATTTGATGTATATTGTGATGCATCCAAGATTGGTCTCGGATGTGTATTGATGCAAGAAGGCAAAGTCATCGCTTATCTGTCTCGACAGCTGAAGCAGCATGAGCAGAACTATCCGACCCATGATCTTGAATTAGCAGCCGTAGTGCTGGCATTAAAGACATGGTGTCATTATCTGATGGGTAATCGCTGTGAGATTTACTCGGATCACAAAAGCTTGAAGTATATTTTCACTCAGAAGGAGCTAAATATGAGGCAAAGGAGATGGATAGAGTTAATCAAGGATTATGACCTTGATATTCACTATCACCCCGACAAAGTCAATGTGATAGCGGATGCTCTTAGCAGATTGCCGTGTAGGCTAAACACCATGATCAAGGAGAAGCAGCCAAGTTTGTATGAGGAGTTGGAGCAGTTCAGGACTGAATTAGTTAGCAAAGGATTCTTAGCTAGCATTGAACTTCAACCCACTTTGATTAGCCAAATCAAGGAAGCCCAGAAGGGGAATGAAAGTATCGACGGAATCAAACATCGTATTGGTACAGGAAAGGTACCTAGATTCACTGAAGACGAAGAAGGAGTACTATGGTACAAACGATGTATCTGTGTGCCAGCAGATTCGGAGCTGAAGCAAGTTATCATGAAGGAAGCTCATGATACTCTTTATTCTATCCACCCCGGAGGAATGAAGATGTATCAGGATTTGATAGAGCAATTTTGGTGGCACAAGATGAAGAGAGAAATCGGAAGCTACATCGCCAAGTGTGATATCTATCAAAGAGTAAAAGCAGAGCATCAGAGCCCTGTAGGACTGTTGTAACCATTGTAGATTCCGGAATGGATATGGGATTCCATCAGAATGGACTGTTTGCCTACTTCTAGTAGGGGAAATGACTCAATCTGGGTCATCGTGGATAGATTGTCCAAGGCAGCCCACTTCATACCTGTCAAGACTACCTACCAGAGTGCGAAGCTAGCAGAACTGTACATTGCTAGGATTGTTAGTCTGCATGGAACCCTCAAGACCATAGTATCAGATCGAGGAACCCAGTTTACCTCGAGATTTTGGCAGAAAGTTCAGGAAGGATTGGAAACCAAGTTGAATTTCAGCACCGCGTATCACCCGCAAACAGATGGACAGATGGAGAGAGTCAACCAGATCTTAGAGGATATGCTTAGAGTTTGTGTGTTGTAATATGGATCAAAATGGGAAGACTGCCTGCCTTTTGCAGAATTCTCATATAACAACAGTTATCAAGCTAGTTTGAAAATGGCACCATTTGAGTTCCTATACAGAAGAAAGTGTCGTACCCCTTTGAATTGGTCACAAGTAGGCGAGAGCCAAATCTTTGGACCCGACATTCTCCGAGAAGCCGAAGAGAAAGTTCACAAAGTCCATGAACACCTCAAGACCGCCTAGTCCAGACAAAAGAGTTATGCCAACAAAAGAAGGAGAGACCTGACCTTCAATGTCGGAGATTTTGTATATCTCAAGGTTTCACCATTGAAGGGAACCCAACATTTTAGTCTGAAAGGAAAGTTAGCCCGCAGATATATCGGGCCCTTCAAGATTCTGAACCGTCGGGGAGAAGTATCGTATCAACTAGAACTTCCTGAAGAGATGTCAGCCATCCACAATGTGTTCCATATCTCGTTATTTCGCAAATGCTTGGAAGTGCCCGAGAATACTGAAGTTTTCAAGAACATCGATCACAGAGCTGTAGAGATCAACAATGACTTGACCTATCGGGAAGTGCCCATCCGTATCTTAGAAGAAGCCTACAAAACCACCAGGACCAGGAATATCAAGTTTCTCAAGATTCAGTGGAGCAACCATACCGAGGATGAAGCCACTTGGGAGCGCGAAGATTACATTAGGACAGAGTTCCTAGATCTCTTTAGTTCCTAGTTTTCTTTGTAAATCTCGGGACGAGATTTTGTTTAAGGGGGGAAGGTTTGTAACATCCCAAAACTTTAATCCAAGCTTATCAAGACCCAAATCCTCAAAATTAGGGTTAACAAAAACTTTTCCATTTAAAAATACGAAAGCATTCATGTATAGGTGCATTTGAATTAGGAGTTGATTTGAATTGCCATGGTTCTGTGATTCATTGCTTGTAAAATGTTTCTTAGGTGAAATAAACATCATCTAAATCATTCCCAAACTTTTCCCAAAGAAAAACAACTCAAAATGAATAAAAGGAGTAAATGGTCATTTTGGTCATTTTTATCCACTACACTACTTTGAGTGTTCCTAGCACTCATTTCCCAACAGAAATAACTCTGGATCTTTGCACCCCTTGCTAGTACACATAATGAGGTACCAAGGCCCACCTTGTGATCTGCTAAAAACATTCAAATACTTATTTTAAATGACAGTTTAAAATTGAATTCAATGCATATGCCTAGATCACCCTATTTCAAAAACCATCCAATTGAACTCCATTTTCAAAGCCCTTGCAACCAGAGACTACCTAGTACTAGTGGAGATCACTCAAAAAATTTGAACCCAAAATTCAAAAGTAAAGTTCATGCGGCCATTTCATCAAACACTTGATAGGCAGAATTCAAACAAAACAAATTTCACTATTTTAAATAGTGTTCTGGCCAAACTTGTCCCCCACATTGCCACCAAAATCTCTCCACTACTCCCCCTACCCCTCTCTAGCCCAGCCACACACTGTGCCACGACCAAATGGTCATGGCCATTAAGGCCGAGCCCCCATTTGGGCACCTCACCGGCCGCCAGCGCCATCCACCATGTCCTGGAGGTAGCCCGTGGTCCACCTCCACCGTCCAACCAGCCCTAGCCCAAGGACAGCGACCAGAACGGCCAGGAACCGCCACGCCCGGAGCCTGTCGACCATGCCGACGCCACCCGCAGAGCGTGCCCTGTACCCGCGTAGCCATACCTCGCCTAGCTCCAACCGCCCGTCTACACGATCCCCACTGGCCTAGCAAGCTAACGGATATGCCCAATCCCCTGACCGTGCCCCATAGTCGCTGACCGCCATAAAACTCGCCGTCAGCAGAGACTTAGTGCGCGCCGCGCTCTTCACTTTTCCCGACCGCAAACCACTGCACAAGCACCACCGTGACACTTGCCAGGGCACCGCCCACCGTCCTAGCGCACCGCCCACGCCTCTAGCTCGCTGTGCCGTTGTCACCGGCAAGCATCGCCCATGCTTCTCTGCCGCTCATCCGCACTTATAAAAGGAACCCTCCCCAGCACCAAAGACTCACACCATTCCAGTCCCCTCACCTCACTGGTCCTTCCCCACCTCTTGCCGGAGCCGCTCGAGCCTTGGTTCGCCAGAATTTCGCCGGAGGAGCCTGCTGTAGAGGAGGAGAAGGCGCCGTCGATTTCGTCCACCCCAGGAGCTGCCGAGACCACCCCTGAGCCCGCCGCCAATAGCACGTTCGATCACCCCAATCGCCTCCGTAGCTAGAGCCCTGGTATGCCCCCTGAGCACCCCCACCGAGCCGCTAGGGTTTGTCCTCGCCGGCGAACTGTTCGCCGGAGACGACACCTCTCAGTCGTAGATTCCCCTTCTAATCTAACGGCCCACATCGCCCCGTACCGCTTCGCGTGTAAAGAGCCGGACGGGTAAGGACCCATCAGCCATTCTACCTGCGTGCCTGGACTCCTTTGCTTGACCCGTTAAGCGTTCCCAGCGACGATCGTTGGTTTGAATTAGGATTTTTCTTTTTAGTTTAAACTTAGGTCTATCCCTTAGTTCAAAATTCAATTGAGAGAGATGTACAAATCCAAATGAAGTGATTCCAATTTTGTTGGAAAGCTACTGAAAAGATCTATCCAAGCCCGTTGGATTTAATTCATTTAGACATATAGATCTCTCCTAGTAAAAATAATAAAACAGAAGCATTTGCACCTTGCAACATTTTTATAAAATCAACCAAGTTAGCTTTTGAGTTAATTCCAACTCTCAAAAATCACATTTCATCATACCTATATGAATATGTAATAATATTAAGGTTTACATGCAGTGACTTTGGACTAGTACCAAAATAATGCTATATAGGCATTTCTAGTCACTTTAAATCATTAAATAATGAACTTAAACCAAAGTAATTTTGATCCAACCCTTAAATTACATCCCCACATGTTATAATATGTGGTGATGACATGTGTCCACATGATCCCATATTTTAAGTGGTGAATATTAAATCTTAGTTAATTTTTCAATGAGTAGAAAGTACTTTTCTAAAATAAAAAGGAGGAAACTATTGAATAAAACTTGTGATGCTTGTGATGAGAATAGATCATCAATTGTGTGTCTTAGAGTACTAAATTAGACTAGTTAAGTATTGTTTGGTGATTGTGTACTCCGTATGTATTTATAGAAGATAGTACCGACCAAGCTTACGAGGAGGAGGAGTGCTACCAAGAAGAAGAAGAAAACTTCAAACACTGCACCAACCAAGGCAAGCTATTGTTAGCAAGCTAGAATTAAGCTAGATGAATGAGCAAAGATGCCTTAGGCATGGTCACACCACTTTGACTATTACTACCCTAAGTATTACCTTACAAGGTTTACTTCCTTTACTATACACAAAGCCCCTTATTTGTTTTGAAGGTAGCATAAAGAGTATAAAACTTGACCTATTTAGATAAGCTTTAGATGTCATTCTATGGCATGAGATTGAACCCATCATCTTTCCACCTTAGTGAACACTCTTAACTTAGTGGTTTAGAGTAGATCAAAACTTGGGTCACTTTAGATGGGAACAATTGGTGAAAATGAAGTATGAAAACCTTGGAATGATGAGTCATTCTATTGAGATGTTTTGACATGTGTTGAGAAACACAAATGGTTATGATGATGAAAATGTTGAGGCATGAGCCTTAGCCCTTTTATAAAACTGATGGTTGGATTTGGATGTGATACCGTTCCAAATTTACCGTACAACCACACTACCTGAATTCGGTAAGGCTTAGCCGGAAAATTATATGCATTAGTATTAGTTCCCTCGCGGGAGAGGTTTGAGATGAGGCTACCTCTGAATGTTGTCCACCTATGCAGTGCCCAAGATGACTGATGGTCATGGTTGGGAGGCCATGCTCATAGGAGAGGTGCTTATACTAGGGTGTGTAAAGGAAAGGTTATGTTTGATTATCTGCATACTAAGTATGATGATTTAGGGTTATCCTTGAAAGATATATCGAATCTTGTGGTGAAAGTGTACCACCTCTGCAGAGTGTCAAACTATTCGAATAGCCGCGTCCGCGGTTATGGATAGTTGGAATGGCCATACTGTTTCGTTGTTAGATGTTTTCAAAACAACTTATGAATGAATGATGAATCTTGACTTGACCACAACAGGGTTGTGTTTATGATAATAGCTTCCCAACTTAAGTGACTCTAGAACTTTATTTTATCTTTCTTTGCTTCTGAACTTAGCTTAGGTTTCAAACTTAACTTTATAGTTAACCTTAGATTTAGCACTTTAACTTAGAATTATACTACTTGTTAGTGGTAGTTTGCGAGTACTTAAAGAGTACTCATGGCTTTAGTCCCTGGCTATTCTCATGGCCAGACTATGAAGGAGACTACCAAGATGATGGCCAGCAGGACGGCTATGATAACTAGGACTATCTGCCTTCGTCAGTATTGCCTGTGCCCCTGAAGATGGACCCCACCGCTACGCTTTATATTTATTCCACTGCTTGTTGTATTAAGACTGGATCATGAGATCCTTATTGTTGTAAGACCTTATGTATGGTTTGTAATGGATGATGTACTATGATATCCAATCCGTTATGTCTCGCAAAAATGGTAATCCTGGGATTGCGAGGTATGGCATAACGGGCATCTGGGATTAAAAATCCGGGTGTTGACACAAGGATCAGCTAGCAACACCTTTGGGGTGTTTCCTTGGTCCTACTTAATTCATAACCTTGGTTTCGTACTGAGGGAAAACTTGTTGTTGTGCTCATCATACCTTCCTCTTGGGGTTCCCCAACGAGCTCGATATATTTTGGGCCATCAGAGGTACCCATCGAGTGGTTAATTAATATATCAGAAACCATAGAGAGTTTTGATGAGTAGTTCAATTTCTAGCTAATATTTTGCATCATGAAAATTTTGAACACCTTTTGAAAACAATCACATGAAATAGGGACAAAGGGGAAATGATATTTCTATTCTCTATGGGAAACCCACAATCTTGAGGTGCACCTTAGGCTTAAAGATAACTTTATTTTTTCCACTATGTATAAGGTGAACCTTAGCGGATGCCACATAGTAGGCCATATTAAGGTGCGCTTTTTTACACAATGCGGGAGTAGTATATTTCTTTGCTTAGACATATGGTCACCTCTGTCCACGCGATGTACATGCTGAGAGAATAAAACGTTGGCAGGGGAAGAGGGCAGCAGCGAAGAGAAGTTGAAGGAGGTTCCATGTCAGAGAAAAGTTATGATGGGTTTCTGAGACGAGGTACTCCTGCAGCCTTACAGTGTACTACACTATGCTAGTACTACTAAATTTCAGGACCTATGCACGCAAAAAAATGTGTGTTTTCTCTCTCCTTTGCCGCCTCTCACCATCCATTCTCCCTGTCTCCTACCCTTTCCCCTCGTGCATCGGCTTGGCTGATCTCTCCCTCGTCCAAAGCGTGGTGCTTCGCACGTGTGCCTTTGTAGGGTGACTCTGTGTATCTGGTGTGTTCGGCAGCCGCGTTGGTGTGTAGTAGGGACAAGGAGTACATAGGAAGGAAACCACTTTGGTCCTTGGTGGCAAAAAAATTCAAAATTTTCTGATTTTCAAAATTTTCACTTGCTTCCCAAACATCGGGAGCGAAGGTTACTCAAAAGATCGGCCATTCACAGTAATTCTTATCTTATCTTTATCTTGTCTTATCTCTTAAAATACAATACCATACCACTAGTGTACGAATAACTTCGAACATTGACCGTTGGATCAAGACCGGCAAATCCAAACATTTCTAACCGTTGGATCTTCTTTTCCGTTCCAGCATCTACAAAGATTCTACTGATAGTCTTTAGCACGATGAATGCTAGTATGCGCAAACCTCAAAGCACACACTTCATTGCTTAGTTTCAGGGTCCTTGTGCTAACTTCATGGAATTGGGTGCAATTTTCATTTTTATGAGGTCCTTGATGTAACTTGTACTTCCACCGACCGTGTTAACTCTCAAGCACCTCGCTCCTACGAGACCTACCATAGTTAAAACAAAATGCAACCGCCCCAATTATCAAACAATCTGGACCACAGTTTCTTATACGTAATACCCAAGTTTTTAGTACTAGGATTTTTCAAGATTCCTAGCTAACTTCGCACACTTCAGTGACTTCTTGTCGATTAACGAAATTAGTTCAAACTTGAGCTACAAGTAAGTGCGATAGATTGCTCTTGAATTAAATGTATTTTAGGAGGTAGATGGGTGCATCTTCTTATAGTAAACAATATCGTCAGTGTGAGTTTCCAACTATTAGGAAATAAAATTCCCAGTTTTCCGAGTGATGACGGGATGGTTCTTTTCCGTAAAGAAAGCTCGAAGAGTATGGATCTCAATGCCATAAGCCAAGCTTCTAGACATATTAAGTGGACCAACGTGTTTTACTTTCGATTCCCATATGTTTTTTGAGTTTTCAAACTCCCTAGCTAATTAACTCCACCCACTTGAATGACTACATGTCGATTTATCAAAATTAGGTCAAACTTGAACTATACCAAAATTGTAGGTTGCTCTGAAAGTTTTACGAAAAAGCTTTTGGAGGTACCGTACCGATGGGGGGGTGTCACAATCAATATATGAGAGACAACCGAGAGTTTTGACAATAGGTTTGACTTCTTGCTAGGATTTTGCATTGAATGATACTATTTAACGAAATTGGGTCAAACTTGAGCTACAAGTAAGCGCGATAGATTGCTATTGAAATATATGACTTTTCAGAGAGGTTGTAACACCCTTAAATCGGCCCTATGCAAGTTTCAGCGAGTCCCGCCAAACCCGCATAGAAACGATTCAAAGATACCCACCAGGCACTTGCGTCCGGGTGGAAAACGAAGTGATATCATTACACAATAGTCCATGATGGTGATCCGTCCATCGCGCACCCAAAGCATTACTCTGCACACAAATAGGAGAATTATGCAACCAACTCTCGGAATCAGACTGAAGATCTCGACAAGCATGGTTCAGAAACAAAGGAGTGATCCAGCCTCTTCATCGGATCTGACGTAGATGTCGTCGTGTTGGAAAACACCGAAAGGCACAAGAAGGAACAAAGAGAAGTCCAACAGATGAAGGATACCTCAGATAGCATGAAGACCGGATGTAGAAGCACCGTTACCAAAGAAGGAAGCGAAACCCTGAAGGTACGATGGAAACCCAACCACGAGAATTCCTGGACTTGAAGAAACGATAAGAGAGAAGATTCAAAACTCGCAAAGGTAAGAGGAGAAGAGCATAGAGCTAAGGAGTAAAAATAGACCTAATCAGATCTATCCGACCGATTTTGCAAAATAGTTTTGACACTCTACATCGGCCGTTAGCTAGGTTATCCTATAGGCTGGACCAGTGGGGTATCGTAACTGCTGAGCTCTGATACCACTTTGGTAACACCCTCAAATCGGCCCTATGCATGTTTCAGCGGTTCCCGCCAAACCCGCATAGAAACGATTCAAAGATGCCCACCAGGCACTTGCGTGCGGGTGGAAAACGAAGTAATATCATTACACAATAGTCCATGATGGGACCCACAGAACATATATATATATACAACAATGACTCCATGAGTCAAGAATACAGATATACAGTACAAAGATCCAAATCACCTCGAAAACGATACAACATCCAAGTACGGATAAGATGCAAATGGGGCTAAGAGCCCTGAAGAATAACCAATGGTGTCCATAACCCTGCCCAGGCCAAGCCAGAAGGGTAACCCTGCTAACGATGTCAAACTTATACCTGTTAAACAAAAGGGGTGCCGACAAAGGGCGAACGAAAAAGGGAGCGGTCAGTACTGAGGCTAGTACACGACGAGGCTAGAATTCGGCGGCTCTCACCT
This sequence comes from Avena insularis, assembly GCA_023614405.1. Lineage (NCBI taxonomy): Eukaryota > Viridiplantae > Streptophyta > Magnoliopsida > Poales > Poaceae > Avena > Avena insularis. The sequence continues at coordinate 302,312,933 of CM042692.1, read as the reverse complement.
ACATAGGTATGGTGGACTGAAGCGGCAGTGCGGCATGCACTAAATAACCTATAGAGACTCGAAACCACTGTCAGCTATTAGAGAGGGATAAGAAAGACCTATTCGGGACCAACCTGATTCTAACACCAGTCATACCGATCCTGGTATTTCCCCCTCGAGACCAAACGAGGAAGTCAAACCAAGGAACTCACACAGTTGGCCGTTTTATTCATTCCATTATAGTTGAAGCACTTACTAGTCAGATATAAATAGCATGAGTCATCCTGATAGCATAAGTAGTGGGCAGTTTTAGTTAACCATTCAGTTGTAGTTGCAGTACTTACTAGTCAGATACAATTAGCATGTGACATCCCAAACCCAGCAGTTGTTGGCACTTTTATTTCATCCCATTGGAGTTGCGATACTTACTAGGCAGGTATAACATGACACGATACACCCCAGTTCCACCAGTTGTTGGCACTTTTATTATCCATTCCATTGTAGTGAAGCTGATTAATAGTCACATATTAAGTCAAATTTATAGCACTACTTTAGTTATGCTTGTCTATGATCGAGATACTGTGCTCCAAGTCGTCCATAACTGTGGACACGGCTTTCAGAAAGATTTACCCTGCAGGGGTGCAAAAATAGCAACACACGCACGATTAACCTCGGAAAAACCAAATCAAAACATAACGAGGCTTTCATGACAAAGCAATAACAGGATTCATAAAACATTTCAGGGGACCACCTCACTAAGCTACCCGCAACAAAGTTGGCCGGATCCGGAACGGACCCAGGGTTTGTAACGACGGCTGTAAACGACTGGGAACCCGAAAGTGTGACTGGGCTTGTCGATACCGCGAAAACGTGGCACGATCCAAAACAGTACAGGTGCTCCACGCACAATCTTAAATAAAGCAGTAAAGCATGGCATAGGTACAGGATAGTAATAAAACCCCAAACTAGTTTGTGGCCCCAAGAAATAAGAAATGAATCAAGTTCTGGCTAAGGGGATTCATGGTCCCACATGCGGATAGTGCGATAGTCAAGGAACAGGTATCAAGTACTCGGGGTCCTACGGGACACAAGTGAGCATGGAAGAACCAAATAACATATATTTCCCACCGATGCCTCTGCATTAGTTATATCTAGCAATTTAATATCAAGTTGTAATTAAAGCCATGATCATCTCCACCATTAAACATCTCTATCATTAAGCATGTGTCAACCTTTTATCAACGGTGGAACGACAACGACGCGAAGCAGCACCTCAGCAAGCAACTACGACTCGCAAGGCCGACTGTCTATCAATCAACATGCAATAGGATGTGTCCAAGGCAATACAGAGGATGCAAGGAATATAAATGGTGCACGGAAACTAAAGCATCGCAACAAGGATAGCAATAGATCAACAGGAGGAAGTAAAGACTATAAACGCAAAATAGGTAGAAAGGGGGAGATGCTCGCCTGGGAAACACTGCCGAAGATACACAAAAGGACTTGTCGATACTCGTATCAACTCATCGGCCTAATCCGCGAAGAAGCAAAGCACTAAAAGAAACATCGAATGCACTATTTAATACTACGACAGAAGATCGGGCATGTTCATGATATGATGCATGACATGGCAAAGATGCGATGCAATTAGGCAATATTAAGCACAACCGGGGTCCTGACAATTAATTATAAGGTTCATGTTATTTAGATACCCCGCATTTTAAATATTGGCTTAACAAGGCGAAACATGGCATCGGTTCGCTACACCAATTTAAATGGAGCCAATATAAGACTAGATTCGCCCACATATGGTCTCCATATTTAATTTAGGTGATTCATCTAAATACCCCCAAACAACCACAATATGTATGCGAGTATGACTGATTTAATATGCAACAACTATAGATGTCATATATTATAAAAATTGGGGTCTCGGAAAAGGGATCACACATTGGCATTTCGTGACCTTGGTGCTCGGAAGGTTCGAGGGATCGGTCTTCGGATCCTCGGGATCGGGGCTTGGCATTCGAATCCATGACGAAGATCTTGATGGCCCAACGGGGTTTGGACTTAGACTCCAGGATCGGTCTTTGATGTCTCGACCATCAGATCCGTGGATCGGGGTCTTCGGGGTTCGTGTAGCCAATCTTGTCGTTGATGGCGAACTTGGGGAACACTACTTGTCTTTGATTGCGTGTCGCTGGTGGAGAACTTGTGGACATCCCCTTGTCTGGGTGTTGGTCGGAGGTCTCTCTATTTACGAGTAGCACTAAATATCTCGCGGAAGATCTCTGATCAACACCTGGAGATACAAACATGCAGCAACGCAGAGAAGCACCTACTCACTGGATTGAACAACAGACAGAGGCAGGACACGAGGATGTGCTTGCCACGGGAAGAAGCACAGGGAACAACCCACGACGGTGGCGGCCGCCGGAGGGAGGCGGAGATCGAGGAGGCTCCATAGGGCGATGGCCATAGGGGCTTCGAGGCAGAGCTCGACCATGCTTGCAGGCAGGGGCGGCGAGCGACAGGGAGAAGTAGGGCCTAGGTCGAGGGAGGGCCGGGCGGACAGAGGGGTGGCCGAAGCTGGGCGGAGGGGTCGCCGGGCTCGCTGGCGACGACCGTGGTGGTTGGTGGCGCTAGAGAGGGGTGACAAGCTCCGCATGTAGGGGATCACGCTGCTCATGGGATGACAGGCGGCTCCCTGGTGCAACGGGCAGGTCGCTCGCGAGGAGGCACGCGGGATCAGAGGCGGGACCGACAGCGATCTTGGTGATGCGGGCGAGGGAGGCGGTCGTCCGCGGCAAAGATTAGGGGCACGATGCGAGGTAGCAGAGGCCCGACCGGCTCACAAAGGCGCGGCCGGCGGTGCGGAAGGTCGACGCGACCGGAGACAGCGGGGGATCGGGATCGGGCTCCAGGGAGGCCTTCCTGGCGGTGGGGCTTGCGAGTTGGGGATGGAAGAGAGAGGGAGCAGAGCGCACGGGACCGGGGTGGCCGCGTTGTGGGGCCAGGGGGTTGAGGGCGACATACGCCGTACGCGAGCGGGGTGGCTAGGGTCGTGCGGTGGTGGGGCGTCGACGCGAGGATGGGTGGTTGGCTGCTTCGTTCGGGCTAGGTCGGATGTACCGCGACGTGTCTAGTGCGTCGTGTTAGCGGGGCTAGGTAGCGTGTCGTGTGGGTGAGGTGGAACGGGTCGGGCGATGCGGGGCAGGACGCGACGCGTGCACTTGTACCGCGTGACAGGGGGAGAGGGTCGTGTCGAGGCGCTGCGTGCGCCGCTGAGTGCTACGTGCGTGATAGCCTAGGGGAGTGGTGGCGGCAGGTTAGGATTAGGCAGGGACTAGGTGCTAGGGTTTGCTGATTGGGACTGGTTGGGCCACCGGGGTTGTAGGCTGGCTGGCTGGGCCTTTTGGCCTGGCCGGCTGCCTCCCCTAGCTAATAAAACATTTTTATTTATTTTATTTTGAAAGACGATTTGTAAATAGTTTTTTAGACAAACCAAAGATTCGAAAAAGATGGAGGTTTTTAATTTGAAATAAAGATAGGGAGGATATTTAGAAAACAAAGGTAGGCTTTTAGAAAATAGTTTTAGACAAACATATGCATGCAGACATGACGATACTCAAATGCAAGGTGGCATGATGACATGAGCATGCAGTCAAGATAATGCACAAAACAAAAACACCAAGCGATTTTCTAGTAGTGGTTTTACCGTGGTGCTACAGAGGTAGATAGGTGCATTTTCTTGTAGTAAACAGTGCCATTGGTACGGTGTGATTTTCGAACTATATCAGGAAAAGAAGATTCAATTATTCTCAATTTTCCGAGTGATGACGAGCGAGGTTGTTCTTTTCCATAAAGAAATGTCCGAAGAATAATATTGGATCTGAATGCCAGAAGCCAAGTTTACCGACATATATAGTGGACCAACATGTTGTACCAATGATTCCCATGTTTTATTTATGAGTTTTCTAACTTCATAGCTAACTCTGCCCATTTAACCGGATGACTTTATGTCGATTTATCGAAATTAAGTCAAATTTGAAACTACAAGTAAATTGTAGGTTGCTTTGAAACTTTTACGAAAAATCTTTTGGAGTTACCCATCAAGGGGTCACAATTAATATATCATAAAACACCGAGAGTTTTGACGATATGTTCAAATTCTTGCTTAGATTTTGCATCTTGACAATTTAACGAAATTAGGTCAAACTTGAGGTACAAGTAAGCGCGATAGATTGCTCTTGAATGAAATGTATTTTCAGAGGTAGATAGATGCACCTTGTTGTAGTAAACAATTCCATCAGTGTGAGTTTCCAACTATCAGGAAAGAACATTCAATTCTACATTTTCCGAGTGAAGACGAGCGAGGCTAGTTGTTATTTTCCGTAAAGAGAAGTCCAAAGAATATTGGATGTGAATGCCACAATCCAAGTTGACAGATATATATAGTCGATCGACAACATGTTGTACTTGCGATTCCCATGTTTTATGAGCTTTCAAACTTCCTAGCTAACTCTGCCCATTTTAATGACTTTAAGTTGATTTATCAAAATTAGGTCAACTTTGAAACTACAAGTAAATTGTAGGTTTTGCTTTGTAATTTTTATGAAAAAGCTTTTAATTTGGAGGTACCCATCGAAGGGTCACAATTAATATATCTAAAAACAACGAGATTTTTGACGATAAGTTCAACTTCTTGCTAAGATTTTGCATCTTGACAATTTAATGAAATTAGGTCAAAATTGAGCTACAAGTAAGCGCGATAGATAGCTCTTGAATTAAATGTCATTTCAGAGGTAGATGGGTGCATTTTCTAGTAGTAAGCAGTGTCGTGGGTGTGAGTGTCCAACTACCAGGAAAGAACATTCAATTCTATGTTTTCTGAGTGAAGATGAACGAGGTTAGTTGTTCTTTTCTGTAAGAGAAGTCCAAAGAATATTGGATGTGGAAGCCACGAGCCAAGTTGACAGACATATACATATATATATAGTGGATCGGCAACATGTTGTACTTATGATTCCCATGTTTTATGGGGTTTGAAGCTTCCTATAGCTAACCATGCACATTTGAATGACTCTATATCGATATCTCGGAATTAGGTCAAATTTGAAACTACAATTAAATTGTAGGTTTTGCTTTGATAGATTTACGAAAAAGCTTTTGGACGTAAGCATTGAGGGTTCAAAATTAATATACCAGAAACAAGCGAGAGTTTCGATGATAGGTTCAACTTCTTGCTAAGACTTTGCATATTAATAATTTAACGAAATTAGGTCAAACTTGAGCTAGCAACAAGTAAATGCCATAGATTTCTCTTGAATTCGATGTCTTTTCATAGGTAGATCATCGGTGCAGCTTCTTGTAGTAAACAATGTCGTCGGTGTGAGTTTCCAACTATCAAGAAAGAACATTCAATTCTACATTTTCCAAGTGAAGAATACGAGGAAGGTTGTTCTTTTTCCTAAAGAAAAGTCCGAAGAATATTGGATCTGAATGCCACAAGCCAAGTTTACATACATATATTTTGGACCAACATGTTGTACCAATGATTCCCATGTTTTATGAGTTTTCAAACTTCCCAGCTAACTCTGCCCATTAGAATGACTTTACATCGATTTATCGAAATTAGGTCAAATTTGAAACTACAAGTACTAGTAAATTGCACGTGCCCTGCACATGAGACTCAGATAATAGACATCTGGCATATCATGACTATGTAAAATTATAATAGGTAAAGCAAAAAAAATACAATAGTTAAAATTTGAAATACTACAAGTAAACTGTGTAGGTTTCTTTGGAAGTGTTACAGAAAATCTCTTATAGGTACCCATCGGAGGGGGCACGGGGGGGGGGGGGGGGCAATTAATATACAGAAACCAAAAGAGAGTTATCATGACAGGTTCATCTTCTTGCAAATATTTTGTGTCTTGACAGTTTAATGAAATTAGGTCAAACTTGAGGTACAACTAAGTGCGATAGATTGCTCTTGAATTTAATGAAATTAGGTCAAACTTGAACTACAAGTAATAAATTGTAGGTTGCTTTGAAAGTTTTATGAAAAAAGCTTTTGGAGGTACCCATCGAGCGGTTAATTAATATATCAGAAACCACAGAGAGTTTTGACGAGTGGTTCGACTTCTAGCTAAGATGTTGCATCATGAAAATTTTGAACACCTTTTGAAAATGATCCGGTGCATCCGGACATAGTTCGTGCCAAAAATTTCAGATACTTCGAAATTCCTATTCAACCCCCATTAAATTCGGTGGGTGGGGGCTTCACTCGTAATTTTCCTAGTATAGTGGTAGCAGTACCTAAACCCAACCCCCTCTCTCTCTTCCAGGAATACGTCACCGGCCGGAACATCCCCGCTGCTCTTTAGCCGGCGTACCCGCACACCTGATCTTCTCAATGAACCCTCTTGTCTGGCGCGCTGAGCACATCATCGACCACCTAGGATCTGCTCCATGGATGACGTGGTCCAGCGTTCTGTTCATATCCTCGCCTGCCTAAGATCTGCTTCCCCATCGTTGACACCCACTATGACTGTAGCACCTTCAGCGACCTCGACGTGATCTATGAGGATGCGGAGGAGGCCTAGACGCTGCCCCGACCGAGGTAAAACCAGATCTCCCTGCGTGATTTGTTTGTTGGAAATGTACTGTATTCGTGCTAATTTTCCTAACTAATAGGTTCTTTACTTGATATACACCTGTTATGTACTAAATTAACCCATTGTGGTTGCGCTTAAACTCCACACATTGAACTGTTTTTATGTATTGTACTATTTCTTTGTGAATTATTAGTCACTTAACATATTTGTTTACATTCTCTGTTGTACCCGTCCACATGAGATATGATTATATAATATCTCTCTTATTCGCCGATTTATGAACTATAGTATTTCCATTGTGCTATTGTCCTGCTATCCTATACTACACGTTTACACACGTCGTACTATTTGACCATTATGTACTGTCAATTTGATCCCTCTTAACCTGCGGCTCAAACTGTTTGTTGTTATTATACATGGAGCAGCCTCAGTTTGCACACAATATCATAGAGTGAATGACTCCTATAATCTCGTAAGACCCCATCACTTTTTTTTCACTTCATGCCAACGTATATCATGTTGGAACCTGTTTGTATTTACAATTGGCCTGACCTTAATGCAGAGGAGCAACAATGGAGTACAAACTCCACCCGTCCACACGAGCCGCCGTAGATCTACCGTAAGGTCCCCCCACCCGAAGTTTGGTCCTTGCCACATTTTTTGATTGCTTAAATTTACCATTTTTCTTTCTTGTTTTCATATTCTTTTGCCAAAAATTAGCGTCAAACATTTTAGCCCCACTATGATCTACTTTTGTTCCATGTGCTTAGTTCAATTTCCTAGATATGGAGAGGCCGAGTATATTGCATCTGAGTTGTCTGATAATAAGAACAAGACCACACTAGCGATAAGATCCACACATGTATCATAAGGAACTCTGTGCATTTCATCTCACTCTTGTATCTACTGTGTATCATAGTTACATGAACTAGCTATTTTAATACGAGACACTTGATGGTCCAGTTTGTTGTTCTCATGCCGCCGAAGTGTTGAATTTATCTGGCTATTCATGAATAATTCAATGTATGATTGCTTGATTCATTGTTTGTCTGAAATTATCTGGATAGCATATTCGAGGCTCACAATTGATATGTTTTTGTTGGTTGAGTTACTCTTTTTTGTCTATGATTAAATCAGTGGTATATTTCGTTGTGTAGTTCCTGGTAAGTTTATATATGAGAAACATAATGGCTTAGTTTTAATATTCGTTTTATTCATGTTCTGCACATTCTAGTTTGAGCAGTCCGCATCAGGTACTTTGGTTGATTTCTCGCATTGTTATTCAAAATGAACTTTTTTGTTTGTTTCCCAAGTCTGTTGTTTAAGTAACTTGTTTTGTCTTGGTCTCAGCCATCTTCAAGTAGAGCAGTCATTTCACAGAGCAGCACATGCTCGCATCGCTCCATGGCGCCAGCTGGTCCACTTATTCAAGAAGAAATAGATGTATGAGCCACCACTGTTAATTGCTTCCTTCCTTATATATTACCGCGTTGACACATTTAAAATTCATGGCGGTGTGATTGCATGGTAATGTTGTTATAACTTGTTTTGTGTTTGTTTCAGGCTGCAAATGATCCTCCGAATGCCGAACAAAGACCCGCCTCTCCAAGTTTAGATTTTGTTTCACACAGCAGCAGTGACAATACCTATTGCTCATGGCACACTGCTTTGACCGATCCTCTTTTTTCAGCCAAAAGATTATTTTTGGATGCCTCCAAGGTGCCCGTGATATTGTTGAGCAAGAAGCCCACAAAACAGATTCAGTAATCACCATAGCACGCAAAGACTTATATGAATTGAAAAACATGCAAGCTTTAACGCATAACATACTTAATAATCTCATCTGCAGCTCTCATGGGAAGACAGTTGTTACATGTCTCGGGATGCAAGCTCCATAGAGACCTTTTCTGTAACACCAGTTATGGTGTTTTTTAGTTGTCTGGACTCTGATACAACTTTTATGCTTCATTTTATTACTATCAAGTTTACTAAGGATTGTAATAATCTACTGTAATTTGCACTTGTAAGTTGTTTGAGGATTGTTACAAACTGAGCATCTATCATAATTACTACACACACACATGAAAAACAGTGAAATTGTAAGAGGTACAACACACTGATCTACCGGAACAGAGAGAACGTCCATTGTATTACACGGGCACCATAGAACTTGCAAAATTCATAGAGGTTCACTCAACAAAGTGAACATATAAAGAGCTGACCTGAAGAGAATACATCAGGAGCAGACCCACACAATCCATCAATCTAGGTATCAACCCAATGCCTCTGACTGGCTGAAGGACATGGTTCTGGGTATCAACCCGGTAAACAATTGGCCTGCCGCCGTAGACCGGTCCACTCACAACAAACAGCAATTCTCCGTCAGACTCGATGAGGTAAAAACGATTCTTTGGGAACTGGCAGCCCGAAACAGGGCCTGCAATGATGTGATGCATCTCCAGGGTTCGTGCGGAGCACTGCAGCTGGACATCTCCATGAGCAGCATAACACATAGTCGAGAGGATAGACCCGTATCTGTCTACAACAAAAACATCATGGACATAAGAAGTCATGCTCCAGAGTTCCGCGAAGTCATATGGCGAGTACCACCCTTCACCAAAGACCGGGCGACTCCCTTCCTCCATGCTCTCATCTGCCCACCGAATGGTGGTGTTCTGATGGTTTGATGTAAACACCATCAATGACAGGACATCGTGACAGCAACAGAAGCCACCTTCTCGGTCGGTATCTCTGCCCTCAGGTGCTTGATAGCGCCCGAGAAGGGGTTGTATTGTACGGTTGCACCCTCTATCCAAGCACAAGGAGGCCGATGGTTGTGCTACCGACATAAAAGTACCTTCTAGAGAGAGAGGGAGGAGAAACAGAGATTCATTCAAGGTAAACAGACTGAAATTCAATCAAGGTAAACCATGGAGAAAAACCCTAGGAAACAAGTGGACAAAGAAACAGAACTTGAAAAACAGATAGTATAGGATGTGAATGCAAAAAAAGGATTGCATATATACAGATGAACATAAAGAAAGCACTTGCGAATAACCCGGCTAATCTTCTTCTCAAGGTGGCGGCCAATTCTCAAATTCAGCAACGTGATGGCGAGCGTCTTCTACCCGATACTCCACCGACAACTGGTGCTCTAGAACAATCCAGTTGGCTGGCATAAAGCGCTCCTCCGTGAAGCCGCGCCAGCGCCGGCACCGCCCGGAAGGCGCGAGTAGTCGAAGTCGTCCGTCGAAAGGAAGATGTCACCTATCTTCTGGATGAGTCCCTCAGTGAGACCAGCCCATGGCGAGTCCTCCTGCTTCTTGTCGACCATGGATGATGGTGTTCGTGTGGTCTCGGTCCCACCGACTGGCACAGGAAGCAGTTCCAGAGACACACATTTAAACAATGGCCTAGGAAAGTCAAGCGAATCGTGTGGAAACGAGACGACGGCATGCACACAGTAACCGCAAGTGTGTTTCATCAAACTAGCACGGACACGCGCACTAATTACAGTACAATGGTCATGCACACCAGCTTATGACTCCTGGGAGCATGCGAGTGTGTAGGTGTTGGATATACTAGTAGTAGTAGTATCATAACCTCATTGTATTTAATTATCCCAAAATCTAAGAAGAAAACATGCGCTCCCTGGTCCCTCAGGGCACACGCAAACGCAGGGCATTTTTCATTTTTTGCATGGCATATTCCATTTTTCAATTTTGCTTTTTTGGTTGTGCCCTTGGATGCTCATCATGTGGCCGGATAGAGTGTATGCTCCATGGACCTAAAAACCTCACGTTCTCTCAATAGCACGGTCGTTAATTATTGAGGTATATACGTTTTTAGTCCCAACCCTTGCACCGCGGAAGCGTTTTAGTCCCACATCTTGCAAAGTGAGCAACACTAGTCCCACAACTTGTAACCAGGAACATTTTCGTCCAATTCAATTGAATTTCTATGATTTTGTTCGAATTCGTCGTAACTAATTCTGAAAGTGACATGTGGCATCATATTTTTAGCAAAATGACCCCTTTGTATTTTCTGCCTGCCTGTTGTGACCTTGGTACGACTTGATAGGAGGATCTGAATAAGAAAACAAATAAGAAAAACTACTAATACATTGTAGGGAATCGAACTAATTACCTGTGCTACTAAAGAAATCAATCTTGCCACTACAATATGCACACATAAGTGATTAACTGAAGAGCGCTCTGGCTGATGTGTTCTTTATTTTGGATATTCAAAAATATATGTTCTAGGCTACAATAATAACTTAACTTTATTCCTTTTCATTTTTGCGAATAAGAAAAAACTCAAGTTTATTCTAGACACTGCAGCTAGCTACTAGGTTAACGACAAAGCTATATAATTGATATTATGGACCGTGCCAACATAGGCGTGAGCATTTTTTACGTTCATAGTGCTTTTTTATTGTATAAATAATTACTTCCCCCAAGTACTCCCCGTCTAACATAATTACGTCCTCTCAAGTACTCCTCATCTCACATGAGTAGTCGTGGAAATCTGCTGACATAGTGGCTTGTAGGTGTGTGTGTCATTGTACAAAAGTGTTAAGTTCGAATCCATTCTTCTCTAAGAGATTTAACTATTTTATTTGTACGTCTACTAACAGGTGGCCCACTTATCAGTCCGCATAGGGACAAAAAGGACATAAAAAATATAGAGGGGTCATTTAAAAAAAATAAACGTCATTTGTGTACAAATTAAGTCAACTTCACTAAAATTCCATTAAATTGGAGTAAAATGCTCTCGAGATATAAGTTGTGGGACTAGTATTGCTCATTTTTCAATATGTGGGACTAAAATGCTCTCATGGTGCAAGATGTGGGACTAAAGGTGTATATACCTCTTAATTATTTTATAGCCTCAATTACTAGGCCGGAGGATCAATTAATGCTCCTAATTTTGCTCAATTACTCCTCTAGTTGAGAGTAAAATATGAACCACCATGTCGTGTAATGCTCCTGGCCAATCATGTTGTTAAAACAGGAGTGCATCCATTGGCTTGCATGTTTTCAATTAGATGCGGTGGCCACGTGCATTGGCTGGATCTTAGGATTACTACTACATGCAATAACTAGCTATAAAGCGAGTAGATGAAGTTAATTCTCCGAACTAGTAGTACTACTCCGGCCTAGTAATACCGAACATAGGGAGTACCTCAAGTATGGTTATATGGATGATCAGTTGATGTGACTCTCGGCCTTGAATTCCTGACCATATAGCCGTACATTCTACCACCTTTTTTACTACTACTACTACTAGTACATGGACGCTAGCAAAATTCAAAATCTCAATCGAGCGGCAAAATCACACACACCAACTTTGAAGCAATTCCCGCCTAACCGTTGACTTCAAAATTCCGATTCTACCCATTGTTCTGACATCCTATGGGCAAGCTAAAGTCGGTAGGTTGGGGGCACAATCATAATTTATGTTTCTGTTCACCTCCTTAGTCCGGATTCACCTAGATTTTCCCGCTGGTCCTTCCAAAACTCCCAGCCCCTCTCTCCCACGCCCTCACCTCCACGACCACCACGCGCACCGGACGGTGGAAAATCCACGGCGGCCGGACCCGCTTGAGCGGCGGTCTCGTGCACCGCCGTGGAGCCGCTTCACCGATGCTCACCCACCGGATCTGGTTCACCAAGTCTCTCTACCACTGCACTGGAGTTGTGGTGTCGTTCACCATGCCGATGGCGTCATCAACCTCTCAAGCTCTGCTTCCCGGCTGCCGAAAGCTACCCAACCGTACCGGATCTGCTTCACCGGTGTACACAGGACGTGATCTAGTTCAGGGAGTTCCATGTCCACCGCTCTAGACCAGCTGCTCGGACGTCGCCGTTCACTGCACTGGATCTGCCTCAGCGATGCTCTCGTCCACCGCGCTCAAGCCAGCATCGACCACCCAAGATCTGCTTCCTCGCCGCCAACATCCACCACAACCACAGCACCCTCGGTGACTTGGACGTCACCCTCATGGTACCGACGATGCTTAGACTCCTCTCTGACCAAGGTTAACCAAATCTGCAACCCGTTTTTGTTTTGTCAGCAGTATAGCAGGTTCAAGCCTGTCGTAGTGAACTGCATTTTTGTCATCGTGCCCGTACATACAAGTCAGTGGGCATGCCCGTTCTTCGTGCTAGTACATACAAGGTCATTAGACATCTTGGTTTGCATTCGCTACTCTAGAAATTTCAAGTCATGGACATGTCTGTTATTTTATCATACACATGCTCTTAGCTACTCCATATAACAGTAATTGCCTGCTACCATGTAATTCTTGCAAAATCTGAAATCAGCGGAAAATATTAGTGTGGATTTCCTGCTCTACAATTGCTGAATCTATCTGGTTCGTCCTGAGATCAGTTCCTACTATTATTTCCTCCTTGGCATCGTTCTGTTATCTTGTAGTAGTCATTTAAACTCTTCGTACTAATTCGATTATAATTTTGTTGTTGCCATCTGCTTCTTCAAAAGATGCATCACTAACTATTTCTTTTTTCTTGCATATAGCTCAAAATGGAACAATGAACATGTTGGTTTGCATAGCCTATTCTACGGGTTCACAAGGGATGCCATTAATTCCTTATCTGGTGCTAGTTCATCCTGACAACGGCATAACTATCCTCTACTATGTAGTTCACTCGTGGTTTGCATTCCTGATCTAGAAGTTCTCTTATGATGCCATTATAATTTCTATCTAGTTGATTCTTATCTATGACAGTAACTACATGCCATTGTGTAGCTCACCGCAAATTCTAAGTCACCCAACGACTATGCATTCCAGGAGATGCCACTGCTTCCATATATATTTGCTAAAATGACCTCGCTAGTTTATATTTGATGAAATTCTAAGAAACACTTTGTTTGATTGCTCATTTCATTCCAGGCACACTTGTCTAATGCTTGTTTGTCCTGCTCTATAGTTTCACGAGCGACGCCATTATATCTTGCATCTGGTTCTAGGTCTGGTTCGTCCTAAGTCACGACATAACTATCCTCTACAATATATAGTTCATTCGTGGTTTGCATTCCTACTCTACAAGTTCTCGTATGATGCGGTTATAATTTCTATCTGGTTCATTTTTTGCTATGATAGTATCTGCATGCCATTTTGTGTCTTAGCGCAAATTCCGAGTCACTCAATATCTCTTACATTTTAGGGTATAGAACTACTTCCATATATGTTTGTTGAAATGACCTGGCTAGTTTATTTTTGCTGAAACTCTAAGCCACACACACATTTTTTGATTGCTCGTTTTACGGTAGGCACACTTGTTTAATGCATGCTTGCTTGTCCTGTTTGTTTGACGTGTTGGTCAATAATTGAACCATTGACCAGTTGTAAACTCCAAATCACAGCTCCTGTCATATCAGTCAAATGAGTATTTTGTCTTGTTTGATGTATTAACTTGGTATTACTTAGTTTCAGGGTGCAATTATTGCTATCTCCACCAAAGAGGGGGCTGCAAAATCATATCTCCTCCAATGTAGCTGTCACACTCAAAGGAAGATGCAGGTGATCAATTGAGGACTCTGCTATCAACTTGATTGTCAACTGAAATGCCGATGTTTCTTTCCCTTGATTTGATAATATGTAATAATTTTAAGAAGTTTGCAGCTGATGTAATATCTAGATAACTCGCGTAGGCCATGTATGCATTTAGTTGACACCGTCCACACATTGCGGTAGTCGTTACGGTAACTATGCCAGGCAGGTCGATTAGCGAATAGTACTATGCTTTGTTATTGGCCGGTTGTCTATTCGGCCGACGATGAACAGTAAAAATGCTAGATTATATAGACATTTTATGATATTGGCATGGGCTTCAGAAAAGGCTGAAACTGTAAAAGGCCGTAAATGTAATGGGCCGACCTACAAGTTGTAACTGGACATAACAGTAACAGGCCGTAATGGTAACAGGCCGCAAGAGTAACAGGTCATAACTATAATATGTCATAACAGTAACAAGCCTTAACAGTAGCAGGCCGTAACAGAAACATCCCATCACAGTAACAGGCAAGAAACCGTGAAATCCCAGAACAGTAACAGGCCAAAACAGTAGCTGGCCTCAACAGTAAAGGGCCACAACAGTGAAAGGCCAGAATAGTGACAAGCCAGAACAGTAACGACCCGAGAAATTTCCAGGCGAGGGCAGTAACAGGCCGACACATTTACCAGACTAGAACAGTAAAGGGCCGCTTGTGGGCCTGAACAGGTAAAGCCCGGAACAGTGAAAGGCCAGGACAGTAACATGCCTGAACAGTAATAGGCCATCTCAGACAAGGGCCGTTAGTAGGCAGCTCACGATGGCCTGCGATAAACAGTCATGGGCCACCTGCAGGCCCTAAATGTATAGGAGCGACTTGGCGCATGATGCTAATGGGCCGCAGAGTGTTGGACCATCATGGGCCTTCTTTAGGCCGAAATAGAATTGGGTCTAAAAGTTCGCGGGCCGCTACTGGCTACAACTTTGGGCCCATTTCAAACAGTGCAGGAAAAAATAGTAACAGGCCATCTTCTTATTGGGCTCCCCTAATGGGTCAGCCCAGTTAGTATTTAGCAGGCCTTAGCTGGGCCTGGCTTCTGCCACAGTTTCTATGCCCTTTAACGGCAGTAACTGGGTGCTAACGGCAGCTGCCACGTGGCAGTTTGCATGACGTCAGCAGTCAACGCGGCTGGCGAACAGATCTACGGAAGAACAAGTTTTCGTGGCTGAAGGTTGCGATCCGCTACGGTCAGGAAAAAACTGTGGTAGATTCTTTTGTGACAGGGCTTTTACCACGAAGGGCATCCGTCATAGAAGACTTTTTCGCCACGTAAAACGGGCCTTCAACCACGAAAATCGTCCGTTATAAAAGCCAAGCTTTCTTGTAGTGAGCACTAATCATGACCGTTGGGTTGTTAGATCCAATAGTTCAGAGCAACTGGATTCATGTTGAATAGTACTCCCTCCGCCAAAATATAAGGCGCCTAAGGATTAGTCAAAAGTCAACAGTTTTTAAGTTTGACCATGATTATACACAAAAATATAAAAATTTATAATACTAAATTAATATCAATAGATTCACCATAAAGTATATTTTCTTAATATGTCCATTCAATATTGTAGATGTAGATGTTTTTTTCTAAATATTTGGTCAAAGTTAGTAAGGTTTGACTTTTGACCAATCTTGAGGTGCCTTATATTTTGGGACGGAGGAAGTACAGACCTAGAGCAAACTCCACCGTGTTCTAGAACCATCATGTCACCACCCCCAAAATGCATAAATTAACTCTATTAATAATAACTATCTACACATATTGAGAATACAACCTACTGTGCTTTCAAATTTTGGGGTTGGTGACATGATGGTTCTAGAACATGGTGGAGTTTGCTCTAGGTACTATTCAACACGAATCCAGCTGCTCTGAACCATTGGATCTAATAGCCCAGCGGTCAGGATTGGTGCTATGGATCCAATTTAAAACTGCTCCATTATAGTAGTAGATAAAAAGCACACCTTAATAAGGACTACTATGTGGCATCCTCTAAGGTTCACCTTATACATAGTGGAAACTATAAAGTATCTTTAAGCCTAAGGTGCACCTCAAGCTTGTGTACTGACCATAGAGTATAGAAAAATCATTTCCCCTCTCTCCTTATTTCATGTGATCATTTTCAAAAGGGGTTCAAAATTTTCAAGATGCAAAATCTTAGTAGCTAGAAGTCGAACAGTCTCAACTGATATATTAATTGACCGCTTGATGGGTACCCCCAAATTCTTTTACATAAAACTTTCAAAGCAACCTACAATTTATTGCTTGTATTCAAATTTGACCTTTTATTTTGATACATCGACATAAAGTCATTCAACAAGTGGATGGGGTCAGCTAGGAACGTTGAAAATTCATAAAACATGGGAATCGTAAGTAAAACACATTGGTCCACCTAGCTAATATGTCTAGAAGCTTGGCTTATGGTATTGAGATCCATATTATTCGGACTTTCTTTACGGAAAAGAATCATCTCTTCATCACTCAGAAAACTGAGAATTTTCTTTCCTAATAGTTGGAAACTCACACCAACGACATTGTTTACTACAAGAAGATGCACACATCTACCTCTGAAAAGACAATTAATTCAAGAGCAATCTATCACACTTACTTGTAGCTAAAGTTTGACTTAATTTCGTTAAATTGACAAGAAGTCACTGAAGTGTGCGAAGTTAGCTAGGAATCCTAGTACTAAAAACTTTGGTATTACTTATAAGAAATCGTGGTCCAGTTTGTGTGATAATTGGGGCGGTTGCATTTTCTTTTAACCTTGGTAGGTCTCATAGGAGCGAGGTGCTTGAGAGTTAACACGGTCGGTGGAAGTACAAGTTACATCAAGGACCTCATAACGAATGAAAATTGCATCCAAGTCGATGCATTTAGCACAAGGACCCTGAAACTAAGCAATGAAGTACTGTGTTTCGAGGTTTGCGCATAGTAGCGTTCATCGTGCTAAAGACTATCAGTAGAATCTTTCTAGATGCTAAGAATGGAAAAGAAGATGCAACAGTTAGCAATGTTTGGATTTATCAGTCTTGATCCAACTGTTAATGTTTGTAGCATCCCATCTGTCTAACATCTGTAATGCTACATGGTCTAATAATAAAATGCTACATTCCTACATATAATTGTTGCATCATAATTATATCATGCTCATGTCATCATGCCACATTGCATTTGAGCATCATATAAAACCCTTTTCATTTGGTTTTTGTCTAATATGCATTTATCTATTGTACTTGGTTCTTAATAAAATGTATTTGCTTCTTGATGAATTTCTCATGCCCAAGTTGAGTTGGGGGCATCTCTCTTTTAACTCCACCACCTTTCTTTGTCACCATCCCATAATTCCCCCATCCAAACTATATGTGGGTTTTTGCACTTCTTTTGTCTCTTGTCTAGCTCACATATATTTAAGATGGATCCACTTCTACTACCACATGCATGGCTACAAGCTCACCACCATCCTCTATTTGAATTTTATGAGCAAGTTTGTCTGATTTATAGTCAAATAAGTGGGACAAATCAGCCATGCTTCACCAACTCACTTCTTTGGCCATCCTTGTTCTGATTGGGGTTTTAGTGGATCATGAGGTGTTGGTTGGCATCTTATATAAAACAAGTTTGGTTTTTAAATAAATGGAAAACAAATAAAAGAAACAAAGCAACCTATCTACCCTAAACTTCCATCTATCCTACACTTCTCGGGTGATCTAACTAGGCCACCTTGTTTGCTCTTCCCTGTTTCAAATGATCTGCAAACTGTAACTGTTTGAAAATTTGAATCAAACCAAAAGAAATAAAACAGGTTGTATCAAGAAAAGAGAGAGCAGCGGTAGCCCAAGCCTTCTCCATCCTGGCCCATTCCCTGCGACACGGCACCGTCCCTGTTCTTCTTCCCGTCGCCCTTGCTCTCTCTGTTTATGACGGAGCAGAGCAGGTGTCCGTCTCTTGCCGTTTTCCTCACGGCACCCACGAAGGCTAGGTGATCCTCTTTCCCCTCTTTACCTACTCCCGCAGCCGCACCAAGAAGACCTAGGCCGCCTTATTTTCTTCCCCCTAGCGCCGCCAGTGCTTCTTCTTACCTTAACCGGATGCCAGAGATCGTGCCGGCGAGCCGTCGCGAGTTTCTGTAAGTAGCAGGAGGAGCTGGAGCTGCCGAACTCGCCTCCGTTGTCGTCCTGTCAAGCCATCAAGACCGCGCTGCGCCTTGGTCGCAATCGCGTCACCCTCGTCCTCGGCTTCCTCTCCTCCGTCCGCTACTCACCGCCTCGAGCTCCATCAAAGTACCACCATCAGCGCCACCTGCGGTGAGCTCCACCTCTCCCTCCTTACCTCTGTCTGTCTTCATAGCCGCTTTGTTTGTCCGTCGTGCTGTAGCAGATGCCACCATCGCCTGCACCCCAAGACCGCCTCCTACACCGACAACCCCGGTGAGCTCTCCATCTTGTTCCAGCTCTCCTTCATCTTACCTAGGCTCTATCGTCGTCGACCGGCATCCCACCGAGCCGCTCGCTCGCCGTTGTTCCTTGCTGCTCTGCCACCCACGCGCGCGTGCACGACAACCAGCGACAGCAAAAGACAGTAGTAGCACCCGCAACGCTTGGTTCAGCCTCTGTTCAGCAGATGATCCTGATCGCTGCAGTCCCCCTTCAGCGGAGATCCCTGAACAAAATACGTAGCCCATCATCCCCTCTCTCGAACGCAACAATCCGTAGTCAAATCCATCAACTAACGTGCTAGGAATCTTCTTGCGAAGTCTCCAGAAAACCTCTTTTTAACTGCATCTCGTCTGTCAGTCGCGGTCACCGTTTTCGTCTCTGAATCCCGTCGATTTCCGGCGCACACAGTCTCCCGACGAAGAAACTTTGTACACGAACATTGTAGAGCTAAGTGAGATCTACACTTTTCATTTTTACATCATCTCCAAAATATCCAACACATGATCTTGAACTCGCTCAACTATCCAACACATGATCTTTTAGAGCGAAGACAACCGCTGAAAGTTCAAGATCATGTGTTGGATAGCTGAGCTCATGAGTTTTTAACTGACGAGAGGCATAAGCAACCACTTGTTTTTCTTGCATGAGGACCTCACCCAATCCTTGCAAGGAGGCGTCACAGAATATCTGGAAAGGCTTTGATGTATCTGGAGGAATCAAGACTGGTGTGGAAGTGAGCTTCTCTTTGAGTGTCTCAGAGCTAGCTTGACATGTAGGAGACCAAAGGTATTTCTTGCCTTTCTTGAGGAGGTCGGTAAGAGGCTTCGCAATCTTCGAGAAGTTCTGAACGAAGCGACGGCAATAACTAGCCAAACCAAGGAAACTCCGGACTTCTTTGACATTTTTGGGAGGGAGCCACTCCACAATTGTCCAAACAGTCTCTGGGTTGACCGCAATGCCCTTAGCAGAAATGACGTGTCCCAGATAGGTGACTTCGGGAAGCCAAAATTCACACTTGGAGAACTTTGCATATAGACGGTTCTCACGAAGCTTGTTTAGGACACACCGAAGGTGTTCTTCATGTTCTTCCTTTGACTTAGAATAGACTAGAATGTCATCCAGATAGACCACGGCAAACTTTTCAAGATACTCCATGAAAACTGAGTTCATAAGCCTCGAGAAGGTGGCAGGTGCGTTGGTGAGACCGAAGGACATGACCGTGTACTCGTACAGGCCATAGCGGGTGGTGAAAGCTGTTTTGGGAACATCTTCCTTGCGAATCTTGATTTGATGATATCCACTTCTCAAGTCAAGCTTAGAGAACACCACAACTCCAGCTAGTTGATCGAAGAGATCATTAATCCGTGGAAGGGGATATTTGTTCTTGATGGTTTTAGCATTGAGAGCCCGATAGTCAACACAAAGTCTATCAGTGCGGTCTCGCTTCTTTGCAAAGATGGTTGGGCTACCCCAAGAAGAAGTATTGTGCTGAATAAAACCCAACTTCTCTTGTTCATCAAGCTGACGTTTGAGTTCAGCCAACTCAGCAGGACCCATTTTATAAGGCCGCTTGGAGATAGGAGCGGCACCAGGTTCAAGATCAATCACAAACTCGACCTCTCGATCAGGAGGCATACCTGGTAACTCTTCTGGAAACACATCTAGAAACTCACAGACCACAGGAACATTTTGTAAGGCTTCCATAACATCAATGTTTTGGACACCCAAAGAGTAGAGCTAAATAGAAGGAGTTTTCCTTGGAGAATAGACTATGTGGCCTTCAGGAATTTTCAAAGAAACCGAATGTTCAGCACAATCAATCATAGCTTTATTTGCAGCCAACCAATCCATGCCCAATATGACATCAATATCTGAACTACCAAGAACAATCAAGGAAGCCAAAAATGAGGAACCACCAATTTGAATTTGGTTACCATGACTGATCTTGGTAGATAGCATTCTTGCCCCGGGAGAAAGAACCATTAACTCCTTATCCAGTGGGTCTATAGCTAGCTCATGCTCATTTGAAAACTTGTGAGACACAAAAGAATGTGATGCACCAGAATCAAACAAAACTAGTGCAGGGACTGAGTTAACAGGAAGCATACCCATCACAACTCCAGGTGCATGCTCGGCTTGAGCGACATTGACACAGTTGGCACGAGCAACAGTCAACCCAGGCTTGGTGTTGATGTTGAGAGCCCGAGGTGGAGGTGCACAAACCATAGAAGGACTTGCTGCAGGTCTTGGAGGTGGTGGAGGAAGAGCCTTGTTGTTCATGGGATAACTCCAGTGTTGATGCCCAGTGTTACCACAAGTGTAACAAGCACCAGGTGGACGTGGAGCGGCGTATCCAGGGACTCCGCCAGGCGCTCTAGGGTAGTTGTGGTTGTAGCCCCTAGTAGCAGCGTTGAAGGAGTTTGATGGCCTTGCCGCGTAGCTTGGAGGTCTTGGTGGAGCCAGGTATTATCTTTTGCTGCAATTGTGTCACCCCAGGTATATGTCCCCTTTAGAGGCATAAAGACTTGCTGAGTACCCCTAGGGTCTCACACGATAAATTGTTTGATTCAGATGAACATGTGTATTCGCAAGATGGATACTGGGTGGAGGAAACAGACGATGTTGGCAACGATCACTCGGTGTAGAGATTCCGGGGATGGGGATCCGTGAGATCTATGGGCGGGATGTGCTTAGTTATGTGGCATCTTATGCCGATTTGCTTCTTATCCGTACTCGGATCTTGTTTCCCGCTTCCGCTTGCTACTCTGTTGATTGATGTATGAGGAGCTATCCTAAACTATTATCTCTATGTAGGATATTTGGATCTTGCCGTATGGCGTTGCAATATTTCTATTTCTTTTAGATGGTATGGCTCTGAGAACTGTTGTAAGGTAGCTTGCATACATACTCACTTGTGTATGTATTTGATCTCTTCGCTTGTCGCCTACACCGCTCGCTCTTGTCCCGATGTTCTTGGAAGTGGTTAGGGCGGTCGACGGGCCTACACGTGGGTGGCCCTAGGCCCCCGCTGTAAAGACCCTTATCCACTTTTGGTTCATCCAGGCTTGAACTTAGAGCGTAGGGTCCGAGGTTGTTACAATGTTCAAAGTTAATCTCTACACTATATGTACTGGTATGGTATTGTAAGAGATAAGAGACAAGATAAAGACAAGATAAAGATAAGATAAGAAGTACTGCGAATGGCCGATCTAATGGTAGGTCTCGTAAGCACAAGGTTCTTGAGAGTTAACATGGTCGGTGGAAGTACAAGTTACATTAAGGACCTCTAAAAAATGAAAATTGCATCCAACAAGTCCGTGCATTTAGCATAAGGACCCTCAAACCGAGTAATGAAGTACTATGTGTTTTGAGGTTTGTGCATACTAGTGTTCATCATGCTAAAGACTATCAGTAGAATCTTTCTAGATGCTAAGAATGGAAAAGAAGATCCAACTATTAGCAATTTTGGATTTGCCAGTCTTGATCCAATGGTCAATGTTCAAATAAGTTAATCCCTTCACTATGTAGTGGTGGTATGCATGGTATTGTAAGAGATAAGAGACAAGATAAAGGTAAGATAAGAAGTACTACAAATGGCTGATCTAATGGTAGGTCTCGTAGGAGCGAGGTGCTTTGAGAGTTAACACGGTGGGTAGAATTACAATTTAAATCAAGGACCTCATAAAAATGAAAATTGCATCCAAGTCCATGCATTTAGCACAACGACGACCCTGAAACTGAGCAATGAAGTGTGTGTTTTGAGCTAGAGGTTTACACATACTAGCGGTCATCATGCTAAATACTATTAGTAGAATCTTTCTATATGCTAAGAATGGAAAAGATGATCCAACTGTTAGCAATGTTTGGATTTGCCAGTCTTGATCCAATGCTCAATGTTCAAAGTTAATCCGTACACTATATGTAGTGCGTGGTATGGTACGGTATTGTAAGAGATAAGACAAGATAAAGATAAGATAATAAGAAGTACTACGAATGGCCGATCTAATGGTTGGTCTCGTAGGTGCGATGTGCTTGAGAGTGAACATGGTCGGTGGAAGTACAAGTTACATATCAAGGACCTCATAAAAGATGAAAATTCCATCCAAGTCCATGCATTTAGCACAAGGACCCTAAAACTAAGCAATGAAGTGTGTGTTTTGAGGTTTGCACATACTAACGTTCATCATTCTCATCAAGACTATTAGTAGAATCTTTCTAGATGCTAAGAATGGAAAAGAAGATCCAACAGTTAGCAAAATGTTTGGATTTGCAAGTCTTGATCCAACTTGTCGTCAAAACTCTCATTGGATGGTTTCTCATATATTAATTGTGACCCCTGATGGGTACCTCCAAAAGCTTTTTCGTAGAACTTTCAAAGTAACCTAAAATTTACTTATACTAGTTCAAATTTGACCTATTTTCGATAAATGGATATAAAGTCATTCAAGTGGGTGGAGTTAGGTAGGCATTGTTGATTGGATCCATAGCACCAATCATGACGGTTGGGCTGTTAGATCCAATGGTTCGGAGTAGTTGGATTCGTGTTGAACAGTATCTAGAGCAAACTCCACCATGTTCTAGAATCATCATGTCCCCCTTAACCCCCCCCCCTCGGCAAAAAAAATTGATAGCACAGTAGGTTGTATTCTCAATATGTGTAGATAGTTATTATTAATATACTTAATGTATGCATTTTTCTCTAACAAGACTATTGGTTAATAACAACTTAATGTTTGTTAAATCACATTTCATATAGTATATACGAGTGTGGCACCTGCCTGTGTGTGTGTGTGTGCGTGTGAAAATTTTGGCTTGTGGCATTTATTTAGATCAATATTCTTCAGACTTCCTTTACGGGAGAGAATGATCATGACATCACTCGGAAAATTGAGAATGTCCTTTCCTGGTAGTTGGAAACTCACACCCGACGACATTGTTTACTACAAGAAGATGCACCCATCTACCTCTGAAAAGACATTTAATTCAAGAGCAGTCTATCACGCTTACTTGTAGCTCAAGTCTAACTTAATTTCATTAAATTGATGCAAAATCTTAACAAGAAGTTGAACCGTACCTATATATCATCAAAACTCTTGGTGGTTTCCAATATATTAATTGACCCCCTCCCCCCGATATATGGGTACCTCCAAGAGAGATCTTTCGTCAAACTTTCAAAGCAACCTACAATTTACTTGGGGCAGTTCAATTTGTACCTAATAATTTCGATAAATCAGCATAAAATCAGTCAAGTGGGCGAAGTTAGCTAGGAAGTTTGAGAACTCATAAAACATTGGAAATCGTAAGTACAACATGTTGGTCCACAATATATGTCTGAAAACTTGCCTCGTGTGTCATTCAGATCCATATTCTTCGGACTTGCTTTACAGGAAAGAATAATCTCGTCATCACACTCAGAAAATTGAGAATGTTCTTTCCTGAGATAGTAGGAAACTCATACTGATGGAATTGTTTACTACAACAAGATGCAACTATAGACCTCTGAAAAGACATTTAATTCAAGAGCAATCTATATCGCGCTTACTTGTAGCTCAAGTTTGACCTAATTTCGTTAAATTGTCAAGATGCAAAATCTATCTTAGCAAGAAGTTAAACCTATTGTCAAAACTCTTGGTGTTTTGTGATATATTAATTGACCCCCTGATGGGTACCTCCAAAAGCTTTTTCAGAAAATTTCAAAGCAACCTACAATTTTCTTAGACACGAGGCTAGTAAATTTCTAAGCTATGTATAGTAAGGGCATGTGCAGTGTCTAGAAGTAGCTATGAAAACTACTTTTGGTCCAGCGTTTAGAACTGAAGTGGGTCCACACAACCATGCTAAAAAGAAAAATAGACTGTTATCCACTGAATAGTGGGCCCTCCCAATTGATTTTCTTAGACATAAGTCTAGCACTAGAATCACCTTGAAGAATCTTTTTGTTAGCACTACCCACTCCACCGTTAAGATATATGTTTAAGATTTGACACCATGCTTGCTTTGATGTCTGGGGCCAATGGGCTCACTACCATGGGGCCATGTTGTTATTAGTGGTCTAGTTATATCCTATAGCAGCCAATGAATGTTATATCTAACTCCTCTAGCTCTTCCTTCTCAATGAAGCCTCGACGCTCGGCTTTGAAGGATGGTTATGAGGGTAGTAGGTGCCTATGGTTACTTCGTCAAGCTCAAGCCCCCCCATTGGACAGTCTAAAGACACAATCTTTTGGAGGTGCTCATAGGGGTAGGATGTGTGTTCATGCATTCATAAGGGTGAGTGTGTTTATGCATTTGTGAGCGTGTGTGTTTTGTAGTGGATTTTTGCAAAAATGAGAGAGATGGGCCTTCCGTTTGTATTAAGTTTTGCTCGGTTTTCCCAAAGTAATTGTAATGGTCACTGGTGTCTAGGGTCTATGGGCTCACTACCGGGGCCACATTATTAGTGGTTCAATTACATCCCATAGCAGCCAACGAATGTGAGATCCAACCCCCTAGAACTTCCTTCACCATGAAGCCTCGGCGCTCGACTTTGAAGGATGGTTATGAGGCTAGTGAGAGGCGACGTTCCCATCAATATATAGCGAGGTACCTATGGTGAATTTGTCAAGCTCAAGCCCCGCGGGATCCGTCTCAAGATCCAGTCTTTCTGAAATGCTCATAGGTGTAGGGTGTGCGTACCTGCATTCATAGGGGTGAGTGTGTGTACGCATTTGTGAGCGTCTCCATTTTGTAATGGGTTTTCGCAAAAAAAGAGAGGGGGGCCTTTGGTTTATTTATTGAGTTTTGATCTGTTTTCCAAAAGTACTCCATGTAATGCAAGTCAAACTAGGTGAGTGGTGTTTGGGGGCCTAGGGTCTCTCTAGCGCGGGCCCTATTTATCAGTCGTCGAGTTAAATCCAATAGGAGTAGTAGACAGCAAATGTGAGGACCGCCTCCCCTACCTCTTCCTTCTCCATGAAGCCTCTACGCTAGGCTTTGAAGGCACACTCTTTTTTCGAGCAATTTTGGCGGATTCAGTCATGCCGGACTGGCCAACGACAGGGGGTCTTGATGCGCAAGGCAGAAGGGTTAGGGTAAGTATGCCAGAGTTCACGGTCTCAGTTTATTTTCTTGAATTCAGCTTATGGGTTCTCTCCTTTTGGAGTTTTTCTCTCCTCTGCCGTCTCGATCGATGATGTTTCCTGGGTTCAGATGCCGGCACGGATGGTATACGCAGAATGGTATGGCATCGTTACTAATGCAGATCTCTGGCTCTGGTGCGACTATGCCCTGGCACCCTGTCGTCGCGTCCCATTCGAGGGAACGAACTTCGGCCGCAGGTTCTTGGGTTGCAACTACGAATGTGAGCGATGCATGTTCGTCCACTAGGTAGATCTACCGCACTCACTTTCGCTGCAGCGCGTGGTGATGTCGTTGTGGTTATAGCTCGAGATCCGCAATGACCTCGAAGAGGAGGAGCAGGAGTGCCATCAGATGAATGTAGAGGAGATGGCTGCAGAGTTAAGGATGTCTCCAACTCACTACACTCAGTCGTAAATAGGATGGATGCTCTTAGATTTGGGTAATTAGAGATGGACATTAGGTTCTTAACCACGTATGGTTTGCAATCTAGATATTTAGCATGCTCATGATGCTTTTGGTGGTTGGTTGTAGATTCCACTAATAATTAAGTAATCCCCTTTTGCTTACTAGTACTCACCATCTCATAGTACCACCACGTTAAATTACACTAGGTTAATTAATATAGTAGTAGTTGACAGTCTGCTTACAGTCTGTCTGGAGTTTGTGGTTACTACTAATTGATCTGGTTTATGTGTTACAGCTATGTCTATCTATATACGTGTATCGCTATATTTTTTCACATTTGTGCACCTCCCCCGTCGCGCACCTTCTTTACTCAACAGTGTCCACCTTTCCATCGCATCAATGCAATCTTCGGTGAGTCCGCAACCATCCGGATAGTTGTTTAGGTGATTGCTATTTGAAATAGTAGATCTATATGCCACATTAGGAAGTTGGGATCACCATGGATGTAGCCATAGAATTAGATATAAGGTCCACTGAAAATAGGTAAATATATGCTGCCAAGAAGAGTCTTATGAGGATGGGAAGCTTGCCGCTGGCTTTATTTCACAGAATGGTCCTCTTCTGAACAATGCAGATGTAATTTGTTGCATATCATTCATAAATAAATTATTGTTTGCTGGTGTCCTGCACTGCTGAGTTCTTTAAATTATATTTTTTTGTTAAAGGGAAACATGCCCAGTCCTTGGCATCAGATTAATACACGTATCCTTCTTTGCATTGCAAAGTTGATGTGTTCTTTCCTAAAATTTACTAGTTTTGATGCATTTCATTTAGCGCCATGCGCATGTCCGACCCGTGGAGGAGGAATTATCGAGTGACAAGTGTCTTTATGTATCCAGCTGCTTTGCTAGAATTTCAGTAACCTATGCTTTGTCCCCGAAAATATTTTTTGATAAAGAGCGCTTTATTACTTAAAATGTCCCCTAAAATATACTAATCATTTTTGTTGCATCTTGATTTGCAGAAACGAAGTCTTTTGGATCTGTTGCCACTTATTACTAAGGCTAGGACTGCTCATGTGCCAGCTAAGAAGGCAAACCCTGAAGTACGTCACTTTTCATGTCAGTTATGTCTCCCATGTTTGGGAAATATGCCTCTATGGTTCTTTGCCATTTGCGGTACCACTGTGGAGCTTGCATGATGTGTGCAGCTGAATTTGGATTTTTTTGTGAAACGACAATTTGGTTTTTTTTAAATAAGAATCTGGTTAAATTTTGGATTTGTCATCTGCAGTTTCCACCTTACTCATATTCCTCATGGTGTAATGGTGCTGGTCACTACAAGGATTTGACAATTGCCCGTCTCCAAGAGAAATACAAAGCTCATAGACACATGATTTCGTGCCTTCAAGAGAAAGTGAAACACCAGGACGAACAGATTAGGCGCCTGAAGGAAGAAGTGTCCACATCCACTAAGCGGATAGCTGATTTGACTCTAGGATGGAATACATCAATTTCAGTTGCTCATGATGCTGCTGTTGATTTTCAAAAGTTCGTGGCTGACAACTTAGTTCCCGAGTTGCTTGATGTGGATGGCGACGAGATGATTGGCCAGGTGTACGACCAGATCTTGGAACAGGTGGGAATGCGAGCTGACAATCTTTTCAATTTGGCTCTAGAAGCAGATGAGACCTTGATAGAAATTCGAGATTATCCACACCCATACAGTCCTGATCCTGCAAAAGATGAGGAAATTTGTAAACCATATTGACCGATCTACTTTCATTTTTGAAGGGTTTGGGTCTCTTGTGAGGATGACTGTTTGTTAAGTCAGGTACTATAACTGTTGTTTTTTGCTCTCCTGGTGTGTGGTGTCCACGAATCTATATATTTGATGTACTATTATGATATATATATTAGAGCTGGCTTTATGTGACTATATTTGGCAACAATAGTCATCTTATTCGAACTTGCGGTGGTTTTTTATCTTTCAAGTTTTTCCTTCTGTGATCTGTTAATGATGATGTTAATGCCAGTTGCGAGTGATTTGTTAGCATGTTTCTGGTAGTAAACCAAAACTTGTAGTTGTAGATTGTGGAATTTCAGGTCGATGTTTGAACTCTAGATCTTGATGTCATAGAAAGGGCGGACTTCTACCACCTGGAATATTTTACCGATCAATTGATTGTATCACACGAATAAGTGCACAAACTTGATGTCTGTAGGCGGGAAACTGAGCAACCCAAGTGCACAAACTTGTATCAGTCGTGTGGTTGCTACTATTAGTACAGCCGGGGTTCCCCTAAAAAAAGCGGGATTCGCAAAAAAAATAGTGGGGCGAAAGTTAGTTTCGAGTTCGAGGAAGCTTAGTCGTGTGCCCCTAGACCCCATCATCATCTTCTCAGCCTGGCCACCCTCCCTCGACCGGACAATCCCCACCGCTCCACCATTGAACACCACCACACCACCGTTCGCTGGTATGTACGTCCCCAACCTCCATCCATTACGGGCTTTCTGAAGGATAGAATGCATTTATTTTTGGGATTGCGAGCTAAATAAGTTGGTGGCGTTTACAGGAAATGGAATCCGTGTTGGCGGATGCATTTGCTGCATCGGCGGATGCTTGTAAAGAAGAGGTGGATGCTGAAGCAGCACCAGCGGATACATGTGAAGCGGATGCGAAGGCCGATGCTTGTACCGCATCGAAGTCTTGGGCAGTGTTGAGTGATGCTTGGAAAGCGGTGGAGGCACAGTCGAAATCCTCGTCGGCTGCTGCTAGAACAAATTCGGCTATGTTGGCTGCCACTGCCAAAGCGATGGCTACGTGGGATGCTAGGAATGCGTCAGCTCGTGGTCGTGCTTCTTTAGCGTCAACGGATATGGCTCGTCATTCATCGGCGGCGCCTGCTCCATCTGCTCAGAACTCGTCGACCCCATTGTAAGTTCTGCGTTGGATTTTGGCTCCCTGGCTTCCTCCCTCTTTTGTGTATTCTGCTCTGGGTTTTTTTTGGACGCAGTGGATATTAGTTTAAACTAGTAGTACTGGGAACATAAAAATCTGTTTAATCACAAACTAGTGATCCGAATGGGATGAAACTTTCACAGGATTCAAATCTAGGCACCGATGATTTACTGATTTTTGTCAATTTTTTGAATAGTTTTACTTTTTAGTTCAAAATCTGAGTTGCTGTCATACGTTTGATCTAAGATGGAAGGTGGATCCTGGGGCAAGTCACCGTGAGACTTGGGTTCACCAAGTCACTAAAGTTGCTTATTTTTTCTCCCTTCTTTATGATAAAACCAGAAAATTCAGGTGGGGGCCTTTCTGTCCTCCCCGGTGACCTAAAAAACTTCTTCATTCCCTTTGCCCAGTTCCGACATGCTGAAGAATTTTGTGGTGCTTTCGTACTACTCTGGTTGATTCCTTGTGTTGTTTAGGTTATTTTTTTGATAGACTCTGCTTTTTAGGTAGTTTTTTAGATGCGTGTAGTTTAGGAAATTTCGATGATAAATGTTCCTATCAAATTGTATAGTGCATTGTGGTGTTTACTTAATTCTTTTTTAGGGTTATGCATTGTGCATTGTGCTGTTTACTTAATTCTGATGATGCACTCGTGCTATTTGCATCACCCTAACAACTTCAGTGGAAGAACATATGCAACAATCAACGACTTGCCAGGCGATGTATTTGGTCAGATTATTGTTAGGCTTCCTCCACACCCATCCTGCATACTGAGGGCATCAGTCACCCAAAAATGTTGGATAAACTTCATGGGAAGCAACGATTTCAAAAGGCTAACCCTGTCACACAACAGAGGAATGCCGTTAGTTGGGTTTTTCACCAACACCTCCGAGGACGCTCGATTCTTAACAGATCATAATCTTGACAATCCATCTTCTAGAAGCTGAACAGGATGGTGGAAGTACATAAAGCCTACAAACCATATGTACTCGGATGTCGCAATGGTAGGGTGCTACTTCATTATCCGCAAGGGTCTAACATGATAAAGGCCTGGGATCCAATCAGTGTAAGTGAAACAGTGATACCAGAACCACCAATTTGGTGGAGACGTGATTATCATAGCGGCACAATTCTGTATTCAAGAAATCATGGGCAATTGTATTCACACTGTTGCAACAATTTCTGGGTTGTTTGGATAGTAACCAATGGTAACCAAGCACTGGTGCAGAGGTACTCATCAGAGTTAGGACAATGGGAGGACTGGATTGAACTTGCTGAGATGCTGGCTAAGATTGATCGCAGGCCATCAACTCTCATAGGGGACATTTTGTACTGGTCAACAATAAACTCCAGATATATAGTTGCCTTCGATAACGTGACAACAAAAATGTGTTATATTGAGTGCCCCCATGAGACACATGCTATTTCTAGACGCAATTTTGTCATCGCTAAGGGGCATAATGGAGATGTTGCCCTTGCGGTTATAAGAGACTTCACTCTAAACACGTGGTCCAGTGCAAGATCATCAACATGCAAATGGGAAGCTTGGGTGCCTCATATAAAGGTTGAGTTGGATACTCTCCTTGGCCTTCAGAAATCATGGGCATGTGGTGGGAAAGATGCAGTAAGGTTACTCTGCGCATTTGAGGATAGAGAAATGGTGGTTATATTGGCGAAGGAGGGAGTATTCAAATTAGATCTCAGAAGCATGAAGTCTAAGAAGTTCAGATCTCGTAAATGTTGGTGTACTTTACATCCCTACATTATGACACCTGGTTAGTGTAGTCATTCATGTGCAACCCTTGCATTGTTGTACACCTATGATTTTTCTGATCATTTTGTTCATTTCCTTTAGCAACCGACGTGATTCGGAGTGCTAAATCAATGAAACGAAAAGGAAGTCCTGTCACCAACACAGCTGATTTAGACTGCAACATCAAGGAGATGAAAATAACACTCGGATGAACAAGCAAGGCTTGTTTGGGAAAGGATGTGTTTGCCCAGGTTGTGTTATTTGGAGCTGCAGTCTGATATTTGTTTGTTTTGGTAGCTGATGGAACTGTGGCGGCACCTTTGTTTGTGTTGTAGTCATAGCGGCAGGGGCTAGAATATTAGAGTTCTCTGTTCATTTTGGGGGTCTATGTGTGTCTGATAAAATATTGTTTTATATGATGATATGGTGTTCTCTATATAGTAGTGTATGCGTGATGAAATCTTGTTTTATTTGTTCTACATATACTTTAGCTGGTCTTTGTGTTTTGATAGTATGTTGTAGTAGGAGTATTTGTTCCGCAGCAGGCTTTTTATTTGATCTGAATTAGTACTACCATTTAGTTAGTGCTTCCTGTAGAAGAGTTTGTGCCGACACCTAAATAATTAGTATACCTTGGTTGCACATCATTTTCACATGCTTGAATCAGAGCTACTTCGGACATTTGTTTGTTGTTATGTTAAACAAACATTCTTGTATCGGAGATCTGCATTTTCATACGCGTGGTAGATAATCACTCTCCCTGACTTGGATCCCTGAAATAGAGGGATAAACGGCCTAATTTTTTAATTATTCTTTGGACAATCTCTAAATTCAAAATCACGGTCGACCGCCAAAACCTACCGCCTACCCCATTTAAATCGGAGGCATCAGTTGATGTGAGTCTCGCCTTAAATTCCTGACCAGATGGCGTTTGACCTACACAACCTTTTTTCCAGTAATAAAAACTTGGCCCGTAGCCAAATTCAAAATCGTAATCGAGCGAGAAAATAACCCACCTACCCCGAACCATTTTGTACCCCTTTGTTTTAAACATTTTCACGAAAAATCACCCACCGAGGAAGTACCAATTTTATATAATTACATGGACGCTAGCCAAATTTAAAATCTGAGTCAAGCGGCAAAATTTACCGCCTGTGTTGTGTGAATGGAGGGTATTCAAGTTTATGTGCAAAAAAAGTTTATGGATGATCAGTTGATGTGACTCTCGGCCTTGAATTCCTAGACAGATAGCATACGGTCTACTACCTTTTTTCTATTAGTAGATGGAGGCTAAACAAATTCAAAATCTTAACCGAGTGGCAAAACCATCCATCTACCAAGCATTTCCCGCCCCACCGTTTCAAAAACTTTGAGCCAAAATATCCCACCAACCGGGGGAGTACCATTTTTCTATTATTATTATTATTATTATTAGATGGGCACAAGCCAAATTCAAATTCTCAATCGAGCGACAAGAACACACACCGACCTTGAAGCATTTCGCGCCCTTCCGTTTCAAAAACTTTAGAATTGAAAATTCCAAATCTACCCATTGTTCAGACGACAAATGGGCATGCTAAAGTCGGTAGCTCGGGGGCATGATCGTAATTATTTTTCTGCTCACCTCTATGGTCCCGATTCCCCTAGTTTTTCCCACCAGCCCTACCAAAAATCCCAAGCTCCTCTGTCCCCTCCACGACCACCACGTGCACCGGCTTGAGCTACGGTCTCGTGCACCGCCGTGCAACCGCTTAATCGACGCTCACCCACCAGATCTAGGACTTGCAGTATTGTTCACCATGCCAATGGCGTCATCGACCGCCCAAGCTCTACTTCCTTGCCACCGAAAGCTACCCAACCATACCGGATCCGCTTCACCGGTGTCCACCAGGCGTGATCTAGTTCAAAGAGTTCCATGTCCACCGCTCCAGACCAGCTACACGGCCGTCGCCGTTCACTGCTCCGGATCTGCCTCAGCGACGCTCTCGTCCACCGCTTTCAAGCCAGCATTGACCGCCCAAGATCTGCTTCCCAGATGCAAATAGCCACCGCAACCGCCGCACCCTCGGTGACCTGGACGTCACTCGCACGGTACTGACGATGACGCCTCTTCGACCAAGGTTAACCAAATCTCCAACCCGTTTTTGTTTTGTTAGTGGTATAGCAGGTTCAAGTATGTCGCAGTGAACTGCATGTTTGTAATCGTGCTAGTACATACAAGTCACTAGGCACGCCTATTCTTCGTGCTAGTACATGCAAGGTGATGACCCACAAGTATAGGGGGTGTATCGCAGTATTTTCGATAAGTAAGAGTGTTGAACCCAACAAGGAGCAGAAGGTGCTGGCTAGTGGTATGGATCAGGAATTCTCTGCAAATACTTAGCAAACGGATTTTTAGGGGTTTTTGATATAGCAACTAAACAAAGTACAAGTATTATAAGACAGTAGGAATAAATGCAGCAAGTGGCCCAATCCTTTATGCAGCAAAGGACAAGCCGGTTGTATTTCTATAGATGACAAAACGTTCTCGAGGACATATGGGAAGGCTGTCAAGTGCTTTCGCTTCGTATAGCTAATTAATCTTCTTTAGCTTGCTAAGTGTTGTGTGGGTGAACCTGTGCTAATGTACCACCCCATCCAAGACTATTACATACTTGTGATTATACCCCTTGCAAACATCCGTAAGTACAAGAAAGTAATTAAGGTAGAAACCTAACCACTTCTTTAAACTCTAAGACCCTTACGTCCCTTGTGCAATGGTTTCCTAATGGGGGTTCAGGTTTCTATCACTCCGGCAACCCCTACGATTAGTAGCCAAATACATAATGCATTCCCCTAGGCCCATATAGGTGAAGTGTCATGTAGTCGACGTTCACATGACACCACTAGAAGAAGTACACCACAACTTAAATAACAATCTATTGAATCTTTCTCAACATAACTCCACTACTAACAACAAGACTTCTCCCATGTCCTCAAGAACAAAACGAACTACTCACAAGACATCATATGATCATGATCAGAGATGGAATAATGATGTATAACAATCTGAACATAAACAATAATTCAATGGTTCACTCAATAGCATCAACTACAAAGAGTATTCAACACCGGTAAAGTTTCCCCTATGAACTATGCAAGATTCAACCCAATTGTTACAGCAATATGGAGATGTTGATGAGGGTGCTGATCGTGATGATGGTGGTGATGATGACGATGATCCCGATGAAGTCCAGCTTGATGGTGGTGTTGATGGCGATGATCTCCCCTCTCCGGGAAGGAATTCCCCCGACAGAAATCTATCTGCCGGAGAGATCTTTCTCTCTTGGTGTTTTCCGCCCCGCAGAGGCGGCAGAATCTTTCTATGGTCGCTCCCTGAGTCTTAGGGTTTCGGGAGGTTGATATACGCCCGGAGAGGCTGAGTGGGCGGCCACACCACTCCCTGGCGTGGCCTAGGCCTGCCCGCGCCATGGGGTGGTGTGGGCCTCCTGTGGCCCACCTCCACTCCATCTTATGGCATCCTGAGTCTTCTGGAAAAATAGAATTTTCCGTATATTTTCCCGGATTTTCTGATCTTCGCGAATTTTGCCTCCAAACAACACCTTTTCCATCAGAATCCTGACTGCAGCTGTCCATGCTCCAAAAGTCATCAACCATGCAAAAATAGATGAAATAACATAAGTATCACCTCTCAATACGAAATATATGAATGAATAATAGTGAATTAAGACATAGAATAGTGATGCAAAATGGACGTATCAACTCCCCTCAAGCTTAGACTTCGCTTGTCCCTAAGCGAAACTGAGCTCAATAAACGTGACCTCAAGTTTATGGAGTGAAGAGTCGATAAAAGAATACGGACAAGAAGCATCACATTCATCTAATACATATATCATAATAGAAAACAACTCACTATTATATAACTCAACTTGTAATGAGTAAAGGAAACACAATAAAGATACACAAAGTGAATCATGATTGGTAATGGCAAACTTAGCTCTTGGTCGAAGAATAGTTGATAATTTGCTGAGTTCACAAATAGCTGGTTTTCAAAGAAAGCTTTCAAAGTAGTAAACTTCAAGATAAGAGCAATGTGCAAAACAAGGAACATAAGAAACATGAATGCATAAATCATCATATGAATGAATGAAACACATGAACTCAAGATACTTGCTGAGATAGAAGGGAGAAGGTTTACTGACTCAGCTACAAAGTAAAAGAAAGGCCCTTCATAGAGGGAATCAGGGATTGCAAGTCTCATAAAGAGCTCCCAAAAATTCTGATACTTACTAGCTTTCAGCTCTCATTGCCCCTATCATAGGCATCTTTAGGTGATTAAGGTTAAAGTGACACAACTAAGAGGATATGCTTGACAAGTTATAAGTTAAAATCTCATGCCCCTTACTTATGAGTACCGATCCTCATGCTACTCAACTTCAGTCACGAGCAAGCTCTTGTCATTGTAAATACATGCGTATCATTGAGAACCGCCAATGGGGTACCCCTTGCACATGACACAGGAGCTATCCCATAATCAAAATGACAAGGCAAGCAGACAGTGAGCATCTCAGCGATCTTTTTATTTGCTATTTGCATAGGTTTTTATTGAGGATGCTTCATAGAATGCTCACTATAGTTATGCTACAAGTTTCCACCATGATTAGGCATGGCTTAGGCTAGCGTCCTAGGCGTTTCTCTAACACACATATAAACTCCATGATCTTACAAGTTCCACTTTTATTTCACACCGTCGGGATCCATAAGCAAAAGAACATGATATCAACTAGGTACAAAGTACCAAATGAAGTGTTGAAAGCGGTCCCCATGATACATGGTTCGGCTAACTTCAACTCATAAAACGCAAGCATATACGCAACAAAGAAGGACCCAATGGTTCAAGTTTATTAAATGCAAGAAAGTAAAGTGTGCCATCAAGTTCGTGAGAGCTTTAATCACTAATTTTCTCATAACAAGTTTAATTTGGGAGATAGACAAAACAAGAATTTACTTGGAATAGCAATAATGCTACTAGGTAGGTATGGTGGACACAAATGGCAAAGGTTTTGGTTTAAAGGAGGTGGATGCACGAGAAGAATACCCTCTCAGTACAGGTTTTTGACTAGCAAGGCTGGGTAGCAAGTGTAAGAGTTGAAGGAAACAAACAAACATACAAGTGATAAAGGCAAACATGCAATCTTCCTTGGAAGCACAAAAGATCTTAACTAGAGAATACTAGACTTATGAGCAAATCAAGAAAGAAAGATGATGAAATTATTTTTCTCTAGAGTACTTCTATCTTTTTCTTTCAACTCTAAAAAATAGTGTTGCTAATGACCGAGCCAGGTTTGCCAAAACCAACTAAATTAACTCAATGATCCCAAAGTGATACCAATACTAACAACAAGATCAATCATATAACCACGAATTGAAAACTATCATAAGCTATGCAAAAGAGTGAATGATAGAACTTCTCATTAATATTCCATAACGGCAACTCACACCAAGGGATACAAATCTAACGAGAGAGGGGACACTTCCATAATGCAAACCATACTACAAAATAACTCCTCTATTCATGATATGACTCTACTAATAAGGTAAAAAGATAGAAGATAGTGATATGATACCGCGGCACTCCACCAAGCTTGGAACAAACCAAGGGGATGCCAAACCTGATGACGAATTACTCCTTTGGTGGTGGTGGTATCCTCTCATCTTCGTCC
Source organism: Avena insularis (assembly GCA_023614405.1). Lineage (NCBI taxonomy): Eukaryota > Viridiplantae > Streptophyta > Magnoliopsida > Poales > Poaceae > Avena > Avena insularis. The sequence continues at coordinate 302,276,367 of CM042692.1, read as the reverse complement.
GTCTTCCAGGGTAAAGGCTTCCCATCAACAAAGGACATCTTGGTTTCCAACATCCTGAAACTTGCAGCAGCACTTATGCGTTTAAATCTAGCCTCATACTCACAGTTTTGATTTTGAACGTCATAGAACTGTGCTTGTAGTTCGTTGGTTGTGTGGCGGAGTGAGAGGACTTCGTCTTTGAGCTCAGCAGTCTCCTTCTGGTGCTCGGTGATGAGTTCGGAACAAATCTTATGAATGATATACACTTCGCGCTCCGCCATCTTCCTGTACCTAAAGACTTCATGCTCTAGTGCTTCCATCTTGTCCTCCAGACTTCCTTCACCTTTAGGGCCTTGAACCTCTTTAATACGGACCTCTCCACCTTCGAGGAACAACTCCTTGGGATGAATCTTCAATTCTCTCATGTATGGGTTGATGATATGTTCTAAGGAATCTCCCTTGGATGATCCAGAGGAAGATATTGTGGCTCCAAATCTGGGATTCTACCTGGCAGAAACAGATCGAAACAAAAGCACGACAAAAACACGATATATGAACCTCGGAAGATCCGGGGGGTTATATATTACGAAGTTTCACATCAAAAGGAAGGTACTGGGAGAAAACGAGTCAGAGGCGGAGTCCTGGGTGGCCTCACCACCTAGTGGCGTGGCCAGGGGTGGGACCGCGCCATGGGGTGGTGTGGGCCACCCTGGCTCCGTTTCCGTCCCTTTTTCGCTTCGTAGCTTTCCTTATTGACTGAAAACTGCAAAAATATAGTTGGATTGTATTTTCACGGAACTTTTCTTACCAGAACTGTTACCTAGTTGGAAACAGACTCTGCAGGTCTCTGAATTTGGTCCTCGATGAATTTATCTGGAGTTATAACTTGAAAGGCATCAACATCTTCATTGTAAGAATCTCCAGCTATATAGTGTTTGAGTCGCTGTCCATTCACTACTTGTGTAGTATTATCTTTTAGAGAGGAAATTTTTATTGCTCCTGAATGGTATACTTCTTCAATGATAAAAGGTCCTTCCCATTTTGATAGTAGCTTACCTGCAAAAAATCTGAGACGAGACCTATATAATAGAACTTCCTCACCAACATGAAACTCTCTCTTAAGTATTCGCTTATCATGCCATCTTTTAACTTTTTCCTTAAAGAGCCTAGCATTCTCATAGGCTTCACTCCTCCATTCATCTAAAGAACTTAAGTCAAATAATCTTTTCTCACCAGCGAGCTTACAATCTCTATTTAGTTCTTTAACTGCCCAGTAAGCTTTGTGTTCTAATTCTAAAGGTAGGTGGCAAGCTTTCCCATAAACCATTTTATAAGGAGACATTCCCATAGGATTTTTGTAAGCCATTCTATAAGCCCATAAAGCATCATTCAACTTCTTAGCCCAGTTTTTTCTAGACCTATTAACAGTCTTTTGCAAGATAGATTTAATTTCTCTATTTGATAACTCTACTTGCCCGCTAGTTTGGGGGTGATAAGCTGAAGCAATTCTATGATTAACATCATACTTAGCGAGGGTCTTTCTAAAACCGCCATGAATGAAATGAGAACCCCCATCAGTCATGAGATACCTAGGCACTCCAAACCTAGGAAATATAACGTCCTTAAGCATTTTTAGAGAGGTTTCCCCGTCAGCACTTTTCGTAGGAATGGCTTCTACCCACTTAGTAACATAATCAACGGCAACAAGAATATGAGTGTAACCCTTCAAAGGAGGGAAAGGACCTATAAAGTCGAATCCCTAACAATCAAAAGGTTTAATAACTAGAGAGTAGTTCATAGGCATTTCATTGCGTCTAGAAATATTACCAACACGCTGACATTCATCACAAGATAAAACAAATTTTCTTTCATCCTTAAAAGGGGTAGGCCAGTAGAAACCTGATTGTAGTACCTTTTGTGCAGTTCTATCTCCTGCATGATGTCCTCCATAGGCGCTACCATGACATTTACGCAATATCTCTTTTTGCTCATATTCTGGAACACATCTTCGCATAATACCATCAACTCCTTCTTTGTATAAGTGCGGGTCATCCCAAAAATAATGCCTAAAATCATAGAAGAACTTTCTTCTTTGCTGAGCTGTAAAAATTGGAGGCACATACTTGGATATAATAAAGTTAGCATAATCATCATACCAAGGGCTTCCACGCGAGCTCACCCCCACTGCAGCTAACAGTTCATTCGGGAAACTATCGTTAACAGGCATAGGATCAAAAGAGATGTTTTCCAAACGAGATAAATTATCAGCTACAGCATTTTCGGCACCCTTTCTATCTACTATATGAAGATCAAACTCTTGTAAAAGCAGTACCCATCTAATAAGCCTAGGCTTAGCGTCCTTCTTTGTCATAAGATATTTAATAGCAGCATGATCAGTATGAATGGTTACTTTTGAGTCCACAATATAGGGCCTAAACTTACCACAAGCAAAAACAACAGCTAGAAATTCCTTTTCAGTAGTAGCATAATTCCTTTGAGCAGCGTCTAAAGTCTTACTAGCATAATGGATAACGTTTAACTTTTTATCAATAGGTTGCCCAAGGACAGCCCCTACAGCAAAATCACTAGCATCACACATTATTTCAAAGGGTAAACTCCAATCAGGTGGTTGAACAATAGGGGCTGTAGTTAAAGCCTTCTTAAGAGTTTCAAAAGCTTCCTTACAATCATCATCAAAAACGAAGGGTACATCTTTTTGAAGAAGATTAGTAAGGGGTTTTGATCTCCCAGAAAAGTATTTAATAAACCTTCTATAGAAACCAGTATGACCAAGGATACTATGAATACCTTTGATGTCTCTTAGGCATGGCATCTTCTCAATTACCTCAACCTTAGCTCTATCAACTTCTATGCCTCTTTCAGAAACTTTATGACCAAGAACAATCCCTTCATTAACCATGAAGTGGCATTTCTCCCAATTAATAACAAGATTAGTTTCTTCACATCTCTACAAAACTTTATCAAGGTTGTGCAGACAATTATCAAAAGAAGTTCCATAGACAGAAAAAATCAACCATGAACACTTCTACAATTTCCTCACAAAAGCCATGAAAGATAGCAGACATGCACCTTTGTAAAGTAGCAGGAGCATTACATAAACCAAAAGGCATACGTCTATAAGCATACGTTCCATAAGGGCAAGTAAAAGTAGTTTTTTCTTGATCTTGTTGTTTAACAGCAATTTGAGAGAAACCAGATAACCATCAAGAAAACAAAAATGGGTCTTTTTAGACAACCTTTCCAACATTTGATCAATAAAAGGAAGCGGGTAGTGATCTTTCTTAGTAACTTTATTGACTTTCCTAAAATCGATGCACATCCTATAGCCTACCACTATTCTTTGAGGAATAAGCTCATCATTATCATTAGGGACAACAGCAATACCTCCCTTTTTAGGAACACAATGAACATGACTAACCCATTCACTATCAGCAATAGGGTAAATAATACCAGCATCAAGGAGTTTCAATACCTCATTCCTTACCACTTCCTTCATCTTAGGATTTAAACGTCGTTGGTGCTCCACTACTGGCTTCGCATCTGGTTCTATGTTGATAGAATGCTGACATATAGTAGGTGAAATCCCTTTCAAATCATCTAGAGTATAGCCCATAGCTCCTTGGTGTTTCCTCAAAACCTCCAATAATCTTTCTTCTTCCTCCCCTGAAAGTTTAGCGCTAATAATAACAGGATATATCTTTTTATCATCAATAAAAGCATATTTAAGATCATCAGGGAGAGGTTTTATATTGAAAACCGGATCCTTTTTAGGTGGCATCGTGGTTCCCAAGTATTCTACAGGCAAGTCATGCTTAAGCATCATAGGTTGATCACGAAGAATCATGTCAATCTCGTTCCTTTCTTCCATGAAGATTTCACTTTCATGTTTTTTCCATAAATTGCTGCAAAGCATTGTTAGGAGCAAGAGAAATAGAAGCAAGTTGTTCAACCCTAAAATCCTCATTATGGGTTTCCTCTTCGCAAGGTTCTTTAGCAAATTTCGAAAAATTAAACTCATAAGATTCCCCATCAAACTTAGTCAAGATTTTCTCCCTCTTGTAATCAATAATAGCTCCACAAGTACTCAAGAAAGGTCTACCAAAAATGATAGGATAAGTTTTACTAGCAGCTGAACCAAGTACTAGAAAATCAGCAGGGTACTTAATCTTACCGCAAAGAACTTCCACGTCTCGCACAATACCAATTGGAGAGATGGTCTCTCTATTATCAAGGTGAATAACCACATCAATCTCTTCCAACTCGCAAGGACTGATCTCATGCATAATTTCTCTGTAAAGCTCATAAGGAATAGAACTGGAACTTGCACCAATATCACATAAACCATAATAGCAATGATCACCAATTCTAACAGAAAGCATAGGAACACTAGCCTTTTTAGTTCTATTAGGATGTGAAACAATATTATAAGCATCCTCACAAAAGACTATGTGCCCATCTTCTACGCTTTTAGTGACAAGGTCTTTCACAATTGCTACCACAGGTGCAATGTTTATTTGTTCATCAGGTTTTACAGTTCTTTTTTCACTTTTGGTGATTCCATTATTTATCATTGGATGGTCCTTTGCCTTTTCGGGGGAGGGAATCTTCTCGATATAAGGTTCAGGTAAGATGGGGTCGATGATGCAATACTCAGCACTTCCAATAGGGGCATAGTCAACAATATCTTTTTGGAATTCCATCCCCTTTTTGGAATTTCGATATAGGAAGCAAAATCTCTAAAGCAATTCGTAATAACTTGCAAATCAAGACCATTAATATTACTAATATTTTGAAAGTCATTAGTTCCCATAAAAGATTCAATGCATTCATAATCATAATTTATACCTGACTTTTTACCTTTGTCATTCTCCCAAGCTTCAGCGTTGTCTTGAATACAGTCCAGAAGATCCCATTTAGCTTCTTCTTCCATACGAGTGAATGATCCAGCACAAGAAGCATCCAATAAATCCTTATCATGTAGAGGGAGCCTTGCATAAAATTTATTGATAATAATATTGTTGGGAAGCTCATGAATGGGACATTTGAGCATTAGTAACTTCAATCCCCCCAAGCTTGAGCTGTACTCTCTCCATCAAGAGGCCAAAAGTTGTATATTTGATTCCGATATTTATGAATCTCACTAGGAGGATAAAACTTTGAATAAAAGAGAGGTACTATTTCCTCCCATTCCAGAGCTTGACCATTCTTCAGCAGCTTATACCATTCCTCAGATCTTCCTTTTAGTGATAATGAGAATAACTTCTTCTTAACTTGATCTGTAGTAATACCTGCACACTTGAACAACCCGCATAATTCGTGTATAAAGAGTAAATGATCACCGGGATGGACAGTTCCATCCCCAACATAGTAGTTATCCATAACACGATCAATAATTCTTGTAGGTATTTTGAAAACATCATTCTCAGCAGGTGGTGGCTTATCTACTACCTTAGCAGTGGTAGTAGCATTACCAAATAACAAACTCAGCGAATTATCCATAACGAAAATAAAGCAACTAGCAGAAGTAAACAATACTCACAGTAGAAGTTTCCTTTACTAGTTCCACTCTCCAATAGCGCTTCACTCCCCGGCAACAGCGCCAGAAAATAGACTTGATGACCCACAAGTATAGGGGGTGTATCATAGTATTTTCGATAAGTAAGAGTGTCGAACCCAACGAGGAGCAGAAGGTGCTGGCTAGTGGTATGTATCAGGAATTCTCTGCAAATACTTAGCAAATGGATTTTTAGGGGGTTTTGATATAGCAAGTAAACAAAGTACGAGTAAATAAAAGACAGTAGGAATAAATGCAGCAAGTGGCCCAATCCTTTATGCAGCAACGGACAAGCCGGTTGTATTACTTAGGATGACCAAACGTTCTCGAGGACACATGGGAAGACTATCAAGTGCTTTCGCTTCATATAGTTGATTAATCTTCTTTAGCTTGCTAAGTGTTGTGTGGGTGAACCTGTGCTAATGTACCGCCCCATCCAAGACTAATACATACTTGTGATTATACCCCTTGCAAACATCCGTAAGTACAAGAAAGTAATTAAGGTAGAAACCTAACCACAGCTTTAAACTCTAAGACCCTTACGTCCCTTGTGCAATGGTTTCCTAACGGGGGTTCGGGTTTCTATCACTCCGGCAACCCCTACGATTAGTAGCCAAATACACAATGCATTCCCCTAGGCCCATATAGGTGAAGTGTCATGTAGTCGATGTTCACATGACACCACTAGAAGAAGTACACCACAACTTAAATAACAATCTATTGAATCTTTCTCAACATAACTCCACTACTAACAACAAGACTTCTCCCATGTCCTCAAGAACAAAACGAACTACTCACAAGACATCATATGGATCATGATCAGATATGGAATAATGATGTATAACAATCTGAACATAAACAATAATTCAATGGATCACTCAATAGCATCAACTACAAAGAGTAATCAACACCAGGAAAGTTCCCCTATGAACTATGAAAGATTCAACCCAATTGTTACAGCAATATGGAGATGGTGATGAGGGTGCTGATGGTGATGATGATGATGATGATGGTGGTGTTGATGGCGACGATCTCCCCTCTCCGGGAAGGAATTCTCCCGGCAGAAATCTGTCGGCCGGAGAGATCTTTCTCTCTTGGTGTTTTCTGCCCCGCAGAGGCGGCGGAATATTTCTGTGGTCGCTCCCCGAGTCTTAGGGTTTCGGGAGGTTGATATACGCTAGAGGGGAGAGGCTAGAGTGGGCCAGGGCGGCCACACCACTCCCTGGCGCGGCCTAGGCATGTCCACGCCATGGGGTGGTGTGGGCCCCCTGTGGCCCACCTCCACTCCATCTTCTGGCATCCTGAGTCTTCTGAAAAAATAGATTTTTCTGTATATTTTCCCGGATTTTCTGATCTTCACGAATTTTGCCTCCAAACAACACCTTTTCCATCAGAATCCTGACTGCAGTGGTCCATGCTCCAAAAGTCATCAACCATGCAAAAATAGATGAAATAACATAAGTATCACCTCTCAATACGAAATATATCAATGAATAATAGTGAATTAAGACATAGAATAGTGATGCAAAATGGACGTATCACAAGGTCATTAGACATGTTGGTTTGCATTCGCTGCTCTACAAATTTCAAGTCATGCACATGTTCTTAGCTACTCCATACACCAGTAATTGCCTGCTATCGTGTAATTCTTGCAAAATCTATAGTCAGTGGAAATTATTAGTGTGGATTCCCGGCTCTACAGTTGTTGAAACTATCTGGTTCGTCCTGAGATCAGTTCCTGCTATTATTTCCTCCTTGGCATCATTCTGCTATCCTGTAGTAGTCGTTTAAACTCTTCGTACTAATTCGATTATAATTTTGTTGTTGCCATAATGCCATATGGTTCTTCAAAAGCTGCATCACTAACTATTTCCTTTTTATTGCATAGAGCTCAAAATGGAACAATGAACATGTTGGTTTGCATAGCCTATTCTATAGGTTCACAAGGGATGCCATTACTTCCTTATCTGGTGCTGGTTCGTCCTGAGCCATGGCATAATTGTCCACTACTATGTAGTTCACTCGTGGTTTGCATTCCTGCTCTAGAATTTCTCTTATGATGCCATTATAATTTGTATCTAGTTGATTTTTAGGTATGACAGTAACTACTTGCCATTGTGTAGCTCACCGCAAATTCTAAGTCACCCAATGACTCTATGCATTCCAAGAGATGCCACTGCTTCTATATATATTTGCTGAAATTCTAAGAAACACTTTATTTGATTGCTCATTTCATTCTAGGCACACTTGTGTAATGCTTGTTTGTCGTGTTCTATAGGTTCACGAGCGACGCCATTATATCTCGCATCTGGTTCTGGGTCTGGTTCGTCTTAAGTCACGACATAACTATCCTCTACAATATATAGTTCATTCATGGTTTGCATTCCTGCTCTACAGGTTCTCGTATGATGCGGTTATAATTTCTATCTGGTTCATTTTTTGCTATGACAGTAACTGCATGCCATTTTGTGGCTCAACACAAATTCCGAGTCACCCAACGTCTCTTGCATTTTAGGGTATAGAACTGCTTCCATATATATTTGTTCAAAATGACCTGGCTAGTTTATATCTGCTGAAATTCTAAGCCACGCACACACATACATTTTTTGATTACTCGTTTCATGGTAGTCACACTTGTTTAATGCGTTCTTGCTTGTGATGTTTGTTTGACGTGTTGGTCCATAATTGAATCATTGATCAGTTGTACACTCTAGTTCATAGCTCCTGTCATATCAGTCAAATGAGTAGTTTGTCTTGTTTGATGTATTAACTTGTTATTACTTAGTTTTAGACTGCAATTATTGCTAGCCCCACCAAAGAGGGGGATGCAAGATCATGTCTCCTCCAATGTAGTTGCCACGCTCAATGGAAGATGCAGGTGATCGATTAAGAAAGCAAATTGAGGAATCTTCTATCAACTTGATTGTCAACTGAAATGCCGATTTTTCTTTTCTCTGAGTTGATAATATCTAATAATTTTAAGAAGTTTGCAGCTGATGTAATATCTAGATAACTCGCGTAGGCCATGTAGGCATTTAGTTGACGCCATCCACACATTACGGTAGTCGTTATGTTAACTATGCCAGGCAGGTCGATTAGGGAACAATACCGTGCTTTGTTATTGGACCGTCGTGTATTCGGCCAACGACGAACAGTAAAAAATGCTGGATTATTATACACGTTTTATGATATTGTCATAGGCTTCAGAAATGACGAAACTGTAAAAGGCCATAAATGTAATGGGCCAATCCGCATGTGGTAACAGGCCGTAATAGTAACAGGCCTAGCGGGTCGTAACAGTAACATGCCGTAACAGTAGTAGGCAAGAAAAGAAACAGCCCATTACAGTAACAGGCAAGAAACTGCAAAAATCACAGAACAGTAACATGCCAAAATAGTAGCGGGCCACAATAGTAAAAGGCCAGAACAGTGATGAGCCTGAACAGTACGGGGCAAGAAATTTTTGGACGAGGGTAGTAATAGGACGATAAATTTACCAGGCTAGAACAGTAAAGGGATGTTTGTGGGCCTGAACAGCTAAAGACTAGAATAGTAAAATGCCAGAACAGTAACAGACCAGAACAGTAATGGACCATCTCAGAGAAGGGCCGTCAATAGGCGGTCGACGATGGGCTACGATAACAGTGATGGGCTGACCGCAGGCCTTATGTTTACAGGAGAAACTTGGCGCAGACTTTAATGGGCCGCACAGTGTTGGACCAACATGGGCCTTCTATAGGACGAAACAGAATCAGGACTGAAAGTTCGCGGGCCTGCTGTTGGCTGCATTTGTTGGCCCATTTCAAACAGTGCAGGACAAAACAATAATGGGCCAACTTCTTATTGGGCTCCCCTGATGGGCCAGCCTAGTTAGTATTTCACAGGACTTGGCTAGGCATGGCTTCTGCCATGGTTTCTATGCACGTTAACGATAGTAACCAGGCGCTAATGGCGACTGCCACCTGACAGTTTGCATGACGTCAGCAGTCAACGCGGATGGCGAACAGATCTACAACGAAATAAGTTTTCGTGGCTAAAGGGTGCGATCCGCCACGGTCAAAAAAAATCATGGTTAATTCATTTGTGACGGGCCTTTTACCATGAAGGTCATCCGTCGCGGAAGACTCTTTGGCCACGAAAAATGGGCCTTCAACAACGAAAATCGTCCGTTGTAAAATCCAACTTTTCTTGTAGTGAGATAAGATAGAGATTATTATGTTATACATCATTATGTGTACGTGTTAATTGTCTTCATCTTGATGTTGAGAGTTGTGCACCTCCTTAACATTTGTCCCTTATGGGGACTCGATGAAGATAATTACTTGTTGGTAGACGGAGGGACGATAGCACTTTCTATGACTATAAAGCTGTTATCATTCTTTATGTACTAACTTGGGAATCAAGGAGAACTCACAAAGCCATGTCCATGCCATGGGAGAAATCTCTTAATAACATAGTAATTCGATTGATGTTGATTGTTGTCTGCTATGGTTATGAGGATGATGTGTGCAGCGGTTGCTGGCTATTCATCCATATATGGAGCTCCTCCCACATACATACACATTACGAGAATATTTGTTATAATACTCGTGATTACTTAGTCTAAATTGCTAGCGGTGTATCCACTATTCCCTGAGAATGCCTTTTCCCTATTGTAGTTCCAAAGTTCTATTACACACGCGCTTCTTACTTTCTGCATTAAGTTTTGCTTTACTTTAAATCACCTTGTTCAACCAAAAACCCGAAAACAACTCTACTTTACCTGCATCTTAAAGTTTTTTCTTAAGTACTTCGTTTAGTTATAGTTAAAAGCATTTTAGTCTTTCGCATACTGCTCCCTGTGGGATCGATATCTTTATTTTGAAACTAGCTACAAACGATCTGTGCACTTGCAGTCATCAAGCTATTTTCTGGCGCTGTTGCCGGGGAGCTTAGCACTATAAGTCACTTTACTTTTAGTTATTTACTTTCATTGTACAAATTTTTACTTGAGTTTAAAGAACATAACAATGGACAACACTCAGCATTTAAACCAGCTTGAGGCAGTAAGGAAAATGGGTTCGCCCATGGACGCTTTTATAACTGTCAACAAAAGCATAAATCCGGATGGAGTCGAGATCCATCCTTTATTATTTGAATTGTTACATTCTAAGAAATTTGCAGGAACCAATGAAGAAAGTCCATATGGACACTTACAATTCTTTGAAGACATTCTCAGTTCCTTTATTTTTGATGACTTTAATCTTGATATGGTTAAAACCTAGTTGTTTAGACAAACTCACTCTAATAATGTTTGCGACTGGTACAGATCTTTTTGTGCAGAAGCACCAAGGACTTGGGAGGAATTGACAACCAAATTCCTATCAAAATATTATTCTAAAAGCAAAGCTCATAGGATGAGATGTATTATTATCAGTTTCAAAAATAATACTAGTGAGGGCTTATATGAAGGATATATAAGGTATAAAAGCTACCAAGATAATTTCCCCTATCATCGTTTGCCTGATTGGTTAATCACCCGTACCTTTTATGGAGGGCTAAAATTGAAAAATAGAATGAATCTAGACACTGCTTCTAATGGCAGTTTTCTATCTTATACCTACAATGAGGCTTGGAATCTAATAATAAAAATAAGAGAAGCAACAGAAAGTCTTAAAGATGAGGAAAACAATACAAATAGTTTTTCTGAATATGCTTGCATTAACGATTTCCTTGTAGATGAAAGAACAGATCCGATGATTAAAACCCTTGGTATTGATTCCTACTCAGTAAAGAAAATTATTGAGAATTATGCAGGGAATTTGCAGGTACCTACAGAATGGGAACCTCATAAACCCCTCGAAGAAAAGAAGCGTACAAGAGCACTAATGGAAGAGTTCTCCTCGATACCTATACATGGGATCTTTGAAAAAAAGACAAAGAGGGGAAGAACAAATAAAGAAGAGACTGAAGAAACCAGAAAGGAATTTTGAAGCTATAAATATAAATAATGTTATAATAAAGGATCTTATGGAATCACGAATAGTGGAAGATGAAGTGGTTATATTAGACCTTGAAACCTCGGAATTCATCAAAGGTAAGGTTCGAGGTAACGAAACTTCTAAACAAATGACCCCTATATATTGTGGAGAAACTTTCTTATATGGAATTTGTGAACCAATTTCCACTATAAATATTATGCCCTCATCACTTTATAAAGAACTCCATACAACTTAAATAATCCAGATGTTGAACCGGTAGACACTATTATTAAATTGTTTAATAGAACCAGTATAAAACCGGAAGGGGCAATCCGAAATATCTATGTATTTATTGGCTCACTCATGTACCCCCTTGATTTTCATATTGTTGATATGCCTCGAGATTATTTTTGTCCTATTCTTTTAGGCAGGCCTTTTATTTCCATCAGCAAATCTCGAGTAGATAATCAGAAGGAAACTATTTCACTGAAGTTTGGAGAAGAGGAAATGACATTCCACTTTGCCAAACTAAAGAAGAGGCCATATGAAGTGGAGGATATCAAGGAAGAAAAGAGGATTGTTGAGCTGGCGGCAATTCATTTCAGTACTCCACAAGATGAATTAGAAAGGAGCTTGATTAATTGGGAAGAAGCACCAGATGATGAGAAGAAAGAAGACATGGATGATTACCTTGATTCAATTCCGTAAGCACAAAACCCACATGACTATGAAGAATTGGTAAGAACAGGAGATGAAGAACCTCCACCAATAGAACTGGAAAAACTTCCAGACAATATGAGGTATAAGTTTTTAGATAATGAAAATAAATGCCCTGTCATTATTAGCAAGAATCTATCGGAAAATGAAACAAATAAACTCATTTCAGTTTTGGTTAAGCATCATGAAGCCTTTGGATATACATTGAGTGATATTAAAGGAATAGATCCATCTATCATAACACATAAGATTACCATGCTTGATGATGTTGAACCCATAGTAGATACACAAAGAAGGCTTAATCCTAAAATGAAGGAAGTAGTAAGAAAAGAAGTTATACGCTTATTAGATGTTGTCATAATATATCCTATTTCTGACAGTAAGTGGGTTAGCCCAGCTCATTGCATACCAAGACAAGGTGGTCTTGATGCTGCTATGAATGAGGATGGTGAGCTAGTTCCTGTGAGGCCAATTGTAGGATATCGTATGTGCATTGATTTTAGGAAGCTAAACCGTGAGACACAGAAAAATCATAAACCTATACCATTCATGGATAAAAATTTAGAAATACTTAGTAATAATTCTTACTTTTGTTTTCTTGACGGTTATTCTAGATATTCTCAAATTGCCATACAACCGGAAGATTAAGAGAAAACAACTTTCACTTGCCCTTATGGTACATATGCTTATAGATTAATTCCATTTGGCTTATGTAATGCAGCAGCAACTTTTCAGGAATGTGTTCTAAAGATTTTTGATGATTTTGTTGAGAAGACTATGGAAGTTCTAACAAATGATTTTGTCGTTTGTGGAACAACATTTGATAATTGCCTCTACAATCTTACCAAAGTTTTGCAGAGATGCAGGCAATCAAACTTGGTTTTGAATTGGAAACAGTGTCGTTTCATGGAAAGAGAAGTTAAAGTTTTCAGGCACAAAGTTTCGGAGAATGGAATAGAAATACATAAAACTAATATAAATGCTATAGAAAATCTCTCAATACCTCAAGACATTAAAAACCTAAAAATCTTTCTAGCACATGCAGGTTTTTATAAGCGGTTTATAAAAGATTTTGCTAAACTAGCTATGCCCCTCCCAATCTTCTTGATAAAGAAACTCTATTCTATTTAGATCATGACTACATTGCAGCTTTTGAGAACCTAAAGGATAAACTAGTTTCAGCACCTATCATGCAATCTCCAAAGTGGGATGAACCTTTCGAAATCATGTGTGATGCTAGTAACTATGCTTTAGGGGCTGCTTTGGGACAGCGAGATGGAAAGAATTTAAATGTTATTTATTATGCTAGTAGACCTCTTAATAAGATTCGGAAACATTATGATACTATAGAAAAGAGTTTCTAGCCATAATTTTTGCTTGCGACAAATTTAGATCTTACATAATTAACTCTAAGGTAATAATTCATACGGATCACCAAGCTTTGCGTCACCTCCTTGTGAAAAAGGATGCTAAGCCCAGGTTAATTAGGTGGGTTTTATTACTACAAGAATACAATTTGCAAATAGTAGATAGGAGGGGTAAGGATAATCTAGCAGATCATCTCTCTAGGATGGAGGGAATAATTAATGACCCCGTACCTATTAATGAATCATTTCCAGGAGAATATTTAGCAAAGGTAGAAATTTTTGATCTATGGTATGTAGATTATGCTAACTAACTAGCAACAAAATTTGTACCTCCCGGTATGTCAACAAATCAAAGAATGAAATTCTTTAATGATCTTAAATATTACTTTTGGGATGATCCGTATATATATCGTCATGGACTTGACGGAATGATTCGGATATGTGTTCCTAATCACGAAATGAATGCGATATTGAAATCTTGTCATGACAGTCCATATGGAGGGCATCATGCAGGTAAAAGAACTACTGCAAAGGTACTTCAATCCGGATTCTATTGGCCCACCTTTCTAAAGGATGCACACAGGTATGTGGAATACTGTGATGCTTTCCAAAGAAGAGGTAATATAGGTAGGAGACAAGAAATGGCGATGAATTATAGTCTCATAATTAAACCCTTATGGGGAATGGATTACATGGGATCATTTATAGAGTCGAATGGTTATACTCATATTCTTGTTGTGGGGAATGGATTACATGGGATCATTTATAGAGTCAAATGGTTATACTCATATTCTTGTTGTTGTTGACTATGTTACTAAGTGGGTTGAAGCTATTCCAACAAATCATGCGGATGCAGCTACCTCAGTGAAGATGATCAAGGATGTCATATTCCCCAGGTTTGGAGTTCCTAGATTTTTAATTACTGACGGTGGTTCTCATTTTATGAAAGGGACTTTTAGGAAAATCCTTAGCAAGTATGGAGTAACTCACCGCATTGCTTCACCATATCATCCCCAAATAAGTGGTCTAGTGGAACTCTCTTATAGAGAACTGTACACCATACTCGAGAAGACGGTGGACAAATCAAGAAAGGATTGGTCATACAAGTTAAATGACACTCTATGGGCATACCGTACTGCGTTTAAAAATCCGATGGGTATAACACCTTACAAGATGGTGTACGAAAAACTCAGATCAAAGTGGGAAGGTCCATATGTAGTTAAAGAAGCCTATTCGTCGGGAGAAGTGAAGCTCCAAGGAAAAACACCCTCTCTTGCATGGGTGGTAAATGGACAACGCTTGAAGCATTATCAGGTAAAAGAAGATATAAGTGCAATCACCATAGAATTGAGCACTCCCGAAGAAGTGATAAAGCGAAGATATACGAAGAATGGAAATTACAAGAAGAATGGACTCAAGACGGAATGAGCGGTATCACGGTCAAGCTATTGACCATAAAAGAGCGCTTCATGGGAGGCAACCCATGTGAAATAAAAGTTTGAGTAAGTTTTTAAATTTTCAGTTAAAGTCTAGTTTGAGTATTGTGTTAAATGAGAAACAATTCATGCTCTAACAAAGAAGAAGGAAGATTGATGATGCCAAAATTGGTCGAAAATCTAAGCTGATATTTCTCTATCAAAACTCGATATTTTGTTAAGTTTCAGACTAACAAAAAATTCTTGGAGAAGCAGAAAAATTTTGGTGGACACAGAAGGTTTAACGACCAACTGTACAGCGGGAATAAAAATTCTGGCCGTATAGTTCCGGCCGTATAGTTGTTACGACGTCAACACTTCCATCCATAAAAGGTACTGAGAGTTTAACAACCAACTATACGGTTGGAATTAAAAATTCTGCCCGTATAGTTTCGGTCATATAGTTGTCAACGCCTTTGCCAAAATAATTTCTGGAGTACTGAGAGTTTAACGACCAACTATATGGCCAGAATTAAAAATTCCGCCCATATAATCGCGGTCGTATAGTTGTCGACCCTTCTCCAAAAATTTTATTCAGGATACAGAGAGTTTAACGACCAACTATATGGCCAGAATTAAAATTCCGCCCATATAGTCGCGGTCATATAGTTGTCGACCCTTCTCCAAAAATTTTATTCAGGATACAGAGAGTTTAACAACCAACTATACGGCGGGAATTAAAAATTTCGCCCATATAGTTCCGGCCGTATAGTTAAGTTCCACTGTAGATCTAATCTATAGTCGGTTCAGAACTATACGGCGGGAACTATACGGGCTGCACCCGTATAGTTGCTCGTTACGCCAGGTGGCTAGGGTTTTTGACCCCTCATTTTAATGTTGATCGCATCTAACCTTTTTCATTAAGTTTTCGCAGATCTACAACCTCCATCCTCGAAAGATCTTCGTCATCCCTATACAGGCCCCTTTAACAACATCCATGCAGCGAAGCCATCCAGCCCTTCCATGTCAACAAGATCTGGAAGAAGAAAGAAGAGAAGACCGTGAAGAGGATCGAAGAAGCAGAACCCAAAGGATCATCATCATCCAGCCTGGAGATCAAACCTCTCCCAAATTGGGAGGACATGTTCCCGCAAAGGATGGAGATGATGAGACAAGCTGAGCAGGGAAGGAACAATGGTGAGTACCTCCCTAATCCTTATTTTTACAACATAGGATACTATTATAAACCTCCTCTTGGTCCATCACCTCTTAAACCTAAGAAGGTGCGGCAAGATAAGATTCATGATAAGATCCATGAGTTGGAAAAGGCTTCCAAGGCATGTGTTGAAACAATTGGAGAAGGGATTGACTCCTACTGGATGATGAGCAAATACCTTGAGAAGAAGGTCGATGACATCGTTGGTAGAGTTGGTTTCTTAATTAAAATTGTCTTTGAGTTGACAGATGAGAAGAAATTCCTCAAGAGGAAAATGTTGAAGCTCCAATATGACATGGCCGAGCTCAGCATTTGCTTTGCAAACATAGTTAAAGAGGGCAACATGAAAGAAGAAGGTGACGCTCTTTCTACCCAGGAGGAGGAATAGGTACCAACAAGGAGTTAATTGATCCCGCCTGGCTTGATTCCAACCTTGGGGAGATCTTTAAAGACCTTGTAATCTTTCTTACAATTTTTATATTATCATTTTTGCATTAGTTCAAACTATAAATAAAGTTTGCATCATTAGGATTCCCTTCAGGAATAGTCAATCCCTTTTATGAAATTCCGAGTTTATTATTATATATGGAGCAATTTTGAGTTTGTGTTTGTTTTATTGATATATGAATGGCTTGAGTATAATTTTACTTGCACCTGACGATAGCAATAGGAGTCTTCCACATCATTGGTATTATTGGAACACCTAAAGATAATTTGGTCAATATGCTTTAAGTCTAAGGTTTGATTTACAAAGAAAAATTATCTATACAGTTAAATTGAAAAAGAAACCTTGAACAAAGGAAAATGAAAGTGTTATTGACATGGGTATACCCTACAGGTAGTCGAGCTTGGTATATACGGCCTGAATACCTAGAGGCCCACGATGTCGTCAAGGCCCAAATGAAGAACTCGAGTAACCTATGGACTCTCGATTGCTTGAAGAACAAGAAGAAGCTAAAGATAGAAAGTTCAAAGGGGCAAAACCCTAACATGTAACCGACTCGACCTGCTACCCAAGACCTAGCCTATCTATATAAAGGCTAGGAGGGGGCGGCGAGGAGGACACACGCAACCCTAGTTTCCACAACCCTCGCCACATTGCATCTGCGCACCATTGTAATCCTCGATTCCTTTGATAATTCCACGAGCAGACAAGCAGGAGTAGGGACCTCTATGAGGCCTGAACCTGGGTAAATCTTTGAGTCCCCTGTGTGCTTGTTTTCTAGCCGATAGATGTCTCCAGCGCTCCCTCCTTCTCCAAAACCCAAGTCCATAACAATGGGCATTGATGAGTTAAACCCTCATCAATTGGCACCGTCTGTGGGAACTAGGAGTGCTGATGTTGCAGCTTCTTCGGCCCCATCAACCGCGATCTACAACTCCACAACAGTGGAGATTCGCCATCTCTTCGGCGCGTTCGACTTCACAGTCCACACGCCAGCTACTCATCTAGCTTTCGAGTTCGTGGGCGACGGAATCAGCCTGGCGATCAGGAGCTTCCGCTTCCAAGTTGGTCAGATGGGCACGCTTCGCATGCCTGACCAGCCGATGGTGTCGTCAACTGCCCCAGCATCATGGTTCCCTCCATCGATCGGCACCCCCAGTGAGATCAACGCCTCGACAACAGTCGAGAATACAGTCAGCGACAGCAGTCGCGAGTCCGATCTGAGCGATCTAGCAACTGAAGATGGAGCCTACGGTTCCGGATCTGAAAGTTGTGGGAGTAGCAGCTTCCCCAAACACTTCATGTGCGTCGTCATCAACGCGGGCGACACCTCTGCCAATCGCGACAACACGGGCAACCGTGGCAACGAGACCGACCCGCCTAACAGCGGCAATGGTGGCAATGGCACCCCCATTAACAACGGAGGAGCAATCGAACCTCCAACCATAATAAACGAGCAAACCGGTGAACGCGTCGTGATCAAGCTCAACGAACAAGAGTGGGCTCGCTGCCGCGATGCCTTACGAGGCAACCCTCTACCCTTCGGATCTCCGCAAGAACTGCTAATGGGCTACCATTGACTCCTGAAGGAAGAATTCAAGCGCCAAGTGCAAATAATCGCGCAACTCGAGGCACGCAAAAAGGCGGCAGACGAGTCAAGCCTTTGACGTGCTGGACTCTCCTCCCATTGAGGATCCTCTTCAAAGGGCAACGAGTACCTCGCAAACAAGAGGCGATCTTGGATGGCCCATCTCACTGAGCAAGAATGCATAGAAGCTGCAAAGGTCCTCGACTTCAGCTCTATGACAGTCGATACACAGGGCAACATGGTCCCAAAGACGCCACAGGCCACGGTGACAGCAGCCACCATGTACCTCCTCAACAACCAGCCACTAGCTGGAGATCCCCGAGACGCCATGCACTGATCTATGATCGCGGTCTTGGGACTAGTCGAGGCCGCCCTCGACAAGGAACCAACACCGGAGCCGAAAAAAGGCAAAGAGCTAGCAAAGCGCTACTCCTCGCCCTCATCCAGCGAAGACAGTCACGACCTTTCTCGATGCCGCCGCTCACGGCGATAGGACCATGACTATGATGCACGCGATGACCTCATGCAGCGCAAGATCGACAAATCAAGGGCACGACATGCTCGGTCGACTGACTCGGAAGAGGAAGATGTGGAGCTCTGTGGCGCCAGATGCTCCATCAGGGCCATCAGGCAAAAGCGAATGCCCAAGGGGTTTAAGCTCCCATCGGAGAACCCAAAGTTTGACAGCCTGCAGGACCCGAAGATCTGGCTGGAGGACCACATCTCCTCCGTCAGGCTCCACGGTGGCAGTCGAAGCACGGCCATGCAATGCTTACAGCTACAGCTGCAGGGCGCCGCCCGAGCATGGCTCAACAACCTCCCACGCGGATCCATTCGCAGTTGGAATGAGCTGGTTTACAGCTTCGTGTGCAACTTCAAGGGCACATACAAGCAGCCTGCATCAATCGAAGAGCTGAGATTCTGCCAGCAAAGATCGGGCGAATCGCTACGCTCCTACATCCAAAGGTGGTCCATCATTAAGAACTCCGCAGGGAACATCTCGGAAGATCGCGCGATTGACGCATTCAACGGCGGCGGCCGCCACATAGAGCTCAGGGAGGAACTAGGCCGTTCGAAGCCCAAGACCATCGACCACGTGATGGAAATCGCGAATCGGTGGGCCGATGGATAAGATTATGTGAAGAATCGCGTTCACTCTGACGAGGAGGCAGAACTCTAGCGCAGACGCGACCGCCGAGGCAAACGCCGCATGCGCATCTACGATGACCGTGACGACGTCAACATGGTCGCAGCCGGCTACGTCGACAGACGCGATGATAACCGCAACAGCGGATACCGCAGCGGTGGATACCGCGACTCCGGGAAAACCACGTAAGTGCGGCAACACCGCAATCGTGATGAGGCACCCGCGACATCCATTGAAGACAAACTGTCCGGGCCATGTACGGTGCACTTCTACATCGACAAGCATGATGGAAAGAAGAAGTCCAGCCACCTCCTCAAGGACTGTTGCGAGTTCCTCAAACTGCACGAGGGATTGGTTCGGATGAACCGCAGTGTAGTCAAAAGGGGCTATAGAGCCGCCCCAGACGCTGTAGCACATGACGCTCCACCACCACCACCTGGAATACCCCTAAACACGGCTGCGCCGGAACAGCACTAGAGAGGCGAACCATACCCACGAGCCATGGGTACCATGATGATCCAAAAAGGATGCCCCTCTAACAGGGTGCAGAAGGCCATCACTCGCCAAGTCAACTTGGCCACAAACTCGCCACCATCTACCACTGGGGCGGAAGCGAGTCCTGCATCACCTTTGACAAACGCGATCATCCGCCTCAAGTACCTCGTCCGGGCCATTGTCCCCTCGTACTCGAGGAGCAAATCGGAGGTTTCAACGTGAGCCGCGTCTTCATGGACGGCGAAAGCGGCATCAACCTTATATTCGCGAGTACCTTGCGAGCAATGAGGATCCCTCTGACTTGCCTAGAAGCCTCGGACACAACATTCCACGGCATCGTCCCAGGAAAAGGTGTGTATCCCCTGGGCAAAATCAACCTCGACGTCATCTTTGGCACGCCGAAAAACTTTCGGCATGAGCGCATCGACTTTGAGATCGTTGACTGGCCCTCACAGTACCACTGCATCCTCGGATGTGTCGCGTTCGCTAGGTTCATGGCAGTGCCACACTACGCCTACCTGCAGATGAAAATGCCATGTCCCAATGGTGTCATCACAGTCAACGGGAGCTTCGAGAGATCCGACAGTTGCGACAGGGAATTCAACAGAATTTCCTAGTCCTTTGGAATGCAGGAAGAACTCGCGAGACTAACGGAGTCGACAGACAACAGTCTGCCTCCCCTGATCCGGCCAAGTTCGCCTGATCTATCTTTCAACTCATTGGTGCACACAAAGAAAGTGCAGGTCCACCCATCGGATCCCGCCAAAATGGCCCTCATCGCCAACAACTTGAGTCCCGCATAGGAACTCGCGCTCGTCGAATTCCTCCGTGAGCACTGGGAAATCTTCGCCTGGTGTCCAGCAGGCATGCTAGGAGTTCCCAGGGAATTCGCCGAGCACGCACTCAACGTCAACCCAGATGCAAGGCCAGTCAAGCAAACAATCCGGCGATTGTCTGAGCCAAGAGCAAAGGCAGTCGGAATGGAGATCAACAGACTCCTCGACGCCAAATTCATACGCGAGATCAAGGAAAGCACTTGGATCACCAACACGGTGCTAGTACCAAAAAATAGGACACGGATATCCTACGGATGTGCGTGGACTTCACCTCTTTGAATAAGCATTGTCCAAAGGATCACTTCCTGTTACCGCGAATCGACCAGATCATCGACTCCACCGCGGGATGCGAGCGCCTCTGCTTCCTCGATACCTACTCAGGCTATAACCAGATTCGAATGAAGGAGGAAGATCACGAAAAAATAGCGTTTACCACACCCTTCGGTGTGTTCTGCTACAACGCAATGCCCTTCGGGCTAAAAAACGCAGGAGCCACCTACCAGCGGTGCATGCAGGCTTGCCTCAAATATCAACTTGGTCGCAACATTCAAGTCTATGTCGACGACATAGTAATCAAGACCAAGGAGGAAGCCTCCCTAATCGACGATTTACGTGAAACCTTTGCCAACCTCGACCGCTATCGGATCAAGCTCAATCCGGACAAATGCGCCTTTGGCATACCATCTAGGCAACTACTCGGGTATCTCATATCCGAAAGAGGAATCGAGGCAAACCCGAAGAAAATAAAAGCCATACTAGCCATGGAGAAGCCGAAAAACATAAGGGGCGTCCAGCAGCTGGCCAGGCGAATCGCAGCCCTCAGTCAATTCATCAGTCGGATGGGTGAAAAAGCATTGCCCTTCTACCAACTCCTCCGCAAAGCTGAAAAGTTCGAGTGGACCAACGAAGCGCAAGAAGCATTCGAAGACCTCAAGCGCCTGCTATCCACCTCGCCAGTACTGGTGACCCCACGAGAAAGGGAACCGTTGTTGCTGTATATCTCCGCCACCAACCAAGTGGTCAGCACAGTGCTCGTGGTCGAACGAGCCGAGGAAAACAAGGTCCATGGGGTACATCGCCCAGTCTACTACCTCAGCGAGGTCCTCACGCCAACAAAACAGCGGTACTCGCACTACCAGAAGCTGGCGTACGGCGTCTTCATGGCGGCCTGGCGACTGCGCCACTACTTCCAAGAACACCCAATCGTGGTAGTCAACGACGCCCTGCTTGGGCACATCCTCAACAATCCTGATGCCACCGGACGAGTCGCACTTTGGGGAATCGAACTGTCTCCACGAGACATCACATATGAAAAACGCGACGCAATCAAGTCGCAAGTTCTCCCTGACTTCTTCGTGCACTGGATGGAGAACCAACTCCCCGAAAAACTAGATATGTCCTACCTTTGGACAATCCACTTCGATGGATCCAAGCGGAAGGACGGGGCAGGTGTAGGTGTCAAACTGACATCGCCCCAAGGGGACAAGCTGAAATATATCCTGCGAATGCAGTTCACTGCCTCCAACAACGAAGCTGAATACGAGGCACTGCTATACGGGATGAGGATGGCAAAAGCCTGCGGCGCCAAGAGGATCATTATATACGGCGACTCCAAGTTGGTCGTCAACCAAACAATGCATGAGTGCGACGCACTGAATGACAACATGATCGCCTACCGCGACCTCTACGACACACTCGAAGGGGACTTCGACGGCTGCAAGCTGCGACACGTAGGTCGTGAAAGCAATGAAGAGGCAGATGCACTCGCCAACATAGGCTCTACCTGCGCCCCCATACCACCTGGGATATTTCTCGAGCGTATCTGCGAACGCTCCATCAAGCCAAAGGCAGCAGAGAAGAAAACAAGCGTAGCAACGGACTCGGGGGCTACGCCACCCAATTAGCCAATGGCACTCGACGACCTGGAGCTTGATACAAGACCCAAGGACCAATGAGCGTCATGATGAACGAGTCATCCTGGACTCAGTCATACATCACATACCTCCTCAGCAAAAGGCTACCGGATTATCCGACTGACGCAAGGCACATCGCGCAGCGATCCAAGGCATTCACTGTTATCAACAGCGAACTATACAAGCGCAGCATCATAGGAGTGCTCTAGCGATGCGTCTCCACGGCCGATGGAAGAGATGTTCTCCTTGACATCCATGAGGGAACCTGCGGACACCACGCTGGCAGTCGCGCCCTCATGGCCAAAGCTCTACGAGCTGGATTCTACTGGCCTACGGCCATGCGCGACGCCAAGGACATCGTCCAGAAATGCAACGCGTGCCAGCGATCCGCGGACAAGCCGCACGCACCTAGCGCAGAGCTCCGGCCAATCCCATTGGCCTGGCCCTTCGCACAATGGGGACTCGACATGGTCGGCAAGATCCCCAAGTCCTCACGAGGAGGCTATGTCTACCTCCTAGTCGCAGTCGACAAGTTCACCAAGTGGATAGAGGTCATTCCAGTGACCAATCAATCAGGGCACAACACAGTCAAGTTCTTTGAATCCATCGTCTTCCGCTTCAGAGTGCCGCACAGCATCATCACAGACAATGGGATGAACTTCACATCCAAGGAGTTCCAAGAATTCTGCGAGAATCTGGGAATCAACATCAGCTATGCCTCGGTAGCGCATCCACAGACCAACGGTCTGGTCAAAAAGGCGAACGGGCTCGTCTGCGGTGGTATCAAGAAGCGACTCCTCCGGCCACTCGAACAAGCCACGGGTTGCTGGCCAGACGAACTACAATCAGTACTCTGGAGCCTACGCACAACTCCAAACAGTGCTACAGGCTACACTCCGTTCTTTATGGTGCACGGGGCTGAAGCGGTGCTACCCGCCAAGGTACGGTATAAAGCACCGCGCGTGGTCGCTTACAGCGAGTAGGAGTCTACCCTTGCACTCGAAGACTCCGTCGACCTCCTCGACGAGGCAAGGGAAATCGCCGCGGAAAGATCAACGATCTATCAGTAGAACCTGCGCAACTACCACAGTAGGAGGCTAGGCCCCAGATCCTTCGTCGAAGGCGACCTGGTCCTGCGACTGAAGCAGCAAGGACATCTCAAGATCGAGTCCCCCTAGGAGGGACCATACGTGATTACAGAAGTAATCCCAGGTGGCGCCTATCGCCTTCAAGATTTAGAGACAGGAGTCGCATACTCCAACCCCTGGAACATCGCGCAGCTACGACGCTTCTACCCTTAGTCGTTTTTACTTTTACATTGCAAAATAAGGCCACTCAACCAAGGCTACTTAGCCACACATTGTACTTCGTACTCTCCCGCGAATAAATAAAGCTAAGTGCCCCAAAACTCTATGTTCTCCTTTATTTTTTGCAACTTATCCACTCGGGGGCTGCGCCACCCTGTACGCATCTATTCTACGAACTCAAACGCGATATCCTGAGCAGCTGGCACATCAATCGAAACCCTTGACACACATCAACCCAGTTGCAACGCACCTGACAGGTTGACAAGGGACTGAGATAAGCGCATGGCCAGGCTAACGAAAAGAAGTCGCACAGTGCAACGCACTCACAAAACATACACGCTAACAAGCTCTTTATACATCATCGAGAATCAATTATACACAATGTATATACGAACTTTACAACATTGGTACACTTATGTGCAGGATACAAACTAAGCTACTATTGCAACAAAAGAACATTGGTTTGCTCCTCGAAGAAGTTGACGATATCCTCTGTTGGGCGATCCACCGCCTGATAGTGCGGCACCATATTGCAAGCAGAACCCGCTGGTGGCGCGGGTGGCCCAGCCGCAATTGCCGCAACGTCTACATCAGGCCTATGCAGTCGCACCAGTGACAGAGCGGCCTTGGCACCAGCCACCAACTGCTGTCTGACACACTCGTGAATCACAGCCAGGTCTTGGAACTTGGCAAGGAGAGCCAGCAGGCTCGATGGAGCAACATCCAGCGGAAACATTGTCCGATAAATGTTCTTCAAGCATGACTGCGACTTCTTCGGAAAGTGCAGCGCATGACGACATGCGATCGCTAGTGCGATTGCACGATCATGATCTACCCAGAAGTATCCACTCTCCTAAAGTTGCTCTTGGGTCAGGTCATGCATGCGAATGGCAATCCTATCTTTCTCATCCTGCGGATGGCGCGCGCTGACAACTATACAAAGCAACAACGGAAGTGTGAGGACAGCACACCATTGCGAGTGACTACAAGGAAAAGATAAGAGTAAGCAAACTAACATTTAAATTGGTCGCCCAGCTCCGTCATCTCCCCCAACAGATATTGCTCTCGGGCGGCGGCTTTCTCTGTCTTCGATTTCCATACATCCGCATTACCGCGGAGTACGGGCAATTCATGCTCCAACTGCTTCACGCGATCACGAAGTCGCGAAAGCAGAGACAGCTCATCCACCCTTGAGCGCGGTGGTGCCAAAGTTTCATCAAGGGGTGGCGAATCCTGAGGTTCCCTCAAAGGATCACTCGATGTTCCCTATCACAAGCCAAGCAAGAAGCAATAAGAAGACCAAATCGATGCACAGACAAAAGATTCGAATGTATTCAAAGATTAGCAAAAGTATAACAGATACACTCGCCAAAAAGGCATGTTCTGGACAAAAGACATAAGCTACTTCAACTATTACAAAGCTACTGAGGAGCAACTAGTTTCTTCGACTTGGATGGCTTTGTGGGCCTCATCGAGTCAGTGGAGGTATCAGATGCCACTGACTTTCTGCCGGCCCCTGACACCGCAGCCTTTGCCGCCTTCTTGGCCCGTTGTAGCTCCTCATAGTACTTTGCAACTGTGTTAATCAGCTATGGCCCATACTTGCCACAGGCAGTCGCGAAGGGAGCAAAGACTACCTGCTGGTCGTCCGCACTAACGGGCATCGCCCTTGAGACCGCTGTAGGATCAACTTCGACTCCGTGGGCCTGCACCATAGCGAGTGACATTGACGCACCAGCCGCATGGAGCGAGTTCTTGAAGCTTGCAGGGACACCCCTGACGAATGACTCCACCAGCTCGTCCATGTTCTCGATCAGCTCAGCCTTGGGCATCAGCTCTTCCGGAGGCGACTGAGCACGCCCTTGGCCTTGGAGAGCATATCTTGAACGGCGGCGATGCGGTCCTCGACTGCTGAAAGAGCACCCGCCAAGGCATCGTCACGGCGGAGGGCCTGAGGGTCGAAGCTCAAATCGCCAGCATCTGTACATAGACCCACACATGGGCACAAAAGTCAGCGCTAACGACAAATTCGAACAGAGAACAATAATGATATCCAAGCAAGGTACCTGAGAGAGCCTTGGCAATCGAGAAAAGCTGTTCTTCGAACAACTTCTCCCTAGCTGCGATGGAGGCACGCAGATCCTCTTTGCGCTTTTGTGCCTTGTCACACGTCGTGATTGCCTCATCGTGGCTCTTCACAGCCGCGGCGAGTGTCTTTTCCATGGTGGCGGCGTTGCGCAGAAGGGCATTATGTTCAGCTACAAAAACAAAACAAAAGGAATTGACTATCAGTCAACTACATAACAACGATGCAGAAGAAGAAGAAGTAAAGAGCACTTACTTTCTGCCACGCGATGACGCGTATCCAGCATTCCATGCTGGCGACCCATCGCAAGCACCTGCTCCGCTAGGTGAGCGGCTTCCTTCACAAGGAGCTATCGCAAAAAGAAAAACAACAAAGGATCAGCCGGAGCCATAGATAAAATCGACTACAACATCAGAAGAAGAGATACTACACTTACACGATCCTCCAATGACTCCGAAGTCGATTGGTGTGCAGTCATCCGGGCAACCATCCAATGCTCCCCATCATGTGGAGAGCTGGATGTGTTGTGCCCGGAGTGGGCTGCCAATGGAGGGGAAGGAGCACGCTCAACCTCTTTCTTGGCCCTCGAGGTTGCGACTCCCGATTCTTTCAAAAATTGGACGTCGCCAGAAGATGATGACGCCTGCTGACTGCAAGACAAAACCAACATCAAGAAAGGGAAAATCCAAAGAAGAACCAAAAAGGACAACTCGAATACTTACCAATCAAACTTATCAAAGTCGAAGGTTGGCTCCCCCGACTCTGACGATGACTCCTTTGGCAGTCGCATCTTCTTGCGAGAAGATGGTGCCACGGCACTCACAAGAATGGCAGGGATCGGTGACTCCGCCCCAACGCCTGCACCTTCTAGAGTCGAAGGAGACGACGCATCAGAATCCTTGCTGCGTTAACGCTTGCGAGTATCCGGACTACCCGACTCAGGGGCTTCCTCCTCCACATCAGATGGGACGGTCGACTCCGACTCATCCTCTTCCAAGTCTTCACGAGGAATAACCCCCTCAGGAAGAGGAGGCATATAGGGTGACACCGCCCAATCCTGCATACAGACCACAATTCAGCACAAAGTTAAGAAACAGCAAAGAAGCAATCAACAAACTAAGCTACTGCGTAGCACAACTATACCTCAGGAGGAGGGTTAGCAGCATCGAACAGAGGAACGACTGGTTCACTGGGGAGCACATCCTTGACGGTGTACTTGGTGACCAGTCGAACCCTTTTATCTACTTCACTCGCGGACATGCCATCAATAGACATGCGAGTGACATCGTCAGCGCCAACCCACTGAAACACTGGATGGACTCTGGCCTACAGGGGTTGGACGCGACGGTGCAGCCATGTGCGAATGAGGGTGCAGCCTCCCTCCCCTTTGCCCATGTGACTCTCGAGGTCGCAGACGCGCTCGTACAGCACATCTGTCTCCACGGACTCGCCGGGCATGATCACATTCTTCCAGGAGCGCCTCCTCTTGCACGGCATCGCGGGGTTGAAGGGCGCGAGTCCGAAGTGGTCTCTGTCAGCCTTCTCGTCGCGGACGTAGAACCACTTGTCTCTCCACCCTTGGACGGACATCGCCATCTTGATGTCGAAGTATGTGGCGGATGGATCGACGTGGATTCCACAGCCGCCTACATCGTAGACTGCGGAGCCAGATGCCGATTGGCGCTTCAAATTGAAGAGGCGCTTGAAGAGGCCGAAATGCGGCTCGATTCCGAGCCAGCAGTCGCAGAGGGTAATGTAGCAAGCTACGTGGAGGATGGAATTGGGGGACAGCTGATGGACCTCGAGCCCATAAAAACAAAGAAGGCCCATGAAGAAAGGATGTAGGGGCAACGAGAGGCCGCGAATGATGAACGCTAGGAACATCACCCGAAAATCGGCAGGAGGAGAGGGGCTTACCTCGCCGCCGGGGACACGCGCGTCAGCGACTGCTGGAGGACAAAACTCCGTCTTGGCGAAGAAGACGAAGATCAGAGGACTTGATCACAGATGGACGCCACGCGCCATTCGTGATGCGAGTGCCCGTGCCCTTCTTCTTTCCGCCGGCGGCGGTGCTGGTGCCCATAGCGGCGGAGCCGCCTTTCTTCTTCATCACAGCAGCGGCAGCAGTGGAATCGGCCGCAACACCTCCCTTTTTCTTCCCTATTCCGTGGTGGCGATGTGACCGGAGGAAGTAGCTGGGAAATACGCGGAGCTGGTCCAGCGCCGCGGAGGAACAAAGAGCGCAGAGAAGCAGAGGAGCAGCGGCAATGGCGATGGAAGCAAACGATGAGTGGAAGTTGATGTGAATTTTACCGTCGCCGCATCGTTACTTAACCCCCTGGAAGATGCAATCCAACGGCTTAGAAAAACCCTACCAGACGCGTGGCATTCATCGCGCTCGACACATGGAGGAGCTGAAATGCGAACCGTCCCCCACTACTCCCATTACACGCGAAAATCAAGGAGACACAGTTAAAATAAAGATTACGCACGCCCGGTCAAATCAGAGTCAGGGCGTGGGACCTACCGCTCGTCACATCCCGTCAAACTCGCTCACGCAGGCAACTGAGGTCATGAAATCATCAGCACTGATGTCATCAAAAACTACGCAGCAGGAGACTTCGACTACTTTAGTCCTTGCTCGAGTCTTTGACTGCACCAAGCACTCGGGGGCTACTCCCATAGGGAGTGCTGGTCGCGCACCCTAAGATTTTTTTCTTCTTTTACAGGAACATGGACAATCAAAGAAAACCCTACCACTCGAAACACGGTTCGACTATGGACATGGGTTACTCCCATAGGGAGCGCCGGAAGCAAATTCGACTGAAACAAACAAACAAAAGACGACAGCAGTCGCAAAAGCTTTTAGTCCCTGCCTGAGTCTTTGACTCAACCAAGCACTTGGGGGCTACTCCCATAGGGAGCGCTGGTCTCGCACCCTATGATTATTTGTACAAAGTACTGTGTGTTGATAACATCCACACACGAAGCTTATGGCGACACCGCCTCATAATTTTTCCCTACAAAGAGACTGCGTCTCCTGGGTCACCCGAATCCTCTCCGCGATGATAAATTTCGGATGTCGCGCTTACAGTGTGAAGATAAGACCTGAATAAGGCCTGGCAACGCATTAGCTGCGCACTACCAGAAATATATTCGTGCCTACAGGTACGATGAACATGCCTTGATGGACGTGTCGAGTGCTCACACCCATATACTGGAATTCGACTCCTGTAAGACCTCCGCGGCTTGAGTCGAATTACACCAGCACTTTTCCGGATTCGAGTCCGGGGACTCGAGTTCGAGTAGATTGCATTGTTTTACCCTAAGGTAGTTAACTGATACCGGTACATCGGTTAAATCAGGCACGCACATCAACAATCCCTATGATGTAAACAGAGCAGTCAAAAAACATACTCAGTCATGCACTCGAAAGGCTTCATAAAGTCTCCAGTCGAATCTGCGATTCCACTGGACACTCGGGGTCTACTGACATGGTTATACCCTACAGCTACTCGAGCTTGGTATATACGTCCTGAATACGTAGAGGCCCACGGTGTCGTCAAGGCCCAAATGAAGAACTCGAGTAACCTACGGACTCCCGATTGCTTGAAGAACAAGAAGAAGCTAAAGATAGAAAGTTCAAAGAGGAAAACCCTAACCTGTAACCGAATCTACCTGCTACCCAAGACCTAGCCTATCTATATAAAGGCTAGGAGGGGGCGGCGAGGAGGACAAACGCAACCCTAGTTTCCACAACCCTCGCCAGATTGCATCTGCGCACCATTGTAATCCTTGATTCCTTTGATAATTCCACGAGCAGACAAGCAGGAGTAGGGACCTCTACGAGGCCTGAACCTGGGTAAATCTTCGAGTCCCCTGTGTGCTTGTTTGCTAGCCGATAGATGTCTCCAGCGCTCCCTCCTTCTCCAAAACCCAAGTCCATAACAATGGGCATTGATGAGTTAAACCCTCGTCAGTTATCAAAATAGAGTGAGAACGAGTAGAGGTAGAATCTTCAAGTCATAAGAATGCTTCATATACAATTGGAATTTGGTAATCGAAATCGTTAAACTTTGAATTCCTACATGAAGTGGAATGTATGGCTAGCTCTTTTGCACAACACTTAAACAAAAGTGTGAGCATATATACAAAAGAAAAGAAAAACAAGAAAAAAAAGAGCGAGTGTGCAAAGAGCAAGTAGGCATATACCAGTGTATTGTAGTATGACAAAGAGACAATTTTGAGATTCTGAATCTCAAGTGAATACGTTGATCCTAAAACACTTGGGACTACCTCGCTAACTCATTCGGTTGAACCGGATACTTTTACATTATGTTATGATTCATCTTTTATGAACCATTGATCACTAAGGTGTGGAAGCCTGCTAATACTGTTCAGATGGTTCAAGTAAGTTACTATTCATGAACTTATTCCTATGTATCGTACATGATAAACACTTGCTACAATTGCCTCAGTTATTTTATTGACTCAGCTTCATGAATATGAGGATCACATCCATTAAGCTAAAACTTGCTCGGGATGAGCAAGAGTCTAAGCTTAGGGAAGTTGATGAGTGCATATTTGCATCATGTTTTACATTACTATTTTGCATTGTAGATATAGGATCTTGGTATTTTACGGTGTTTGCGCGCACATTTTATGTCTGTTCTCACCAGGATCTGGACAGATGATGGATCCAATAGATACAATTCTTGGAGCAGTTGTACTGTGGAGAAAAGGAGTCAAAAACAATGCAAATCACTTATTTGGGAAATATTAATAATACCAAAAGAAAACCAGAAGCAAACAAGGGAGGCAGAGAGTCCAACTACCAACTATACGACCGGAGCAACTATTCCGGACGTATAGTTGGCGCCGCCACCACCTCATCAAATAGTTTCACCCGGTGCAATTGGTTCGAGGAGATGACATATAGAACACCCATAAATCGTAGAAACCTCACCTCCGGAAGGCATCTGGAGGGGGAACTCATCCACAAGGGATCCATCTTCGCCCTGCGTAGATCCGAGAGGCTAAGGCATCGATCTTCATCATCCACCGCTAGATCACCACCATCCCCATCCATCCCATCTACATCTTGTCTAGGTCTTGTTGTAATTCTCGTACTAGTTGTGGATTTATACAAGTACTATTCATCTATGATTGGTTCCATTACCATTGCCATGATGTTGAATGCATCCATGTCTGAGTAGATCTCTAGTTCTTGGGGAGATGGAGAAATCCTAGCATATGACTGAGATGAGATAGAGATTATTATGTTATACATTATTATGTGTACGTGTTTATTGTCTTCATCTTGATGTTGGGAGTTGTGCACCTCCTTAACCATTGCCTCTTATGGGGACTCGATGAAGCTGATTACTTGTTGGTAGACAGAGGGATGATAGCACTTACTGTGACTATA
Source organism: Avena insularis (assembly GCA_023614405.1). Taxonomy (NCBI): domain Eukaryota; kingdom Viridiplantae; phylum Streptophyta; class Magnoliopsida; order Poales; family Poaceae; genus Avena; species Avena insularis. Next base: position 302,244,893 of record CM042692.1, on the reverse strand, counting down.
AAGCTATTATCATTCTTTACGTACTAACTTGGGGAATCAAGGAGAACTCACAAGCCATGTCCATGCCATGAGAGAAATCCCTAAATAGCGCAGTAATTCGATTGATATCGATTGCTGTCTGTTGTGGTTATGAGGATGATGTGTGCAGCGATTGTTGGCTATTCATCCATATATGGAGCTCCTCCCACATGCATACACATTATGAGAATATTCGTTATAATACTCTCAATTACTTAGTCTAAATTGCTAGTGGTGTATCCACTACTCCCTGAGAACACCTTTTTCCTATTGTAGTTCCAAAGTTCTATTACACACGCGATTCTTACTTTCTGCATTAAGTTCTGCTTTACTTTAAATCACCTTATTCAACCAAAAACCCAAAAACACTTATACTTTACTTGCATCTTAAAGTTATTTCTTAAGTAGTTCGTTCAGTTATAGTTAAAAACATTTTAGTCTTTCGCCTACTGCTCCCTATGGGATCAATATCTTTATTTCGAAACTAGCTACATACGATATGTGCACTTGCAGTCATCACCAAGCGCTACACAGAGGAAGATCTGAACCAGGACTCGGACGACGAGTTGGGTGGAAGACACCGCACGAGCGGCCACGACAACGACAAACACCGCGAGCTACGCTATAGTAACACCCGCCACACCGGCAAACGCCACGGCGATGGCATGACCAACTTTATCGCCAACGCCAACTACGGGCAACATGACCCCAAGAACTTTTGTCGTGACAAAGGAAACTACCACGCCAAGAACGCCCCAAGGCCAAAATTCGACCCTGCGACACTGCTCCACCAACCCTGTGTATATCACAGCAGGGAAAGTAAGCCCGCAACCCACATTACCGCTGACTGCCACTCTCTCAAAGAGATCGAGAAGGCAAGGCGAGCTAGGGAATGCCCCAACTACGACCCTCCAAGGGACAATGGCAATGCTAGTGGATTCGGCCACGCGGCCGGCTCGCTGCACACATTCACCAAACTTGGAATGAAGCGGGAGAAGAAGGTGCTCGCCCACGCAGTCATCATCAATGCGGTGACATAGGTGGACATTACGTGTTGGCTCAACTGGTCAGAGCAAAGCATCACTTGGAGTCACGAGGATCACGCGCCCAGGATCGAGTACCCAGGGCGAGTCGCCCTTGTGGTCAAGCCCAATGTGGCTGACTACTGGCTCCCCAAGACACTGATGGACGATGTAAGCTCCATCAACATAATGTACCTGGACATCTTCAGGCGGCTGTAGCTCCCACAATCAATGGTCGAATTGACCCTCTTCACCTTCCGCAGTATCGTCCCGGGTCGGAAAGCATACCCGATCATCACGGTGTCGCTGCCAGTCGCTTTCGGCAACCCCACCAACTACCGCACCGAGCGAATCGTCTTCAGGTTGGTGAAATTCCGGAGCCCGTACCACTGTGTGCTAGGGCGACAGGCATTCGCCAAGTTCAAGGCTTCCCCCACTACGTGTAGAAAATGATGAAGCTCCCGGGGCCATGCGACATCATCACCATCCATGACGACCCTGATATGGCCATGGAGTGCGAGGACAAAGGCGCCCAGCTCGCCGAGACCGTCATCGCTGAAGAAATGAACCACGCTAATGAGCTCACAAAATATGTGAGTGGCATCGACAAGGATGACCCAACGATCGTGAAGAAGCCCACCTCAGCAAGTGCCACGCCAACAACCTTCGAGGCCTCAACGCACACTCGCACCATCGAGTTCATCCTTGGCGACACGAGCCAGAAGATCACCGTAGGGCCAACATGAGCCCCACATAGGAAAGCACACTCATCGAGTTTCTCCATGAGAATCGTGACATCTTTGCATGAAAGCCATCTGACATGCCTGGTGTCCCGAGGGAACTCGCTAGCACAAGCTAAACGCCGATACCAAGGCGCGACCTGTCAAACAACCACTGCGGCCCTTCAATGAAGAGTGTCGCTGCGCAATCGCCGAATAGGTGCAGTAGCTACTCGCCGCAGGGTTCATTCGACCAATAAAGTACTCCTAATGGCTGGCTAAACCAGTCTTGGTTCTGAAGAAGAACAACACCTGGAGAATGTGTATCGACTACACCAACCTCAATAGCCCCTGCCCAAAGGAGGAATTCGTACTCCCTAGAATCGACCGAATCATCAATTCGGCCACGGGGTCCAAGTCGTTGTGCTTCCTTGACGCGTACTCCGGCTACAATCAGATAAAAATGGCCATCGAGGATGAAGAGAAAACGGCTTTCATCACACCGTTTAGATCCTTCTACTACACCACGATGACGTTCGGCCTCAAGAACACCGGGGCAACCTAACAGTGGTGCATGCAGGAGTGCCTAGCAAGCCAAATTTGCCGCAACATCCACATCTACATCGATGACGTGGTGGTGAAGTCAACTCGCTAGAGCAACCTACTCGCTGACTTGGCTAAAACTTTCATGAATCTGCGGAAGTACAATATCAAGCTCAACCTAGAGAAGTGCATGTTCGGCGTACCCACCGTCCAGCTGCTGGGGTACATGGTCTACAAGCGAGGCATCAAGGAAAACCCCTCCTAGATCAACACCATCGCATGACTCGGGAAAGCCAAGTGCCCGCGCGACGTCCAGAAGCTGGCGGGGCGAGTCATGGCTCTTCGTTGCTTCATCTCCCGACTCGGCGAGAAGGTGATGCCTCTCTATCGCCTAATGCGCAAGAACCCCACATTCGAGTGGACAGCGAGGCCGACAGCACACTGAAGGAAGTGTTACTCGCAGCACCGGTGCTCGCCACGCCTCTTAACAAGGATCCAATGTTCGTCTATGTCATTGCCTCCAACCGAGTCGTTAGCGCCATGATGGTCGTCGAGTGACTCGAAGAGGGCAAGGATTTCCCCATGCAGTGCCATGTGTACTACCTTAGCGAGGTCCTCACTGACTCGAGGAAACACTACCCGCAGTACCAGAAGTTGGTCTACGCGGTCTTCCGAGCCCAGTGATGGCTCCCTCACTACTTCTAGGAACATCCTATCACGGTTGTCTCCTCCACCCCACTTTTGGACATCATTCGCAATCACGACGCGACAGGGCGAGTCTCTAAGTGGATCATCGAAATCGGCGTCCACAACATCAAGTACGAGCCACGCAAGGCCATCAAGTTGCAAGATCTAGCTGACTTCCTCGCCGACTGGGAAGAAGCACAACAGCCCGACATGTTGCCCTATCTCCACTACTGGTCCCTCCACTTCGACGAATCTAAGAACTCGGACGGTGTCAGGGCTGGAATAATCCTCACCTCCCCCAAAGGTGACAAGCTCCAATATGTGCTGCAACTCAACTTCACCCCTGCACCAACAACATGGCCGAGTACGAGGCACTCCTCCATGACATGCGAGCTGCCAAGGAGATGAGAATCAATTGCCTCAAGTGCTATAGAGACTCTGATCTCGTCGCCGCACAAGTCGCCGACACATACGACGTTGTCGCCCCCAACATGATAGCATACTTCCAGGCAGTAGACTAGTTGGGCGGCTATTTTGGTGGCTACTCCATCGAGTGGATCGATCGACAGAAGAATGGGGAAGCCGATGCGCTCTCCTGCATCGGGTCAGCTCGGCAAACAACACCACCAGGCGTCTTCTTTGACATCATTGAAAAACCTTCAGTCTCTTCTCCCAAGGAGATCGACATCGGGATTCCACTACAAATCGACTCCACTCTGGTCGCGCTGGTCATAGAACCCAGCAACTGGACTGAGCCCTACATCGCCTACCTCGAGCAAGGACAAGGCTGAAGCAAGGATGATCGCATGCCGTTGCAAGTCATTCGTCATCATCAACGGCGAGCTCCACAAACGCAGCCTAATAGGCGTGTACCAATGCTGCATCCAGCCAGAAGAGGATCACAAGATCCTCCAGGACATCCATGCTGGAGACTGCAGCCACCATGCTGGCGCAAGGTCGCTAGTCACCAAGGCCATGCGCCATGGCTTTTACTGGCTCACCGCACACACTTACACCATTGACATCGTCCAGTGCTGTGTCGGGTGCCAGAAATATGCCAACCAGATGCACATCCCTGGTTCGTCCCTCAAGACCATCCCCATTACATGTTCATTCGCCGTCTAGGGCATCGACATGGTGGGTCGATTCAAAACTACACCATCGGGTTACACCCACCTCCTTGTCGCAGTCGACAAGTTCACGAAGTGGGTCGAGGTGAAGCCAATCAAGCAGTGCAACGGCAAGACAGCCACTAAGTTTCTCCCTGAACTCATCTACCGGTACGGCTACCCACACAACATCATCACCGACAGTGGCACAAACTTCTCCAAGGGCGCCATGGCCGAGTTCTGCGAGGATTACGGCATTCGACTCAATATCGCCTCAGTCGCTCACCCAGAGTTGAATGGCCAAGCCGAGGGCAACAATTAGAGCGTCCTCCACGGCCTCAAGCCACGACTGCAAGTCCCTCTCAAGCGGATGCTAGGATGCTGGGTCGAGGAGCTCCCCTCCATGCTTTGGGGCATTCACACCTCCGTCAACCGATCATCAGGGTTCACCCCCTTTTTCATGGTGTACGATGCTAGTCGTCCACTACATGGAAGAAGACAACGAAGCCTCCCGTCACAATGGGATCGATTTAATCGATGAAGAACGCGATCTGGCTCGCTCTCACACTGCCATCGACCAGTAAGGCCTCCACCGCTACCACAGCCACCGAGTCCAGACTCACACCTTCCATGAAGGCGACCTCGTCCTGTGACTCATCCAGGACAAGAAGGGCATGCACAAGCTCTCTCCTCCATGGGAGGGGCCATTCTCCATAGGGTGAGTCCTTGGCAGCGATGCCTACCACCTGATTGACGTCCGAGGCGACGGCAAGCTCGACATCGAGTGACCATGGAACGTCAACCTGCTTCGCAAGTTCTACACATAGAACTCAAACTTGTACACCTATGTACCCATGCTGAATAAAATTCTTGTGTCCACAAATTGTGTCTACTCGCCACTTCTTGTGCCAATCACACTCGTATAATACAACAAATATACTAATAACAGTAGTCAACCCTTGGTAGTGCGACCCGGCACGGCCAAGTAGTGCAGTTCAAGGGCACCGAAAATCAATCTAGCCTTGCACCGTCCATGAAAAATGCCAACCTGGAAGCCACCATTGGAGTCGTCTTGCTCGACTAGCTCCCCGAGCCAAGACGACAAGCCATGCTTCCCATAGCACACCGTCTTCCTCATCCTTGGATGCAGGGACTTGAAACGGTTAAGTACCATGCTCGGGGACTCGTTCAAAAACGAACTCGCACGCACCTTGGGAAAACACCAAGTATGAGAGCACGCCTTAGAGTCGCCAAGCGACTAGCTCTCTGAGCCTAGAGGAGAGACACGCTACACTATAAACAGCGCACAACGTCCTTTCCTAACTTGGGCATACGACTCGAACGGTTAAATACCACGCTTGAGGACTCGCTAACTTAAACCCACACGTGTCCAGGAAAAACACCAAGTACACAATATCCCTTGGGGTCGCCATGCGACTGGCTCCACGAGCCATAACAAGTCAATTGAAGCTACTTTAAATAGCTTCAAAACACGTTGTCCTCGCTAACCACATGTGCGCGACCCCACCCCGACAGTAAATACGCTTAGGGAATCACACAATACAAACAACTGCACCATAAATAGCGACCAAATCAGCGAATCAATACAAGTCGACTAGAATTTATAACAAAATGCTTGCATTATGACTAAGTCACCAAAATATCTTAAAAATAATTTGTTCTTGGTCGCACTGGCCCATTACACAAATTGCTTTACATCATGCAGATCAAACTACCTATTTTGTTGCCGGCGAAGAAGAGGCCCCTTCCGTGCCCTTGGCCCTGAAGAAGGGCTTCCCACGGTTGACGGGGTAGGTCGTCAATGACTTCCCAATCACCGACTTGAACAGATGCTCCGACGCCAAATTGCGGTGCTCCGGATGCTTGTCTCCAGGGCGACCCGACTCTCTTGGTAGGGGAGGAGGTCGCTGATTTCCAAGACGCGCTCCACATAAGGGGTGGCCTTGGCATTCAACACCAACACATCACCGATCTGGACAACTCCGTTCGAGGAAGGGTACCCGCTAGTAACATCGCTGAGCTTGAAATCCTCGGGAAGTGCGTGAGACCAAGGCTCAGCATAGCGGTCGCCCCGCGATGAAACGCAGAGCGCATCATCCACCCGACGATAGTGGGCACACCTCCTCCAAGTACTTCCATGCTTCGGCGAAGCCCTCGTGAATCACCTCGGTAGGTGAGATATCCTGAAGGGTAGACCGCACGCACATCGACGACACCGAGGCACCCTCAAGCACCGCTTTGATGCAGTCCTTGGATCCGAACCAATGCATTGATGGATCCCTCGGACCTAGGATATCTGCAAAGTGTTAGCACACTCAATCGACTCAGGTATTCAGTCACTCGGGGACTCGGACGTTCGAAGACTCGACCAAAACCAAATAGGAAAAGGTACTCACCAAGGAGACGCCGATAGTTCTCAATGACGTTTTTTCTAGGTTAGAGAATTTCGCCTGCAACTCCATGATAATAGAGTCGGAGGCCTTGAGGTCCTTCTCGGCCTCTGCTAGCACGGATCTGGCTTCTCCGCCTCCACCAACGCCACCGTGGCTTTCTCCTCTGCCGCGGCAGCAGTCGCCTTCATGGCTTCCAGCTCGGAGACCGACACATAACCTTCGCGGGCCATGGCTAGCGCGGAGGCATGATTACCTGCACATAGATGAAAACATTCAATTTGATGCCGAATTAAAAAGAAAAGTTGATATCCAATGAATGCAAAGAGACATACTCACAGAATCCCGAAGCTGGCTGATCGCTTGGGTAGCCACCTGGTGGTCATGCTGAAGTCGCTCGAACTCCACATATCGGTCGTCCAACTCTCACTGCAATACAAGAATATGATCAACACGATTTACAAGACTCGACTCGCTGCTAACTAGTGACCTGATCCTCGGGGACTGGGGAATCACAAAAAGTACAAGTGTCGACTCGCTGCTAACCAGCAAGCCGACCCTCGGGGACTGGGCACTCGAAAATAAGCCTCTGGTCACTACTACTTAGGAACCAGATCCTCGGGGACTGGGCATACCTGGAGCGCCTAGCCAAGAAAGCGGTGGAGCTCGATCGCCCCCACAGATGGCATTGGATACACCACTCCTTGTGTTCCTTGCACCATTATCCTGACGTTGACATCGATTACTTCAGCCACCATTGGCGACTGTGCTTGGGTTGTCATAGAGGCCCCCTTCATAAGGAACCGCGAAAACGTCACGACCTTGGTCGCCACTGACCGGGGCGCCACTATCATCTCCTTGGTTGCGGCGGCATCCTCTGCTTCAACCTCCTGGGCTGTAGCACCTTCCTCACGCACGACGGCGTCGCCCGCAGTACCCTTTGCTGCCACCTCGCCTACCGGGTTGAGGTTGGACTTCCTCTGCTTCTTAGTGGCGAGGCCGGGAACCTCGCCGGAGTCACCCTACCTCTTATTGGAGGCGTGTTATCCCTCCTCAGCGCGGCTCGAGGGGATTTTCGACACGGTTGCCTATGTTATTCTCTTTGCCTTCCTCCTACGAAATTCAGAACAATCGGTGACTCGAAAATTCCGACGAGGGAAACATTCACGCAATTCAACAAAACAGAAATACTTACTTGGTGACCAGAATAACACATAGACACGTGCTAATATGCGCGGGCTTCTCTAGCTCGGGGCCGAGCGAACGTGTCAACCCTGACTCCAATAGGCTCGCTTGACGCCGCGGCTTGGGCGGCGCCACTAGCTTCTTCACCGATGCCGCCATCGCTGTCAGGGTCTCCGACCCCTTCATTACTACCGAGGCCTCTGACCCAGTTTCCTATGTCGCATCCTCCGACGCTTTCACCACGTCTGGCTCCGCCGCTACCTCTTCGGGTTCGTCCTCCGATTCAAACACCACCGCTGGCTTGGCCGGTGGTTTCATCTTTGGGGCAAGCTTGGTCGGAGTGGGCACTCGCCTGAGCTTTGCTCGTCAATGATATCCATGTCACTATTGAGCTCTTCGAGCCTTTGGCTGGCCTCGATCTCACGGTGCTTCTGGCCATGAGTCTTCTGAGGCGTGGAGGCGGGCTCTTGTTCCTCCGCGACCTCCTCCTCGCCCTCGGAATCGTCCCCTTCGACCTTGTCCAGAATCTCGGCAGGGACCTCGCTGAGCGGAGGAAGCAAGTTCTCTAGAACCTGGAAAAGCTAAAACCAATGCGCCCGGGTCAGTAACTCGACTTAGGCAAGCGAATGAAAGCGCCGACTATGGGCGTAGAAGATTTACTAGGAGGCGGGCACTTTCCGGCTGTGTATGGGCAAAGGCTCGCCGACAAATCGGTGTACTTCGCGTCAGTGATCTTCTTTAGGGCCGCGGCATAATCTTCTGTGGCCCACCCTTCGGTGCTCAACCTTGTCGGGTCTGATGACCCAGTGTACTGGTACATACCATGGGCTCAGGTAGCTAGTGAAACCAGTCGCCGCCTGAGCCAACAGTTGTAGAGGTTGATGGTTTCCAATCCCTCGTCTTCCAGCTCCGTGATCCGAGAGCACATCTCCTCCACAATCATCCTCTGCTCCCCGGGAAGCTCCTTCACCAATAACCTTCGTGGCTCGCTTAGCTCCACGGTGTATGCCGCGAGTGTTACCTCACTTGCCGGGGTGGACTCCTTCACGTAAAACTAGAACTTTTTCCATTCATTCGCCGCCTTCTTCGGTAGCATCAGCTTCAGAAATTTGGCATTGGGATTTAGTTGGAATGTGATGCCGCCCATGACCAAGATGGGGTCGTCCTTCCCCTCGTGGCTGACACATCCATGGTATAATTCCAGCCAAAGGGGGAAGTATGGCCGACACCCCAAGTAGCACTCGCAGAATGCGACGAAAATGGAGAGCTGCTCGATGCTATGTGGCCCCAGATTGGAGGGCTTGATCTTGTAGTACGCGCAGAACCGTCGGAAGAAGATCAAGGTGGGAAGCCCTAGACCTCGCTCTCCAGGTGGCTAAAAAACAGATGAATTCCCCCGACCACAACTTGGGCTCGGGCTAACTAGCCGTGGGGATTCAACAGTTCCCGTTGACGAGGATCCTAGCGTCCTGGAACGACTGCAGCACGGCTGCGGTGCATTTGGACTTCCCCTAGAGATCCTTGGTGGGCACCATCGGAAAGGGGTCACTTGATCTGGAAATCTAGGTCAGGCGTGGTTCAGGAAGTAGAAGAAAGAGTGGAGGAATGCACAGGAGAATCCGTACTGCGTATCTCCATTCCCCATTTATAGGGAGGGTTAAGTAAAAGGGCCCGAGATAGCCGTTGCCTTGTTGTAATTCCGCCGAGGTTACCGTTAGGAATTACCTAACGACTAGTTTGAATAAAACTGATGGTCCAACTTCGATCAAATTGATCACTCGACTCGCTTACTTCACCCTCTTAAGCGAAGCGACTCGAGCACTCGCCGACTCGCCTAGTTGCGACTAAGAACATACTGAAACCTGTCCCTTCATTGGAGGAGTTCGTCACGGATTCGACTGGGCATCCACTCGGACTCACCTACTTTAACTGCCAAGTTGACACCTTCGCCGAACCCCTGACGCACTTGGGGACTACTAATGGGGATATGCTAATCGGGGTATCCCAGGAGGGAGATTCTACTGGCCTAGGTCCATGGCGAGTGGGCCTGCTGGTACGACGACTAAAAGGAGACTTCGAATGAAGCCTGTCGACTGGAAGCGGAAGGCCCAAGGCCCTAGCTAGGCCCAGTCGGATTAGGTCAAACCCTCCGAAACCTAAACTGATTCGGTTGTAATCTTATAAACTCTAGCGAGGTGATCCTATATAAGTCCCTAGGGTACTAGTTATACTTAAGTGCTATTAGCTACCTCATCCAAACGACTCGCTGTCTAGCCGCCGAGCTCATCAATCTCGTAATCCACTCGCCATCAATACAATCTAGGAGAAAGTAGGTATTTACCCTACGTGAGGCAACATGGGTAGACCCTTGTGTGCCCTCAATCTCGACCCACTCGGATCTCCGATGGATTCAATCGCTGCCCTGATAGCAGACTCCCACGACATAAAGTGAACTGTTCTCGTCTGACCTGGAATTATTATGTTGTCCCGCTCCCATCCAAGATGTCAATCAAAATGAGCTGGGAAGCTGGTACGTTTGGCATGCATCCTTTGAATTCCCATACGCATTAAGCAAAGCACACCTGACGTGCAATTGCTTGCAGGAGTAGTGTGATCATGCATGCATATGCGTGGATCCATGGATGGATCAAGAGTCTTCTACCTAGTCCCTACGTGCGTGCATATATAGGCTGAAACTTCCTACGAGCATGCATGCATGAGTAGCCGACCTAGCTAGCTATACGTACATGTACTACTGCTACTACTAGTATAACATTATTGCCACTTAAGAGAAGAGCCAGAGATGTGCCAGAGTGACAAGACATGGAGCTGAGCAAATGGCACACCGCTACCTACACGCACAACACGGCGATCGATCGATGGACCTGCGACCTCTCTCTCTTCCATGTATTCAGAGCGTGTGTGAGAGAGAAAGCAATACGTACGATTGGTTGCACGGGCGGTGCATATATATGGCTAGCAGCTAGAATCGCAAAAGTCTACTCCCTAGCTAGGTACGTAGTACTACGCTGGAATCTAGATCGGGGATTACACTACAGTCTACACTACACATGGAAGAAGAGGGAGAGATAGAGAGAAGGAAGCGGAGGGAGAGTAGGGCTAGCTTCGTGTACGTACAGCATGATGTATATCCGGAAAGATGCATTTACGACGACGTACACGCATGCATGCACGGTGGGGTGGTGGCTGAAGCCTGAAGGTTGTAATTAATTCTCGCCGCCGATCACCGTACGTCGCAGTCGCGTCCGGTGGCGTACGTGCCGGCCGGTCGCGCCAATATTAGTCCTGGTCATCCAGGGGGGCACGCCTCCCCCTCCCTACCTAGCTAGCTAGCTCCGTGTCAATGGCAGGCGGGAACGATGACCTGACCGGAGCCGCGCGTTGAGGAGAAATTGGGCACGAACAGGGGGGAGAAGCGGCTTCAGGAACAGGGTCGCATGGAGGTGAAAGCGTCAGTAGCGTGTGGGCGACTTGGTTGCGACGTAAGCAAGATCTAGTACTAGAACGGTGGCTTTATCACTTGGGTTGGAAAACAGAAACCGAATCTACAGCTAGCCATTTCGTGTTCGGGATTATAAGTCCCGTCCGAATAACTAATTGTAAATTTGACTCACAAAATATAAATAATATATTATAAAAATTATATCATTAGAAATTTTAGATGTTATATTTTCTAATAGTATAATTTTTAAAATATATAATTTATATTTTGTTGGTCAAATTAATAACCTAGTTATCCGCGCGGGGCTTATATTTAGAACGGAGGGAGTACTGAGCAGGAAATCGAGCAAGCAGAGTACATTTATTTTGCTGCGACACCACGCAGGGCAATGAATTGATTTAATTTTCTTGCAGCAGCGATGGACGTAACACCCTATGTTAGCTAGCTTCAGGCGAAGCATCTCTGGACATCCTACCTAGTACCTAGCTAGTGTTCCTACATCATACTAGTACATGCATGTTGCTAGCAGCTACCTAGGCTCTCTCTCTCCTGCGTACGTATTGTACTCGCCTAGGTTTGTTATTCCAAACTGAATCAATCGGACTCGGTTTCAACATTAGCTACTCCACTTTGGAACCTCTCACATGCTGCATTTTTCTTTATGAACACATAAAATAAGCACACAGAGTTAGTTGTGTCAAAAGAATGCAACTATTGTTGTGTCTGAACTCAAAATAAGAAACAAAAGGAAGAAGCAAATTAGTTTTCCTAGTTGTTTTTTCATTATATATAGGAGAACGAAAAATACCAATCGATCTTTGATTTTTGATAAAGCTTTTAGGGCATTGGTTACCTTTTGGAATTGCATTATTGCCACTATACATGTAGTTCCATTCATAACTGTGATGTGAGTTCCTCTTCGTGCTACCGGTACTTGGTTGGACATTGGAGCAGTAAAACCAAGCAAAACACCAAGCTACTATCTCCGTTTCGCAATATAAGCTTTTTAGCAAGCTATAAAACAGTTTTTTAAAAATACTTATATTATGGAACGGAGGTAGTAGTTTATAACTTAGGCTCACATGTCATCCCCATAAAATAAAACTAGTGTTAACACGACTCGGGAATTTGTAGGAGGAGATCAAGAAGAGACCTCAACCCATCCCGATAAGGATGATAAGTACTCCCTCCATTCACATTTACCTCGCATCCTGGGTTTGGTCAAAGTTAAATTTTGTAAACTTTAACCATATATTAGAAAAAATATTAATATTAATAATGTAAAAACTATTTTATTAGAATTATCATAAATTATATTTTCATATTATATGCATTTGGAATCATAGATGTTGATTTTTTTCTTATATTGTTGTTCAAACTTTACAAAGTTTGATTTTGACTAAACTCAGAACGCGAGGTAATTGTAAACAGAGGGAGTACTCCGTTTAGGCTTGACCGCACCATACCGTGAGGACGGAAACGGTACTTTGTTCCACATTCTAGAGGATCATTTAGAAGGAGTTCTACGAGCACTTAATGTCCTCTTAGGGATTCGACTACCCTGTTGTTTCCGTAAAAAAAACTATCGACCAAGTGGGATTTCTCGTTTATTGTTTGTCCATTTACTTGTCTTGTTTGGAGAGTAAGTAGTAGAGTTCACGTTTAATTTACCACCTCCAGCCAATGTGATAAATATGTTTGAAAATTGGCTAAATAGGGTCGGCAAAAAAGATAAATCAAAATTCGTGTGGGGGTTTCAGCTTTATTATGGTCTATTTGGAACTGTAAAAATAATTTGGTCTTTAACAGGTCCAGCGTACCAATTTTATGCAGGTTATCCGCAAAACTACACACTGGATTCGTATGTGGTCCTACCTACTCCCACAGGACCAGCGGGGCCTATGGATGATGGATGAACCTGTTTGGAGTCGGTCGCACGGGCTTTCTACGGCCAGGCTGGGTGGCAACATACTAGAAGGATTGGTGTTGCCTACACGATCTTTGATCTTTTGGTTTAGGTGGCTCATCTTTGTTGCCACTTTGAGCGACCCATGATTGTAATGATTTAAGTACTTATACTTGTCGGTGACTTGAAACTTTGCAATAAAAGATTGTGTGTATCTTTTAATGCAGAGGCCAGGGCTACACCCACATTTCAAAAGAAAAAAGTGAGATTTCTCAAGGTCTGGATAGAGTACTTGGGCTAACACGGGTTGTATCTAAGTGGCCACGAAACTAAAGGTCGCACACTTAAAGGGATCAAACCAATTTGGATTGAATGTAAGTGGGTTTTAGGGGTATACTCCTATTGTGCCATGACGTGATTCTGACTTGAGTTATGGTTCGGATGGTGCACTTGACAGGAGTTGCATTTTATACGCTGCAGTTGAGACACGACTTGCGGTTGTGACGATGCAGCTCACTGAGTTGCGGTTTAAATCATGTAGTTGAGACACAAGTTACAATCAGGATTAGTTGGCACGATTCATCCTTATCAGCATCTTTGTCTGTTTCACAAGTTTGCCGCGTGTCTAGTGCATTGCCGAGAGCAAAATGTTGGGGTACACGGCAAATGCTCTCTTTGCTTAGCGTCGAACAAAGCTCTCGGTGTAGAAAATGGGCATGGAAGAAGTACGGAAAGACACGCCGCAAAGTTGTACACATAGCAAAGGACGAAAGTGCATGTGGCAAAGCCAGAGGACACATGCCCCCGACCGCCAGACAGAGAACAAATGTGTCAACCTTCAGCAAAGAGCGGGACACGTTAATGATCTGCCCCTGGCCCCTACTTGCAGGCTTTGCCAAGTGTCTATCTGGTGATGCACGAGAATGACTTTATGTAACTTTTCTTGCCTGATTTTCCCCTTCTCTGCACCTCTTTCTTTGCTCAATAAATTTTTACCGCCCCCTTAAATCTTCGGTGAGTGCATCTTTGGTGACACACCACAGAATTTTGTAATATTTTTGTGGCATTCTTTTTTATATTTTTGGAATATGAATTATCCCTGTATAGTACACTAGTAGAAAAGGGGCCTTTGGTCTAGCCCCCAAAGCCATTCATCCCGGTTCGAATAACAAATCGGGACCAATGCCAGGCATCGGTCCGGTTCATGCCGCTAGGACATCGGCCCCGGTTCATCTTGGGGTATTGGTCCCGGTTCATGGCATGAACCGGGGCCAATGGTCAGTGAAGCATTGGTCCCGGTTAATACAACGAACTGGGACCAAATGGTCCCTCTTTAGTCCCGGTTCAGGACATAAACCAGAATAAAAAAAATTCAGAAATCAACAAACTTGAATTTCGGCTTATTTTGCAAGAAAATGTTATAAACACTTCAGATGGCCGTCATTTGTGCATACGATGTCAGAAGAAATCGTATAATATATCAAAATCATCGGCAAAAAATTACGATACCGATGCCAACGACCTTTAGTCGTTTGCAGTTTTTTTAGATTTTTGAAATTCCAAAAGAGTCAAAATTCAGATTTTTACTTTTTTAAACAAAAATCAAAAAAATAAAAAGAATGACATATTTGGATTCCTTACATTTCTGATAATAATGGACATATTATTTGTGGAATTTCGATTTATAGATTTAAAGATATGAATTATGCCATATTAAATGAATTAATACAAAAATAATAATAAAACATATTTTATTTCTATATTTACTCAATATTAGTATTACTTAGTCATTTTTGTACATTAAAATCATGTTTGTAACTCAAATTATAAGAATGTGTGACTCACAAGATGCATGAGTTAATATCATTAATAGCATAGTATAGACATAAGGTTACAAGAGGTACACAAGAAGGGGGATGGAAAGGAACCAAGATGTTAAGCGTGCTAGAGGTGGACTAGTGTGAGGATGGGTGACCGATCGGGAAATTTAACCAAAGATTGGAATTTGATCAAAAACTAAGTATGATTGAGAGGCTTCAGGTGAGAGATTAACTAGTCCAAATATTCATAGATTCAAAAAAAATTAGAAAAAAATTCAAAAAAATAATTTTTTTTGAAAAAAAATAGAAAAGACCTTCGGTCCTAGTTCATGCCACAAACCAGGACCAAAGGTCCTACTGCAAGAGCACACGACGGCGGGCCACGTGGAGACCCATTGGTCCCGGTTCGTGCCAAAACCGGGACCAGCATTGGTCCCGAGTGATTGGTCCCGGTTCAAAAACCGGGACCAATGGCCCTTATGAACCGGGACCAAAGGGGGGCTTTTCTACTGGTGGTAAGAGCATGACTAACAGCACCCTCAAATCGGCAACCCTTAAATGGCGAGTATAGGTGCATGTACTCGCGATTTACGATTTCAAACCCCACGGCGGAGAAAAGTGCATGTAATCCAACCCTTAATTCGCGAGTTGAGCTGAAATTTTAATTAATAAGGGAAGATCGTGCGCGCGTTCATCATCCAGTATATATATATTTGCAAAATTACATCTAAAAAAATAGTCTTGGGAGAGCTCGCGGATGACGCTGCCGCGTCCTGTTGTGTCCAAAATGCGAGCTCCTAGTCGGCGGCGAGCTCTAAGTCGTCGCCTGCCGTCGTCGGCGAGCTCCTATTCGTCGAGGACGATCACGCCGACGTCCATGGCGTCGACGGATGCCAGTCCGGCCTCCTCCTCGCCGCGGATGGCGGCCACCGCCTCCTCGATCACCTCCTGCTTCTTGGAGAGCTCGACGGCAGCGGTGGCTGCGGCGATCTCCTTCTCCTCGCGCCGCTTCTTGGCCTCGAGGTCGGCGAGGGATGCAGCGAACGCTGATGACCCACAAGTATAGGGAGTGTATTGCAGTATTTTCGAGGGAAGTGAAACCTAATTTATTGATTCGACACAAGGGGAGCCAAAGAATATTTATAAGCCATAACAACTGAGTTGTCAATTCAGCTGCACCTGGAAACAATCTTGCTCACAGCAGTTTATCAGTAGCAATAGTTTTGTAGTATGAATAGTAAAGTAATAGCAGTAGTAAAAGTAAAGACAGTAGTAACAATTGCAGTAAACAGTAGGATTAGAGCGCGGTAGGCATAGGGATGGATGGACGGGCGTTGCATGGACAAGACAATTCACATAGCAATCAAAACATAGGACAATTACAGATAAATAAGATAAAGCATCCAAGTACTAGATAATCATAGACATGTGTTCCATATATAGTTATACGTGCTCGTAATGAGAACTTGCACAACATCTTTTGTCCTGCCGAACCGTTTGCAGCGGGGCCTCAAGGGAACTACTGGAAATTAAGATGCTCCTTTTAATAGAGCACCGGAGCAAAGCATTAACACTCCGTGAACACATGTGATCCTCACATCAAAGCCATTCCCTCCAGCTATCCTGATTTCTGTCACTTCGGGGCCTTTGGTTCCGAACAACAATGTGTGTAGACAACTTGCAGGTAAGACCATAAACAATACTATCATAATGAATCAATAACATGTTCAGATCTGAAATCATGGCACTCGGGCCCTAGTGACAAGCATTAAGCATAACAAGTTGCAACAAAGTCAAAAAGCACTAATAGAAGATACTAGGCACCATGCCCTAACTGAAAGGACACAGATGTCGCCTAGAGGGGGGGTGAATAGGCGGTTTAAATTTTTTACGAGATGGGCTTAACAAAGGCGGAATAAAACTAGAGTTTAATTTGTCAATCACACAACCTAGAACAACTAGGGTTCACCTATTTGCACCAACAACTTATGCTAAGCAAGACAAGCAACTATGTGAGAGCAAGATATATACTTCAAGGACGAAGGCTATCACAAAGTAAAGTGCATAAGTAGAGCTCGGATATGGAGCTAACCGAGGCACGCGGAGACGATGATATTTTACCGAGTTCCTCCCAACATGGAGTACGTCTCGTTTGGAGTGGGGGTGGTATCAAACCACCAACGCCACAAAAGGCCTCCCTTGTTGTCCTATGAATCTCACCCTAACGGGGTCGATCCACACTTCTCACCTTTCACCCAATCGAATCCTCACCAAGAACTCAAACCGATGCACCAAATGCAATGGCAAGAACACACAAAGTGCTCAAGTCCTTCTCTCCCAAATTCCACCAAAGATACAAAAGCTTATAGGAGAATAAGAGAGGAAGAACAATGGAGGAAATCCACCAAAGACTTCAAGATCTAGATCCCAATATGTTCCCCTCACTTAGAGGAGAGATTGATTGGTGGGGTTGTAGATCTAGATCTCCTCTTTCAAATCCCTTAAGAATATGCAATAATCAATGGAGATTGAGATATAGAAAGCTCAAGAAGGTCAGCAATGGAGGGGAAAACTTGCAAGGAAGGTTAGGGAGCCATTGGGGAAGAAGGGGCCCTTAAATAGGTCCCTAGAAATCCAACCATTAGGCCCAGGAATCGCCCGGTCCGGAGTCTCCGGACTGGGACCGGAGTCTCCGGTGTACCCAGGCCAAACGAGGTCAAACTAGGGACAATCTGTATGCGGTCCGGAGATAGACCGGAGATTTAGTCCGGAATCTCCGGTCTTACAAAAACTGACAAAAAGACCAATACGAAAACAACCATAACTTTTGCATCCAGACTCCGATTTTGATGATCTTGGGCTCGTTTTAAAGAGGACAATAAGATCTACAAGATAATGCAGGGAACCATCATAGTCCAGAAAGGGAGGATAAAACCAAATGTCGAAAGGTTTGACCTCTCTCAACAAGACGAACCGGTAAAACCTCCAACATCAAAAACACAATAGAGAATGCATATGAAATCCGTTTTTGATGAACTTGGGCTTGTCATGAAGATTAACACAAGCTCTAAATCCTATCATGGATAAGAACCAAATAATGGAAGGTTTTACCAATCTCTAAAAGACAAACCGGTAAAACCTCCAATATCGAAAATGCAATAGAGAATGTATACGAAATCCGTTTTCGATAAACTAGAGCTTGTTATGAATATTACCACAAGCTCAAGAACCTCACATGGATAAGATCCAAATAACAACCAAGAAAGATTATGCCAAGTATGCAAAGGTTTGAGCTCTCACTAAGGATATGATCAAGTTACTCACTCAAGAGCCCCTCTTGATAGTACGGGTATCTATCCTATAAACCGGTCTCCCCAACTAACACCATGAGACCGGTAAGAAAGAAACCCTATCAAGAACATACCTTTGCCTTGAGCATATTCCACTTGAGCTTGACGATA
The DNA here is from genome assembly GCA_023614405.1 of Avena insularis. Lineage (NCBI taxonomy): Eukaryota > Viridiplantae > Streptophyta > Magnoliopsida > Poales > Poaceae > Avena > Avena insularis. Next base: position 302,226,549 of record CM042692.1, on the reverse strand, counting down.
GCGATCTTGTCCACCTCAAGATGGAACACCTTTCTTGATTGCACTAGCTTGGTGAAGACTTGAAAATTGCTCTCCCATACTCGACTATGGTAGATCTTCTCTCTTGGGCATATCACCTTCCCATATCCATGATAACCATAGGATGGCAAGCTTCAAGCAAATGATCTCTTCGAGATGGCTCATCTTGAACTTGCACATCATTTCTTCTTTCTTCATTATGTTGGTGTCTTTAAGGCACATAAGAGATATCACTCCAACTTTATTCTTCAAGACACACTTGCCATAGGCACAACTCTCACATGACCAATCTTTGGATCTCTCCTTGAACACCTTGGTCAACACTTGATCTTCTTTACTTTCTTCTTCTCCCAACTTTGAAGCCAACATATGGTACAAGCATTGCCTATGGAAAAATCCTACAAGTAAACCTCAATGCAAACATAAGTCCATAAAGATTGTCATTAATTACCAAAACCACACATGGGGGCACACATGCACTTTCAATCTCCCCCATTTTGGTAATTGATGACAATCCCTTTGAGAGGGTTTATATAAGGAATTAACCAAACAACACGGTGTGCTAAAATCAAATACAACACAAGTATGTGATGTTAGTACAACCACAATATAGAGCAAACTCCCCCACAATTTATGCACGTGTGGATGAACTTGAATTTCATTGCATATATTGCCAACTATTACAGGTGGTGGAGTTTTCTCTATATATTCAAGATGCTATGCAACACACTAAGATGCAAAGCACACAAGGCAAGTGTTTAAGTACAAAACTCACAACACACAACCAAATTCCCTAAAACCCTCTAAAACTTCTCCCCCATTGGCATCAATTGCCGAAATGGGTGAAAAACTTTAGAAAGCCAATTTAGTGAGAGTTCCTCCATATGGTGTGCATTTCTCATAATATGAGTAGAATCAAATGCACGTATCCAATGATGAATACCAGGAGGAAATCAAACTAAACTGAGGATCCAAAGATTGCAAAGAAATAAAATGGTGAAGAAGCATCAACGAATGAAGAAGGCAATCAAAAGATCGAAAGAAGCACTTCACAAAAGGAAGATACCAAAAGAAAGATAGATATGATGATAAGATTGAAAAGAGAGTGATCTAAATAATATGAGGAGACTCCCCAAGGTTTGTGCACAAATTATAATTTTTCATTTGAATACAGTATGCACAAACATGGCATCCTCATTCCCTTTATATCATTTAAACCACAAGCACAAGCAAGAGAGAAGATATTATGATGAGAGCAAATGGGTGTTTAGATTAACATAGCAACAAAGTGCACAATTATGAAATACTAGCTCCCCATAATCAAACAAAACACCAAACAAGAACAAGAAAGAAAATGTGTGTTCTTAGGTAAATTAGGAAAGCTCCCCAAGGTTTATGCACCAAATAGAATAATTGCTTTGAATGGAAAGTTCATAAACATGGTATCCTTGCTCCCCCAAACTTACATAACAACACAAAGGCATGAGATATCAACTTTCTTAACACCAACGGGTGCCAAAAGATGCAAATGAAAAGGTCAAGCACTCAAAGCAAAACATTTGGAGCCACCGAAGCATAAAAGGTTCACAAGGTGTAGACTCCAAAGCAAAAAAAGGATATCAACTAGAGATTTAGTCATAATCATGTATATAATTTTCTAGGTAGACAACAATCACCAAGATATACATCCACAAAGAAACATGCACACACAAAAATGGATACTCAAGAATGAACAAGATATCCAAACGAAAGTCATAGATACTGCCAATAAGATTTTTGCTAGAAAGCATGGCCAAAGGCTCATATTTATCTTACTGAATATCAATGACCTTCAAACACCAATGAATACATCACAACTATCACAAGGGAACAAGATCTAGTTGGAATGCATTGGGAAAGGCAACAAGTATCATAAAAAAACAAATAAACCTTGCAAATTCATCCATATAGTACATAAGAGAAACCGAGGAAATGATTGGCAATATAATTGCTAGATTGGCATATGTGGGATTAGTGAATCATAAACATGATTTTTATATACTCCCCAAAATATGCATTCATCTCAACTTACTCATATAACAATAAGGATGATAGAATAAAATCTTGCAAGAACCGCAATAAAAGCAACAGAAGGAAATCATGCCATGATGCAACCACAAAGGTTGGATGCTAGAGAAGTATGCATGCGAGGGATACTTGTTACCGAGATACCATTGGTAGGATGAAGTAGATATGAGTTTGTTGATCATCCTAGCTTGCCTCCAATTATCATTTAGTCACCACATCTTCTTATTATTGTGACAAGCATCCAAGGTATCTCCAATGTACCTATAACACATTCAAGTACACAATGGTCCCAAAACTCATTGGGTCCAAAGTAGTTAGATACACTACAATACATAGGACAAACTCCACAAAAACATGTGCAAATTGATATGAAATTGAATTTCATGCACATCTTAGCCAAAATAGGATTTGGTGGAGTTTCCCCTATATATTGGATCAAAGAAAGCAAGCATACCATAATATAGAACATGTAGTAAATATGTATACACAAGATTTTCAAGAACCAAAATGGAGATACAATTTGAACAAAAACACCAAGTAAACCGAGAAGTCTCACACAATAGTGTGACACGACAAAAGGGTGTCCAAATTGCATCAAAGAGCCAAATCAACACATGAACGGACACAAATTCAACAAATGAACAAGGCAAAAGCCAAAGAGCAAAAGATAGACAAAAACACCAATGCTCAAGGATTTATCTCATCCTAAGGGATCAAACAAGTAAAAAGGAATGAGACAAAACCAACTCCCAAAAGAGCAAGGTTCCAACACAGAAACCAAAATCTATACTTTTCATGATGGCACAAAGTACCAAAAGAAAAGATCAAACTTCCAAGCACATAAAACATGATATGGAACAAAACAAGAAGCATAAATATGAGTATTCTAAATAATATAGGAGAGCTCCCCTATGGATAGTGCATTATTTAGGATTTTCCTTTTGAATGCAAAATGCACATAAATGGGATCATCACTAGTACCTACATTTAATAAAACACACGAGGATACCAATAAAATAAGAAGATCCACAAGAGGCAAGGAAAGCTTGGGAGACAACACAAAACATTTTCTTGGCGAGATGTAGTACAAAATTTAAGCAAAGGCCAAAGTGAATATGATCAATAACTTCTACCATGTACGGAGTACCACTTGTCCAATGACAAGAATTATGGGGAAACATTTCCCAGGATAGTTTTCAAGGATATCATGATCATATTCACAACACGAAGCATATGAAGAAATATAAAAATTAAGCTTGATGCTTAGATAGAGATTCTTGATAGCTCCATATAGTCATACAATCATAAAAGATAAAAGTAACTTGAAGCAAATGGTTTCCATGGAGGATATGGAGGTCCAAATATGGGAAACACATACCAAGAAAACTCTCACAAACAAGATCCAAACAATGAGCAATAAAATCAACCCAAGGGAATTGGAACTTGTTTGAGCTAAATGTGCCACTTAGAAGCTAGATAAATATAAATATCAATTCTAAGTGACACAACCTCAAATGTCCACATTTTGTAGGTATGTAATATGCACAAAGCATATGACTCCCCCATAATATGGTAAACCAAGAATACTCCAACAAGAGGTAAAAACATCCAAATAGAGATGATTAATGAACATTATGGAACTTGAATTTCTCATGAGAAAGACATACCACGTAGAGACTAGATAAAACTTTCTATATATACTAAGTGGTATTTCTCATGTACATACATTTTAGGATTGTGGAATGCCCAAGCATAACACTCCCCCAAAATGGGATAGTCCATTAATTTATCACAAGAGCCAAGAAACATACCAAATAAATTCAAAAAAGGCTCCAACCCAAGAGACACAAATACATGGTGTGCCAACCAAAATACAAGTATACTTGATAACTCAATATAAGAATGAGGGAAGCACAACATGTATAAACACGTACAAAGGTACAAAACCAACACATGCACAAGGGAGCAAGTAACTTTCAATGTAAATGAGTTAAGCACATGTTACCGCAAGGAGGGACATTGGATATATGATAGAAGCATGATAATCCAAAAGGATTGACTTGAGAAGAATAAATGATGAAGATCCCTCAATTCTTCATAAGGTAACCAAGTCTCCAATGCCCTCCAACAATATCTATTGATCAAGTTTTGGCTTGTTGGTCCCCAACCAAGTTGGGTCCTAAGAGGTTAGTCACAATAGGCTTGGCAACCCAAATGGTTCTTTTCATGAACCCACATTGAGCACCAACAAATTTGGCAAACACATTGCCAACCTCATCCTTACAAAGAGAATAAGCATCATCAATAATGATAGGGTTGGATGAGGAGATACCAATAGTGCATGAGGAAGAAATGTTCCCCTTCTCACGGCATATGTAGCAAGTTCTTCTCTTGCCATCTTTCTTCTTAGGTGAAGCCACAACTCGAGGAAGAGCTCGAGTAGTCCTCTTAGGAAGAGGCCCATCACTAACTTGAGGTAGAGCTTGAGGCCGCTTCCCTTGTTGCTTCACACTAAGAGGCTTCTTCTTCAATGGGCAAGATCTAACATGATGCCCTTCTTCCTTGCACTTGAAGCAAACAATGTTGGCCGGATTCTTGACTTGATATTGGCTATTCTTATTGTTGCCCTTGTGCTTAAGCTTGATAGTGGACTTTGTTCTTGACATTGGAGTTGTATCCAAGCCCACACTTGTCATTGGGGAATTTTTGCATACTCAAGTTATTGTCGAGAGTGGCCTTCCCTTTATGACCCTTTTTAAAATCATTCTTCAAAGAAGTGACTTGAGCCTTGAGCTCTTTAATTTCCTCTACATGGTTAGTGTGAACAAAAATACTAGAGGAAGTGGATGCTACATTGTTAGAGCAACAAGGGATGGAAAGTAATTCATCACAAGATGTATCAATGGCATGAGTGGATGAATTGCAAGGACTAGCACATGGCAATATGACATTTTGAGTAGAAGTAGTGATAATGTCCACATGAGGCTCATTAGATGTTAACTTTGACATAATAGCCTCATGAGCTAATTTTAGCCTATCATGGGAGGCTAGAAGATTCCCATGAGAGCTTGATAGATTACCATGACTTTCTTCCAAGATACCATACTTGCTAGTTAGCAAAGCAAGTTGAGTCTTTAGCTCAACATTCTCCTTCAAAATAGATGCTTCACAAGAAATAGAGTTAGTAGCACAAGCATCATAATTAATTGCAAGAGGTGAGGGCAACTTCGAAAGCTCTTTTGAGTAAGAGGCTTTAAGTTGCTCATGTGACTCAGTGAGTTTGATGAGCTCACCCTTGATGACCCTAGAGCCATTTTTGAGGTGCACAAAATCCTCAAGAAGTTTAGCATAAGCAACTTGAAGCTCATCATTTTTACTTTTTAGACCACTAGCCACCTTACGACCTATATTATGAGATTCCTTTACTCTAGACAACTCTAGAGAAAATGTCTCCTCAAGAGATTCCTTAGTGGTTTGTTCCTCTTCAAGAGCTTCATTTAGATGTGCAATTTGATTAGCATACTCACGCTCAAGGCTACTCATTTTATCAATGGTGTTCTCATGATCCTCAATTTGTGCTTCTAACTTATCAATATGTTCTTTTCTCTTAATAGCAAAGTCCAAGATTTCAACAAAGTTAGAGTAAGCAATATTATCCTTAATGAGAGCATGATAAACCATCTCACCCTTTTCATATAAATCATCAACATTAATCTCCTTTTCCTCATTATCCTCATCCTAATCATCAAAAGAGGTATTGGGTTCCAAAGTAGGAGTTACCTTTGAATCCCGAGCCATAAGGCATAGGTGGGAACCGTGAGATGATGATGATGAAGAATTACTTGAAGCTCCATTAAAATTCATGTCTTTACCAATATAATCTTTGGTTTCCTCTACATTGTTAGACACACAACAACTAGAGAAAATAGAAGCATTTATATTATGACAACAAGGGAAAGAGAGCATATCATCATGTGATCTATTGAGGCAATTTATACATGCTATGCAAGGACTATAAACACTAGCATGTAAATCATATATACTGCTAGACATGTTTAAGTCCAAAGATGAAGCATTGCAATGAGATAGAGATGAAGGATCATCAAGAGTAAGCTTACTATCAACATTGCAATATTCATCACCACTCACCATATCATTACCTTGTGTCTTGCCACACTTTGGTGAAGTGGAAGAAGATGAGAACTCATCACGGACGGAAGTGGAAGCAATACAATCATCCTCAATAATGTTGGACACATCATATTTATCTTGAAGTTTTGTCCATAACTCATGAGCGCTCCTGACATGGGTATACCCTATAGGTACTCGAGCTTGGTATATACGGTCCAAATACGTACAGGCCCACGGTGTCGCCAAGGCCCAGATGAAAGGACTCGAGTAACCTGTGGACTCTCGATTGCTTGAAGGACAAGAAGAAGCTAAAGATAGAAAGTTTGAAGGGGAAAACCCTAACTTGTAACCGACTCGACCTGCTACCTGAGACCTAGCCTATCTATATAAAGGCTAGGAGGGGGCGGCGAGGAGGACACACGCAACCCTAGCTTCCACAAACCCTCGCCAGATTGCATCTGCGCACCGTTGTAACTTTCGACTCCCTCAATAATTCCACGAGCAGACAAGCAGGAGTAGGGACCTCTACGAGGCCTGAACCTGGGTAAATCCTTTGTCCCATGTGTGCTTGTTTTCTAGCCGATAGATGTCTCCATCGCTCCCTCCTTCTCCAAAACCCAAGTCCATAACAATGGGCATTGACGAGTTAAACCCTCGTCAGCTCCAAAAAGGTATGATTGAAGAAGTAACTACAAAGCTCAAAGCATTAACATGCACATTAGAAGCTTGAGCATCGAGATATAAGTTTTTCTCATCCTCACAAGATAGATTTTCGAAATCCATAGGAGGAGAAAAACCTATATCTACAATACGCTCCAAATTTGGGTCCATGTCCCGAAAATGAATAAGCATGCGAGTTTTCTAGATATCATAATTTGTGCCATCGAATATAAACATTTCATTGTGCACAAATCCCCTAGCCGGCATCTTTACTCTCAAGGCGGTGAAGCCTAAAATGAGAGACCAGGCTCTGATACCAATTGAAAGGACACAGATGTCGCCTAGAGGGGGGGTGAATAGGCGGTTTAATTTTTTTACGAGATGGGCTTAATAAAGGCGGAATAAAACTAGCGTTTAATTTCTCAAGCACAAAACCTAGAACAACTAGGGTTCACCTATTTGCACCAACAACTTATGCTAAGCAAGACAAGCAACTATGTGAGAGCAAGATATATACTTCAAGCATGAAGGCTATCACAAAGTAAAGTGCATAAGTAGAACTCGGATATGGAGATAACCGAGACACGCGGAGACGACAATATTTTACCGAGTTCCTCCCAACATGGAGTACGTCTCGTTTGGAGTGGGGGTGGTATAAAACCACCAACGCCACAAAAGGCCTCCCTTGTTATCCTATGAATCTCACCCCAACGGGATCGATCCACACTTCCACTATCGGTGCACTTGTCGGTGGCAATCCGTAACCTCTCACAAGGTTGGGGCACTTCTCCACAACTCAATTGGAGGCTCCCAACAAACAAGCTTGGGGAAAGCTCCACAACTTAATTGGAGGCCCCAAGTAATCCACAAACCTGCAAAACCACCAAACCATTTAGGGTTCCAAGAACCCAAGAGTAAAAAGCTTCTCACCTTTCACCCAATCGAATCCTCACCGAGAAGTCAAACCGATGCACCAAATGCAATGGCAAGAACACACAAAGTGCTCAAGTCCTTCTCTCCCAAATTCCACCAAAGCTACAAAAGCTTATGGGGAATAAGAGAGGAAGAACAATGGAGGAAATCCACCAAACACTCCAAGATCTAGATCCCAAGATGTTCCCCTCACTTAGAGGAGAGATTGATTAGTGGGGTTGTAGATCTAGATCTCCTCTTTCAAATCCCTCAAGAATATGCAAGAATCAATGGAGGGATTGAGGTATAGCAAGCTCAAGAAGGTCAGCAATGGAGGGGAAAACTTGCAAGGAAGGTTAGGGAGCCATTGGGGAAGAAGGGGCCCTTAAATAGGTCCCTAGAAATCCAACCATTAGGCCCAGGAATCGCCCGGTTCGGAGTCTCTGGACTAGGACCGGAGTCTCCGGTGTACCCAGGCCAAACGGGGTTAAACTGGGGGACAATCTATACGCGGTCCGGAGATAGACCGGAGATTTAGTCCGGAATCTCCGGTCTTACAAAAACCGACAAAAAGACCAATACGAAAACAACCATAACTTTTGCATCCGGACTCTGTTTTTGATGATCTTGGGCTCGTTTTAAAGAGGACAATAAGATCTACAAGATAATGCAGGGAACCATAATAGTCCAGAAAGGGAGGATAGAACCAAATATCGAAAGGTTTGACCTCTCTCAACAAGATGAACCGGTAAAATCTCCAACATCAAAAACACAATAGAGAATGCATATGAAATCCGTTTTCGATGAACTTGGGCTTGTCATGAAGATTAACACAAGATCTAAATCCTCTCATGGATAAGAACCAAATAATGGAAGGTTTTACCAATCTCTAAAAGACAAACTGGTAAAACCTCCAATATCGAAAATGCAATAGAGAATGTATATGAAATCCGTTTTCGATGAACTAGAGCTTGTCATGAATATTACCACAAGATCAAGAACCTCACATGGATAAGATACAAATAACAACCAAGAAAGATTATGCCAAGTATGCAAAGGTTTGAGCTTTCACGAAGGATATGATCAAGTTACTCACTCAAGAGCCCCTCTTGATAGTACGGGTATCTATCCTATAAACCGGTCTCCCCAACTAACACCATGAGACCGGTAAGAAATAAACCCTATCAAGAACACACCTTTGCCTTGAGCATATTCCACTTGAGCTTGACGATATCGATCTTGTCCACCTCAAGATGGAACACCTTTCTTGATTGCACTAGCTTGGTGAAGACTTGCAAATTGCTCTCCCATACTCGACTATGGTAGAGCTTCTCTCTTGGGCATATCACCTTCCCATATCCATGATAACCATAGGATGGCAAGCTTCAAGCAAATGATCTCTTCGAGATGGCTCATCTTGAACTTGCACATCATTTCTTCTTTCTTCATTATGTTGGTGTCTTGAAGGCACATAACAGATATCACTCCAACTTTATTCTTCAAGACACACTTGCCATAGGCACAACTCTCACATGACCAATCTTTGGATCTCTCCTTGAACACCTTGGTCAACACTTGATCTTCTTTACTTTCTTCTTCTTGCAACTTTGAAGCCAACATATGGTACAAGCATTGCCTATGGACAAATCCTACAAGTAAATCTCAATGCAAACATAAGTCCATAAAGATTGTCATTAATTACCAAAACCACACATGGGGCAAACATGCACTTTCACTAACAATATGATGCCATCACATGAACGATCTCATCCAATCCTTACCATCCCCATTGCCTACAGCGGGGGATTACTCACTCATAGATAGGGGAAACATGGATGGTCGATGGAGAAGCGATGGTGATGATGATAGAGACGATCTCCTCCAATTCCTCGTCCCGACAGGGTGCCAGAACAGAGTTTCTGGTTCCAAATCGTGGAATCTAGTGGTGGCGGCAGAGCGGAACTCTTTCTGGAAACACATCGAACCCCCTGAGTTTTTAGGCCAGAAGGCAACTTATAAGCGAAGAGGGAGACCGAGGGGGTGTTTGGGGCGGCCAGACCACCCCCTGGCGCTGCCAGGCCCAGCCCACGCGGCCAGGTGGTGTGGCCAGGCCCCAGCCCCACTCCGTCTCGTATACTAGCTCCGTGAGTCTTCTGGCGAAATAGGATTTTTGGCATATTTTCCAGGATTTTTCCTGATAGTTGATTTTCTGCACAAGAACTAGACACCAAGGTAATTCTGCTGAAAACAGCGTCAGTCCGTGTTAGTTGCATCCAATTCACACAAGTTTAGAGGAGAAACAATAGCAAAAGTGTTCGGGAAAGTAGATACGTTTTGGACGTATCAACTCCCCCCAAGCTTAGCTTATTGCTTGTCCTCAAGCAATTCAGTTGAATACTGAGTGCGATAAAAGAAACTTTCACGAACACATTTGCTTCATATGATGTATATATTCTCAGCATGTGATCAACTACTTATATAATTCATAATAAGGAGTATGCAACTAAGTTTACTTAATAGTCATTGCAAGCTATGAAGAGATTCCAACTCAAAAATAATAGGTAGCATGGAACATAAACATAAGCAACATTACAATGCTCATAACAAGGTATGATAGAGTGGTATCTCGCTTGCCTTTGATTGTGAATGCCAAGGCACCTCTGAAGTTCAGGTGAAGACTAGAAGTAAAGATATCAAAGATACAAGCATCAAAGTCATAACACAATTAATCTAGGAATGAGACAAGCATATTATACTAAGAATGACAACTATGCTCTCAAAAAAAGTGCTCATAGAATAGGTGATGACTCAACAAGGAAATGAAAAGGTTTTGAATAGTATGAAAGGCTTCCAAATACTGAAAGTATGGTACTCATTAGCTTTGAGCTCTCATTGCCCCTATCATGAGCATCTTTAATATGGTTAAGGTGAAAGTGAGGTCCAATCTTAGTTATATGCTTGACAGACTATAAACTGGAAATTTCATGTCCCTTGAGTACGAGGGTCGCTCCTCATGCTACTCAACTTTAGTTACCGGTAAGTTCTTGTCATAGTAAATATGTGCGTATCATAGAGAACCGCCAACGGGGTACCCCTTGCCCGATGATATGGAAGAATCCCCATATCAAAATGACAAGGCAAGCAGACAACGAGCATCTCAGCAATCTCCTTATTTACCATGGGAAAATGGTGCTTTTTTCTCTCTTTCCTATTTTCTCACATCTCTTTTTTTCTTCTTTTTCTCAATAGCTATCTCTCTTTTTTTATAAGAAGAATGCTTCATAGATACTCATTATGGTTACGCTGCAGGTTTCCACCATGATTAGTCATGGATTAGACCGGCGACCCAGGCGTTTCTCTAACACACATACATAACTCCATGGACTTACAAGCTCCCCTTTTATTTCACACCGACGACATCCGCAAACAAAAGAGCATGATATCAACTGGGTATATATTTACAGGTGTTGAAAGCATTCCCCGTGGCATCACGGTTATGCTAATCCCCAGCCTATAATTTGCAAGCATATAACTTTCATGGACAGTCACAATGGTTCAGGTTTATTAAGTGCAGGAAATAAAGTGTGCCATCAAGTTCGTGAGAGCTTTACTAACTAACTTTCTCATAACAAGCAAACATTTTATTTGGAAGAAAACAAGGCATATTGAATATGCACGGAACATGAAATGATGCTAATAGGTAGGTATGATGGACACTTTTGGCAATATTTGGTTTTAGGGAGTTGGAAACACGAGTAAAACATACTCAGTGTAAGTGAAGACTAGCAATAGCAAGGGAGCAACAAACAAGAGAGTAATAGCTTTCATAATCATGCTTGTAACAAAACAGGACTAATCATGGCATGAAAGTGATTCAAGACCCTCAAGGCAAAATAATTCATCGAGGCTTAACTGAGTATTTCAGTCATATGCATGCGTGAGCATGTGCCAAGTCAATTCAAGTGAAATATTCAGAGGAGGATGCCACAGTGTCATACCAAGTTATGAATAAAGTAATGCATGCAAACATTCATATGACATGCTACAAATTATTAGCAGGCTAGAGCTAATCATAAGAAATCAAGAACTACTAAAAATCCATAAATAACATACACCCTACATGAACAGACTAAGCATGCCCAAAATGATGAGTATTTGTACAAAAATGAAAACAAATAGAGTTCGTTACCAGCCTCTTACCACACCTCAAGTTGTCATTAATTCTCATTATTGCCCTTCACTTGTGTGGCTTGAATAATGACATGAAACCAAATTCCACTAAGGACTGCTGAACCCTGCAACAAACTCACAAAACCAAAGAAGAACAACAAATATTTTTGGTGTTTTCGATTTTTTAAACAAGAACCAAAAAGGAAGGACAAGCAAAGCAAAATCTTTTTGGGTTTTTCGAATATTTCAAACAAAGAAAAAGGGGAAAGCAAACAAAGGCAAAAAGAAGAAGAAGCAAACAAAGAGAAACAACCTATTTTTTTTGGTCTTTTTGTGTTTTAGAACGTAAAAACAAAGAGAGAACAAAAACTAAAAAGAGAACGAAACATGAATTACAAAGTACCGACACAAAATGATATGGAGATGAGTGCGATGTCGATGTACCTCCCCCCAAGCTTAGGCTTTTGTCCTAAGTGGGTGTCAATCCCAAGCTAGCCAAGATGGAGCGCCTCCGTAGTACAGTGAGGAGGTACCCTCGTCCTGGTGCGAGCTCGAGGACGCCCCACCATAGTGCGCAGAGTAATCATAGGAGGGCACATCCTCCTGGTGCAGCCTGTGGAAACCCAGCAAGAGGAGCTTCTCGTCCACCTCCTCCTTTGAGCGCGACCATGGCCTCCTGTGAACACTGAATAAAGTAGATTGCGGAAAAGAAATCACCCTTTCATCCCCGTCAGTAAACAACATCATGTATACTAGATTGTCCATATCAGAGTTGCAATAACGAAGTGATGTGTTTTCATGGCAGCAAGGTCAAGCCTTTGTGGTTCCAATATAGTATCATTTGGATCCACAGAAAGCTCTAATGCATTGACCATACGTGAAGCGATGATGCCCCCATAAATAGGTCCCCTAGCAGCTAGGCGGCGAGCAATAAGAGAGCCAAGATTGTACCGAGTATCACTGTTAAGCGCAACAGCAAGGAAGGCTAGATGATAGTTGGAGATATTACTCGTATTCTCCCTACCAAGAATGCTAGTAGCAAGATAATAGGCAAAGTATCTAAGAGCAGGGAGTTGGATGTTTCTTATCTTCCCGCGCTGAGCTACGCGGTCATCGTCATTGGTCACCCCTCGATAGAGATCCAGCAAATCAGTGGGTCGCCCTTGAATCATCTTCACGGTCCCTGCCATGCCTACACCTATAATGATGCAAAATCTTTCCAATGGCATGGTAAAAGAAAGATTATAGATTCTGAAAGAGACAGTTGACTGGTAGGGGGTGTTAGTGAAAACGAAACTCTCAACAAAAGTTTTGGTGAGCATAGCGTATTGCTCACTCTCATCTTGCATGTATGAGTTCAAACCAACCCTCTGAATCAATAGGAAGAAATCATTGAGAATCCCTGCAGCTTGTAAGAAGGTATAACAAGGAAAAGTAGATGTGTGAGCATCCCTATCATCTCCTTCATTACCAATGCATGTGCAATGAGATCTTCGTTGTATGAAGGCCTAAACTAAGAGGCTGATCTTGAGGGCCTTGACCTCCTAGGTACATCCCTCTCAAATATTTCACCAAAGGTATGGTTGTTCATCTTTGATATTCTGAAATTTAAACATCTATTAAACAAGTGATTGCAAAGTGAATATATAATGAAGTGCACTACTCATGGGGACTTGTAAGAGGCCTAAACATGCATCAAAACTATATCTCTAAGCAATGAACAAGCTCTCAAAACCTGTCACCTACAGCAGCAAAATACTCAAGATATAAACCACTAAACATAAATCTACTTGGACAAGTGGAGGAGTCACATACCGGAGAACAAATGCTCCAAATTTCTGCAGCAAAGATGGGCTGAGCAAGGAGATCGAAAAATCGAGGGCAAGAATAGAAAGAACGCGATTTCGAGCAATGAACTGGTGTTTTCTCGGGAGAGAGAAGAAAGTGGGAAGTAGGAGAGTGAGTGGAGGGCCAGGGGTGGCCCACACCATGGCCAGGCGCGCCCCTAGGCTGGCCGCGCCACCAGGTGGTGTGCCTGCCTGGTGGCCCCCCTGGTACCTTCCAGGCACTTCTCTGCCCCTTTTTCACGTAAAAATTTAATATGAATTTTCTGGAATTTTTCGAGACACTTTATTTTTGAGCAATTTTCAGGTATAGATGAATGATTTTCTGACAGAAAAAGGTTTTTTTGAATGATGCAAAGACAAAACAAGGCTAGAACTTCAGAAGTTCTAAGACACTCTAACATGCAAGCAACTAACAACAGAGAAGTAAACTAAACGAAAGCAAAAACTAAAATAGATAGAATAGAAGTAAGCGAAGATAATCATGGTGAAAACATTGTTTTGTTCAATGAAATCCTTTTGTTAACAAGGTTGATCAGGTCTTGTTACCAAAACAATTTTATATGAAACAAAACTTTGTATTCCACTCATGATTATGTTACCTCAACTTTGATAGCAATGGTCCCAATCATAATAGTTTCAGATTTTTCTCTTGGTATGGGACAATATATCTCTCCAACTTGAATGCCCTCAACATGTTCAATTGAATTTAAACCATAAGTCCTATCAATCTTCTTGGGGAAATAGACAGTATGCTCCTTGTCATTAACATTAAAGGTCACCTTTCCTTGATTACAATTAATAACAGCTCCTGCAGTATTAAGAAAAGGTCTCCCAAGAATAATAGACATATTATCATCTTCAGGCATTTCAAGCACAACAAAATTAGTTAATATCAAGCAATTATGAGCCACTTGAACAGGTACATCCTCATATATACCAACAAGACTAGTGGTAGATTTATCAGCCATTTTCAAAGATATATCAGTTGGTATTAGTTTTTCCAGTTGAAGTCTCTTGTAGACAGAAAAAGGCATAACACTAACTCCTGCTCCCAAACCACACAAAGCAGTTCTAATATAACTATTCTTAATAGAGCAAGGAATAGTTAGAATCCCTGGGTCTCCATGTTTCTTTGAAACCTTACCATTAAAGGAATAATTAGTAAGCAAAGTAGAAATTTCTTCATTAGGGATCTTCCTTTTATTCGAGACAATATCCTTCATATACTTTGAGTAAGGAGGCAATTTAATAGCATCATTCAAAGGAATTTGCAAGAATAAAGGTTTCATTCACTCACAAAACTTATTATAGTGTTCATCTTACTTTGACTTGTGTTTCTTATCAGGGAAAGGCATAGGTTTTTGGACCCAAGGCTCTCTTTCAGTACCATGTTTCTTAGCAACAAAATCTTCTTTAGTGTATTTAGTATTCTTAGTGTGCCTTTCATGTTCTTCTTCAACTTTTTCTTTATCAGGAACATCACTTTCTTCATTACCACTTTCAGTTTCAGCATCAGAGACAGATATACTATTAGTATTTTTAGCAGGTTCAGAGGGTTCTACAATAGTTTTATGTTTCTTTTTTCTTTTCTTACGAGTAGTACCACTATTTTCAGCTTGTTGAGAATCCTGCTCGATTCTTTTAGGATGCCCCTTAGGATATAGAGGATCCTGGGTAGCAGCACCACTTCTAGTTCTAATTTCATAAGCATGTCTTTCTTTGTCAGCATTAACTAGCAAGTATTTTTGTACCTTAATAAGTTAATCAATTTGAGTTTGAACCATTTGAAAATGTTTAACAAACATTTTAACATCATTAGAGGTTCTTTCCATAATATCCTTCAACTCAACAATAGCTCTAGAGTTTTCCATTAGATGATTTTGCACCCTTTTATTAAAATTATCTTGCTTAACAATAAAAATATCGAATTTTTGTAAGCATTGATTAGGAGGTTTAGAGTAAGGGATATCACCTTCATCAAAATGTTGGAGAGAGTGTACCTCAATAATGGGTGAATGGGGAATTGGCTTACATAATTCTTCTATAGGAGGTAAATTCTTAACATCTGCAGCTTTAATTCCCTTCTCCTTAAGACATTTCTTAGCTTCCTTCATCACTTCATCATTTAGTTCAATAACTCTCCTCTTCTTAGATGTTGGTATAGGCGCAGGAATAGCTGGTTCAGGTATAATTGTTACAGGTATACCTGGTTCAGGAGGAGTCCAATTTTCATAATTCTTTCTTATTTTAGCCATTAATTCCTCAGCTTCCTTGGGACTCCTATTCCTGAAAACACAATCAGCACAACTATCCAGGTATGTCCTAGATTCTTCAGTTAGTCCATTATAAAATATATCAAGAAGCTCATTCTTAGGTAATGGATCCAGCCTGTGCATGAATCAAAGCACAAAACCTTGCCCATGATTCAGGCAATATCTCTTTTTCTCCTTGTTTAAAATCAAAAAGTTCCTGCAAAATAGCATGTCTAGCACTAGGAAGAAAATATTTTTGCAGGAAAGTACTAATCAAGCAATCAGGGCTACCAATATATCCAGGAGGTAAATTACTAAACCAAGTTTTAGCTTCTCCATTCAGTGAAAAAGGGAAAATCTTAGCAACAAAGTAGGTGCACATCTTAATATCATTCGAAAACAAGCCACTCATGGTAGAAAGCTCAGTCATATGTGCTACCGCACTTTCATTCTTAGTCCCACAAAAAGGTTCTTTCTCAATAATAGCTATATAGGATAGATCAAGAGAGAAATCATAATCTTTATCTTTAATGTTTATGGGAGAAGCGACAAACTTAGCATTAGGAGGCAATTTGGGTTTTATAGTACGCCTCTCAAGGAGACTCTTAGCAGCACTCCTATCATGGGTGTTTTGACATTCTTTAATAAATTCATCAGTCATATCAATATAACCGTCTTCAATATCATAGCTTTCTCTAGACTCAGGTGAACTAACAGATGTAGTAGTGTCTTCATTAGGAGTTTCAGTATTTCCAGCTATAGTTCTAGCAATCGTAGCATCTAGGAAAGGACCTAATGAACCACTCTTATCAAGCACAGTAGAAGCAGCATCATAAGTATCAGAAGTTTCAAATTCAGCAGTAGTAGCAGTGTGTGTAGCATGTGTATGTGGTGGTGTAAGGAGCTTACTCATAACAGACGGTGAATCAAGAGCAATAGAGGTGTTCAGAACAGTACCTCTTCTTGTAGTGGATGGTAAAATAGGAACCTTGCCATCACGAGACTTACCCATGATGGATGGATGGCAGCGAACAATAGTGATTCCAGGTGGACTTGATAAATAAAGCTATGCTCCCCGGCAACGGCGCCAGAAAATAGTCTTGATGACCCACAAGTATAGGGGGTGTATCGCAGTATTTTCGAGGAAAGTGAAACCCAATTTATTGATTCGACACAAGGGGAGCCAAAGAATATTTATAAGCCTTAACAACTGAGTTGTCAATTCAGCTGCACCTGGAAACAATCTTGCTCACAGCAGTTTATCAGTAGCAATAGTTTTGTAGTAGGAATGGTAAAGTAATAGTAGTAGTAAAAGTAAAGACAGTAGTAACAATTGCAGTAAACAGTAGGATTAGAGCGTGGTAGACATAGGGATGGATGGACGGGCGTTGCATGGACAAGACAATTCACATGGCAATCAAAACATAGGGCAATTGGAGATAAATAGGATAAAGCATCCAAGTACTAGATAATCATAGGCATGTGTTCCATATATAGTCATACATGCTCACAATGAGAACTTGCACAATATCTTTTGTCCTGTCAGCCCGTTTGCAGCGGGGCCTCAAGGGAACTACTAGAAATTAAGGTGCTCCTTTTAATAGATCACTAGAGCAAAGCATTAACATTCCGTGAACACATGTGATCCTCACATCAAAGCCATTCCCTCCGGTTATCCTGATTTCTGTCACTTCGGGGCCTTTGGTTCTAGACAACAACGTGTGTATACAACTTGCAGGTAAGACCATAAACAATACTATCATAATGAATCAATAACATGTTCAGATCTGAAATCATGGCACTCGGGCCCTAGTGACAAGCATTAAGCATAACAAGTCGCAACAAAGTCAAAAAGCACTAATAGAAGATACTAGGCACCATGCCCTAACAATCTGATGCCATTACATGAACGATCTCATCCAATCCCTACCATCCCCATAGCCTACAGCGAGGGATTACTCACTCATAGATGGGGGAAACATGGATGGTCGATGGAGAAGCTATGGTGATGATGATGGCGATGATCTCCTCCAATTCCCCATCCCGGCAGGGTGCCAAAACGGAGTTTCTGGTTCCGAATCGTGGAATCTGGTGGTGGCTGCATAGTGGAACTCTTTCTGGAAAAATGTCAAACCCCCCCTGTGTTTTTAGGTCATAAGGCAACTTATAGGCAAAGAGGGAGACCGAGGGGGTGTCTGGGGCGTCCAGACCACCCCCTGGCACGGCCAGGGCCAGCCCGCGCGGCCAGGTGGTGTGGCCAGGCCCCAGCCCCACTCCGTCTTGTATTCTGGCTCTGTGAGTCTTCTGGCGAAATAGGATTTTTGTCGTATTTTTTAGGATTTTTTCTGATAGTTGATTTTCTGCACAAAAACTAGACACCAAGGTAATTCTGCTGAAAACAGCGTCAATCCGTGTTAGTTGCATCCAATTCACACAAGTTTAGAGGAGAAACAATAGCAAAAGTGTTCGGAAAAGTAGATACGTTTTGGACGTATCAATCGCTACGCGGACAGCCGCCTCCTCATCCTCATCTCCACGGCGCGAGCACAGGCGGGAAGACGCGACGGACGAGCTCGTGGAGGAAGATGCCTCCACAAACCGCGGAGCGGGCACGGTACGCGCGCCGGCGACGTAAGGGGCCAGAGAAGTTGGGGGGGGGGGGGTTAGCCCCCAGTTCGTCCAGCGCCTGCAGGCGCGCTTCTTGGCCCCGACGGAGCGGATGCGGCGCCACTCCTTGTCGTCGCCGCTGGGTGCGCGACGGCCACTCCCTCCTCCTCCCCCAGCACGGCCGCCGCCGAGTCCGGAACTCTCGCTCCTGCTCACCATCTCTCTCTTGCACGAAAATGGGAGTAATTTCTCGCCGGAGTACACGGAGGTGGCTAGGGTTTGCGGCGGAGGGACACGGGTTCTGACCCGTCTCCGCCCGCCTGGCCGGTAGAAATAGGGGCTGCAACGGGCCTTTCACAGGCCCCGGTGAATTTCGTTTATGGGCAGGGCCGTTTACAGGCGCTGATATTTCAACGACCCGGCCATCAGCCCGTGTACCCGCCGGGTATTTTAAGGGCATCGGCGTTTTAAGGGTGCTTTAGACTTGCTCTAAGGACCCCAAATCATGTGCCACTTTTGTATAAACCACGCAAGTCAGGAAGGGTCAAATAAAGTCAACATATTCAATTCAAAAATTGGATTTTTTTGTAGGGAATTCAAAACTGAATTAGTTAATAAGAAGCCCTATAAAGACAAGTGTAAACCCCATTCATCGAGTTCTAAGACACTAGACGATATAACCCAACAACAGAGTTATATAGCTTCTAGCATTAGAACACAACATGTTACATATACGCTCACCACCCGTACAAAAGTGAGCGTGTACAGGTGCGACCATACAAGAGTACATCAGAGTATCATTCGTCTAAAAAGACATAGAAATATATTATGAAGTCAATAGACAAGATTCAAGTATATAGAACAAAGACACATGTCTAAACAATACACCATGCAACAAGTGGAAGCAAATATATAATCCGAGTATGGATTAAGAGTACAAATTGTCACAAGATGCCTAGAACATAATTAAGTGAACTCTATGTCCACACGTCTCAGGAACATAATCTTATGCATGCACTGATCCTTTGTTGTCACCTTTGTAACTGATGTTATTGTTGTTTTCTAGGGATGGATTGTTGATGATCCAGTGTACTACCAGTTTCTCTCTATTTCCATTATGTACACTGATATCTTGTTGTGCTTGCTATTGCCATTCAATTTGCTTCAAAGACCTCAAATTTTTGAGGTTCGGGACAATTTCCTGGACTTCTAAATTGATTCTATATCAAATGGATGTACCCTTGTGGTGGATCCAACATTCTAACCTTGCCCAAGTTTTTATCTCGGTGTTAGTGTAGTTTAGGTTTTCTCTTCCCTTTTCTTTTGTAGTTTGTACTAGGATCAAATCACTTATTGTATTTTGTTTGTGAGATCAACTTTTATACACCTTTGTATTCATTTTATTATGAATAACGATTTTTCTGTACATTGTCATATTTGTTTTGATATTTTTCTAAATTTTATTTATTTTACTAGAAAACATGTTCGTGCGTTGCAACGGGAGAGAGAAAATCAACTTTTGGACGAATATTCGAAACTAAATGTTTTTGGTAGTACAAAACAATAATACGAATAAACCACGTTGGGAAAATAGTATATAACCATAAAGTAGCATATAATTGAGCTATCCAATTTTTTTGAAAAATATGTTAAATCCATTTATCATATGAAGAAGTCAGATTTTTGTTTAGGCTGAACTGCTAAACTTACAAAACGAAGGCATTACTTTGGGAGATTGCCGACTTGCCGTTGTCGTACCTTTCTTTCGGCAGCAACCCGGCGGTTTTGACTGGTGATCTGCCGATCTGGGCAAGAGGTCGCGACTCCGGCGACACGAATTGGCAAACCGACCGATCGATCGATGGGTATGCCATCTGGGCTGCCTGGACACCCTCACGTATTGGCCAAATTGGAATCAAGATAAGCTCGTAGATAGTTTTCGTTGTTTGTCTTGCCGGCGTGGGCCGCGTGGCCGAGCTCCGCCAGTTCCGGGTAGAGCTTCGGCGAACAGTAGCCGACTCTGTTTTGGAAGGATGTCGGCCAGACCGTCCATGGCCTTCTTGTACTGTATACGCTTCTTCTGGATCAACCCAAAGGCTCCATGGGATATGGGATCGATCTTGTGCAACGTAGGTGTTCTTTTATTTTTAGCGGATCCTAGTTCCTAGGTGCTCTATGAAAAGTCTGCAATTTGAGTAGGACACGGTAGAACGGTCGTGTGCGATCAGCGCTGGGAGCTAGCTCTTGACTGGACCGGCCCACACCGATCGATCGATCGGATGGGAAACATCCATCCGTTCCAGATACCGTCGTTCGGTGTGGACGTTTTTTTTAAATACTTCAATACAAGAGGAGGATCGCTCGGGCTCGCATCCTCCGCCTCGTCCGAGCGAAGCGTGTCCAAGGTAGACCCCACACGTCTTCCTTCTCAGTCTTACCTTTTGACTTTAGAGACAACGGCCGGTGGTACTTCAAAACCTGTATCTTTCCCGTGGCCTGAGAGAAAAAGAGCAGCTCGCTCCCACCTTCACCAGCCACCAAACCCTGCCGCCCTCCACTCCGACGGCGGCCGCCGCCTCCTTCCCTCCTTCCTCCTCCTCCCCCCCTCCCCCCTCTTTCCTCTCTCCATGATTCTCCTCCTTGGATTGAGACTTTTTTTTCATGCCCGTCTTTCCCAAGGAACCACGGGAACACCACATCACCTGCTGACGCCCGCCTTGGTGACGCCGTCAAATCACACGTCGATGGAGGGAAAGCTGGCGCTGCTGCTGCGCGTCTCCCTGTCTGACTCCCCTCGTCGATGACCGCCCGATCGACGGCTGCAGCGCCGCCGCGGGGAAACTGTTGCCGGCCATGGGATCCACCTGCATCGATCGTCGCCGGCGGTGCATGAGGAGGCCGCAAGGACGACGGACGGTGCACCTTATCCCCAGGAGTTAGGTGCTGCGAGCAATTCTGGCGTTGCTACCGAGCGAATTTGCAAATTTATATTGTAGGGAGAAATTTTTGTGCTACAATAGTCCTTTGATTTTGCATGATGTGAAGAATTTATTTGCTACAATCAACTGTTGTTTTTTGCTTCATACGATCTGCTATTATTTGCTACAATCAACTGTTGTTTTTTGCTTCATACGATCTGCGATTTGCATAATACTAAAAACTTTGCTCTATTAGTATAATGTTTTTGCTACGAAGTTTCTTGCAAGAGTCTTCATAAGGTTACTTTTGCTACAATAAAATATTTTTTTTGCTACAAGGTCTCCGGTGAGATCTCCAGCAAGCAAGGTTAGTTTTGCTACAATAACATAAACTTTTTGCTCAAAACATTATGTGAATTTGCATCATTTGAAGAACTTTTTTTGCTACGTGATCTCCGGCGAGCTCATCGTGACGTCTCCAGTGATTTTTTTTGTTACAAGCGTCCAATGATTTTGCTACATTAGCATATTTATTTTGCTCGGGATTCTGACGAGGTCTCCGACGAACTCCGTGTTTTTTTGTTTTTTAGATGAACCATTTCTTGCTACAAGCAGCAAAAATGGGTATATTTTTTGCTACATAGAAGAAAAGGTGGGCTGTCGGGACAAAAGTGGACACATGTCATCCATAGGAGTCGGAGGCTGGAAAGCTAGCAACCTCCGACGGACGCTCAACCCTATCACTTTTCTTGCCCGTACGGGGGGCGCTGACACAGTTTTTACTACAGAAGGCGCAGGCGTCAAGTTGTTTACCTCATACGCACACCTCATACTCAATTTCAATTAAAAGTTTACATAAAAATCAGCTAAAAAACAACTACAACCCACGGTGGTGGGAGGCCCTGCCATCGCCAGGAGGGTGCGTATTCCCACGGTAGCAGTAGGTGCCTCTCTCGCCAGGAGGACGCGGTGGGGGCATCCCACGGTTGTGGGAGGTTCTGCTCTCACCAGGAGAGCGTGGCGGTGGCGGTCCTTTGGTGACACCCCACAACTCGGGGGCATCCCACGGTTGTGGGAGGTTCTGCTCTCACCAGGAGAGCGTGGCGGTGGCGGTCCTTTGACGAAACCCCACAACTCGAATAGGGTGTTGTACATCGCTAGATGTGTGTCGGCCTCCTCCTTAGCTTAGGCGCGGTGGGCGCACATGGCGGCGTCGCCGACGCGATGTTCGTAGACGTCGTTGAGCTCTTGCAGACGGATATGCTCCGGTAGGAAAACATGGGCAAAGACATCCCACTCGTAAGGCTTGCCGCTGGTTCGGTAAGCTGGCTCTACGGGTATTGGCGTTCGCGGCTCCTCGGATTTGTTGCCAGAGGCGACCTCGGCCAACTCCTCGCTTTTGGCGTTGCCGGAATCGTCAGAGGCGGCCCAGTCCTCATCTTCGGAGTCGGTGTGGTTGGGGCCATTTGGGTTGGGTGGGTGAGTTGGTGGAAGATGGCGACCAGTCATGGCAGCGGCTACATGTGGGCGTGTGACGCTCCTCCTGGTGAAAACAGCACCTCCGACCGCCGTAGATATAGTTGGAAATGGCGTGGAAGGGAGCTGTGGTGAGTAGTGTGGATTTGTGGGTGGCAATGGTGGCCGCCCTAGATATAAGGGGAAAGGGTGGGAAGAAAGGGCACGCCACCGCGTGGCCGGTCGACGGGGCACGTCGGCTCTAAAAACAAAGCACTTCTCCTACTGCCTGGCATGGCCCGCGATATTTCCGGCTCCATCCAGCGCCACCGCTTGCCCCCCACCCACGTGGATTGTGTTCGGCCTAGGGGAGCCGGATGACAAAATGGGTTGTGTCGATGGAAAAAAAGAATTAGGGGCCAGGATGGGCGTGATTTAAGCGTCATCACTCCCAAAAGCACTTTAATTACGACCCCACCACACGCAGCGATCAATCAGGAAACGAAAATTGCGATGGTTCTCTAGGAAGTAGTAAAGGAAGAGAAACATGATGAATGATAAGAAACCGTACGGACGAACGATTCTTGTGTTAGTAGGTATATATATTATATGTTTGAATTTGAACTAAAGTTTGAATAATTCAAATCTTAATTTTGAATTCAAAGTTGGTTCTAACTTGTTTTAGAATCTTAAGTAATGAATGTATGTGTGTATGAGCTTTTGACTCAAATAAGTGTGTGTTGAATGCTAAATTTTGAAAATATAAATTTCTTTACAAGTTGAATTCAAATTCTAGTGTTGATGTAAGTCAAAATTCAACATTAGAGTTCAATTTCAATCACTTACAACTTGATGTAGCCCACACATGGCAATCATCATTGGTCCACATCATGCTACACCTACCACTCCTACTAAGGTGAACTCCTTCCATCTCTTTATTTCCTTTGGTTATCATGTGAATGGGATCTACCTGAGACAAATGCTTATTGTATGACTAGGTCCATGACCATGATACCAAGAAGAAGAGACAAGGATGCCCCAGGAGACAAGACGTCAAGCATGAGGCCTGAAAGACAAGAAGGAAGAAGAAGCTGCAACAGCACCGGAGTCTCCCGCGCAGCAAGACCATAGTCTCCACCCTCCACAGAACCAGAGTCTCCACCCTTGCATCGACCAGCCTGTGCCTACAAGGTTCTGGAACCCGCCCGGAGTCTCTGCCCAGCTCCGAAATCTCCGCCCCCACTACCCCGGAGTCTCCGACCTAAGTGCGTGCATGCGCGCCTTGGAGCTGGGCATCAGCCCATATACCCCTCCATTATAACTAAAATACCCTTAGCTCGTGGTTGTCCTATATATATGCCCCTACTCCCTCCTAGAAACCCTAAAGATGATGAACAATTGCGTTGAACTCATGGCATGTGCCAAACCCTAGATGGGATCCCTTCTCTATAGTTTATCTATGAGTTGTACAAGGCCTTCATCTTGCGAGTGCACGAGTGAAGTCGGCAGGGCCCTCCTCAAGTAGTTGGTCTCTCCTATTCAAGGATTCTAGTAGTTCTTGGTATCTCCCCTTTGGGATTCTATTTGGTTGCTACTCTCTCCTTGATTTGGATTCTGTCAGTTGATTGCAAATCTCTCCTCAGGTGATTATACCGCAAGGTTTCTCTCCCTAGGATTCTATTGGATTGGTTGTTCGAACCAACAGGAGCAAATTGGCTCAGATGTGATTCTGCATGAGTTTGTATCTTTACCTTGCATTCGGGTGAGTTCATCGCGTTCATCGTGTTTCCCCTCACTCACCGCCTCAAATCCGTTAAGATTGGGCCACCCTAAGGGCAAATCCACAAGGGAACCCATATCATCTAGTATCAGCAGCTTTTGGTTGCCACGGATTTGACTTCATTGATCGATTTCCACCATAAATTCGAAAATACCAAAAATATTGCCCCAAAATGCTTTTGTATCGATCTATCATTTTGGTGAGTTGATTGTCGTTCTGATCCATAACAAACTTGTCTTTCAAGTTGGTTTACGATTTGCCTGCGTTTCCTAGCCCAATTTGGTTGAAAATTTCTAGATTTGAGGCTCAAAGGCCCGGATTTCCGCTCAAGAACACGAGTAGTTTTGTGGACCCTGACACAGGAGTCTCTGCTGCCGCAAGACTAGAGTCTCCGCCCCCAGAAGACCGGAGTCTCCAGCCTTGACCCCATTTTTCACCACTTTTCCTTTTTGACCATTTTCTTTTTGACATTTGTGTTTCATGTGTGTGTCGGACATCTAACAAAGCTTCCACAACAACTCTTCACGCTCGACATTGACACCATAGAACTCAAACCATCCCGCCACCAACAGCTGCAAGTACGACATCAATAAAAGGTTAAACTTGCACCACCCTTGTTAACCCTCATTCTTCCTATGTGTGTTATCTAACCCATCAAGAGTAGCTCATTTTGTGTTTGCCGAAGCATTGCGCGTTGCTCTTGCAAATTGATAGTACATAGAAAATAGCAAAAGTTGACTCCATAGCATAGAAAGAAAGAGATACATCAAAAAAGAGAAAAGAGAAAAAGCAAAAGAAAAATAAAGATACCAATACAAAGAGAGTCCAAAGATTCTAAACAAGAGTGCGAGCAAGAGCAAGACAAGCATGCAAATCCGTTGCTTCTCAATCTTTTGGCAAACAGACTACAGTATCTCCTAACATTAGTCTTGGTTAGGACAATTTTTGTTCGTTGATCATTTTCCATAGTCGTGCTAGCCACATTAATCTCCACCGTGTGTGTATAGTCGTAGGTTCTCGTCACCCTTTTTGACCTTTTCCTTTGATATTTGTTTTTATTGGATTTTACCCACTTTTGATAATAACCTTTTCATTTGGTTGTTCCACTTTATATATACCTTACTAACCTTTCACCATATGCATTTGTGTGTCTGTGTGTCTTGTGTATCGCTACCCGCTTTGATCTCGGTGAAGAACAATCTTTCCAATCATTGACTATGGTGAGGCAAGGTAGCAAATACCATTCCAACATGATACTCGTGGCCTTGTGAGCATAATTTATAGGGCAAACAAAGATAGTGGAGATGGACACAACAACCGCCACAACCAAGAAGGCGTAGCCACTTGCCTAAACTTAGGGAGGCATTGTCAAGCAATCCATGAGCAATTGGATCGGTTTGAAAACCATCTCGATGAAAAATCCGAGAGTTTGATGACCGTGACAAGCAATGTCAAGCGGAGCGCAACGCTAAATTCCAAGCTATTGCCAATGTCGGCAAACATCATGGACGTTATTCAAGCTTGTCACGTACGCGTCCCTTAAGTCGCCATGAAAAGTACTCAAGCTCACACAAACGACATGGAGAACCACACCACCATAATGTGGAAGGAAAAGCGCAACATCACCATGAGCAAGCGGTCACCCCACGAGCTCTCCAACTACAACAAGCAAAGAACCATAGGCGCCATGCTCCTCATGATTGACTTCACCAACAACGCCAAGAACATCGTCAGCCTCATCAAGAGCTTGAGCCACCTACAAATCAATACATCGACAACCTCAATGCAAGACGTGACTTCCAAGGTGTACTGATTTGGGATCCAAATGACGAAGATAAAGAAGAGCCTCGTGACCAGCGGCACACCCACTTGGCTCAACCACACCACCGCTACCACCTTGATGAGTTGAGAGATCCACCTATACCATGTGAGATAGAGAGCCACATACACCACTTGACTGAGAGTAAGAGTGAGTTGTGTGTGTTCACCACACGTGAGGATGAGTGCATCCATCTTGAGAGCATGAGTGATACACCACATGAGTTGAGTAAGGACATTTTGATTTCTCATGGTACTGCCGTGTTCAACACCACGATAGTTGGTGCCTGCTCACCGAAAAACCAACTATAGAAATTTGAAGTACCGTGAAGTATGCTTACTAGCTACCCTTTCAGTTCCGGCAGCAGACGGCAACCCGACTATCAATCGGCAAGGACATAGGGTAAAGGCCAATTCTCACGTGAAAGGACAAAGTAACCGTCTAAACATGATCATGCATATGTTAAAGATAAGTCACTGGATACAAATTACATCCGCATTAAATATGTCTAACAAACAAACAAACATTTGTGTTTTTGCATGATCTACACTACGACAAGCGGGTGTGATGTCTGCAAGTGCACATATCATTTGTAGCTAGTTTCCAAGTATATATATCGATCCCACAAGGAGCCCAAAGGTAAGTGTTTATGAATGAAGTATCTATCACACTCAAAGTTGTCACAGGTATTCGAGTGAATTGACTACAAGTGTGTGACGAGGGTTAAACTCATCAGTGCCCATTGTTATGGACTTGGGTTTTGGAGAAGAAGGGAGCACTGAAGGTATCAATCGGCTAGCAAACAAGCACACAGGGATGCAAGGTTTACCCAGGTTCAGGCCTCGTAGAGGACCCTACTCCTGCTTGTCTGCTCTTGGAATTATCGAGGGAGTCAAAAGTTACAGGGGGTGCACAGATGCAATCTGGCAATGCTATGGAAACTAGGGTTGTGATTGTCCTCCTCGCCGCCCCCTCCTAGCCTTTATATAGATAGGCTAGGTCTCGGGTAGCAGTTCGAGTCGGTTACAAGTTAGGGTTTGTCCCTTTTAAACTTTCTATCTTGACCTTGCCTTGTGCTGCAAGTAGTCAGAGTCTTCTTAGGTCACCCAAATCTTTGATTGGGACCTGGTAACACTGTGGGCTTCTGTTAGACTAGACCCTATATGCCAAACTTAAGTACCTGTAAGGTATGCCCATGTTAGTAGCCCCCGAGTGTCCGGTTGAATCACAGATTCGAGTGGAGACTTATGAAGCCTTTCAAGCACACTACTAAGCATGTTTTCAAGTGCTCTAATTTGTATCATAGGGATTGTTGATATATGTGCCTGATTTACCTGATGTATCGGGATCAGTTGACTGCCTTAGGGCAAAACAACGCAATCTACTCAAACTTGCCTCAGACTTGAATTTAGAAAAGTGCTGGTGTAATTCGACTCAGGCCACGGAGGTCTTATAAAGTTGAATCCCAGTGTATTGGTGTGAGCACTCGACGCGTCCTTCAAGGCTTATTTCATCGTACCTGCAGGCACGGATTGTTTTTGGTAGAGCGTAGCACGTGCGTTGCCAGGCCTTATTCAGGTCTTATCTTAACGCTGCAAGCGTGGCATCCAAATTTTTATCATCGCGGAGATGATTCGGGTGACCCAGGAGATGTAATCTCTTTGCAGGGAAAATATGAGGCAAAGTCGCCAGAGCATTCGAGTGTGGACGCGGTCAACTGATACGTCCAAAAACGTATCTACTTTCCCGAACACTTTTTCTATTATTTTTCCTCTAAACTTGTGTGATTTGGATATAACTAACATGGACTGACGCTGTTTTCAGCAGAATTACCTTGGTGTCTAGTTTTTGTGCAGAAAATCAACTATCACGAAAAATCCCGGAAAATATGCCAAAAATCCTATTTCACCAGAAGACTCAAGGAGCCAGAAGATGAGACGGAGGAGGGCCACGAGGGACCCACACCACCTGGCCATGCAGGCCAGGCCAGGCCGCGCCTAGGGGTGGTGTGGCCGCCCTGGTCACCCCCTCGGCCTCTCTCTTCGCCTATAAGATGCCCCCTGACCTAAAAACCTAGGGGGGTCGACATTATTCCAGAAAGAGTTCCACTACGCAGCCACCACCAGATTCCGCAAATCAAAACCAGAAACTCTGTTCTGGCACCCTGCCGGGACAGGGAATTGGAGGAGATGATCGCCATCATCGTCACCATCGCTTCTCCATCAACCATCCATGATTCCCCCATCCATGAGTGAGTAATCCCCCACTATAGGCTATGGGGATGGTAGGGATTGGATGAGATTGTTCATGTAATGGCATTAGATTGTTAGGGCATGGTGCCTAGTATCTATTATTAGTGCTTTTTGACTTTGTTGCAACTTGTTATGCTTAATGCTTGTCACTAGGGCCCGAGTGCCATGATTTCAGATCTGAACATGTTATTGATTCATTATGATAGTATTGTTTATGGTCTTACCTGTAAGTTGTATACACATATTGTTGTCTGGAACCAAAGGCCCCGAAGTGACAATAATCGGGATAACCGGAGGGGATGGCTTTGATGTGAGGATCACATGTGTTCACAGGGTGTTAATGCTTTGCTCCGGTGCTCTATTAAAAGGAGCACCTTAATTGCCAGTAGTTCCCTCGAGGCCCCGCTGCAAACGGGATGGCAGGACAGAAGATGTTGTGCAAGTTCTCATTTCGAGCATGTATGACTATATATGGAACACATGCCTATGATTATTTAGTACTTGGATGCTTTATCTTATTTATCTGCAAATGCCCTATGTCTTGATTGTCATATGAATTGTCTTGTCCATGCAACTCCCATCCATCCATCTCTATGCCTACCGCGCTTTAATCCTACTGTTTACTGCAATTGTTACTACTGTGTTTACTTTTACTACTGCTATTACTTTGCTATTGCTATTATAAAACTGTTGCTACTGATAAACTGTTGTGAGCAAGATTGTTTCCAGGTACAGCTGAATTGAAAACTTAGTTGTTAAGGCTTATAAATATTCCTTGGCTCCCCTTGTGTCAAATCAATAAATTGGGTTTCACTTCCCTCGAAAATACTATGATACACCCCCTATACTTGTGGGTCATCAAGACTATTTTCTGGCACCGTTGCCGGGGAGCATAGCTCTATTTATCAAGTTCACTTGGAATCACTATTGTTCGCTGCCATCCATCCATCATGGGTAAGTCTCATGATGGCAAGGTCCCTATTTTACCATCCACTACAAGGATAGGTATGGTTCTGAACAACTATGTTGCGCTTGATTCACCATCTGTTATGAGTAAGCTCCTTACACCACCACATACACGTGCTACACACACTGCTACTACTGCTGAATCTGAAACTTCTGATACTTATGATGCTGCTTCTACTGTGCTTGATAAAAGTGGTTCATTAGGTCCTTTCCTAGATGCTACGATTGCTACAACTATAGCTGGAAATACTGAAACTCCTAATGAAGACACTGCTACACCTGTCAAATCGCCTAAGTCTAGAGAGAGCTATGATATTGAAGACGGTTATATAGAGATGACTGCTAAATTTATTAAAGAATGTCAAAATAGTCATGATAAAAATGCTATTAAGAGTCTTCTTGAGAAATATACTGTTAGACCTAAATTATCTCCTAATGCTAAGTTTGCTACATCTCCCATTGATACATTGCAAATGTATCTATAATTTTTGATGTTCCATGCTTGGTTTTATCCACTTTCTTGTGTTTTGTTCCAACTTTGGAGTACTTTTCATATGATTTCTTGGACTAACCTATTAACAAGAGCCATAGTGCCAGCTGCCTGTTTTCTGCTGTTTTTGGTTCTAGGAAAGTCAGAAAATGAATATTCTCGGAATTGGACGGGACAAAAGCCAAAGTGCCTATTTTTCCGGAAGTCATCAGATGCCAGAGTACGAGACGGAGAGGGGCCAGGGGGCCACCACACCACCTGGCCGCGTGGCCAGGCTGGGCCCGTGCTAGGGGTGGTGTGGTGGCTCCTGGCACCCCCTCGACCTCTCCTTCCGCCTATAAGTTGCCCTCGGGACGAAAACCCTAAGTGCCCGATCAAAAATCCACGAAAGAGTCTATAGCCGCCGTCATCTCCATCCCTAGATCAGGAGGGATCCGAAGCTCTTCCCAGCACCCTGCCGGAGAGGGGAATTCACGCTGGAGGCCTTCTTCATCACCATGCAAGCCTTTGGTGTGATGCGTGAGTAGTTCATCCTTGGACTACGGATCCATGTAGTAGCTAGATGGCTGGTTTCTCCTCCTTTGTGCTTTCATGTTTACATCTTGTGAGCTCCGTTCATGATCAAGATCATCTATTTGTAATCCTTACATGTTGTGTTTGCGGGGATCCGATGGATATTGAGATGCTATTTCAGATTGATTATTGATTCTATCATGTCTTTGTTATTTGAGATCTTGCATGCTTTCCGTTGTTAGTAGCTATCTTGGCCAAGTAGATGCTAGCAACTCCAAGAGTTAGTATTTATGCTCGATAGTGGGTTCATGCCTCTGGTAATCTGGGGAAGTGACAGAAATCTCTAAGGTACTAGATGTGCTGTTACTACTAGGGAGAAAACAACAATCCTTTGTTCATAGAACAATCATATTGTTTACCTTACACGCAGTTTGGTAAAGCAATAATCTGTTGCTTGCAACTTAATACTGGAGGGGGTTCAGATGATAACCTAAAGGTTGATTATTAGTCATAGATGCAGTTGGATGGCGGTCTATGTATTATGTTGTATTGCCCAATCAAGTCTCGAAGGAGTCAAGATGATTAGTATATGCATGTATTGCTTTCTCGGTGTTTGTCAATTGCCCCGCTATAATTTGTTCACCCAGCATGCTATCTATCTAAGGAGAGCCACCTCTAGTGAACTGTGTATCCCGGTCCTTATCTTTTACATACAATCTATAAACTGTTTCTGCTTTGTGTTTACGTTCTGCAAACTTTTACTTCTTTCCATTCGATACGTTTAATCCTTTGTTTTCCGCAAAACACGGTGAGATTGACAACCTCATCGCAAGTTGGGGACAAAGTTCTCTGGTTGTGTTGTGCAGGTCTCCATGTTTCTACTAGCACCGGTAGTGCGCCCTGCCAAAGCTCAGCTAGTAACACCTTTGGAGTGTTTCCTTGCTCCTACTGGTTCGATTAAACCTTGGTTTCATAACTGAGTGAAAACTTGATGTTGTGCTCATCATACCTTCCTCTTGGGGTTCCCAACGAGCTCTACGTCGATCGTCGAGCGCATCAAGACGTTTTCTGGCGCCGTTGCCGGGGAGTCAAGGACATCTTCACAAGGGGAGTCCCTCATAACCAATCTCTTTACTTTGTTGTTTTTGTTTTGCTTAATTTCTTTTTTGCTTTGTTTGCTTGTTTTGTTCTTCAAAAAACACAAAAAAATTAGTTTTACTTGTTTGCTTTCTTATTTGAAAACCCAAAAAAATGACTACTCTTGAAAACACTAAGTTGTGTGACTTCACTAGCACCAACAACAATGATTTTATGAGCACACCTATTGCTCCACCTGTGGCTGAAAATACTTTCTTTGAGATAAAACCTGCTTTGCTCAATCTTGTTATGAGAGAACAATTTTCTGGTATTGGTAATGAAGATGCCGCTTCCCATCTAAATAACTTTGTTGAACTTTGTGAGATGCAAAAGCATAGGGATATAGATGGTGATATTATTAAGCTGAAATTGTTTCCTTTCTCTTTGAGAGGAAAAGCTAAAGAGTGGTTGAATTCCTTAACTAGGAATAGTATTGATTCTTGGACTAAGTGCAAAGATGCTTTTATTGGAAAATACTATCCTCCTGCTAAGATTATATCCATGAGAAGTGAAATAATGAAGTTTAAACAACTTGATAATGAGCATGTTGCTCAAGCTTGGGAAAGAATGAAATCTTTGGTAAAGAATTGTCCCACTCATGGACTGACTGCTTGGATGATCATCCAAACTTTTTATGCAGGATTGAACTATTCTTCAAGGAACCTATTGGATTCAGCTGCTAGAGGTACCTTTATGACCATCACTTTGGGTGCTGCAACCAAACTTCTAGACAATATGATGGTTAATTATTCTAAATGGCATACCGAGAGAGCTCCACAAGGTAAGAAGGTAAATTCTGTTGAGGAAACCTCCTCCTTGAGTGATAAGATTGATATTATTATGTCTATGCTTGTTAATGGGAAAGCCCATATTGATCCAAATAATGTTCCTTTAGCCTCTTTGGTTGCTCAAGAAGAGCAAGTTGATGTGAACTTCATAAGAAATAACAACTTTGGCAACAATGCTTATGGTAATAATGCTTATAGGAACAATTTTGGTAACAACAATTATAAACCATACCCTCCCAACAATGGTAATGCTTATGGAAATTCTTACAACAATAGTAAGAGTGCTCCCTCTGAACTTGAGGTTATGCTTAAAGAGTTCATTAGTAAACAAACTACTTTCAATAAAACTATTGAGGAAAAACTCTCTAATGCTGAAAGAAATATAGCATCTTTGGCTGAAGCTCAATCTTCTTTGAATAAAATGGCTGCTAAACCTGAAACTAATGAGAATCCGTTTGCAGCTACTAATGCCATACAAGTAAGAATTGACGAAAATGTTAGACTATTAGCTGAATTACATGCTAAGTGGAAAAGAGAAGATGAAATTGCTAGAAACATTAGTGTTTCTACTATTACCACCACTAGTGTTGAGGCTACTAATAGTTCTACTACTTTAGATAATAAAGTTGATTTTGATCTTGATGGTTGCAACATCTCTGAAGTTATTAAGTTCCTACAAAAGCTTGCAAAAAGTCCTAATGCTAGTGCTATGAACATGGCTTTTACAAAACACATTACCGATGCTCTCATAAAGATTAAGGAAGAAAAGATGAAACATAAAGCTTCTATTCCTATAAAACAAGAGGATGGTTGGGAACCCATCATTAATATTAAAGTGAATGACTTTGATTTTAAAGCTTTGAGTGATCTTGATAGTAGTGTTTCTATTATGCCTAGAAGGATTTATGATATGCTTGATTTGCCTCCTCTTGAAGATTGCTATTTGAATGTCCCGCTTGATGATAATGATAAAAAGAAACTCATGGGGAGTCTTAATGATGTTATTATTATAGTTAACGATTCCTATGTCCCTCTTGATTTCTATGTTTTGGATGTTGAATACAATGCTTCTTGTCCTATTACTTTGGGAAGACCTTTTCTTAGAACTATTGGTGCCATCATTGATATGAAAGAAGGCACCATTAAATATCAACTCCCACTCAAGAAAGGTATAGAACACTTCCCTAAAAAGAGAGAAAAGATTTCTTTTGCTTCTCCTATGAAAACAAAATTTGGTCTTAATGCTTCTTCATTTGAGAACACTTGATTCTTTCTTTGGTTCTTATGCCTAACTTAAAGGCGTTAAAGAAAAGTACTTGTTGGGAGATAACCCAAGAGTTTTAGATGAGTCTTGGAAGTTATTACCTCAGTAATAACCTCTCATTATCCTTTTTATTTGCTTTTTGTGCCAAGAGTAACCTCTAATGAGAGTGAAGTAATGATTGGGAAAGTTGCTGTCCCAAAACAGATTTCTGTGCTTCACCGTAAAAATTCCTGAGGGAGATCTGTACGTAGGATTGAGCTGTAATTTTTTTTCTTCTGCCCCAGGTTGTTATCTAACTTTAGTTAGTTCAACACTTTTTCATTTGAGCAACAGAAGGTCTTCGAAAAAATTCGTCTTTACCTGCTGGTCTGTTTTGACAGATTTCTGCCATTTTCTGCATTTGCTTCTTCTGGGTTCCTTTTTGAGTTCTTTTGGGGAATTGAGCTTTTTGAGGGAAGTGCTACAGTAGCTAGTGTTCTAATGGAAGTTTATTTGGTGTTAGAACTGAAGCTTAAGACTTATTTATCTTGAGTGCACTAATGTTGCTAATAAAGATTGTGTGAAGTTTTGTATGAAGGAAAATTTTCAGGTGTATGCAAGGAATGAGTATTGAGATGAAGAATGGACTAAAGCTCAAGCTTGGAGATGCCACGCGTGTAACCCCAAGAAATATCCAAGAAGTACAAGCGTCAAAGCTTGGGGATGCCCAAGGCATCCCCTTCTTCATCAATAAAAACCTCAGGTTTCTTCCAAACGCTTCATTTTTATTGTTTCATGCATAGTTGTGTTGTTCTTGGAGCGTCTTCCTTTTTATTTTCGTTTTGGTTTTTGTTTGCTTTTGTTTGCTTAGTTTTCTGAATAAGTTGGTTGGACCCCCTATTTTATACATTGGTTTGCAATTAGTTTGGTTTGGTTTGGAAAAGAGTAGGAAAGTTCATGCTTATGTGGTAAAAAGAGCTCGTTTTTGACTGTGGCTATGCTTTGTCATGCCATGCTTGATATTGTTTTGGCTTTATGCTTAGTATTATTTGTTGTAGCATGACTTGTTATAAACAATTGAGATTGCTTAATGTGCCTTGGATGAATGATGTGTTGTTTTAGCATATTAAAGCATAGTATAGTGGTATTCTTCTTTGATGCTTTATTTGGGTTGACTTGGCAGATGCTCACACCATGTTATGACTGTCACAAGTCACCATAGCCTTTATGATCCTTTAGTTTTCAACTTGTAGTATCACTTTATGCTTTGATCAATGATGTTTTGTTGCTCTGCATGATTATGGCCATTATTGCTCTCTTAGTTTGTCGCTCCCAATCTTTTGCTAGCCTCCACCAACAAGTATGAGTTCCACTCATGCATCCAACTCCCTAAACCATGTTTTTCCAAAGAGTCCAACATACCTACCTACTAGCTTATGCTATTCCAAGTATATTCATGCTTTTGTCTACCTTTCACTTGTTATGAGAAAACTAGTGATTAAATCTCTCACGAACTTGATGGCACACTTTACTTTATTCCCTCTAATAAACTTGAACCATTGGGTCCTTCTTTGTTGCGTATATGCTTGCGCTTTATAAGTTGAAGTTAGTAGAACCATGTTTCATGGGGAACGCTTTCAACATTGCACTTGTACTTTGTACCCCGTTGATATCATGTTCTTTTGCTTACGGATCCCGGCGGTGTGAAATAAAAGTGGAACTTGTAAGATCATGGAGTTTGTATGTGTGTTAGAGAAATGCCTGAGCCGCTAGCCTAAGCGATGCCTAATCATGGTGGAAACTTGCAGCATCACCATAATGAGCACTCTATGAAGCATCCTCAATAAAACCCTATGCAAATAGCACATAAAAAGATCGCTGAGATGCTCATTGTCTGCTTGCCTTGTCATTTTGATTATGGGAAAGCTCCCGTATCATGTGCAAGGGGTACCCCGTTGGCGGTTCTTAATGATACACATATACTTACAATGACAAGAGCTTACTCGTGACTGAAGTTGAGTAGCATGAGGATCGGTCTTCGTAAGTAAGGGGCATGCGATTTCAGTTTATAACTTGTCAAGCATATCCTCTTAGTTGTGTCACTTTAACCTTAATCACCTTCAAGATGCTTATGATAGGGGCAATGAGAGCTGAAAGCTATAAGTACCATAATTTTTGGAAGCTCTTTATGAGACTTGAATCCCTACTTCCTTTTACAAAAGGCCTTTCTTCCACCATTATATTGAGTCTCCACCTTCTATCTTTATGCACCTACATGAGAGCATAGTGGCCATTCTTAATTCTATGTGCATTGTCCCAAGACTAGTTGATTGATGCATAACTTGTTATTGCTTGTTTGAAACTATTGTATATAGTCACTCTTATGAACTTTGAAGGTGTCCTACGCATTTATATTTGCTACTCTATTGAAGGACAAGCTGAATACTATTATGCTATGTTTTCTTTATGTGAAACAAACAAACGTCTTGCAAAGCATTGTTATTCATGAATCTTTTGTTTGTACCTTTTCATGTTGCATCATAGTTTCTTTGCTTATTGCTAGAACTTTGTCTTTCATGTTATGATTGAAGTACTATGATCCCAGCTTTGAATGTTTTGCAAATACTTTGATCTAGTCTTTGATGGTGCATGTCACCTCAAAAATTATTTCTTTTTATCACTTACCTACTCGAGGACGAGCAGGAGTTAAGCTTGGGGATGTTGATACATTGCAAATGTATCTATAATTTTTGATGTTCCATGCTTGGTTATATCCACTTTCTTGTGTTTTGTTCCAACTTTGGAGTACTTTTCATATGATTTCTTGGACTAACCTATTAACAAGAGCCACGCGATTGCCCGCTTTTCTGCTTTTTTTGGTTCTAGGAAAGTCAGAAAATGAATATTCTCGGAATTGGATGGGACAAAAGCCAAAGTGCCTATTGTTTCGGAAGGGATCAAGTGCCAGAATACGAGACGGAGAGGGGCCAGGGGCCAGCCAGACCACCTGGCCGCACGGCCAGGCTGGGCCCGTGCTAGGGGTGGTGTGGTGGCTCCTGGCACCCCCTCGACCTCTCCTTCCGCCTATAAGTTGCCCTCGGGACGAAAACCCTAAGTGCCCGATCAAAAATCCACAAAAGTTTCTATAGCCACCGTCATCTCCATCCCTAGATCGGGAGGGATCCGAAGCTCTTCCCGGCACCCTGCCGGAGAGGGGAATTCACCCTGGAGGCCTTCTTCATCACCATGCAAGCCTTTGGTGTGATGCGTGAGTAGTTCATCCTTGGACTACGGATCCATGTAGTAGCTAGATGGCTGGTTTCTCCTCCTTTGTGCTTTCATGTTTAGATCTTGTGAGCTCCGTTCATGATCAAGATCATCTATTTGTAATCCTTACATGTTGTGTTTGCGGGGATCCGATGGATATTGAGATGCTATTTCAGATTGATTATTGATTCTATCATGTCTTTGTTATTTGAGATCTTGCATGCTTTCCGTTGTTAGTAGCTATCTTGGCCAAGTAGATGCCAGCAACTCCAAGAGTTAGTATTTATGCTCGATAGTGGGTTCATGCCTCTGGTAATCTAGGGAAATGACAGAAATCTCTAAGGTACTAGATGTGCTGTTGCTACTAGGGAGAAAACAACAATCCTTTGTTCATAGAACAATCGTATTGTTTACCTTACACACAGTTTGGTAAAGCAATAATCTGTTGCTTGCAACTTAATACTGGAGGGGGTTCAGATGATAACCTAAAGGTGGATTATTAGTCATAGATGCAGTTGGATGGCGGTCTATGTATTATGTTGTATTGCCCAATCAAGTCTCGAAGGAGTCAAGATGATTAGTATATGCATGTATTGCTTTCTCGGTATTTGTCAATTGCCCTGCTGTAATTTGTTCACCCAGCATGTTATCTATCTAAGGAGAGCCACCTCTAGTGAACTATGGATCCCGGTCCTTGTCTTTTACATACAATCTATAAACTGTTTCTGCTTTGTGTTTACTTTCTGCAAACTTTTACTTCTTTCCATTCGATACGTTTAATCCTTTGTTTTCCACAAAACACGGTGAGATTGATAACCTCATCGCAAGTTGGGGACAAAGTTCTCTGGTTGTGTTGTGCAGGTCTCCATGTTGCTACTAGCACCGGTAGTGCGCCCTGCCAAAGCTCAGCTAGTAACACCTTTGGGGTGTTTCCTTGCTCCTACTGGTTCGATTAAACCTTGGTTTCATAACTGAGGGAAAACTTGTTGCTGTGCTCATCATACCTTCCTCTTGGGGTTCCCAACGAGCTCTACGTCGATCGTCGAGCGCATCACCCATAAACATTAATGATAAGGATTATGATTTCTCTCTTGATTTATCTTACATAACCATTGTTGAGAAAGAACCTTTTTGTGGAACTAAGAATGAAAGCGCTGCAGCACATATGACTGAGCTTTCTACCATGAGTGGTTTATTTTCTGATGATATTAAGATGGGCACCTACTTTGTTGCTAAAATTTTCCCCTTTTCACTGAACTGAGAAGATAAAACTTGGTTTAATAATTTACCTCCTAGATCTATTGACAACCCTGATTGCTTGATTAGTGCCTTCCTTCAGAAATATTTCCCTCATAGTGCTAGACATGGTATTTTGTAGGAACTTTTTGATTTTAAACAGGGAGAGAAAGAGATATTGCCTGAATCATGGGCAAGGTTTTGTGCTTTGATTCATGCACAAGCTGGATGTCCATTACCTAAAAATGAGCTTCTTGATATATATTATAATGGACTAACTAAAGAATCTAGGACATACCTAGATAGTTGTGCTGATTGTGTTTTCAGGAAGAGAACCCCTAAAGAAGCCGAGGAATTAATGGCTAAAATAAGCAAGAATTATGAAGACTAGACTTTGTCTAAGCCAACTACACCTAAGACAACTACACCTGAGTTAACTGTGCCTGAGCCAACACCAACACCAAAACCAAATAAAGAGGGGAGTTATTGAACTAAATGATGAAGTGATGAAGGAATCTAAGAAATGTCTTAAGGAGAAGGGAATTAAAGCTGCAGATGTCAAGAATTTACCTCCTATAGAAGAATTATGTAAGCCAATCTCCCACTCATACACTATTGAGGTACATTTTGATGAAGGTGATATTCCTTACTCTAAACCTCTTGATCAATGCTAGAAGAATTTGATGTTTTTATTGTTAAGCAAGATAATTTCAATAAAAGGGTGCAAAATCATTTAATGGAAAACTCTAGAGCTATTATTGAGTTAAAAGATATTGTGGAAAGAACCTGTAATGATGATAAAATGCTTGTTAAACATTTCCAAATGGTTCAAACTCAAATTGATCAGCTTATTAAGGTACAAAAAGATTTGCTAGTTAATGCTTCTAAGGAAAAACAAGCATATGAAATTAGAACTAGAAGTGGTGCTGCCACCCAGGATCCTCTATATCCTGAGGGGCATCCTAAAAGAATTGAGCAGGATTCCCAACAAATTGAAAATAGTGGTACTTCTCCTAAGAAAAGGAAAACTAAACATAAAACTATTGTAGAACCTTCTGAACCTGCTAAAGATTCTAATAGTATATTTGTCTCTGATGCTGAAAGTGAAAGTGGTAATGAAGAAAATGATGCTCCTGATAAAGAAAAAGTTGAAGAAGAATCTGAAAGGCACACTAAGAATACTAAATACACTAAATAAGATTTTGTTGCTAAGAAACATGGTAGTGAAAGAGAGCCTTGGGTCCAAAAACCTATGCCTTTCCCTGATAAGAAACACAAGTCAAAGGAAGATGAACACTACAACAAGTTTTGTGAGTGGATGAAACCTTTATTTTTGCAAATTCCTTTGACTGATGCTATTAAATTGCCTCCTTATTCAAAGTATATGAAGGATATTGTCTCTAATAAAAGGAAGATCCCTAATGAAGAAATTTCTACTTTGCTTGCCAATTATTCCTTTAATGGTAAGGTTCCAAAGAAACTTGGAGACCCAGGGATTCCAACTATTCCATGCTCTATTAAAAATAGTTATGTTAGAAATGCTTTGTGTGATTTGGGAGCAGGAGTTAGAGTTATGCCTTTTTCTCTCTACAAGAGACTTCAATTGGAAAAACTAATACCAACTGATATATCTTTGCAAATGGCTGATAAATCTACTACTATTCCTGTTGGTATATGTGATGATGTACTTGTTCAAGTTGCTCATAATTGCTTAATATTAACTGACTTTGTTGTGCTTGAAATCAATGGTGAGGAAATCGGTAATCATTAATTGCTCGGTCTGTTGGGAGTAGCGACAAATCGGAATTTGGATGATTAACTGATTTAATCGGTCAGCTATTAATCGGTGCAACCTACACAAATTAGCACAAAAAAGACATGTAGTATATAAGAAATAAATAGTATATGGGCCTTTATATGCCAAAAACTACTTATCTAGAGCCCAAAAGCCCATTAAAACACATACGCTTCTCCTCTGACCTTTGAAGTTGCTCTTCTCCCACCACCTACCCAGGGTATTGGTTGGTGACGGAGGGAATCGAGCTTGAGAATCAAGCAAGAGCTTCGCAAAACCTACTTCAATGGAGCGGGCTAGCGGTTGGACGGGCGATATGCGTTGAAAATTTTGCAACTTTTTTGACCAAATGTAGTAGTTAATCGGGAATATACCTAGTAATCGGTATGTCAGAGCTATTAGTCGGGCTAACGGATTAACACAACAGATTAATGGTAATCGACACGGTTAGGTCCCTAGTAGTGATTAATCGGCCTATTAATCCCTGATTCGGATGATTTTTTGAACAATGCTCGAAATGCCTGAAGATGATAATATGTCTATTATTCTTGGGAGACCTTTTCTTAATACTGCAGGAGCTGTTATTAATTGTCATCAAGGAAAGGTGACTTTTAATGTTAATGACAAGGAGCATACTATCTATTTCCCCAAGAAGATTGATATGACTTATGGTTTAAATTCAATTGAACATGTTGAGAGCATCCAAGTTGGAGAAATATATTGTCCCATACGACGAGAAAAATATGAAACTATTATGATTAGGACCATTGCTATCAAGGTTGAAGTAACATAATCATTAGTGGAATACAAAGTTTTGTTTCATATAAAATTGTTTTGGTAACAAGACCTGATCAACCTTGTTAACAAAGGGATTTTAATGAACAAAACAATGTTTTCACCATGATTATCTTTGCTTACTTTTAGTTTATCCATTTTAGTTTTTGTTTTCACTTAGTTTACTTTTTTGTTGTTAGTTGCTTGCTTATTAGAGTGTCCTAGAACTTCTGAAGTTTTAGCTTTGTTTGGTTTTGCATCTTTCCAAAGCCATCTTTCTGTTAGAAAATCATTCATCAATAGCTGAAAATTGCTAAAAAATAAAGTGTCTCGAAAAATTCCAAAAAATTCATATTAAATTTTACGTGAAAAAAGGGGAAGAGAAGTGCCTGAAGAGTACCAGGGGGGCCTACCAGGAAGGCACACCACCTGGTGGCGTGGCCACACTAGGGGTGCGCCTAGCCATGGTGTGGGCCACCCCTGGCCCTCCACTCACTCTCTCACTTTCCACTGCCTTCTCTCTCCCGAGAAAACATCAGTTCATTGCTTGAAATCACGTTCTTGCTGTTCTTGTCCATGATTTTTCGATCTCCTTGCTCAGCCCATCTTTGCTGCTGAAATTTGGAGCATTTGTTCTCCGGTATGTGACTCCTCCGCTTGTCCAAGTAGATTTGTATTTAGTGGTTCATATCTTGAGTATTTTGCTGCTGTAGGTGACAAGTTGTGTGAGATTGTAAGCTTGTTCAATGCTTAGAGATATTGTTTTGATGCATGCTTAGGCCCCTTACAAGTCCCTATGAGTAGTTTCCTTCATTATGTATTCACTTTGCAATCACATGTATAATGGATGTTTAAATTTCAGAATATCAAAGATGAACAACCACACTTTTGGAGAAATATTTGAGAGGGACACACCCAGGAGGGCAAGGCCTTCAAGATCAGCCTCTCAGTTTAGGCCATCGTATAGTGAAGATCTTATTGCACCATGCTTTGGCAATGAAGGAGATGAGGTAGATGCTCACCCATCTACCTTCCCTTGTTTTACCTTTTTGCAAGCTGTAGGGATCCTCAACGATTTATTATTACTGGTTCAAAGGGTTGGTCTGACCACTTACATGGAAGATGAGAGTGAGCAATATGCCATGCTCACCAAAACTTTCGTTGAGAGTTTCGTTTTCACTAACACCCCTTATCAGTCAACTGTTTTGTTCAGAATCTATAATCTGCCTATTACGATGTCATTGTTTTCGCAGCATTATAGGCATAGGCATGACTGGGACAGTGAAGAAGATCCAAGGTCGACCCGCTGATTTGCTGGAGCTCTACCGAAGTGTGACAACTGACGATGACCATAGCTCAGCGCGGGAAGATAAGGAACATTCAACTCGCAGATCTTAGATATTTTGCTTATTATCTTGCCACTAGCATTCTTAGTAGGGAGAACACTAGTAATATTTCAAATTATCATTTGGCCTTCCTCGCTGCTGCACTTAATAATGATACCAAGTATAATCTTGGTTCTCTCATTGCTCGCCACCTAGCCGCTAGAGGACCTATTTATGGTGGCATTATTGCCTCACGCATGGTTGCTGCTTTGGAACTTTCTGTTGATCCTAATGATATTGTGTTGACACCACAAAGGCTTGATCTTGCTGCTATGAAAATGCATCATTTTGTCACTACTGACTCTAGTACAAAGAGTTTAGTATATAGGATGTTGTTTACTGACGGAGACGAGAGGGAAATTCCTTTGCCACAATCTACTTTGTTTAGTATTTATAGGATGCCATGGTCGCGTTCCAGAGGAGGTGGACGAGCAGCTCTGCTTGCTTGGTTTCCACGGGCAGCACCAGGGGGATATGCCCTCTTACGACTATTCTGCGCACTATGCTGTGGCGTCCTCGAGCTCGTATCAGGACGAGGGCACCTCCTCGCCGTACTATGTAGGTGCTCCATCTTGGCCAGCTTGGGATTGATACCCACTTAGGACAAAAGCGTAAGCTTGGGGGGAGGTACACTGACACCACACTCATCTCCATACCATGTTTAGTCGGTACTTTGTATATCCATGTTTCGCTTTATTTTGCTTTCCAAAACACAAAAAGACCAAAAATATTTTTATTATTTCTCTTTGTTTGCTTCATTGTCTTTTATCCTTGGTTTTGCTTTTTTCCTTTTAGCTTTGTTTTGATTATTCGAAAAACCAAAGATTTCACTTTTCTTATTCTTCCTTTTGGTTCTTGCCTTTAAAAATCGAAAACCCAAAAATATTTTTGTTCTTCTTTAGCTTTGTGAAGTTTGTTGCAGGGTTCAGCAGTCCTTAGTGGAGTTTGGTTTCATGTTATTATTCAAGCCACACAAGTGAAGGGCAATAATGAGGATTAATGACAACTTGAGGTGTGGTAACAGGCTGGTAACAAACTCTATTTTTTTCATTTGTGTACATATACTCATCATTGTGGGCATGCTTAGTCTGTTCATGTAAGGTGTATGTTATTTATGGATGCTTAGTAGTTCTTGCTTTCT
Organism: Avena insularis; assembly: GCA_023614405.1. Lineage (NCBI taxonomy): Eukaryota > Viridiplantae > Streptophyta > Magnoliopsida > Poales > Poaceae > Avena > Avena insularis. The sequence continues at coordinate 302,182,926 of CM042692.1, read as the reverse complement.
TATAATTGGCTCTAGCTTGCTAATGGTTTGTAGCATGTCATATGAATGTTTGCTTGCATTGCTCTATGCATAGCTTGGTATGACACTTTGGTATCCTCCTCTGAATGTTTCACTTGAATTGACTTGGCACATGCTCACGCATGCATATAACTGAAACAATAATCAGTTAAGCCTCGATGAATTATTTTGCTTCAGGGGTCTTGAATCACTTTCATGCCATGATTAGTCCAGTTTTGTTGCAAGCATGATTATGACAGTTATTGCTCTCTCATTTGTCGCTCCCTTACTATTGCTAGCATTCACTTGCACTGAGTATGAGCTCTACTCGTGTTTCCAACTCCCCAAAACCAATATTGCCAAAAGTGTCCACCATACCTACCTATTAACATCATTTGCTTTTCTGTGCATATTCAGTATGCCTTGTTTTCTTTCGAACAAAACGGTTGCTTGTTATGAGAAAGTTAGTTAGTAAAGCTCTCATGAACTTGATGGCACACTTTATTTCTTGCACTTAATAAACCTGAAACATTGTGACTGTCCATGAAGGTTATATGCTTGCAAATTATAGGCTGGGGATTAGCAGAAGCGTGCTGTCACGGGGAACACTTTCAACGCCTGTAAATATATACCCCGTTCATATCATGCTCTTTTGTTTACGGATGTCGTCGGTGTGAAATAAAAGGGGAGCTTGTAAGTCCATGGAATTATGTATGTGTGTTAGAGAAACGCCTGGGCGGCTGGTTTAATGCATGCCTAATCATGGTGGAAACCTGCAGCGTAACCATAATGAGCAATCTATGAAGCATTCTTCTTATAAAAAAAGAGAGAGATAGTTATTGAGAAAAAGAAAGAAAGATGATGAGAAAATAGGAAAGAGAGCAAAGAACCATTTCCCATGGTAAATAAGAAGATGCTGATATGCTTATTGTCTGCTTGCCTTGTCATTTTGATATGGGGATTCTTTCGTATCATCGAGAAATGGGTACCCCGTTGGCGGTTCTCTATGATACACATGTATTTACTATGACAAGAACTTACCCGTAACTAAAGTTGAGTAGCATGAGGAGTGGCCCTCGTACTCAAGGGACATGAGATTTCCAGTTTATGGTCTGTCAAGCATATAACTCGTATTGGACCTCACTTTCACTTTAACTATTTAAAGATGCTTATGATAGGGGCAATGAGAGCTCAAAGCTAACGAGTACCATACTTTCAGCATTTGGAAGCCTTTCAAACTTTTCAAAACCTTTTCACTTCCTTGTTGAGTCACCACATATTCTATGAGCACTTTCTTGAGAGCATAGTTGTCATTCTTAGTGTACTATGCTTGTCTCAAAACTTGATTAATTGTGTCATGACTTTGATGCTTGTATCTTTGATATCTTTACTTCTAGTGTTCACTTGAACTTCAGAGGTGCCTTGGCATTTATGTTTGCTCTACAATCAAAGGCAAGTGAGATACCACTCTACCATACCTTTTTATGAGCATTGCAATGTTGTTTATGTTTATGCTTCATGCTATTTATTATTTTTGAGTTGGAATCTCTTCATGGCTTGCAATGACTATTAATTAAACTTATTTGCATACTCTTTATTATGAATTGCCTAAGTAGTTGATCATATGCTGAGAATATATACATCTTATGAAGCAAATGTGTGAAAGTTTCTTTTATCGCACTCAGTTTTCAACTGAATTACTTGAGGACAAGCAATAAGCTAAGCTTGGGGGAGTTGATACGTCCAAAACGTATCTACTTTTCCGAACACTTTTGCTATTGTTTTTCCTCTAAACTTGTATGATTTGGATACAAATAACACGGACTGACGCTGTTTTCAGCAGAATTACCTTGGTGTCTAGTTTTTGTGCAGAAAATGAACTATCAAGAAAAATCCCGGAAAATATGCCAAAAATCCTATTTCACCAAAAGACTCATGGAGCGAGAAGACGAGACAGAGGAGGGCCACGAGGGGCCCACACCATTTGGCTACGCTGAAAGAACATTTCATGTTTTCATGTGTTTTGTGTGTTAGATAACAATACCATGGAGTTTTTCTCATGTGCGCTAAGTGTGCAGGTGTTTTGAGGGGCCGGATTATCCACCCCACCAAGGGCCGGATAATCTGGCCTATCTCATCGATCAAAGGCTGCCAAGGCACGTCGCTCGGAGTCCAGTCGGATTATCTCCCGGAAAATCCGAACTGGGGCGGTTTTTCTTCCCCAGGCCGGATAATCCGGCATTCGCATGGGCCGGATAATCCGGCCCCCAGAAATCGACCAAAGGCTGCCAAGGCGCGTCGCTCGGAGTCCGGTCGGATTTTCTCCTGGAAAATCCGAACTATCCGAACTGGGCGGTTTTTCCTCCCCAGGCCGGATAATCCGGCCTTCACATGGGGCCAGATAATCCGGCCCCTAGAAGGCGATCAAGGGCAGGCTCGGCGCGACACTCAGAGTGGGGGCGGATTATCTGCCGGATAATCCGAGTCTGGGGCGGAGTTTTCCCTAGGCCGAATAATCCGGCCCTCACTTGGGCCGGATAATCCAGCCCCCAAAGGCACCAACGGCTTGGATTTGGAAGGGGTATAAATATCCGTTCTTCCCCAACAAGCAGACTTCTTGGTTCACTCGAAATTATTCAGACACTATGCAAGAGCTCCCATTCTAGATCTCCCACTTCAACCACCCGAAGGCTTCGATCTTTGGGAGAATTGAAGGAGGAGAAAATCATCATCATCATCACGAATCAAGCGCATCAACTCCTCTCCATTCATTTGGAGAAATCCTTGATCTATTATTATTCTCAATATCTAGATCTTGTTCTTTGTTATTGATAACTTGTTCTTTTGCAACTTGTTGTCATTACGGGAGCCTCCAAGTTTGTGGAGTTGTGCCCTGCTAGTTGTGTAAAGGCACCGGTACCCACCTCGAAGGGTTCCTATAGTGGAAAGGTGGATCAGGCCTTTGGTGGAGGGATCCATTGGAGAACAGGGTGAGGCCTATTGTGGCATGGTGGTCTTAGTACCGCCCACCCCTCCAACACAGACGTACTTCCCTTAACAAGGAAGGAACTGCAGTAAAACAAATCCCATGTCTCCGCGTGCTTCACTACGGTTTACCCGTTCCTCTTCCACTCGCTATTTACTCGCTAGTAGATAGGTTTGCATATAGGGAAATTCCACCTAATAGTTTATCTAGAGAATTTACCCTTTGTGTTAAGCATAAAATTGAAAAAGCATTAAAAAATTTGAAGTAGCACCTATTCACCCCCCCTCTAGGTGCCCATACGATCCATTTCAATTGGTATCAGAGCCCCGACTCTTTATTCGGGCTTAACCGCCTAAGAGAAGTATGGGTACCAAGGGATATGGGGATGAGGCTGTGTATAAGCTCACAATGGATGACCTCAAGACGTTGGAAACAACCTTGTTGAAATCCTTCGAGGCCAAGATGGAGGAGATGAATCAAATGATTGCTTGTCTCACATCATCCATAGCCCCATCTCCATCCTCCTCTGAGGCCGCCACACCATCATCCAAGGATAAGGCTAACACCGGATCCAAGGATGATGAAGTGGTAGGTGAAAAACATAATGGTTCCACCTCCAAGAAGGGAAGTGGTAAGGAGGAATGTAGTGAGGTTCATCACGTATATTCCCCCGACCCACCTATCCCTTATCCTCATATAAACAATAGGGGTGATCCAACCAAGCTTACTGCATCCTCTTTTAATCAATGGCAATTCTTAATGAAGTCTCATGTTTGCAGCTCCTCTATTGAACTTTGGAGGATTATTGAAGAGGGTCTTCATATTGGAGATCATACCAACCTGACAAGAAGAGAAGTTGTGGACAGCCAATTGAATGCTACGGCTGTCCACATGATACAACTAGGTGTGGGTCCCAAGGACATGCGCCACATTGAACATCTCAACACAGCTAAAGAAGCTTGGGATGCCCTCACCGAATGAAAGCATGAGAAGGAATAGGTATGACGCCCTTAGTAATGAAGCTGAAGGATTGTACATGTTGGATGGTGAAAACCATGAAGACATGTATAGAAGAATCAAGGGCATTGCAACAACATTTAGAAAGCATGGAGCCATCCACATTGATGATGCATGGATAAAAAGAAAATATGTGAGTGCCTTAATGCCTTTCGAGCCAACGAATTTGAAGATCTTGCAAGGTAGAAACAACTACCATCAAATGACATCCAATGAAGTCATGCAAGAAATGGCATCATTCAAAGTTGCCGCGAAGAATGCTGAAGATGCCCGTGCTCGTGAAGGAAATATGCCCTGAGAGGCAATAATAAAGTTGTTATTATATATTCCTTATACATGATAGATGTTTATTTTACATGCTAGAAATGTATTGATTCGGAAACATCAATACATGTGTGTTTAATAAACAAAAAGGGTTCCTAGTCATGCCTCTCTTATAGACTAGCTTGTTGATTAACAGGATGATCAAGGTTTCCTGATCATGGACATTGGATGTTGTTAATAACAAGGTCACACCATTGGTGGAATGATGTGATGAACATTCATCCGAAGTATAGCATTACGATCAAGTCATTATGTTTATATTGCTATAACATCATACAAAGTAATCTTTATCCTTAGACCTTGAGATCATGTTAATTGCTAACACTGGAAGAGTATCTTGATAACATCAAACGTCACACCATAATAGGGTGACTATAAAGATGGGTTCAGTACTACAAAGGTGTTATGTTGAGGCTCATGGATCAAGAGTGGAATTTGTCAATCCAGATGACGGATAGATATACTCTAGGCCCTCTCGGTGATATCACATTAGTATAGCTTGCAAGCAAGTGATGTGATCACTAGAATGTTATATCACGGGAACGAGAAAAGAGTGCATGTCGGTAACGAGATCAAACTAGGTATGGAGATACCGATGATCGAATCTCGGACATGTAATATATCGAGATACAAAGGGATTTAGTTACAAGCGTTAAAGGTTCTAACGACCACAGGAGTTATCGTTGAATGTGTAGGAGTCAGTACGGATCTCCAGGTCCCGCTGCTGATTATTGATCGGAGAAGGGTCTCGATCATGTCTGCATTATTCGCGAACCGTAGGGTGGCACACTTAAGAGTTACCGGACACCATTTTGGAGCACAGATGTTTCAGACGAAAGAATTGCAAAGCGTAGGAATTGTTTCAATAGAAATCGGAAATTGTTTCAGGTGAAATTGCAGAAGGTGGTTCTGCATGTGATATTGAAATATTGCAAGGGGCTACATGTGAATGTTTGTTAATTAAAGTAATTAACAAAATTATGAATAAATTTAATAAAAAGAGTTTTATTAAATGAGAGAGCATTAATTTTGGAGAAATTTAATGCATTTAAAGTGGAGACTTTAAAAGGAAATGTGAAGAGGCATTTTAATGTGGATGGGTTACCACCACATGAATGGGGGAGGTGAGGAGTCACCCCCCCATGCGCCGGCCATGGAGAGAGGGGCACCCCCTCCTCCTATAAAAGGCCACCCATTCCCTCCTTCATCCACACACCTCCTTGTGAAGGATCTCTCCCCCCTCTAGAATTATTCCTCCATGGTCTCGGATTAGTGAGATACATGTTCCCGGTGGCATTTCGTTTGGAAGGAGTTGCTGCTTCCGCTGGATTGCTGGAGCGAGGAGGTTGTCCGGTGGCTTGAACGTGTGTGCGAGTGCGGATGCGCTGTTGAGTTGTGGCGCTCGGACTTCGTCACGATCTTGAGATCGGCAAGTGTACGACTACATCAACCACGAGTTCCTACTCGTTAACAAAGCTCGTTGTCTACGAGGGTAAGCTCTCGTTGGATGTATGTCCACCCGTTGCTTTGTACCTAGTAGATAGATCTTGGCGTGTAGTTCACACCGTAGGATTTTTTTGTTTTCTATGCTGCGGACCCAACAGTGGTATCAGAGCCTGATCTATGCGTAGGTGCTTAGCACGGGTAGTACAGATATGGTTGATATGTGGGCGATGATGATCATGTTATTGCATCTTCTATGTATTTTGGATATTGGTGGCATAGTGGGATGAAGCGGCCCGGACCAACCTTACATGTCATCGTACATTAGACCGGTTCCACGACTGACATGCAACTTGTTTTGTATAAGTGGCTGGCGGGTGTCTGTCTCTCCTACTATACTCAATATCTGATTTACAACGAGTTGCTAATAACTTAGTTATCCTCGTTGTGGTTCATGTTCGTAGGTAAGAACGGTTTTATCTCCGAAAGCCCTAAGCCACGTAAAACTTGCAATTGATAAATTAGAGGCGTCTAGTTTAGATCGTTGCTGGGATAGTGTATTGATATGGTATTGTTGTAAGTAGATGTATGGTGGATACTCTTACAACACACTCAACGTGTAAGTTCCATAGACCTTGGCCTTATACACAAAGTAATGATAGAGATCATACCACGATGCAAGTGATAGATATCAAATGCATGGACCATATCATCTCACTTTACACATTAGATGTTAGCATCTTATACTGCTAGTTTGGCGCATTTGATAGCATTATATGATGACCCCTCTTTTAGATATCAAGATAAAAATGTGTTCTTCCTAGAGTATGCACCGTTCTATGGATCGTGTTTCGAGACATCACGTGATGATTGGGTGTACTCGAATCTACGCTTTCATAGGAACGGGTGTAAGACAGTTTTACACACGCAAATACTAAGGTTCTTACTTGGCGAGCCTAGCATGTACAGACATGGCCTCGGAACACGGACCGAAAGGTTAAGCATGAGTCATATGGTTGATATGATGCCCATATAGATGCTCGCCTTTGAAGCTATATCAACTCACGTGATGATCAGACTTGGTATAGTGGATTTGGTTCATGTAATCACCAAAAGGACACGAGGGATGTCGTTTTTGAGTGGGAGTTCATTAGTAATTTGGATTAGTTGAACTCAATCTATCATAAACTTAGTATAAATAAACTTTACAAATTTTGTTGTAGATGGGACCACCTGCTTTTAATTTCAATGTGTTCATGGAGAAAGAGAAACTTGCTGCGAATGGTAGCAACTTAACCAACTGGGCTATGAATTTGAGGATTCTCCTCACTGCTGCACAAAAGCAATATGTGCTAGATGCGCCGCTAGGCCCCCCACCAGCTCCTGATGCCCCTGACTAGGAAAAGAATGTCTATGTGACTCGTCAGGAGGACCACAACTTAGTTCATTGAGGCATACTGTATGGGCTAGAGCCAGAACTTCGAAAGCATTTAGAAAATGGCAATGCCTTTTGATACCATGGGAGAATTGAAAATGATTTTCGATACCCATGCTGCCGTAGAGAGTTATAATGCTACAGAAAAGTTCTTTAGCTGCATGATGGAGGAAAACAGCTCTGTTAGTGAGCACGTACTTAAAATGTCTGGGTACGCCGATAAGCTTGTGTCCTTGGGAATAACGATTCCCATTAACTTAGGCATACATCGTGTTCTCCAATATCTGCCACCTAGCTACAAGAGCTTCATGATGAACTATAATATGCAGGGCATGAAGAAGTCTCTTCTCGAGCTCATCAATGCTTAAGACCTAAGTGGAGATTAGGAAAGAACATCAAGTGTTGATGATCAATAGGACCACCGGTTTCAAGAAGGACAAGAAAGGCAAGCACAAAGGGAAAGAAGGGTGGCAAGTCTGTTGCCACCTGAAAAAAACCCGGACTGGCCCTAAGTCCGACACCGAAAGTGCTACTATTGCAAGGATCGCCATTGGGCATAAGCCGCCTCTAAGTATTTGGCGGACAAGAAGTCCAGCAAGGTAAACGAAGGTATATGTGATATACATGTTATTGATGTGTACTTGACTAGTACTCGCAGTAGCACTGTTGGGTCCGCAGCATAGAAAACAAAAAAAATTCTACGATGAGAACTATACGCGAAGATCTATCTACTAGATACAGAGCAACGGGTGGACATACATCCATGGAGAACTTACCCTCGAAGACAACGAGTTTTTTTAACGAGTAGGAACTCGTGGTTGATGTAGTCGTACGCTTGCCGATCTCAAGATCATGTGGAAGTCCGAGCGCCACAAATCAGCAGCGCATCCGTCCTCGCACACGCCACGGACAACCTCCACCTCCTCGCTCCAGCGAATCAGCGGAAGAAGCAACTCCTTCCAGACGCAAGGCCACCGGGAACATGTATCTCGCTAATCCGAGACCATGGGGGAATATCTAGAGGGGGAGCGAGATCCTTCACGAGGAGGTGTAGTTTGTGAGAGGAGAGGGGGGCTTTATATAGGAGGGAGGGAGCCCCTCCCCTCCCATAGCCGGCACATGAGGGGGGGGGACTCCTCCTCTCCTTCATTCATGTGGTGAACCTCCACTCACATAAACATGGCCTCCACCCAAAATCCCACTCATATGTATTTAATTTCCACCAAATTAAATGCAACTCTCAATTAATAAAACTCTTTTATTTATTTTATTCAGAATTTTGTTAATTACTTTAATTAACAAAAATTCACATAAAACCCCTTGCAACATTTCAATATCACATGCAGAACCACTTTCTGCAATTTCACCCGAAACAATTCCGGTTTCTATCGAAACAATTCCTGTTTCTATCGAAACATTTCCTACTCTTTGCAAACCTTTTGTATGGAACATATGTGCTCCTAAATGGTGTCTGGAAACCCTTAAGTGTGTCACCCTACGGTTCGTGAATAATGCAGACACGATTGAGACTCCTCACAGATCAATAATCAGAAGCGGGACCTGGAGATCCATACTGACTCCTGCATATTCAACGATGACTTCTGTGATCGTGAGAACCTTTAACGTTAGCAATTTAATCCCTTTGTCTCATGATATAATACATGTCCGAGATTCGATCATCGGTATCCAAATACCTAGTTTGATCTCGTTACCGACATGCACTCTTTTCTCGTTCCTGTGATATAACATTCTAGTGATCACATCACTTGCTTGCAAGCTATCTTAATGTGATATCACCGAGAGGGCCCAGAGTATATCTATCCGTCATCGGGATTGACAAATTCCACTCTTGATCCATGAGCCTCAACATAACACCTTCATAGCACTGAACCCACCTTTATGGTCACCCTATTACGGTGTGACGTTTGATGTTATCAAGATACTCTTCCGGTGTTAGCAATTAACATGATCTCATGGTCTAAGGACTAATACTACTTTGTATGATGTTATAGCAATATAACATAATGACTTGATCGTAATGCTATACTTCGGATGAATGTTCATCACATCATTTCACAAATGCTGTGACCTTGTTATTAACAACATCCAATGTCCATGATCAAGAAACCTTGATCATCTTGTTAATCAACAAGCTAGTCTATAAGAGAGGCATAACTAGGAACCCTTTTGTTTATTAAACACACATGTATTGCTATTTCCTATCAATACAATTATAGCATGCAAAATAAACATCTATCATATACAAGGAATACATAATAACAACTTTATTATTGCCTCTCAGGGCATATTTCCTTCAGTCTCCCACTTGCACTAGAGACAATAATCTAGTTTATATAGTGATAAATCTAACACCCATGGAGTTCTGGTGTTGATCATGTTTTGCCCTAGGGAGTACTTTAGTCAACGGATCTGCTACATTCAGGTTCGTGTGCACTTTACAAATCTTTATATCTCCATCTTTGACATGCTCGCGGATGGAGTGAAACCGGCGCTTAATATGCTTGGAATTCTTGTGAGACCTTGGTTCCTTGGCGTTGGCTATGGCTCCATAATTGTCACAATAGATCACCATTGGGTCCAACGCACTAGGAACCACACCTAGTTCCATTATGAACTCCTTCATCCAAACCGCTTCCTGCGCCGCTTCAAGCAAAGAACATATTCCGCCTAAGTTGATCCAGCCACCACAGGTTGTTTGGAGCTCCTCCAACTAATCTTTGCTCCGTTCAAGAGAAATACGTATCCGGATTGAGACTTAGAGTCATCCGGATCAGTGTCAAAGCTAGCATCGACATAACACTTAGCGACTAGCTCTTCTTCACCTCCGTATACAAGAAACATATCCTTAGTTCTTCTCAAATACTTAAGGATATTTTTGAGCGCTATCCAGTGTTCCGAACCTGGATCAGATTAGTACCTACTAGTCAAACTAATAGCATGTGCCACATCTGGTCATGTACATAGCATGGCATACATTATAGAGCCTATGGTTGAGGCATAGGGGATCTTATCCATTATCTCTCTTTCTTCGCCAGAAATGACTTTGAGTCTTACTCAATGTCTTGCCTTGCAACATAGGTAAGTACCCCTTCTTACTTCCATCCATATTAAACTTCTTTAATATCTTATCAAGGTATTTACTCTGTGATAGCCCAATTAGGCGTCTTGATCTATCTCTATAGATTTTAATGCCTAATATATATGAAGCTTCACCAAGGTCCTTCATCGAAAATTTGCTGTTTAGATAACTTTTAACACTGTTTAAAAGATCTATATCATTTCCAATCAATAATATGTCATCCACATATAATATCAGAAATGCCACATTGCTCCCACTCACTTTCTTGTAAATACAAGCCTCTCCATAAGTTTGGACAAATCCAAACTCTTTGATCACCTCATCAAAGCGGATATTCCAACTCTGCGATGCTTGCTTCAGTCCATAGATGGATCGCTGAAGTTTGCACACCTTATCAGCATCCTTAGGATCGACAAAACCCTTAGGTTGTATCATATATAACTCTTCTTCAATATTACCATTGAGGAACGCAGTTTTGACATCCATCTGCCATATTTCATAATCGAAATATGCAGCAATTGCTAACATAATCCTAACCGACTTAAGCATCGCTACGGGAGAGAATGTCTCATCGTAGACAACTCCTTGAATTTGTCGAAACCCCTTTGCGACAAGTCGAGCCTTATAGATGGTTACATTACCATCAGCATCAGTTTTTCTTATGAAAATCCATTTATTCTCAACGACCTTTCGATCATGAGGTAAGTCCACCAAGGTACAAACCTGGTTTTTGTACATGGACTCCATATCGGATTTCATGGCTTCTAGGCATTTGTTGGAATCAGGGCTCATCATCGCTTCTTCATACGTCGTAGGGTCATCTATTTCATCAATCATGAAATTCATAATAGGATTTCCATACGCTCAGAGTCAGACGTGTCCTGCTTGACCTGCGAGGTTCGGTAGTGTCCTCTTTCGGAGTTTCATGATCAATATCATTAGCTCTCTCTTCATTAGGTGAAGTCAACTCCGAAACAACTTTTGGTGCTGCTCTACTCGCCATTTCATGAAGAGAAGGTTCAATAACCTCTTCGAGTTCTACCTTCTGACTACTCACACCTTTCATGAGAAACTCCTTCTCAAGAAAGGATCCATTCTTGGCAACAAAGACCTTTCCCTTGGATCTGTGATAGAAGGTATACCCAATCGTTTCCTTAGGGTATCCTATGAAGATGCATTTTTCCGCTTTGGGTTCGAGTTTATCCGGTTGAAGTTTCTTCACATAAACATCGCATCCCCAAACTTTAAGAAATGACAGCTTAGGTTTGTTTCCAAACCATCATTCATACGGTGTCTTTTCAACGGATTTAGATGGTGCCCTATTTAAAGTGAATGCAGCGGTTTCCAGTGCATAACCCCAAAATGACGATGGCAAGTCGAGAGACATCATAGATCGAACCATATCCAATAAAGTACGATTCGATGTTCGACACACCATTACGTTGTGGTGTTCCTAAGGCGTGAGTTGTGAAACTATTCCACGCCTTTCATATGTGTGCTAAACTCGTAACTAAGATACTCTCCTCCACGGTCGTCTTAGAAATTTGATCTTTACATTACGATGATTTTCCACTTCATTCTGAAATTCTTTGAACCTTTCAAAGGTTTCAGACTTATGTTTCATCAAATAGATATACCCGTATCTACTCAAATCATCCGTGAAAGTAACAAAATAACGATATCCACCTCGCGCCAACACACTCATTGGTCCACACACATCAGTATGTATGATTTCCAATAAATCTGTCGCCCGTTCCATTGAACCGGAAAACGGCGTTCTAGTCATCTTGCCCACAAGGCATGGTTCACATGTATCAAATGATTCAAAATCAAGTGATTCCAAAAGTCCATCAGAATGGAGTTTCTTCATGCGTTTAACGCCAATATGACCTAGACGGCAGTGCCACATATATGCAGATATATCATTATCAAGTTTAATCCTTTTAGCATCGACATTATGAATATGCGTAATACTACTATCGAGATCCAACAGAAATAAACCATTCACCACAGGTGCATGACCATAAAAGATATTATTCATATAAATCGAACAACCAATGTTTTCAGACTTAAACGAATAACCACTTTGCATCAAACACGATCCGGATACAATGTTCATGCTCAGTGCAGGCACCAAATAACAATTATTCAGGTTTATAACTAATTGCGACGGCATATGGAGAGGCAGCGTTCTGACGGTGATCACATCAACTCTTGATCCATTGCCGACCCGCATCATGACCTCATCCCTTGCTAGTTGTCGCTTGTTCCGCAGCCCCTGAACCGAGTTACATATATTAGCAACTGATCCCGTATCAAATACCCAGGTGCTACTGCGAGTACCAGTCAAGTACACATCAATAACATGTATATCACATATACCTTTGTTTGCCTTGCCGGCCTTCTTGTCTGCCAAATACTTGGGGAAGTTAAGCCCAATTGCGATCCTTGCAATAGTAGCACTCGGTGTCAGACTTAGGGCCAGCTCGAGGTTTCTTTTCAGGCGTGGCAACAGACTTGCCGCCCTTCTTTCCCTTGTGCTTGCCTTTCTTGTCCTTCTTGAAACCGGTGATCCTATTGATCATCAACACTTGATGTTCTTTCCTAATCTCCACTTCTGTAGCCTCAAGCATTGATAGAAGCTCGGGAAGAGACTTCTTCATGCCCTGCATATTATAGTTCATCACGAAGCTCTTGTAGCTAGGTGGCAGAGATTGGACAACATGATGTATGCCTAAGTCAATGGGAATCGTTATTCCCAAGGACACAAGATTATCGGCGTACCCAGACATTTTAAGTACGTGCTCACTAACGGAGCTGTTTTCCTCCATCATGCAGCTAAAGAACTTTTTTGTAGCATTATAACTCTCTACGGAAGCATGGGTATCGAAAATCATTTTCAATTCACATATGGTATCAAAGGCATTGCCATTTTCGAAACGTTTTCGAAGTTCTGGCTCTAGCCTATACAATATGCCGCAATGAAGTAAGTTGTGGTCCTCCTGACGAGTTATATAGACGTTCTTTTCCTTGTCAGGGGCATCAGGAGCTGGGGGGGGGGCCTAGCGGTGCCTCTAGCACAAATTGCTTTTGTGCAGCAGTGAGGAGAATCCTCAAATTCATAGCCCAGTTGGTGAAGTTGCTACCATTCGCAGCAAGCTTCTCTTTCTCCATGAACACATTGAAATTAAAAGTAGGTGGTGCCATCTACAACAGAATTTGTAAAATATATTTAGACTAAGTTTATGATAGATTGAGTTCAACTAATCCAAATTACTAATGAACTCCCACTCAAAAACGACATCCCTCGTGTCCTTTTGGTGATTACATGAACCAAATCCACTACACCAAGTCCGATCATCACGTGAGTCGGTGTAGCTTCAAAGGCGAGCATCTATATGGGCATCATATCAACTATATGACTCATGCTTAACCTTTCGGTTCGTGTTCCGAGGCCATGTCTGTACATGCTAGGCTTGTCAAGTCAGAACCTTAGTATTCACGTGTGTAAAACTGTCTTACACCCGTTGTATGAAAGCGTAGAGTCGAGAACACCCGATCATCACGTGATGCCTCAAAACACGATCCACAAAACGGTGCATACTTAAGGAAGAACACATTTTATCTTGATATCTAAATGAGGGATCATCTTATAATGCTACCAAAAGCGCCAAACTAGCAATATAAGATGCTAACATCTAATGTGTGAAGTGAGGTGATATGGTCCATGCATTTGATCTCTATCATTTGCATCGTGGTATGATCTCTATCATTCCTTTGTGTGTAAGGCCAAGGTCTATGGAACTTACACGTTAAGTGAGTTGTAAGAGTATCTATCATACATCTACTTACAACAATACCATATCAAGACACTAGCCTAGCAACGATCTAAACTAGATGCCTCTAATTTATCAATTGCAAGTTTTACGTGGCTTAGGGCTTTCGGAGATAGAACCGGTCTTACCTACGAACATGAACCACAACGAGGATAACCAAGTTATTAGCAACTCGTTGTAAATCAGATATTGACTATAGTAGAGAGCAGACACCGCTAGCCACTTATGCAAAACTAGTTGCATGTCAGTCGTGGAACCGGTCTCATGTACGATGACATGTAAGGTTGGTCCGGGCTGCTTCATCCCACTATGCCACCAATATCCAAAGTACATAGAAGATGAAATAACATGATCATCATCGCCCACATATAAACATATGTGTACTACCCGTGCAAAGCACCTACGCATAGATCAGGCTCTGATACCACTGTTGGGTCCACAGCATAGAAAACAAAAATTTTCCTACGATGAGAACTATACGCCAAGATCTATCTACTAGATACAGAGCAACGGGTGAACATACATCCATGTTGAACTTACCCTCGAAGACAACGAGTTTTGTTAACGAGTAGGAACTCGTGGTTGATGTAGTCGTACGCTTGACGATCTCAAGATCGTGTGAAAGTCCGTGCGCCGCAAATCAGCAGCGCATCCGTCCTCATACACACATTCAAGCCATAGGACAACCTCCACCTGCTCGCTCCAGCGAATCAATGGAAGCAGCAACTCCTTCCAGACACAAGGCCACCGGGAACATGTATCTCGCTAATCCGAGACCATGGGGGAATATCTAGAGGGGGAGAGAGATCCTTCACGAGGAGGTGTAGTTTGTGAGAGGGGAGAGGGGGGATTTATATAGGAGGGAGGGAGACCCCTCACCTCCCATAGCCGGCACATGAGGGGGGGGGACTCCTCCCCTCCTTCATTCATGTGGTGAACCTCCACTAACATAAACATGGCCTCCACCCAAAATCCCACTCATATGTATTTAATTTCCACCAAATTAAATGCAACTCTCAATTAATAGAACTCTTTTATTTATTTTATTCAGAATTTTGTTAATTACTTTAATTAACAAACATTCACATAAAACCCCTTGCAACATTTCAATATCACATGCAGAACCACTTTCTGCAATTTCACCCGAAACAATTCCGGTTTCTATCGAAACAATTCCTGTTTCTATCGAAACATTTTCTGCGCTTTGCAAACCTTTTGTCTGGAACATATGTGCTCCTAAATGGTGTCCGACAACCCATAAGTGTGTCACCCTACGGTTCGAGAATAATGCAGACATGATTGAGACTCCTCTCAGATCAATAATCAGAAGCGGGACCTGGAGATCCATACTGACTCCTACATATTCAACGATGACTTCTGTGATCGTGAGAACCTTTAACGTCAGCAATTTAATCCCTTTGTCTCATGATATAATATATGTCCGAGATTCAATCATCGGTATCCAAATACCTAGTTTGATCTCATTACCGACATGCACTCTTTTCTCGTTCCTGTGATATAACATTCTAGTGATCACATCACTTGCTTGCAAGCTATCTTAATGTGATATCACCGAGAGTGCCCAGAGTATATCTATCCGTCATCGGGATTGACAAATTCCACTCTTAATCCACGAGCCTCAACATAACACCTTCATAGCACTGAACCCACCTTTATGGTCACCCTGTTACGGTGTGACGTTTGATGTTATCAAGATACTCTTCCGGTGTTACCAATTAACATGATCTCATGGTCTAAGGACTAAGACTACTTTGTATGATGTTATAGAAATATAAACATAATGACTTGATCGTAATGCTATACTTCGGATGAATGTTCATCACATCATTTCACAAATGTTGTGTCCTTGTTATTAACAACATCCAATGTCCATGATCAGGAAACCTTGATCATCTTGTTAATCAACAAGCTAGTCTATAAGAGAGGCATAACTAGGAACCCTTTTGTTTATTAAACACACATGTATTGATGTTTCCTATCAATACAATTATAACATGCAAAATAAACATCTATCATATACAAGGAATACATAATAACAACTTTATTATTGCCTCTCAGGGCATATTTCCTTCAAGCACCTGGGTATTTGATACTGGATCGGTTGCTAATATATGTAAATCGGTTCAGGGGCTATGGAACAAGCGACAACTAGCAAGGGATGAGGTCAGGATGCGGGTCGACAATGGATCAAGAGTTGATGTGATCGCCGTCGGGACGCTACCTCTCCATTTGCCATCGGGATTAGTTATAAACCAAAATAATTGTTATTTGGTGCCTGCACTGAGCATGAACATTGTATCTGGATCGTGTTTGATGCAAAGTGGTCATTCCTTTAAATCTGAGAACAATGGTTGTTCGATTTATAAGAATGATATCTTTTATGGTCATGCACCTATGTTGAATGGTTTATTTCTATTGGATCTCGATAGTAATATTACGCACATTCATAATGTTAATGCTAAAAAGATTAAACTTGATGATGATATGTCTACATATATGTAATCGCCGTCTAGGTCATATTGGCGTTAAACACATGAAGAAACTCCATTCTGATGGACTTTTGGAATCACTTGATTTTGAATCATTTGATACATGTGAGCCATGCCTTATGGGCAAGATGACTAGAACGCTGTTTTCCGGTTCAATGGAACGGGCGACAGATCTATTGGAGACCATACATACTGATGTGTGTGGACCAATGAGTGTGTTGGCGCGAGGTGGATATCGTTATTTTGTTACTTTCACGGATGATTTGAGTAGATACGGGTATATCTATTTGATTAAACACAAGTCTGAAACTTTTGAAAAGTTCAAGGAATTTCAGAATGAAGTGGAAAATTATCGTAATAGAAAGATAAAGTTTCTACGGTCTGACCGTGGAGGAGAGTATCTAAGTTACGAGTTTAGCACACACATGAAAGAGTGTGGAATAGTTTCACAACTCACGCCTGCCGGAACACCACAACGTAATGGTGCGATCTATGATGTCTCTGACTGACTTACCTCTGTCATTTTGGGGTTATGCACTGGAAACAACTGCATTCACTTTAAATCGGGCACCATCTAAATCCGTTGAAACGACACCGTATGAATTATGGTTTGGAAACAAACCTAAGCTGTCATTTCTTAAGGTTTGGGGATGCGATGTTTATGTGAAGAAACTTCAACCGGATAAACTCGAACCCAAAGCAGAAAAATGCGTCTTCATAGGATACCCTAAGGAAACAATTGGGTATACCTTCTATCACAGATCCGAGGGCAAGGTTTTTGTTGCCAAGAATGGATCCTTTCTTGGGAAGGAGTTTCTCGCGAAAGGTATGAGTAGTCGGAAGGTAGAACTTGAAGAGGTTATTGAACCTTCTCTTCATGGAATGGCGAGTGGCGCAGCACCAAAAGTTGTTTCGGAGTTGACTTCACCTGATGAAGGGAGAGCTAATGATAATGATCATGAAACTCCGAAAGAGGACACTACCGAACCTCACAGGTCAAGCAGGACACGTGCAGCTCCTGAACTGTACGGCAATCCTGTTGTGAATTTCATGGTTGATGAAATGGATGACCCTGCGACGTATGAAGAAGCGATGATGAGCCCAGATTCCAACAAATGGCTAGAAGCCATGAAATCCGAGATGGAATCCATGTACGAGAACCAAGTTTGGAACTTGGTGGACTTACCTCACGACCGAAAGGCTGTTGAGAATAAATGGATTTTCAAAAGGAAAACTGATGCTGATGGTAATGTGACCATCTATAAGGCTCGACTTGTCGCAAAGGGGTTTCGACAAATTCTGGGAGTTGACTACGATGAGACATTCTCTCCCGTAGCGATGCTTAAATCGGTTAGGATTATGTTAGCAATTGCTGCATATTTCGATTATGAAATATGGCAGATGGATGTCAAAACTACGTTCCTCAATGGTAAGATTGAAGAAGAGTTGTATATGATACAACCTAAGGGTTTTGTCGATCCTAAGGATGCTAATAAGGTGTGCAAACTTTAGCGATCCATCTATGGACTGAAGCAAGCATCACGAAGTTGGAATCTCCGCTTTGATGAGGTGATCAAAGAGGCTTGTATTTACAAGAAAGTGAGTGGGAGAAATGTGGCATTTCTGATATTATATGTGGATGACATATTATTGATTGGAAATGATATAGATCTTTTAAACAGTGTTAAAAGTTATCTAAATAGCAAATTTTCGATGAAAGACCTTGGTGAAGCTTCATATATATTAGGCATTAAAATCTATAGAGATAGATCAAGACGCCTAAAATCTATATTTGGTGCCTGCACTGAGCATGAACATTGTATCCGGATCGTGTTTGATGCAAAGTGGTTATTCGTTTAAGTCTGAAAACATTGGTTGTTCGATTTATATGAATAATATCTTTTATGGTCATGCACCTGTGGTGAATGGTTTATTTCTGTTGGATCTCGATAGTAGTATTACGCATATTCATAATGTCGATGCTAAAAGGATTAAACTTGATAATGATATATCTGCATATATGTGGCACTGCCGTCTAGGTCATATTGGCGTTAAACGCATGAAGAAACTCCATTCTGATGGACTTTTGGAATCACTTGATTTTGAATCATTTGATACATGTGAACCATGCCTTGTGGGCAAGATGACTAGAACGCCGTTTTCCGGTTCAATGGAACGGGCGACAGATTTATTGGAAATCATACATACTGATGTGTGTGGACCAATGAGTGTGTTGGCGCGAGGTGGATATCGTTATTTTGTTACTTTCACGGATGATTTGAGTAGATACGGGTATATCTATTTGATGAAACATAAGTCTGAAACCTTTGAAAGGTTCAAAGAATTTCAGAATGAAGTGGAAAATCATCGTAACAGAAAGATCAAATTTCTGCGGTCCGACCGTGGAGGAGAGTATCTTAGTTCCGAGTTTAGCACACATATGAAAGACTGTGGAATAGTTTCACAACTCACGCCTGCCGGAACACCACAACGTAATGGTGTGTCAGAACATCGTAATCGTACTTTATTGGATATGGTTCGATCTATGATGTCTCTGACTGACTTGCCACTGTCATTTTGGGGTTATGCACTAGAAACCGCTGCATTCACTTTAAATAGGGCACCATCTAAATCCGTTGAAAAGACACCGTATGAATTATGGTTTGGAAACAAACTTAAGCTGTCATTTCTTAAAGTTTGGGGATGCGATGTTTATGTGAAGAAACTTCAACCGGATAAACTCGAACCCAAAGCGGAAAAATGCATCTTCATAGGATACCCTAAGGAAACGATTGGGTATACCTTCTATCACAGATCCAAGGGAAAGGTCTTTGTTGCCAAGAATGGATCCTTTCTTGAGAAGGAGTTTCTCATGAAAGGTGTGAGTAGTCAGAAGGTAGAACTCGAAGAGGTTATTGAACCTTCTCTTCATGAAATGGCGAGTAGAGCAGCACCGAAAGTTGTTTCGGAGTTGACTTCACCTAATGAAGAGAGAGCTAATGATATTGATCATGAAACTCCGAAAGAGGACACTACCGAACCTCGCAGGTCAAGCAGGACACGTACAACTCCTGAACTGTATGGCAATCCTATTATGAATTTCATGATTGATGAAATAGATGACCCTACGACGTATGAAGAAGCGATGATGAGCCCTGATTCCAACAAATGCCTAGAAGCCATGAAATCCGATATGGAGTCCATGTACAAAAACCAGGTTTGTACCTTGGTGGACTTACCTCATGATCGAAAGGTCGTTGAGAATAAATGGATTTTCATAAGAAAAACTGATGCTGATGGTAATGTAACCATCTATAAGGCTCGACTTGTCGCAAAGGGGTTTCGACAAATTCAAGGAGTTGTCTACGATGAGACATTCTCTCCCGTAGCGATGCTTAAGTCGGTTAGGATTATGTTAGCAATTGCTGCATATTTCGATTATGAAATATGGCAGATGGATGTCAAAACTGCGTTCCTCAATGGTAATATTGAAGAAGAGTTATATATGATACAACCTAAGGGTTTTGTCGATCCTAAGGATGCTGATAAGGTGTGCAAACTTCAGCGATCCATCTATGGACTGAAGCAAGCATCGCAGAGTTGGAATATCCGCTTTGATGAGGTGATCAAAGAGTTTGGATTTGTCCAAACTTATGGAGAGGCTTGTATTTACAAGAAAGTGAGTGGGAGCAATGTGGCATTTCTGATATTATATGTGGATGACATATTATTGATTGGAAATGATATAGATCTTTTAAACAGTGTTAAAAGTTATCTAAACAGCAAATTTTCGATGAAGGACCTTGGTGAAGCTTCATATATATTAGGCATTAAAATCTATAGAGATAGATCAAGATGCCTAATTGGGCTATCGCAGAGTACATACCTTGATAAGATATTAAAGAAGTTTAATATCTACAAAAGTAAGAAGGGGTTCTTACCTATGTTGCAAGGCAAGACATTGAGTAAGACTCAAAGTCCGGCTACGACGGAAGAAAGAGAGATGATGGATAAGATCCCCTATGCCTCGGCCATAGGCTCTATTATGTATGCCATGCTATGTACAAGACCGGATGTGGCACATGCTATTAGTTTGACTAGTAGGTACCAATCTGATCCAGGTTCGGAACACTGGATAGCGGTGAAGAACATCCTCAAGTACTTGAGAAGAACTAAGGATACATTTCTCATATACGGAGGTGAAGAAGAGCTAGTCGCTAAGTGTTATGTCGATGCTAGCTTTGACACTGATCTGGATGACTCTAAGTCTCAATTCGGATACGTATTTCTCTTGAACGGAGCAGCACTTAGTTGGAGGAGTTCCAAACAACCTGTGGTGGCTGGATCAAAAACAGAGGCGGAATATGTTGCTGCTTCAGAAGCGGCGCAGGAGGCAGTTTGGATGAAAGAGTTCATTACGGAACTGGGTGTGGTTCCCAGTGCGTTGGACCTAATGGTGATCTATTGTGACAACAATGGAGCCATAGCCAACACAAAGGAACCAAGGTCTCACAAGAATTCCAAACATATTAAGCGCCGGTTTCACTCCATCCGCGAGCATGTCAAGGATGGAGATATAAAGATTTGTAAAGTACACACGGACCTAAATGTAGCAGATCCGTTGACTAAAGTTCTCCCTAGGGCAAAAATGATCAACACCAGAACTCCATGGGTGTTAGATTTATCACTATGTGAACTAGATTATTGTCTCTAGTGCAAGTGGGAGACTAAAGGAAATATGCCCTGAGGAGGCAATAATAAAGTTGTTATTATATATTCCTTAAACATGATAGATGTTTATTTTACATGCTAGAAATGTATTGATTCGGAAACATCAATACATGTGTGTTTAATAAACAAAAAGGGTTCCTAGTCATACCTCTCTTATAGACTAGCTTGTTGATTAACAGGATGATCAAGGTTTCCTGATCATGGACATTGGATGTTGTTAATAACAAGGTCACACCATTGGTGGAATGATGTGATGAACATTCATCCGAAGTATAGCATTATGATCAAGTCATTATGTTTATATTGCTATAACATCATACGAAGTAATCTTTATCCTTAGACCATCAGATCATGTTAATTGCTAACACCGGAAGAGTATCTTGATAACATCAAACGTCACACCGTAACAGGTGACTATAAAGATGGGTTCAAGATTACGAAGGTGTTATGTTGAGGCTCATGGATCAAGAGTGGAATTTTTCAATCCAGATGACGGATAGATATACTCTGGGCCCTCTCGGTGATATCACATTAGTATAGCTTGCAAGCAAGTGATGTGATCACTAGAATTTTATATCACGGGAACGAGAAAAGAGTGCATGTCGAATTTAGATCAAACTAGGTATGGAGATACCGATGATCGAATCTCGGACATGTAATATATCGAGACAAAGGGATTTAGTTACAAGCGTTAAAGGTTCTCACGATCACAGAGTCATCGTTGAATGTAGGAGTCAAGACGGATCTCCGTGTCCGCTGATTATTGATCGGAGAAGGGTCTCGATCATGTCTGCATTATTCGTGAACCGTAGGGTGGCACACTTAAGAGTTACCGGACACCATATTGGAGCACATATGTTTCAGACAAAAGAATTGCATAGCGCAGGAATTGTTTCAATAGAAACCGGAAATTGTTTCGGGTGAAATTGCAGAAGGTGGTTCTGCATGTGATATTGAAATATTGCAAGGGGCTATATGTGAATGTTTGTTAATTAAAGTAATTAACAAAATTCTGAATAAATTTAATAAAAAGAGTTTTATTAAATGAGAGAGCATTAAATTTGGAGAAATTTAATGCATTTAAAGTGGAGACTTTAAAAGAGAATGTGAAGAGGCATTTTAATGTGGAGGGGTTACCACCACATGAATGGGGGAGGTGAGGGTCACCCCATGCTTGCCATGGAGAGAGGAGGCACCCCCCTCCTCCTATAAAAGGCCACCCATTCCCTCCTTCATCCACACACCTCCTTGTGAAGGATCTCTCTCCCCCTCTAGAATTATTCCCCCATGGTCTCGGATTAGCTAGATACATGTTCCTGGTGGCATTTCGTCTGGAAGGAGTTGCTGCTTCCGCTAGATCGCTGCAGCGAGGAGGTGGAGGTTGTCCGGTGGCTTGAACGTGTGTGCGAGTGTGGATGCGCTGCTGAGTTGTGGCGCTCGGACTTCCTCACGATCTTGAGATCGGCAAGTGTACGACTACATCAACCACGAGTTCCTACTCGTTAACAAAGCTCGTTGTCTACGAGGGTAAGTTCTCGTTGGATGTATTTCCACCCGTTGCTTTGTACCTAGTAGATAGATCTTGGCGTGTAGTTCACACCATAGGAATTTTTTTGTTTTCTATGCTGCGGACCCAACAGCTCGTGCCATTGGAATGCAAAAGGGAGTCAATGTTGCTCTAAAGGCTAATGTTGTTGAGCAAGATGAGGATGAAAGAGCTTTTGAGGGGGCCTCCATGGACTGCCCCGATGAAGTCAAACGTGCTCATGGTGAGTACATGGCGTTTTACGCAAGGAACTTTTGGAAGGATCCTGCCAAGGCCAAGTCGGAACTCGAGCACAAGAATGGGTCAAGTGGAAGAAGAGAAAGTGGTCCAAAACTGAGAACATGCTACAATTGTGGAGATAGGATGCACTTCGTAGCCGAGTGTCCATATCAAAATAGAGAAGACAATGGTGGCAGGCTCATTCTTAAAGAAAAATCCAAGGCACCTAAGAAGAAGCCATTTATTAAAAAGAATGGCCCCTACAAGAAGCAACCCAAGATCATCTTGGTGGCACAAGAAGAATACTCCTCTGCAAGTTAAGATGAAGAGGATGCAGATAGTTCTCGCGAGGTGGCTGCTATAGCCACCACATCGACTCCATCATCTCTCTTCGACTCGCCAAACGAGAACGTCATCAACAACAATGCCACTTGCCTTATGGCAAGAGGGTCCAAGGTATCAAGTTCTATCTCTTCATTTCCTAAAACTAACATAAATTTGGATATGGATGATCATGCTAGTCTTAAAATGAAAGAAGAAGTTATTGCTTTGGACAACTTTTTCACTAACCTGCAAGGTGAGCACAAACTTCATTTTGATGCTCTTATGAGTCAACTTGCTCAAGCCGAAGATCTTCTTGAAGAAAAGAGAAGAATTGAAAGAGAAGATGCCTTGGAGATAGCTTCTTTGAAGAATGCTTTGGAAGAAGA
This sequence comes from Avena insularis, assembly GCA_023614405.1. Lineage (NCBI taxonomy): Eukaryota > Viridiplantae > Streptophyta > Magnoliopsida > Poales > Poaceae > Avena > Avena insularis. The sequence continues at coordinate 302,159,072 of CM042692.1, read as the reverse complement.
AGAGGAAGCTTGAGTATCTTTGGAAGAGAGACTCGAATCCATTGAGGAGTCACATGAAGAAGTTGTGGCCCATCTCATCAAAGAACGTGACAATGATCTTGCCAAAGTAAAGAAACTAAAGAGAGAAAAGAATGAATTTGGGGCTGCTCATGCTAGACTCTCGGAGAAGTTTGATAAACTTGACAGTGCTCACAAGGCATTTGAGAGTGATCACTCGACTCTAAACGAGTCTCATGACCAGCTCCAAACTCAATTGAAGATGTATGATGTGCCAAGCACCTCCACATCATCTTATGGAAAAGAAAAACTTGCAAGAGGTTCTCAACACAAAGGTAAAGAAGTTTTAGATGAGATACTGAGCAAGCAAAGAACAAACAATGGAAAAGAAGGTCTTGGTTATATTCCCAAGACAAAGAACAAGAAAAACAAGAAGAGTAAGACTGCTCAACCAAAGACTAGCACCACCACCAATGACAAGTATAATTATGATGGTTTTGTAGGGGCTAACAATCCTAACTTTGACTTATATTGCGATCATTATGGTGATGTTTATGCAAGTTATGTAGGTCTTTATGATTGTTATATTCCTTGGTCTATTTGGGTCCCCAAGACCCTTGTCACTAACATGAGAGGACCCATTGAAAAATGGGTACCTAAAACCAAGAAGTAACTTTCTTGCAGGGCTATGCTTCCGGTGGGTCTAAATGGGTACTCGATAGCGGATGCACGAGTCACATGACCTAAAGCAAGGAGATCATCACGGAGATGCGGCCAAATCATGATCATATAACCGTCTCCTATGGTGACAAGTCAAAATCTAAGGTATTGGGTCTCGGCAAAGTCGTGGTGGCTCATGATATCTCTCTCGTGGACGTCATGCTTGTTGAGACCCTCGGGTACAATTTACTTTCAGTACACGCTCTTGGTAAGATGGGCTTTGCAGTTTATATTGATGCTGATTTAGTGGTACTCTTGTGGAGCAAGTCTCTAAAAGTCGCTTTCGTGGGATATGTCGAAAATGACCTATACGTGGTGGACTTTTCGAGGAAAACCACTACAGGCCCGATGTGTCTTTTCGGAAAGGATGACACGAGTTGGTTATGGCATCGCCGACTAGCCCACGTCAATATGAGAACTTTGCAAAGTCTCCACAAGGGTGGCCACATCCTTGGACTAAAAGAAAATGTCTCCTTTGCTAAAGATCGTGGTTGCAGGGCTTGTGTTGAAGGGAAAATGCATGACTCTCCTCATCGAAGGAAGAATATTATCTCGTCAAAAAGAATCTTAGAGCTCCTTCATGTGGACATCTTCGGACCTCCATCTCATGCAAGCCTCGGTGGGAAGAAATACTGTCTTGTGATAGTTGATGATTACTCAAGATACACTTGGGTTTATTTCTTCAAGTTGAAGAGTGAAACTCAACAAACGGTTATCTACTTCGCTAACGAGGTTCAACATCAACACAACGTCCCTATTCTGGCTAAGAAGTGATAACGGCTCTGAGTTCAAGAACTACACCTTAAATGAGTTCCTAAGTGAAGAGGGGATAAGACATCAATATTCCGCTGTGTACACCCCTCAACAAAATGGTGTAGCCGAGAGGAAGAATCAGAATCTAATGGATATGGCAAGGTCAATGCTAGCTGAATTCAAGTCTCCTTATAACTTCTAGCTGAAGCAATCTCTACCGCTTGTCATTCATCCAACCGGTTATACCTCCATAAAATCTTGGACAAGACTCCATATGAAATACTTACCCGTAACAGGCCAAACATCTCATACTTTCGGGTATTTGGGTGTAAGTATTTCTTTCTCATCAAGGGATTTCTTTTATCTAAGTTTGAATCTAAGGCTCTAGAAGGTATTTTTGTTGGTTATGGTGCCGAATCCCAAACTTATATGGTCTACAATAAGCTCTCTGGAACTGTTGTAGAATCTTGTAGTGTGGTGTTCGAAGATAATGACGTCTCCCATGCGGGGCAAGTTGATGTTTGTGATGCAGATGTTGAAATACCCCAAGATGCCATAAGAAGAATGGGTGTGGGATTTTTCCGCCCCATTGAGGAACCCCTTGTGGCGGATCGGGAAGGACGATGCTCTTCTTATGAAGATCCCTCATCTACACATACTCAACATGTTCCAACCACGGGAGTAACTTCTACACCATCTCCATCAATTGCTGAAGGTCAAGATGTTCCAGAAAGCTCCAGGCTGGATTATCCGGCTGACACCGGATTATCCGGCCACCCCGCTCCTGACGACCAAACTACTCCTGGTGTTGAAGAAATCGCTGCAAGCTCTAGGCTGGATTTTCCAGCTGGCCCCAGATTATCCGGCCCCTCGCTAGATCAAGCAAGTCCCAGGCAGCCTGTTGAAGCTGCTACAAGTTCTCCCAGGCCAGATTATCCGGCCTCACCATTGGTCGGATTATCTGGCCCTGAATCTTTGGTTGTCCAGCAGCCTCCTGTTACGGCTACTGACCTTCCTCTAGGATACGCTTCATCACCTCCTACTTCTGTTAATCCGGATTCTAATCAAGGTCAAGCAAATGATTCCAATGAAGATTCAAGTTATGAAACTATTCCACCAAGAAACAACAAGCTTATTGAACTTCGTCGCAAGGCTCGTGCTGATCGGAACCTTGAGCTAAGGGGTCACACTCTCGACAAGGTTGTAGGTGACCTTTGACGAAGGGTTTCTACAAGAAGGGAATTGGCAAGTTTTGGTGAGCATCAAGCTCACATCTCAATGGTGGAACCCAAGAAAGTATTTGAAGCTCTTGAAGATCCGGACTAGGTTGTTGCTATGCATGAAGAATTGAATAATTTCGAGCACAACAAAGTCTAGAAACTCGTGGAGAAGCCCAAGGATTGCCGCAATGTTATCGGCACTAAGTGGATTTTTAAAAACAAGCAAGATGAGAATGGCATTGTCGTGAGGAACAAGGCGATACTTGTGGCACAAGGCTATTCCCAAGTTGAGGGCATTGTCTTTGCGAGACCTATGCTCCTGTGGCTCGGGTTGAGTCCATTCGTATCCTTCTTGCTTATGCTGCCCATAACAATTTTAAATTGCAGCAAATGGACGTCAAGAGTGCTTTTCTTAATGGTCCTCTACATGAGTTAGTATATGTAAAGCAACCCCCGGGATTTGAGGATCCTAACTTCCCGAACCATGTCTACAAACTCGACAAGGCACTATATGGCCTTAAACAAGCCCCACGTGCGTGGTATGAGCACCTTAAAGAGCTTTTGCTAGACCGTGGCTTCGAAGTTGGGCAAATCGATCCTACTCTTTTTACTAAGAAGGTTAAGGGGGAGCTCTTCGTATGCCAACTATATGTAGACGATATCATCTTTGGTTCTACTAATAATGCTTTTAATGACTAATTTTCAAAGCTTATGACTAACAGTTTTGAGATGTCTATGATGGGGGAATTACGGTTCTTTCTTGGATTCGAGATCAAGCAACTTACAGAAGGAACCTTCATCAATCAATCTAAGTACATCCAATACATTCTCAAGAGATTCAAGATGACGGATCTTAATGGTGTCGCCACTCCGATGCAAACAAAATGTCACCTTGAACTTAACCCCCATGGTAAAGATGTGGACCAAAAAGTATACCGGTCCATGATCGGCTCTCTTCTTTACCTCTGCACATCTAGACCCGATATTGTGTTGAGTGTGGGTGTGTGTGCAAGGTATCAAGCAGCTCCTAAAGAAAGTCACTTAGTGGCGGTCAAGAGGATCTTTTGATATTTGGTTCATTCCCCTAATTTTGGTCTATGGTATCCCAAGGGCTCCAATTTCTCTCTATGTGGTTATACTTATTCAGATTGGGCTGGTGATAAAGATGATCGGAAATCCACTTCTGGAGCTTGTCAATTCTTGGGAAGATCTCTATTGTGTTGGTCATCTAAAAAGCAGAATTGTATCTCTCTCTCCATCGCCGAAGCTGAATATGTTGCTGCTGCTAGTGCTTGCACTCAGTTATTATGGATGAGGCATGCTAGTGCTTGCACTTAGTTATTATGGATGAGGCAAACTTTAAAGGAATACGGTGTCAATTGTGACAAGGTGCCTCTTTTATGTGATAATGAAAGTGCAATCAAAATTGCGTACAATCCGGTACATCACACAAGGACAAAGCATATTGAGATTCGGAATCATTTTATTCGAGACCATGTTGCTCGAGGCGATATTGATCTATCTTTTGTGAGCACGAAGAATCAACTTGCTGATATTTTCACGAAGCCACTTGATGAAGCAAGGTTCTGCTACTTGAGGAATGAGCTAAATATCATTGATTCCAGGAGCTTGTCTTGATTAACCATGCACTCACTCGAACATCTCAGTCTTATTTGGTCTAGATGTGGGCATGGATATAGGGGAGTGTGGTCCTAATTAATTGGGCTAACCCTCCCCCATAATGCCAAAATCAAGATAAATCATTTCTCTTAATATCATTTTGTGATATGTGAGCTTATTGATGAGTATTGGTCGTGAACCCAAGATATATCTTCGCGGTGTCATACCATACACTCCAACAAGGTGGCTTCGGCCACCGCCCTCTCCCATGAGGAGCATTGGATTTTTGTGGATCTTTTTGGTTGTTTTCTCTCATCTCATGTTCTTATGGGAATCACACTCAATTTTGGCTTTTAGTTGATTTGGTTCTTGCAATTTTGAGTGTGTAGTACCATCTCAGTTTGGCTCTCTCAATCCTAAGCCTTTCCCTACCCCTAAACCATCTATTCTTGCACACAAGTCCCTTGTACACCTTGTGAGGGTGTTGTTTGGGGACGCGCGGGCCTGAATCTGTGTTCAACAGAAATTCAGATTTGTGGCCGGATAATCCGGCCCAAGTATAGGCCGGATAATCCGGCCTTGGTGGATTTCGTCTTTAAGGGCAGGGATCGGGGGGAAGGGCTCATAACGAGCAGCACTTCTCCCCCAACCCTCTCCTCCTCCTCAACCGCCACGTGCCGTCCCCCACCCTCCCCGGAGCCTCTCTGGCCACCGGATTTTCCGGGCCTCCCTGGATCTTCTTCTCCGCGCCTCCGGGTACCTTCTCCTCCACGTTCTTCCTCCAATGAGTGAGGGTAACTCCCTTTCTCCCCATCTTTGGCTAGATGTGTTATTTGTTGGGTGGAACGTTGTCTAGAAGGATGTTGTTTCATGTAGAAATCGTAGTCTTGCATTTTCTAGGTCCGATCTACTTTTTGAATTCAATCTAGGTGAAGTCGAAAATTTCTGCCAGGGCCGGATTATCCGCCCCTGGCCAGGCCGGATAATCCGGCCTGACAGAATCAAATCTTGTTCAGTTTCACCATGTTGTGTGCATTGAGTAGATTTGTCTTATGAACTTTTTTACTACTTTTTGCACGCTCTCTCCTGGACTTGTGTGTATGCTTATCCCCATGATATCACCCTTGTTCTCCTCACAGGTGGTTCTAGTGTTCCCAAGACCTACAAGCACCATCCTCGTGGTAAATACTTTCGGGACGATGGACAGGGTAACTTAGTCGACGAGGTTGAGTTGAGGAGAAGAAAGAATGAAGAGAAGCGCATGTCTGAACAAGCAAAGAGGACTAGAAAGGGGGTGTCCAAAAGGAAGGGCAAAGAGCCCAAGATCAACTACAAGGCTTTGGATCTAGTCACCTATTCCTCTATCCGTCACCGTGATTTGTTTGTGGAGTTGCCTCGTGATTCTGAACTAGGGGATGCTCGCTTTTGGCGTGCTGAACAGAAAGGTATTTTTGAAGATGTGTATGCCAGGCTGAACATTAGGCCTATGCACCCGCTGGTTCTTGCTGAGGCTTTGGAGAAGCCCCACCTTGGGGATGCCATGTATGTGGCTGAGCGGATGGGGCTGCACCATCTCATGGCTCTCCAGTGCTCATATGACTCTGAGGTGGTGAAGCAGTTCTTCTCCACTTTGGTTATTTGTGGAGACGAGCATCGCACTATGAAGTGGATGACTCATGATAGGCCTATGACTGCTGATTTCCGTGTGTTTGCTGAGGTTCTTGGATACTCTTTCGGCAGCAGGGATAGGGCCAGTGGCCACCGCATCATCACCCAGTTGAAGCCCAACAAAGATGCAACTCTCTCTCCTTGCACAATGGACAATGGCATTATGGGCACTCTTGCTGGTCTTTCTCATATCTATGCTGCCTTAGTGGGCCTCTTCCGTGATTCCATCACTCCGAGTGGAGGCAACAATGATAGCATCCGTGGTCACCTTGTCCAGCTCCTTGCCTTCTCTCATGAGGTTGCCTCGTGCGAGGATGAGTCCGTGCAGTACAAGCTGGATGTGATGGACTTCATCTACCATGAATTAACGGATGCAATGTTCAACCAGCTGTCCATTCCTTATGCTCCCTTCATTATGATGCTCATCAGACACCTTCTTACCTCTGAAGATTTCAACATTGATGTTGCGCATAAGGCAACGAAGATCTACACCAAGGTTTGGAAGACCTCTCACCCCTCTTCTACTCCTGAGGGTCTCATGAGGGATGCTCGCAGGCCTCCAGTGCCCCCCGTTGCTCGTGAGATCAAGCAGCTGAACTAGTTCCAACGGAACATCCTTTGCATGGGCGTGGACACACGCAAGGGCCAATACGAGGCGTACAAGCAGCACCATGAGTTGGCTCACTCTCAGCAGCTCATCCTTCACCATGTGTCCGGTGCTTCTGGTGATCCCCCGGCTCCTACCCCTCCCACACCATATGCCCGATGGAACTCTTCTTCTAGGCTGAACTATGGAGAGCTGGAGCGTCACTTGTTCCCCTCTGCGGCCACTGCTGATGATGAGGACGATGACACCGAGGAGATTGAAGATGAGGACGAGGATGGGAACGAGGATGAGGAAGAGGACGAGGACGAGGATGAGGACTACGAGTGATACCTTGGGGCGCTAGCATCACTCTTCCTTTTTGGCGTCTCGATGCCAAAGGGGGAGAAGTAGTTCTATTAGGTCTTCGAGGATTTGCATGGGTCGAGCACAAGCATTTGCACTTTTCCTATTCGTCTTTTTCTCGCTTGTGCCCATTTAGCGTTGAACTTTAATTTCTGTCTTATGGTTTATTTGAGACTCTGTGACGATGGATGTCTGGATTTATCTCACAGATTGTGCTTATGGATTCATCTATTCATATCCTATTATGCTGGGAATGTTTATCGACGAAGGCGCTTATATTGGTTATCACATTGATAATTGTGGCTATTTCAAGGACGCCTCTCTCCCTATCTCGGTGGAATGATTATGTTTGTTCATATGCCAATGGAATAGATTCACACCTATTTGTGTGCATTTGTATTCAAATGCAAATTTCTAATATGCACACATTGAGGGGGAGTCTCTTCCATGTTTTTGTTGGTGGTCTTGTGATCCTTTCCTGCAGATCCTAGTATTGTCCTCTAACACCAAAAAGGGGGAGATTGAAAGAACATTTCATGTTTTCCTGTGTTTTGTGTGTTAGATAACAATAACGCGGAGGTTTTCTCATGTGCGCTAAGTGTGCAGGTGTTTTGAGGGGCCGGATTATCCGCCCCACCAAGGGCCGGATAATCCGGCCTATCTCATCGATCAAAGGCTGCCAAGGCGCATCGCTCGGAGTCCAGTCGGATTATATCCCGGAAAATCCGAACTGGGGCGGTTTTTCTTCCCCAGGCTGGATAATCCGGCATTCGCATGGGCCGGATAATCTGGCCCCCAGAAATCGACCAAAGGCTGCCAAGGCGCGTCACTCGGAGTCCGGTCGGATTTTCTCCTGGAAAATCCGAACTAGGGCGGTTTTTCCTCCCTAGGCCGGATAATCTGGCCTTCACATGGGGCCGGATAATCCGGCCCCCAGAAGGCGATCAAGGACAGGCTCGGCGCGACACTCAGATTGGGGGCGGATTATCTGCCGGATAATCCGAGTCTAGGGTGAAGTTTTCCCCAGACGGATAATCCGGCCCCCAAAGGCACCATCGACTTGGATTTGGAAATGGGTATAAATATCCCTTCTTCCCCCAACGCGCAGACTTCTTGGTTCACTCGAAATTATTCAGACACTATGCAAGAGCTCCCATTCTAGATCTCCCACTTCAACCACCCGAAGGCTTCGATCTTTGGGGGAATTGAAGGAGGAGAGAATCATCATCATCATCACGAATCAAGCGCATCAACTCCTCTCCATTCTTTTGGAGAAATCCCTGATCTAGTATTCTTGTCAATATCTAGATCTTGTTCTTTGTTATTGATAAGTTGTTCTTTGGCAGCTTGTTGTCATTACGGGAGCCTCCAAGTTGATTGTGGAGTTGTTCCCCGCTAGTTGTGTAAAGGCACCGGTACCCGCCTCGAAGGGTTCCTATAGTGGAAAGGTGGATCAGGCCTTTGGTGGAGGGATCCATCGGAGAACAGGGTGAGGCCTATTGTGGCGTGGTGGTCTTAGTATCGCCCGCCCCTCCAACGCAGACGTACTTCCCTTAACAAGGAAGGAACTGCGGTAAAACAAATCCTGTGTCTCCGCGTGCTTCACTATGGTTTAACGGTTCCTCTTCCACTCGCTCTTTACTCGCTAGTAGATAGGTTTGCATATAGGGAAATTCCACCTAATAGTTTATCTAGAGAATTTACCCATTGTGTTAAGCCTAAAATTGAAAAAGCATTCAAATTTGATGTAGCACCTATTCACCCTCCCTCTAGGTGCCCATACGATCCATTTCACATGCGGGCCAGGCCAGGTCGTGCCTGGGGGTGGTGTGGCCGCCTCAGTCACCCCCTTGGCCTTCCTCTTCGCCCAAGTGGGTTCGACGTTTTCCAGAAAGAGTTCGCCACTGCCACCATCGATTCTGCAAATCAACCGTAAACTCCATTCGGCACTCACGGACGGGAATTGGAGGAGATCATCGCCATCATCGTCACCATCGCTTCTCCATCAACCATCCATGATTCCCCCATCCATGAGTGAGTAATCCCCCGCTGTAGGCTATGGGGATGGTAGGGATTGGATGAGATCGTTCATGTAATGGCATCAGATTGTTAGGGCATGGTGCCTAGTATCTATTATTAGTGCTTTTTGACTTTGTTGCAACTTGTTATGCTTAATGCTTGTCACTAGGGCCCGAGTGCCATGATTTAAGATCTGAACATGTTATTGATTCATTATGATAGTATTGTTTATGGTCTTACCTGCAAGTTGTATACCCATATTGTTGTCCAGAACCAAAGGCCACGAAGTGACAATAATCGGGATAACCGGAGGGGATGGCTTTGATGTGAGGATCACATGTGTTCATGGAGTGTTAATGCTTTGCTCCGGTGCTATATTAAAAGGAGCACCTTAATTTCCAGTAGTTCCCTCGAGGCCCCGCTGCAAACGGGCTGGAAGGACAAAAGATGTTGTGAAAGTTCTCATTGTGAGCACGTATGACTATATATGGAACACATGCCTATGATTATTTAGTACTTGGATGATTTATCTTATTTATCTACAAATGCCCTATGTATTGATTGTCATATGAATTGTCTTGTCCATGCAACACCCGTCCATCCATCCCTATGCCTACTGCGCTTTAATCCTACTGTTTACTGCAATTGTTACTATTGTCTTTACTTTTAGTACTTCTATTACTTTGCTATTGATATTACAAAACTGTCGCTACTGATAAACTGCTGTGAGCAAGATTGTTTCTAGGTGTAGCTGAATTGACAACTCAGTTGTTAAGGCTTATAAATATTCTTTGGCTCCCCTTGTGTCGAATCAATAAATTGGGTTTCACTTCCCTCGAAAATACTGCGATACACCCCCTATACTTGTGGGTCATCATCAACACACAGTGTATAAGAAAAAAATCATAGGGTGCACGGCCAGTGCTCCCTATGAGAGTAGCCCCCAAGTGCCTATTCGATTCGTAGACTCGAGTGGGGACTATAAGTATTTTGCGACTGCTGTCGTCTTTTGCTTGTTTCAGTCGAATGTGCTTTCAGCGCTCCCTATGGGAGTAACCCGGAGTCCACAGTCGAATCATTGATTTGAGTGAAGGGTTTTTGCAAGAAAATATTGTTGGGGGGATACCCCTAGGTAGGGTAACGCCGGGGTATAAGGGCCGAGTTAGCCGAGGTACAGCACGGTCAAAGCAAGTACTGACCGGGTCACCTCAAGGCAGGCCGAACCACGGTGTGACCCGACCCATGGAGCATCTCTTTAACTATGGTCCGGCCGGCATAAATTATATGCCGACCATGTTTATCTATCTGTTTTGTAGGTAACTTGATAAACCGGATTAGCTATATGCTGGCCGGACTATCTTGTGGATTCCAAGAGAAGGAATCCCCCACTGGTCAAGGTGTAGCATGAGCGAAGCAAAGTAAAGAAGAGGACCAGCGGGTCAGGGGCGACCAAGGTGACGCGGGAAAAGCCGGATGACGTAACCCGTGTCTAGTGATGCCAAAATACAAGGATTACTCTATGGATAACGTCCAAATCCTGGACGAGCCGTTAAAGAGAATAAAGAAGCATTTGCTTTAAGCGAGGAGCATATTCGTAGAATATGCTGCCCCGTGTGCCCTAGAATTGTAACCCGGGCTCCCCTATATAAGGAGCACCGGGGCCTCCATAGAAGGGGATCGATCATTTTCTCTGTCTAAGATAGAACTCTAGGGCTAGTTGGTAGGGAGTAAGAGACATTGTCTCCTTCTTACTGAGAGCATCAAGAGCATTTGTAAACATCATTGATAGAGAAAATACAAGAACTTCCGTGCATGGAATCACCACGTTCTCCCTCCCTGGATTCCCCTAGCACTCATTGGCCCCATCTTTAGCCTATCCATGGCATCTGCTGTGCCACCACCACGACAGTTGGTGCCCACCGTGGGGCTAGTGGTGCTAGCAGGGGTGAAAATTCAGACGGGAAACTTCTCCAGCACCGGCGAGCATGTCGTCTCATGCTTGGTTCAGCGCTTTGGAGTGCTGGACTACGTCAGCGACAATGCAGGAAGCTTCGGCAGGCACCCTCCACCATGCAACGGCGTCTTCATCAAGCTTGGTACGCACAAGATCTACGTCGGCGTGGACGAGTCTTGCGTTCATCCGCGACACATCGTCGAGGGAGGCGAGCCACCTCTCAGCGCAGCTCGTGGAGTGCGTATCACTCGCCCCACTAGCAGCGTTGAGGTCCTTTTGACTATGCTAGATGCGGAACTAAGCAAGGACCTGGCGCCAGAGTCGGAGGTAACGCCAAAGCAGACCAAGTCTAGGTTTCCTCCACTAGAAAGGCCAGAGAATGTGCTCCAACAAGAAATAGATAGCCTAGCGACGCTAATAGCACCTGTGGTAGATCCGGCTCAGGCACAAGCTGAGTTAGAGGAAACTAGGCGGGAAATGTTAGCTGGGGCAAAGAAGGTAGTAGAGCTGCATCAGTCTTTGAACATCACCTTGATAGAATATGCTAAGGCAAACCGCATAGATGGAGTGAAAATCCGAGGCAGGAACCTGATCACTGAGATTGACAAGGAATACGAGCCTAGGCCGGGTCAGACAGCCACGATAGTAACAGGAGGGCTAGATCGGTACAGTACTCCGACAAAGAACCTCAGGGCAGCAAACGCAGCCGCATCCGAGTTAGAAGGTTTAATTGGAGAGGCCCGACAAAGGCAACAAGAGAGGGTGAATCACTTGCTAAGAGTTGCTTGCCCGCAAAATGAAGAAATGAACAAGGCAAACCCGGCGCCACCAGGAGCCTCACAGGTGGTACATTTGGCCAGGAATAACCCAGCAAGATCCGGAGGAGCCGCGTCCTCTCCGGGTCACCATCCCAGGAGAGAAGAAGTAGTAAATTCCGGGAGAAGAGATAAACAGATGGTTCCTTATGATCCGGTAAGGGCTGGAAAAGGCAAAGAGGTGCAAGTTGATGACGATCGGCACAGTACTAGCCAAGGTGTGGCCGCCTGAGGTAACCGTGACCAAGGCAATGCCAGTGAAAGAAATGCTGCTAACAACAATGCCGGATAGCGTGATCCCGTGGGAACGGGGCAAAATTTACCTCGGACGCAGCAACAACGCGCACCTCAGCAAGAGGGGAGTGCAAGACAAGCAGCACAACAACAAAATGCTCGTCCGGATCAGGAAAGATACAATGATGGTTATTCGGCCATGGTCAACGACGGATACACTAGACTAGATCACCACATAATTGGGTCAAGACTAGGAAGCAGGAACTTGCAGCCAGATGATGCAAGGCTGAAATTGGATAGGATTTATAGGTCGGAGCTAATTGAGATACAAGGTCCATCGGGTCCAGCATGCTTTGGGTCCCGGATCATGAACGAGCCACCAGTGCTAAACTTTCAGCTGGCCAGAGGAACCCGAACTTATGATGGAAGTACTAGGCTAGAGGATTGGCTGATTGACTACGCCACAGCGGTCAAGATCGCAACAGGAAATTTGAGATGGGCGGTAAGATATGTGTCACAGATGCTGGAAGGACCAGCGCGAGTTTGGCTGAACAATTTGCCACCAGGGAGTGTCAACTGTTGGTTGGATTTCGAGGAGCTCTTCGTTAGCAACTTCTCAAGCACTTACAAGAGACCCAACATGCCACAAACCCTTGCATTGTGCTGGCAGAGACCAAATGAGCCAGATCGAGATTTCTTGACTCGGTGGTGCAATGTGCGAAACTCGTGCGAGGGAGTAATTTAATCACAAGATATTACGTGGTTTGCTCAGGGATGCAGATATGGAAGTATGCTGTGGCAGAGGTTACAGAGAGACATGCCAACTACCTTGGCTGAGACGATCCGGATCGCAGATTCGTATGCCTTGGGAGATCCAACGCAACCCTGACTAATGTCAAGCGAGGCAAACAAGGAATATTACGGCCGAGATGGCCCGGATCATCAAGGAGGAATGATTTTCGAGGAAAGAGAAGGGATGAGCGCCCGGATTACCGGTATAACTCGCAACAGGTAGCAGCGGTATACCGGGATCAATCCAATGCCAGAGCCAGCCAACGCCAAAAAACTAGAGGGCAAAACTGGCAGCAGAAAAACGAAGGGAAAAAACCATGGACCCTGATGTCTACGCACTTGTATTCCTGTAGATAGTTGTTGGGCCCCCAAGTGTAGAGGTTTGTAGAACAGCAGCAAGTTTTCCATTAAGTGGATCACCCAAGGTTTATCGAACTCAGGGAGGAAGTGGTCAAAGGTATCCCCTCTCAAGCAACCCTGCAATCAAGATACAAGAAGTCTCTTGTGTCCCCAACACACCCAATACACTTGTCAGGTGTATAGGTGCACTAGTTCGGCAAAGAGATACTAAAATACAAGTGGTATAGATAATTATAAGTGGTAACGGTGATAGAAGATAGCTTGATGGCGTGGAAAAGACTAAAGTAAAACTGAAATAAAGATGGAAGCAAGCAAACATGTAACAAATCTAATTGCAAACGGTGTTTCAATGTTTAGAAACAAGGCCTAGGGATCATACTTTCACTAGTGAACACTCTCATATAAATATCTTCTCTTTATGATACTACTCTTAACTACTCTCTGGTTGGACACTCTAATCAATGGTAGGGCTATAACAGCACACCTCAAAGTAAGCCCTTACCATCTAGATAACCCCACACTGTCACCTTGAGCACTAGACGGTTCAAACAAACACCATAATTTCATAAAGACATCCAACTCCAAATATAACTCATAACAAGTATTTGTAATCTCTAGCCTACGTGCCGCCATGGTGTGCACACTGTCAACTTCACACACATGGGGAGAGCAGAGATCTATTAAAGCACTTGAGTATCAAGGTAGATCTATAGATTACAAGCTCATGATCTCAATAAGATCATGCATAGAGAGAGATGAACACATAGCTACCGGTAGAACCCTTAGCCTCGAGAAAGAACCACTCCCTCCTCATCATGGGAATCGACAACGGTGATGGATATGGTGGTGGAGATCGATGGAGATAGCTCCGTGGGCACTTCCCCGTCCCGGCAGGGTGCCAGAACAGAGACTTTCTGTCCCCCGAATCTCCCCTTCGGTGGCGGTGGTGCTGCGAAACTTTCGTGGATTTCTGATTGACGATTTAGGGTTTTTGCCTCGGTGGAGATATATAGGCGAAAGAGGCAAGGTCGGTGGCCGGCCAGGGGGCCCATACCATGCGCCGGCGCGACCAAGGGGGACCCGCGCCTAGGGGTGGTGTGGCCACCCTGTGGCCCCTCTCCGGCTCTCCTTCTGGCTCCGTGAGTCTTCCGGGAAAATAACAACTTTGGCTTTTGTCCGGTCCAATTCCGAGAATATTCATTTTCTGACTTTTTGGAACAAAAAACAGCAGAAAATAGGCAACTGGCACTGTGGCTCTTGTTAATAGGTTAGTCCAAGAAATCATATGAAAAGTACTCCAAAGTGTGGACAAAACATAAGAAAGTAGATAAAACCAAGCATGGAACAACAAAAATTATGGATACATTTGCAATGTATCAGACCCCGAAGCAGAAGAAGCAATGGCAAGAGCGAAAGGATAAACCGAGGTATACGTTTGAGTCCATGCTGGATCAACCTTGCTAGTTCCATATGCCAAGCCCGAACAGCCCGGTGAATCATACAACCTGGCAATGTGAATGGATGAGGAAGTTAGAACGGGGAAGTTCAGGGAATGCTCAGGCACCTCGGAATGAAGAACCTAGAAATGAAGCACCACGACAACCATTACTGACATGGGGAACAGACAGCAACTGATGCTGCCACCACCTTCGCCGAGGTACGAGAACTCGGAAAGAAGGGATGTGGTACATCAAATAGGCAATAACCAACAACAAGGTCATGGTTACCACGAGAATGAGGGACAAAACGAGTACAAGGAGCATCAGCAGAGCTACTGTGTGTTTACTACATAAGAGAATGACCGGAAAAGCTTGCAGCGCCGGCATATGGAGGTGAACACGGTAATCCTGGAAGTAGTGAGATATATGCCCTGGGCGGATCAAGAGATTACATGGAGTATCAAGGATCACCCAAAGATCATGCCAAGCCCGGGAACCTATGCTCTGGTCCTGGATCCGACGTTCATCGGGTTGAATCTCAATGTAAGGTTTTCCAAGGTACTGATTAACAATGGCAGTAGTATCAACATTATGTACAAGGATACCATGCACAAGTTGGGAATAACAGAGAAGATGTTGCAAGCAACGAGGACCACCTTTCATGGCATTGTACCGGGTATTTACTGTGAGCCAATTGGTAAGGTCCGGGTTGACGTGTTATTCGACACGAGAGACAATTGCCGTACTGAAAACTTGGAATTCGAAGTGGTGAATCTGGAGAGCGCTTATCATGCATTACTCGGCAGGCCAGCGCTAAACAAATTCATGGCAACTACCCACATCAGTTACCTTAAGATGAAGTTGCCCGGGCCAAGGGGCGTGATAACTGTATCAAGGGACTTCCGGCATTCGATCGAGTGCGCCTCAGCCGGATCTAACTTAGCCGTGTCACTCGTGATAGCTCAAGAAAAAAGGAAGATACTGGAAGTGGCGGCACTGGTTCAGTCTGCACAACAACATATGCTGGCTCTGACCAACCCGCACGGGAGCGTATCATTCCAAGCAACTAAGGACACGAAGAAAGTGCCAATCGATGATCAGTTCCCAGAGCGCACCGTGACCATTGGTGTCAGGTTAAGTAGCAAATAGGAAAGCGAGATCGTCAACTTCCTCCGTGAGAATCGGGATATCTTTGCTTGGTCTACTCAGGATCTGCAAGGTGTACCGAGGGAGTTGGCTGAGCACTCATTGAACCTAAGACCCGGGGCTAAGCCGGTAAAGCAACCACTCCGGTGTTTTGCCAAAGACAGGAGGAAAGTCATTGGAGACGAAATAGCTAGGCTCCTAGAGGCCGGATTTATCATGGAAGTACTCTATCCGGATTGGCTCTCTAATCCGGTGCTAGTGGAGAAAAATAAAGATGATCCGAATATGGCTGTGGTATGGCGCATGTGTATTGATTACACGAACCTGAATAAGGCGTGTCCCAAAGATCCATTTCCGCTCCCTAGGATAGATCAAGTCATAGACTCAACGGCCAGATGTGAGCTACCGTCATTCATTGATGCGTATTCTGGTTTCCACCAGATACCCCTGAATCTAGATGATCAAATAAAGACTGCATTTATTACCCGGTATGGCGCTTATTGCTATCGAACTATGTCATTTGGATTACGTAATGCAGGAGCAATGTACCAGCGATGCATGCAAAAATGCTTACATGATCAGATAGGTCGAAACGTGCAAGTTTATGTGGATGATGTGGTAACAAAAACCAAGGAAAGCAATACGCTCCTTGATGATATCCGGCAGACATTCACGAACTTGAGAAGGTTCCGAATGAAGCTGAACCCGGAGAAGTGCACCTTTGGCGTACCCGCTGGAAAGTTACTCGGTTTTTGGTGTCTAGCCGTGGCATTGAAGCTAACCCGATGAAAATCCGGGCCATAGAAAGAATGGAACTGCCAAAATGCCTTAACGATGTGCAGAAGTTCACTGGTTGCCTGGCATCATTAAGTCGGTTCGTGTGTTGGTTGGGAGAGAAGTCCTTGCCCCTCTACCAACTAATGAAAAAGGTAGACAAGTTCACATTGATGCCACATGCGGATCTTGCATTTCGAGAGTTGAAAAAGATGTTATCTACTAAACTAATCCTAGCCGCACCACTACCTAAGGAGCCAATGTTGCTCTACGTAGCTGCGACCAACCGAGTCGTAAGTGCAGTAATCATAGTGGAGCGTGAAGAGGAAGGAAAGTTGGTGCAAAGGCCGGTGTACTATCTGAGCGAGGTATTGTCAGTCTTGAAACAGAACTATCCTCACTATCAGAAGATGGCGTACGGCGTATATATGTCGGCCAAGAAACTCAAACACTATTTTGAGGAACACCCCATCAAGATGATATGTGAGGAACCCAATTCGGAAATTATGAGTAACAAAGATGCAAGTGGCCGGATAGCAAAGTGGGAAATCGAGTTAGCTCCCTATGCACCACAATTTGACAGAAGGGATGCTATCAAGTCACAAGTCGTGGCAGATTTCTTTGTGGACTAGGCTGAAATGCAATACGAGCCACCCCTACCGTACTCCAATTATTGGAAAATGCACTTCGATTGATCGAAACTGAAAGATGGGTTGGGCACCGGAGTAGTGCTTACCTCGCCCAAGAAGGATCAACTAAAATATGTCCTTCAAATCCCCTTCAGTGCCTCGAACAATGTGGCGGAGTATGAAGCATTGGTGCATGGTCTCAAAGTGGCGAAAGAAGTAGGGATACGTCGGATACAATGCTTTGGAGATTCTGATTTGGTGGTGCAGCAAGTGTCTGGAAATTGGGATGCCTTGGATGCTAACATGGCCCTATACAGGTTCCATGTTCAAAAGATAAGTGGGTTTTTCAAGGGGTGTGAGTTCCATCACATACCCCGGATTGAAAACGAGGCGGCGGATACACTGTCCAAGTTAGGCTCATCCGGCAGCCAATCCCACCAAATGTTGCCTTGGAGCACCTGAGAAAACCATCTATGACGCCCTCACCCGAATTAGATTCCATTTACATCCCGGCACTCTCCGGATCAGGAGCTGCACCTATGGAAATAGAGTGTGGAAGCACCTCAGCTAACCCGGGGACTGCTTCAGCTAACCCGGGGACTGCCTCAGCAAACCCGAGGACTGATCAGCCTGATCCGGCAGGAGTTATGTCGGTGGATGCAATGGAAGTTGATGAGGAACCTTTTCCAGGCCAAACTGTGCCAACTTGAGCCAAGCCAATTTTTGATTTCCTGAAAGAGGGAATCTTGCCGGATGACGAAATAATCTCAAGGCAAATCTAGAGAAGGGCAAAGGCCTATAGAATTATCAACGCCGAACTATACAAAAGAAGTGTGACAACAGTACTACAGCGGTGTGTTGATCCGGAGGAAGGACTTGACATACTCCGGGATATTCACCAAGGGGAATGTGGCCACCATGCCTCCTCAAGGGAGTTGGTGGCAAAAGCTTTCTGGCATGGATTTTATTGGCCCAGTGCTTTGGAGCAAGCAGAGTATTTGGTGAGAAAATGCAATGGCTATCAGAGATACGCCACAAAAACTCATCTACCAATGTAAGAGCTGAAAACTACACCCATTACCTGGCCATTTGCTGTATTGTGCCTGGATATGGTAGGGCCATTTAAGCTAGCCAAAGGAGGGATGACACATATCCTAGTCATGGTTGACAAGTTCACCAAATGGATTGAGGTGAAACCAATTCGAAAATGTGATGGGGCAACAGCAGTAAGAATCCTCAAGGATATAATCCTGAGATACATCTATCCCCATAGCATCATAACTGATAATGGAACAAATTTCGCTGAAGGAGCGTTTGCGAGATTCTGCCGAGAAAAGAAGATCCGGTTAGATATCGCCTCAGTAGCCCACCCCACATCGATCGGGCAAGAGGAAAGATCCAACAGACTGGTATTGTCCGGGATAAAACCTCGGCTCATAGATCCGCTGCAAAGATCAGCAGAGTGCTGGATAGAAGAACTACCAGCAGTACTGTGGAACTTAAGAATAACTCCAAATCGATCAACGGGTTATACGCCATTCTTTCTGGTATATGGGGCAGGAGCTGTATTACCAGCCTACATAGAGCATGATTCACCAAGAGTCACCCAATACACAGAAGCCGAAGTGCGCGAATCCCCACAAAATGATGTTGATCTGCTGGAAGAAGCGAGAGAACTGGCCTTGTCCAGATCCTCCATATATCAGCAAAATCTCCAATGCTATCATAGCCGAAAAGTAAACCCCCGAGTCTTCCGGGAAGGTGATCTGGTACTCCGGCTAATACAACGCACTGCTGGCATGCATAAGTTGTCCCCTCCATGGGAACGACCTTTCATCGTAAGCAAAGCCTTGCGCAATGACTCCTACTATCTTATTGATGCACAACCCCTGGAAAAGAACAAGGCGGACAGGTCCGGAGAGGAATCCAAACGACCGTGGAACATAGCACTGCTTCGTCCTTTCTACAGCTAAGAGGTGAATGGATCTGAGCTAGTCATATGTCGGTATGTATGTCGGCGATGAGCTCATCAATAAAAACTTTGCCACCCTGAGCAGAGACTCGGGGACTGCTATAATACTTGTCTCTCGTTTTAGTATTTTTGTGTCAGCTGGGTTAAGTCGCTTATATCTTAGTCAGATTAGTAATGTGTGAGCACCAAAAACCTAACTCTTCGACTTTGCTGCTGTCCAACAAGAATTGGCTTCATGGCAAGCAACAGAACAAGTTTGGAATGGCAAAGCACATGAAAAATGACTAAGGGAAATAACTTAAGCGGGCCAGCATTATTTTTTTGACTAACCCTTAGTTTGTTTTGGTCACTAAAACGCCGAATCATTTTGAGCTAATCTCAAAGTTTCAAGTATTGTTAAGTCAATTTTTTGAACCTCAGACTTGTAAGTCGAAAAACCAAATCAAGGTAGACGCGAGCCGAGTCAAAAATTAGGGGAACAAGAAAACGACACCCGGGGACTTCGCCCACGATAATCCAGCAATAAAACTTAGTTCAGAACATAAAATTGTAGCGCAACCAAACTAAAGTATTTAGATACATCTACGCCCGGAACTCCGGGGATCTAATAAATATGACCAGTGATTTCTAAGGAGCAGGAGTAGCAGACGAATCATCCATTGATAAAGGAGGTACTTCGCAGTGTGGGGGAGGGGCGCTAGCCTCGGCTTCATCCTCCAGGTTAACCTCGCCATCCTCCGGGTCTTCGGCCTCATCGCCAAGTTCAGAGCCCTCACTCTCATTCCCTTCCTCTTCATCTTCAGAAACAACTTCTTCATCAACGACATCGAGATAACTCAGCCCCTCATTCCAAGCGTGGCAGAAGGAGTACTAGATGAGCTTGTTAGCACAGGCTTTGCGGCGAGTGATCCACTCCGGATCCTTGCACCACTTAGACCCGGTGTGCATGCAAGTGAGCAACCCCAGATCAATTCCTTCATACCATGAAAGAGAAAATTTCACGGCAATGTCGGCCCTAGCCCGTGCGGCAGATTCGCGCCACAGATGCAGCTGCGTATCACACTCCATTAATTTTACTATGAAATCCGAGCCTTTCTTTTAAATGGATTCACTGGGCCAGAGGGAGCGGAACATCCGCGTTGCCGCTGAGATAATATCTGCACCATGGTTCTTCACTACCTCAAGACGAGCGGTGAGGCTCGCCAGTAGATCCTCCGTATTATACGGGATTGGCTCGGCACCAGGGGCAGCAAGAATACCACGTTGTTCATGGGATTGGCGTACGGCAGCGGCACCGAGCGTGTCACTCTCTAGAAATTTTCCTAAGAATGGGAAAGAAACAGTGAACAAAAGCACCAAATCCGGAGGAAAGAAAATCAAGCAAGGGCAAAAAACTCACACGCAATCTGGAAGAGGAGTCGTTGAAGCTCGGAATGAACGTCGGCGCTATGAGCCTGGAGTTTCTCGTATTCGGTGCTCACCGACGTAAGCTTGACGTCGGCTTCCTCCAATAGGCTCTTATCCTTGGAGATTTGCATGGTTAAACGCTCTTTCTCCTCGGCGAACTCCTGGTCGGCCTTCTCCAACTCGGACTCATGGACGCCCTTAAGCCTCTGAATTTCGGCATTCAGCCGAGTGATCTCTGAGTCCTAGAGTTGGAGCCGATCTATCTCTTCATCCTTCTTCTTCAGCTCAGCCTCATGCTTCCCTGCTTGTTCGAGGAAATGGGTCATCATTCCAGGCATGGTGACGCTATCCTCGAGAGCAACTGTAATAGCATAATGATCCGGAGGACCCAAAGTATAAGTGTCCACAGGATAAAGGAAGGAAAATACGACGATTGTGGGGAGGGGATAAATTTACCTTTGATCTCAGCAAGGTTTTTCCGCATTATTATGTTTTCAGCTTCAACCTCGGCTGCAAGATTAGGACAACAAATTAATATGGATCCTAGGAAGTTCGAATAAACGAATACGGAAGAGGAAGAATGGAAAATTACCCCTCTTCTAGTACTCCACCAGGATTTTACCATAACGTTCTCGGAGTCCAGCAGGCGCTGGAACTCAGCGGATCGGCGGTTAGTGGTAATCTGAAATAAGCAAGGCAATGGCAAAGTTCAAAGGCAGAGTAAAACCAATTCGAAGTCTACAAGATCCGGGCCAAGTTGAACTTAACCTGGCTCTAGGTGTGTGGATATTCGAAGTCTACAAGATCTGGGCCAAGTGGAAATTAACCCGGCTCTAGGTGTGTGGATATTTGAAGTCTACAAGATCCAGGCCAAGTGGAACTTAACCCGGCTCTAGGTGTGTGGATATTCGAAGTCTACAAGATCCGGGCCAAGTGGAACTTAACCCGACTCTAGGTGTATGGATATTCAAAGTCTACAAGATCCGGGCCAAGTGGAACTTAACCCGAATCTAGGTGTGTGGATATTCGAAGTCTACAAGATCCGGGCCAAGTGGAACTAGACCCGGCTCTAGGTGTCTGGATATTCGAATTCTACAAGATCCGGGCCAAGTGGAACTTAACCCGGCTCTAGGTGTGTGGATATTCGAAGTCTACAAGATCCGGGCCAAGTGGAACTTAACCCGGCTCTAGGTGTGTGGATATTCGAAGTCTACAAGATCCAGGCCCGGTGGAACTTAACCGAAATCTAGGTGTGTGGATATTCGATGTCTAAAAGATCCGGTCCAAGTGGAACTAGACCCAGATCTAGGTGTGTGGATATTCGAAGTGTATAAGATCCAGGCCAAGGGAACTAGACCCGGCTCTAACTATGTCAAAATTTGACGTCGTTACGAACAAAATCTAGATTCTATAAGGAGCATCTGACCAAATAACAAGTTATTCCCTCGGAGGCTCGGGGACTAGGGGTTATATCGACAAGTGCCCAGTTATGCAAAACATCAACAGCAGAGGAAAAGAGTTACCTCCATCATCCGGCCAGCAAAGGAAATAGCCTTGGTAGCGGAGTTCATCTAGGCGCTAAACTCGGCTGGGCCGAACTTCTCCGGCAGATCATCTTGAAGGTCGATTAATTCTGCATTGTTCGAGTTCTTCACATACTCAAGGAGAAGTGGACTGTAACTTTCAGCACTTGGAGAATAGTTCGCCACAAGGCCCTTCTTGTGGGCCTCTCGCCTGGCGGACTAAGCTGCAGCGGGGCTGGTATGCAGAACCAGCTCCTTGCTGCCCTCTGACCCGGAGGCGGTAGACCTGGATGGAGTTCCTTTGACTGACCCGGAAACCTTCTTAATCTTGCCGGATGAAGGTTGAGGAGCTGTCTAGAAGATATCTGCGACTGAAGGAGTAGACCCGGAGGGAGCCAATGGGGCTTTCCTCTTGGGAGGCATGGTGGAGGCTTTTGCTGCTGCTGTTGGTGCTGCTGGTGTTGGTGCTGTCAGTGCTGCTGGTGCTGGTGCTGCTAGAGCTGGTGCTGCTGGTACTGGTGCTGGTGCTGATGTTGTGGATGCTGGAAACAATAGGACAAAATAACTTGTTGGGGGCGGTGCCGATGAAACTGGCACCTCAAGACTTGGCACTAAGGCCTAAAAACTGGGGAGATCCGGCATCACCGTATCTAGAGTTGCCCCACTACCCCCCGCGCCGACATTGCCCTCCTCTTGGCGTGGTGGGATCTGGTCAGGCACAACCACAGAGCCCTCTGGAATAGGGCCGAGCGGGCGAGAATAGTCGTTGTGGGGGGGGGGGAGAAGGGCTATTCCAGAGTGGGGAGGCTATGCCGGAGCCTCTTTGAGGGATATCCCTAGGAGCTCTAAGAAGAAGAAAAAGCACCAAGTCAAAAAGAGAGAACCAATAAGAAACGAGGGCAAGCAAAGGAAAAATCCCCAAGTATCAATGCAAAAGGACTTACTCATCCGCGGTTGGAGGAGCCCGAGGTTTAGGCGCCCTCTGGACCGTGCTCTTGGCGGCCGGCTTAGACGAGGCTTTCGCCCTAGATTTCTTCTGCCTCTTCTTGGCCGGCGGCACCTCCAAAGCTGCGGCCGAGGTAGCCGCGTGCTTCTGAGAGGAAGCAGGGGCCGGACCACCAGTGGCAAGGGGAGGAACCTTGTGGACCTGACCATCCGGGTTAGCTGAACATTCGGACATAATCAGATGTGCGTAAAAGATGGGAACCAGATCAAATATCTCCATGACCTCAATGTCCGAGTCATCGTCATCTAGCCAATCCCTTAGAGAAGAGGCCTTACCAGCGCTACGTTTGACGATGTCCGGGGTAGGCAGGAAGGCCTCCGAATTAGGCTCCTCCTCGTCCTCCTCGGTGCGGTCCGGCAACTACTTGCTCGCCAGCACCTCGCCATCCTGCAGTGGCTGCTGGAGGAATCGCTGAGGACAAGGCAACAATTGACCAGTTACAGAAGTGAACCGACATACAGAGAAAATTCAGAGAACAGGAAAAAGAAAATTCACCTTTGGAGGAGGGTTGTCCTGGGTGAAGGGCTCAAGTCCCCACTCCCAATCCTCGGAGAACTCCTTCTCCACATTGAATATGGACTTAACCCGGCGGTAAACTGCCGAATTATCCATCTCAATGGAAGAAGTACGGTGGGGGTCGACAGGGCCGCTCAAGTAGCAGATCTTGTGGGCTCGCTTCTAAAGGGGGGAGACTCGGCTGCGGAGAAAAGTAATCATAATGTCCTCCCCCCAGAGATGCTCCTTGAGCAGCTCCTTAATCCGTCCCTCCACTTGATTCGCTAGGGCCGTGGGTCACTTCGGAATGCTCTCCCAACGTGAGGTATGAGGAGGGCCAAGCTTGAAGGGGAGGAGTCGGATCAAGTCCTCGCTTGAGGTGTTCCGGACATCGGGCCCAGCCCTTGCAGGACTCGAGTCTGGTGACCCGGGGGAATATGGAGTTCTTTCGGGGAGAAATGGAGGCAGCGCCACACTGGGTCAAGTGTTTGTCCTCCAGGGCAAGCTCCTTGTCCGGAACTACGTTCCTACGGAGACCAAAAAACTTGATCCAAAGTTCCTTGGTTGGCCAGAGGCCGATGTACCCCTCAATGCCAGAAGCAAAGGAGGATAAAGAGGTGATAGTGTTGGCGGGAGATGATGCTGTTGCAGCTTGTAGGTGGAAATGAAATCGAAAAAAAAATCAAAAGTGGGGAGGCCGAAGCCGCGTTGAAAATGCGAAAGGAAAACAACGTATTCCTCAGAATTGGGGGAAGGAGAGATTTCACCGGAGGCGAGGCGGCAGGCGACGCCAGCCGGGATGCGGCGCGTGGCACGGAGCCAGTCCATGTCCTCCTCGCGGACGATGTAGCCGTCCCAGCAGCCGTGCTCACGGCCCTCTGCTCCTTCCTGCTGCGCCACCACCACTGCCTCCTCTTCTGTCATGGTGGATTCTAGATCTTCAAGAGAGAAATCGGTGTACAAATAACCGGAAGAGGGGAAATGGGAAGCGCAAGGCCCTGTGGTGGAAATCTTGAGTCGGAACGGCGGCGCTGGCGCGGGATGCTGCCTGAGCACGGTCGCAGCGGTGCAAGGAGCAACAAGAAACTAGCGGCGGCAGCAATGTTACAGTGAGAGAGAAAGAGGCTGGGCGGCGCAGAAGAAAATGGAGGAACTTCCCCTAAGGATGCCCCAGGCCCTCTACTTAACCGCACAGCACGCGCGCCATGGGATCTTTTGTGGCGGCCACGCCGCGCACAACGGGTGTGTACGCGGCCAAAACAGCCAATCAGAGCAAGGCCACAGAAAGGGCCACAGGAGCAAACGATCCCATGATGTGATGCAATGTTACGGTTAACGAGGGGCTGCAGTGAAGGGACATTTATAGCAGTTATTCCTGACGTTGCGACAGTAACCAACGCATTAAATGCGTGTGACCTTAATATGAGGCAAAATGATGATTACCCTCCACGTAGGATGTGGAAAAGCGTACAAGGGAAGGAAAGGTAACTCGAATAAGCAAGCAAGAGACTTGGCGAGCAAAGAATAACTCGGAATGAGCCAAGGGATCGCAAGATGAGAAACTCCGGGTTATGAGGTAACTCGGCCGAAGAGGCAAAGATCCGGATATGGGAACCTGCTATGGCCTTAACAACTAAAAGTTGCTAAGACCGCACCAGCTCCAGGGACTAATTTTGGGGGGATACCCCCGGGTAGGGTAACGCCAGGGTATAAGGGCCGAGTTAGCCGAGGTACGGCGCAGTCAAAGCAAGTACTGACCGGGTCACCTCAAGACAGGCCGAACCACAGTGTGACCTGGCCCATGGAGCATCTCTTTAACTATGGTCTGCCGGCATAAATTATATGCCGGCCATGTTTATCTATCTGTTTTGCAGGTAACTTGATAAGACGGATTAGCTATATGATGGCCAGACTATCTTGTGGCTTCCAAGAGAAGGAATCCCCCACTGGTCAAAAGGTGGCTTTATTAGCTGTAGCATGAGCGAAGCAAAGTAAAGAAGAGGACCAGCGGGTTAGGGGCGACCAAGGTGACGCGGGCAAAGCCGGATGATGTAGCCCGTTGATACATTGCAAATGTATCTATAATTTTTGATGTTCCATGCTTAGTTTTATCCACTTTATTGTGTTTTGTCCACACTTTGGAGTACTTTTCATATGATTTCTTGGACTAACCTATTAACCAGAGCCACAGTGCCAGCTGCCTGTTTTCTGCTGTTTTTGGTTCCAGGAAAGTCAGAAAATGAATATTCTCGGAATTGGACGGGACAAAAGCCAAAGTGCCCATTTTCCGAAAGTCATCAGATGCCAGAGTACGAGACGAAGAGGGGCCAGGGGCCACCACACCACCCTGCCACGCGGCCCAGCCTGGCCCCCGCCAGGGGGTGGTGTGGCTGCTCCCGGCACCCCCTCAGCCTCCCCTTCCGACTATAAGATGCCCTCGGGACATAAACCCTAAGCAAAAATCCACGAAAGAGTCTGTAGCCACTGTCATCTCCATCCCTAGATCGGGAGGGATCTGAAGCTCTTCCCGGCACCCTGCCGAAGAGGGGAATTCACCCTGGAGGCCTTCTTCATCACCATGCAAGCCTCCGGTGTGATGCGTGAGTAGTTCATCCTTGGACTACGGATCCTTGTAGTAGCTAGATGGCTGGTTCTCCTCGTTTGTGCTTTCATGTCTAGATCTTGTGAGCTCCGTTCATGATCAAGATCATCTATTTGTAATTCTGCATGTTGTGTTTGCGGGGATCCGATGGATATTGAGATGCTATTTTAGATTGATTATTGATTCTATCATGTCTTTGTTATTTGTGATCTTGCATGATTTCCGTGGTTAGTAGCTATCTTGGCCAAGTAGATGCTAGCAACTCCAAGAGTTAGTATTTATGCTTGATAGTGGGTTCATGCCTCTAGTAATCTGGGGAAGTGACAGAAATCTCTATGGTACTAGATGTGCTGTTGCTACTAGGGAGAAAACAACAATCCTTTGTTCATAGAACAATCGTATTTTTTACTTTACACGTAGTTCGTAAAGCAATAATCTGTTGCTTGCAACTTAATACTAGAGGGGGTTCGGATGATAACCTGAAGGTGGATTATTAGTCATAGATGCAGTTGGATGGCGGTCTATGTATAATGTTGTAATGCCCAATCAAGTCTCAAAGGAGTCAAGATGATTAGTATATGCATGTATTGCTTTCTCGATGTTTTTCAATTGCCCCGCTGTAATTTGTTCACCCAGCATGTTACCTATCTTAAGGAGAGCCACATCTAGTGAACTATGGATCTCGGTCCTTGTCTTTTACATACAATCTACAATCTTTTACTACTTTGTGTTTACTTTCTGCAAACTATTACTTCTTTCCATTCGATACGTTTAATCCTTTCTTTTCAGCAAAACACGGTGAGATTGACAACGTCATCGCAAGTTGGGGACAAAGTTTTGTGGTTGTGTGGTGCAGGTCTCCACGTTGCTACTAGCACCGGTAGTGCGCCCTGCCAAAGCTCAGCTAGTAACACCTTTGGGGTGTTTCCTTGCTTCAACTGGTTCGATTAAACCTTGGTTTCATAACTGAGGGAAACTTGATGCTGTGCTCATCATACCTTCCTCTTGGGGTTCCCAACGAGCTCTACATCAACCATGCACCAGCACTTTTCTGGGCGCCGTGCATTGAGCCATCAAGCATTTTTCCGCACTGCTGTCGGGAGTCAAGGACATCTTCACAAGGGGAGTCCCTCATAACCAATCTCTTTACTTTGTTATTTTTGTTTTCCTTAGTTTCTTTTTGCTTTGCTTGCTTGTTTCTTTATCAAAAACACAAAAAAATTAGTTTTACTAGCTTGCTTTCTTATTCAAAAACACAAAAAATTAAGTCTCCTTTAGTTGTCACCTCTTCCTTAGCTCACCATGTTGATCCCTAAATTCACCTTGAAAGACCTTTCAATTGGTAGTGCTTCTATAATTGGGAAAGATAATATTGAAGAATTCTTTAATCATGTTAGTAAGCATGAAGATACTAAGGATAGATCCCTTGCAGAACTTGCTCCAAACTATAAGATTGCTGCAGCTTCTTTAATTCACATGTTAGAAGCTAGGTTTGTTAACCTCAACCCCTTAATGCAAATAATGTTTCTTAAGCTTAAAGAAATTGAGGATCCTGAAAAGAAAGATTTTATTCTAAAAACTTTGTTTAAGGAGTTCTATGATGTTGCCAAGGAAGCTAGGAAAGTCTTTGAACGTTTCAATATGCTAGGATCATGTGTAGATGTTGTTGGTGCATGATAAAAGATGAACAAAACCGAACCTAATGGGGAGGAACCTAAGATACCAATACCCTTTAAGCTAGTAGCAATACATGATGCCATAGAAAAGAATCTTGATTGGATTGTTCCTGCAAATCCTTTTGATGAGAATAGTGAACCTAAGAGCATTGAGAGAGGATATTCTAGAACTTATTTGGATGATATACCTTTCCTTGTTGAAAATATTTTTGGTATTGATCTTAATGCTTCTTCATTTGAGAACACTTGATTCTTTCTTTGCTTCTTATGCCTAACTTAAAGGCGTTAAAGAAAAGTACTTATTGGGAGATAACCCAAAAGTTTTAGATGAGTCTTGGAAGTTATTACTTCAGTAATAACCTCTCCTTATCCTTTTTATTTGCTTTTTGTGCCAAGAGTAACCTCTAATGAGAGAGAAGTAATGATTGGGAAAGTTGTTGTCCCGAAACAGATTTCTGTGTTTCACCATAAAAATTCGTGTAAAATCTCTGGACGTCTTTTTGAGGCGTGAATTTTTGTGCTTCTGCCCCAGGTTGTTATCTAACTTCAGTTAGTTCAACACTTTTTGATTTTAGCAACAGAAGGTCTTCAAAAAAATTCGTCTTTACCTGCTAGTCTGTTTTGACAGATTTCTGCCATTTTCTGCATTTGCTTCTTGTTGGTTCCTTTTTGAGTTCTTTTGGGGAATTGAGCTTTTTGAGGGAAGTGCTACAGTATCTAGTGTTCTAATGAAAAGTTTATTTGGTGTTATAACTGAACCTTAAGACTTATTTATCTTGAGTGCACTAATGTTGCTAATAAAGATTGTGTGAAGTTTTGTATGAAGGAAAATTTTTAGGTCTATGGAAGGAATGAGTAATGAGATGAAGGATGGATTAAAGCTCAAGCTTGGGGATGCCACACGTGTCACCCCAAGAAATATCCAAGAAGTACAAGCGTCAAAGCTTGGGGATGCCCAAGGCATCCCCTTCTTCATCAATAAAAATCCTAGGTTCCTTCCAAACGCTTCATTTTTATTGTTTCATGCACAATTGTGTTTTTCTTGGAGCGTCTTCTTTTTCGTTTTTGGTTTTGGTTTTTCGTTTGCTTTTGTTTGCTTAGTTTTCTGAATAATTTGGTTGGACCCCCTCTTTCATACATTGGTTTTCAAATAGTTTGGTTTGGTTTGGAAAAGAGTAGGAAAGTTCATGCTTATGTGGTAAAAGAGCTTGTTTTTGACTGTGGCCTATGCTTTGTCATGCCATGCTTGATATTGTTTTGGCTTTATGCTTAGTATTCTTTGCTGTAGCATTACTTGTTATAAACAATTGAGATTGCTTAATGTGCCGTGGATGAATCATGCGTTGTTTTAGCATATTAAAGCATAGTATAGTGGTATTCTCCTTTGATGCTTTATTTGGGTTGACTTGGCACATGCTCACACCATGTTATGACTATCTCAAGTCACCATAGCCTTTATGATCCTTTAGTTTTCAACTTGTAGTATCACTTTATGCTTTAATCAATGATGTTTTGTCGCTCTGCATGATTATGGCCATTATTGCTCTCTTAGTTTGTCGCTCCTAGTCTTTTGCTAGCATCCACAACCAAGTATGAATTCCACTCATGCATCCAACTCCCTAAACCAAGTTATTCCAAAGAGTCCACCATACCTAACTATTAGCTTATGCTATTCCAATTATATTCATGCTTTTGTTTACCTTCCAAATTAAACTTGTTATGAGAAAACTAGTGATTAAAGCTCTCACGAACTTGATGGCACACTTTACTTTTTTGCATCTAATAAACTTGAACCATTGGGTACTTCTTTGTTGCGTATATGCTTGCGCTTTATACATTGAAATTAGCAGAACGGTGTTTCATGGGGAACGCTTTCAACATTGCACTTGTACTTTGTACCCCGTTGATATCATGTTCTTTTGCTTACGGATCCCGGTGGTGTGAAATAAAAGTGGAACTTGTAAGATCATGGAGTTTGTATGTGTGTTAGAGAAACGCTTGGGCCGCTAGCCTAAGCCATGCCTAATCATGGTGGAAACTTGCAGCATCACCATAATGAGCACTCTATGAAGCATACTCAATAAAAACCTATGCAAATAGCAAATAAAAAGATCGCTGAGCTGCTCATTGTCTGCTTGCCTTGTCATTTTGATTATGGGAAAGCTCCCGTATCATGTGCAAGGGGTACCCCGTTGGCGGTTCTTTATGATACACATGTACTTACAATGACAAGAGCTTACTCGTGACTGAAGTTGAGTAGCACGAGGATCGGTCTTTGTAAGTAAGGGGCATGAGATTTTGGTTTATAACTTGTCAAGCATATCCTCTTAGTTGTGTCGCTTTAACCTTAATCACCTTAAAGATGCTTATGATAGGGGCAATGAGAGCTGAAAGCTATAAGTACCATAATTTTTGGAAGCTCTTTATGAGACTTTAATCCCTACTTCCTTTTACAAAGGCCTTTCTTCCACCATTATATTGAGTCTCCACCTTCTACCTTTATGCACTTACTTTGAGAGCATAATGGCCATTCTTTGTTCTATGTGCATTATCCCAAGACTAGTTGATTGATGCATAACTTGTTATTGCTTGTTTTAAACTTTTGTATCTAGTCACTCTTCTGAACTTTGAAAGTGTCCTATGCATTTATATTTGCTACTCTATGAGGGACAAGCTGAATACTATTATGCTATGTTTTCTTTATGTGAAACAAACAAACGTCTTGCAAAGCATTATTATTCATGAATCTTCTATGTGTACCTTTTCATGTTGCGTCATAGTTTCTTTGTCTTATTGCTAGAACCTTATCTTTGATGTTATGATTGAAGTACTATGATCCCAACTTTGAATGTTTTGCAAATACTTTGATCAAGTCTTTGATGGTGCATGTCACCTCAAAAATTATTCTTTCTTTTTATCACTTACCTACTCGAGGACGAGCAGGAGTTAAGCTTGGGGATGTTGATACATTGCAAATGTATCTATAATTTTTGATGTTCCATGCTTAGTTTTATCCACTTTCTTGTGTTTTGTCCACACTTTGGAGTACTTTTCATATGATTTCTTGGACTAATCTATTAACAAGAGCCACAGTGCCAGCTGCCTGTTTCTGCTATTTTTGGTTCCAGGAAAGTCAGAAAATGAATATTCTCGGAATTGGACGGGACAAAAGCCAAAGTGCCTATTTTTCCGGAAGTCATCAGATGCCAGAGTACGAGACGGAGAGGGGCCAGGGGCCACCACACCACCTGGCCGCATCGCCCAGCCTGGCCCACGCCAGGGGGTGGTGTGGCCACTCCCGGAACCCCCTCAGCCTCCCCTTCCGATTATAAGATGCCCTCGAGACATAAACCCTAAGTGCCCGATCAAAAATCCACGAAAGAGTCTGTAGCCGCCGTCAACTCCATCCCTAGATCGGGAGGATCAGAGCTCTTCCGACCGCACTGGAGGGGAATTCACCCTGGAGGCCTTCTTCATCACCATGCAAGCCTCCGGTGTGATGCGTGAGTAGTTCATCCTTGGACTACGGATCCATGTAGTAGCTAGATAGCTGGTTCTCCTCCTTTGTGCTTTCATGCCTAGATCTTGTGAGCTCCGTTCATGATCAAGATCATCTATTTGTAATTCTACATGTTGTGTTTGCCCCGATCCGATGGATATTGAGATGCTATTTCAGATTGATTACTGATTCTATCCTGTCTTTGTTATTTGTGATCTTGCATGCTTTCCGTTGTTAGTAGCTATCTTGGCCAAGTAGATGCTAGCAACTCCAAGAGTTAGTATTTATGCTCGATAGTGGGTTCATGCCTCTGGTAATCCGGGGAAGTGACAGAAATCTCTAAGGTACTAGATGTGCTATTGCTACTAGGGAGAAAACAACAATCCTTTGTTCATAGAACAATCGTATTGTTTACTTTACACATAGTTCGTAAAGCAATAATCTGTTGCTTGCAACTTAATACGGGAGGTGGTTCGGATGATAACCTAAAGGTGGATTATTAGTCATAGATGTAGTTGGATGGCAGTCTATGTATAATGTTGTAATTCCCAATCAAGTCTCAAAGGAGTCAAGATGATTAGTATATGCATGTATTGCTTTCTCGATGTTTGTCAATTGCCCCACTGTAATTTGTTCACCCAGCATGTTCTCTATCTAAAGGAGAGCTACCTCTAGTGAACTATGGATCCCGGTCCTTGTCTTTTACATACAATCTACAATCTTTTACTGCTTTGTGTTTACTTTCTGCAAACTATTACTTCTTTCCATTCGATATGTTTAATCCTTTGTTTTCAGGAAAACATGGTGAGATTGACAACCTCATCGCAAGTTGGGGACAAAGTTCTGTGGTTGTGTTGTGTAGCTACTAGCACCGGTAGTGCGCCCTGCCAAAGCTCAGCTAGTAACACCTTTGGGGTGTCTCCTTGCTCCTACTGGTTCGATTAAACCTTGGTTTCATAACTGAGGGAAACTTGCTGCTGTGCTCATCATACCTTCCTCTTGGGGTTCCCAACGAGCTCTACATCAACCATGCACCAGCACTTTTCTGGGCGACGTGCATTGAGCCATCACCCGTGTCTAGTGACGCCAAAAGACAAGGATTACGCTGTGGATTACGTCCAAAGCCCGGATGAGCTGTTAAAGAGAATAAAGAAGCATTTGCTTTAGGCGAGGAGCATATTCTTAGAATATGTTGTCACGTGTGCCCTAGAATTGTAACCCGGGCTCCCCTATATAAGGAGCACTGTGGCCTCCATAGAAAGTTCCTTGGGTGCACGGCCAGCGCTCCTGTTAG
Organism: Avena insularis; assembly: GCA_023614405.1. Classification (NCBI taxonomy): domain Eukaryota; kingdom Viridiplantae; phylum Streptophyta; class Magnoliopsida; order Poales; family Poaceae; genus Avena; species Avena insularis. Next base: position 302,126,509 of record CM042692.1, on the reverse strand, counting down.
GAGTAGCCCCCGAGTGCTTGGTCGAGTTGAAGACTTGAATAAGGACTAGAGTAGTCAAAATGTGCTCCTACTGGAGTTAATGACTTTAGTGCTGACAATGAGATGACCTCAGTTGCCCGCATGAGCAGTTTTGATGGGACGTGGCGAGTAGTGGGTCCCATTTTCTGACTTGGACTTGACCAGGCCTGTGTAATCTTTGTTTTAACTGTGTCTCCTTGATTCTCGCGTGTAATGGGGGGAGTGGAGCGACGGTTCGTGGTTTTACTCTGCCACACGTCGACACTGATTTATGCCACGCGTCTGGGTGATTTTCTCCTAGCCGTTGGATGGCATCTTCTATGAGGTTAAGTAGAGATTCTCTGTGCGGTAATTATCCACATCTCATCTTCCTCCTCGTGCACAGCCTCCATTGCTGCTTCTTGTTGCTCCATTGCTCTCACCCTCTTTGCAGCGCTGGACCAGCTTCGCACTTTCCCGAGCTACTTCCTGTGCTCTCACCGCCAGTGCCAGATGGGCAAGAAGAAGGGAACCTCCGCTGCTGTATCTGCGGTTTCCGTTGTTGCGGCCAAGAAGAAAGGCGTCGCCACCACGGGCACCAGTGCTGCCGCCACGGCTGGGAAAAAGAAGGGCCCAGGAACCCATGTCACCAATGGGTCGTGGCATCCATCTACCATCAAGCCCTTAGAGATCTTCACCCAATGCCAAGACGGGGCACATTCCTCCGCAGAAGATGACTGCCGCATCCCCGATGATGAGGTAATCCCCAGTCCTCCTACGGGGTTTCGAGTGATGTTCCTCGCGTTCATTATTCGCGGTCTTTCTCTCCCCTTCACCCGTTTGTGAGGGGTTTACTTTATTTCTACGGGCTCCAGCTGCATCAGCTGACCCCAAACTCTATCCTCCACATCACCTGCTTCATCACCCTTTGCGAGTGCTGGCTCGCAATCGAGCCACACTTTGGTGTCTTTAAAAACTCTTCAAGCTCAAACGTCAGTCGGGCTCTGGATCCGTAGTCTATGATATAGGAGGCTGTGGTATCCACGTCGACTCCAATGTCACCTATTTTTCCATCAACCTTACTGCATTTGTCCAAGGGTGGAGGGAGAAGTGGTTCTACATTCGCAACCATAAGGTTGATGGAGAGCACTACTGACTCACGCCCTTTGATCCAGTGGTGGCCTGCAAGAGGAGGAGGTCGTGGAAGAACATTGTGATGCCCGGTGAAGTCGAGGAAACAGAGACTCTGTATTAGCATGTATGTGACCTTGAGTGTTGGGTAAGCAAGGAGATATGCGGTGCTGATCTCATTCGCACTTGGCTGCGCCGTCGAGTGCAGTCGCTGCAGGCCAGGGCGCACCCCATGTGCTGCTGGACTAGCGCTGGTGATGTAACTAGCGTCTCCGTAGAGGGCATTTCTTCTGGCGAAGTAGACAAGTGGTTTCAACTGTTGACCAAGTACACCACCAAGGAGGATCTCCCAGGTGACTCAGTCGTGCCTCCCTTCTGTGCAAGCCATCCTCCGCCTGAGATGGACTTCTTTGTTAAAAAAAATTCGATTGCTTGTTGGTTGTCTTTTATACTGATGCTTGGTTCTGGTTTCAGGACTAGAAAGTAGCCACCAACTTGCCTCCTCAGCTCAAGGGAATCATTCCGCGCGAAGTAGAGGAGGAGGAGGACGAGTCGGGCTCCACCGTCCCTATTGGGGAGGAGCAGGAAGCCCCCGAGTGCAGCGGGCACGGGACTCGCAAGCGCTCCCAAAGCAAGGACTCCGATGCCTCTTCACCGACGATGCTGGAGGGTCCTCCCATTGTATCAGAGGAGCCAATCCCTACCGTGCCTGTGCGGGCCATGGCTCCTCCTTCATGAAAGAAGTTGAGGTTGCCGAAGGAGTCGTCTAAAGACTCCTTCGACCTCGAAAATTTTGACGAGTATGTGCTTATATTCTTGTGAGTTCGTCTTGTCCTCCCAAAATCTTTCCCTTCTGAAGTAGTGTTGGATATTTGGTAGTCAAACAGCGTCGTTGTAACATCCAAAAACTTTAATCAAGGTTATCAAGATCCAAATCACCCAATTTAGGGTTAACAAAAACTTTTTATCATTAAAATAATTAAGAATGCATATGTGTGTTGCATTAAAATAGAATTGTTTGGAATTGCCATGTTTGATTGTTCTAATGGTTGTAAAATGATTCAAATATGAATTCCACATCATCTAGATCATTCCAAAACCAAATCCAAAGAAAAATAAATCAAATGGAATTAATAAAGGCAAATGGTCACTTTTGCCATTTTTATCCACTAGGTCACTTTAGGTGTTCCTAGAAGTCAAATTGAAACAGAAACAATTCTAACTCTTGCACCCCTTGCTAGAACAAGTAATGATCTACCAAGTCCCACTTTGAAATCTTACAAAAACATTTGAACTCTAATTTTAAATGGCATTTGAAAATGGAATCCATTTCATATGCATAGATCCCACTTTTTCAAAAACCACTCAAATGAGTTCACCTTGACAATCCCTAGCAACCACAGATGCTCAAGCATATGACTAACACATCCACCAAAAACCATTTCAAAATTAAAAAAAAATCTTCATGCGGCCATTGTATCGAACACCTTGTGATCATAGAAAAACCTGCCTAACTAACACTGTTTTGATCAATGCATTGTCGAGCCATTTAGTTAAAACTTTGTCGCCTGGTCACCCCAGCACCAACCACAGCCCCTAATCCTAGCCCCTTCACTGTGCACGCTAGTACCGCGCCACCCCAAAGCCATGCCCGCCGGTCGAGCACGGCCAGCTCGCAGGAGACAGCCTAGCCCCTCTCCGCCGTGCCTGGGAGATAGGCGTGATAGCTCCGCCGCCCACGATCCCTTCCCCGAGCAACGCCAGCTACTGGACCACCGTAGACAGCCCGTGCACCGAGCCTCTACGCCATGCACGGAGCACACCAGAGCGTCGTCGCTGACAGGCCAGCACACGCCGCGCCTTGACCCCAGCTTGCACGCGACGCTCCGCCATAACCCCAGCATGCTCTAGGACATGCCCTTTTCCCGTCGCACGACCAGCAGCCACCGCACGCAGCGTCGACCACCGCTTCTTCCGCTCAGAGCGCCAGCCTTTCCCGACCGCATACCACCGCCCCTAGCCATGCCATTACACCATAGCTGACCGCTAGGAGGCAAGCCACCATCCGCCTACCTCGCCCATGCCATTAGCCCCCTATACTGTCGTCTCCAACGAGCCGCGCCCATGCCGCTCTGCCCCTTTGTTGACCCTATATAAGGAGCCCTCCCCAGCACCAATTCTCCACACTCCATCACTCCCCACATCCCACTGAGTCCCTCACACCTCTCGCCGGAGCCGCTCGAGTAGCCGTTCGCCGGAATTTCCATCGGAGTCATCACAACAGAGGAGAAAGGGGTCCATCGATTGCGACCACCCAGGAGCCACCGCGACCTCGCCTGAGTCCGCCGTTGTCCACTCATTCGATCGCCCCCATCGCCAATTTAGCTGGAGCCCTGGTAATCCCCCAATAGACCCCCACCAAGCCGCTAGGGTTCAGTCTCGCCGGCGACTAGTCCGTCGTCGACAATGAACCAGAGCTATTGATCTAGGTTCTAATCGCACGGTCCACGTCGCCCCGTACCGCTTCGCGTTTAGTTGTGCCGCTGACATGCGGGACCCTCTTGTCAGTTGCCAGCTGCGCCGCGAGTGTCACTGGGACGGCCTGTTAGTGTTCCATGCTGGCCCTAGAATTCAAATAAAGATTTTCTAATTTAGACTTAATCTAGTTTCTGTCCACTTGTTTAAATATCAATTCAGAAATATTTACTTAACCAAATGACATGGTTCAAATTTTGTTAGAAAGATAACTAAAATCTCTATCCAAGCCCACTGGATTTAAATCAGTTAGAGTTATAGATGAATTAGAAAAAAAATAACAAGACAGAGACTTTTCTACATTCAAACATTTTTCAAAAATCAATCATAATAGCTTTTGAGTTGATTCCAACTCTCAAAAATCACATTTGACTATACCTATCTGAATATGTAATAATAATTACGTTTGCATGCAGTGACTTTGGACTAGTACCAAAATTATGCTATATAGGCATTTCTAGTCACTTTAAATCATTTAAATATTAATCTTAGACTTTATAAAATGTGATCCAACATTTAAATCACATTCCCATGTATTAGAATATGTGGTGATGAAATGTGCCCACATGATCCCATATTTTAATTGGAGAATATTAAATCTTAATTATTTTTAATGAGTAGAAATTACTTTTCTCAAATAAAATAAATGAAACTAGTTCATTAAATCTTGTGATGAATGTGATGATACTAGATCATCAATTGTGTGCCTTAGTGTGCTAAAAGACTAGTTAAGTATTGTTTGGTGATTGTGCATCCCATATGTATTTATAGATGATAGTACCGACCAAGTCTACGAGGAGGAGGAGTTCTACCCCGAAGAAGACGAGGAGAATTTCAACCACTACACCAACCAAGGCAAGCTATTATTGGCAAGCTAATACTTGCAAGCCATCACTAGATGCAAGTTAACCTAAGCAAGATGCATTAGGCATGTTTTGGTTCTAACTCTTGAATTATACACATCCCAAGTTTTACTTGCAAGCTTTACTTTCTTTTACTTTACCAAAGTCCTTTACTTTATTTATAGATAGCATAAAGAGTATAAAACTTGGCCTATCTAGTTTGACTTAGATGTCATTATATGGAATGAGATTGAGATTAGCATCCCACATTAGTGAACACTCTTAACTTAGTGTTTAGAGCTAAACCAAAAACTTGATCACTTTAGATGGGAATACTTGGTGAAAATGATTATGAAAACCTTGGAATGATGAGTCATTCTATTGAGATGTTTTGACATGTGTGGAGAAACACAAATGGTTTATGATGATGAAAATGTTGAGGCATGAGCCTTATCCCTTTTATAAAAACTGATGGTTGGGTTCGGATGCGATACCATTCCAATTCTACCATACAACAACAATACCTGAATTTGGTAAGGCTTAGCCGGAAGTTTATATGCATTAGTATTGGTTCCCTCGTAGGAAAGTTTATGTTTGATTATCTGCATACTAAGTATGATGATTCAGGGTTATCCCTGATGGATGTATTGAATTTTGTGGTGAAAGTGTACCACCTCTGAAGAGTGTCAAACTATTCGAATAGCCGCATCCGTGGTTATGGACAGTTGGAGTGGCCATACTGTTCCGTTGTCAGATGTTTTCAAAATGACTTATGAAATGAATTGTGACATGACTTGACCACAACAGAGTTGTGACTATGACAACTAAGTTCCCACTTAGGTGATTTAGAAATTTATTTTATCTTTCTTTGTTTCTGAACTCAGCTTAGGTTTCAAACTTAACTTTACAACTAAACTTAGAACTTAACTTTCCTCCTAGAACTACCTTCTTGTTAGTGATAGTTTGCGAGTACTTAAAGAGTACTCATGGATTTGTACCTGGCTATTCCCGTGGCCAGACTATGAGGAGGACTATCCGGAAGAAGGACAGCAGGAGGGCTACGACAACTAGGATCATCTCCTATCGTCAGCATTGCCTATGACCCTGAAGATGGAGCCCACCGCTACGCTATTTATTCTGCTACTTGTTTGTACTAAGACTGGATCATGAGATCCTTTATTTGTGTACGACCTTATTATTGTTTGTAATGGATGATGTACTGTGATATCCAATCTATTATGTCTCGCAAAAATGGTAATCCTGGGATTGCGATGTATGGCATGACAGGCATCTGGGATTAAAAATCCGGGTGTTGACAAGTTGGTATCAGAGCCATCCTGACCATAGGAGACCCTAGCTAGAATGGACGTCCGAACAAAAACTTAGTTTCAAAACCCAAGTGAGTATTTGTGAAAATCTATTTCCCCTCTTACCCTTGAGATTCTTTCAAAAAGATACATGTTCCTCAAATTTCATACATTACTCCATAAAATTTGGCACACTTGATCACCTCACTAATTTTCTCATCCTAAATTCTTATAGATGGAAGTTCAGTACTGCAAGTTCTACCAGTTAGGCAACAGAGGCCAACTGATCTTTGAGAGGGATCTTGATGCACTGTCTGAGTACCTTGAGCGTCCGCATCTGGAATTCTTCGGAGCTCAACTCAATGACCACCTAGGAGGAGAATTACAATGGCTGATAGTTGCTGATCTTTGAGGCAAGATGGAGGCACCACTTTTCGAGAAGATTCAATTCACTGTGAGATAGAACAACTGGCTAGATGGATTAGCCAAGGCAATGCATGAAGCTCTCGCTCGTCTTTGCGCATAGCATGTCAACATGATCCAGGGAACTCGCTTTTCTCACTATGAAAGGCGTGATTCTATGGGAATGCCTCTAGAGATGCCAAGTCACCTGGAATTGAAGCGCCAAGTGGAGAACCTTGACTTCCTACTCTATGACAAACAGAAGGAATTGGACAATGCTCGAGAGTACACCAACCATAACCTTGCCATTGCCGCCTAGAAGGCCTAGAGTTTTTCACTGCTCATCAAGGATCGTCAATCACTTCGTCGTCAACGCGCAAAGAATGATCACACCATTGACCGTGTTCGCAAGAAGGTGGCCGACCTCGAGAAGACCATCAAGGAGCAAGAAGCTCAGCTTGCAGCAAAAGAAGAAGAGGAAGAAGGTGAAGACATCTAGGGGGATATTCACTCGTACCTCAGCAATGATGATGACTATCTGGAGGATGATGCCATGGACTTCTACACCGACGATGATGACTCCGACTTCATCGACGATGAGTATATGCACTAGAGCACTATCATAGGAGTAAGAAGTATCGATCCCATTTATCTTAGCTTACAGAATGGTTCTTAAAACCATCTTTTTTCCTTTTGTTGTGGTGTGTGTGTTTGTATCGTGTTCCTTGCTTGAATGAATGAAAAGAAGTTAGTTTGCAAAAGCTGAGTCAAACTCAAAGTTTTAGCTTTGAAACCAAAACCATAAACCTTAGAACTTTCCCTCTTACCCCCTTTATCTATCTCAATCTTCAGATGACTCGTGGAAACCAAGGAGGGAGCAGCTCATCGCAGGACCCAATGCTACAGATTCTGCAGACGCTAATTGTGTAACGCGAAGCTAGTAGAGCAGAGGGGCAAGAAAATCTAGCCACCCTGTAGCAGATCGCCCAAATGGCCCACAACAATCAAGGCCATGGGAAATCAGGATCATCATGGATCCAAACTCAAAAACTTCCAGAATACCAATCCCCCAATCTTTAGCAAGTCTGAAGACCCTCTGGATGCTGATGATTGGTTACAAACCATGGAGAACAACTTAGAAGTTGCAAGAGTGGATGCCAACGAGAAAGTTCTGTTTGCCACCCACTATCTGGCAGGAGATGCAAGAGCTTGGTGGAACAGCACCCGCACAATGAACCACGGTCAAGTGATGACGTGGGAGGCCTTCAAAGTCAAGTTGAGCCGCACCCATGTGCCGCAGGGTTTAGTCACCAGAATGAGAGATGAATTCAAAGAGCTAAAGCAAGGCATAATGACTGTAGTGGAGTACTGTGAAAGATTCTTGTCCCTCGCCAGGTATGCACCTGATGAGATCAACACTGAAGCCAAGAAAAAAAGAGAGATTCCTGAACAGACTACATGATGAGATGCAGACGATGCTAGTCAACATCCGTTTTGATGACCTCGAAGAGCTAGTCGACTGTGCCATTCAGATGGAAGGAAAGATCAATCAAGCGAACAACAACCGCAAACGTCGGATGATGCACCAAGATGAGTCCCACAGTGCCCAGAAGTATCGCCCCAACCCGTCTGCCGGATATGTCCTGCGTAACAATAGACCCCCAATGTCTCGCCCAAGCTACCCCAACCGAAGTGGAGGAAATGTGAAGACCGGAGGGAACAACAACAACCACCCCGGCAAATCCAACAACTTCAACCGTGCACCGCCCAAGTCCAACAACAACAACAACAATACTGCCCCAAGGACTAGAAGCAATGTCGTGCCTGTTGCAGCAAAAGACAAGTCGCAGGTTACTTGTTTTGAGTGTGGAGTGAAGGGTCACTACTCCAATGAGTGTCCCAAGAAGATTGCAGCCACTTCCAATGTGAATGCCCCAGTTCAACAGCAGCGCCATGTTCAGCCCAGAAGAAGATTCGCCCCAGGGAATCCTCACAACCGCAACGGCCGTCTCTTCCACTTGAACGCCGAAGAAGCCCAAGAAGTGCCAGATGTCGTGTTGGGTATGTTTTCTATCAACTCAGTTTTAGCAAGAGTGTTGTTTGATTCTAGAGCATCGCACTCGTTTGTTACCAAAGAATTTGCATGCACTAGTAAGATTCACCCAACCAACTTGAAGCATGTTATGATAGTTCAAATACCTGGTTCAACCACCAAAGCTAGAAAAATTTGCAAGGCTGTGCCTATCAGAATACATGGGATAGATTTTTATGCCAATCTAATAGTACTTGGAACCAAAGGTTTGGAAGTAGTACTAGGAATGGATTGGATGTCGAAGCATAAAGGATTGATTGACTGTGCCAAGAAAGCCAGCACCATGACCAGTAGCTCTGGAGTATCAGTAGATCATATATCTGAAACCTTACCTCGTCAATTCAAATCCAACAAGAGTCTAGCCCTAGTAACCATTGACAAAGTCATAGTAGTCTGTGAATACCCCTATGTATTCCCAGATGAATTGCCCGGTATGCCCCTAGATCGGGATATCGAGTTCATCATTGAACTAATCCCTGGAACCGGACCCATAGGTCAGAGACCCTATAGCATGAACCCATAAGAGTTAGTGGAGCTGAAGAATCATTTGGATGCTATGCTGGAGAAAGGTTTGATTCAACCAAGCGCATCGCCATGGAGATCGCCCGTGTTGTTCATCGACAAGAAAGATGGAGGCAACCATTTGTGCACAGATTCCAGGAAGCTGAATGATGTCACCATCAAGATCAAGTACCCATTGCCAAAGATAGAGGATCTATTTGATCAGTTGACTGGTGCTAGAGTGTTCTCTAAGATTGATCTTAGGACTGGTTATCACCAACTTAATATTCGTGCAACGGATATTCCAAAGACCGCCTTTACCACCAGATATGGATTATATGAGTATACGGTCATGTGTTTTGGATTAACCAATGCTCCCGCTTATTTCATGAATCCCATGAATAAGATTTTTATGAACTTTATAGATAAGTTTGTCGTTGTTTTTATCGACGATATTCTTATCTACTCCAAGTCAGAAGAAGACCATGAGCAACATCTGAGGATCATTCTTGAAACCCTTAGAGAACATCAGTTGTATGGCAAGTTCAGCAAATGTGAGTTTTGGCTAAATGAAGTAGGATTCCTCAGACATATTGTGTCGGCCGGAGGAGTCGCTGTTGATCCCGCCAAGATCAAAGATGTTGAAGAATGGGAAGCCCCAACCACTCAAACCCAAGTCCATGCATTTCTCGGATTAGCAGGATATTACCGCAAGTTCGTAGAAGGATTTTCGAGCATCGCAAGACCCATGACCCAATTGTTGAAGAAGGACAAGAAGTTTGAATGGACCGACAAATGTGAAGAAAGTTTCCAAGAGATCAAGAAGAGATTGATTTCAGCCCCAATATTGATTATGCCGGATATAAAGAAGCCATTTGATGTGTATTGTGATGCATCCAAGATTGGTATCGGATGTGTGTTGATGCAAGAAGGCAAAGTCATAGGATATCTGTCTAGACAACTGAAGCAGCATGAGAAAAACTACCCCACACATGATCTTGAGTTAGCAGCTGTAGTTTTAGCCTTGAAGACATGGCGTCATTATCTTATGGGTAATCGATGTGAGATTTATTCAGATCACAAGAGCTTGAAGTATATTTTCACTCAGAACGAGCTGAATATGAGGCAAAGGAGATGGATAGAGTTAATCAAGGATTATGACCTTGACATTCACTATCACCCTGGCAAAGCCAATGTGGTAGCGGATGCTCTTAGCCGATTGTCGTGTAGGTTAAACACCATGATCAAGGAGAAGCAACCAAGTTTGCATGAGGAGTTAGAGCAGTTTAGAACTGAGCTAGTTAGCAAAGGATTTTTAGCTAGCATTGAACTTCAACCCACTTTGATTAGCCAAATCAAGGAAGCCGAGAAGGGAAATGCAAGTATCGACGGAATCAAGCGTCATATTAGTACAGGAAAGGTGCCTGGATTTACCGAAGACGAAGAAGGCGTTTTGTGGTACAAAGGATATATCTGTGTGCCAGCAGATTCAGATCTAAAGTAAGTTATCATGCAAGAAGCTCGTGATACTCTTTATTCTATCCACCCCGGAGGAACGAAGATGTATCAGGATTTGAAGGAGCAATTTTGGTGGCACAAGATGAAGAGAGAAATCGGAAGCTACATCGCCAAGTGTGATATCTGTCAAAGATTCAAAGCGGAACATCAGAGACACGCATGACTATTGCAACCATTGCAGATTCCGAAATGCAAATGGGATTCCGTCGGAATGGACTTTATCACCGGTTTGCCTACTTCTAGTAGGGGAAATGACTCAATCTAGGTCATCGTTGATAGACTGTCCAAGGTAGCCCATTTTATACCTGTCAAGACAACCTACTAGAGTTCGAAGCTACCAGAGTTGTATATTGCTAGAATCGTCAGTTTGCATGGAACCCCCAAGACCATAGTGTCGGATCGAGGAACCCAATTTACCTCGAGATTTTGGTAGAAAGTCCAAGAAGGATTAGGAACCAAGTTGAATTTCAGCGCAGCTTATCACCCATAGACCGATGTATAGACTAAAAGAGTCAACCAAATCTTAGAAGATATATTGAGAGCTTGTGTGTTAGAGTATGGATCAAAATGGGAAGATTGTCTACCTTACACAGAATTCTCATACAACAACAGATATCAAGCCAGTTTGCAAATGGCCCCATTTGAGTTCTTATATGGAAGAAAGTGCCATAACCCTTTGAATTGGTCGCAAGTAGGAGAGAGTCAGATTTTTGGACCCGACATCCTACGAGAAGCCAAAGAGAAGGTTCACAAAGTCTGTGAGCACCTCAAGACCGCCCAATCCAGACAAAAGAGTTACATTGACAAGAGACGTCGAGACCTGACTTTCAATGTCGGAGATTTTGTGTATCTCAAAGTTTCGCCATTGAAGGGAATGCAACATTTTAGTCTGAAAGGAAAGTTATCCCCTAGATATATCGGACCCTTCAATATTCTTAATCGTCAAGGAGAAGTATCGTATCAACTAGAACTTCCTGAAGAGATGCCTGCCATCCACAATGTGTTACATATATCGTTACTTCGCAAATGCTTGGAAGTTCCGGAGAAGACCAAAGTTTTCAAGAACATCGATCACCGAGTCGTTGATATCAACAAGGATTTGACGTATCGTGAAGTGCCCATCCGTATCTTGGAGGAAGCTTACAGAACCACCAGGACCCGGAGTATCAAATTTCTCAAGATCCAATGGAGCAACCACGCCAAAGAAGAAGCCACTTGGGAGTGAGAAGATTACATTAGGACCGAGTTTCCAGATCTCTTTAGTTCCTAGTTTTCTTTCTTAAATCTCGGGACGAGATTTTGTTTAAGGGGGAATGTTTGTAACATCCCAAACCTTTAATAAAGGTTATCAAGATCCAAATCACCCAATTTAGGGTTAACAAAAACTTTTTATCATTAAAATAATTAAGAATGCATATGTGTGTTGCATTAAAATAGAATTGTTTGGAATTGCCATGTTTGATTGTTCTAATGGTTGTAAAATGATTCAAAGATGAATTCCACATCATCTAGATCATTCCAAAACCAAATCCAAATAAAAATAAATCAAATGGAATTAATAAAGGCAAATGGTCACTTTTGCCATTTTTATCCACTAGGTCACTTTAGGTGTTCCTAGAAGTCAAATTCAAACAAAAATAATTCTAACTCTTTGCACCCCTTGCTAGTACAAGTAATGATCTACCAAGGCCCACTTTGAAATCTTACAAAAACATTTGAACTCTAATTTTAAATGGCATTTGTAAATGGAATCCATTTCATATGCAGAGATCCCACTTTTTGAAAAACCACTCAAATGAGTTCACCTTGACAATCCCTAGCAACCACAGATGCTCAAGCATATGACTAACACATCCACAAAAAACCATTTCAAAATTCAAAAAATTTCTTCATGCGGCCATTGTGTCAAACACCTTATGATCACAGAAAAACCTGCCTAACTAACACTATTTTGATCAATGCATTGTCGAGCCATTTAGTTAAAACTTTGTCCCTTGGTCACCCCAGCGCCAACCACAACCCCTAATCCTAGCCCCCTTCATTGTGGGTGCCAGTACCGTGCCACCCGAAGCCATGCCCGCCGATCGAGCACATGCAGCTCGCAGGAGACAGCCCAACCCCTCTCCTCCATGCCTGGGAGGTAGGCGTGATAACCCCGCCGCCCACGGTCCCTTCCCCGAGCAACACCAGCCCCTAGACCACCGTAGATAGCCCGTGCACCGAGCCTCTACGCCATGCACGGAGCACGCAAGAGCGCCGTCCCTGAAAGGCCAGCACACGTCGTGCCTCGACCCCAGCTTGCACGCGTCGCTCCGCCATAACCCCTGCATGCTCCAGGACATGCCCTTTTCCCGCCGCGCGACCAGCAGCCACCGCATGCAGCGTCGAGCACCGCCTCTGCCGCTCAGAGCGGCAGCCATTCCCGACCGCATACCACCGCCCCTAGCCATTCCATTACACCATAGCTAACCGCCAGGAGGCAAGCCACCATCCGCCTACCTCGCCCATGCCATTAGCCCCCTGTACCGTCATCTTCGACAAGCCGCGCCCATGCCGCTCTGCCCCTTCATCGACCCTATATAAGGAGCCCTCCCCATCACCAATTATACACACTCCAACACTCCCCAGCTCCCACTGAGTCCCTCACACCTCTCACCAGAGCCGCTCGAGCAGCCGTTCGCCGGAATTTCCACTGGAGTCATCGCAGCAGAGGAGAAAGGGGCCCATCGATTGCGACCACCCCAGGAGCCGCCGCAACCTCGCCTGAGTCCGCCGTCATCCACTCGTTCGATCGCCCCCATCGCCAAGTTAGCTGGAGCCCTGGTAAGCCCCCAATAGACCCCCACCAAGCCGTTAGGGTTCAGTCTCGCCGGCGACTAGTCCGTCGTCGACGATGAACCAGAGCCGTTGATCTAGGTTCTAATCGCACGGTCCACGTCGCCCCGTACCGTTTCGCGTTTAGTTGTGCTGATGACATGTGGGACCCCCTTGTCAGTTGCCAACTGCGCCGCGGTGTGTCACTGGGCCGGCCTGTTAGTGTTCCCGCGCTGGCCCTAGGATTCAAATAAAGATTTTCTAATTTAGACTTAATCTAGTTTCTGTCCACTTGTTTAAAAATCAATTCAGAAAGATTTACTTAACCAAATGACATGATTCAAATTTTGTTAGAAAGATAACTAAAATATCTATCCAAGCCATTGGATTTAAATCAGTTAGAGTTATAGATCACGTAGAGCAAAAATAACAAGTAAGAGACTTTTCTACATTCAAATATTTTTCAAAAATCAATCATAATAACTTTTGAGTTGATTCCAACTCTCAAAAATCACATTTGACTATACCTATCTGAATATGTAATAATAATTAGGTTTGCATGCAGTGACTTTGGACTAGTACCAAAATAATTCTATATAGGCATTTCTAGTCACTTTAAATCATTTAAATATTAATCTTAGACTTTATAAAATTTGATCCAACATTTAAATCACATTCCCATGTATTAGAATATGTGGTGATGACATGTGTCCACATGATCCCATATTTTAATTGGAGAATATTAAATCTTAATTATTTTCAATGAGTAGAAATTACTTTTCTCAAATAAAATAAATGAAACTAGTTCATTAAATCTTGTGATGAATGTGATGATACTAGATCATAAATTGTGTGCCTTAGTGTGCTAAATAAAATAGTTAAGTATTGTTTGGTGATTGTGTATCCCGTATGTATTTATAGACGATAGTACCGACCAAGTCTACGAGGAGGACGAGTTCTACCCCGAAGAAGACGAGGAGAATTTCAACCACTGCACCAACCAAGGCAAGCTATTATTGGGAAGCTAACACTTGCAAGACATCACTAGATGCAAGTTAACCTAAGCAAGATGCATTAGGCATGCTTTGGTTCTAACTCTTGAATTATACACATCCCAAGTTTTACTTGCAAGCTTTACTTTCTTTTACTTTACCAAAGTCCTTTACTTTATTTATACATAGCATAAAGAGTATAAAACTTGGCCTATCTAGTTAGACTTAGATGTCATTCTATGGCATGAGATTGAGATTAGCATCCCACATTAGTGAACACTCTTAACTTTGTGTTTAGAGCTAAACCAGAAACTTGATCACTTTAGATGGGAATACTTGGTGAAAATAATTATGAAAACCTTGGAATAATGAGTCATTCTATTGAGATGTTTTGACATGTGTTGAGAAACACAAATGGTTTATGATGATGAAAATGTTGAGGCATGAGCCTTAGCCCTTTTACAAAAACTGATGGTTGGGTTCGGATACGATACCATTCCAATTTTACCGTACAACCACAATACCTGAATTCGATAAGGCTTAGCTGGAAGTTTATATGCATTAGTATTGGTTCCCTCGCGGGAGAGGTTTGAGATGAGGTTACCTATCAATGTTGTCCACCTATGTAGTGCCCAGGATGGCAGATCGCCATGGCTAGGAGGCCAATCTCATAGGAGAGGTGCTTATACTAGAGTGTGTAAAGGAAAGGTTATGTTTGATTATCTGCATACTAAGTATGATGATTCAGGGTTATCCCTGATGGATGTATTGAATTTTGTGGTGAAAGTGTACCACCTCTGAAGAGTGTCAAACTATTCGAATAGCCGCATCCGTGGTTATGGACAGTTGGAGTGGCCATACTGTTCCGTTGTCAGATGTTTTCAAAATGACTTATGAAATGAATTGTGACATGACTTGACCACAACAGAGTTGTGACTATGACAACTAAGTTCCCACTTAGGTGCTTTAGAAATTTATTTTATCTTTCTTTGTTTCTGAACTCAGCTTAGGTTTCAAACTTAACTTTACAACTAAACTTAGAACTTAACATTCCTCCTAGAACTACCTTCTTGTTAGTGATAGTTTGCGAGTACTTAAAGAGTACTCATGGCTTTGTACCTGGCTATTCCCGTGGCCAGACTATGAGGAGGACTATCTGGAAGAAGGACATCAGGACGGCTACGACAACTAGGATCATCTCCCATCGTCAGCATTGCCTGTGACCCTGAAGATGGATCCCACCGCTATGCTATTTATTCCTCTACTTGTTTGTACTAAGACTGGATCATGAGATCCTTTATTTGTGTAAGACCTTATTATGGTTTGTAATGGATGATGTACTGTGATATCCAATTTGTTATGTCTCGCAAAAATGGTAATCCTGGGATTGTGATGTATGGCATAACTGACATCTAGGATTAAAAATCCGGGTGTTGACAGTCGTCGTCTTCCGACAACTGTCAATTTGTCAAGGAGACCGGAGTCACAGACTCCAAATACAGGGAGGTCGTGACACAATCTCCTTCTCCTCTGGTGGTGGCCCACTCCGGTGCCAATTCTTCAAGTTCCCCCCACAGTGGGGGGCACTAGATAGTTGCCCGGATGTCAACTCAGAAGGAAACTTTGGAGTCCCTGGAGGAACATGTAAGTGTTTCTTGACGTTTGCAATCGAATTTTGGTTGATGATCAAACTTATTCTTTTTTGTAGCCTGTCTTGAAGGAATCTGCTCGCCTCGTTGAATGAATCATGACTTTGGGTTGCTAGCATGCTTCGCTGGAAACGCGCTACCGTGCCTTTGAAGGTGAATTTACAGTTTATCTTCATTTTTCTTGTGCAAGAGTTGGTGAACTCAAATTTTTGCCCTGTTATCCTTTGCAGTTGATCATAATGATATTCTTCGTCGCGTCGACTCCCCCCAGAAGGGACTTGTCACGGCGGAGAAGAAGCGCGACGAGGCACTCGAGGCTCTTGAACAGTCGAAAAAGAGTGAGGAGGACTTGCGTTCTTCCTCCGCTGAGAGGGAAAAGTTGTTCGTAGAATAGCTCTTATCTGTCGCGAAAGCGCTCTCAAGTATGATACTGCCTCAATGCATTTGCCATGGGTTTTGCCTACATGTTGCTGTGCTAATATGTATATTCTGCAGATGTTGCCGGCATGAGCTTTGACGCCCAGGCTTTGACCCGCGCGGATGCCTTGGCCGACGCTATGGCTGCAGTCGAGGACCACAGCGTCTATGTCCAGGACACACTTGGAAAGGCCAAGGGCGTGCTGATCCGCCTTCGAGAGGAGATGGTCCCCTAGGCTAAGTTGATCGAAAATCTTGATGGCCTGGTGGAATCCTTCGTGGAGGGCGTGCCGATGGACTTCAAGAAGGCGCAACGGTCAGTTGGAGCGACCATGGCACTCGCAATGGTGCAAGCTCATGGCGTCGAACTAGAACCCAGCAAAATCTCCGAGGTGATGTCGGTCACCGCGGATAGCCAGCAGGTAGTGTTTGATCCTTTCGCCGGTAGTTTCAGTAAATATGGGCCTCGGCTTATTGAAACAGTTGCCAATTATTTAGCGGAGCTGCGGCGATTGAAGAAGGCAAAGGCTGCGGTGTCTGGAGCTGTAGCTGGGAAGTCTGTGGCATTAGAGACTGCTATAGATTCGAGAAAGCCCCCGAGGTCGAAAGCGAAGCCGTAGAGCGTTTCCTAGCTGCCTTTTGTAATAGTCTAGCTTTCCTTGTTGAACTGTGTTGTGTGGGAGTATCCCTTTTGAGACTCGCTGAATTTTGGATGCGTTCCTCTTATTTATTGACGACTAGTTAGTCTTATTTGCCTCTTTTCTTTGGCTGTAATAGGGTCCTTCGAGTGGTCTTCCTGACTCTCCTCCCACCAATGAAACTGTGGCGCAGCCACATTCAAAAGTGGAGGAGATGTCGCTGCTCTCACGACTGTGCGATCGCATAAAGCAGTTGGAGCGAGAGATGCCCATGATCCGTGGTAACACGTATGTGTGGAAGTCAAAGGCTGAAAAGGCCAGTGCACGCGAGAAGTATCTCCTAGACGAAGTTGCTCAATTGAATGGGCAATTTAAGTGTTATCTCTCTAGCTTCTTGTCTTTTCTTTAGCCATTCACGGTGACGCTTTATCTTTATGCTTTGCTCTACTTCTTGTAGTTGTTAGCGCTCGCCACCCATAGGATGAGAGGGATCGAGTTGCCATTCGACTGAACGACTTGATCCAGGAGCAACTGGAAGCTAGTGGGTTCTTCTGGGTTGATGATGATCGTGCAGTCGCGTTGGCGACGCTGCAAGATCGTGCATCGTGGGTGCTCTAGTGTTTGAAGAAGGCACAGTCGTGCCTTAAGCATATTTTCCAGGCGATCTTTCCCCTGGACGTGGTGCCTTCAAGCTTGCTAGCTTTGCTGTCGAAGTTTTAGGATATCACCGCGGTGCGCGAGTGCGTGCGCCAGCAGTTGGTCGCGGGTGCCAAGGCTGCGTTGGCGCTTGTTCGCCTGCATCGGCCAGATGTGGATGTCGCAGCTATTGCCGCTGGACCACCATCTCCGCCAGAAGGGATGACATGGAACATGGTGCCACATTACCAGGCGGTTGATCGGCCAGCCGAAGATATCGTTGATTTCTTTGAAGAGCAAACAAATGTTCTCCTTTTGCGCCAGTAGTGTAGCATGGTCCTGCACATCGATGTATAGGTGTTGTAAAGTTCATGTAATGGTGCTGGGGGTTTTTGATACTCGTTAATATGAAAAAAAGCTTGCTAGATTATATGTTTTTTCGAGTGTGTTGTGCTCTGTAGTTCCTTTTCGTTAGCCTGGCGTATATTCATCTCAGCACCTTGTCAACCTGTCAGGTGCGTTGCAGTTGGGTTGATTTTACCAAGGGTTTGATTGATAGTGCGTCAGCTACTCAAGATACTTCGTTATTCGTGTAACAAGGTGTGGAGGGTGGCGCATCCCCCGATTGATGTGATTGCAAGTAAAAATAAAAGAACACAAAGTTGGAGGCACTTAGCTTTATTTATTTGCAGAATATTACGAGGTAAAATGTGTGGCTAAGTAGCCTGGCTGAATAGCCTTATTTGTAAAGTAAAAGACATCTAAGGATAGAAACAGCGCTGCTGCGCGACGTTCCAAGGATTGGAGTATGCGACTCCGCTTTCTAGATCTTTAAGGCGATAGGCACCACCTAGGATTACTTCGGTAATCACATAAGGTCCTTCCCAAGGGGACTCGAGCTTGAGGTGCCCTTGTTGCTTCAGTTGTTGGACCTGGTCTCCTATGATGAAGGATCTGGGGTGTAGCCTTCTGCTTTGGTAATTGCGGAGGTTCTGCTGGTAGATCGTGGATCTCTCCGCTACAATCTCACGTGCTTCATCGAGGAGATCGACGGAATCTTCGAGTGCGAGGGTTGATTCTGCCTCGCTGTATGCTACTACCTATGGGGCTTTGTAGCGCACCTCTGCAGGTAGTACCGCCTTGGCACCGTGTACCATGAAGAACAGAGTGTAGCCTGTAGCGTTGTTTGGAGTTGTGCGCAGGCTCCATAGTACTGACTGCAACTAGTCGAGCCAGCACCCAACAACTCTTTCGAGTGGCCATAGGATCCTTTTCTTGATTTCGCCGCAGACGAGGCCATTGGCCTTTTCGACTTGACCATTGGTTTGCAAGTGTGCTACAGAGGCATAGCTGATGTCGATTCCCAGTTTTTCGCAGAAACCCTAGAATTCGTTTGAGGTGAATTTTGTTCCATTGTCCGTGATGATGCTATGTGGCACCCCGAACTAGAAGACGATGGACTCGAAGAATTTAATGGCGATGGCCCCTAATTGGTTTATCACCGGCATGGCTTCGATCCACTTGGTGAATTTGTCGACTGCGACGAGGAGGTAGACGTATCCTCTAAGTGAAGACTTCTGGAGCTTGCCGACTATGTCTAGTCCCCATTGTGCGAAGGGCCAGGCCACAGGTATTGGCCTGAGCTCGGCACCAGGTGCATGCGGCTTGTCCATGAATCACTAGCAGGCGTTGCATCGCTGACGATGTCTTTAGCATCACGCATTGCCGTTGGCTAGTAGAAACCAGCTCATAGAGCTTTGGCGACAAGGGCCTGACTGCCAGCATGATGGCTGCAAGTGCCTTTGTGTATGTCGAGGAGGATGGCTCTTCTGTCTCCATTTGAGATGCACCGTTGAAGGACTCCGTGATACCGCACTTGTATAGTTCACCATTGATGTGGGCGAATGCCTTGGATCGTCGCGCTATATGACGCGCATCTATCGGGTCATCTGGCAACCTTTTGTTAAGCAAGTATGTGATGTATGGTTGCGTCCAGGATGGCTCGATCATCATCACCTCCATGGGGCCTTCGAGTCAGGTGTCTAGCTCCATGTTATCGAGTGCCGTTGGCTCGTTGGGTGGCGTAGCCCCCAGTCCTTTGACGTGCTGGTTTTATGCTCTGGAGCCTTTGGCTTGATGGAGCGCTTGTAGATGCGCTCTAGAAATACTCCGGGTGGCACTTGGGCACAAGTGAGCCGATGTTGGCGAGTATGTTCGCTTCCTCATTGTTATCACGGCCTACATGCCTTAGCTCATAGCCGTT
The DNA here is from genome assembly GCA_023614405.1 of Avena insularis. NCBI lineage: Eukaryota > Viridiplantae > Streptophyta > Magnoliopsida > Poales > Poaceae > Avena > Avena insularis. The sequence goes on along the minus strand of CM042692.1, from coordinate 302,106,775 downwards.
TAAGTCTCCCTCGAGTGTGTCGTAGAGGTCACGGTAGGCGATCATGTTATTTCTCAGAGCATCGCACTCGTTCATTGTTTGGTTGACCACCAGTTTGGAGTCGCCGTAGATTACGAGTTGCTTTGCGCTGCATGCTTTTGCCATACGCATCCCGTGTAGTAGGGATTCGTATTCAGCTTCATTGTTGGAGGCGGTGAACTGCATTCACAGAACATATCTCCTCTTGTCACCTTGCGGTGACATCAGTATGACGCCCACGCCAGCTCCTTCCTTGTGCTTGGACCCATCAAAGTGCATTGTCCATAGATAACACATGTCTGGCTTGTCGGGGAGCTGGTTTTCCATCCAGTGTACAAGGAAGTCCGGGAGAACTTGCAACTTGATCGCATCTCACTTCTGGTATGTGATGTCTCGTGGAGACATCTCTATCCCCAGAGCATGACTCGTCTAGTGGCATCAGGGTTGTTCAGTACGTGCCCTAGCGGGGCATCGTTCACCACTACGATTGGGTGCTCCTGGAAGTAGTGGCACAGTCGCCTGGTGTAACTACCTCGGTGAATTACGCTCTTAGTTACAAGCCTGGATGAGCGGAAATGGTTAAAATAGTACGGTGGGGCCCAAATGCCACTCACAGGTAGACCTTTCGGCCGTCCTAACCATTTCCAAACATCGGGACAAGAACGAGCGTGAATGCGAAGGGATCAACTATATACACAAATGAGTATGTATGCAAGCCACCATACAACAGTCCTCAGAGCCATTCCATCTAAAAGAAATGGAAATATTGCAACGCCATACGGCAAGATCCAAATATCCTAGATAGATATAATAGTTTAGGATAGCTCCTCATACATCAAACATCAGAGTATCAGGCGGAAGCGGAAAACAAGATCCGAGTACGGATAAGAAGCAAATCGGCATAAGATGCCCCATAAATAAACACATCCCGCCCATAGATCTCACGGATCCCCGTTCCCGGAATCTCTACACCGAGTGATCGTTGCCAACATCGTCTCCTCCACCCAGTATCCGTCTTGCGAGCTTACCTGTTCATCTGAATCAAACAATTTATCATGTGAGACCCTAGGGGTACTCAGCAAGTCTTTATGCCTCTAAAGGGGACACAACCTGGGGTGACGCAATTGCAGCAAAAGATAAGCCCTAGCAATTCTATAGATACTCGCTAACCATCCGCCTAACCAATGATAGACGGATGTCCGTGAATTAATAACAACAGTTATAACAGTAATATTAACAAATCCATCCTCCTCCTCCCTTACCAACGAGGAATCGGACGAACAACCCTCCCATCCGTTGGCAGTTTTATTATCCATTCCATGAGTGTTGCACTATTTACTAGTCAGGTACTTAGTCAAATTAAAAGCGGTACTTTAGTTATACTTGTCTATGATCGAGAAACTGTGCTCCAAGTCGTCCATAACCACGTACACGGCTTTCAGAAAGTTTTACCCTGCAGGGGTGCACAAATAGCAACACACACTCGATCAACATCGGAAAAACCAAATAAAAACCCAACGAGGCATTCACGACAAAGCGATCACAGGATTCAGAAATATTTCAGGGGGCCACCCCACTAAGCTACCCATAGCAAGTTGGCCTGCTCGGAATGGACTCGGGTTTGTGGACGGCGTAAACGACTGGGAAACCAAAAATATGACTGGGCTTGTAGATACAGCGAAAACGTGTCACGATCCTAAACAGTACAGGTGCTCCACGCACAATCGTAAATAAAGCAGTAAAGCATGGCATAGGTACAGGATAGTAATAAAGCCCCAAACTAATTGTGGCCCCAAGAAATAAGAATGAATCAAGCTCTGGCTCAGGGGGGTCCATAAGCCTCCCGGATGTGGATAGCGCGAATATTCAAGGAACAGGAATCAAGTACTCGGGGTCTTACGGGACACAAGTGAGGATGAAAAACCAAATAGCAGATATTGCTCACCGGTGCCACTTTTATTAGTTATCCCATTACTACTCAGGTTAAGTTGTATAGGTACCTCGTTATCCATCAGACACTCACATACCCTACACATGCTGTTCTACGACCCGCATGGCTCAAACAACTCCTGTAGTAATGGCTCATGGGATGGAGGAACAAGCTTCGGTGGGGTTTAAAAGTAAAGGCTATGCAGTACTTGGGATTCAGTTTAATGCAATCGCGACTCAATGATGCAAGAATAAGATAGAGGCAATAGGTACTATATATATGCAAGCATGTGGTAGTGCTTGCCTGGCAGCTCAGTTGAAGCGAGAGAAGGATCTGGGTAGTGCTCCTGGTTTTCTTGATATATCCCCCGTCAGCCTATTCAAGAAGAACCAAACAAACAAGGGCCAACATAAATAAAGTGCACAAGCATATGAATTAAAATGCATACAAAACAATCATGCCATGATGAATGATGCACAATTTGCATGTCAATAATATAGCATGGCATGGGTGAGGTGTGGAATACAAGAAATAAGCATTTTATGGAGTTTTAATCATATTTTAAACTCAAATAAGTTGCTGTATACTTTATATTTATATGATGCATGCTGCAATTCAGAACATGGAAAGCATAAACAGAAAGGTCTCGTCGAGATGATCATTTTAGACATATCATTTGTCAAATTTGGAGTTATAAAACTAAAGTTATTAATTAATTAAGAAAGAGGGCATTTTATTGTAATTTAAATCAACTCGAAATTTAAAGTGTGCAAATAATATTTTGAATAGCATATTTGAATTCCTCACATTTTTCTGATTTCAAAACATATATTACATGTTTAATTTGGAATTGTATTTTAAAAGTTATTTAAAAACAGATTTGAATTTGAATTTAAAACAATTTTTGAAAAGTTTAAATTAAAACAGAAAACAGAAAACATTTTGTACTCAGGCAGAACCAGCCACTGACGCTGACGGTGGGCCTTACGCTGACTCAGCAGCAGGTGGGACCGCAGAGGGCTGCAGGGCTTTTCTCACTAGGGTCTTTCCTAACCGCACCCATGACAGGTGGGTCCGGGTACAGCTGGGCCACACGCACGCGTCGCCCAGCCGGGGCGTGACACGTGGGCGATCCCAGGGCACGGGGGGGTCTGTCCGTGATGGCCAGGATCTTCCGGGGGTTTTCTTGCAAAGAAAACACCGAGGCTGACAGGTGGGCTTCTGGGACGGCGGGTTCAGGCGGGAAAAGACCAGGGGCTCAAACGCAAAAAGGACATCGGCTGCTGCTCGCTGACGGAAAAGGGTTCTGCCGGCGGCGGATCTGGCCGTCTTCCGTCGACGGTGGCGACGAATCCGCTGGGAAAATTGCATCGCGGCAAAAACAAAAGTTGTAGAGCCAACATCAGACTACAACTTTGGTTTTTGGATCTTAGCCAACGGAGGTCCGCAGCGGACGGGGCAAAGGGAAGAACAGAGGAGATCTCACAGTTTTAAAACTGACGGCAGATTCGACAGAGAAACTACAATCTTCTGGAGACGATGGCGAGAGCTACGGTGGACGGTTTTGGGCGTATAGGTAGTCGTTTTGAATAGGGAATCTAGGGCTACGCTTTTGGTGTTTGGGGATTTTGCGAAGGAGGTCTCCATCATCGGGAAAAACACGAAGAACAGAGGCACATGCGCGCACAGATGTGGCAAGTGGCGTGGCAAAGACGCAGGGCGTTCGACGTAGCGCGATGGTTCTACGGCGCAGGCGGAAGAGGGGGACCTTGTCTAGGAGATGCAGGGGCTCACCGTGGTGTCGCCGGCGTGGTAGTGTGTGCGGAGGTGGAGGGGATCTGGCGGCGGGCTCGCGGACGTCGGGCTCGGGCTGCGGCGGTGCACGGCGGCGCTAGGATGCTCCGGCGAGGTTCCGGCCCAGGTCCTGGTTCGAGCCGAAGAAGGGGACGCAAAGGAACTCGTCGGTGCTCCTGGCGGCCTCGGAGAGCAACAGGTTGCGTCGATCTTGAACAAGGCCGAAGTAGCTAGGGTTTAGCGAGGTGGTGGCTATGGCTTTCTGGTGGAGGAAGGAGGGAGGAAGGTGGGTGCCTGGGGCTCCAGGTCTCGACCGGAGAGGTACTGGGGAGGTTGGGGTGATAAGGGAGGAAGGAGCACATGGGTTTGGTGTGGTGCAAAAGAGGGCTCGGGTGGGGCTTCCTTCTCCCTTCTTTTCTTGTGCTTAGCTAAAGAGAGGGAAAGAGAGGGACCAGGGGAGGGCATAGAGGCTGCAGGGTGGGCCGGCGTGAGGAAGAGAAGAGAGGGAGGGAGGGACTAGCTCGGTTTGGTTAGAGGGTGGCCTCGGGTTAGGTTAGAGGGGGGGTGGTATGGTAGATGGTGATAGTGGGTAGGTGATTAGGGTTAGGGTTTAGCTATGATCACCAAAGATTATGCTTGGAAGGAGGTGGAAAAGAGAGGAAGGTGAGGTTTTAAGGTCAAAAGCAAAAGACTAGGGCCAACATGAATAAACTCTCAAAGATCCCTGTTTCACTTGCAAAAATACATGAAAAACCCAAAGGAGGGAATGATGGTGAGATTTGCATGGCCCATGCATAAACATTAAATGCCATGTTTTAACCTTGTGAAAACAAAATAATAATCATGGCATTATTCCTATGCATTACCAAAAATGTGGAGTAAGGCCAAGCAAAAGAATTTAGATGAAAGTTCCAAGTGGAGTAGATGGAGACGATCATATTTGATTATAATTGGGACTTGCTAGTGTGTATATTCCACTAGATGTTTAATAGTCCCAAAAATAACCCAACATGAGCATAAATCCATAATAATCCATATGAAAGCTAGGAAAAAGGAGCACTTCTCATAATGCATGCAAAGGTGGCTCCACATATCAATAATGTGAAAACAACAAGATGCTAATATGAGAGCATGTGGAAAATAGAATTGGATCCATTCCAACCCACATGAGCTAGAGGTAAAACCCAATAAAGTGCAAAGCTCATATTTAGTTGGATGGTGGAATTATAAGGTGGTGACAGAGAAAGGTGATGGAGTTGAATAAAAGATATGCCCCCAACTCAACTTGGGCATTTAAACAATATATCAATAACCAAATACAATATCAAGAGGCAAATACAATTTACAATGCATATGAGAGAAGAACCAAAGAAAGAGGGTTTTATATGATGCTCAAATGCAAGGTGGCATGATGACATGAGCATGATATCTTAATGATGCAACAATTATATATAGGAGTAGCCATTATATTACTAGACCAAGTAGCATTACAATTGTTAGACAATTGGGATGCTACAACTCTCCCCCACTAAACAGGAATCTCGCCCCGAGATTCTAGGAAGAAGAAGAAGACACAAAGAGGGTAGGATATTTGGCATGGAGATCATCTTCACGTTCCCAAGTGGCTTCATCAACAGAATGGTGCGACCACTGCACCTTGCAGAACTTGATGGACTTGTTGCGAGTCCTTCTTTCTGCGACTTCAAGGATTTTTGTGGGGTGTTCTTGATAAGACAGGTCTTCTTGGAGATTGATAAGCTCATGGTCCACGGTCCTGCCGGGATCCTTGAAGCACTTCTTGAGTTGAGAGATGTGGAAAACATCATGGACCTTGAGTTTTTCCGGGAGCTCAAGAGCATAAGAAACTTCTCCTCTTCTTCCACGAATTTTGAATGGACCGATGTATCTAGGAGCCAGCTTCCCTTTGATTCCAAAGCGGTGCGTGCCTCTCATGGGAGTGACACGAAGGTAAACGAGATCACCAGGGACATACTCCATGTCCGTGTGCTTTCTGTCATAATTGCTCTTCTGGCGACTTTGAGCAATCTTCAGATTTTCAAGAATGATGTGAACCTTCTCCTCCGCTTGGGTTACAATGTCAGGGCCAAACAATATTCTTTCTCCTGCACCGACCAACCAATCGGAGTTCTGCATTTGCGACCATAGAGAGCCTCAAATGGTGCCATCTTTAGACTTTTCTGGAAGCTATTGTTGTAAGAGAATTCAGCATAAGGAAGACATTCTTCCCACTTCATGCCAAAAGAGATGACGCAAGCACGGAGCATATCCTCTAGAATCTGATTGATCCTTTCAACTTGTCCTTGCGACTGAGGGTGGTAAGCTGTGCTGAAGTTCAATTTTGTTCCCAAAGCATTTTGGAAACTTTCCCAGAACTTGGAAGTGAAGATGCTTCCACGGTCTGAACTGATCTCAAGCGATACCCCATACAGAGAGACAATTCTGTTGATATAGAGCTCAGCCAACTGAATTGCAGAAATTGTTTCCTTGACGGGAAAGAAGTGAGCCACTTTAGAACGCCTGTCAATGACAACAAAGATTGCATTGTTGCACTTCTGCGACCTTGGAAAACCAGTGATGAAGTCCATCTCTACTTTCTCCCATTTCCATTCCGGGGGTTTCAATGGCTGTAGAAGACCGGAAGGTTTCTGATGGACAGCTTTAACTCTGCGGCAGACATCACACTCCGAGACATACTTGGCACAATATCGTTTCAATCCCGGCCACCAATATTGTGTTTTCAAGTCCATGTACATCTTTGTGCTGCCAGGGTGGATAGAAAGAACAGAATCATGCGCCTCCTTGAGAACTTGCTCTCTCAAACCCGGGTAGTTCGGAACAAACATCCGGTGTTCAAAGAAAAGCGTGCCTTGGTCATTGACGTGGAAGGACTCATACTTCGGAAGCTGAAGTCTGGATATGATCTTTTTGGTGTACGGATCACCGAGTTGAAGGGAGCGAACATTTTCTTCCAAGAGAGGGGTTGCCAGAAGGTTCAGAAGGTACCCTTGTTCCACAATTTCAAGGTTGAGCTTGCGGAATTCCTCGCACAAGAGCGGCTGTTGTTCTTCCAGCATGAGGTTGCTGACATAAGCTTTGCGGCTGAGAGCATCGGCCATGACATTAGCTTTGCCCGGAGTGTAGTTGATGGTCAAATCGAAGTCATTGATTGCTTCAATCCACCTCCTCTAACGAAGGTGAGATCAGGCTGTGTGAAGATATACTTCAGACTCTTGTGATCAGAAAAGATTTCACAACGGTTGCCCAGCAAGTAGTGCCTGCATACTTTCAAAGCAAAGACAACTGCTACGAGTTCGAGGTCATGTGTAGGATAGTTGATCTCATGCGTCTTCAACTGTCGAGAGGCATAAGCAACAACTTGTTTTTCTTGCATAAGGACAGCACCCAATCCTTGCAAAGATGCGTCACAGAATATCTGGAAAGGCTTGGATGTATCTGGAGGAACCAAGACTGGTGTGGAAGTGAGCTTCTCTTTGAGGGTCTCAAAGCTTGCTTGACATGCAGGAGTCCAAAGGTATTTCTTGCCTTTCTTGAGGAGATCGGTAAGAGGCTTCGCTATCTTCGAAAAGTTCTGAACGAAGCGACGGCAATAACTAGCCAAACCAAGGAAGCTCCGGACTTCTTTGACATTTACAGGAGGAAGCCAGTCAACAATTGTCTTTACAGTTTCCGGGTTGACGGCAATGCCCTTGACCAAGATAGGTGACTTGAGGCAGCCAAAACTCACATTTGGAGAACTTTGCATACAAGCGGTTCTCACGAAGCTTGTTTAGGACACACCGAAGGTGTTCTTCATGTTCTTCCTTTGACTTAGAATAGACTAGGATGTCATCCAGATAGACCACAACGAACTTATCAAGATACTCCATGAAAACCGAGTTCATAAGCCTCGAGAAGGTGGCCGGTGCGTTGGTGAGACCGAAAGACATGACCGTGTACTCATACAGGCCATAGCGGGTGGTGAATGCTGTTTTAGGAACATCTTCCTTGCGAATCTTGATTTGATGATAACCACTTCTCAAGTCAAGCTTAGAGAATACCACAGCTCCAGCTAGCTGATCGAAGAGATCATTAATCCGCAGAAGGGGATATTTATTTTTGATGGTTTTAGCATTGAGAGCCCGATAGTCAACATAAAGTCTATCAGTCTTGTCTCGCTTCTTCACAAAGAGGGTTAGGCTACCCCATGAAGAAGTACTGTGTTGAATGAAACCCAACTTCTCTTGTTCATCAAGCTGACGTTTGAGTTCAGCCAACTCAGCAGGACCCATCTTATAAGGCCGCTTGGAGATAGGAGCCGTTCCAGGTTCAAGCTCAATTACAAACTCAACCTCACGATCCGGAGGCATACCTGGCAACTCTTCAGGAAAGACATCTGGGAACTCACAGACCACCGGAACACTCTGAATAGCTTCCATAGCATCATCATTCAGAGCCGCCAAAGAGAAAAGCTGAATAGCAGGAGTCAAACTTGGAGAATAGACTATATGGCCTTCAGGAATTTTCAGAGAAACCGAGCGTTCAGCATAATCAATCACAGCTGCATTTGCCGTCAACCAATCCATGCCCAAGATGACATCAATGTCAGAATTGCCCAGAACAATTAAGGACGCCGAGAACGAAGAGCCACCAATCTCAATTTGATTGCCATGGCTGATATGAGCAGCCCTCATGTTTGATCCAGGAGATTGTACCACCAGACGATGCATTAAGGGAACCATATCCAGATCATGCTCACGAGCAAACTTATGCGACACAAAAGAATGCGAAGCACCAGAATCAAACAAAACTCATGCAGGGACTGAGTTAACGGGAAGCATACCCATCACAACTCCAGGTGCATGCTCAGCTTGAGCGGCGTTGACACAGTTGGCACGAGCAACATGAGACCGAGCTTGGTGTTGATGTTGAGAGCCGAGGTGGTGGTGCACGAACCATAGGAGAGCTTGCGCAGGTCTTGGAGGTGGTGGAGGAAGAGCTTTGTTTTTCATAGGACAGTTCAGATATTGATGCCCAGTGTTTCCACAAGTGTAACAAGCACCGGTGGGCGTGGAGCAACGTGGCTGGGACTCCTTGAGCGCTCGAGGTAGTGGTGGTTGTAGCCCACAGGAGCAGCGGTGAGGAAGTTTGGTGGCCTTGCCGCGTAGCTTGAAGGTCTTGGTGGAGCCGGGGCGGCGGTGGGGTGTTAGGAACCCGGACCACACTTAGAAGGAGTTGACATAGTCAAGAGCTTGCTGCATCACGGTTGTGTTTCTTTGACTCCTCAAACACTTGCCTACTTGCTTCTTCTGTAGTCTGTATGCTGAAGTTCCGTAAAAGACGCCTTGCCTTGCATGTGTGATTGCATATTTAATCGATGCATTGAGCCCTTGCGGAACCTCTTTGCTTCTTCTTGTCATCAGAGATCTCGCCACCATAACGAGAAAGGTTCATGAAGTTTGATGTAGGTATTGACATTGTCATTGCCTGCTTGAGGTTGAGAAACACTTCCTTCATCCTCTCCATGACAATTTCGATGAATCGCTCTTTGAAAGCTCCAGTGAACTATCCCCAAGTAGGCTGAAAACCAGTGCAGTTTGCCTTAAGGTAATTCTCCCACCACAGAGCTGCATCTCCCTTCAGAAGGTGAGTGGCACACTTTACCCATTCTTGCTCAGGAACATCAGCAGTCACGAGTAACCTTGACATCTCACGCAACCAATCATCAGCATCAAGTGGTTGATCAGACACGTCAAATTGGCGTGGGTTGAACTTCAGGAAGCTTTTGATGTCTCCTTGCTTGGGAGGTGGAGGTAGCGGAAGAAACTCATTCCTCCTGACACTTTCTTCAAAACGCTGCTGGTTCTACTGCATTGCTGCCAAGGCATTGGCGATGCTTGACAACGCGGCCCCCAATTCAGGTTGTATGTCCTCATCAGAACGGCGTGGTGGTGCCATCCTGTGATGGATATAAAACACAAGTCAGTACTATAATGGAGAATAATAATAATCCAAAATAGTACCAAGATGGAATTAACCAAGATTAAAGGATACAATTTACTAAGATGATATTAAAATATCAACAAAGTTCAAAGCACCTAGAAGATATTAAGCATATCGCACACAACTGAAAAGGAGTGTGGTACACAACTTAACAAAGAAAAATTTTCCGCAAATTTCGGCATTAAAATACCAATAGATGCGCAAAATCTCTTAACGAATCAAGATTAGTGACTCCACCAATTCAATATACAAGAGCGAATGATAAAAGTAGTGGTATGGTCGCGACTCCATCCCGCACTCAAATCATTACTCCGCACATGAATAAGTAGAACACGTATCCCAACACCTTCTTCTCAAGATGAACCTAAAGATTAGTAACTACTGAAACGAACACCCCAAACAAGATAACGTCGGGTAACACAGAGTAAGACAGATCGCGGCGGTATACAACGAATCAGATAGATCGCGTCGGTTTGCAAAAGCCTGTCGGTATGGAATGTACCAACAGTTGATAACCAAAGGCAGATTGTGATAACAAATTGAATGCAACAGATAGGCAAGGAATTACACACACACACACACACACTTCCTATGGTACTACGGAAACCCAGAACACGTGAATCCTAGTTTGAATTTTAAGAAGAGGATTGAAAACGTTACACTTCCTTACCAGAAAAGGGTGGTGGGTGGGTAAGAAGAAAAGTGGAAGCAGTCCTACTCTCACGTTTTGTTTTTCCCTAGTATACATAGCTACCAAAATATTTGCTAGACTGACAACGACCATTTGGCTGAGACCCTGAAGGGCGGGATGGCTCTGATACCAATTGTAACTACCTCGGTGAATTACGCTCTTAGTTACAAGCCTGGATGAGCGGAAATGGTTAAAATAGTACGGTAGGGCCCAAATGCCACTCACAGGTAGACCTTTCGGCCGTCCTAACCATTTCCAAACATCAGGACAAGAACGAGCGGCGTAATCGGCAGGCGAAGGGATCAACTACATACAAAAATGAGTATGTATGCAAGCCACCATACAACAGTCCTCAGAGACATTCCATCTAAAAGAAATGGAAATATTGCAACGCCATACGGCAAGATCCAAATATCCTAGATAGATATAATAGTTTAGGATAGCTCCTCATACATCAAACATCAGAGTATCAGGCGGAAGCGGAAAACAAGATCCGAGTACGGATAAGAAGCAAATCGGCATAAGATGCCCCATAAATAAACACATCCCGCCCACAGATCTCACGGATCCCCGTTCCAGGAATATCTACACCGAGTGATCGTTGCCAACATCGTCCGTCTCCTCCACCCAGTATCCGTCTTGCGAGCTTACATGTTCATCTGAATCAAACAATTTATCGTGTGAGACCCTAGGGGTACTCAGCAAGTCTTTATGCCTCTAAAGGGGACACAACCTGGGGTGACGCAATTGCAGCAAAAGATAAGTCCTAGCAATTCTATAGATACTCGCTAACCATCCGCCTAACCAATGATAGACGGATGTCCATGAATTAATAACAACAGTTATAACAGTAATATTAACAGATCCATCCTCCTCCTCGCTTACCAACGAGGAAGCGGACGAACAACCCCCCCATCCGTTGGCAGTTTTATTATCCATTCCATGAGTGTTGCACTATTTACTAGTCAGGTACTTAGTCAAATTAAAAGAGGTACTTTAGTTATACTTGTCTATGATCGAGAAACTGTGCTCCAAGTCGTCCATAACCGCGGACACGGCTTTCAGAAAGTTTTACCCTGCAGGGGTGCACAAATAGCAACACACACTCGATCAACCTCGGAAAAACCAAATCAAAACCCAACGAGGCATTCACGACAAAGCGATCACAGGATTCAGAAATATTTCAGGGGGCCACCCCACTAAGCTACCATAGCGAAGTTGGCCTGCTCGAACGGACTCGGGGTTTGTGTGGCGGCTGTAAACGATCGGGAACCGAAAGTGTGTGGGCTTGTCGATACAACGAAACGTGTCACGATCCTAAATAGTATGGTGCTCCACGCACAATCGTAAATAAAGCAAAAAGCATGGCATAGGTACAGGATAGTAATAAAGCCCCAAACTAATTGTGGCCCCAAGAAATAAGAATGAATCAAGCTCTGGCTTAGGGGGGTCCATAAGCCTCCCGGATGTGGATAGCGCGAATATTCAAGGAACAAGAATCAAGTACTCGGGGTCTTACGGGACACAAGTGAGCATGAAAAACCAAATAGCAGATATTGCTCACGGTGCCACTTTCATTAGTTATCCCATTACTACTCAGGTTAAGTTGTATAGGTACCTCGTTATCCATCAGACACTCACATACCCTACACATGCTGTTCTACGACCCGCATGGCTCAAACAACTCCTGTAGTAATGGCTCATGGGATGGAGGAACAAGCTTCGGTGGGGTTTAAAAGTAAAGGCTATGCAGTACTTGGGATTCAGTTTAATGCAATCGCGACTCAATGATGCAAGAATAAGATAGAGGCAATAGGTACTATATGTATGCAAGCATGTGGTAGTGCTTGCCTGGCAGCTCGATTGAGCGAGAGAAGGATCTGGGTAGTGCTCCTGGTTTTCTTGATATATCCCCTGCTCAGCGTCTATTCGAAGAAGAACCAAACAAACAAGGGCCAACATAAATAAAGTGCACAAGCATATGAATTAAAATGCGACAAGCAAACAATCATGCCATGATGAATGATGCACAATTTGCATGGCAATAATATAGCATGGCATGGGTGAGGTGTGGAATACAAGAAATAAGCATTTTATGGAGTTTTAATCATATTTTAAACTCAAATAAGTTGCTGTATACTTTATATTTATATGATGCATGCTGCAATTCAGAACATGGAAAGCATAAACAGAAAGGTCTCGTCGAGCTGATCATTTTAGACATATCATTTGTCAAATTTGGAGTTATAAAACTAAAGTTATTAATTAATTAAGAAAGAGGGCATTTTATTGTAATTTAAATCAACTCGAAATTTAAAGTGTGCAAATAATATTTTGAATAGCATATTTGAATTCCTCACATTTTTCTGATTTCAAAACATATATTACATGTTTAATTTGGAATTGTATTTTAAAAGTTATTTAAAAACAGATTTGAATTTGAATTTAAAACAATTTTTGAAAAGTTTAAATTAAAACAGAAAACATTTTGTACTCAGGCAGAACCAGCCACTGACGCTGACGGTGGGCCTTACGCTGACTCAGCAGCAGGTGGGACCGTAGAGGGCTGCAGGGCTTTTCTCACTAGGGTCTTTCCTAACCGCACCCATGACAGGTGGGTCCGGTGCAATGAGAAGACGCTCGCCAGCCGGGCGTGACACGTGGGCGATCCTGTATGGGGGTCTGTCCGTGATGGCCAGGATCTTCCGGGGGTTTTCTTGCAAATAAAACACCGAGGCTGACAGGTGGGCTTCGCAGCGGGTTCAAAGTGGAAAAGGCCAGGCTCAAACGCAAAAGGACATCGGTCTGCCGTCGACGGAAAAGGGTTCTGCCGGCGGATTCGCTTCTTCCGCCGACGGTGCATGAATCCGCTGGGAAAATTGCATCGCGGCAAAAACAAAAGTTGTAGAGCCAACATCAGACTACAACTTTGGTTTTTGGATCTTAGCCAACGGAGGTCCGCAGCGGACGGGGCAAAGGGAAGAACAGAGGAGATCTCGCGGTTTTAAAACTGACGGCAGATTCGACAGAGAAACTGCAATCTTCCGGAGACGATGGCGAGAGCTACGGTGGACGGTTTTGGGCGTATAGGTAGTCGTTTTGAAGAGGGAATCTAGGGCTACGCTTTTGGTGTTTGGGGATTTCGCGAAGGAGGTCTCCATCATCGGGAAAAACGCGAAGAACAGAGGAAGATGCGTGCACAGATGCAACGGGTGGCGGTGGCGGCAGTATGCCTGCGTCAGACGCCGATGGTTCTGGCCAGCGGAAGAGGGGACCTTGTCTAGAGATGCAGGTCTCACCGCGGTGTCGCCACGTGGTAGTGCGCGTGAGGTGGAGGTGGAGGCGCTGGCTCATGGACGCCGGGGGCTCTGGCGGTGCACTGGCGCTAGGATGTCTGGAGGTTCACCCATGTCCTGGTTCGAGCCGAAGGGGAGAGGAACTTGCGGTGCTCTGGCTACTCGAGAGCAACAAAGGTTGCGCCGATCTTGAACAAGGCCAAGTAGCTAGGGTTTAGCGAGGTGGTGGCTATGGCTTTGGTGGAGGAAGGAGGAGGAAGGTGGGTGCACTGGGCTCGTGTCTCGAGGAGAGGCACTGGGAGGTTGGGGTGATAAGGGAGGAAGGAGCACATGGGTTTGGTGTGGTGCAAAAGAGGGCTCGGGTGGGGCTTCCTTCTCCCTTCTTTTCTTGTGCTTAGCTAAAGAGAGGGAAAGAGAGGGACCAGGGAGGGCATAGAGGCTGCAGGGTGGGCCGGCGTGAGGAAGAGAAGAGAGGGAGGGAGGGACTAGCTCGGTTTGGTTAGAGGGTGGCCTCGGGTTAGGTTAGAGGGGGGGTGGTATGGTAGATGGTGATAGTGGGTAGGTGATTAGGGTTAGGGTTTAGCTATGATCACCAAAGATTATGCTTGGAAGGAGGTGGAAAAGAGAGGAAGGTGAGGAAGGTGAGGTTTTAAGGTCAAAAGCAAAAGACTAAGGCCAACATGAATAAACTCTCAAAGATCCCTGTTTCACTTGCAAAAATACATAAAAACCCAAAGGAGGGAATGATGGTGAGATTTGCATGGCCCATGCATAAACATTAAATGCCATGTTTTAACCTTGTGAAAACAAAATAATAATCATGGCATTATTCCTATGCATTACCCAAAATGTGGAGTAAGGCCAAGCAAAAGAATTTAGATGAAAGTTCCAAGTGGAGTAGATGGAGATGATCATATTTGATTATAATTGGGACTTGCTAGTGTGTATATTCCACTAGATGTTTAATAGTCCCAAAAATAACCCAACATGAGCATAAATCCATAATAATCCATATGAAAGCTAGGAAAAAGGAGCACTTCTCATAATGCATGCAAAGGTGGCTCCACATATCAATAATGTGAAAACAACATGATGCTAATATGAGAGCATGAGGAAAATAGAATTGGATCCATTCCAACCCACATGAGCTAGAGGTAAAACCCAATAAAGTGCAAAGCTCATATTTAGTTGGATGGTGGAATTATAAGGTGGTGACAGAGAAAGGTGATGGAGTTGAATAAAAGATATGCCCCCAACTCAACTTGGGCATTTAAACAATATATCAATAACCAAATACAATATCAAGAGGTAAATACAATTTACAATGCATATGAGAGAAGAACCAAAGAAAGAGGGTTTTATATGATGCTCAAATGCAAGGTGGCATGATGACATGAGCATGATATCTTAATGATGCAACAATTATATATAGGAGTAGCCATTATATTACTATACCAAGTAGCATTACAATTGTTAGACAATTGGGATGCTACACCTGGCTGTCATGAAGACGCCGTACCATAGCTTCTGATAATGCGGGCATCACTGTTTTGTTGGCGTGAGCACCTCGCTGAGTTAGTAGATGAAGGGAATATGCCCTGAGAGGCAATAATAAAGTTGTTATTATGTATATTCCAAGTATATGATAGATGTTTATTTTGCATGCTATAATTGTATTAATACGGAAACGTTAATACATGTGTGTTTAATAAACAAATGGAAAGTTCCTAGTTATGCCTCTCTTTAAACTAGCTCGTTGATTCACAAGATGATCAAAGTTTCCTGACCATGGACATTGGATGTCGTTAATAACAAGGTCAGAACATTGGGGAATGATGTGATGAACAGTGATCCAAAGTATAGCATTACAATCAAAGTCATTGAGTTTATATTGCTATAACATCATACGAAGTAATCCTAGTCCTTAGACCATGAGATCATGTTAATCACTAACACCAGAGGAGTATCTTGATAACATCAAACAACACACCATAAAAGGGTGACTATAAAGATGGGTTCAGTGCTACTAAGGTGTTATGTAGAGGCTCATGGATCAAGAGTGGGATTTGTCCATCCCGATGACGGATAGATATACTCTGGGCCGTCTCGGTGATATCACATTGAGAATAGCTTGCAAGCAAGTGATGTGATCACTATAATGTTATATCACGGGAACAAGAAAAGAG
The DNA here is from genome assembly GCA_023614405.1 of Avena insularis. Lineage (NCBI taxonomy): Eukaryota > Viridiplantae > Streptophyta > Magnoliopsida > Poales > Poaceae > Avena > Avena insularis. Next base: position 302,090,839 of record CM042692.1, on the reverse strand, counting down.
AACATGTCGGTAATGAGATCAAACTAGGTATTTGGATACCGATGATCGAATCTCGGACATTTAGTATATCGTGAAACAAAGGGATTAAGTTACTGGCGTTAAAGGTTCCCACGATCAGAGAAGTCATTGTTGAATGTGCACGAGTCAGAATGCATGTCCAGGTCCCGCTTCTGATTATTGATCTGAGAGGAGTCTCAATCATGTCTGCATTATTCGTGAACCATAGGGTGACACACTTAAGGGTTGCCAAACACCATTTGGAGCATATATGTTTCAGACGTTCATACGAAAGAATTGCAAAGCGCTAGAATCATTTCGATGGAAACCAGAATTGTTTCGGGTGAAATTGCAGAAACTGGTTCTGCATGTGATATTGAAATGTTGTAAGGGGTTTTATGTGAATGTTTGTTAATTAATGTAATTAACAAAATTCTGAATAAAATAAATAAAAGAGTTTTATTAAATGAGAGTTTCATTAAATTTGGTGGAAATTTAATGCATGTGAGTGGAATTTTGAGTGGAGGCTAGATTTATGTGAGTGGAGCTTCACCACATGAATGAGGGAAGAGGTGGGGGCACCTCCCCATGGCGCCGGCCATGGGAGGGGGCTGCCCCCTCTTCTTATAAAAGGCCCCCCTCTCCTCCTCACAAAGCACACCTCCTCGTGAAGGATCTCTCTCCCCCTCTAGATATATTCCCCATGGTCTCGGATTAGCGAGATACATGTTCCCGGTGGCTTTTCGTCTAGAAGGAGTTGCTGCTTCCGCTGATTCGCTGGAGCGAGGAGGTGGAGTTTGTTCGGTGCCTGAACATGTGCGCGAGGACAGATGTGCTGTTGATTTGCGACGCTAGGACTTCCACACAATCTTGAGATCGGCAAGTGTTCAACTAAATCATCCACGAGTTCCAACTCGTTAACAAAACTTTGCTGTCTTCGAGGGTAAGTTCTCCATTGATGTATATCCACCCGTTGCTTGTATCTAGTAGATAGATCTTGGCGTATAGTTCCCATCGTAGGAATTTTTTTGTTTTCTATGCTGCGAACCCAACAGTGGTATCAGAGCCTGGTCTATGCATAGGTGCTTTGCACGGGTAGTACACATATGTTTATATGTGGGCAATGATGATCATGTTATTGCTTCTTTCATGTATTTTAGATATTGGTGGCATAGTGGGATGAAGCAGCCCAGACAAACTTTACATGTCATCACACATGAGACCGGTTCCACGACTGACATGCAACTATTTTTGCATTAGTGGCTGGTGGGTGTCTATCTCTCCTACTATAGTCAATATCTGATTTACAACGAGTTGCTAATAACTTAGTTATCATCGTTGTGGTTCCATGTTCGTAGGTAAGACCGGTCCTATCTCCAAAAGCCCTAAGCCACGTAAATCTTGCAATGGATAAATTAGAGGCGTCTAGTTTAGATTGTTGCTGGGCTAGTGTCATGATATGGTAATGTTATAAGTTGATGTATGGTAGATACCCTTACAACACACTTTAAGTTCCATAGACCTTGGCCTTACACACAAAGGAATGATAGAGATCATACCACGATGCATATGATGGTGATCAAATCCATGGACCATATCATCCCACTTTACACATATGATGTTCGCATCTTATATTGCTAGTTTGGCGCTTTTAGTAGCATTATAAGATTATCCCTCATTTAGATATCAAGATAAAAATGTGTTCTTCCCTAAGTATGCACCGTTTATGTTTTGCCTCTTCAAGACATCATGTGATGATCGGGTGTACTTGAATCCACGATCATATTTTGGGTGTAAGGCAGTTTTACACAGACGAGTAGTAAGGTTCTTACTTGGCAAGCTTAGCATGTACATACATGGCCTCAGAACACGGACCGAAAGGTTAAGCATGAATCATATAATTGATATGATTCCCATATTGATGCTCGCCTTTGAAACTACACTAACTCACGTGATGATTGGACTTGGTGTAGTGGATTTGGTTCATGTAATCACGAAAAAGAGACGAGGGATGTTTTTTTTTGAGTGGGAGTTCATTTGTAATTTGGATTAGTTGAACTCGATCTATCATAAACTTAGTCTAAACTTTACAAATTCTGTTGTAGATGGCACCACCTGCTTTTAATTCCACTGTGTTCATGGAGAAAGAGAAACTTGCAATGAATGGTAGCAACTTTACCAACTGGTTCTTGAACTTGAGGTCTTCCCTCACTGCTGCACAGAAACAATATGTGCTAGAAGGTCCGATAAGTGACACTCCTGCAAGTACCGCGTCTCTTGATGAACGCATTGTTTATGACACAAAGCATGATGACTACACTCTTGTAAAATACGCGATCCTTATGTCAATGGAACCTGAACTCCAAAGATGCTTTGAACTCAGCAGCGTTGATGCTATGGTGAAGGAAATCAAAACCATGTTTGAGAGCCAAATCCATGCTGAGAGATATAAGGTCTCCAGTGAGTTCTTTAGCGTAAACATGAAGGAACACAACTCTATGAACGATCATATCATGATGATGATGGGATATGTTCAACGTCTTAAGACACTAGGACATGGTATCCTAGTGGATCTTGCGATGGATAGAGTCGTGCAGTCGCTCCCACCCAGCTACAAAGAGTCTGTATTGAATTACAAGATAAGTGGTGTGATTGGATAGCTCACTGAACTCGCTACCATACTGTTGGCTACCGAAGAAGACATAAAGAAAAGGCATTATGAGTTGATGGTTGGTAAAATCATCATCTCCAAGGAAAGAGGTGAGCCTAAAGGTAATTTCGATAAGGGTGGAAAATCGTTTGTTGTACCTAAGAAAAAGACCAAGGTAGGCCCTCAGCCTGATTCTGAATGCTTTCATTGCAAAGAGTATGGTCACTGGAAGTGGAACTGCTTCAAATATGTGGCTTTAGTAAAGGCTAAGAAGGAAAACAAAGGTATATATACATGTTATTGATGTGTACTTGACTAGTACTCACAGTAGCACTGGCTATTTGATAATGGATCAGTTGCTAATATATGTAACTCGAATCAGGGGCTTCGGAACAAGCGACCACTAGCAAAGGATGAGGTCAAGATGCGTGTCGGCAATGGATCAAGAGTCGATGTGATCACCGTCGGAATGCTGCCTCTCCACCTACCATCAGTGTTAGTTATAAACTTAAATAATTGTTATTTAGTGCCTGCACTAAGCATGAACATTATATCCGGATCTTGTTTAATGCGATGTGGTTATTTGTTTAAATCCGAAAACAAGGTTGTTCGATTTATATGAATAATATCTTTTATGGTCATGCACTTGTGATGAATGGTTTATTTCTATCAGATCTTGATAATAGTGTTACACATATTCATAATGTTGATCCTAAAAGAATTAAACTTGATGACGATATATCTGCATATATGTGGCACTGCCATTTAGGTCATATTGGTGTTAAACACATGAAGAAACTCCATTCTGATGGACTTTTGGAATCACTTGACTTTGAATCATTTGATACATGTGAGCCATGCCTTATGGGCAAGATGACTAGAACGCCGTTTTCCGGCTCAATGAAACGGGTGACAGATTTATTGGAAATCATACATATTGATGTATGCGGTCCAATGGGTGTGTCGATGCATGGTGGTTATCGTTATTTTGTTACTTTCATGGATGATTTGAGTAGATATGGGTATATCTATTTGATGAAACACAAATCTGAAACCTTTGAAAAGTTCAAGGAATTTCCGAATGAAGTGGAAAATCATTGTAATAGAAAGATCGAATTTCTATGGTTTGACCATGGAGGTGAGTATCTAAGTTACGAGTTAAGAACACATATGAAAGAGTGTGGAATAGTTTCACAACTCACACCTGCCGGAACACTACAATGTAATGGTGTGTCGGAACATCGTAATCATACTTTATTAGATATGGTTCGATCTATGATGTCTCTGACTGACTTGCCACTGTCATTTTGGGGCTATGTACTGGAAACTGCTGCATTCACTCTAAATCGGGCACCATCTAAATATGTTGAAAAGACACCATATGAATTGTGGTTTGGAAACAAACCTAAGTTGTTGTTTCTTAAAGTTTGGGGTTGCGATGTTTATGTGAAGAAACTTCAACCGGATAAACTCAAACCCAAAGTGGAAAAATGTGTCTTCATAGGATACCCTAAGGAAACTATCGGGTATTCCTTCTATCATAGATCCAAAGACAAGGTTTTCGTTGCCAAGAATGGATCCTTTCTAGAGAAAGAGTTTCTCGCGAAAGGCATGTGTAGTCGAAAGGTAGAACTCGAAGAGGTTATTGAACCTTCTCTTCATGCAACGGCGAGTAGCGCAGTTCTGGAAATTGTTCCAGAGTTGACTTCACTGAATGAAGAGGGAACTAATGATAATGATCATGAAACTATGAAAGAGGACACTATCGAACCTCGCAGGTCGAGCAGGACACGTGTAGCTCCTGAACTGTACGACAATTTTGTTATGAATTTCATGGTCAATGAAATAGATGACCCGGCCACGTATGAAGAAGCGATGATGAGCCCGGATTCCAACAAAAGGCTAGAAGCCATGAAATATGAGATGGAATCCATGTACGAAAACCAGGTTTGGACCTTGGTGGACTTACCTCACGACCAAAAGGCCGTTGAGAATAAATGGATTTTCAAAAGGAAAACTAATGCTGATGGTAATGTAACCGTCTATAAAGCTCGACTTGTCGCAAAGGGGTTTTGACAAATTCAAGGGGTTGACTACGATGAGACATTCTCTCCCGTAGCGATGCTAAAGTTTGTTAGGATTATGTTACAATTGATGCTTATTTCGATTATGAGATATGGAAGATGGATGTCAAAATTGCATTCCTCAATGGAAACATTGAAGTAGAATTTTATATGATACAACCAAAGGGTTTTGTTAATCCGAAGGATGCTAACAAGGTGTGCAAGCTTCAGCGATCCATCTATGGACTGAAGCAAGCATCACAGAGTTGGAATATCCGCTTTGATGAGGTGATCAAAGAGTTTGGATTTATCCAAACTTATGGAGAGGCTTGTATTTACAAGAAAGTGAGTGAGAGCAATGTGGCATTTCTAATATTATATGTGGATGACATATTATTGATTGGAAATGATATAGATCTTTTAAACAGTGTTAAAAGTTATCTAAACAGCAGATTTTCGATGAAGGACCTCGGTGAAGCGTCATACATATTAGGCATATAGATGTATAGAGATAGATCAAGGCGCCTGATAGGGCCATCACAAAGTACATACCTTGAGAAGATTTTAAAGAAGTTTTAAATGGACGGAAGTAAGAAGGAGTTCTTACCAATGTTGCAAGGCAAGACATTGAGTAAGACTCAAAGTCGTTACGGCGGGAGAAAGAGAGATAATGGATAAAATCCCCTATGCTTCAGCTATATGCTCTATAATGTACGCCATGCTATGTACAAGACTAGATGTGGCACATGCTATTAGTTTAACTAGTAGGTACCAATCTGATCCAGGTACGGAACACTGGATAGCGGTCAAGAATATCCTTAAGTACTTAAGAAGAACTAAGAATATGTTTGTTGTATACGAAGGTGAAAAAGAGCTGGTCGCCAAGTGTTATGTCGATGCTAGCTTTGACACCGATCCAGATGACTCTAAGTCTCAATCCAGATACGTATTTCTCTTGAACAGAGCAGCAGTTAGTGGGAGGAGTTCCAAACAACCTGTGGTGGCTGGATCAACGATGGAGGCAGAATATGTTGCTGCTGCAGAAGTGGCACAGGAAGCGGTTTGGATGAAGGAGTTCATAACCAAACTAGGTGTGGTTCCTAGTACGTTGGACCCAATGGTTATCTATTGTGACAACAATGGAGCCATAGCCAACGCCAAGGAACCAAGGTCTCACAAGAATTCCAAGCATATTAAGCGCCGGTTTCACTCCATCCGAGAGCATGTTAAGGATGGAGATATAAAGATTTGTAAAGTACACACGGATCTCATTGTTGTTGTTCCGTTGACTAAAGTTCTCCCTAGGGCAAAACATAATCAACACCAGAACTCCATGGGTGTTAGATTTATCACTATGTAACTAGATTATTGTCTCTAGTGCAAGTGGACTTAAGGGAATATGCCCTAAGAGGCAATAATAAAGTTGTTATTATGTATATTCCAAGTATATGATAGATGTTTATTTTGCATGATATAATTGTATTAATACGGAAACGTTAATACATGTGTGTTTAAAAAACAAATGGAAAGTTCCTAGTTATGCCTCTCTTTAAACTAGCTCGTTGATTAACAAGATGATCAAAGTTTCCTAATCATGGACATTGGATGTCGTTAATAACGAGGTCACAACATTGGAGAAATGATGTGATGAACATTGATCCGAAGTATAGCATTACGATCAAAGCCATTGAGTTTATGTTGCTATAACATTATACAAAGTAATCCTAGTCCTTAGACCATGAGATCATGTTAATCACTAACACCAGAGGAGTATCTTGATAACATCAAATGACACACCATAAAAGGGTGACTACAAAGATGGGTTCAGTGCTACAAAGGTGTTATGTAGATGCTCATGGATCAGGAGTGGGATTTGTCCATCCTGATGACGGATAGATATACTCCGGGCCCTCTCGGTGATATCAAATTGAGAATAGCTTGCAAGCAAGTGATGTGATCACTAGAATGTTATATCACCGGAACGAGAAAAGAGTGCATGTATGTAACGAGATCAAACGAGGTATTTGGATACCGATGATCGAATCTCGGGAATGTAATATATCATGAGACAAAGGGATTAAGTTACTAGCATTAATGGTTCTCACGATCACAGAAGTCATCGTTGAATGTGCAGGAGTCAGAATGGATCTCTAGGTCCCGCTTCTAATTATTGATCTGAGAGGAGTCTCAATCATGTTTGCATTATTCACAAACCATAGGGTGACACACTTAAGGGTTGCCAAACACCATTTTGAGCATATATGTTTCAGATGAAAGAATTACAAAGCGCTGGAATCATTTCGATGGAAACCGGAATTGTTTCGGGTGAAATTGCAGAAACTGGTTCTGCATGTGATATTGAAATGTTGCAAGGGGTTTTATGTGAATGTTTCTTATTTAAAGTAATTAAAAAAATTATGAAGGAGTTACTGCTTCCCCATGGTCTCGGTGGTTTTTCGTCTGGAAGGAGTTACTGCTTCTACTGATTTGCTGGAGCAAGGAGGTGGAGGTTGTTCGATGGCCTGAACGTGTGTGCAAGGACGGATGCGCTGCTGATTTGCGGTGCTAGGAATTTCATACGATCTTGAGATCGGCAAGCATTCGACTACGTCATCCACGAGTTCCAACTCATTAACAAAGCTTTCTTTTCTTCGAGGGTAAGTTCTCCATGGATGTATATCCACCCGTGGCTTGTATCTAGTAGATAGATCTTGGCGTATAGTTCCCATCGTAGGAATTTTTTGTTTTCTATGCTGCGAACCCAATAGTAGACTGGGTGTTGCACCCCATGGACTTTATTTTGTTCGGCTCGCTCCACTATGAGAACGGTGCTAACCACCTAGTTGGTGGAGGAGATGTACAGCAATAGCGGCTCCTTTTCGCGAGGTGTGACCAACTCCGGTGAGGTGGACAGTAGATCCTTGAGGTCTTCGAATGCTTCTTGTGTTTCATCTATCGACTCGAATTTGTCAGCCTTGCAGAGAAGTTGGTAGAAAGGTAGTGCCTTTTCTACCATCCGACTGATGAATCAACTGAGCGCCGCTATTCGCCCAGCCAGCTGCTTTCACGTTCTTCCGCTTCTCCATATCCAGTATGGCTTTTATTTTCTTCGGGTTGGCCTCGATCCCCAATGAGGTATCCGAGCAATTGCCCAGATGGCACGCCGAAGGTGCATTTGTCCGGATTCAGCTTGATCCGGTAACGGTCGAGGTTATCGAAGGTCTCATGGAGATCGTCGAGTAATGAGGCTTCCTCCTTGGTTTTGACGACGATGTCGTCGATGTAGACTTGGATGTTGCGACCAAGCTGGGTCTTGAGGCAGGCCTGCATACACCGCTGGTAGGTGGCTCTTGCGTTTTTCAGCCCGAAGGGCATAGTTGTGTAGCAAAAGACACCAAAGGGTGTGATGAACGTTGTTTTCTCCTGGTCCTCCTCCTTCATTCGAATCTGATGATAGACTAAGTAGGCATCAAGGAAGCAGAGGCGCTTGCATCCCGCGGTGGAGTCGATTATCTGATCAATCCGTGGCAACGGAAAGTGGTCCTTCGGGCAATGCTTGTTCAGGGAGGTGAAGTCCACGCACATCCGCAGGATATCCGTGTCTTTTTTAGGAACAAGCACGAGGTTTGCTACCCAGGTGCTTTCCTTGATCCCATGTATGAAACTAGCATCGAGGAGTCTGTTGACTTCCATACCAACCGCTTTTTCCATTGGTTCAGACAGTCGCCGTATTGTTTGTTTGACTAGCCTTGCTTCAGGATTCACGTTGAGTGAGTGCTCGGTGAATTCCCTGGGAACTCCTGGCATGTCCGCTGGACACCAGGCGAAGATTTTCCAGCACTCACGGAGGAATTCTACGAGCATGAGTTCCTATGCGGGACTCATGTTGTTGGCAATGAGGGCCGTCTTGGTCGGGTCCGTTGGGTGGACCTAGACTTTCTTGGTGTGCACCAATGTGTCGAAGGATTGGTCGGGTGAGCTTGGCTTGCTCGGGGGAGGCAGACTGTTGTCTGTTGACTCCTTCAACCTCGCCAGTTCCTCTTGCATGCCGAAAGACTAGGAAATTCTGTTGAGTTCCCTATTGAAGTTGTCGGATCTCTCGAAGCGTCCATTGACTGTGATAATTCCGTTTGGGCCCGACATCTTCATCTGGAGGTAGGCGTAATGTGGCACCGCCATGAACCTCGCGAACGCGACACGTCTGAGGATGCAGTGGTATTGTGAGGGCTAGTTTACCGGCATGCTGAAGATGACGTCGAGGCTTATCTTGCCCAGGGGGGTATATGCCCTTCCCTGGGACAATGCCGTGGAATGTTGTGTATGAAGCTTCTAGACATGACAGAGGGATTCGCATGGCGCGCAAGGTGATTGCGAACATGAGATTTATGTCGCTTCCTCTGTCCACGAAGATCTGACTCATCTCGAAGCCTCCAATCTGTGCCTCGAGCACCAGAGGACAGTGGCCTGGGTGAGGTACTTGGCGTGGATGATCGCGCTTGTCGAAGGTGATGCAGGACTCGCTTCCACTGAGGTACTCAGTGGTGGAGGGCGGAGAGTTCATCACCAGATTGACATGGCGAGTGATCGATTTTTGAACTCGATTTGACGGGTGTCCTTTCTGGATCATCCCCATGTTTCCCAGCACTCTTGGGTATGGTTTTCCTCTGTGGTTTTGGATTGGTGCAGCCGCAGGTGGTGGCCCGGGTGGTGGTGGAGGTGCTCCATGGGCCACAGCGCCTGGGCTAGCTCCATAGCCCTGGTTTATTGCGTCGCGATTCATCTAGGCTAGGCCTTCGTGGAGCCTGAGGAACTTGCGACAATCCTTTAGAAGGTGGATGGACTTTTTCTTGCCGTCGTGCTTGTCGATGTAAAAGTGCACATTGCACGGTCAAGACAATTTGTTCTGGATAGATGTTCCAGGTGCCTCATCGCGAGTGCGGTGCTGCCACACTTGCGTGGTTTTTCCGTTGCGGTGTCGGCTGTTGCATTGTCTTCGTGTTTGTTAGTGTAGCCAACCGCGACCATGTCGACCCCTTCGCGGTCCTCATAACCGCGCATTTGGCGCTTTCCTCGATGATCACGCCTACAGCCGAGGTCGTCGTCATCATCGAAGTGGACACGAATTTTTACCGAGTCCACTCCATCGGCCCACCTATTCGCGATCTCCATCAGGTGGTCGATTGTCTTGGGCTTTGAGCGGCCCAGCTCCTCCCTGAGCTCTCTTCGACGCATGCCATTATTGAAAATATCGATTACACGATCCTCAGAGATGTCCACTGTAGAGTTTTTTATGATAGACCATCTCTAGATGTATGAGCGCAGCGGCTCGCCAGTCTTCTGGTAGCAGCCTCGTAATTCCTCGATTAATGCGGGCCTTTTGTAAGTGCCCTTGAAATTTCGTACAAAGCTGTAGACTAGCTCTTCCCAGCTGCGAATTGATCTGCGCGGGAGGTTGTTGAGCCACGTGCGGGCGGCACCTTGCAGCTGTAGCTGAAGGCATTGCATTGCCATGCTTGTGGTTCCACCGTGCAGCCTGACGAAGGAGATGTGATGCTCCATCCAGATCTTTGGGTCTCGCAGGCCATCATATTTTGGGTTCTTCGATGGGATCGGAGTTTGAACCGCTTTGGTATTCGCTTCTGCCTGATGGCTCTGCTGAAGCAGCTGGCATCGCAGAGCTCTATCCTGTCATCTTCTGAGTTAGTCGAACAAGCACGCCTCACGCACATCTTTTTGACCTTGTGATGCATGATGTCATCATGGGCGTCGTAGTCGTAGTCATGCCGCCGTGAGCAGCACCGTCGAGACAAGTCGTGGCTGTCGTCGCTGGAGGAGGGTGAAGAGTAGCGTTTGGCCAGAGCCTTGTTTTCCTTCACCTCCGGCATTGGATCCTGGATGAGGGCAGCTTCGACTAGCCCCAGGCCCACGATCATAGATCGGTGCATGGCGGCTCGCGGGTCCCCAGCCGGTGGCTAGTTGTTGAGGAGGTACATGGTGGCTGCTGTTACCACCGCCTGCGACCTCTTTGGGAGCACATTGCCCCGCGTATCCACCATCATGGATGAGAAGTCGAGGACTCGTGTGGCCTCTTCTCGCTCCGTATCGGTGAGGTGGGCTAGTTGAGAATGTTTCTTGGCGGCCACATGGTCGTTACCCTTGGTGGAGGATCCTCTCATAGAAGAGAGTTGAGCTCGCCGAAGACTCGACTCGTCCGCCGCCCTTTTGCGCTCGTCGAGCTGGGCGATTACTTGTTTTTGGCGCTTGTACTCCTCCTTGAGCAGCCAGTGATAACCCATCAACATGTCTTGCGATGAGTTTGGTGGCAAGGGATTGCCCCGTAGGGCTTCTCGACAGCGAGCCCACTCGGTGTCATTGAGCTTGATCAGGACGCGCTCTTTGGTACGTTCATTCGCAGTGAGATGCAGATGGCCTTCCGTCCCATTGTTGGTGGGCGCGCTGTTGGTGGGACCACCATTTGCGACTGGCATACCGCCGCCGGTAGCGATGTTGTGTCGAGTGCCGTTGTTCTTGCCTATATTGACGATGGCGCACATGTAGTGCTTGGGGAAGCTGTTGCTTCAGCAAATTTCATATCCGGAGCCGTAGGCTCCATCCTCTGTGACCAGATCGCCTAGATCGGATCAGCGACTGCTGTCGCTGATTGTATTCTCGACTATTGTCGCTGATCGTATCCCTGACTATTGTCGGGGCACTGAGTTCGCTTAGGGTGCCGATCGGCGGTGGAAACCATGATGCTAGAGCAATCACGGGAACCTTCGGCTGGTCAGGGAGGCGAAGTGTGCCCAGCTAATTGGGCCCTGGTAATGTCGTGGGCTTCTGTTAGACTGGACTGTATATGCCAAACTCAAGTATCTATAAGGTATGCCCATGTCAGTGTGGAAATAAGAATGAAATTTGGATTAAACTGGATGTATTTAAATAAAACTAAAATGTAAACTTCAGGAATAAAAAGCATAAAAGTAAAGAACGATTCGATTGTTTGTGGTTTTCTGCAGATGACAAAGAAGGCACGGGGAGATACAGTTCATGGTGATAGTGACTGTGCCAGGTGGACGAATGATAAGTGTAACAATTATAATCTTATAAGTATATGTGTAGGCAAGCAACCCATAATTAGTCGGAACTCCTCTTGGTAGATTTCATCCCAACTTCAATAATCCTACTAGTCTGTTACCAAAACCATGGTCAGTCACTAGACGATTAAGATCCTTCAGGTTGCTTAGCTATTAAGCTCCTTGGATCGGACTAATGCAATAAGCACAGTGGTTCCTCATGATCCTCAAGTCAAACTAGTTTCCCATTGATATCCCCGTGTCACTCAGGGGTCACCGGTCTGCTAGCGGACAAGATCCTATCTATGTAGAACAAAGCATCATGTTGTTTAGGCCCTTAATTGGATAATAAGAGTTAGGCATCCCACAAATAGTCAAGCACACATAATATAGTAATTAGAATCAATCACAAACTAATGGAACATATATGGAGGCACATCACATCTCACCAATCCGTTACATCTCCCACGCCCAAGGAACTTACTCACACATGAGAGAAGGAAGCATCATCGATATAATTGAATAAAGGGAGTTCTTCTTCATATTACCATGAGATCCACAATAAGAACAGAAAAGTAATCCAACACAATTCAAGATAGGAAGAAACAATCTCAAACCCTAATCTTGCAAAGTGAAGATCTCTCTCTCTCTCAAGTACAAGTAATGGCTATGAGGGTGTGATGGCTAGGGGGTCGAAGATCGTGGAGCGAGAAGAAGAACGTCTTCCCCTTCTTCTCTAGATCTCTTCTTTTCTCCTCTCTAGATGGGATGGTGGCTGCTATGTTATGATTTTGTGTCCCTTCCCTTCACGAAAGTCGTCCCTTTTGACAAGACGGAGGCAACATCAGCTATACGACAGGAACTATATGGCCGGAAATATATTCTCGCCGTATAGTTGATCATTAAAGCTTCTGTATGCCTCCCTTGATTGCTTCCAAAAAGAGATTTACTTGTTTTCGCCTGAATATTGTGTTTCTCTTGTTAAAACCTTATGTTGATGTTCAGAACCTGAAACACACATTAAAAACCAAGTTCTCTTTGCTACCGAAGTATTAGCATTAGGTAAAGCTAGAAAACGATAAAATCCAGAAGAAAACCATCAATAAAAACCATCAAAAATATGTCGAATCTCATAGCTATCAACTCCCCCAAGCTTAGATGTTTCTCTACCTCGAGTGACAAGAAAATAAGGAAGAATAGTGGACATTCGAGACTAAAATAAAAGAACTTACAAGCTCGAATTGGTCTCAAATTCTTTTCTTACAGTTCTTGCAATCTTAAACATGATCATACAATTATCCACAAGATTGCACTGAGTCCACTTCCTAACCACGTATATCTTGCTAGCAAATAAATCATATGCCTAAGCAAGTGTCAAAAGTTTAGCTAAGAAAATGAAACAAATTCTTTTGGTGTCTCTCTTTGTTGAGAGATGAAAACTTTTTGCTCTTGTTTCTTTAATCAATTAAGAGTACTCAAGTTGGCACCAAAAACATTCAATTTAAGAACAACTCATCTCTTCCCACGTCAAAATTTCAAGAATCTCAAAGCACCTTTTTCCTTTCCTTGTTTTTCAAAAACTTCAGTCCTTTCATAGAGAAATCATGCCACTTGTTTTAACATGTTAATTGGGGCTATGTTGCGCACTCGTGACCATGCCAATAGATAACTATTGAGCAATAGTGGGTCAGAGGAGTACTACAACTTCACTTGGAACATGAAACCACGAGGAGACTAATTTTTTTACCTATCATAGCATTGCAGCTATAGACGCTTACATAACTCAATAGCCGAGATCAAGTGGTTTCCCACATTTAGATCATTCGTTGGCCAGCGGAGTTAATAGTTCCTCATGGAGCACGACAGTGTTGTAATGACACATGTAAAGCAATATCTTACTGTAATTATTAGAAAAAATAGTGGCATAATCTCTACTACTTCGAAGCATCCATTTTATCAGACAATTTCATTCAAGAGTGCAATCGAGTTTATTTTCATTAATCTCAAATGGGGTTGAGTAGTTCTAAAATCAGATCATTTGGGCTAAACATGGACTCAAGTCATCTTTTGGATGCCTTTTCTTGTTGTATGTCACAAATATTTTTAACCAAGTTCATTGCTCATTATTTCAAAGCTAAAAAGGAGACACTGGCAAAGGAATAGAATTTATAGGATAACAAGCTAAGTGGGGGAGTGGCTAAAGTGCAAACGAGTAAATAATTGTAGGGTCAATTTAAAGTTCTAGAAAAGGTGATGAAAGGAATGTGATACCTCCTCTTTCTTGCTTCGTTCTCGTACTTGAGTCGACCCCCCTCTATATTTCCCTATTGCCAAGTCACCAGAAATTGAGTAATCTCCGAGAGAACCAAGAAACAAATTTGCAATAAAAGTTACAACTAATTTTTGTGTTTTTGGTTTAGGAATGAGAACTGAAAGTAAACATGCAATTTTGAAGAAGTAAAATAAATCAAAAGAAGAAATAAAAATATGAATGCAAGGTTTGGAGGTTTTCGAACCTCCCCCAAGCTTAGGTTGGTGCCATACTCAGTTGTTGCCGTCGTTCGGCGATGGGTGCGGATACTGCTGGTAGTAGTCGGGGAAGTGGGTCATGAAGTGACAGAAGTTGTGAGTGAAGGCACTAACATCCTCATTCACTCCTTGTAGCGTGTGGTCAATCTCCCCAATGCGCTGGTTGAGATGCTAAATTTCTTGATAGGGGACGTTGTTGAACCCCTGCTACTGCTGATTGGGCCATGGGTCCAAGGATCCCTCCTGTTGCTACTGCTATCCCTCCCAAGCAGGGTTGTATTCCTGCTCCTGCTCCTGCTGATCCTGCTGCTCTTCTTCTTCATCTTCTTCTTGATCAGGCTAGAATTCAGCCATGATCTCCACCACTTGATCCTTGGTGAGGATCCAGTTGTCCTTCGCCACAATCGAGAAGGCTTGTGGACATGGCAATGGAACCTGCTCAACCTGTGCATCGCCAAGATAACCAAACTGATATGCTCGGAGCCTCTTGTCAGCTCGGTAAACACCTAGAAAACCACACGAAGTTAAATATTTGACATCCATAAGTTTGGAGCCGTAAACAGGTTGCATAATAGGCAATGGAATTTCCAATGCTAGGACAAGGTGGGTTACCAATCCACCAATGCGAATGTCACCTTTATTTTTGTTGCTCTGGTGGCGAAGGTGCTGGAGGAGTAGAGCCGTAGGATTGGGGCTTTGCGGTGCATTGGGGAAGAGTGCCTTGCTGATCATGGCTTTATCCGCATTGACCATGGAACTGATATCTCCTCTTCCCAACAGTGTATTGGAGAGGAACAAGGCGAAGTAGTGAATTATTGGGTTCTGAATGGTGGACATCTTCTTCTGGTAGAAGTCCCTGCCACCGTTAACAGAAATAACCTCCCAAGTTTCTCCACTTGAGACGCTATATAAATTTGTAACAGTTGACTCCCCACCATGGGGGAGGCTAAAAGCATCACAAAATCGTTGGAAAGTTATTTCATATGGCTATTAGTTTATGGTGAAGCTTTCCATGCACGCATTACCTTTCTGCTTGTGGTCATCGTAGAAAGAGCCGAGGAACTCATAGGTGAGCTCGGTGTAAGTATTGTGGCCTACGTAGGCGAGTAGTGATAGCCCTGCTTTTTCACATATGAGGTCGAAGTCCGCCCTCAACCGTGCCACGGTGAGAAAGCTATCATTGGCCCAACGTGTGGGCATCACCCTCCTTGATGAAACCATGGCCAACTTGCTGTTGAACTCGGCCTGGAGCCCCGAGATCTCGTCACGTTGGCACTTGCTCTTGAGAAAAATGCTACCAATTTTGTTCATCTTGATGCACTAAAAAATTTCACCATGAACTTAGGCATATAGTTTCTACATGATATACGAACGATTCTACGTGGAAAAATTTAATCCTAAAGTGAGAAATCAAAAGTAAAAACAAAATAAGCTTGAGTTCATCCACTAGATCAATGTGAGAGTTTCAACCATGGAATTCTGAAAATAAAGCATGGATAGGGAGAGAAACATACCGATCTATTGATTCCCCAACTCAAACGAATGAAATCCGTGAAGAATCAAGAATTATAGGTGGGTTTTAAGGGGTTTGGAGAGAGAATATGAGAGAACAAGTGAGGAGGAGGAAGAACCCTACCTGCCCTGGTGCAATTAAGTGGTCACACCGAACTATACGGCCGCACTATACGGGCGGGATAAGTAGTTCCCGCCGTATAGTTGCGACAACATCGACAACTAGGGTTTATTTATGCTAGATCACAGCTATATGGGCGCAACTATATGGCCGAATCAAAATGATCCCGCTGTATAGTTTGTCGTCAAACCTTCTGGAAACCCAAGATAAAATTTCTGAAACAGGCATCGATAACTATATGGCCAAACTATATGGCCGGCATTTTAATTCCCGTTGTATAGTTGGTCGTTAAACCTTCAGTATCCTAGGAAGGAAAATTTACAAAGGCAACGATAACTATATGGCCGGAACTATACGGCTAAAATTTTTATTCTCGCCATATAGTTGGTCGTTAAACCTTCTCTGTCTTGGAAAAGAAATTTTATAGAGGCAACGATAACTATATGGCCGGAACTATACAGCTAGAATTTTTATTCCCACCGTATAGTTGGTTGTTAAACCTTCAGTACCAAGATTTTTCGCCCAAAATTTTCAGAGATTCACTTTTTTAATCTGGACAAAATGATTAAGCTAGTTTTTCTAGATAAAATTCAAATTTTTTTATACTTATTCAATGCTTGTTCAAACGATATTTCTACTACTTTTTGGCAGTTGCATCTTCACGGGCGTGCTTCCACAAGAATGTCTGTAAAAACATTGTAGGAATGCGATGAACATTTTATTCCTTAGTTTATTTTATTAATGTGATGGGTTAACTCCCATTAAGTATTTTATTAAGAATGGTTGAATAACTCAACCCCTTCTCTGTTCTTGAATTCTTACCTTGGGTTGCCCCTTATCAAAGGCACTTACCACATGAACTCATTTTGCCGGTGGAATATATCTTTCTCCTGCTTCTAGCTTCTTTGGAAAATACCAGATGATTTTAGCATCATAAACATTGAAGATTATTTTTCCCTCAACATAATCGACTGACACTCCTGCAGTACTAAGGAAAGGTCTTCCAAGTATTATGGATAATGTTTCATCCTCTGGCATTTCAAGAATAATAAAATCGGTGGGAATAACATGCTCATCTATTCTAAGTAGAATATCCTCAATCATACCAATGGTTTGTTTAGTGGCTTTGTCAGCCATCTGTAAAGTGATAGTAGTAGGGGAATACTCCCCTAATCCTAGCTTTTTATAGAGGGAATATGGCATTACACTAACTCCTGCACCTAAATCACACAAGGCATTATGAATATCTATTTTGCCAATTGAGCATGAAATAGTTGGTATTCTGGGATCTCCCGATTTAGACAATAGCTTCCCATTAGCGGGATAACTAGTCACCATGGCAACGGTTTTAATTATTTCTTTCTTTCTACTAGGAATATCACGGAGGAATTTAGAACAGGTAGGAACTTTTATTGCATCTGCAAATGGAATTTCTAGACGAAGATCACCAAGTGCCTTTTTGAAAGAATCATAGATTACCTGATCCGATGCTTTCTTTTTTTGATCTGGATAAGGAAGCGTTTTCTCACCTTTCTTATTCTTGTCTTTTACCTTTTGTGGGGGACCAGGCTCTTTTGTTTCTTTCTTTTGTAGCTGCTTATCGCTCTTCTTATTTTCTACTACAACAACTTCATCTTTTTCTTCTCCTAGATCAACTGCTCTGCATCAGAGTCATAACGGTCATCCTGTGCATCATTTTGGTTCTTCATGGTTTGATCTTGTGTTTCTTGAGCAGTTTTATCTTGAGGATGCACTAGTGTATCATCTTCTTGGCTTTCTTTGAGAAAGCTTTTTCCTTTCGATCTTTTTAGCTTCATATTCCAGTGGTCCTAATGGTCCTATAACAACTGCACCTCCCCTTGTAACAACATTAGTAGAACAGAAATATCTATATCATCTTGAAGAAAAATTTGATAACTAGATGTTATTTGTTCACATTGGGTTTCAATCATACTAAGGTACTTGTGAAATAATTTTATTTCTTGACCAATCTCATCATAATTTTCGGTAAGTTCCGCCAAAATCTTCTTATGTCTTTGAAATTGCTTATGCGGGTTATTATGAGATTTTGCTTCTAGATGTTTTAGTTCTTGAAAA
Source organism: Avena insularis (assembly GCA_023614405.1). Classification (NCBI taxonomy): domain Eukaryota; kingdom Viridiplantae; phylum Streptophyta; class Magnoliopsida; order Poales; family Poaceae; genus Avena; species Avena insularis. The sequence goes on along the minus strand of CM042692.1, from coordinate 302,072,797 downwards.
ACTTTTCTAGTTTCATCTTCTTTAGTAAAAACTTGTAAAAAGTCTACTTTGTTTTCCTTAACAAGTTCAGAAGGTATACCCTTTTCTTTTATTGATTTGCGTACTTCAGGCATTAGATCAGGAGTTATATGAAGTATCCCTTTTTCCAGCTTAGTGCGGAAATCAGGATTATATAAAGAATCATTCTTAGCCCTAGAAGACATCAATTCCAAACATGCTTTAACAGTTAAAGTATTTATCGATCCTCCTACTGAGAAGTCAAGGAACTCTTTGCATTGAGTATTATGACCATGGTAAAATAAATGGCAAATAGTTGATTCAGAATAACCATGATTAGGAATACTATTAATCATTCCAAAGAATCTATTCTAGGCTTGTGGGTAGTTTTCTCCCATGTTCTAACTAAAGTTTCCTATATTATTTCTAATTTAAATTACCTTTTTAAAAGGATTAAACCTGTTTATGAATTTAACAATACAATTTTCCCAACATTTAATGTAGTGACGAGGGAGAGAATATAATCAGTCTAAAGCCTTACCTTTAAGAGACCAATGAAATAATTTTACATGAGAGAAGTCTCTTGGCAAACCTTTTGGTCCAAGTGATGTTATCACATTGTCGTACTCTCTAAGATGTCTTCCTGGGTCTTCATCTTCCCTTCCACTAAAAGCTTTTTCATATAATTTTTTAATAATTCCACCATCAAATCGGTATTCTCTAACTCTAGGATTAGGAAATTCTATTATTTGTTTAAGAAAAGCAAAATTTGGAGCACTGTATTCCGGGAGAGTTTCCTCAGGTTTCTTGGGAGTTGTCCTGTAAATGGACATGATTTCCATAAAATCACTCAGGTTTTCAACTTCAACCTTATTTGATCTTAATTTTTTTCAATAATTTCCTCATGCCTTTGAATAGGCACGCGCTCAATATAATATGGTAAGTAGGTCCTACTAGAGCGTGTAGCCCCTTTGTCTCCTAGGGAGACCATTTTGTAGTAGTAACACCTAAACTGTCAAGAGACAAACACTTAGCGCTTAGATCCCCGGTAACGGCACTAGAAAATAGCCTGATGTCTGCAAGTGCACAGATCATTTGTAGCTAGTTTCTAAGTATAGATATCGATCCCACAAGGATCCCAAAGGTAAGTGTTTATGAATGAAGTCTCTGTTTGATTGTTTGTGGTTTTTTGCAGATGACAAAGAAGGCACGGGGAGATACAGTTCATAGTGATAGTGACTGTGCCATGTGGACGAATGGTAAGTGTAACAATTATAATCTTACAAGTATATGTGTAGGCGAGCAACCCATAATTAGTCGGAACTCCTCTTGGTAGATTTCATCCCAACTTCAATAATCCTACTAGTCTATTACCAAAACCATGGTCAGATCCTTCAGGTTTCTTAGCAATTAAGCTCCTTCGATTGGACTAATGCAATAATCACAGTGGTTCCTGGTGATCCTCGAGTCAAACTAGTTTCTCATTGATATCTCCATGTCACTCGGGGGTCGCCAGTCTTCTAGCGAACAAGATACTATCTATGTAGAACAAAGCATCATGTTGTCTGGTCCCTTAATTGGATAACAAGCATTAGGCATCCCATAAATAGTCAAGCACACATAATATAGTAATTAGAATCAATCACAAATTAATGGAAAATATATGGAGGCACATCACATCTCACCAATCCCTTACATCTACCACGCCCAAGGAACTTACTCACACATGAGAGAAGAAAGCATCATCTATGTAATTGAATAAAGGGAGTTCTTCTCGATATTACCATGGAGATCCACAATAAGAGTAGAAAAGTAATCCAACACAATTCAAGATAGGAAAAAACAATCTCAAACCCTAATCTTGCAAAGTGAAGATCTCTCTCTCTCAAGTACAAGTAATGGCTATGAGGGTGTGATGGCTAGGAGGTCGAAGATCGTGGAGCGAGATGAAGAACGTCTTCCCCTTCTTCTCGGGATCTCTTCTTTTCTCCTCTCTGGATGGCATGGCGGCTGATGTGTTATGATTTCACGTCCCTTCCCTTCACTAAAGTCGTCCCTTTTGAGAAGACGGAGGCAGCGGCAAATATACAGCGGGAACTATATGGCCGGAAATATATTCCCGCCGTATAGTTGCTCGTTAAAGCTTTTGTATGCCTCCCTTGATTGCTTCCAAAAAGCGACTTGCTTGTTTTCACCTGAATATTGTGTTTCTCTTGTTAAAACCTTCTGTTGATGTTCAGAATCTAAAACACACATTAATAACCAAGTTTTCTTTGCTACTGAAGTATTAGCGTTAGGTAAACCTAGAAAACGATCAAATCCAGAAGAGAACCATCAATAAAAACCATCAAAAATATGTCGAATCTCACCGCAATTAGGGTGCAAGCCAAAGTCTCCATCAAGTGAAGTTTTGGCCCGACTGACAAACTCGAGGGCTACATCAAGTGAGTGCGCTCCCGCGGCCCCAACAAAATATGGAACCATACAACCGGCTGGCGAGCCGATGATGGATAAGGACACCATACAATAAGGAGTCACGCGCTTAGAAGAAGTTTTGGCCTAACTGACTCCCGTCAGTCGACCTGAAACTCGGGGACTACACCCAGTAGGCGCGCTCCGTGCCCCTGCAAGAAAATAACAAGGCACACTCAAATGCCAAAAAAAACAAGCAAAGGATAAAGGAGCTTCGACCTGAATATCTTCGCCAGCCGGCTCGAACCTCGGGGATTACACCTAGTGGGTGCTCTCCCGCACCCCCACATAAGGACAAGCACCCGGCAAGCAAGCCCAGAAAACACAAAATTACAAAGTCAAACAAGAGGATGATAACATAAAAGCATCCGGGAGACGAAGCTCCCGCCAGTTCAAACGGACATGAGTTGTTCACACATGCAACATAAAAGAAAGATTGTTTCAACAATTGCTCCCACTATCCTAGGGATATGATCGGTGCTAAGGAGTAGGTTCTTCGGTAGAGGTCGAGGCAGGAACAGTCTTGCTGCAGGAGGCGACATCAGTGGCATTTAGTGGAGGGGTAGTTGTTCATGCAGGTCGGGTCATTGTTCATTCAGGTCAACCAGGATTGTTCCCTGCCGGAAGCCATTGAGAATGGCCCCCAGTTGGGCAGCCAGATACTAGGACTTTAAGAGCATATTTCCAGCTCGACGCCTCTGCATGATCCCATCTCTCGTCCCATATCGATGGCGTTCGGGCCTTCCTCCATCTTCACCACAAGGGCGTCAAGGGTGGTAGGCTCATCATCAAACGGGAATATGTACTCGAAGACCCCGAGGCATGCTTTGTGCAGTCAGAGGCTCTCCTCACCAAGGGTGCTAACAAGATCTTTGGTAGACAGATCCCAGCCAGACTTGTCAGCATGCAGGTGCCTGCAGGTAATAAGTTACATCTACAAAAAACCAAGTGAAAACTGACTCCCCCACTAGGTCAAAAGGAAAATCAAGCAAATAAGAGCATACCGGCCACGACCCTGGCAATACGCGAGACGTCCTCGCGCTCTCGGATCACCCGAAGCTGATCCTCCTGCCTCTTGGAGGACTACTCGAGCAACTTGAAGGCCTCCTAGTGCTTGGCGATGGTGCCCATGTTCCTCTCGACAAAAGCATCCAACCGGTCCTTCTTGGCGGCAAGATCTTCAATTTTGTTCTGTCGGGCCTTGTTGGACTCCTCCTGCCGGCAAACCTCCCTCTGCAGTCGGTCCACCTCCACCTCCTTTTTAGCAATCATGGCTGCAGGAGGATAGTTGATGGTCAGCAAGAACTTGGTGAAATCAGGCAGTTCAGGAGGCATACTCCATGCATAGCACTTAGTATCAGCAAGCTTACGACCTAACACCTGCGCTTTCCCCGCCACCTCCTCAAAATCTTGCTACAGAAGGAGATAAATTAGCAAGAAAAGTCAGCCAAGTAATGTTCACCCGCTACCAAGAAAAAAATCGTACCTTAACAGAAGTTGTCATCCGCTGGGCCTCGCCAAGGTCCAGCTCGAGGATACTTGCCACCGACCTCGCCTGATCAAGGGCAAGGGGCACCTTGTCAATAGCTTGGCCAATGAGGATTGTCCCTACCTAGACGCATCCGTAGCCGGCTTCAGCATGCCAGGCTTATAGCTAGTGATCATGACCTCCTCTTCTGCCTCAGCATCCAGAGGCGCCTCCTCGACCCTAGCAGATGCCATAGCCGTACCTCCCGTGTTCCCCTCCTCCCTCTAGGTAATGACCGGGGACGTTGCAGCCAGACGAGAAGGGTTCCCGACTAGATCGACGTTCCTGGTCGGCTCAGGTGAAGGAGTGGTCGAGCACTTCGGCCCCAGCTGTGCAAAGAGGGAGGCAATGGTACCCGGCTAGGCTAGGGCTAGCGGAGTAGCGGCAGTGGCGCTAGGTTGGGCTACAGCCGGTGGAGTAGCGGAAGGGGCGCTAGGAGCCGTAGCATTCTGGGGAAGAGGTTTGCTAAAAGAAAAATACAAAATCAACAAACATCCACGGACAACAGAAGGGCAATGCCGAAGAAAGAAAAACTCACCCGGGCACCACGGGCATATCCTCCCTCTTCCTATGTCGGTGCTGCCTCTTCACGACCTCCTCCGCCTGGGCGGTGGTCGCTAGGAACAACAACAAGAGGGGGACATCATCACCATCTCCGGCTGCACCAGCTTCATTGCGGTCAGCATCCGGCTGCTCACTGCCAACCGGCTCCGTTGGATACTAGTAGTAAGGGAACTTACCATGCAGAGTCGTGGTGTGGTTGTTGTCCTAGGTGGGGAATGACTCTGGCTCCATGGTCGGATACTTGAGAGGCTGGCGGTCCGTCTCGAAGGTCTTGGGCGCGTCTGTATCCATCCCATCCTCCGCCAGCTGGATAGTGAAGAGCTATCCAGACTAGTAAGGAAATAGCGAAAATAGAAAACGACAGAAGGAAGCCGCTTAGGGAGAGAGCTAGCTTACCCGAGGCTGGCGGTTGGCCTAGTCAAACTGTCGAAAGGAGTAGGACTAGTGGTCTTCAAGCTCCTCCTCTGAGATCACGGCGAGCTAGTCTCGGAGGGCCTCGTACTACACGTCCAGTCGAGAGGTATGGGTGGGATCCATTGGCCCAGAAAGAAAGCACATATTGTGCACTCTCTTCTATTGGGGGAGCACCCGGCGCGCCATCCAGGATAACATGATGTCCCACGCAGTAAGCTTGCGCTCCCCCACCATCATCCGAACCAACATCACCATCTTCTCGATGTCTGGCTTCACCCCCTAGCCCTTCACATCCCAGCTCGCCTGGTCGAAGATGACATTCGCAAACTCTGGCAGCCGGATGTAATCTGTCGCGTGGCATTGCTCATGTAAAAATACGTGCGCTGCTAGAGTTTGACCGTGATCGACGACACAACCACACCAACAGTACCACCTTGATGAGTTGAGTGATCCACCTATCTCGTGTGAGGTACAGAGCCACATACACCACTTGAGTGAGAGTGATTTGTGTGCGTTCACCACACGTGAGGATGAGTGCATCCATCTTGAGAGCATGAGTGATAGACCACATGAGTTGAGTGAGGACATTTTGATTTCGCATGGTACTATAGTGTTCAACACCATGATAGTTGGCACCCGCTCGCTGAAAAAACGATTATAGAAATCTCAAGTACCGTGCAGTATGTTTAATAGCTACCCATTCGGTTCCGGCTACAGACCGCAACCTAGCTATCAGTCGGCAAGGACATAGGATAATGGCCAAAGCTCACGCGAAATTACAAAGTAACCGGCTGAATGCGAACATGCATCTATTAAAGATAACTCACTGGATACAAATTAAATCCGCATTAAATATGTCTAACAAACAAACAAACATCTGTGTTTTTTTGCATGATCTACACTACAACATACTACAAGAAAAGTTGGATTTTAAAACGGACGATTTTCATGGTTGAAGGCCCGTTTTTCGTGGACAAAAAGCCTTCTGTGACGGATGGCCTTCGTGGTAAAACCCCCTTCACAAATGAATTACTCCACGATTTTTTTCGACCATGGCGGATCGCACCCTTAAGCCACAAAAACTTGTTCCATCGTAGATCTGTTCGCCAACCGCGTTGACTGCTGACGTCATGCAAACTGCCACGTGGCAGCCGCTGTTAGTGGTCGGTTACAGCCGTTAACGGTTATAGAAACCATGGCAGAAGTCAGGCCTAACCAAGGCCTACTAAATACTAACTAGGCTGGCCCATCAGGAAAGCCCAATAAGAAGATGGCCCGTTACAGTTTTGTCCTGCACTATTTGAAATGGGCCAAAAATGCAGCCAGCTGTGGCCCGCGAACTTTCAGGCCCGATTCTGTTTCAGCCTACAGAAGGCCCATGTTGGTCCAACACTTTGCGATCCATTAGCAGCCTGCGCCAAGTTGCTCATGTACACTTAAGGCATGTGGTCAGCCCATCACTATTATTGCAGCCCATCATGGGCCGCCTACTGACGACCCTTCTCTGAGATGGTCCGTTACTATTCTGGCCTGTTACTGTTCTAGCCTTTTACTGTTCTAGCCTTTAGTTGTTCAGGCCCACAAGTGGCCCTTTACTGTTCTAGCCTAGTAAATTTGTCGGCCTGTTACTTCCCTCGTCTAGAAATTTGTCGGCCCGTTACTGTTCGGGCTCGTCACTGTTCTATCCTTTTACTGTTGAGGCCCTTTACTATTGAGTCCCGCTACTGTTTTGGCCTACTACTATTCTGTGGTTTTATAGTTTCTTGCTTGTTTGGGATGTTTCTATTCTTGCCTGCTACAGCTCTGGCCTGCTACTATTACGGCATATTACTGTTATGGCCTAATACTATTACGACATGTTACCACATGCGGGTTAGCCCGTTACGTTTATGGCCTTTTACAGTTTCGGCCTTTCTGAAGCCCATGGCAATATCATAAAACATGTATAATAGTCCAGCATTTTTTACTATTCATCGTCGGCTAATTACACGACGGTCCAATAACAAAGCACGGTATTATTCCCTGAGACCTGCCTAGCGTAGTTACCGTAATGACGACCTCCATGTGTGGACGGCGTCAACTAAATGCCTACATGGCCTACGCGAGTTATCTAGATATTACATCATCTGCAAACCTCTTAAAATTATTACATGTTATACAGTCAAGGGAAAGAAAAATTGGCATTTAAGTTGACAATCAAGTTGATACTAGAGTCCTCAATTTGCTTTCTCAATCGATCACCTGCATCTTCCTTTGAGTGTGACAGCTACATTGGAGGAGACATGATCTTGCAGCCCCCTCTTTGGTGGCGATAGCACTAATTGTAGTATGAAACTAAGTAATAACAATTTAATACATCAAACAATACAAACTACTCATTTGACTGATATGACATGAGCTATGAACTGGAGTTTACAACTGGTCAATGGTTCAATTATTGACCAACACGTCAAACAAACAGGACAAGCAAGCACATATTAAACAAATCTGCCTACCGTGAAATGAGCAATCAAAAAATGTGTATGTGTGACTTAGAATTTCAGCAAATATAAAATAGCTAGGTCATTTCAACAAATATATATGGAAGCAGCTCTATACCCTAAAATGCAAGAGACGTTGGGTGACTCGGAATTTGCGATGAGCCACAAAATGGCATGCAGTTACTGTCATAGCGAAGAATGAACCAGATAGAAATTATAACCGCATCATACGAGAAGTTGTAGAGTAGGAATGCAAACCACAAATGAACTATATATTGTATAGGATAATTATGTTGTGACTTAGGACGAACCAGACCCAGAACCAAATGCGAGATATAATGGAATCGCTTGTGAACCTGTAGAACAGGACAAACAAGCATTAGACAAGTGTGCCTAGAATGAAATGAGTAATCAAACAAAGTGTTCCTGAGAATTTCAGCAAATATAAACTAGCGAGGTCATTTCAGCAAATATATATGGAAGCAGTGGCATCTCCTGGAATGCATAGTCATTGGGTGACTCGGAATTTTTGGTGAGATACACAATGGCATATAGTTACTGTCAGAGCTAAGAATCAACTAGATAGAAATTATAATGGCATCATAAGAGAAATTCTAGAGTAGGAATGCAAACCACGAGTGAAGTACATATAGAGGAAAGTTATGCCATTGCCAAGGATGAACCAGCACCAGATAAGGAAGTAATGGCATCCCTTGTGAACTTGTAGAATAGGTTATGCAAACCAACATGTTCATTGTTCCATTTTGAGCTCTATGCAAGAAAAAGGAAATATTTAGTGATGCAGCTTTTGAAGAACTAGATGCCAACAACAAAATTATAATGGAATTAGTACGAAGACTTTAAACGGCTACTACAAGATAGCAGAACGATGCCAAGGAGGAAATAATAGAAGGAACTGATCATGACAAACATGACAGATTAGCAATTGTAGAGCCGGTAATCCACACTAATATTTTCCACTGACTTTAGATTTTGCAAGAATTACATGGTAGTAGGCAATTACTATTGTATGGAGTAGCTAAGAACATGTGCATGACAAAATAACAGACATGTGCATGACTTGAATGTAGAGCAGCGAATGCAAACCAACATGTCTAATGACCTTGCATGTACTAGCACGAAGAATAGGCGTGCCCAGTGACTTGTATGTACTAGCATGATTACAAAAATGCAGTTCACTGTGATAGGTTTGAACCTGCTATACAACTGATAAAACAAAAACAGGTTGGAGATTTAGTTAACCTTGGTCGGAGAGGCGTCTAAGCATCATCGGTACCGTGTGAGTGACATCTAGGTCATCAAGGGTGCTGCGGTTGTGGTGGCTGTTGGCGTCAGGGAAGCAGATCCTGGGCGGTCGATGCTGGCTTGAACGCGGTGGACGACAGCGTCACTGAGGCAGATCCGGTGCAGTGAACGACGATGGTCGTGTAGCTAGTCTAGAGCGGTGGACATGGAACTCTTTGAACTAGATCACGCTCGGTGGACACCGGTGAAGCAGATCCGGTACGGTTGGGTAGCTTTTAATGGTGAGGAAGCAGAGCTTGGGCGGTCGATGACGCCATCGACATGGTGAACAATTCCGTAGCTCCTAGATCTGGTGGGTGAGCATCGGTGAAGCGGCTCCACGGCAGTGCACAAGACCGCAACTCAAGCTAGTGCGCTCGGTGGTCGTAGAGGGGACATAGGAGCTTGGGATTTTTGGGAGGGCCGGCGGGAAAAACTAGGGGAATCGGGACCATAGAGATGAGCAGAAAAAATAATTATGATCGTGCCCCCGAGCTACCAGTTTAGCATGCCCATTTGTCTTCCAAACAATGGGTAGAGTTGGAATTTTAAATTGTAAAGTTTTTGAAACGGAAGGGCGTGAAATGCTTCAAGGTCGGTTTGTGGTTTTGCCGATCATTTGAGAATTGAATTTGGCTAGTGCCCATCCAATAATAATAATAGAAAAATGGTACTCCCCTGGTCGGTGGGATATTTTTTCTCAATGTTTTTGAAATGGTGGGGCGGGAAATACTTCAAGGTAGGTGGGTGATTTTGCTGCTCGATTGAGATTTTGAATTTGGCTAGCATCCATCTACTAATAGAAAAAAGGTAGTAGACCGTACGCTATCTGTCCAGGAATTCAAGGCCAGGAGTCACATCAAATGATTATCCATAAACATTTTTTTTCACAGAAACTTGGATACCTTCGATTCACACAGCATAGGCGGTAAATTTTGCCACTTGACTCATATTTTAAATTTTACTAGCGTCCATGTAACACTATAAAAATGGTACTACCTCGGTTGGGGATTTTGCCTAAAAATGTTTGAAACAGAGGGGTGCAAAATGCTTCGGGGTTGGTGGGTTATTTTCCTGCTTGATTATGATTTTGAATTTGGCTACCCGCCAAGTTTTTATTACTAGAAAAAAGGTTGTGTAGATCGAACATCATCTGGTCAGGAATTTAAGGAGAGAGTCACATCAACTGATGCCTCCTATTCAAACGGGGTAGGTAGTAGGTTTTGGTGGTCGACTGTTGACGAGGGGTTAACTCATCAATGCCCACCGCATATGGACTTGGGTTCGAGGAAGTGTGGAGCGCTGGAGGCATCGATCATCTAGCAAACAAGCACACAGGGACACAAGGTTTACATAGGTTCAGGCCTCGTAGAGGAACCTACTCCTTCTTGTCTGCTCTAAGAATTATCGAGGGAGTCGAAAGTTACAAGGGGTGCACAGATGCAATCTAGCGATGGTGTGGAAACTAGGGTTGTGCTTTGAAGGGTTCGCAGCATAGAAAACAATTCCGACGATGGGACTATTATACGCCAATATCTATCTATTAGATACAAGCAACGGATGGATATACATCCATAGAGAACATACCCTCGAAGACAACAAAGCTTTGTTAACAAGATGGAACTCGTGGATGATGTAGTCGTACACTTGCCGATCTCAACATCGTGATGAAGTCCAGCAGGTCCAGCATGTTCAGCTCCAGCACGTCCATCAGATCCAGCTCCAGCAAGTCCAGCACCACCAAGTCCAGCACCACAAAGCAAAGGTGCATCCGTGATCGCACACACGTCCGGTACCCCGACAACCTCAGGCCCTCGCTCCAGCAAAGCAGCGGAAGCAGCAACTCCTTTCCAGATAAAGCCACCGGGAACATGTATCTCGCTAATCCGAGACCATGTGAAAAATACTAGAGGGGGAGAGAGATCCTTCACGAGGAGGTGTGAGTGTGAAGGTGTGAGAGGGGGGCCTTTTATAGGAGGAGGGGAGGGTACCCCTCCCATGGCCGGCGCCCATGGAGGGTGTCCCTTCACCTCCCCCATTCATGTGGTGGTAACTCCCTCCACATAAATTTGCCTGTTCACATTCTCTTTTAAAGTCTCCACTTTAAATGCATTAAATTTCTCCAAATTTAATGCTCTCTCATTGAATAATACTTTTATTAATTTTATTCAGAATTTTCTTAATTACTTTAATTAACAAACATTCACATAAAACCCCTGCAACATTTCAATATTACATGCAGAACCGATTTCAGCAATTCCACCCGAAACAGTTTCGGTGTCTATTGAAATAATTCTAGCACTTTCTTGAATCTTTATCTGAAACATGGTATCTCTTAAGTGTGTCACCCTACGGTTCTCGAATAATGTAAACATGATCGAGACCCTTCTCCGATCAATAATCAGCAGCGCGACCTAGAGATCCGTACTGACTCCCACACATTCAACGATGACTTATGTGATCGTGAGAACCTTTAACGCTATTAACTAAATCCCTTTGTCTCGCGATATATTACATGTCTGATATTTGATCATCGGTATCTCCATACCTAGTTTTATCTCGTTGTCGACAAGCACTCTTTTCTCATTCCCGTGATATAACATTCTAGTGATCTCATCACTTGCTTGCAAGCTAACCAATGTGATATCACCGAGAGGGCCCAGAGTATATATATCCGTCATCGGGATGGACAAATCCCACTCTTGATCCATGAGCCTCTACATAACACTTTCGTAGCACTGAACTCACCTTTATAATCACCCTTTCACGGTGTGACATTTGATGTTATCAAGATACTCTTCTAGTGTTAGTGATTGACATGATCTTATGGTATAAGGACTAGGATTACTTCGTATGATGTTATAGAAATATAATCACAATGACTTTGATCATAATGCTATACTTTAGATGAATGTTCATCACATCATTCCACAAATGTTGTGACCTCGTTATTAACAACATCCAATGTCCATATTCCCTTCAGTCTCCCACTTGCACTAGAGTCAATAATCTAGTTTGAAAAACTTTGTGTATTGAACACCTATGGCTTTCTGGTGTTGCATATACGCGATTAATATTGGTTAACATAATCTCAAGATCTGACAGTTTCAGGTCCGTGTGTATTTGCATGTCTTTGCGTCTCTACGCATCACTCATTCTCAAATGAGATGGCATTGTATAAATTTGGTCCTCTGGTGAGACCTTTAGTTCATTCGGGTTAAAATATGTTGATATTATTGGCATACAATATATCTTCATAGTATTATCCCACTTTGAACCATACCTAGTTTGATAACAAACTACTTAACACAAATGCCCTCCTTTGTTGCTACTATAGCAGTCATATACTTAGCCTTTTGTTGTAGTATCCGTGACAATGTATCAACTTTGGAACTCATCCAAATCCATCATGGAACAGCTTTTCCATTACATTGTGCCACCCATAATGTAAATTGAGATAAATTTAATTTGTATCTTGTGACTAAACTAGTATCAAAGTAACACTTTACAATGAACTACCTTTAACTATTTGTCACTTATACATGATATATTCTTAGTTCTTCCAAAGCTCATCAGAATATCTTTACTATCGTTCGATGATCATCTTATGAATCATTCTGGTATGTGCTCATAACATTTAGAGCATAGGACATATCTGGATATATACATATCACGGTATAATCGATCAAAATCTTCATGTGATTTTACTCACCAAGTGTTGAAACACTTGAATCTTGATACAATCCTTTCCATGCAGCAAAAACCTTTCTTGTTGTTTCCATATTGAACCCTTTCAATATCTCATATATGTATGTCTGGCACAACCATATTAGCGCCTCAATCTATCCATATAGATATTGATGCCAAATATTCCGATTTTGCCCAAGTCTTTCATCGAAATCCTATTTTAATGAAATTCTTAACTTGTGCCAATAAAAGATACATCATTTCCAATCAACACCATCTCCTCTACATAATGTATTAGAAATATGTCTCAGCACTCCCACTTAATTTCTTGCAAATGCAAGAATCTTCATCATCTCCGATGAATTTAAACTCTTTTAACAGTTTCATCATAGTGAAGATTCCAACTCCGCTATGCTTACTTCAACCATTGAAGCGTGCATGCCCTTTTAGCATCCTTTGATTTAACAAAACCCTTTGGACCATGTCATTCACACATCCTAGGTAACCATTCTATTAGAAGAACCTTTTTTGTTTATTCAACTACCATATACCAAATTATATGTAGTGGTTGCTACATTAATCCGTCAAGACTAAATATCGCTATGAAAGATCAAATCTTGTCATAGTCAACTCCTTGAACATTGCTATAAACTTCTTTCTGACATGTCGACTATTTCATAGATGTTAAACATCCAGGTCTATTTGTTTATAGATCCAAACATGACCGATAGGCTTCACGCCTTTCCGGAGGGTCTTCCAAGTTCAGAAACTTCATTTCTCGTGTATGGATAATATCACAGATTCTATGACTTATGGTCATTTTATGGAGTCAGGGCCCATCATCGCTTCTTTGCATGTAGTCGGTTCATCATTGTCAAAACAATAACGACTTGTTTATCAAATCTCACTATTTGATTTTTACCGACCCACCCGGTTCAATAGGAACTCTAATCTCCGAGATCACACCCTTTGTAATCACGGGAGCCATGAGCATTATGGCTGCCACCGAGACACTTTCCGGTGCTGTGCTACTTAGCACATATAGCTAAGGTTCAACAACCTTATCAAAGTTCTATTGTCCTCCCACTTAACTTTTCACGAAAAATTCCTTCTCAATAAACTTGACGTTCCAAGTGACAAACTCTTCTGTCCTTGGTGTTATGGAGGAATGCCCAACAAATTCTTTGGGATAACCTACAAAGATGTGCTTATCCGACTTTGGTTGTAAACATTTTACTTATGCATAGCATACCAAAATTTAAGAAAAGGCAATTCGGGTTTTATCCCAAACCATAACTCATATGGTGTCATTTCAATGGATCACGATGGTGCTCTTTTTAGTGTAAAAGCGGTAGTATCTAAAGCTTTAATCCTTAAAACATAATGATAGTTTTATAAATGACACCTTTGATCTTACCATGTCAAACAAGGTTTGATTTGATCTCTCGAACATACCATACTCCTGTGGTTTATCGGGAAATGCAAATTCATGGAACAATTCCTGAAATCTTAGGTGTTTTGCTAAACCTGTAACTCAAATATCTTCCTTTATGATCAAATCATAAACTATTTTATTTTTTTGTTACAATGATTTTTTCACTTCATCTTGAAAGTCTTTGAACAATTTTCAAATGTTTCATACTTCTTCCTTATTAAGTAAATATATAGATATATTCACTCAAATTTCTTGAGAAAGCATATGAAGCAAAAAAGATCCATCGCATATGGCTACACATAATGTACTATGCACATCAGCATGCACAATTTCCATTAAGCTAGTCATCCGTTCCTCTTTGGCCTATGAACAGAGTTTCAATTATCTCAAGGAAAGTTTCACAAGCGTCAATTGATCAAAACCAAAAGACTCCAAAAATCCATCAACATGGAGTTTCTTCATGTTTACTTTCCAATATAATTCAAACAACGATGTCACTTCCTAAGTGATTTTCCAATCATTTGTCTTATGACATTTTAGCAATAATGTTTATGGATGTGATTTCTCCAACTAGACTTGTAAAAGTTCATCCATCCTTCATGGAATACGGTAATTATTTGAACAACCATTGTTCTCGTAATACCAGAACAAAATAACAATTATTAAAACAAATCTTGAAGGCTAGGTTTGACGACAATGAAAAACACAAAAACACTTTATTTGTTTTGGATGAACATCATCACTTATTCTCTTGCTAGCTACTTAGGCCGTGGCAGTTCATGAATTGTGTTGTTCTACATGACACTTCACACCAACCAATTCGGTATCCAATACCGGTATCCAATACCTAAAAACCACATTGTTTAACAAGCAAAGAATACAGCCATAACATGTATATCTTCTATATACCTAAGCTGGACATCTCCAACTTTTTATTTTCTGCCAAATATTTTATAGATTCTCTTTCAGCAATTCCTTTTCTTTTAAAAGAATCTATCATCATCAATAGTGGTGTCATTCACATGACACATAGTACAAAGTGTATATAGTCAAATACTAATACCTTTGGACTTGCACTTTGTAGTGGATCACCATCATCAAATGTTTGGTGTTCTTTCAAAAATCCATTCTTTAGTAATCTTTTAGTGTAGTAAACATTTTACTTACATCTTTTATTCATCCTTATCATGACAACTTTCATGATCAAGCTACTATAGCCTATAAGGAAGAATCGCGAGTATAATGTTAGTTCCCAAAATCTTTTTGGGAGATACAGATGCCTAGCATCTCCATCCTTCACAAATTCTCATACATTATGAGAACATGTATTTTGCTAAATTATACTCTATCATAATGCAACCAAAAATATTGTTTCAGATATCACAATATCTTCCACACATGATGGTTTCTGAAACAATTCTTTCAGCTCCTAGATAACCTTGATATTAAAAACAACTTTTGAATATCAAGAATCATGGAGGCAAACATGATACTTTAGATACTAACATTGGAATTCTTACTCTTGATTTAATACTACTTATTAAACTTCATGGAGCAAATAGAGTTTGCTAAAAGTTTGCAATAGGACTTCTAAACTTTAAATTGACATTCAAAACAATACCATACTAGTTCATAAAGTAAATATCCAGAATTCTATAATTCTATTATCTCAATTAAAACAAAGCATAAGGTAGTAAACAGATGCCAATGACTATAACGAATTATGCAAATTCACTTTGATTTAGTTTATGACAAATTTGTTTTGACTAATCCAAATTAGAAATGAACTCCCACTCAAAAACGACATCCTTGGTGCCTTTTTGGTGATTACATGAACCAAATCCACTACACCAAGTCCGATCATCACGTGAGTCGGTGTAGCTTCAAAGGCGAGCATCAATATGGGCATCACATCAACTATATGACTCATGCTTAACCTTTCGGTCCGTGTTCCGAGGCCATGTTTGTACATGCTAGGCTCGCCAATTAAGAACCTTAGTACTCGCGTGTGTAAAACTGTCTTACACCCATTGTATGAAAGCGCAGTGTCGAGTACACCCGATCATCACGTGATGTCTCAAAACACGATCGATAGAACAGTGCAGACTTAAGGAAGAACACATTTTATCTTGATATTTAAATGAGGCATCATCTTATAACGCTACTAAAACGCCAAACTAGCAATATAAGATGCAAACATCATATGTGTAAAGTGAAATGATATGGTCCTGGCACTTCATCACTATCATATGCATCGTGGTATGATCTTTATCATTCCTTTGTGTGTAAGGCCAAGGTCTATGGAACTTACACGTTAGGTATGTTGTAAGGGTATCAACTATACATCAACTTACAACATTTCCATATAATGACACTAGCCCAGCAACGATCTAAACTAGACGCCTCTAATTTATCAATTGCAAGTTTTTACGTGGCTTAGGGCTTTCGAAGATAGAAACAGTCTTACCTACGAACATGGAACCACAATGATGATAACTAAGTTATTAACAACTCATTGTAAATTAGATATTGACTATAGTAGGAGAGACAGACACCCGCCAGCCACTTATGCAAAACTAGTTGCATGTCAGTCGTGGAACCGGTCTCATGTGCGATGACATGTAAAGTTGGTCCGGGTCGCTTCATCCCACTATGCCACCAATATCCAAAATACATGAAAGAATCAATAACATGATCATCATCACCCATATATAAACATATGTGTACTACCCATGCAAAGCACCTACGCATAGATCAGGCTCTGACACCACTGAAGGGTTCGCAGCATAGAAAACAAAAAAATTCCTATAATGGGAACTATTATACGCCAAGATCTATCTATTAGATACAAGCAACGGGTGGATATACATCCATAGAGAACATACCCTCAAAGAAAACAAAGCTTTGTTAACGAGATTGAACTCGTGGATGATGTAGTCGTACACTTGCCAATCTCAAGATCGTGATGAAGTCCAGTAGGTCCAGCAGGTCCAGCTCTAGCACGTCCATCAAATCCAGCTCCAACAAGTCCACCACCACCAAGTCCAGCACCGCAAAGCAAAGGTGCATCCGTGATCGCACACACGTCCGGTACCCCGACAACCTCAGGCCCTCGCTTCAGCAAAGCAGCGGAAGCAGTAACTCCTTTCCAGATAAAGCCACCGGGAACATGTATCTCGCTAATCCTAGACCATGTGAAAAATACTAGAGGGGGAGAGAGATCCTTCACGAGGAGGTGTGAGTGTGAAGGTGTGAGAGGGGGGCCTTTTATAGGAGGAGGGGAGGGTACCCCTCCCATGGCCGGCGCCCATGGAGGGTGTCCCTTCACCTCCCCCATTCATGTGGTGGTAACTCCCTCCACATAAATTTGCCTGTTCACATTCTCTTTTAAAGTCTCCACTTTTATAAATTTTATTCAGAATTTTGTTAATTACTTTAATTAACAAACATTCACATAAAACCCCCTACAACATTTCAATATTACATGTAGAACCAATTTCAGCAATTTCACCCGAAACAGTTTCGGTGTCTATTGAAATAATTCCAGCGCTTTCTTAAATCTTTATCTGAAATATATTTGATCCAATTTGGTGTCGGTATCCCTTAAGTGTGTGACCCTATGATTCGCGAATAATGCAGACATGATCGAAACCCCTCTCCAATCAATAATCAGTAGCGGGACCTGGAGATCCGTATTGATTCCCACACATTCAACGATGACTTATGTGATCGTGAGAACCTTTAACACTAGTAACTAAATCCCTTTGTCTCGCAATATATTACATGTCCGAGATTCGATCATCGGTATCTCCATACCTAGTTTGATATCGTTGCCGACATGCACTCTTTTCTCGTTCCCGTGATATAACATTCTAGTGATCTCATCACTTGCTTGCAAGCTAACCAATGTGATATCACCGAGAGGGCCCAAAGTATATCTATCCATCATCGGTATGGACAAATCCCACTCTTGATCCATGAGCCTCTACATAACACTTTCGTAGCACTGAACTCACCTTTATAATCACCCTTTCACGGTGTGATGTTTGATGTTATCAAGATACTCTTCCAGTGTTAGTGATTGACATGATCACATGGTCTAAGGACTAGGATTACTCCGTATGATGTTATAGATATATAAACACAATGATTTTGATAATAATGCTATACTTCAGATGAATGTTCATCACATCATTCCACTAATGTTGTGACCTCGTTATTAACAACATCCAATGTCCATGATCAGGAAACCTTGATCATCTTGTTAATCAACGAGCTAGTTTATAAGAGAGGCATAACTAGGAACTTTCCTTTTGTTTATTAAACACACATGCATTAACGTTTCCAAATCAATACAATTATAGCATGCAAAACAAACATTTATCATAAACAAGGAATAAGATAATAACCACTTTATTATTGCCTCTCGTGCATATTCCCTTCATGATTGTCATCCATGCCACCCCTCCTAGCCTTTATATAGATAGGCTAGGTCTCAGGTAGCAGTTCGAGTTGGTTACCCTTTTAAACTTTCTATCTTGAGCTCACCTTGTGCCGCAAGCAGTCGGAGTCTCCTTAGGTCACCCCAAATCTTTGATTAGGCCCTGGTAACGCATAGGCTTCTGTTAGACTGGACCGTATATGCCAAACTCAAGTACCTATAAGGTATGCCCATGTCAGTAGCCCCCGAGTGTCCGGTTGAATCACAGATTCGAGTGGAGACTTATGAAGCCTTTCAAGCGCACAACTAAGCATGTTTTCAAGTGCTCTAATTTGTATCATAGGGATTGTTGATATACGTGCCTAATTTATCCAATGTATCAAGATTAGTTAACTACCTTGGGGCAAAACAACGGAATCTACTCAAACTCGAGTCTCCGAACTCGAATTCGGAAAAGTGCTGGCGTAATTCGACTCAGGCCGCGGAGGTCTTATAAAGTCGAATCCCAGTGTATTGGTGTGAGCACTCGACGCGTCCGTCAAGGTTTATTTCATCATACCTGCAGGCACAGATTGTTTCTGGTAGAGCACAGAAGGTGCGTTGCTAGGCCTTATTCAGGTCTTATCTTCACGCTGCAAGCGTGGCATCCGAATTTTTATCGTCATGGAGATGATTCGGGTGACCCAGGAGATGTAATGTCGTTGCAGGGAAAATATGAGGCGAAGTCGCCAGAGCATTCGAGTGTGGACGCAGTCAACACACAGTGTATAAGAAAAAATCATAGGGTGCGTGGCTATTCGAGTCTTAGACTCGAGTAGGGACTATAAGTATTTTGCGACTGCTGTCGTCTTTTGCTTGTTTCAGTCGAATGTGCTTTCAGCACTCCCTATGGGAGTAACCCGGAGTCCACAGTCGAATCATTGATTCGAGTGAAGGGTTTTTGCGAGAAAATATGTTCTCATAATGCTTGGATGTCTTACACAGTTCCTCAGGTGTGCGGCCAACGCTCCTGTTACGAGTATCCCCCGAGTGCTTGGTTGAGTTGAAGACTCGAATAAGGACTAGAGTAGTCAAAATGTGCTCCTGCTGGAGTTAATGACGTCAGTGCTGACGATGAGATGACCTCAGTTTCCGTTTTGAGCGGTTTTGACGGGATGTGACGAGTAGTGTGTCCCATTTTTTGACTTGGACTTGACTAGGCGTGCGTAATCTCTATTTTAACTGTGTCTCCTCGATTCTCACGCATAATGGGGGGGGGGGAGTGGAGCAACGGTTCGTGGTTTTACTCTGCCACGCATCGACACTGATATATGCCACGCGTCTGGGTGATTTTCTCCTGGCTGTTGGATGGCATCTTCGATGAGGTTAAGTAGAGATCCTGTTAACACCCGGATTTTTAATCCCAGATGCCTGTTATGCCTTACATCGCAGTCCTAGGATTACCATTTTTGCGAGACATAACAGAATTGGTACCATAGTACATCATCCATTACAAACCATAATAAACGTCTTACAAATAAAGGACCTCATGATCCAATCTTAATACAATCAAAGCAGCGGAAGGTAAACGTAGTAGGGCCTCCATCTTCAGGGTCACAGGCAATGCTGACGATGGGAGATGATCCTAGTTGTCATAGACCTCCTACTATCCATCTTCCTGGTAGTCCTCCTCATAGTCTGGCCACGGGAATAGCCAGGTATAAAGCCATGAGTACTCTTTAAGTACTCACAAACTATCACTACCAAGTAAAGTAGTTCTAGTAGGAATCTTAAGCTCTAGGTTTATTTGCAAAAAGCCAGGTTTATTTCATACTGAGTTCAAAAGTAAAGAATCTTATTTAATATTCTACCTCACCTAAGTGGGAACCTAGTTTTCATGTCCACAACCCTATTATGGTTAAGTCAAGGTCATAGTTCATTTCACAAGTCATTTTGAAAACATCTGACAACAAAACAGTATGGCCACTCCAACTGTCCATGACCGCGGACGCGACTATTCAAATAGTTGGACACTCTGCAGAGGTGGTACTCTTTCACCACAAAATTCGATACATCCTTCAGGGATAACCCTGAATCATGATACTTAGTATGCGGATAATCAATCATAACCTTTCAATTACACACTCTAGTATAGGCACCTCCCCTATGAGCTTGGCCTCCCAGCCATGGCCATCTGCCATCCTAGGCACTGCATAGGTGGACATTCACATTCATGAGGTAGCCTCAGCTCAACCTCTTTCCACGAGGGAACCCATACTAAGGCATATAAACTTCCAGTTAAGCCCTACCCAATTCGGGTATTGTGGTTGTACGGTAAAATTGGAATGGTATCGCATCCAAACCCAACCATCAGTTTTTATAAAGGGCCAAGCTCATGCCTCAACATTTTCATCATCAACCATTGTGTTTCTCAACACATGTCAAAACATTTCAGTAGAATGAATCATCATTCCAAGGTTTTCATAATCATTTTCACCAAGTATTCCCATCTAAAGTGATCAACTTTTATGCTTAGCACTAGCCACTAAAGTTGAGGGTATTCACTAATGAGGGGTGCTAATCAAGTATAACTATCCAACTCTAGTTTTATGCCTTTTGATGACATCTAAGTATAACAACTTAGGCCTAGTTTTTTACTCTTTATGGTATCTATCATATTTTTCCAATACTCACAAATCACTAACTAAAAAGTAAAGAACTTTGGTAAAAGTAGAAGAAAAGCTTGCGAGTAAAACTTGGGATTGGTATAATCAAGGTTGCATAACTAAAGCATGCCTAATGCATCTTGCTTAGGTTATCTTGCAAGGATGGATTGCATAGTTAACTTGTAGTGTTAAGCTTGCATAGTTATGAATCTTGCAAATGTTAGCTTGCCTTGAGTAGTGTAGTGGTTGAAGTTCTCTTCTTCTTCTTCTTCTTGGTATTACTCATCCTCCTCGTATCCCGGGTCGGTACTATCGTCTATAAATGAATACGAGGTACACAATCACAAACAATACTTAACTACTTCTATTTAGCACACTAAGGCTCACACTTGATGATCTAGCATCATCACAAACATCACATGAAATAAAGACCTAGTCTTATTTTTATTATTTTAGAAAAGTAATTTCTACTCATTGAAAAATACTTAAGATTTAATATTCTCCCATTAAAATGTGAGATCATGTTGACACATGTCATCACCACATATTATAATACTTGGGAATGTTATTTAAGTGGTGGTCACATTTTATAAAGTTTAAAATTACTAATTAATACAATTAAAGTGACTAGAAATGCCTATATAGCATTCTTTTGGTACTAGGCCAAGATCACTGCATGTAAACCTAAATATTTTTACATATTAAGATATATCTTGACAAATGTGATTTTTGAGAGTTGTAATCAACTCAAAAGCATTTATGGTTGATTTTTGAAATATGTTTGAAGTTGGAAAAGTCTCTGTCTTGTTATTTTTACTATAGGTGATCTATAATTTCAAATGGTTTGAATCCAACAGGCTTGGATAGATATTTTGAATACCTTTCTAACAAAATTTGAATGATGCAACTTGGTTTAGTTAATCTCTTTGAATTTATTTTTGAATCTACTGAGAGAATCCATTTTTAACTAAAATTGAAAATCGTATTTGAATCAACAAGCTTGTGTGGGAAACTAATTGGGCTGGACCAGCTGCACAGTGCAGGCGCAGCGAGCTGCTGACAGGACAGTCCCACGCGTCAACGACTTAATTAAGCCAAAACAGTATCTACCAATCCTGGCCTTAAGATTAGAACACGATCTAACAGTTAAGGTTCATCTTCTACGTCGACCGACTCTAGTGAGATTCTAACCCTAACACGGTGGTGGGGGTCGCTGTGGACTTACCGGGGCTCCAGCTAGGGTCGGTGATGGGGGCGAATGGGGTTGTCAACAATGGCGGTTCGAGGCGCGGTGACGGCAGCTCCTGGGGTGGTCGCAATCAACAGGCTCCTTCCTCCTCTACAGCGGCGGGCTCCGGTGAAATTCCGGCGATGTGGTGCTCGCCTTGCTCTAGGGAGAGGTGTGGGAGGTGTTTGAGAGAGAGGGGAGTGGGATGGCATGGTGAAATGGAGCTGGGGTGGCCTCTACCGACGAGAGGGACAGAGCAGGATGGCTCGGGATCGTTGGCGACGTTGTTAGAGGGGGCTAGCGGCATGGCTGAGGTTAGGGGTCGACACGGTGCTTCAGGGCGGTTGTTGTGCAGTTGATGGCACGGCAAGGGGTGGTCGAGAATGGTCGGGAGCGGTCCATGCTCGATGCAGGAACAACGGTGTTCGAGACGGCGCACAGTGGCTACGGTCCACACCGCGGCGAACGAGCATGTCTGGGAGGTAGCTAGGGTCACGGTGAGTGCGGGCACGCGCAGAGATGGCGAGGCACGGCGTGTGTGCGCATGTCGGCTGCGGCGCTCTGGGGCACTCTCTGCATGGCAGGCAGAGAGGTGGGCCCAACGATCATGGTCGATCCATAGCTTGTCTGCGGTCGAGGGGTGGACATACGGTGGCGGTGGTGTGGCGCCTGTCTCCTGGGCATCGTGGGAGAGGGCGGTGTTGGCTGTGGTGAGTTGTGCATGGTCGACCGGCGCGGTGAGCTCAGGCGGCGCGACACTGGTGCAAACAACAAAGGAGGGAGTTGTCTACTGTGCTTCTAGACACTAGGGGAGACAGGGGGAGAGAAATGGGGCACTAGTGGCGATTGATCACTCCTCAGAACAGTAGAAGTTAGGCAGTGGTTTTCTGGTGTCTGCAAGGTGCTCGACCAAATGGCCGCATGAATTTAAGATTTGAATTTTTGGCTAAATTTTGGTAAGTGTTTTGAGTACTTGCTTGATAGTCTATGGTTACTTGGAAAAGTCAAGGTGAATTGATTTGAGTGGTTTTTGCAAAATGGTGTTCTATGCATATGAACTTGATTCAATTTTGCAATGTTCTTTAAATAGATTTGGAATTTATTTCTGTTGATTTGTAAAGTTGGCTTGCGTTCACTTTTACTTGGTCTAGCAAGGGGTGCAAAGAATTGAGAAAGTTTTTATTAGAAATATTTTACTAGGAACACACAAACTGGTCTTGTGGTTAAGTTTGGTCAAAATGACCATTTGATCATATGATTCATATTTGAATTTCTTTTCTTTGGATTTTGTTTGTAAATGGCCTAGATGATGTAGTATTCATCTTTAAACCATTACTTATCATTTGTAGCAATCAAACATGGCATCTGCACTCATTCATATACTAATGCAATTCACACATACACTCATATTAAATTTAATAATAAAAGTTTTTGTTAAACCTAAACTTAGGTGATTTGAACTTGATAATCTTGATTAATATTGTTGGGATATTACAAACCTTCCCTCCTTAAATAAAATCTCGTCCCAAGATTTAAGAAAAAACTAGGAACTAAGGAGATCTAGAAAGTCAGTCCTAATGCAATCTTCTTGCTCCCAAGTAGCTTTTTCTTCAGTATGGTTGCTCCACTGGATCTTGAGAAACTTGATACTCCAGGTCCTGGTGGTTCTGAAGGCTTCTTCCAAAATACGACTGGGTACTTCATGATAAGTTAGATCCTTGTTGATATCTATGGCTCGGTGATCGATGTTCTTGAACACTTCGGTCTTCTCCAGAACTTCTAAGCATTTGCGAAGTAACGAGATATGGAACACATTATGTATGGCTGACATCTCCTCTGGCAGTTCCAGTTGATATGATACTTCTCCTCGGCGATTCAAAATCTTGAAGGGTCCAATATACCTAGGGGCTAACTTATCTTTCCGTTGAAAACGTTGCATTCCTTTCAAGAGTGATACTTTGAGATACACAAAATATTTGACATTGAAGGTTATGTCTCGACGTCTCTTGTCAGCATAACTCTTCTGTCTAGATTGGGCAGTCTTGAGGTGTTCATGCACTTTGTGAACCTTCTCTTCGGCTTCTTTTAGGATGTCGGGTCCGAAAATCTGACTCTCTCCTACTTGCGACCAATTCAGGGGGGTACGACACTTCCTTCCATACAGAAATTCAAAGGGGGCCATTTGCAAACTGGCTTGATAACTGTTGTTGTATGAGAATTCTGCGAAAGGCAGATAATCTTCCAATTTTGATCCATATTCTAGCACACAAGCTCTCAACATATCTTCTAAGATTTGGTTGACTCTTTCAGTTTGTCCATCGGTTTGCGGGTGATAAGATGTGCTGAAGTTTAGCTTGGTTCCTAATCCTTCTTGGACTTTCTGCCAAAATCTTGAGGTAAACTGGGTTCCTCGATCCGATATTATGGTCTTAGGGTTTCCATACAAATTGACGATTCTAGCAATGTACAGCTCTGCTAGCTTCAAACTCTGGTAGGTGGTCTTGATAGGTATAAAATGGGCTACCTTAGACAGTCTATCCACTATGACCCAAATAGAGTCATTTTCCCTACTAGAGGTAGGCAAACCGGTGATGAAATCCATTCCGACAGAATCCCATTTACATTCCGGAATCTGCAATGGTTGCAAAAGTCCTGCGGGTCGCTGATGTTCTGCTTTGACTCTCTGACAGATATCACACTTGGCTATGTAGCTTCCGATTTCTCTCTTCATCTTGTGCCACCAAAATTACTCCTTCAAATCTTGATACATCTTCGTTCCTCTAGGATGGATAGAATAAAGAGTATCATGAGCTTCCTGCATGATGACTTGTTTCAACTCGGAATCTTCTAGTACACAGATACGTCCTTTATACCAAAAAACTCCTTCTTCATCTTCGGTGAATCCGAGTACCTTCCCCTGTACCGATACGATGCTTGATTCCGTCGATACTTGCATTTCCTTTATGTGCCTCCTTGATCTGACCGATCAAAGTGGGTTGAAGTTCAATAATGGCTAAAAATTCTTTGCTACCTAGCTCCGTTCTAAACTGCTCCAACTCTTCATGCAAACTTTTTGAGGTGAAACAGTAGGGAAAATCCCCACTGCAATTTTTTTATTATAGATGTGTATGTTACAATGAGAAAATGATCTAAGGTAGATCATAAACAGTTACATCTAAAATTTGAAACAATCTATTCTATCCCTGATCTAATTGCTGACTGAGCCAGGCTTTGAATTTCTCCTTGTATTTTCCTTTGATTCTGAATTGTATCCATCTCATTTCCTGGTAGAAAATTGCTTTCCATCTATCAAAAGTGGGTCTTTTGTCATTAAAAATCTTCTCATTTCTGCAAATCCAGATACCCCAGGAAGTCATGATAATGATTTCCATTCCAAATGGAAGATGTAACATTTCTTTGATGTTTGAAATAGCTTCTAATCCTGTTAGATTTGCAGTTCTGTTTCTGGAAATATGGTCCCAACATTTTTTTGCAAATGGACAATCCCAGAAAAGATGATTTGCTGATTCTTCTGTGATGCAGTTTGATGTAACACAATTGTAATCAGGAAGGTTGAAATTCTTTCTCATCAGTATGTTTCTTGTATTCAATCTGTCTAGTAACAAAAGCCAGAAAAAGAACTTGTGTTTATTTTGACAGGAGGTTGCCCAAACCTAGGAAAAGTGAGGTAGTGATGGTGAGTATCCAATCATGGCTGAGTAGGCCTTTTTTAACTTCAAATTTATCTGATCCCCAAATATAGTTCCAATTATCATGGGTGTCCTCCTGAGTGTTATGCCTGAATTCCTGGCATCTTTCTTCTAGGACTAAAAACTCAGAGAAAGCTTGATGAGAGAGAGGTAGGTGGAAGTTATCTTCAAGGAATTCAGCATGAAGGAAATCATGAACACTGATGATTGTGGACTTAGCATAGGACAGAAGGTGAGGGAATTTGTTCATCAAGCACTCCTCTTGCCAAAGGTCACCCAAATAAGCAGATTTGCCTGATTTCAGATTGCATTTAGCCATGCCTTTATAGTTATCAATTAATTTGATATGTGACTTCCACCAGAAAGATCCCTCCATGCTTTTTCCAGGTAATTTTCCATTTTTGTAATAAGTCTCCCATATGAGATGAACCCAAGGTATGTCTTGGTGGTTGTAGAATTTGTCCAAATTTTTCAGAAGGAGGGCATTATTTTGAATCTGTAGGTTCAGTACCCCTAAACCCCCTTGGTTTTTAGGACGGTAGATTTTGTCCCATGATACAAGTGCTTGTCCTTTTCCCTGCACATCATCAGTCTTCTTTCTCCACAGACAATATCTCATATATTTAATAATTTGATCCTTGATGGCTATTGGCACCTCCAAACAGCTCATATAAAATAGAGGAAGTGAGGAGAGAACAAATTTGACCAGCTGCAATTTTCCTCCATAATTCAAGAAATCAGCAATTCCACATAATCTTCTTTCCACTCTCTGAACAATGGGAAGAAAATGCTCCATAGATGGCTTTGTAATGCTTAATGGAAGCCCAAGGTAGGTAAAAGGGAGGCATCCAGTTTGACAGTTGATTGTCATAGCAAAATGCATAAGTCTATCATTACATGTGTTTATTGGCATCATGCTAGATTTCAGGTAATTGACTTTGAGTCCAGTGGAAATTGCAAATGTTTGAAGAAGTGCTTTCAAGCATAATAATTGAGATGCATCAGCTTTAAGAATCACCAATGTGTCATCAGCATATTGAATAACTGGGAAGTCACTGTTGGGTGGTCCCACAATAGGTGGAGTTAGAAGATTCATATGCATGGCCTTGTTTAGGACAGATTGTAGGAGGTCAGCAGTAAGGACAAATAGTAATGGTGAAAGTGGGTCTACTTGTCTAACGCCTCTCCTGCAGTAGAACTTTTTACCAGGCACACCATTGAGAAGAATTTCAAAAGTTCCAGATTCAAAGATCATTTCAATCCACCTAATCCATTTTCTCCCAAATCCTCTAGCTTTAAGGATATTTATGATGGCAGAGTGGTCAACTGTATCAAATGCCTTCTCAAAATCAAGTTTGAGAATTAAAATTTCCTCCTTTGACTTGTGGCATTGGAATAAGTATTCAAATTCCCAACCAATGCAATCTTGAATAGATCTGTTGTTGAGGAAACCATATTGGTTTTTATGTACCAATTTCAGAATGATAGATTGTAGTCTATTTGCAAGAAGTTTGGTAATTATTTTGAAAATACAGTTCAATAGAGAGATTGGTCTGTAATCAACTGATGTAGATGGGCAAGTGACTTTGGGTATGAGTGTAATGTAAGAAGAGTTGATGCTCTCAAGGGACACTTTCTCATTGAAGAAATCATGAATCAGTAATTTGATATCATATCCAATGATAGACCAGCAACTTTTGATAAATTCATTATTAAAACCATCAGGTCCAGGTGACTTGTCATTTGGTAGATCAGTGATAACCTCCTCAATTTCCTTGTCAAGAAATGGTTTTTCAAGTGAATCCTTCATCTCATCAGTCATTCCATTTCCATAGAAGTCTGCAAGGTTATAGTGCATCTCAGTTTTGACTGATGTACCCATTCTTGCCCTGAAGTCATTCCAAAAGATATCAGCCTTGTCATAGTGATTTGTAAATTCCTGCCCAGATTCATTCTTGATCATTGATATATAGTTATGTCTGTAACTGATGGTAGCTTTAGAATGGAAAAACTTAGTGTTTTCATCTCCAAGTTTTACCCATTTAATTTTCCCTCTTTGTTTCCAATAGGTGTTTTTGTTCTGAAGAAGAGAGATAATATGGGATTTCAGGATATCTCTGAGGTGCCACTCATTGATGGTTAATGTTCTAGATTCTTCAAATAGGTCCAGGAGATCAATGGTGTCATTCACCTTAGCAATCTGATCTTTTAAGCAAGGTAACTGTTTTGCCCAAATCTTGATGCCTCTCCTCACATTTTTTAACTTAGCACAAATTCTTTTTGCCATGTCCTGATAATTCACAGGAATATTCCAAGTATTTTGTACAATCATCTTAAAATCAGAATGATGAAGCCAGTAATTTTCAAATCTGAAGATTTGAGCCTTGGGGATGTTAGTTCCAATGGATATGACACAGGGGAGATGATCAGAAGTAGGTTTGGATAGTGGAGTAACCATAGTGTATGGGTATTTGGTTGTCCAAGAACTAGATGTAAAAAACCAGTCCAGTCTTTCCAGGAGTGGATCTTTTTGCATGTTACTCCAAGTGAATTTTCTACCGTTTAGTGGCAACTCAATAAGACCCAGGTTGAAGATAGCATCATTGAAGAGCATAATTTCATTAACATCTCCCCCACTTTTATTTCTATCAGTGAGACTTCTGATAAGATTAAAATCACCTAACACTAGCCAATCCATACTATCAGGCATAGTGATGTTTGAAAACCAGTCTAAGAAATCCATCTTTCTATCATTTTGACATGGACCATAGATATTAGTGAGAGTCCAGGTATCATTTGATAATTGAGAGGTGAAGGTAACAGAAGTTAAGAAATCATTTTGAAAAGCCCTGGTACCATTGAATAAAGTACTGTTCCAGATGGTAATAATTCCTCCAGAAGCTCCAATTGATGGTAAGAAGTCAAAACTGTCAAACTTGTTTGGATAGAATTTTTTTAAATAACTGATATCAAAGTTTTCTCTCTTGGTTTCTTGGTGACAGATAATGTCACATTCAGATTCCATGATCTTGCTTTTTAGTGCTAACATTTTTTTCTCAGAGTTAATTCCCCTGAGGTTCCAGTTCAGAATCTTCCAGTTTCTGTTGTTACTCATTTATAAACCAATTGGGTGAGCATTGGGGTGACACAAATTTTGAAGTCACACAAATAACACTGAACATATCATAGGATACTGAATTCATAAACATGTCCAACATCAAATAGGTCTGCAACAACTCATAACAGATATGAAAGGTAACTGGTCCAATCACAAAAGGAAAGGTTTTTGTAAACATTAAACACATTATTTAGGTGCTTTCTTCTTAGACTGCTGTCCACAAGATTCAGCAGCACCTCCCTTCTTCTTGCTTGTAAGGTATGGTTCTGGACCAGACTTCTTAGGTCCAGGCTTTCCAGGTGGCTTGATGATCAAGTCATTGATCTTGCCCTTCTTCAGCAACCTTTTCTCCAGTTCCCCCTCCTTAACCTTGCAAAATGAGTCAGCAAGATTCTTAACAACCTTATTACTGAGACAAGGTGGAGCAGCATTGCAAGATAGGCAATTATGACCAGAGCAATTCATATGGCTTTTAAAACCCCCATTAAGTTCCACAATTCTGGGGCTCCTTCTCACCTCAGATTCCACCAGTGGTTCTTTACCCCTCCTCCTCTTTGCAGGAGCATTTGGTACCATCATGCTTGATAGGGAATCATTTAGGCAAGGAGGAGGAATCTATCCAACACATTCATCAGGTATAATGAAGGTGAAAGTAGTTTCTTCAGTAATTGGCTCTTTAATAATCTCCCAAAGGGGAGATGTGAGAAAATGTCTAGTCCAACTAAATTTCTCAGGTGTGATGAGCATTAGAGTGATAAAATGAAACCAACTTATAGGAATGTCACATTGCAGTTTGCCTTTGTCAGGTGAGGGATTCATGTGTGGAGCAAAGAATCTGTCCCATAGCTCAAGACCTTGCTTTGAGAAAGAATTCCTAGCAGAAAGCATCTCAGATGAGTCGACAAAAGGAATAATGGCCATTCCAACTTGAAGGTGTGCCTCATTTGGTGAGAGGAGGTTAGTGTCCTCCATCATCTAGTCATCTTGCATGTTACCCTCATCAGCTTGGTTGGTGTCCTCCTCCTCATCTTGGTAATTCTGCAGAATGTTAAGCAGTCCTTCTCCCATGCCCACATCCTGATCAGCATTAGCAATATTTTGCTCCACCTCAATATCCTATGCTCCAAGGACAGATGCCTTGTCACTATCAGCTGAAACATTTGCAATAGGTATAGATCCAGTAACAGCACTGTCAGCCTCCTGAGGTGGCAAATCCTGGTTGTCAATGGGCATGTCAACACCTTCAGCAAATACAGGTCCTTGGACAGCATTCTAGTTGCCCCAGCCAGCATTATTCTGAGGGGCAGGGTCAATCCATTGGTCCCATCCATGAATATCCCCTTCAGGTTGGGGTGGAGGAGGTGGAGAAGGGGGCCCTGTTGGGTCCGCAGCATAGAAAAAAAAATTTCCTATGATGAGAACTATACGCCAAGATCTATCAACTAGATACAGAGCAACGGGTGGACATACATCCATGGAGAACTTACCCTCGAAGACAACGAGTTTTGTTAACGAGTAGGAACTCGTGGTTGATGTAGTCGTACACTTGCCGATCTCAAGATCGTGAGGAAGTCCGAGCGCCGCAACTCAGCAGCGCATCCGCACTCGCACACATGCTCAAGCCACCGGACAACCTCCACCTCCTCGCCCAGCGATCCAAATGAGCAGAACTCCTTCCGCATTTAAATGCCACTGAACATGTATCTCGCTAATCCGAGACCATGGGGAATAATTCTAGAGGGGAGAGAGATCCTTCACAAGGAGGTGTGAGGATGAAGGAGGAATGGTAGCCTTTTATAGGAGGAGGGTGCCCCTCTCTCCATGGTCGCGCATTGGGAGGTGACCTCACCTCCCCATTCATGTGGTGGTAACCCTCCACATTAAAATGCCTCTTCACATTCCCTTTTAAAGTCTCCACTTTAAATGCATTAAATTTCTCCAAATTTAATGCTCTCTCATTTAATAAAACTCTTTTTATTAAATTTATTCAGAATATTGTTAATTACTTTAATTAACAAACATTCACATATAGCCCCTTGCAATATTTCAATATCACATGCATAACCACCTTCCGCAATTTCACCGAAACAATTTCCGTTTCTATTGAAACAATTCCTGCGCTTTGCAATTCTTTTCGTCTCAAACATATGTGCTCCAAAGTGGTGTCCGTAACTCTTAAGTGTGCCACCCTACGGTTCATGAATAATGCGTACATGATCGAGACCCTTCTCCGATCAATAATCAGCGGGACACGGAGATCCGCATCGACTCCTACACATTCAACGATGACTCCTGTGATCGTGAGAACCTTTAACGCTTGTAACTAAATCCCTTTGTCTCTCGATATATTACATGTCCGAGATTCGATCATCGGTATCTCCATACCTAGTTTGATCTCATTACGACATGCACTCTTTTCGCTCCTGATATAACATTCTAGTGATCACATCACTTGCTTGCAAGCTATCCTAATGTGATATCACCGAGAGGGCCTAGAGTATATCTATCCGTCATCTGGATTGACAAATTCCACTCTTGATCCATGAGCCTCAACATAACACCTTCGTAGTACTGAACCCATCTTTATATTCACCCTGTTATGGTGTGACGTTTGATGTTATCAAGATACTCTTCTGGTGTTAGCAATTAACATGATCTCATGCTCTAAGGATAAAGATTACTTTGTATGATGTTATAGCAATATAAACATAATGACTTGATCGTAATGCTATACTTCGGATGAATGTTCATCACATCATTTCACAAATGCTGTGACCTTGTTATTAACAACATCCAATGTCCATGATCAGGAAACCTTGATCATCTTGTTAATCAACAAGCTAGTCTATAAGAGAGGCATAACTAGGAACCCTTTTTGTTTATTAAACACACATGTATTGATGTTTCCTATGAATACAATTATAGCATGCAAAATAAACATCTATCATATACAAGGAATACATAATAACAACTTTATTATTGCCTCTCAGGGCATATTTCCTTCAGTCTCCCACTTGCACTAGAGACAATAATCTAGTTTATATAGTGATAAATCTAACACCCATGGAGTTCTGGTGTTGATCATGTTTTTCCCTAGGGAGTACTTTAGTCAACGTATCTTCTACATTCAGGTCTGTGTGCACTTTACAAATCTATATATCTCCATCCTTGACATGCTCGCGGATGGAGTGAAACCGGCGCTTAATATGCTTGGAATTCTTGTGAGACCTTGGTTCCTTGGCGTTGGCTATGGCTCCATTATTGTCGCAATAGATCACCATTGGGTCCAACGCACTAGGAACCACACCTAGTTCCGTTATGAACTCCTTCATCCAAACCGCTTCCTGTGTTGCTTCTGAAGCAGCAACATATTCCGCCTCCGTCGTTGATCCAGCCACCACAGGTTGTTTGGAGCTCCTCCAACTAACTGCTGCTCCGTTCAAGAGAAATACGTATCCGGATTGAGACTTAGAGTCATCTAGATCAGTTTCAAAGCTAGCATCGACATAACACTTAGCGACTAGCTCTTCTTCACCTCCGTATACAAGAAACATATCCTTAGTTCTTCTCAAGTACTTAAGGATATTCCTGACCGCTATCTAGTGTTCTGAACCTGGATCAGATTGGTACCTACTAGTCAAACTAATAGCATGTGCCACATCCGGTCTTGTACATAGCATGGCATACATTATAGAGCCTATGGCTGAGGCATAGGGGATCTTATCCATTATATCTCTTTCTTCCGCCGTAGCCAGACTTTGAGTCTTACTCAATGTCTTGCCTTGCAACATAGGTAAGTACCCCTTCTTACTTCCGTCCATATTAAACTTCTTTAATATCTTATCAAGGTATGTACTCAGTGATAGCCCAATTAGGCGTCTTGATCTATCTCTATAGATTTTAATGCCTAATATATATGAAGCTTCACCAAGGTCCTTCATCGAAAATTTGCTATTTAGATAAGTTTTAACACTGTTTAAAAGATCTATATCATTTCCAATCAATAATATGTCATCCACATATAATATCAGAAATGCCACATTGCTCCCACTCACTTTCTTGTAAATACAAGCCTCTCCATAAGTTTGGACAAATCCAAACTCTTTCATCACCTCATCAAAGCGGAGATTCCAACTCCGGGATGCTTGCTTTAGTCCATAGATGGATCGCTGAAGTTTGCACACCTTATCAGCATCCTTAGGATCGACAAAACCCTTAGGTTGTATCATATACAACTCTTCTTCAATATTACCATTGAGGAACGCAGTTTTGACATCCATCTGCCATATTTCATAATCGAAATATGCAGCAATTGCTAACATAATCCTAACCGACTTAAGCATCGCTACGGGAGAGAATGTCTCATCATAGTCAACTCCTTGAATTTGTCGAAACCCCTTTGCGACAAGTCGAGCCTTATAGATGGTTACATTACCATCAGCATTAGTTTTTCTTTTGAAAATCCATTTATTCTCAACGGCCTTTCGATCGTGAGGTAAGTCCACCAAGGACCAAACCTGGTTTTCGTACATGGATTCCATCTCGGATTTCATGGATTCTAGCCATTTGTTGGAATCAGGGCTCATCATCGCTTCTTCATACGTCGCAGGGTCATCTATTTCATCAATCATGAAATTCATAACAGGATTGCCGTACAGTTCGGAGAGCACGTGTCCTGCTTGACCTGCGAGGTTCGGTAGTGTCCTCTTTCAGAGTTTCATGATCAATATCATTAGCTCTCTCTTCATTAGGTGAAGTCAACTCCGAAACAACTTCTGGAGCTACGCTACTCGCCATTTCATGAAGAGAAGGTTCAATAACCTCTTCGAGTTCTACCTTCCGACTGCCCACACCTTTCGCGAGAAACTCCTTCTCAAGAAAGGATCCATTCTTGGCAACAAAGACCTTGCCCTCGGATCTGTGATAGAAGGTATACCCAATCGTTTCCTTAGGG
The DNA here is from genome assembly GCA_023614405.1 of Avena insularis. Classification (NCBI taxonomy): domain Eukaryota; kingdom Viridiplantae; phylum Streptophyta; class Magnoliopsida; order Poales; family Poaceae; genus Avena; species Avena insularis. Next base: position 302,038,819 of record CM042692.1, on the reverse strand, counting down.
TATCCTATGAAGACGCATTTTTCCACTTTGGGTTCGAGTTTATCCGGTTGAAGTTTCTTCACATAAACATCGCATCCCCAAACTTTAAGAAATGACAGCTTAGGTTTGTTTCCAAACCATAATTCATACGGTGTCTTTTCAACGGATTTAGATGGTGCCCTATTTAAAGTGAATGCAGCGGTTTCCAGTGCATAACCCCAAAATGACAGTGGCAAGTCAGTCAGAGACATCATAGATCGAACCATATCCAATAAGGTACGATTATGACATTCTGACACACCATTACGTTATGGTGTTCCGGCAGGCGTGAGTTATGAAACTATTCCACAGTCTTTCATATGTGTGCTAAACTCGTAACTAAGATACTCTCCTCCACGGTCGGACCGCAGAAATTTGATCTTTCTGTTACGATGATTTTCCACTTCATTCTGAAATTCTTTGAACCTTTCAAAGGTTTCAGACTTATGTTTCATCAAATAGATATACCCGTATCTACTCAAATCATCCATGAAAGTAACAAAATAACGATATCCACCTCGCGCCGACACACTCATTGGTCCACACACATCAGTATGTATGATTTCTAATAAATCTGTCGCCCGTTCCATTGAACCGGAAAACGGCGTTCTAGTCTTCTTGCCCATAAGGCATGTCTCACATGTATCAAATGATTCAAAATCAAGTGATTCCAAAAGTCCATCAGAATAGAGTTTCTTCATGCGTTTAACGCCAATATGACCTAGACGGCAGTGCCACATATATGTAGATATATCATTATCAAGTTTAATCCTTTTAGCATCAACATTATGAATATGCGTAATACTACTATCGAGATCCAATAGAAATAAACCATTCAACATAGGTGCATGACCATAAAATATATTATTGATAGAAATCAAACAACCATTGTTTTCAGACTTAAACGAATAACCACTTTGCATCAAACACGATTTGGATACAATGTTCATGCTCAGTGCAGGCACCAAATAACAATTATTCAGGTTTATAACTAATCCCGACGGCATATGGAGAGGCAGCGTTCCGACGGCGATCACATCAACTCTTGATCCATTGCCGACCCACATCGTGACCTCATCCCTTGCTAGTTGTCGCTTGTTCCGCAGCCCCTGAACCGAGTTACATATATTAGCAACCGATCCCGTATCGAATATCTAGGTGCTACTGCGAGTACTAGTCAAGTACACATCAATAACATGTATATCACATATACCTTTGTTTGACTTGCCGGCCTTCTTGTCCGCCAATTACTTGGGGCAGTTGCGCTTCAATGGCATCCTTGCAATAGTAGCACTCGGTGTCGACTTAGGGCCAGCTCGCATGTTTCTTTTCAGCGCAACAGATTTGCCGCCCTTCTTTCCCTTCTGCTTGCCTTTCTTGTCCTTCTTGAAACCGGTGGTCTTATTGATCATCAACACTTGATGTTCTTTCCTAATCTCCACTTCTGCAGTCTTAAGCATTGACAGAAGCTCGGGAAGAGACTTCTTCATGCCCTGCATATTATAGTTCATCACGAAGCTCTTGTAGCTAGGTGGCAGAGATTGGAGAACACGATGTATGCCTAAGTCAATGGGAATCGTTATTCCCAAGGACACAAGCTTATCGGCGTACCCAGACATTTTGAGTACGTTGTCACTAACGGAGTTGTTCTCTTCCATCATGCAGCTAAAGAACTTTTCAGAAGCATTATAACTCTCTACGGCAGCATGGGTATCGAAAATCATTTTCAATTCTCCCATGGTATCAAAGGCATTGCCATTTTCGAAACGTTTTCGAAGTTCTGGCTCTAGCCCATACAGTATGCCGCAATGAACTAAGTTGTGGTCCTCCTGACGAGTTATATAGACGTTCTTTTCCTCGTCAGGGGCATCAGGAGCTGGTGGGGGGCCTAGCGGCGTCTCTAGCACATATTGCTTTTGTGCAACAGTGAGGAGAATCCTCAAATTAATAGCCCAGTTGGTGAAGTTGCTACCATTCGCAGCAAGCTTCTCTTTCTCCATGAACACATTGAAATTAAAACCAGGTGGTGCCGTCTACAACAGAATTTGTAAAATATATTTAGACTAAGTTTATGATAGGTTGAGTTCAACTAATCCAAATTACTAATGAACTCCCACTCAAAAACGACATCCCTCGTGTCCTTTTGGTGATTACGTGAACCAAATCCACTACACCAAGTCCGATCATCACGTGAGTCGGTGTAGCTTCAAAGGAGAGCATCTATATGGGCATCATATCAACTATATGACTCATGCTAAACCTTTCGGTCCGTGTTCCGAGGCCATGTCTGTACATGCTAGGCTCGTCAAGTAAGAACCTTAGTATTTGCGTGTGTAAAACTGTCTTACACCCGTTGTATGAAAGCGTAGAGTCGAGAACACCCGATCATCACGTGATGCCTCAAAACACGATGCACAAAACGGTGCATACTTAAGGAAGAACACATTTTATCTTGATATCTAAATGAGGGATCATCTTATAATGCTAACAAAAGCGCCAAACTAGCAATATAAGATGCTAATGTGTGAAGTGAGGTGATATGGTCCATGCATTTGATCTCTATCATTTGCATCGTGGTATGATCTCTATCATTCCTTTGTGTGTAAGGCCAAGGTCTATGGAACTTACACGTTAAGTGAGTTGTAAGAGTATCTATCATACATCTACTTACAACAATACCATATCAATACACTAGCCTAGCAACGATCTAAACTACACCCCTCTAATTTATCAATTGCAAGTTTTACGTGGCTTAGGGCTTTCGGAGATAGAACCGGTCTTACCTACGAACATGAACCACAACGAGGATAACCAAGTTATTAGCAATTCGTTGTACATCAGATATTGACTATAGTAGGAGAGACAGACACCCGCTAGCCACTTATCCAAAACTAGTTGCATGTCAGTCATGGAACCGGTCTCATGTACGATGACATGTAAGGTTGGTCTGGGCTGCTTCATCCCACTATGACACCAATATCCAAAGTACATAGAAGATGCAATAACATGATCATCATCGCCCACATATAAACATATGTGTACTACCCGTACAAAGCACCTACGCATAGATCAGGCTCTGATACCTCTGTTGGGTCCGCAGCATAGAAAACAAAAATTTTCCTACGATGAGAACTATACGCCAAGATCTATCTACTAGATACAGAGCAACGGGTGGACATACATCCATGGAGAACTTACCCTCGAAGATAACGAGTTTTGTTAACGAGTAGGAACTTGTGGTTGATGTAGTCATACACTTGCCGATCTCAAGATCGTGAGGAAGTCCGAGCGCCGCAACTCAGCAGCGCATCCGCACTCGCACACACGTTCAAGCCACCAGACAACCTCCACGTCCTCGCTCTAGTGATCTAGCGGAAGCAGCAACTCCTTCCAAACGAAATGCCACCGGGAACATGTATCTCGCTAATCCGAGACCATGGGGGAATAATTCTAGAGGGGGAGAGAGATCCTTCACAAGGAGGTGTGAGGATGAAGGAGGGAATGGGTGGCCTTTTATAGGAGGAGGGGTGCCCCACTCTCCATGGTCATGCATGGGGGGTGACCCTCACCTCCCCGTGCTCATGTGGTAACCTCCACATTAAAATGCCTCTTCACATTCCCTTTTAAAGTCTCCACTTTAAATGCATTAAATTTCGCCAAATTTAATGCTCTCTCATTTAATAAAACTCTTTTTATTAAATTTATTCATAATTTTGTTAATTACTTTAATTAACAAACATTCACATATAGCGCCTTGCAATATTTCAATATCACATGCAGAACCACCTTCTGCAATTTCACCTGAAACAATTTCCGGTTTCTATTGAAACAATTCCTGCGCTTTGTAATTCTTTAAATGCTAAACATATGTGCTCCAAAATGGTGTCCGTAACTCTTAAGTGTGCCACCCTACGGTTCGAGAATAATGCGACATGATCGAGACCCTTCTCCGATCAATAATCAGCTGGACACGAGATCCGTCGACTCCTACACATTCAAAGATGACTCCTGTGATCGTGAGAACCTTTAAAACTGGTAACTAAATCCCTTTGTCTCTCGATATATTACATGTCCGAGATTCGATCATCGGTATCTCCATACCTAGTTTGATCTCGTTACCGACATGCACTCTTTTCTCGTTCCCGTGATATAACATTCTAGTGATCACATCACTTGCTTGAAAGCTATCCTAATGTGATATCACCGAGAGGGCCCAGAGTATATCTATCCGTCATCTGGATTGACAAATTCCACTCTTGATCCATGAGCCTCAACATAACACCTTCGTAGTACTGAACCCATCTTTATAGTCACCCTGTTACGGTGTGACGTTTGATGTTATCAAGATACTCTTCCGGTGTTAGCAATTAACATGATCTCATGGTCTAAGGATAAAGATTACTTCGTATGATGTTATAGCAATATAAACATAATGACTTGATCGTAATGCTATACTTCGGATGAATGTTCATCACATCATTCCACCAATGGTGTGAGCTTGTTATTAACAACATCCAATGTCCATGATCAGGAAACCTTGATCATCCTGTTAATCAACAAGCTAGTCTATAAGAGAGGTATGACTAGGAACCCTTTTTGTTTATTAAACACACATGTATTGATGTTTCCTATCAATACAATTATAGCATGCAAAATAAACATCTATGATATACAAGGAATATATAATAACAACTTTTTTATTATTGCCTCTCAGGGCATATTTCCTTTAGGCCCAAATATTGGTCCCACCACATGTAGAGGGTGTGGGTCAGCACCATCATCAGGTAATGGGTCCTCATCAGGTGGGCCCCCTCAGGAGGTTGCTGTTCAATATTTCCACAGAAAAGGTCCATGATTCAGTTTCCACAAGGTCCCCAATGGTGAATCTAACACTTTTAGGAACATCTAAGAGGTCAGTGACTCTGAGCTTTGCAATGATCCTGCCCTTGTGCTCAGGGTCCCTCTCCCAGAGCAGAACTTTACCAATATCAGAGAATACAGCATTCAGGTCATCATGATGCCAGTGATCAAGTGGAGGACCCAGAAGCATAACCCAACATTCATTGTTAAACTGAGTCCTACGCCAGTTAATTCCATCATTATGCCTATCGAAAGAAATAGCAACATCTTGGAAGGGAATATGACCCGCAGCAATTAACCGGTCACGGTCACTGACATTTGCAAATTGAACATATGCAGAACCAAATGGGCCATCTTGAATATCACGAAATTCGACATGTGCATCATTGATAAAGAAATCTTGCAACACATCCCTGATATTACCAAAAGGGACAGGACCAGGAGGAAGGGGACTGATGTGCGCAATGGCATAGTGTTCATGAGTCCTTGGTCGCCGAGGAACCACCACCCTTTTGACTCGATTCCTGCCAGCCACCTGCATAATCTCGAAGCCATGGGGAAGAAATGGCTGAGGGTCAAGTGGAATATTGGCCATTATACAGTGGTTGTCACGCCGACAAGAGCAAAGGCGCTTGGGGTTTCTCCAAAGTAGGGAGTTGAGGAGACAGGGTTTCGCCGAATTAATTTTTGGGCAAGAACAAAATCCTTAAGAAAGTCGTACACCCCTGGCCGAAACTTATGCGTGACATGGGCCTTGAACCAATGCAGGTAAGATTTGTCGGGCCAGGGACAAGAAGGGAAAGTGGGGAATTTCAAATATGGTAAAAGACCAGGCAAATTAATTGTAGGAGATTTGTTGACTACAGTTGATTTCTCCTCTTTAATACCTTTTCCATTAATCACAATTTCCGCAAATGATGCACCCAGTACTACACGAGTAATGTCATCTTTATTTTGACCGTTATTGCATGGTACTGGTGACGTCGAAGAACCAATACGATAAAAAACAGAGGATTTTTTTTTCTTTTTGTATGAAACAGTTGTCCAATCCTTGTCCAATTCTTTGTAATATTCCTTCTCTTCGAATTTCCAATTTGGGCCTCCATCACCCCAAAGTTTGATCTTCAATATGAATGATTCATCAGAGAAAGAACCAGAATTATATATTTCAAAACCCACAGCTCTTGATGCCACCGAGATTCTAAAGGTTTTGTCTTGGAGGATTTTTACTTGATATTTTGATGCATGACACCCAAAACAACTTTGAAGAACAATGCCAATAGTATGAATATCAATCTTAAAATTTGCACGGCCAAATGAACCAACAAGGAAGAAAGGTCTTCTGCGAAATCCTCCTGAGAAATTAATGTGGTGACCAAATTTTTTGAACATATTATGCTCAAACATCCTCCCTTTAGAGAAATCCACAAAAATGTTGTTGTGTTTGGTTGATGAAGTGGGCACATCGAAGATTTGATGACCCACCACCACTCTTTTGACAACAAGATCCAAGATAATACCAGAGGAAACTTTCTCATCTTGAAGAAGGAATCTAGCATCAATAACCACCTTGTCACGATTTAGTAACACAATCCGCTTAGCAAGAGTATACAGGACCAGAAAACTAGGAGCATTGTCCAAAACATCAGAAGGCAAGGTAGAGCTAGTAACGTGCCACATAAGTTTGAAATCATCACTCTTGCACTCATGAACATGAGAAGTCCCAAGAAAATCAGAAGTTGGTGGCAAAATATCATTGATCCTAGCAAGATGAGAGGGGAACCTCACCACAGAACCAATCAAGAGAACCTCCCCATTTTCCAAACTTCTACCTTCCAGTGGTGAACCATTGGCATTGAGAATGACCAGCCATCGATTATCCGAGAGAATAAGAGATCCAACAAGGAACTTACCATCGGTGGAGCTTCCAGATTAGGTGATTTTCCAGCCACCACCAGATGAATCCAGTGAACGAGAGCCCATGGATATGTGTGCGCTGGCGCCGGAGTGGTGCCGGCGAGTGCCTGTGGGATGGGCTCAGAGTCTCTTCATGCAAACTTGGCTGGGCTTCTTTTATCATGGTGTTCAATCTACACGACAGTCTACTAAGAGCATCCGCTATCACATTGCCTTTGTCGGGGTGATAGTGAATGTCAAGGTCATAATACTTGATTAACTCTATCTGTCTCCTTTGCCTCATATTCAGCTCCTTCTGGGTGAAAATGTACTTCATACTCTTGTGATCCGAATAAATATCACAGCGGTTACCCATAAGGTAATGACGCGAGGTCTTCAAAGCTAAAACTATAGCTGCTAGTTCTAGGTCATGGGTAGGGTGGTTTTGCTCATGCTGCTTCAGTTCTCTAGACAAATATGAAATGACTTTGCCTTCTTGCATCAATACACATCTGAAACCAATCTTGGATGCGTCACAATACACATCAAAAGGCTTCTTGATATCCGGCATAATCAGAATTGGGGCTGAAATCAATCTCTTCTTGAGCTCTTGAAAACTTGCTTCACATTTGTCTGTCCATTCAAACTTCTGATCTTTCCTCAACAACTAGGTCATTGGTCTTGCGATGCTCGAAAATCCTTCAACAAACTTGCGGTAATATCCCGCTAATCCAAGAAATGCACGGACTTGGGTTTGAGTGGTTGGGGCTTTCCATTCTTCAACATCTTTGATCTTGGCGGGATCGACAGTGACTCCTCCTGCCGACACAATATGTCCTAGGAATCCTACTTCCTTCAACCAGAACTCACATTTGCTAAACTTGGCATACAACTTACGTTCTCTAAGGGTTTCAAGGATGGTTCTCAGGTGTAGCTCATGGTATTCTTCTGACTTGGAATAGATCAGAATATCATCGATGAAAACAATGACAAACTTATCCAGGAAGTTCATAAAAATCTTATTCATGAGTTTCATGAAATAAGTAGGGGCATTGGTTAATCCAAAAGACATGACACTGTATTCATACAATCCATATATGGTGGTAAAGGCGGTCTTTGGGATATCCGTTGCATGAATCTTGAGTTGATGATAACCAGTTCTAAGATCAATCTTAGAAAACACTCTGGCACCAGTCAACTGGTCAAACAGATCTTCTATCTTTGGCAGTGGGTACTTGTTCTTGATGGTGACATCATTCAGCTTCCGGTAATCCGTACACAAACGGTTACCTCCATATTTCTTATCCACAAACAAAAACATGCGATCACCATTGTGACACACTTGGTTGAATTAGACCTTTCTCCAGCAGAGCATCAAGTTGTTTCTTCAGCTCCACTAATTCCGATGGGTTCATACTATAAGGTCTCTGAGCTATGGGTCCAGTTCCAGGAACTAGTTCAATGATGAACTCGATATCCCGATCTGGGGACATACCGGGCAATTCATCTGGGAACACGTCGGGGTATTCACAGACTACTCTGACTTGGTCTAGGGTTGGTTAGGCTATACTCTTGTTGCATTTGAATTGACTGGGCAGCGTCTCAGATACATGCTCTACTGATACTCCGGTGCTACTGGTCATGATTATGGCTTTCTTGTCATAGTCGACTAATCCTTTATGTTTCGACATCCAATCCATTCCTAGTACTACTTGCAAACCTTTGGTTCTAAGTACTATTAGATTAGCATAAAAATCTATTCCATGGATTGTGATAGGTATAGCCTTGCAAATTTTTCTAGCTTTGGTGGTTGAACCAGGTATTTGAACTATCATAACATGCTTCAATTTTGTTGGTTGAATCTTACTAGTGCATGCAAATTCTTATATAACAAATGAGTGCGATGCTCTAGAATCAAACAACACTCTTGCAAGTACGGAGTTGACAGAAAACATACCCAGCATGGCATCTGGCGCTTCCTGAGCTTCTTCAGCATTCATGTGGAACAGACGGCCGTTGCGGTTGAGCGAGTTCCCTGGGGAAATTCTCTTTACAGGCTAAACACGGTGTTGCTGTTGAGCGGGTGCATTCACATTAGTGGTTACTGCAAGCTTCTTGGGACACTCGTTGGAGTAGTGACCCTTGACTCCGCATTCAAATCAAGTAATCTGGGATGTGTCTTTTCCTGCAATAGGCACAACATTGCTTCTAGTCCTTGGGGCAGTATTGTTGTTGTTGTTGTTGGACTTGGGCGATGAACGATTGAAGTTATTGGAGTTGCCGGGGTTATTGTTGTGGTTTCCTCTAGACCTCAAGTTTCATCCGCCACGATTTGGATAGTTTGGACGGGACATAGGGGGTTTGTTGTTTCTTGGGGCATACCCTACAGACGGATTGGGGCGATACTTCTGGGTATGGTGGGATCCAGGCTGGTGCATCATGCGACGCTCGCGGTTGTCATTGGCTTGGTTGATCTTTCCTTCCATCTGGATAGCAGAGTCCACTAGTTCTTCTAGATCCGCAAAACGGATGTTGACTAACACTGTCTGCATCTCATCATGTAACCCAATCAGGAACCTTTCCTTCTTCTTTGCTTCGGTGCTAATCTCATCAGGGGCATATCTACCTAAAGATAATAATTTGTCACGGTATTACACCATAGTCATCCTTCCTTGTTTCAAATCTCTGAACTCATCCCTCATCCTCTTAATCAGACCCAGGAGCACATGAGTCCTACTGAACTTGATTTTGAACTCATCCCAAGTCATCATCTAACCTCCGTTCATGGTACGAGTGCTATTCCACCAGGCTCTTGCATCACCTGGCAGATAATGGGTGGCAAACAGTACTTTTTCATTGGCCTCAACTCCTGTGACCTCTAAGTTGTTCTCCATGGTTTGCAGCCAGTCATCAGCATCTAAGGGGTCTTCAAACATATTAAATATAGGGGATTGGGGTTTTGAAAGTTCTTGAGCTTGGATCCATGGTTATCCTGGTTTCCATGGCCTTGATTATTGTGAGCCATCTGAGCTATCTGTTGAAGAGTGGCTAAGTTGGCTTGATGTTCGGCTCTACTAGCTTCACGGTCAGAGACTAACATTTGCAGAATCTACAGCATTGGGTCCTAAGATGAACTGCCTCCTCCGGGATTTCCACGAGTCATCTAAAGATTGAGATAGATAATGAGATAAGAGGGAAATCTCTAAGATTCATGGTTTTGTTTCAAAAGCTTTAAACTTTGAGTTTGACTCAGATTTTGCAAACTAACAACTTCTTCTCATTCATTCATACATAGCACACCATACAAACACACACCACAACACAAATAGAAAACAAATGGTTTTAAGTACCATTCTGTGAAACTACGATACAGTGGGAACGGGTACAACTCACTCCTACGGTAGTGCTCAAGTGCATCTACTCATCATCAATGAAGGCAGAATCATCATCATCAGTGTGGAACTCCATGGCATTGTCCTCCAGGTAGTCATCATCATCACTGAGGTAAGAGTAGAGATCTCCATGGATATCTTCACCTTCCTCCTCCTTCGCTTCAAGATGGATCTCCTATTCACGGATGGTATTCTCGAGAGTGGCCACCTTCTTGCGAAGACAATCGATGATGCGATCCTTCTTGTCAAGATGACGGCGAAGTGCTTGGCGCTCCTTGGTAAGGATGGCGAGGGTCTGGTCCTTCTTGACTACAATGGCATGGTTGTGGTTGGCGTAGGCACGGGCGTTGTCCAACTCCTGTTGTCTATCATACAACATGAAGTCGAGATTATCCACTTGGTGCTTCAACTCCTAGTGTCTTGGCATCTACAAGGGCATTCCCATAGAATCACGCCTTGGGTAGTGAGCAAAGCGATTTCCAATGATCTGGTTGATATTTTGTGCACATAGATGGGCAAGAGCTTCTTGCATAGCCCTGGCTAATCCATCTAGCCAGTTGTTCTCCCGAACGCTGAATTGGATCTTCTCTAAGGTGGGTGCTTCCATCTTGCCTCGGAGATCTGCAACTATCAACCACTGCAGTTCTCCTCCTACTTGATCGTTGAGTTGGGCCCCGAAGAATTCCTGGTGCGGGCGCTCAAGATACTCTGCGTGTGCATCGAGATCCCTCTCAAAGATCAGGTGGCATCCGTTGCCCAGCTGGTAGAACTTGCTATACTTTACCTCCATCTATAAGAATTTAGGGTGAGCAAGTTAGTGGGTTGATCAAGTGTGTCAAATTTTATGTAGGATTGCAAGAATTTTTGAGGAACATGAATTTTTTTGAAAGAATCTCAAGGATAAGAGTGGGAATAGGTTTTCATAAAAACTCACTTATTTTGTTTTGAAACTAAGTTTTTGTTCAGACGTCCATTCTGACTAGGGTCTCCTATGGTTAGGATGGCTCTAATGCCAACTTGTCAACACCCGGATTTTTAGTCCTAGATGCTTGTTATGCCATACATCACAATCCCAGGATTACCATTTTTGCGAGACATAACAGAATTGGTACCAAAGTACATCATCCATTACAAACCATAATAAAGGTCTTACAAATAAAGGATCTCATGATCTAGTGTTAATACAATCAAAGCAGCGGAAAATAAACATAGTAGGGCTCCATCTTCAGGGTCACATGAAATGCTGACAATGGGAGATGATCCTAGTTGTCATAGACCTCCTGCTGTCCATCTTCCTGGTAGTCCTCCTCATAGTCTGGCCACGTGAATAGCCAGGGACAATGCCATGAGTACTCTTTAAGTACTCGCAAACTATCACTAACAAGTAAAGTAGTTCTAGTAGGAATCTTAAGCTCTAGGTTTATTTGCAAAAATCCAGGTTTATTTCATACCGAGTTCAAAAGTAAAGAATCTTATTTAATATTCTACATCACCTAAGTGGGAACCTAGTTTTCATGTCCACAACCCTGTTGTGGTTAAGTCAAGGTCATAGTTCAATTCACAAGTCATTTTGAAAATATCTGACAACGGAATAGTATGGCCACTCCAACTGTCCATGACCGCGGATGCAGCTATTCGAACAATTTGACACTCTGCAGAGGTAGTACACTTTCACCACAAAATTCGATACATCCGTCAGGGAAAACCCTGATTCATCATACTTAGTATGCGGATAATCAATCATAACCTTTCAATTACACACTCTAGTATAGGCACCTCCCCTATGAGCTTGGCCTCCCAGCCATGGCCATCTGCAGTCCTAGGCACTACATAGGTGGACATTCACATTCACGAGGTAGCCTTAGCTCAACCTCTTTCTGCGAGGGAACCCATACTAAGGCATATAAACTTCCAGTTAAGCCCTACCCAATTCGGGTATTGTGGTTGTATGGTAAAATTGGAATGGTATCGCATCCGAACCTAACCATCAGTTTTTATAAAGGGCCAAGGCTCATGCCTCAACATTTTCATCATCAACCATTGTGTTTCTCAACACATGTCAAAACATTTCAATAGAATGAATTATCATTCCAAGGTTTTCATAATCATTTTCACGAAGTATTCCCATCTAAAGTGATCAACTTTTATGCTTAGCACTAGCCACTAAAGTTGAGGGAATTCACTAATGAGTGATGCTAATAAAGTATAACTATCCAACTCTAGTTTTATGCCTTTTGATGACATCTAAGTATAACTACTTAGGCCTAGTTTTATACTCTTTATGGTATCTATCCTATTTTTCCAATACTCACAAATCACTAACTAAAAAGTAAAGAACTTTGGTAAAAGTAGAAGAATAAAGCTTGGGAGTAAAACTTGGGATTGGTATAATCAAGGTTGCATAACCAAAGCATGCCTAATGCATCTTGCTTAGGTTATCTTGCAAGGATGGATTGCATAGTTAACTTGTAGTGTTAAGCTTGCATAGTTATGAATCTTGCAAGTGTTAACTTGCCTTGAGTAGTGTAGTGGTTGAAGTTCTCTTCTTCTGCTTCTTCTTCTTGGTAGTACTCCTCCTCCACGTATCCCGGGTCAGTACTATCGTATATAAATGAATACGAGGTACACAATCACCAAAAAATACTTAACTAATTCTATTTAGCACACTAAGGCTCACACTTTATGATCTAGCAACATCATAAACATCACATGAAATAAAGACCTAGTCTTATTTTTATTATTTTAGAAAATTAATTTCTACTCATTGAAAAATACTTAAGATTTAATATTTCCCATTAAAATATGGGATCATGTTGACACATGTCATCACCACATATTATAGTACTTGGGAATGTGATTTAAGTGGTGGTCACATTTTATAGAGTTTAAAATTACTAATTAATACAATTAAAGTGACTAGAAATGCCTATATAGCATTCTTTTGGTACTGGACCAAGATCACTGCATGTAAACCTAAATATTTTTACATATTTAGATATACCTTGACAAATGTGATTTTTGAGAGTTGTAATCAACTCAAAAGAATTTATGTTTGATTTTTGAAAAATGTTTGAAGTTGGAAAAGTCTCTATCTTGTTATCTTTACTATAGGAGATCTATAAGTTGAAATGGTTTGAATCCAATGGGCTTGGATAGATATTTTGAATACCTTTCTAAAAAAATTTGAATCATGCAATTTGGTTTAGTGAATCTCTTTGAATTGATTTTTGAATCTACTAACAGAATCTAGTTTTAACTAAAATGGAAAAATCTTATTTGAATCAACAGGCTTGCGCGAGAAACTAATTGGGCCGGCCCAGTTGCATAGGACTGGCGCAAAGGGCTGCTGATAGGACGGTCCCACGTGTCAACGACTTAATTAAGCCAAAACAGTATCTAGCAATCCTGGCCTTATGATTAGAACACAATCTAATGGTTGAGGTTCATCTTCTACGTCGAACGGCTCCGGCGAGATTCTAACCCTAACGTGGCGGTGGGGGTCACTGGGGACTTACCGGGGCTCCAGCTAGGGTCGGCCGTGGGGGCGAATAGGGTTGTCGACGATGGCGGTTCGAGGAGCGGTCACGGCAGCTCCTGGGGTGGTCGCAATCAACAGGCTCCTTCCTCCTCTGCAGCGACGGGATCCGATGAAATTCCGATGATGTGGTGCTCGCCTTTCTTCGAGGAGAGGTGTGGGAGGTGTTTGAGAGAGAGGGGATTGGGATGGTGTGGCAAAATGGAGCTGGGTCAGCCTCTATTTATACACCGGCGAGAGGGATAGAGCGAGATGGCTCGGGCTCGTCGGCAACGTCGTTACAGGGGGCTAGCGGCATGGCTGAGGGTAGGGGTCGACACGGTACTTCAGGGCAGTTGTCGTGTGATTGATGGCTCGGCAAGGGGTGGTCGAGAATGGTCGGGAGCGGTCCATGCTCGGTGCGGGAACGGCGGCGTTCGAGACGGTGCATAGTGGCTACAGTCCATGCGGTGGCGAACGGGCGTGTCTGGGAGGTATCTAGGGTCACGACGAGTGCGGGCACGCACGGAGAAGGTGTGGCACATCGTGTGTGCGCGTGTTGGATGTGGCGCTCTGGCGTGTTCTCGGCATGGCAGACAGAGAGGTGGGCATGGCGATCATAGCCACTCCATGGCTTGTCTGCGGTCGAGGGGTGGACAGAGGGTGGCGGTGGTGTGGCGCTTGTCTCCTGGGCATCGTGGGAGAGGACGGTGCTGGTTGTGGCGAGTTGTGCGTGGTCGACCGGTGCGGCACTAGCACAAACGGAATAGGGGGAGTTGTCCACTGCGCTGCTAGACACCAGGGGAGACAAGGAGAGAAATGGGGCACTAGTGGCGATTGATCACTGCTCAAAACAGTAGAAGTTAGGCAGTGGTTTTCTGGTGTCTGCAAGGTGCTCGACCAAATGGCCACATGAATTTAAGATTTGAATTTTTGGCTAAATTTTGGTGAGTGTGCTGAGTACTTGCTTGATAGTCTATGGTTGCTTGGAAAAGTCAAGGTGAATTGATTTGAGTGGTTTTTGCAAAATGGTGATCTATGCATATGAACTTGATTCAATTTTACAATGTCCTTTAAATATATTTAGAATTTGTTTCTGTTGATTTGTACAGTGGGCTTGGGTTCACTTTAACTTGGTCTAGCAAGGGGTGAAAAGAATTGAGAAAGTTTTTATTAGAAATCTTTTACTAGGAACACACAAAGTGGTCTAGTGGTTAATTTTGGTCAAAATGACCATTTGATCATACGATTCATATTTGAATTTCTTTTCTTTGGATTTTGTTTGTAAATGGCCTAGATGATGTATTATTCATCTTTAAACCATTCCTTATCATTTTTAGCAATCAAACATGGCATTTGCACTCATTCATATACTAATGCAATTCACACATACACTCATATTAAATTTAATAATAATTTTTTTTGTTAACCCTAAACTTAGGTGATTTGAACTTGATAATCTTGATTAATATTTTTGGGGTGTTACAGATCCTCTGTGCGGTAATTCTCCGCATCTCATCTTCCTCCTCGCGCACAGCGTCCATTGCTACTTCTTGCTGCTGCATTGCTCTCACCCTCTTTGCGGCGCTGGACCAGCTTCGCACTTTCCCGAGCTACTTCCTGCGCTCTCACCGCCAGCGCCAGATGGGCAAGAAGAAGGGAACCTCCATCGCTAGATCTGCGGTTGCCACTGTTGCATCCAAGAAGAAAGGTGCCGCCACCACGGGGACCAGTGTTGCCGCCACGGCTGGGAAAAAGAAGGGCCCATGAACCCGTGACACCAATGGGTCGTGGCGTCCATCTACCATCAAGCCCTTAGAGCTCTTCACCCAGCGCCAAGACGGGGCGCTTTCCACCACGGAAGATGACTGCCACATCCCTAGCGATGAGGTAATCCCCAGTCCTCCTGCGGGGTTTCGAGTGATGTTCCTCGCGTTCATTATTCATGGTCTTTCTCTCCCCCTACACCTATTTGTGAGGGGTTTTCTTTGTTTCTATGGGCTCCAGCTGCATTAGCTAACCCCAAACTCTATCCTCGACATCGCCTATTTCATTACCCATTGTGAGTGCTGGCTCCGAATCGAGCCACACTTTTGGCCTCTTTAAAAAACTCTTCAAGCTCAAACACTGGTCGGGCTCTGTATCCGTACTCTATGATATAGGAGGCTGTGGTATCCATGTCGAGTCCAATGTCACCTATTTTTCCATCAACCTTACTGCATCTGTCCAAGGGTGGAGGGAGAAGTTGTTCTACATTCACTACAAGAAATTTTTCCTTCGGCAACGAATTGGCCTGACGGTCATCGTAGAAGGCGCGTCTTCCGCGAAGAAATTCTTGGCTTGGCCATGGCCGATGGAAAACTTTTTTTTCTTGTTTCGCGGCCCTCTACTACGACGGATCTGCTAAAAACATGGAGGAATCTCGGCCAGCACGTGGCAGAAGCAAGATTTTGGTTTCCTCGCGCGATGTTGACTCGCCGAAGTCTTTTGAGGCTTGTGGGTCCCGGATGTCAGTGTCTCTAGTGGACCATACTTTTCGGTGGCGCCTCCCTGATTTGAACTCGATAACGTAGCTAGAGGCGTCTGACGTTTAGTCAGGCTGCTAGGGCCCACATGTCAGCCTCTCATTAGAAGGATCATGTGTATGATGGAGTTTTTTCCTTGGCTCGCTCTACCCTGTTCCGAGTTGATAGCGTTGCTCGACGTATCTACCGTTTAACCAACCTCTCGATCCCCACATGTCATCCTCTCATTAGAAGAAACGTGTGTATGATGGATTTTTTTCCTTAGCTCACGCTACCCTGTTCCGAACTTGATGGCGATGTTCGATGCATCTACAGTTTAATCATGATGTTGGGCCCCACATGTCATCCTCTCATTAGAAGAAACGTGTGTATGATGTATTTTTTTCATTCACTAGCGCTACCCCGTTCTGAGTTGATAGCGCTGCTCGACGCATCTACCGTTTAACCAACCTCCCGAGCCCCACATGTCATCCTCTCATTAGAAGAAACGTGTGTATGATGGATTTTTTTTCCTTGTCTCGCGCTACCCTGTTCTGAACTTGATAGCGTTGTTCGATGCATCTACCGTTTAATCACGATGCTGGGCCCGACGTGTCATCCTCTCATTAGAAGAAACGTGTGTATGATGGATTTTTTACCCTTTGTCGCGTCTTCGTGTTCCGAACTTGATAGTGTTGCTCGTTGCATCAGCCATTTATTCCGTCTGGTGGGTCCCTTATGTCAGCCTCACATTATAAGAATCGTTGGTATGATGGAATTTTTTTCTTCTCTAGTGCTACCCTTTTCCGAACTAGATAGCGTTGCTCGACAAATCTACCGTTTGCTCACGCTGCTGGGTCCCCCATTTCAGCCTCTCATTACAAGAAACGTGTGCATGCTGAAATTTTTTCTCGCTCGCGCCTCCCTGTTTTGAACTAGCAATGTTGCTCAATGCAGCATCTATATAAGGTCGCGCTACTGGGTCCCACATATCAGCCTCTCTGTAAATGACACATTGATTGCTCGATGCAACATCTGTATAAGGTCTCTGCTGGGTCCAACATGTCAGCGTCTCTGCAAATGCAAAGTGTGTATGATGCACTCCGCTGTTTTGACATTGGCAACGTTGCTGGGTCCCAGATGTCAGCCTTCCCTGTGTATGAAACGTGTGTATGCTAGAAAAAATGTAAAAGAACGATAGAGATTATACTATATATTATATATTTATATTGAAAAACTAGGAATCAAACTCAAGACTTCAACAAATGGGAACCGCGTGTGCTTCCACTATGCCAGAACCATCTATGTCACTACTGGAAAAAATTACATTTAGAAATGTTGAAATCACTTAAAATGAAAATGCAGCGACCCTGACGACTTGCCATAAAAATGCTCAATGCTCTGTACAAATACAACATGGGTGGGAGAAGCTTGTCCTGTACTTTATCAGAATGGCACGGAAATACTAATTAAGATGATTTTGGATGATAAAAAAATAACTTTGGTCCAATCTTGTGAACCAATGGGCTTCTTATCGTGGGCTCCTTACCGAAACTTCTTTAGTGTGGTTCAAACTTAAAAACCAAGTAATAATGTGTTGAGGGTTGGCGGTCCACAACCAACCTGAACACGGAAGGATAAATTAGCTAGGTTTTGGGCCACAGTTGGTAGAATGTACTACTATTTTCTAATAACCTCCTCACTGAAAATTCAATGTACTCAATATGATGTGGGTCGGCAGTCCACCTGACCCGGCAGGCTAAATTTGCAAGAATTTGGGCCAGTGTTGGGTCGAATGTGCAATCTTTTCGCTAGGTCCTTAGTGAAAATTCAATGTAGTTCATACCCCATCCTCCAAAAAATGCAGTTGGTACCCTAAAAAATATATACTCTGCTCACCATGAAAGGCTAATTAAGGGTTTTTATTTTGAAACAAGAGTATGGGAAGTTTCTTGTCCGAAGTGGGGTTGAAATATTCGTTTTCCTAGGCTGAGTAGTAAAAATATATTGTACTGAAGGTCGATGGTCCACCTGACCTGGCTGTACCTACGCCGAATCCGAAAGAATGAAGTTGGAAATGGAGAAAAGTGACCGATATTGTGCCTTATTATACATAGTGAACATAGCGAGGAACTTGGGCAGCGCAGGATTCGAACATGGAAAGTACTGGAGGGAGTTTGACTGATTGACATAAAATCGTGTCATATCAAGTCTTACAGTGTGCAATCATCTTTTCAGCAAAGGATATATTTTGAGATGGTTTGGGTGGCTTTGAATCGGCCTAAGTGCCAAATCGATTTGATGTACTCAAAACCTTGTAATCATGCCATTTCAACTGTTGGCGATAGACACACGGTGGCCTTGACTTGCCCAGCCGCAGACAGCTCGGGTAAGCACCAACTTAAACTGATCACTCGAAGTTGTATGCTTCCGTACGATGAAATTAGTACATGCCGCAATTAGCGCCAACATGTGGCATTGTCATCATGCAAAAAGGCTCAGCATTCGCACATTTAGTTCATAGTTTCGAACACAATAATACAACCAGTTTGTACACTAGCACAGACAGTACAATGTCAGCACATCAGAGCTTGACTTGTTCATGTCACATGAGAGCTTGAGTTGTTCATTTCACATACAGAAGAATGAGCAAGGATACATACTGTATTGAACAAGTAATTTCACGGTAGCGCCAAAAGTATGCCATTTATCAAAGACAATATGGGGTCTGCGTAAACAATTTTTCTTTTTTGGAAAGGTGTGCATTAACTCTCTTTTTTAGAATATTGGCATAAACATTTGCGGCTATCATCCTAGGGTGTCTCGGCCTGCTTTGGCATACCGAGCCAAGATCAACTACGGCCCAGTTAAGGCCTATTTCGTGGCCCTATAAGAAGCAGTGACCTACTTTTCCCTATTCGCTATGAGGAAAGAAGGAATATTCCTCTCAAAACACAAAGCTGCACGAGGTGCGATGGTTCAAAAAATGCATGAGTCGCGTATATACTACAAGCCAGTAACAATAATGAAAACTATAGTACAAAAATCACACTACGAAATAAGCACGGCTATGTGGATTATACCATGGAAGGAAATACTAAATACAAAATCATGGCAAGGCTCATATAAACTCATTCAAGCTGGCCACTAAAACTAGTGTACTAATAGTCACCTGTTGAACCACGATGCAAAAAAGATGACACAACGATACACCAGAAAGATCCACAGCTCAGTCTAGGGACGGCACAACGAGCATACCAAACCTAAACTAGGCCTAAACCAAATTACCACCTATCACACAGAGTTCCAACCATCTTTGGGAAGGCTGATAACTTCCACAGGCTCACCTTCAGTTGGCTGCAGGTTGCAGCGTTTAATCTTAGGTAATTGTATTCCGCGAAATCTGTTGTATGTTGTGTACACACAGTTTTTCTCATGAATGGGAACAATGTGCCATCATAAGCCTTGCATCCGCGTTTCTTCATCATCTTGTCAATGATTGGATAATGGAGACCAAGAAACGGAGAATTGTCCCCCAGGTCGTTAACCTGCCTCCAAACGATGACCCCTGGAGGTCCAACAGAGCTAGGATCCTCTTCAAAAATGTAGACACGAGAGGCAGGATATAGGCGTAGGTTAGTCCTATTTTGAGCATGATGAATGATTTCACCCTCTTCGCCATGGGCAACCCCCATGCCATACGTTGTAATTATGATCATCAAGCGTTCACCATCAGCCGATCGAGCGAGGAACCGCATGCCTGGCCGATCATTCAGAATAGGTGCTGGGATTACAAACGGAACCTCCTTGTTTCCTGCAACATCCGAATTCGAGACAAAAAGTGCATTACTGGCATACATATTCTAACACCAGCATTCTTCATTGTTCATGCTAGTAGTGTGAATAGGCAAATCCTGACAATAATATTACTCAATAAATTAACAACATTAGGAATTGCATTTCTTACTCTGCTATTCGAAACATTTGGATTTCTTGCTTATCTTAGTTTCCTAGTTGTTGTAAGTTTCAAAAGAGGAAGCGCCACTTTTTTTTATATAGAGGCATGTCCACTTGAATCCTATAGGATTAGATGCTTGCAGTATTTTGGATCAAGTGGTGTTTGATTGCACAGGAAGACCAAAGGAATTGTACAAAGAGGTTGGAGTGGATGGAAATTTTCCTCCAAAATAGAATGCAAAGGAATCCTTTGAAGGAATTCCAAAGGATTATACTCTTTCGAATCAAACCGCATTTTATAGAATTTTTTTTCTAAGGATCCAAATCCTACACAATTCCTCTGAATCCAAAGGAAAAATGCAAAAAGGAAAGATTGGTGTCCTACAAAAATCCTATGTGATTCCTACAATCCGAGGAGGGCCTGAAAGTACAAATAGATAAAGAAGCCCAGCTTCACTATGTTGCGCTCACAATTGAGATGCTGGTTAATAATACCTTTCATATTTTGGCAATGAACGAATTTAGTAGTGCAGGGACGCCATCATACACTATATTTTTGGAAGGCATATTACTGGTACTAATTCATTACTGGCAATGGTTCATTCATTTTTTAGGACATAAAGCGTGTGCTCATTCAGTCATACGAAAGATAAAACATAAACAAGGTAGTTAAAGAACAACTTCACTGAATCACTCACAATGTATCATCATGGAACTAGAATTACCCTCCAATGTGGGATCCCAGCAGTAGGTGCAGCCTTGACTTGTGACCGCAAAAATGAGGCCACCATGTTCAATGGCATCATAGTACTGTCGTCTTCCAAGACCTGAATTCTCCAGACATCTCCAAACTTCATTACCACCTTCCAGGTAGGCGATTTCACCATTGAACAACGCGAGGAGCTTATAGTCTGTGTAACCCCTAGCTTCTATGGGCACTCTGCAGATTACGATCTTCAACAGCTCAAGAGATCCATCCCACGACTTATTGAACTTTTCTCCATACCTGCGGATTCGCCAAAAAAACTTTTGAAATGTGAATGAGTTCAGAAATGACTACATGTAACTGGGGGAACCCTGGCTAGCTAGTAGCATTACATGTTATATTGTGGATGTGAGGTGGCCGCAATGTCACAAGTATCTGTCGATGGAAGGTCGATTACCCAATAGGTGTAGATGTTCGCTAGGCACCAGGCCCCGCGCTAGTCCACCGCGGCGAGCTAGTCACTGTTCATGCCAACCCAGAATTTTTCGTGCATGAAGGGCAGGATGGCGATGCACCGAGGATGGTCGAGGGGCACCATGTTGTACACCGTGTTGTGCAGATGATGTACCCTCGTGTCGTCATAGTGCTCGTCGAACCAATAAGCAGGCTGAGGCATCAGTAGGCAGGGTTCATTCCAATGGTGAATAGTCCATTTTGTACCTTCGTTGTTGGTGATATGATCGTACAATAGCTTGTAGCATGCTAGCCTGATGGTGCTGGAAATGTCCAGACGCTGAACAATGAGGTCGACATCGTCCGTGCTGAATTGATCCCACTTGCATCGTCCGCTGAGCTTCGAATCGGCCATCACAGCCGGACGGATTTAGGCGGATGCCAAGTGCGGCTGGGGTTTTCTGCAGGAGGAGGGGAGCATTAGAATAGAGCATGGGGGAGATCGTGGGCGGAGTGGGGACTGGGGAAGAAGATGGAGAGGCAAAGAAAAAAACGAGGGAGGAGATTTTACTTGCTTACTCTGTCTAGTCAATAGCAGCATCGAGGACACCGCCGCCTGGACTTCACTTTATATTAGACTAGCATGCCATGCAGCTAGTAATTTGACAATACTCCTACTTACTACGTATCAGAGGTGCAGTATTGTCTAGTCACATCAGTTTGACCAAAGGGTTTTCTATTTACAGCTTTCATTTCAACATAGTGTAATAGTATTTTCAACGGAAAATAGGAGGACGGACTACTACTAGAGGTAGTAGCCGCGACATGGACACATGCACTTTCATCTTGTTCCCTGATGACCCACAAGTATAGGGGGTGTATCGCAGTATTTTCGATAAGTAAGAGTGTTGAACCCAACAAGGAGCAGAAGGTGCTGGCTAGTGGTATGGATCGAGAATTCTCTGCAAATTCTTAGCAAACGGATTTTTAGGGTTTTTTGATAATGCAAGTAAATAAAGTACAAGTAAATAAAAGACAATAAGAATAAATGCAGCAAGTGGCCCAATCCTTCATTCAGCAAAGGATAAGCCGATTGTATTACTTAAGATGTCCAAACATTCTTGAGGACACACGGGAATTCTGTCAAGTGCTTTCGCTTCATATAGTTGATTAATCTTCGTTAGTTTGCTAAGTGTTGTGTGGGTGAACCTGTGCTAATGTACCGACCTTCCTAGGACTAATACATACTTGTGATTATACCCCTTGCAAGCATCCGCAAGTACAAGAAAGTAATTAAGGTAGAAACCTAACCACGGCTTTAAACTCTAAGACCCTGACATCCCTTCTGCAATGGTTTCCTAACGGGGGTTCAGGTTTCTGTCACTCCGGCAACCCCTACGATTAGTAGCCAAATAAACAATGCATTCTCCTAGTCCCATATAGGTGAAGTGTCATGTAGTCGATGTTCACATGACAGCACTAGAAGAAGTACACCACAACTTAAATATCAAACTATTGAATCTTTCTCAACACAATTCCACTAATAACAACATGACTTCTCCCATGTCCTCAAGAACAAAACAAACTACTCACAAGACATCATATGGATCATGATCAGAGATGGAATAATGATGTATAACAATCTGAACATAAACAATAATTCCACGATTCACTCAATAGCATCAACTACAAAGAGTAATCAACACCGGGAGAGTTTCCCCTAAGAACTATGCAAGATTCAACCCAATTGTTATAGCGATATGGAGATGGTCATGAGGGTGCTGGTGGAGATGATGGTGGTGGTGATGATGATCCCGATGAATTCTAGCTCGATGGTGGTGTTGATGGCGATGATCTCCCCTCTCCGGGAAGGAATTCCCCCGGCAGAATTCTGTCTGTCGGAGAGATCTTTCTCTCTTGGTGTTTTCCGCCCCGTAGAGGCAGCGGAATCTTTCTGTGGTCGCTCCCCGAGTCTTAGGGTTTCGGGAGGATAATATACGCCAGAGGGGAGAGCCAGGGGTGGACCAGGGCAGCCACACCACCTGGTGGCATGGCCTAGGCTGGCCCGCGCCAGGGGGTGGTGTGGGCCCCCTGTGGCCCATCTCAGCCTCCCCTTCTGGCTTCCTTCGTCTTCTGGAAAAATAGGATTTTCCATGTATTTTCCCGGATTTTCTGATCTTCCCGAATTTTGCCTCCAAACAGCACCTTTTCCATCAGAATCCTGACTGCAGCGGTCCATGCTCCAAAAGTCATCAACCATGCAAAAACAAATGAAATACCATAAGTATCATCTCTTAATATGAAATATATCAATGAATACCAGTAAATTTTGATATAGAATAGTGATGCAAAATGGACGTATCAAGTCCCTCAAGCTTAGACTTCGCTTGTCCCCAAGCGAAAACTGAACTCAATAAACATGACCTCGGGTTTATGGAGTGAAGAGTCGATAAAAGAATACGGACAAGAAGCATCACATTCATCAATACATAAATCATAATAGAAGACAACTCACTATTATATAACTTAACTTGCAATAAGTAAAGGAAACAGAATAAAGATACATAAAGTGAATCATAATTGGTAATGGAAAACTTATCTCTTGGTCGAAGAATAGTTGACAATTTGCTGGAGTTCACAAATAACTGATTTTCAATGATAGCTTTCAAAGTAGTAATCACCAAGATAAGGGAAAAGTGCAAAACAAGGAACATAAGGGACATGATTGAATAAATCATCATATGAATGAATGAAACACAACAACTCAAAATACTTGCTGAGATAGAAAGGAATAGGTTTACTGACTCAACTAAAAAGTAAAAGAAAGGCCCTTCGCAGAGGGAAGCAGGGATTTCAAGTTTCATAAAGAGCTCCCAAAAATTATGGTACTTATTAGCTTTCAGCTCTCGTTGCCCCTATCATAGGCATCTTTAGGTGATTAAGGTTAAAGTGATCAAATACGAGGATATGCTTGACAAGTTGTAAGTTGAAAATCTCATGTCTCTGGAATATGAGGGCTGCTCCTCATGCTACTCAAGTTTAGCCACCAGTAAGTTCTTGACATAGTAAGTACATGTGTATCATGGAGAACCGCCAACGGGGTACCCCTTGCCCGATGATACGAAAGAATCCCCATATCAAAATGACAAGGCAAGCAGACAACAAGCATCTCGGCAATCTTCTTATTTACCATGGGAATATGGTGCTTTTTTCTCTCTTTCCTCTTTTCTCATCTCTTTTTTTATCTTTTTCTCAATCTCTATCTCTTTTTATAAGAAGAATGCTTCATAGATGCTTGTTATGGTTACGCTGCAGGTTTCCACCATGACAACATGGATTAGACCGGCAGCCCAGGCGTTTCTCTAACACACATTCATAACTCCATGGACTTACAAGCTCCCCTTTCATTTCACACCGACGACATCCATAGACAAAAGAACATGATATCAACTAGGTACAAAGTACCAATGCAATGTTGAAAGCGTTCCCCATGACAAAGATGGTTCGCTAATTCACAACTTACAAAGCGCAAGCATATACGCAACATAGATGGGCACAATGGTTCAAGTTTATTAAGTGCAAGAAAGTAAAGTGTGCCATCAAGTTCGTGAGAGCTTTAATCACTAATTTTCACATAACAAGTTCACTTTGGAAGGTAGATAAAAACAAGAATTTACTTGGAATAGCAATAGTGCTAATAGGTAGGTATGGTGGACACAAATGGCATAGGTTTGGTTTAAGGATTGGATGCACGAGAAGAATTCCCTCTCGGTATAGGTTTTTGGCTAGCAAGGCTGGGTAGCAAGTAAAAGAGTTGAAGGAAACAAACAAACATACAAGTGACAAAAACAAACATGCAATCTTCCTTGGAAGCACAAAAGATCTTAACCAAAGAATACTAAACTTATGAGCAAATCAAGAAAGAAAGATGATGAAATTATATTTCTTTAAGAGAAATTCTATCTTTTTCATTCAACTCTCAAAAATAGTGATGCTACTGACCAAGCCAGGTTTGCCAAAACCAACTAATTAACTCAATGATCCAAAGTGATACCAATACTAACAACAAGATCAATCATATAACCATGAATTGAAAATTAATATAAGATATGCAAAAGAGTAAATGATAGAACTTCTCATTAATATTCCATAACGGCAACTCACACCAAGGGATACATATATAAGGAGAGAGGGGACACTTCCATAATGCAAACCATCCTACATGATAACTTCTCTATTCATGATATGACTCTACTAAAAGGGTAAAAAGATAGAAGATAGTGATGTGACAACGCGGCACTCCCCAAGCTTGGAACAAACCAAGGGGATGCCAAGACCTGATGACGAATTACTCCCTCGGTGGTGGTGGTATTCTCTCGGTTGGCATGAGGGAATCTTCCAGCATCTTGCGAAGCCTGTTATTCTCCTCATGAAGCATATCCACCTTCCTCCTCAAGACTCGGTACTTGTCGCAGAACTCATCGGACTCAGAGAGCTTCCACACATGTGGCAAGAACTGAGATCTAGAGTTGGAGGTATCAACCCCTTCATGCCTGCTGTCATGTCCTTTGCTTCCTCCCTGCCATTTTTATCCATGTCTTCACACCTAGTTATGATCCTTTCTTCTTCCACCCATCCTACGAAGGTCTTCTGCTCAACATTGCGATGGAGCTCGCGACGGCGTCGCAGCTCGTAATCCTTTGAAGATGAACCCCTAGATGACATCTGAACAAAACAGACCGAAACAAAAACATGACGAGAACAAGATATACGAACCTCGGGAGATCCGGGGGATTATATATTATGAAGTTTCACAACAAAAGGAAGGTACTAGGAGAAAACGGGTCTGAGACGGAGTCCGAGGTGGCCACACCACCTGGTGGCGCGGCCACGGGTGGGCCCGCGCCATAGGGTGGTGTGAGCCATGCTGGCTCCGTTTCCGTCCCTATTTCGCTTCGTATCTTTCCTTGTTGGCTAAAAACTGCAAAAATATAACTGGACAGATTTTTCACGGAACTCTTCTTACAGAACTGTTACCTACTCGAAAACGGACTCTGCAGGTCTCTGAATTTGGTATTTAGTAGATTCTTTCGGAGTCACCACTTGAATAACATCAATATCTTCATCTTCATACAATTATTGTGAGTCATGAAACCTTTCACTTTCTCATTACACCATTGTCTCCACTAACCTGGAAATTTATTTCACACAAAACTTCACACAGTTCTCATTAGCAACATTAGTATAAGTGAAGTGATAAAACCTTTTTGAGTCCAATTTAAACTGAAAACTATCAAAACATAAGCTACTATAGCAACTTCTTCCAAAAACCCAAAAATAATTCAAAAAGGAAATCGATTAAAGAAGCAAATGCAAAAGTGGCAAAATCTGTCAAAACAGAGCAGCAGGTAAAGATCATTTTTTTCGAAAATCTTCTATTGCTCAAATCAAAAAGTGCAAAACGAACAAAAGTTAAATAACAACCTGGGGCGGAAGCACAAAAAATTACAGCTCAATCCAACATATAGAGATCTCTCACGAAATTTTACGCTGAAGCACAAAAATCTGTTTTGGAAAAGCAACTTCCCCAAATATTACTTCTCTCTCATTAGAGGTTGATCTTGACATAAAAACCAAACAAAAAGGATAAGGAGAGGTTATTACTGAAGTAATAACTTCCAAGACTCAAAGAAAAACAAAAACAAACTGAAAGCAAGAATAAACTGGGTTGTCTCTCAAAAAGCTCTTTCTTTATAGCCATTAAGATGGGCATGATAATTTCAATGATGCTCACACATAAGAATATGAACTAAAGCGAAAGTGAGCATTAATAAGAAAAAATACACATGTTTAAGTCTAACCCACTTCCTATGCAAGGGAATTTTGTAAACAAACAAGTTGTTGGAACCAGAAACTGTGAGCATAGGAAGGTAAAAGAAGTGCAACATAAAAACTTTCAGCATAAAACGAGGAAACTTGATATTATTGAGATACATAAGAACACTTTTCCCTCTCTCATACTAACTTTCAGTATCATGCATAAACTTAACAATATAACTATCACAAGGACCATCGTAAAAGTGATCACTTATTCTAACAGAAATCACAGGAATACTAGTTCTTATAATACTACTTTGTGAAACAATATTAGAGGTATCCTTAAAGAGGATAGTGTGTCCATCTTCTTCATATTTAGTGACAAAATCTTTCACATTTGCTATTATAGGTTCATCATCAATCTATTTATCAAGGTCAATAGATTTATTTATACGTTCATTAACCATACTAGCTATCATAGAATGTTCCTTTATCTTAACTGGGAAAGGGATTTTCTCAATGTAAGGTTCAGGTAAAGCATGATTAGCAGTATAAACTTTAGTATTTCTTTAAGGAACACACTTAGCAATGTCTTTATAAGGTAATGATACTTATTCCACTTCTTTTTAGGCACTTCAATGTAGGAAGCAAAAAGCCTTAAAATAAGAAGCAATAGCTTGAGAGTCTAGACCATAAGCATTTTTAATATTTTGAAAGTCGTCAGTTCCCATAAAAGATTCAATGCATTCATAATCATAATTTATACCTGACTTTCTTCCTTTGTCATTCTCCCATGCTTTAGCATTATCTTGAATACGGTCCAGAAGATCCCATTTAGCTTCTTCTTCCATGCGAGTGAATGATCTAGCACAAGAAGCATCCAATAAATCCTTATCATGGAGAGAAAGCCTTGCATAGAAGTTATTGATAATAATATTGTTAGGGAGCTCATGAATGGGACATTTGAGCATTAGTAACTTCAATGTCCCCCAAGCTTGAGCTATACTCTCTCCATCAAGAGGCCAAAAGTTGTATATTTGATTCCGATCTTTATGAAACTCACTAGGAGAATAAAACTTTGAATAAAAGAGAGGTATTATTTCCTCCCAATCAAGAGCTTGACCATTCTTCAGCAGCTTATACCATTCTTCAGCTCTTCCTTTTAGTGATAATGAGAATAACTTCTTCTTAACTTGATCTGTAGTAATACCTGCACACTTGAACAACCCGCATAATTCGTGTATAAAGAGCAAATGATCACCGGGATGGACAGTTCCATCCCCAACATAGTAGTTATCCATAACACGATCAACAATTCTTGGAGGTATTTTAAAAGTATCATTCTTAGCAGGTGGTGGTTCATCTACTACCTTAGTAGTGGTATTAGCATTACGCAATAATAAACTCAGCGAATTATCCATATTGAAATAAAGCAACTAACAGAAGTAAACAATACTCACAGTAGAAGTTTCCTTTACCAGTTCCACTCTCCAATAGCGCTTCACTCCCCGGCAACGGCGCCAGAAAATAGTCTTGATGACCCATACGTATAGGGGGTGTATTGCAGTAGTTTTGATAAGTAAGAGTGTCGAACCTAACGAGGAGCAGAAGGTGCTGGCTAGTGGTATGGATCAAGAATTCTCTGCAAATACTTAGCAAACGGATTTTTAGGGGTTTTTGATAATGCAAGTAAATAAAGTACGAGTAAATAAAAGACAATAAGAATAAATGCAGCAAGTGGCTCAATCCTTTATTCAGCAAAGGACAAGCTGGTTGTATTACCTAAGATGACCAAACGTTCTCGAGGACACACGGGAATTCCATCAAGTGCTTTCGCTTCATATAGTTGATTAATCTTCTTTAGTTTGCTAAGTGTTGTGTGGGTGAACCTGTGCTAATGTACCGACCTTCCTAGGACTAATACATACTTGTGATTATACCCCTTGCAAGCATCCGCAAGTACAAGAAAGTTATTAAGGTAGAAACCTAACCACAGCTTTAAACTCTAAGACCTTGACGTCCCTTGTGCAATGGTTTCCTAACGAGGGTTCAGGTTTCTGTCACTCTGGCAACCCCTATGATTAGTAGCCAAATACACAATGCATTCCCCTAGGCCCATATAGGTGAAGTGTCATGTAGTCGACGTTCACATGACATCACTAGAAGAAGTACACCACAACTTAAATATCAAACTATTGAATCTTTATCAACACAATTCCACTACTAACAACATGACTTCTCCCATGTCCTCAAGAACAAAACGAACTACTCACAAGACATCATATGGATCATGATCAGAGATGGAATAATGATGTATAACAATTTGAACATAATCAATAATTCCACGGTTCAATCAATAGCATCAACTATAAAGAGTAATCAACACCGAGAGAGTTTCCCCTAAGAACAATGCAAGATTCAACCCAATTATTATAGTGATATGGAGATGGTGATGAGGGTGCTGGTGGAGATGATGGTGGTGGTGATGATGATCCCGATGAAGTCCAGCTTGATGGTGGTGTTGATGGCGATGATCTCCCCTCTCCGGGAAGGAATTCCCCCGGCAGAATTCTGTCTGCCAGAGAGATCTTTCTCTCTCAGTGTTTTCCGCCCCGCAGAGGTGGCGGAATCTTTCTGTGGTTGCTCCCCAAGTCTTAGGGTTTCGGGAGGATAATATACGCCAGATGGGAGAGCCCGGGGTGGACCAGGGCGGCCACACCACCTGGTGGCCGCGCCAGGGGGTGGTGTGGGCCCCCTGTGGCCCATCTCAGCCCCCCTTCTAGCTTCCTTTGTCTTCTGGAAAAATAGGATTTTCCATGTATTTTCCTAGATTTTCTGATTTTCCTGAATTTTTCATCCAAACAGCACCTTTTCCATCAAAATCCTAACTGTAGCGGTCCATGTTCCAAAAGTCATCAACCATGCAAAAATAGATGAAATAACATAAGTATCATCTCTTAATATGAAATATATCAATGAATAACAGTAAATTATGATATAGAATAGTGATGCAAAATGGACGTATCATTCCCACATGCAGAACTCGTAGCACAGAACCAAAAATATATACACCGGATATAATGCACAGTACGGGTGTGTCCGTGGTATTTTTGGCATGTTACATGTGTTCAGATATGTTCTTGTACAAGGTACATGTAATTACACGTGTCCAGCATGCAACCGCACAGCAAAATGAGAGACGTGCAAGGACACCATATTTTGCTCAAGTCAGGCAACGTGCATGACTTTGTGTGGCTCTGATTCACTGACATGTGGGCCCAGTTAAGGTCGGCTCCACCTGCCAGTGAGAATCTGCATGCACCATGCGCTTGGAGCCACTAGGTACGTCCACGACGGAAATTACAATTTGCAACTAGCTGCACTGGCAACAAGCTGTTGCATGTGGCACTTCCAAGTTTTCAGAAAATGTAAAATAAATCATGAACATAGATCATATTTATATACTTCATCTTTAAATTTCCATCCCAAAAATATTACTAGTACATGGCCTGGCCACCACAAAATGAACAAATGAACACAAGATATTGTTTGCTTGGGTTTTTTCTTTTTCATTGACACAGGTCACATAAGATATCATTGTGGGACCGAATATTGTAGATGTACAAGATACAACATAGCCAATGTTCCAGATTTATTTCACATTTTTTGAGAACTTGAAAGTGCAACAAATAATAAAGCGGTGCGGGCGCAACGAGTTGGAGAATATTCAACCCGCACTGACTAAAAGTTTGGCTTACATACATAAGGAGTTTGATCAAATTGCAGGCCTTGCACTACATTGCAGCGAAATGAGTGTTAGAGTATAGCAAGTTAACAGCTGAGGCCATATGATACAAATAAGGCGAAGGAAATAATTCAAGATACGCAAATCCCTATTCCATATGATCTCCTTTGAACCATTAATTATGCTGGTTCCAATCCTTCACGTTTGCCAAGCTTGGGATGAACCACAACGGAGTCTGCCACAAATTCTAGCCAATGTTTTTTGAGGGAAATTCCGGCCAATGTTGGTTGAGAAACCAGCAGCAGCATCTTGAACATTCATACTAATGCGGCATATTTCAGGACAAATATTAAATCCACTGAGACTAACTGCATGCGGCGAGGTGTATACACAGTTGCTCCTTGTTAGATCTCTGTAGGCCAAGACTGCCGCCAACCCGGAATGGTAATTGGATAGTTCAATCCATGGAAGATAGAAAATACTCCAATGTCTAAAACCCTCCGCCATTGCCTCGGTGGAAGTAACCTACTAGTGTCAATCTAGAACACATAGGAGCAAAACCCAGTAGAATAGATGTGAATATTGCGGCCGTGATGATAACCAACATTTTTAGCCACAGGATAGCTAGTGTCATACTGCCTAGCACTAACGCCCACAGTATTGATCAGAATAAGGCTACCACCATCAGGAGATCTTGCTAACCACCACAGATCAGGATTGTACTCAGGATTACCGTCTAATTCAGGTGGCCCCGGAAGACGCACAGGACCTTGAAAGGAAAGCACATTCACAGGTCAGCAGAGCAAAATTTGAATGATGAAAGCTTGAAAATTTAAGGATGGAAATTTTACCCCATGCCCGAGGATCCCATGCATAAACATTGTCAATCTGAGTTACATCATAGACAACTCCATTGTGGATAATTGCATCGCGGTAGCTGAACTGGTTCTCAAGGACCATCCACATACCATGAGAACCATCAAGGAAGGCAATTACCGTGTCGAAGATGGCCAGGACAGTGAAATCCTTATTCTTCCCAGTAGCTGTGGGAACTCAGCAAATGGCTATCTTTAGTAGATTAGTAGGCTGACCAGCCGCGATAAACTTAAGTACCTCGGTGTGGCCTCAAAATCGAAGATCGCTGATAGAGGAATCCGGCGACGAGTGAACACATTCACGAGCTCCCAGTTCTAGGCGAGGCCAATAGTGGCGATCCAATCTCCCTGGGTGCCTGCCCACTTCTTACACTCATAATCTGGCATCACAGCATCGGAGGAGGACCTGTCCAGCGATGTCAGCTCGCACAAGGTCCACTTGAACTTCTTCTATGGCTTCTGCTTGCCACTGCCGCAATAGTAGCTGCCCCTGTAGAACTGCTTTATGTGATTGTCGTGGTAGAAGACATTGTACTCACGCGGTACCTCAGTTGAGTGAGAGTGAAGAACACAAGGGATACCAAACGGATGAGATTTTGACAGGGATGCACTATGTGTTGCTGACTAAAGATAACGTTTGCAACAGGCGGCGAGGCTCGTGGCGGTGATGATGTCGCATCTAGCAGAGATTTCTTCAAGGGGGCCATCGGAAAACACCCTAGAAATGTCACTGTCATTGATCAATTGGTCCATCCCGAGGAAGGGCTCGACCAGGTGGGGGGCGATGGCATTTGGTTTTGATTGGGGGTTTTGGAGGAGAGAGCGAGCGGCAGCTGGCAGGGCGAGACGGAAAACAGTCTATCAAACTGGGCGACGAAGCTGATCCTAAAGTGGCATGGCGGCGTTGGCACCTGCCTGTATTTGTGTGCGAGAGGTAATGGTTGTCGCCGGGACGGTGGAGGTGAAGTGAGGATGGAGATCAAGGCAAAGAGAAATACGGAATGAAATCAAACCAAGCGTGCCTTGTTTCTCTCTGCTAAATCTACAGTGCCTATCAAACTGTGCTACGGAGATGCTCTGAAAGCGGCATGGCGGCGTTGGCGTGTGCTAAAGGTGGGCGAGTGGGATCAGCGAGAAGATGGAGTGGAAGAGGCCGGAGAGCAAAGGAAAATAGAATAAATCAATTGAAATCCTACCGCCTATCGAGCTTGGTTTTTCTCTCTTCTCTGCGTTTCCTGGTGCCTATCGAGTAAATAGGCCAGGCATAGCCTAGCATAGGATGGAGATATACTGTCCTCTCAAATAAATGGTCATGGCAGAGAGACGATTTGGAGTATACTCAGAGCTCCTCTTGCCGAATGTAATAATCTTTTGATCTTCTACATTCATCATCTTGTGCAGTCACTACTGTACTACTACTACTGTAACTAATAAACATATAAAGGTTCCACTGGTAATTAAGGAACCAAAACGGGAATACTACTACTCTCAAACTCTTGTGTAGTACAACAAAAAAATTCTCACAAAATGGGCTACCAGTATGGCAGTACCATCTGTACACCCACACGCTGCCACCTCAAATAAGCTTGCATGCCACACCGCCAATTTCCTCTCCCCTGTCGGCCTTACCGGACCTAAAATCGAACATCTCTCAGTTCAATAAAGAAAAAAAGTCGACAATCTCTCAAAAAATCAACCATCCACCAAAAGAAAATCCATTGTCTAATGCTTCCCGTCCATTATGTACGGACAGTCGCAATTGCTCGAGTGCCGCGTGGGAGTAGTAGTCATTTGAGCTACTGGTTGTAGCTCCGCGAAAGCACGCGCCTAGAAGCGGCAGAAGAATTTATTCTCTGTCAGTGACGGAACAAGATCGACGATATATAGTATCAAATCAACAAGTCAGTGGCTTTATCCGTCTGTCCAGTGAGAGCCGACACGAGTGGTGAACAGCTTGAAGCGCAGCGGAACAAGTGCCTTTAAGGCATATAGTACGTACACCTTCGTTCTGATTTAGGATGGTCACATAGTGCTAAATAACTTAGACTACTCCAGTAACTTGCACATGTACCTTTATCATAGTGGGTAACAACATGTGTGTAGTGTCACACAAAGGCCTAATTAATTAGGTTGTACTCCCTCTATTTAGAAATATAAGACGTTTTAGCTTTATGAATCGAATGTATATAGACGTCTTTTAGTCTATGAATTCGTAGAGGTTAAGAGTGAACCTATACAGTAAAAGGCGTCTAGATACATTCATCTCATAAAGCTAAAGCACCTTATATTTCTGAACGGAGGGAGTAGAATCATATACTACTAGTCTTGGTATGTGTGATGTTATGATAACTAGCTAAGTTATTACGTCACTTTCTTTTTTATTAATTAACTCTGAAAAGATATTTAATTCGAGACAAGTATCTACGCATACTTGTAGTTCAAGTTTGTCAAGATGCAAAATCTTAGGAAGAAGTTGAACCTCTTGTCAAAACTCTATGTGGTTTCTGATACGGAGTATATTAACAGATTCTCCGATGGGTGCCTCCAAAAGTTTTTTATTAAAACTTTCAAAGCAACCTACAATTTACTTGTAGTTCAAATTTGACCTAATTTTGATGAATCTACATAGAGTTATTCAAGTGGCGGAGTTAGCTAGGAAGTTTGAAAACTCATAAAACATAGGAATCGTTAGTACAACATGTTGGTCCACTATATATATACTAGTAAGTTGCACGTGCCTTGCATGTGAGACTCAGATAGTAGACGTATGACATATCATCACTATATACAATTATAATTAGTAAAGCACAAAAAATATAAATTTGATCAACATCTATAAAGTATGGGTGTATATTTGGTCCTTGTACTTTGTATCATCATGTAAAAGTCAAAGATTATTAGCTACCTAACACTGTAATTTTTGATAACATGGTCTAGAGAAACAAGGGACAAGATTCTAGTATGATGGAGAAGTGTGTTTTGAGGTTTGTGCATAGCATTTCTTATGCTGAAGACTATCAATAGAATCTTCCAGATTCTAGAATGGAAAAGAAGATCCAAGGGCTAGAAAAGCTGGAATTCGCGAGTCTTGATCCAACGGTCAACATTCACAGTTATTCGTACACTATATAGTGGTTTGTAATGAAGACTATAAATAGAATTTTTCAAGATGCTAGAATGGAAAAGAAGATCCAACGACTAGAAATGTTTGGATTCGTGAGTCTTGATCCAACGATCAATATTCAAAGTTTTTTGTACACTATATAGTGGTAAGATCATGTAGAAGTCAACGATTATTAGCTATTAGTAAGTTACACATGAGACTCATATAGTAAACGTATGACATATCATCACTATATAAAATTATAATTTGTAAAGCACAAAAAATTATAAAATTAATCAACATCTATAAAGTATGGGTGTATATTTGGTCCTTGTACTTTGTATCATCATGTGTAGAAGTCAAAGATTATTAGATACCTGCTAACACATGAAATTTTTGATAACATGGTGTAGAGAAACGGGCATGTTCGTCTGCGGTACCAAAGTTCCTGGGCCAGCGCATGGCGGTACCTAAGTTTCCTGAAATTGTCGCATTTCGAAATGTTGGGCCGCCAACTACCGAGAGGGGCCATTTTGATGCAAACTCATCTCGCCCCTGCCGAATTCAAATATTCTGTGAAACTGCCCCGTGAAGTAGACGGTCGGGACCCTCATGTCGGTCATCTGTCTGTGACGCGAGCGCCAACACGACAACCTCTTAGGAAAATCGAGTAACTAAGTGGATTGGATGCGTTGACCAATTTCACAAATCCGTTCCCACCTTTCCCTTGAGAATATAATTTTGCGGCCCGAAAGTTAGGGTGGCCAGGCAACACGGTACCCGAGTTCCCTGATATCAGCCGTGATGACTATAGTTGGCGTGCCAAATACTCAGAGTGTCTTTTTCGGCACGAATTCAAATTTACGTTTCAATACAAAAAATCAGGCTAACCGCCGTCAAGTTGGGCCCCCCCGTCAGCTTTCGTCGTTATGTCGCTGCCGTCGTCGTTGCCATGTAGGCTTGCAGCGTTGGCGCATGCATCCTTTACGCATCTTCTTCTTCCTCCGAGGCGACAATCTATGGTCGCGGCCATGGCGCGGAGCTAGGACTTGGACAAACCTACTTGGCCCGTTCTCCTCCCCATCCCGAATCGGAGCTCGCCCTTACCATGACCGCACCATTGGCACGGCGCGGGGACGGGAATTCATTCCCGGGTGAGATCTGTCACCATGCCGACCATGCTCGGTCCTGTTGGTCTCCTCCAGAATCCGAGCTCGCCGTCGCCGTGGTTGCACATGCACTAGCCATGGTGCCTTCCTCTCCGAACCCCAAAGCCACATCCACCCGGTTCGGCACAATGCCAACAAGGTGAAAATGCATCAACATTTCTTCTTGTGATTGTAGAAAAACATGTATGTACTGCGGGTCAGAGTATACTCTAACAATGTACACATATATTGTTTACTAGATTTTCATTTGAAATTAGTAGCTCCGTGATGACGAAACATAGAGAACCTAAATGGAATGACGATGACGACCATGTTCTGTACTTTGCATTACATCAACAAGTGGTCGCTGACGAAGCAAGTTACCAAGAGAGTGGAGTTCATCAGCCATTGCCAAAAAATATGTGAACAAATCAATGAGCGATTCAATGCAAATAAGCACAGAAAAGCTAGATCCATGTCATCAATCATCAATAGGTGGCACATTCTAGTGATGCGTTCAAATGCGTACACGATGTATCATTTGCTTGAAGTGGTTGTTATCCTGAGCAAAAATGTCTGGTATGCACATTACATTTGTATGTTCTATGCTGCAATTCTGTTGTTATGGGCGTGGAAAGAAAAGCTGGGCTTCACTGGCTATTACGCAGTTAGGCCTAACTTAGTCTTACACAAATAAGCACAGCTTAGTCTTTACACATATAAGCGTAACTAATGATAAAGATAAAGACAAATGGTTCATCGGATCTGCTAGTATGAGCACTAGGTCCCTGGAGCTGGTGGTATCGTTGGAACGAACCAGAATGCTGCGTTTGGCCATCTTTCATTCTCCTTCAAATAGTACGACCCCACTGATGAGCCAATTGTAGGCCCCCTCCCCCCGACGTGGATTCGGCTCCAGGTCGGATCTGGAGTGTCAACATGATAGGCGCGTGAGTGTGCAGCAAACACACAGATTATCAACACCGGATGTCTTGGCACCTCAAACAACACCAAAGATGTTCTTCCTGGACTCCGGCAGCAGCCTCAGCAGGTATTTCGGCAGCTTCACCAGCAGCAGCATTAGCAAGTATTTCGTCAGCTTCACCAGCAGCACAATCACCAAGTATTTCGTCAGCTTCACTAGGAGCAGCAGCAGCTAGTTCTTCGTCAGCTCCACCACCACCAACACCACCACCACCAGTAGCAGCAGCATCAGGGGCCAGGGCTGCCTGAGCAATTACAGGTTCAATAGCTCCAGGGGCTCCGACAAAGAAAGGGTAGTTGATCCCAAGAAACACAGGTTGTCCCTTCAGATTGTTGACTCTACTCCAGACTTGCTCTACTGGGTCTTCGGATGGGAATGCGGACCTCGATAAAACGTGACACCGCAGCGATGGGTATGAAGAAAGTTGTGTCCCCATATGTTCTATTGTATCACCAACACTGTTTAGTGCTCCCCTGATATGAATCCACAAGAGTTCATCATCATGTTCCGTGTTGTCTCTGAGAGGTGCTAGGAACCAACGCCGTGTCCCAAGTTCAGCATCTGCTACTGCATCTTCGATGACCGGAGCTGGAATGATGCGCGGGGCTGCGTGGGTACCTACGTGTTACTAACAGTCAGTAAGCAGAATTTTGAATGGGATTTTACATGCTATATGACACCATGACTCACCCCAAATGGACGGCTCCCAAACACGCACGTCGCCGCTAGGTTTAGTGACCGCATAAATGCGTTGCAGTCTGTACGAAGAGTAGCCGTAGGTGAAGACGGTGTCGACATACTTCTCTAGCCGCAGGAAGTCGTCGCGCAAGACTGTCCATTCCTTGTCTTCTAAGCATCTAATGAATGTGATTACCTTGTCGAACACCGCTAAGAGGTCGTACTCCCAGTTCTTCCACGCCCCTCCCGCGGTCTATGTGGGAGCTGTACCTTCACGAGGTCAAGTTCTGCCATGTTGAACCACTAAGTGAATTCGGAAATGGGCGGCGGCCACCCGCTGTTGAATGCAGTAATGCCGACACCCTTCAGAGATGGCACTACAAGTCTCACCGATCTGTAGCCATTTTTTAGAGTCCAAGTACTACCATCATGTGATAAAAGGAACAGCCACTCGCCTTTGCCACCCACCCAGTTCTGGTCATCTTCCATTTTCGTCTCTTCTTCTTCCTTGATATTCACCACTATTGATTCAGACCACTTATTCAGCAGCATCAGTTTTGCATGAATATTCTGCAGAGTTTGTTGTTAGTTGGTACAATAAACTAGCATGGATTCCATTGCAGATACAATTTGACAACTGGGCCTTCAGATTAAAGTACACAAAATATCGCCTAAATACGAGTGTCTCCTCAGATATCGCCTAAATTGTGCCTGTGTCACTACGAAGATACTCAATATATGGAGTAGTAGCAGAGCCCCAAGAACAAACTCTTGACAATGATCATAATTAAACAGCTCGGGGCATAACAGCATTAAATCGTCTAATCTGTTTGTTTTTATTTTAGGAAACAGAATATCACCTAGCAGGCATTCCATTGCAAAATCGAAATTGACAACTCGTCTATCACCTAAAGTAAGACTATGTCACTACGAAAATACCAGAATATCAGGTACGAGCAGAGCTTCCGCTATACAAAATAGTCTTAAATGGTTCGATTTGTTCAAACCGCGCATGCACACACACATTCGACGAAAGGAACATAGGATTCCGATGAGAGTTCAGCAATTATGAATCAACGATATGACTGAACGAATAAGATAGATACTGGAACTTACGTGGCCATCGCGGTCGTCTAGCCATTTGCTGTTATCGGGGTAAAGAAGGCCTGGCATGCCGAACGGTTGTTCGTCCATGTTCCGCATCGTCACGCGGTAGCCAGGGATGCAGCGAGCGAGGTGGCCGGCTGAGATGATGTCCAGCTCCGAGGTGATCCTGTGCACGTTCGTGGCGCTGAGGTTCGGCCATCCCTAATCCTCGCGGTAGCGGTCGCCTTGTCCATCTGCATCGTTGTTGCATGCCTTTCGCTTTAGCCTGCTCCTACCCCAAGCTCTACCCATAGCGACAAATGGAGTCTGGAATCCGGTAGATTAATGGAGACATTGTGATAAGGAGGTGGATGGATTCGAGAGGGGGTGGAATCAGGGATGGGGGCAGTTATTCGAGTGGGGAGTGAATCTGCAAGGAACCGCCGCCGCCGGTTCTCGTCCGCGTGGAAGAAAAGAAGGGGGGCGTAATTATTGAGGGTGGGCACCGGAACCATCTAGAGGAAGTGAAAAAATAAATCGTAAAAGGGAAATGTACGGCCCGCCTGTCAGTGAGTGAAGGTCGGCACGCGCAAACATGCCTACGTTTGAATTGATTCCACCGCATGCAAGTGGCGCAGAACAAATTTTAGGAAGTGCTAGCGTCGATGTGTAAAACCGCCGTTTTTCGCCACCTTCACCCTACTACGAACGGTCGTGCATCATTCCAGATATTGGTAAGGGCGGTTCCAATCTTTCACTTCTCCGTCTCATTTCCTCCTCCACAGCCTCTTCGTCTTTCTCCTCCACGGCCTCATCCATTTCCTCCACCACCGCATCACCCTCTTTCTTTGTATCCTTTCTCCCTTGCATGTAGTCATGGACGCTCCGGATGTCCGAAACGACGGCAGGCAAGAAACTGCGCACTTCGACATCGAAGTACATGGCGGGAAGAAGATCGATGTCGTCTACACCACTGACCCTCGGACGGTGAGGAACACTCTGAATAATTACACGAGTTGGCTGTAGTTAGAAGAAAATAGGTTCGTAGGTCTCGACCTCGAGTACAGCCGCGATCACTGCAGGATCGCCGTGGTGCAACTCTCCATGAAGGGGCACGTCCTCGTATACCAGCCTTTTTGCGAGAAGGGGCCGACGGGATCTAGTAGACTTTGCTGTCTTTTTGTTCCTGAACCGTCTGTTTGCAAAAGTTATTGCTATATTATTTGTCTAAATTCATTTTCATGCAGGTGGGGCGAAAGCATTAGGGATCTATTTCATGACTTTCTTGTGAACCAGCACATAACATTTACCAGTGTTGACATCACGAATGACAGTAAACTGCTTGAAAGCCTGACTGTCAACATTAGAATCCCAAAGGAGTGCAGAGTGGACATCCAAGAAATTTACTGGATCCCAGGGACGAAGGGCGGCAAGACCAGGATGGCCACTCTTGCCTCCGAACTCGTAGACCCGTGGTACGCTGACATGAAGGACAGATTGCCGAGATGTTCGTGGAGGCGTTTAGGGCACGATTACTAGGAGGATAAGCCACTTTCTAAACCTAATCTGATGTACGCTGCAATTGACGAGTATGTTAGCCATGAGCTGTACCACCAAATTGTAAAATCTCGTTCCATGCATGGCATCATTGAACCACCACCAAGGCAGGTTGTTTGTCCCAGATGCCGGAGTATAGATGAATCTACAAACCGGGGCAAGCGACCGAAGGCATCCTGGGATCAGTTGCCTTCTCCAACAGGCTAGGATGTAGACTATTAGTGCATGATTGTTGTGTTGATGAAAACATGTTATTTCATAAGTACACTATGTGAGCATTACGAACTGCTGTGTATTACCTTTGTCACACTATAATCTGGTTTATGACTGTATCCTTCTCTATAATCTGGGTTTGGTTATTACTTATGACTGTATCACACCTTATGCATGTCAGTCCTGGATTCTGCCGCATGCAAATGGCATGCATGTAATTTGTAAGAATGAATGTTGAGCATACAAAAGGGGGGATGTAATTCATACAGGTTAAGTAGCTAATAGCACAGGGATCATACGAGCTTGGTTCTTACACACGGAATGCTTAGAAAATACATGCGAGATAAAATACAGGCGAGATAAAACTAGGAGCGAAATGCGAAACTAGTAGTGGTAAACAACACACTCACCCACCCGCCAGATCCTGTTGAGCATCTCGTAGCAGACATACGCATCCCTGGCTGCGTACTTGATCGCATTGTAATCCAGGTGCCTCCACTCCCATCGCTCGTGCAGGTGCTTCGGGAACTCGATTTTCATGTCGGCGTACTCGCGGTCAATGTTGTAGGAAGCGAGTCTAGCCATGTCGGCTTTCCCCGTACCGCCATCCGGGTACCTCCACAAACGTTGGAGATCGACGTGATTGACGACATGAACGAGGAGATCCTGTTCTAGCTTCGGAGTGTCGTTCTTGATGTCGACGCTGGCAAAGTAGATCTCCCTCCTGTGTAGGAACTCGCGAAGCTCCGGGCATACAGATTTGACCCTACATACGTGATATAGTAGGCATTGGTTGCGCATGCACAGCTGCAAAAGCGTTGTCCTCTTCCTATCTCTGGTATACTCGAGGTCAAGGCCGACGATCTTGTACCTGTCCATCGGCTCCTGTAGCCACCGCTCATACATTGCGATGACCTTGGCCACCTCCGCTGACGCATTTGTGTGGACGACCGTCAGCTTGGTGGTGCCATGGGCGGTGACGGTGTACTCGTCGGGTGTAGTTGCTCCCGTCGCCGAACACGCCATACTCTGCGTCCATGGCAGCAGCTAATGCGGCAGTGGTGGCCTAGGGTCGGTAGCGGTGGCTGGGACTAGGCGCGGAGGTGGAGTGATCTGTTGCGGTGGTATGGCCAGGCGGAGGCGGTGCCTGCGGCAGCGTCGATGGTTCTTGTGGTGGCGGCGCCGACAGAAGGACTGTGTTGGGGATTTTTGCACAGTGATGTGCTGAGGAGACAGAAGGCGATGCTTAAATTCCGTTTACCAATATTCTGGTCATACCCATGCAGAAGCAAGTTTGACCGGGCGAGCACCGATGGTTTCCAATCCTAGCGATTAAATTCGGCGTCCGTCCCGGTAGGCGATGGGACGGGTGTGCGACGTGGCTTTGGCGTGGCAGAGACCGGTCACGTAGACCACCGTCCTGTTGCCGATCCGCAGCGGGTGCGCGGTGCTGACACGACGTAACGTGACAGGACAGAAGGAAGTGTACAGTTATTATTAATTCCTAACAAGTTTAAGAAGTGTAAGCATAGACATGGACCTAGCATCCCTGCACCCCGGGGCAGCCTCCCAGCCGGTCAGGCCTGCCGATTGCGCAAAGCTTGTCCTGAATTTTCCAAAATGAAGCTTGTTTTCCCAAGCTTCTATAAGTTTCTCTGTAGGCCACTTGTGTAAGCATGCACGATCAAGCAACTTTGCAACACACGTGTCGGTGGAAAAGCATTAGGTTTCAACGCACCACATAGTTTAGGGATTTAGAATAGCTACATTGTGGAGCTCTAGCCAAATTGCATGGTAAAGCCAAATTCAGCTTTTTGTCAGATTTAGCTATAGCAACATTGTGTCTCGTTTGTCCTCACTTTTGTCCTCCCGATATTACAAAGCCCTCACATGCGCTCGGAGGGGGGTGCCATCTGGTCAAAGGCTTGGCCGTTACGTGCGCCATGACGCCTAAAGTGGAAGTTTTTTTGTCATTTGGCCTTTTTAAGAGCGCCTTTTCCCCTCTCTCTCTAACAGTTGTGTTTTTTTTCCCAAAAAGGTAGGGAATCTAGAGCAGCTTCTCTCTTCATTCATTGTTCCTTTTGCGATCGTTTTTCCCCAATCTGGTAGCAAATCTAGAGCAGCAAAACAAACCAGCACCATAAATAAATTCAGTAAACAGAGTAGATGTAGATAAAGCAGCTAATATAGGTTATATAGTACGGTACTTAACGAGGTTCGACAATTAGGCTGCTCAAGAGCAAAAGACATGCCTTCAACACGCATAAGACAAAATAAGCTGCTTTACAGCCAGCAGCCTAATCAAGGCCCTCGTGGCCTCTGCCAGAGGGCATCCGCCTCCTCCGGGCGCCTCCACTTCTTGCTACCCAGCCCCTTGACCTTGGGCACCTTGGGTCCGATCGGGGGCATGCGACCCTCCTCGATAGCCACCTTCTAGAGGTTGCGGAGGTGAAGACCGAGCGCCTGGTGGTTGGCCCTGAAGCCGTGGACGTTCATGGACTCGCAGCAGGTCCTCACGTCCCCGGCATGCTTCACGAGGGAGTTGAAGTCCGTGCCGCGGAGCCTCCTGGTGGGGCAGAAGGGGCACCTGTACAAGTCGCCGGCGAAGAAGTTGTTGTACTGACCGGACTTTAGCCTCCTCAGCACATGACGAGTCTTGGTGTCCTGCGACTCGTCGTCGCTGCGGAGGTCGCTGCTATCCTCCTATTGGAAAAAAATAGTAGAGTGAAATAAGGACATGATTGAGATACTTTGATTATCGGGATTGACTTTTTGCATAAATTAACCGAATGAGATCTCCCGATTATTCCCCAAATCTCAAACCAAATCGAATACTGATCCCAACTACGAACAGGGGGATTCATCGAAAATCGAGATCTAACACAATAGGATTAGCTACTATAAAAAATACGAACAACCGAGCCCTAATAACATACGATCTAGCATCCAACGATGGGAACGGGGGAAGAACAAGGGAAGGGGAGAAAACCCTGGTTACCTCAGACCACGGGTCGGCGATGCTGGTGTCGTAGGGGTTCTCCGGCCTTATGTAGATAACCTCCTCGTAGGGGTCCCAGCCGAGCGGGATCTGTCCGAGACCGGCGGGGGCCTCCTCGCCGATGGCTACAACGGATGCGGGGACAGGGATGGGGGCTCCTTGCCGGCTGCGTTGGAGGCGCCGATGGCCACCGCGCCGATCTTCTCCATTGCCGGCATGGTTGGGGTTTTGTTGGGCGTTTGCAGAAGGTGATGGGACAGTGGAGACGGTTGAGTGAGCGAGTGCGTGATGAGTGGGAGTGGGGAGGCCTCTATTAAAGGAGAAGGGAAGCGGCGTTTCGTTGCACTACCGTGCACCGCTTACGCTAATGCACCGTGCACGGCCACACATGTCCGCTACCGCCCCGTGCACCGCACACGCGTAGCGTGAGTCACGTTTTTTCCCTCGTGTCTAACCATGACGATTCAGTTGTACTCAGTTTTTCCCACCAACCGTTGATCCTCTGTGATCTAGCAGACATGAGAACCCTTATATCTATCGGGGGCACCCCTCTATCCATGCAAAATAACGAGTATGCCACCGGAACTTTAACAACATAAACAAATGAACTTGAATATATTTTGAAGGGTACGAAAATAGAAATCCCCATAGTTTAAGGGTCTAGATATGGTAAGAGAACTAAATATTATTAGTGGCCGGGCCAGCACAGTGACGGGGTTGGTCGGCTAGGAGTTGATGATTCCTAAGTAAGGGGACACTAGGCCGGGCTTGACATACTCCCTCAGGAACTTGCCATAAGCAGCATGCTTAGCCTTGGTCGCCGACTTGTGTTTACTAGCCAGGCTTTTACCGATGCCAACCGCATGCAGAATCAAGCTAGCAATCCTCGGTTTGACTCCTTTCTTATAGAAAGGGCACCTGAGCTCCCCAAGTCAAGTGCAGAAAGGGATTATCCCGCTCTTGAGCTTCTTCATGACATGGCAACTCTTGTTGTCCCTGGTCTCCTTGTCAGAGTCCATCTCACTTGAATACACATGTAATGTATGGAATACAAACCGAAATGAGCAAAATAATAAATATATATTCCTTCCACCATTCCAAGTTACTTTCAATGCAATAACATGTCTATACAGGTTCAGAAGTTCATTACGGCCGTCTCCCCAGCTCGCTCCTAAATTAATGTGGTTTGTGTTCTTGGTAACTTACTAATAAATAAATAATGTGGATTCATTCAGAACAGACTAGATCTCTCCATGTACCGGTTTGTACGTTGCATCTAATCATTAGGACTAGATTTTTTATGACGCCTGGATAGATTAAGCTCGAGCAGAAAATATGAAACATGTAGAAATAGATGTACCTCCGGGTACACGAGCAGAGCGTGTTCGTCGAAC
Organism: Avena insularis; assembly: GCA_023614405.1. NCBI lineage: Eukaryota > Viridiplantae > Streptophyta > Magnoliopsida > Poales > Poaceae > Avena > Avena insularis. The sequence goes on along the minus strand of CM042692.1, from coordinate 301,993,920 downwards.
TCCATGCCCTCATCGGCGCCTCCGAAGTCGTCAGCACCGGCGTGCACATGGTCCCCTAAGGGGTTGAACTGCACATCCTCCTCGGCTTGTGCTGCGTGATGCTCCTCTAGATCTTCTGCGTGAAGCACCACCCCGGCGGTGATGCCCGGACACTCACCCCCACGCACTGGTTTCATGGAGAAGGTTCGTGCAAGTACGTTTAAGATTGTGGTGTTTTGCTGGATAGGGAAGAGAGAGCAGTGGATGAGTGCGAATGGAGGACCCGATAGGCTGGGTTTTTAATGCGGGGACGTTTAGGCCTCCTCGAGGGCCTCGGTTGACAGCTCTTCCGGCTGCGGCTGCCGCGTGGAAGGTTCGTGTGGTGGGGGCCTGACGGAAGTGTGAGTGCAGGCACGCTGCGTAGTAAAAATGGTATAGCCGGTGGTCCGTGGATGACCAGTTGCCGTGTAGTAGACTTGTAGCCTTTGTAGACTAGATTAAACATGACATGACCACTCGACCACTTTTTCCATGGACGGCATCATGTTCCTTCTTGTAGAAGTCTCGTTGAGGGAGACGTCCGTGCTATCTTGCGATGTCCTATGAAGGGCACGACGTGTGCAACGAGCCTCGTTGGATCACACAGGATCAACGGTTGCGCGCATAATCCGGTGACAACCGGTGGACAACCAATCGTATGAGCGCATGAGTTGGCATAGGTTTGGGCTTCTACGAAAGAGAGAGAGAGAGAGAGAGAGAGAGGGGGGGGGAAGGGGGCAAATCTGAGTAGTATAAAAATGGAAAGTGGGTGTCTTTTAGAATGAAATGCATCATGGCATACATCAAATTATGCCAAGATAGATCCACTAGAGTTCGTTGCATGTGTGTTCTTTCCACAAACCACATATGTATCCACAAGAGTTATTGCATGTGTGTTCCTGTCATGAACCACATTTGGATCAACCAGTGTCATTGCATGTGTGTTGTTTCCACGAACCACATATGGATCAACCAATGGCATTGCATGTGTGTTCTTTTCACAAACCACACATGGATCAACCAGTGTGCACTACATGTGTGTTCTTTCCACAAACCACTTATGGATCAATCAGTGGTCATTGCATGTGTGTTCTTTTCCACAAACCACATATGGATCCATATGTGTTCTTAAACTAAAACCAGCACTAGAGTCATTGCATGTGTGTTATTTCCACAAACCACACATAGATCAACCACTAGAGTCATTGCATGTGTGTTCTTATACTAAAACCAGCACTAGAGACATTGCATGTGTGTTCTTTTCACAAACCACACATGGATCCACCACTGTCATTGTGTGTTCTTTCCACAAACCACACATGGATCAACCAGTGGTCATTGCATGTGTGTTCTTTTCCACAAACCACACATGGATCCACCAGTGGTCATTGCATGTGTGTTCTTTCCACAAACCACATATGGATCAACCAGAGGCATTGCATGTGTGTTCTTTCCACAAACCACATATGGATCCATTTGAGTAATTGCATGTTTGTTCTTATACTAAAACCACAAACCAGCACTAGAGTCATTGCATGTGTCTTCTTTTCCACAAACCACACATGGATCCACTAGACTCATTGCATGTGTGTTCTTTTCCACAAACAACACATGGATCCACCAGTGGTTATTGCATGTGTGTTCTTTTCACAAACCACATGTGGACCCACCAGTCATTGCATGTGTGTTCTTATACTAAAACTAGCACCAGAGTCATTGCATGTGTGTTCTATCCACAAACCACCCATGGATCCACCACTGTCATTGCATGTGTGTTCTTTCCACAAACCACACATGGATCAACAAGTGGTCATTGCATGTGTGTTCTTGCCACAAACCACATATGGATCAACTAGTGGTCATTGCATGTGTGTTCTTTTCCATAAACCACTTATGGATCCATTACAGTCATTGCATGTGTGTTATTTCCACAAACCACACATGGATCAACCACTAGAGTCACTGCATGTGTGTTTTTTCCACAAACCACACATGGATGAACCACTAGAGTCATTGCATGTGTGTTGTTTCCACAAACCACACATGGATCAACCACTAGAGTCATTGCATGTGTGTTATTTCCACAAACCACACATGGATCAACCACTAGAGTCATTGCATGTGTGTTCTTATACTAAAACCAACACTAGAGTCATTGCATGTGTGTTCTTTTCACAAACCACACATGGATCCACCATTGTCATTGCATGTGTGTTCTTTCCACAAACCACATATGGATCAACCAGTGGTCATTGCATGTGTGTTCTTTTCCACAAACCACACATGGATCCACCAGTGGTCATTGCATGTGTGTTCTTTCCACAAACCACATATGAATCAACTAGAGTCATTGCATGTGTGTTCTTTCCACAAACCACATATGGATCCATTTGAGTAATTGCATGTTTGTTCTTATACTAAAACCACAAACCAGCACTAGAGTCATTGCATGTGTGTTCTTTTCCACAAACCACACATCGATCCACTAGACTCATTGCATGTGTGTTCTTTTCCACAAACAACACATGGATCCACCAGTGGTCATTACATGTGTGTTCTTTTCACAAACTACATGTGGACCCACCAGAGTCATTGCATGTGTGTTCTTATACTAAAACTAGCACTAGAGTCATTGCATGTGTGTTCTTTCCACAAACCACACATGGATCAATAAGTGGTCATTGCATGTGTGTTCTTTTCCATAAACCACTTATGGATCCATTATAGTCATTGCATGTGTGTTCCACAAACCACACATGGATCAACCACTAGAGTCATTGCATGTGTGTTGTTTCCACAAACCACACATGGATCCAGTTGAGTCATTTCATGCTTGTTCTTATACTAAAACTAGCACTGCCCCTAATGGATCCACAGTTAGACCGAGTTTTCTAGAAGGCATGCCATAACACAGTTGTTCTGCTTGACGATTGTTACATACCGTTTGATTGGGGCGCTTGGACGATTGGGATGGTCTTCACGAGAGCGATCCTCGAGTAGGCTGCTCTGCGGCATGATTGGCCACGCTTGCTCTAGACAAACTGGCATGTTGCGAGTGTTACGACTCACGAGTTCAGTGGGCCATATCCCAGTGTCACGTCCTCGTTACTTCTCTTCCTCCCCGTACTTCTCTTCCTTCCAATCGAAGCCACTTTCCCCACTTCACTTCCATCCTGCCGTAGCCGCAAGCCGACGACATCCGCCAATTCTCCGGTCGTTACCTTCATGGTAAGAAATCATTCCTCCTATTCGCCAATCTAACTGCTGATCTTTTTTCCGATTTCTCGACGAACTTCAGATGTGGCAGATGTTGCAGCCCAAGAATCTGGAGATCCTCGCGCGCAACTTTGCAGCGGCGTTCTCGCTCGTGTGCTCCCACCCAGGATGCTTTCGCTGTTACTCCTACCCATGAGCTCCGCTCCACGAAGCTCGCTGCTCAAGACGCGCGTGCGCCTGCACGGAGCCGGGCTGCAACTACATCGGCGCGCCGGTAGAGCTCGTCGTCCACCTTGCAGATGGTCACTTGATCGAAGTGATTAGGATCTCGTACGAGAAATCCCAACTTCTCCAAGAGCAGGTGCCGTTCACTGACTCGGCACGCCACCTGCTAATTTTCCAGGGGGCGGCTCTGTTTTCGTCCTGACCATCACCGCCGGTGTTTCGGGAACCAGAGCCGAGCCCAGCATCGTGGGTGCCATATGCCTCAGGTCGGTCTCGTGCGCCTGGCCCATATACACGGTGCGCATGTGGGCGAACGCCTAGCCGCCGTCATCGGATAGCATTCTTGTGCTAGCCGAGGCGCCGAGCTAGCCGATGTCGCGGGAGGTGGAGTATGTGGACCTAAGGTCGATCCTATGCATGCCATCTCAGTACCTTGTCGGTGCTGGACCGAACAGGTAGATGCATTTGTACATTTGTATCGAGAAGACCGACAGTCAAATGTAATACTTGTGTTGTCGTTACTGTTAGACTTAAGCGATGCTTCTCAGGTGCTTAGAGCATACGTGTTGTGCGAATGTACCCCAGTTGTAGTTTTCAGTACTCCTTAATACTTCGACAAGTTATTATATTGGTCCAATCAGCTTGTTGTTGTCACGTTGCAAAGTCTGCTTGCTCTGGACAGACCGGCAATACCGTGTGCTCCCGCTCCCGCATGTCAGTATCACGTGTTCCGAGGGCCCACCTGCCAGTGTCACGCCCCTCCTCTTCCTTCCCCTCGAAGCCACTGTCCCAACTTCTCTTCCATCCTGCCACTCCCGTCCGATGGTTGTAATCTGATGATTTTTGTTGGATTGTTTACAAGTAATCTACGTTGATAATGGAACATGCAAATAGCACAGACACAATTTCTAAAGTGGAAGCACTCACACACTGCTATTGCACATATTTCTCAATATAGCTCGACAAACACATTACAATAATTGTACTCGCATTAAACACAATCGAAATTGCAACCATCCTAAACAACATCTAAACCCACATCACATCGCTGTCGTCGGAGTCCACCTCGATTGGTGACACTGCCGTGCCCTTCCTGGCGACATCCACTCCCGCCCGTGGCTTGCCCTTCGCCAAGGAGGCAACAATGGCGTTCTGCATAGCTTCGTCCCTGTCGTCCTCCACATCAGAATCGACAATGACGAAAATGACGGGGTTGGCATGGACCGAGCGCCGTCGCGCCTAGGGGCTCCTGCTCGAGCTCGACGCCGCATCAGTCCTTCTACAGGTAGGAGGGGCCGAGCTCGCATACGTAGCATCATCGCTCCTCTCAAGAAACCATGGCCATTTGATACTGCGACAGTAGGATCTTGGGGTGGATCTGCCGCGGTGAGCCCTACCGGAAGCGGTGGAGCGGATGGATCTACCGGTGTGAGCCATGACAAGTTCCTAGGAGGGAGTAAGATTGTGGGCCAGGCTTGTCTGGTTCCTGAGCAAGACCTCCCAGTGATATGTACGCGGGCAAAGTGCCAAAAAAATTCGTCCAATGCGCGCGACAGGGCTTTTGAACCACGAAGGCACGAGTTTTTTTGACAAGTCCACACGCTAGGTCCCCCACCTGTCAGCCGAATGTGAAAGGTAGGATTCTGCCCGAGTTATTAAGTAGGGATAAATCACGCTTCACCACTACCTTGACATCCAAAGGCTCCTCTTTCCTCTGCTCTCGCTCCCCTCGCTCATGGCTCGCAGCTCATGCAGTTCGTATCGGGTGGAATCAGGGTCGGATCAACACCGTCAGGCTGGTGCCTCCATCAGGTACCGGAGGGAGCCCTACGATTACTACCCTGATATGCTATGTTTGTGTGGTGAGAAGATGCCGAGATGGATTTCGTGGACCGACGAAAATACTGCAGGAAAATTCAGCAACTGCAGCATCAGAGCCGTAAGTTCCTACTGTAGGTACAATGGTAACCTGGATCTGGAAAGCGTAATGTAATTTTTTTTGTTTCCTTCGATCTACAACGCAGGAAGGGAGGGGGACTAGCCGTTACAAGTTTGTGTGGATCGAAAATCCACTGACAGGTTTTGACAGAGAGCTTGTTCAGGATCTGCATGATGCTGTGTGGGACAAGAAAGAGGAGATTCGTGCGATGGAGCGAGAGATCCGGGAGCTTCGCCAGGTGCAGGGGAGGCAGGGGCAGGGAGGTGGTGAGACAGACGGGCTCAAGATTAGGCTAGATAGTGGACACAATTTCCTCATTATCTGGGCATTATCTGTTGCATTTGCAGTTTATGTTGCCATGTCATTGTCCAGCAGCTGAAATAAGTTGCTGCTTCGTGGAGTGTAGCGGCCAGCTTAAGAAATTGTATTCCAGCCCAGAAACTTATCATAAGTGTAATGCCAACAACATGGATTTATTAAGCGCCTATAAATAAATCATGTTTGTGCCACTAACACCCATCGATTTTCGAGAGGATTTAATCACTCAGCTATCGCGATTATTCAGATAGTAGTGGCACAGTCACAGTTTTGGATTCAACTAGTGGCCTCGGTCATATCAAATCCTAAAGTCGCGATACATTTTACTTGATGGAGACAGATTGTTTCCGACAAGTTCCACGCTTTTACAGCTCCAGAGTTTAACCGAACTACATATATAGGTTCAAGTTCAATACATCATTAGGCGGCTACACTGCTAGCCCTCTTTCTCTGCTTGGGTGCCAACTTTCTTCCTCTTTCCTTCACGTCCACTGGCTTCTTCATCTCCTGCCTTCTTCCTCTTCCTGGGTGCCAATTTTCTTACCTTCACGTACCCTGCATCTCCGGGCCGAGGGAAGTCAGGCCAATCAGCACCAGAATCTTGTCCGGCATCATCACTCCACTCGTTTTGGTTTTCTTCCCGCAGCAAAATCACTGAGTCGGCTATCTTGTTTCTTACCTTGCGCTTCCTATAAAAAAACAGTACATGGATTACTAACTTATATCTACAGACTATAAACAATTTTTTTGTGTGAATGTACCATCTCATACCTAGGTTTGGGAGCATTAAGGGGAAATCCAGCTGCTCTATGGCCTATAAGATGGAAGGTCTTGCATCTGTTTTTGCCCTTGTTTGTAGCATAGAAAGCCGAACCCTTCTTCCCGAGAAAATTCTTAAACCTATTCACCCGGGGTATTCCTCTACCCCTATTTGTAACTGGCTGGCAAAGCTCGAAAGACAGTTGGACTTGAGGCCACTGAGATGGGTCTATACATGGCTCGATGGATCCAGCGTACGCAACTCTATACTTTTCCATAGAGTAGTAGTCTGACAAATACTGATCCAAATGTGGTAGAGTTCTTTTCTTCACCAAGAAGGCCAAGGCATGGTCGCAAGGTTTCCCGGTATGCTGCCACTCTAAGCAGGTGCATTCTCGCAGCTGGATGTTCACAACATCCCTTTTGCCACTCTTGGACATATCGACCACCTCACAGCTCTGGTTGTGGGAGAACCTTAAGATGAGCAAGTCCTCGGCTTCTCTTGTGCAGTTGTTGTACAACTGGCGGTAGCATATGTCCTCTAAGTCTCCTAACGATCTCTCTCCTTATATTTAACAGCTTCATGATCATACCACGTATGCTATCCATCAAGATATGAACAGGACGCACTTTTATGTCCTTCACCCAGTTATTCAGGCATTCTGCAAGGTTGTTGTTTATGTAATCAACTTTGATGTTAGGGTTGAATTGACTCCTCTTCCATAGCTGCGAATGATGGGTGGCTAAGTACTCTAGAAGTCCAGGGGCTTCGGCAAAAATCTTCCTCATGAAATAATCGTTGCTACTAGGTTTGTAAACTCTAGCAGCAGGAAACATGTAATGAAATACGCTGCCTGCGTAGTGTGAGTACAAGTTGAGCATCATATGGGCATGGCATTCTCTACCTTCAGCTTGCGGGAACACCTCCTTCACTTTGCATTATCGACCCTTTGCATGCATCCGTGGATATAGCCAATGGATCCATGTGGCCTATTGATCTCCTGAGCTGCCTCATAAACCAGACCCAGTTTTCCTCTGTTTCTGTTTCAAACAGCCCGAATGCCACTAGGAACATCTAGTTGTGACCATCAAGTGCTGTGGCAGATGGCAGGCAGCCTTTCCATTTGCCAGTTAGGACAGTGCTGTCTACACTCAGATACGGCCTACAGCCATCCTTGAATCCATCGATGCAAGGTTTGAGCGCCATGAAAAATCTTTTGAAATATATTTTACCACCTTCTGATTCGGTGTCAATCTCCACAACACTCCCCGGACACCTAGCTTGTACCTCCGCCTTGAAGTTGTATAGCATCTTGAAGCTATTGGTCCAATCCCCGTGCAAGACCCCCAGAGCTTTCTCTTTACCTTTCCAAACCGTGTAATACGGAAGGACAATGTTGTATTTAGAACCGAGGCTAGTCTGAATATTCTTCACGGTATCCTTAGGGTTATCCTTTAGTATGGACATAGATTACATAGCCACCCACTCCGTATCAGCCATTGAGGATTTCAGTTTGATGCCTATCGGACACATGTGTGGAGGGCCCATTTTGTTCACCTGCAACACATATTCATTTAAAAGATAAGCAGAGTCGACTAGTTGCCAGAAAGATATTGCACATCAATTGTAGTTATAGAGTGAAAAGAGAGAGAGAGAGTTCTAGTGGTTTGCTGCATTCATTGCACCAATACCCTAATTGCAGTCGACGCAGGTAAGGATCTTGCTGTGATCCTTCATGGACAATGTACCTCGGCCCGTCCATTCATCCACGTTTACTTGCAAACGGCCTCATACCTCTCGGCAGAGTTCTTCGGTCGATAAACGTCGAACTCCCCCTTGATACAAAAATGCCGGAACGACATCCTAAACTCATGCATGCTCCTAAACTTGGTGCCGACCGAAATTATAGGATACTCGTCGTCATGTTTCATTTCTTCTACTTCAACACCAAAATCATCGACTAGAATACCAGCCTCATTGTTAAGTTCCTCATCTATTTCATCATCACCAGATTCTTGATCCTCTACAGTGCCTGCTTCTTCATCTGATTCAGAATCTTCGCCATCGTCTCTAATGCCTAGTACTACACACATCATATTGACTCCCATGGGTGGCGCTGCACCATCGTCTCCACCCGGATGGACAGGAACATTGCCCTAGTCCACCTCACCGGCAACTCTGTTTTCTCCAAGACACTCGGTTGGTTCTGCTGCAACTACATGGGGTGGTCTTACGTTTCCACACATCCCAGGTACTTCAGTGGACAAACATCAGTCAGAATCAATTTCATCTTGAGTGTACAGAACCCTCTTGCTCTTCCTGTATACATCCTCCTTCCTGATGTAATCTTTCCTGATGGTTTCAGTAGGGCTTGACATCCGCGTTCCATTCCCCATCGAACTAGGCCTTTTGCTGCCGCTCTTGGGTGTGATCTCCTTACTGCCTCCCCTCACGGGTGTTGGCTCCAGGGTGCTGGCATTATTGCCTGACCTCTGCGGCGTGTTCTTCTTCGAATTAGCCCTTTTGCTGCTACTATTGGGCATGTTCTCCTTCGTGCTGGCATTATTGCCTGACCCAGCGGCGTGTTCCGCTCCAAATTAGCCCTTTTGCTGCTACTATTGGGCGTCTTCTCCTTCGTGCTGGCATTATGTCCTGACCTCAGCAGTGTGTTCCGCTCCAAATTAGCCTTTTTGCTGCTACTATTGGGCGTGTTCTCCTTCGTGCTGGCATAATTCCCTAACAGCGGCGTGTTCCGCTCCAAATTAGTGTTTTTTCTGCTCCCACTGGGTGTGGTAGCCTCCGTGTTGGCCATCTTCGCCTCTTTGCTACCACCCCTGGGAGTGTTCAGCACCGTGCTAGCCCTCTTAGCGTTTTTGCTGCTACCGTTCGGTGTGGCATTTTGACTGGATCTCAGGGGTGTACTCTGTGGCGTGGTGCCTTTTGTCGTGCGACTCTTGGGAGTCCTCTTCTCTGGCATGGTCTCCTTGGTGACGTTCTTCTTCGGGGTGCCCTTTCTGGGGATGCTCTTCCTGCTCCTCTTTATGACGCTCCTCTGTAAGACTCTCCTCTATTCGAAGCCACCCTCAGTCGCACCAGCCCAGTGATGCCATGGATCAGGTCATGCATGCCTTCTAAAAGTCCATCATCTCTATTGTCGAGTTCCAATTCCTCTCCAACCGTGAGCACTACCAAGTGGAAGTAAACTTCACCTCTATAATGTTTCCTTGTAAACGGTATGACTAAATCTCTGCTATCTTTCACTTCGATAGCCTTTTTACTCCTGTAACCATAATATAACAAACGTGCTTCCTAGGAGGACCCCCCACAGCACCTTCACACGTAACGATGCCATCAGGTCAGATAACTCTACCACTTCAGGGTCGTATCTGCCAAGGATTACATCAAACTCGTCATAGAATTTTCCTGTGCCATCATCTAATTTTGCGGTATAATCCGCGACACCGATACGAACAATTACTTTGCCATCATCAGGTTCTTCACGATAGAAACCTCCGAGAGGTTCGAGAGATGGAGCGGCACCATCAGACCTAACCCCAATGCCACCGCCACCATCACCAGCATCATCGTTAGCTGGATCAACCTCGGTGGAAGTACCAGGACCAGGAGAAAGGCGAGGGCCCTTAGCAGCGGGAGCTACATTCCATGGTGGACAGGCAGGGCCCCTTCTAACGGCAGCCACAATAGGATCAGATGCTGCCATGCCACCTCGACGATTAGGAGCAGTTCCCACAATAGCAATGTTTCGAGTGCTAGCAGAGTCCAGACCATGAGCTGGCTTCAGACCAGCAACTCGCTGAACCCGAGCACGGGTTCGAGGAGGAGAGAAGGCATCAGTCTTTGCAACAACAGTGGGGCATCCTCCGAAAGCCTTAGTTTGCTCAACAGCGGCAGGGATTGGGTCAACAGCGTCCAGATCAACAACAACATGAGGACGACCAGTACTAGTAGATTCCAGAGCACGGGTTCACACAACTTGACGATGGTTTCGAGGAGAAGCACACAAGGCGGCGGTCTTGGCAACAATAGCAGGGAGCCTCTGGACGCGTTAGTTTGCTCAACAGCAGTATGGATTGGGTGAGCAGCAGCCGTAGAAACATGGGCACGGGGACGGGGACGACCAGTACTAGCAGATTCTAGAGCAGAGTTTTCCACAACGGCAATACGGGGACTCCTATGAGGAGGTTGCCTGACAGAAGCATGTCGCGAACGAGGAACCACATTTTGCTCAACAACAGCAGGGATTCGAGTTAGACCTCCCTGTCCAATAATAGTTGGGCGACTCCCAGTAGCAGGAGCTTCCTCATCCACTATGTTACACACCAGCGTAACCACGTGAAGCCTAGCATGTTGTTTCATCAACCTAATTAGCTGACTGTCACATGCTATAGGAACCCTGAAGCCTCGTTCATCAATGATGCTGAACCGTGCAGTCTGCTCTGGCCTCATTTCAGCAAGTTCACGCACAGCAGCAACCAATCCAGGGACAGTGCATAACTGCACAGGCGCTACTTCCATCTTCAGACTCTGAGCCTGTTTCCACGTGCTCTTCCCATGTGCTAATTTAACGAGGTAGCCGTAGATGCTGACCAGAACCGTGTATTTGGGTTCAACGGAGATCCTAGTTGATAGAAAATTGGAGACAAAAGATAAGAATTGTTTGTCAGCGTCGTGCTAGCAAACAATTCTATGTTCGATATATCTCTGTAATGCCAATAGCCAGCTAGCAGTTATAGGTAGTGCGAATAGCAAAGATAAGAGTAGCTCACCCGAAATTAGCCAGAAGCACTTCTTCCTCGGCAAATGGATCTGCCATCCTTCGCGCTACTCAGCTTGTCGGCGGTAGAGGCGGGCTAGATCGTCGCAACGGCTGGCAAGGCATTTGGCATTAGAGCTCGGTAGCAGTGAGTAGGCGCAGCAACTTGGCGCCGGAAGTCAAATGCCCGAAGATATCATTCTGGTTGGAGAGGGGATTTCGACACCGCCGGTGCTAGGGTTCATGCGAAAGGAGGGAGGGAGTCGATTTGTGAATTTGGTTAACGCACGATGCTCCTTTAGTATCTCGTTTCGCCTACGTGGTTGCCGCGTTGGCTCCCGCGTCACAGAAATATTACTGACATGAGGGTCCCGACCGTCTACTTCACAGGGCAGTTTCACGGCATGTTTGGATTTGGCAGGGGTGAGATGAGTTTGCCTCAAAATGTCCCCTCTCGGTAGTTGGTGGCCCAACTTTTCGAAACGCGGTAATTTCAGGCAACTTAGGTACCGCCATGCGCTGGCCTGCCTACTTTGGTACCGTAGACGAACAAGCCCCTTTCCCCTAGCACCGGCGGTGTCGGAATCCACCCTCCAGGCAGGACGATCCCTTTGGACATTTGACTTCCGGTGCCAAGTTGCTGCGCCCAGTTGCTGCGCCCAGTCGCTGATCCCGAGCTCCAATGGCGCATGTCGTAGCCGCCGTTGCGAGGCTCTAGCCCGCCTCTGCCACCGAGGAGCCGAGCAGCTCGGAGGATGGCAGATCCTACTACCAAGGAAGAAGAAGTCCTGGCTACTAGCAGGTGAGCTACCCTTCTCTTTGCTATTCGCGCTAATTATAACTGCTAGCTGGCTACTGAACCTAAAATTGTTTGTTAGCCCAATGCTGACAAACATATTTTGTCCACCGTTTTCTGCCAAGTGGGATCTCCGCGGACCACCCTTACCTGGTTACGGTAGTCCTCTTCAGGTACGACTCTAAGGGCAAGTGGTATGGACACCATTGTATCACGATGGAAGAAGCGCCTGCGCAGATCTACACTATATCTGGTATGATTGCTGCTCTGCGTAATCATGATGCACTATGGCCGAAGCATCCAACAAAGTTCAGCTTCATGGATGAACGTGGCATCATGGTTTCTCTAACGTGTGATAGTCAGCTAATTGGGTTGATGAACAGGTATGCTTCGGCTTGCATGTTTGAGCTGAATTGTGATGTACTGGATGTGGAAGCTACTGCAACTGGGAGTCGCCCTTCTATTCTTGGACAGGGTGGTTGCTCGAACACAATTAGCTCCTGGTAAGCGAAAGTCTCTTGGGGTTCGCATGTTTGTGCTGAATTGTATTTTTTGTTTTATTTACTCTGTAGATATTGGGCAGTTATGCAACAGTCTTGTTTCTTTGACAGGAAGCGCCGCAAGGTTTGAAACATGACTGACGGGTCATTCATTTTCCTTCCCAAAGAAATTAAAAACAAGTGGAAATATGATGTTGGACAGAATTCTGGTGCCCATTGTCCCGGTGATGCAGAGTACGTGAAGCTAAGAAAATTGGCATCGAGGAGGAGGAATAAGGCAGGAAATGAAAAAGCCAGTGGACATGAAGTCTTGGTACCCAGGCTGTGGAAGAAGGATGCTGGCAATGAAGATGCATAGTAATGTGTTGAACTTGAACCTATATATGTAATTCAGTTAAATTCTGGAGCTCTGTGTGTGGAACTTTGCTGGGCGAAACAATCTACCCATGTTCTCTGAGTAAAATGTACCGCGACTTAGGGTTTGGAAATGCCCGAGTCAGTAGTTCAATCTGAAATTGTGATTGTGCCACTACTATCTGAAAACACGCACCACCGGTTCCACGGTTGCTGAGGGGAAGGAGGTCTCCAAATACGCGGAATGTAAGTGGCACAGAAATAAATTATTTAAGCTGCTACACTCCACGAAGCAGCAACTTATTTCAGCTGCTGCACAGAACGACATGGCAACATAAACAGCAATGGCAACCGATAATGCCCAGATGAGGAGGAAATCGTGGTACCACTTTTTGGCCTAACCTTGAGCCCGTCTATCTCACCGCCTCGCTGCTCCTGCATCCCCTACATCTGGCGAAGCTCCCGGATCTCCAATAACCGGGTCTACGTGCTTCCACTTTATAAATTGTGGTTGTGCCATTTGCATGCGGCACAATCCACGTAGATTACGTTTAAACAAACCACCAATGTCATAATACCACCATGATCAGACAAAAGGAAGTAATGCAGGGTTAAGACAGATTAATGGGTGACCAATTTTTTTCGTCCCAGGACTCTAGGACCACTAGTTCGGACCGCTAGGTCAACAAGTACAACTATTACAACTTAAAAAGGCACGGAGCTCAAGCTAAATAGAACTAGTTATCACACATCTCCTTGATCTTCCTAATCTTAGCCCGATGCGCATCTTCCTGTGAGAGCAAGGATCGAATCGTCTGCTCCTTCCTTTTAGCATCCTCCTTGCACAGCTTCAATTGTTTCTCTGCATTTTCCTCATGCACTTGTCAATACTCGTAGTTGTGAACTACAGGACTTTGGCCTAGTGAAGATCATTCCTTGCTTGAGTCAGTTCTTGATCTGCTTTAGCCTTAAGGGCCAACGCCGTGTCCCTCTCCTTCTCAACTTTGCTAACCTTGTATTGCACCCACCTGAGATCTCTCTTATGCTTGTTCATGTCAACTGGTTCCCATAGCTTCATCTCAACACTGTCAAGAAGTGAGCTGGATACGGATTCTTTCAACTCAAGAGTCATTTCCCATAGTTTGTCCAGCGTTTTCTGCATCGATTTGGGCCACTCTTGATGTACCCATTTGACAACACCACAACTTCCACCTTGCATCATTGCACGATGTCCTTGACACCATAGAAACCTCATGCCTGTGTTTCATCCTTCGAACGCTACAAATTTAGCGGGCACATATCCATGTTTACATAGCAGAGGACTGTCTTCATCCGCTAAACCATGATAGTCAGAGTCATACATCATCTGGTTGGCCTAACACATCATACGCGCATGAGTAAACAGAATAGATCTAGCTCAAAAAATAGATAACTGGCCACAGATGATAGATATAGAGATGAGACGACTCACATCGAAATCACTGTCCCTCTCGTCACGATGCGTTTCCTTGCCGTCTCCCCTTGAACCCATGGCGAGAGGGCGGAGGGGCTGGCTACCGGAGAGGGGATTGGGATGGAGGCACTGTTGGCTTGCGGCTACGGCAGGATGGGAGTGAAGTGGGGAAAGTGGCTTCGAGGGGAAGGAAGAGAAATACGAGGAGGAAGAGAAGTAATGGGGACGTGACACGGGGATATGGCCCACTGAACTCGTGAGTCGTGACACTCGCAATAGGGGAGCATCCGGTGTTGCCAGTTTGTCCAGAGCAAGCATGGCCAATCATGCCGTAGAACAGCCTACTCGTGGATCGCTCTCACGAAGACCATCCCAATCGTCCAAGCGCCCCGATCGAACGGTATATAACAATCGTCAAGCAGAACAACTGCGTTAGGGAGTGCCTTCTAGAAGACTCGGTCTAACGGCCACCCATTGGGGGGCTAAGGTTAGGGCTCTCCTAAGGTTAGGATCCAAATGTGGTTAATGACAAGAACACACATGCAATGACACTGGTGGATCCATGTGTGGTTTTTGAAAAGAACACACATGCAATGACTCTAACTATGGTTAATGAAAAGAACTTACATGCAATGACACTGGTGGATCCATGTGTGGTTTGTGAGAAGAACACACATGCAATGACACTGGGTGTGGTTCATGAAAAGAACAGACATGCAATGACACTAGGTGTGGTTCACGCAAAGAACACACATCCAATGACACTAGTGGATCCATGTTTGGTTTGTGAGAAGAACACACATGAAATGACATTGGGTGTGGTTCATGAAAAGAACACACATCCAATGACACTGGTGGATCCTTATGTGGTTTGTGAGAAGAACAAACATGCAATGACTCTAGATGTGGTTCATGAGAAGAACACACATGCAATGACACCGGTGGATCCATGTGTGGTTTATGAGAGGCACAGACATGCAATGAAACTGGGTGTGGTTCATGAAAAGAATAGACATGCAATGGTACTAGTGGATCCATGTGTGGTTTCTGAGAAGAACACACATGCAATGGCACTTGGTGTGGTTCATGAAAAGAACACACATCCAATGACACTAGTGGATCCTTATGTGGTTTGTCAGAAGAATAGACATGCAATAACTCTATATGTGGTTCATGAGAAGAACACACATGCAATGACACTGGTGGATCCATGGGTGGTCTGTGAGAAGAACACACATGCAATGACACTGGGCGTGGTTCATGAAAAGAACACACATCCAATGACACTGGTGGATCCTCATGTGGTTTGTGAGAAGAACAGACATGCAATGACTCTAGATGTGGTTCATGAGAAGAACACACATGCAATGACACCGGTGGATCCATGTGTGGTTTATGAGAGGAACAAACATGCAATGACACTGGGTGTGGTTCATGAAAAGAACAGACATGCAATGCCACTGGTGGATCCATATGTGCTTTGTGAAAAGAACAGACATGCAATCACACTAGGTGGATCCATGTGTGGTTTGTGAAAAGAGCAGACATGCAATGACACTGGTGGATCCATGTGTGGTTTGTGAGAAGAACACACATCCAATGACACTGGGTGTGGTTCAAGAAAAGAACACATATCCAATGACACCGGTGGATCCATATGTGGTTTATGAGAGGAACAGACATGCAATGACACTGGGTGTGGTTCATGAAAAGAATAGAAAATGCAATGACACTGGTGGATCCATATGTGGTTTGTGAAAAGAACATACATGCAATCACACTGGGTGGATCCATGGGTGATTTTTGAAAAGAGCAGACATGCCATGACACTGGTGGATCCATGTGTGGTTTGTGAGAAGAACACACATGTAATGACACTAGGTGTGGTTCATGAAAAGAACACACATAAAATGACACTGGTGGATCCTTTTGTGGTTTGTGACAAGAACACACATTCAATCCACTGGGTAGATCCATATGTGGTTTATGAGAAGAACACACATGCAATAACTTTGGTGATACGTGGTTTGTGAAAAGAACAAACATGCAATGACTCTCACTGTGGTTAATGGAAAGAGCAGACATGCAATGACACTGGTAGATGCATGTGTGGTTTGTGAGAAGAACACACATGAAATGACGCTGGGTGTGGTTTATGAAAGGAACACACATCCAATGACACTGGTGGATCCTTATGTGGTTTGTGAGAAGAACAGACATGCAATGACTCTAGATGTGGTTCATGAGAAGAACACACATGCAATGACACCGGTGGATCCATGTGTGGTTTATGAGAGGCACAGACATGCAATGAAACTGGGTGTGGTTCATAAAAAGAATACACATGCAATGATACTAGTGGATCCATGTGTGGTTTGTGAGAAGAACACACATGCAATGGCACTTGGTGTGGTTCATGAAAAGAACACACATCGAATGACACTGGTGGATCCTTATGTGGTTTGTGAGAAGAATAGACATGCAATAACTCTATATGTGGTTCATAAGAAGAACACACATGCAATGACACCAGTGGATGCATGTGTAGTTTATGAGAGGAACAGGCATGCAATGACACTGGGTCTGGTTCATGAAAAGAATAGACGTGCAATGACACTGGTGGATCCATGTGTGGTTTGTGAAAAGAACAGACATGCAATCACACTGGGTGGATCCATGTGTGGTTTGTGAAAAGAGCAGACATGCAATGACACTGGTGGATCTATGTGTGGTTTGTGAGAAGAACACACATCCAATGACACTGGTGTGGTTCATGAAAAGAACACACATCCAATGACACTGGTGGATCCTTATATGGTTTGTTAGAAGAACACACATGCAATCACACTGGGTGAATCCATATATAGTTCATGAGAAGAACACACGTGCAATGACACTTGTGATATGTGGTTTTTGAAAAGAACACACATGCAATGACTCTAATCGTGGTTAATGAAAAGAGCAGACATGCAATGACACTAGTGGATCCATGTGTGGTTTGTCAAAAGAACACACATGCAATGACCGTGGCTGTGGTTCATGAAAAGAACAGACATGCAATGATACTAGTGGATCCATGTGTGGTTTGTGAGAAGAACACACATGCAATGACACTGGGTGTGGTTCATGAAAAGAACACACATCCAATGACATTGGTGGGTCCTTATGTGGTTTGTGAGAAGAACAGACATGCAATGACTCTAGATGTGGTTCATGAGAAGAACACACATGCAATGACACTGGTGGATCCATGGGTGGTCTGTGAGAAGAACACACATGCAATGACACTGGGCGTGGTTCATGAAAAGAACACACATCCAATGACACTGGTGGATCCTTATGTGGTTTGTGAGAAGAACAGACATGCAATGACTCTAGATGTGGTTCATGAGAAGAACACACATGCAATGACACCGGTGGATCCATGTGTGGTTTATGAGAGGAACAAACATGCAATGACACTAGGTGTGGTTCATGAAAAGAACACACATGCAATGCCACTAGGTGGATCCATATGTGGTTTGTGAAAAGAACAGACATGCAATCACAATGGGTGGATCCATGCGTGGTTTGTGAAAAGAGCAGAGATGCAATGACACTGGTGGATCCATGTGTGGTTTGTGAGAAGAACACACATCCAATGACACTGGGTGTGGTTCATGAAAAGAACACATATCCAATGACATTGGTGGATCCATATGTGGTTTATGAGAGGAACAGACATGCAATGACACTGGGTGTGGTTCATGAAAAGAATAGAAAATGCAATGACACTGGTGGATCCATATGTGGTTTGTGAAAAGAACATACATGCAATCACACTGGGTGGATCCATGTGTGATTTGTGAAAAGAGCATACATGCCATGACACTGGTCGATCCATGTGTGGTTTGTGAGAAGAACACACATCCAATGACACTAGGTGTGGTTCATGAAAAGAACACACATCCAATGACACTGGTGGATCCTTTTGTGGTTTCTGACAAGAACACACATGCAATCCACTGGGTAGATCCATATGTGGTTTATGAGAAGAACACACATGCAATGACTTTGGTGATATGTGGTTTGTGAAAAGAACAAACATGCAATGACTCTAACTGTGGTTAATGGAAAGAGCAGACATGAAATGACACTAGTAGATGCATGTGTGGTTTGTGAGAAGAACACACATGAAATGACGATGGGTGTGGTTTATGAAAAGAACACACATCCAATGACACTGGTGGTACCTTATGTGGTTTGTGAGAAGAACAGACATGCAATGACTCTAGATGTGGTTCATGAGAAGAACACACATGCAATGAAACTGGGTGTGGTTCATGAAAAGAACAGACATGCAATGATACTGGTGGATCCATGTGTGGTTTGTGAGAAGAACACACATGCAATGACACTGGGTTAGGTTCATGAAAAGAACACACATCCATGACACTGGTGGATCCTTATGTGGTTTGTGAGAAGAACAGACATTCAATGACTCTAGATGTGGTTCATGAGAATAACACACATGGAATGACACTGGTGGATCCATGTGTGGTCTGTGAGAAGAACACACATGCAATTACATTGGGTGTGGTTCATGAAAAGAACACACATCCAATGACACTTGTGGATCCTTATGTCGTTTGTGAGAAGAACAGACATGCAATGACTCTAGATGTGGTTCATAAGAAGAACACGCATGCAGTGACACCAGTGGATGCATGTGTGGTTTATGAGAGGAACAGACATGCAATGACACTGGGTCTGGTTCATGAAAAGAACAGACGTGCAATGACACTTGTGGATCCATGTGTGGTTTGTGAAAAGAACAGACATGCAATCACACTGGGTGGATCCATGTGTGGTTTGTGAAAAGAGCAGACATGCAATGACACTGGTGGATCTATGTGTGGTTTGTGAGAAGAACACACATCGAATGACACTGGTGTGGTTCATGAAAAGAACACACATCCAATGACACTGGTGGATCCTTATATGGTTTGTGAGAAGAACACACATGCAATCACACTGGGTGGATCCATATATAGTTCATGAGAAGAACACACGTGCAATGACACTTGTGATATGTGGTTTTTGAAAAGAACACACATGCAATGACTCTAATTGTGGTTAATGAAAAGAGCAGACATGCAATGACACTAGTGGATCCATGTGTGGTTTGTGAAAAGAGCTGCAATGACACTGGTGGATCCATGTGTGGTTTGTGAGAAGAAAACACATCCAATGACACTGGGTGTGGTTCATGAAAAGAACACACATCCAACAACACTGGTGGATCCTTATGTGGTTTGTGAGAAGAACAAACATGCAATGAATCTAAAAGTGGTTCATGAGAAGAACACACATGCAATGACACTGGTGTATCCAAGTGTGGTTTGTGAGAAGAACACACATACAATGACACTAGGTGTGGTTCATGAAAGGAACACAGATCCAATGACACTGGTGGATCCTTATGTGGTTTGTGAGAAGAACGGACATGCAATGACTCTAGATGTGGTTCATGAGAAGAACACACATGTAATGACACCGGTGGATCCATGTGTGGTTTATGAGAGGAACAGACATGCAAGGACACTAGGTGTGGTTCATGAAAAGAACAAGACATGCAAAGACACTGGTGGATCCATATGTGGTTTGTGAAAAGAACAGACATACAATCACACTGGGTGGATCCATGTGTGGTTTGTGAAAATAGTAGACATGCAATGACACTGGTGGATCCATGTGTGGTTTGTGAGAAGAACACACATCCAATGACACTAGGTGTGATTCATGAAAAGAACACACATCCAATGACACTGGTGGATCCTTATGTGGTTTGTGAGAAGAACACACATGCAATCACACTGGGTGGATCCATATGTGGTTTATGAGAAGAACACACATGCGATGACACTGGTGATATGTGGTTTGTGAAAAGAACACACATGCAATGACTCTAACAGTGGTTAGTGAAAAGAGCAGACATGCAATGACACTTGTGGATCCATGTGTGGTTTGTGAGAAGAACACACATGCAATGACACTGGCTGTGGTTCATGAACAGAATAGACATGCAATGATACTGATGGATCCTTATGTGGTTTGTGAGAAGAACACACACGCAATGACACTGGGTGTGGTTCATGAGAAGAACACACATCCAATGACACTGGTGGATCCTTATGTGGTTTGTGAGAAGAACAGACATGCAATGACTCTAGATGTGGTTCATGAGAAGAACACACATGCAATTACACTAGTGGATCCATGTGTGGTTTATGAGAGGAACAGACATGCAATGACACTGGGTGTGGTTCATGAAAAGAAGACACATCCAATGACACTGGTGGATCCTTCTATGGTTCATTAAAAGAACACACATGCAATGACACTGGTGGATCCATATGTGGTTTGTGAGAAGAGCACACATCCAATGACACTGGGTGTGGTTCATGAAAAGAACACACATCCAATGACACTGGTGGATCCTTATGTGGTTTGTGAGAAGAACATACATGCAATGACTCTAGTTGTGGTTCATGAGAAGAACACACATGAAATGATTCGAGCTATGGTTTGTGAAAAGAACACACATGCAATGACTCTAGCTGTGGTTCATGAGAAGAACACACATGCAATGACATTGGTGGATCCATGTGTGGTTAGAGGAACAAACATGCAATGAGACTGGGTGTGGTTCATGAAAAGAACACACATGCAATGACACTAGTGGATCCATGTGTGGATTGTGAGAAGAACACACATGCAATGACACCGGGTGTGGTTCATGAAAAGAACAGACATGCAATAACACTGGTGGATCCATATGTGGTTTGTGAAAAGAACAGACATGCAATCACACTGGGTGGATCCATGCGTGGTTTGTGAAAAGAGCAGAGATGCAATGACACTGGTGGATCCATGTGTGGTTTGTGAGAAGAACACACATCCAATGACACTGGGTGTGGTTCATGAAAAGAACACACATCCAATGACACTGGTGGATCCTTATGTGGTTTGTGAGAAGAACATACATGCAATGACTCTAGCTGTGGTTCATGACAAGAACACACATGAAATGATTCTATCTATGGTTTGTGAAAAGAACACATGCAATGACTCTAGATGTGGTTCATCAGAAGAACACACATGCAATGACATTGGTGGATCCATGTGTGGTTAGAGGAACAAACATGCAATGACACTGGGTGTGGTTCATGAAAAGAACACACATGCAATGACACTAGTGGATCCATGTGTGGATTGTGAGAAGAACACACATGCAATGACACCGGGTGTGGTTCATGAAAAGAACAGACATGCAATAACACTGGTGGATCCATATGTGGTTTGTGAAAAGAACAGACATGCAATCACACTGGGTGGATCCATGCGTGGTTTGTGAAAAGAGCAGAGATGCAACGACACTGGTGGATCCATGTGTGGTTTGTGAGAAGAACACACATCCAATGACACTGGGTGTGGTTCATGAAAAGAACACATATCCAATGACATTGGTGGATCCATATGTGGTTTATGAGAGGAACAGACATGCAATGACACTGGGTGTGGTTCATGAAAAGAATAGAAAATGCAATGACACTGGTGGATCCATATGTGGTTTGTGAAAAGAACATACATGCAATCACACTGGGTGGATCCATGTGTGATTTGTGAAAAGAGCATACATGCCATGACACTGGTCGATCCATGTGTGGTTTGTGAGAAGAACACACATCCAATGACACTAGGTGTGGTTCATGAAAAGAACACACATCCAATGACACTGGTGGATCCTTTTGTGGTTTGTGACAAGAACACACATGCAATCCACTGGGTAGATCCATATGTGGTTTATGAGAAGAACACACATGCAATGACTTTGGTGATATGTGGTTTGTGAAAAGAACAAACATGCAATGGCTCTAACTGTGGTTAATGGAAAGAGCAGACATGCAATGACACTGGTAGATGCATGTGTGGTTTGTGAGAAGAACACACATGAAATGACGATGGGTGTGGTTTATGAAAAGAACACACATCCAATGACACTGGTGGTACCTTATGTGGTTTGTGAGAAGAACAGACATGCAATGACTCTAGATGTGGTTCATGAGAAGAACACACATGAAATGATTCGAGCTATGGTTTGTGAAAAGAACACACATGCAATGACTCTAGCTGTGGTTCATGAGAAGAACACACATGCAATGACATTGGTGGATCCATGTGTGGTTAGAGGAACAAACATGCAATGAGACTGGGTGTGGTTCATGAAAAGAACACACATGCAATGACACTAGTGGATCCATGTGTGGATTGTGAGAAGAACACACATGCAATGACACCGGGTGTGGTTCATGAAAAGAACAGACATGCAATAACACTGGTGGATCCATATGTGGTTTGTGAAAAGAACAGACATGCAATCACACTGGGTGGATCCATGCGTGGTTTGTGAAAAGAGCAGAGATGCAATGACACTGGTGGATCCATGTGTGGTTTGTGAGAAGAACACACATCCAATGACACTGGGTGTGGTTCATGAAAAGAACACACATCCAATGACACTGGTGGATCCTTATGTGGTTTGTGAGAAGAACATACATGCAATGACTCTAGCTGTGGTTCATGACAAGAACACACATGAAATGATTCTAGCTATGGTTTGTGAAAAGAACACACATGCAATGACTCTAGATGTGGTTCATCAGAAGAACACACATGCAATGACATTGGTGGATCCATGTGTGGTTAGAGGAACAAACATGCAATGACACTGGGTGTGGTTCATGAAAAGAACACACATGCAATGACACTAGTGGATCCATGTGTGGATTGTGAGAAGAACACACATGCAATGACACCGGGTGTGGTTCATGAAAAGAACAGACATGCAATAACACTGGTGGATCCATATGTGGTTTGTGAAAAGAACAGACATGCAATCACACTGGGTGGATCCATGCGTGGTTTGTGAAAAGAGCAGAGATGCAACGACACTGGTGGATCCATGTGTGGTTTGTGAGAAGAACACACATCCAATGACACTGGGTGTGGTTCATGAAAAGAACACATATCCAATGACATTGGTGGATCCATATGTGGTTTATGAGAGGAACAGACATGCAATGACACTGGGTGTGGTTCATGAAAAGAATAGAAAATGCAATGACACTGGTGGATCCATATGTGGTTTGTGAAAAGAACATACATGCAATCACACTGGGTGGATCCATGTGTGATTTGTGAAAAGAGCATACATGCCATGACACTGGTCGATCCATGTGTGGTTTGTGAGAAGAACACACATCCAATGACACTAGGTGTGCTTCATGAAAAGAACACACATCCAATGACACTGGTGGATCCTTTTGTGGTTTGTGACAAGAACACACATGCAATCCACTGGGTAGATCCATATGTGGTTTATGAGAAGAACACACATGCAATGACTTTGGTGATATGTGGTTTGTGAAAAGAACAAACATGCAATGGCTCTAACTGTGGTTAATGGAAAGAGCAGACATGCAATGACACTGGTAGATGCATGTGTGGTTTGTGAGAAGAACACACATGAAATGACGATGGGTGTGGTTTATGAAAAGAACACACATCCAATGACACTGGTGGTACCTTATGTGGTTTGTGAGAAGAACAGACATGCAATGACTCTAGATGTGGTTCATGAGAAGAACACACATGCAATGAAACTGGGTGTGGTTCATGAAAAGAACAGACATGCAATGATACTGGTGGATCCATGTGTGGTTTGTGAGAAGAACACACATTCAATGACACTGGGTTAGGTTCATGAAAAGAACACACATCCATGACACTGGTGGATCCTTATGTGGTTTGTGAGAAGAACAGACATGCAATGACTCTAGATGTGGTTCATGAGAAGAACACACATGCAATGACACTCGTGGATCCATGTGTGGTCTGTGAGAAGAACACACATGCAATTACATTGGGTGTGGTTCATTCAAAGAACACACATCCAATGACACTGGTGGATCCTTATGTCGTTTGTGAGAAGAACAGACATGCAATGACTCTAGATGTGGTTCATGAGAAGAACACGCATGAAGTGACACCAGTGGATGCATGTGTGGTTTATGAGAGGAACAGACATGCAATGACACTGGGTCTGGTTCATGAAAAGAACATACGTGCAATGACACTTGTGGATCCATGTGTGGTTTGTGAAAAGAACAGACATGCAATCACACTGGGTGGATATATGTGTGGTTTGTGAAAAGAGCAGACATGCAATGACACTGGTGGATCTATGTGTGGTTTGTGATAAGAACACACATCGAATGACACTGGTGTGGTTCATGAAAAGAACACACATCCAATGACACTGGTGGATCCTTATATGGTTTGTGAGAAGAACACACATGCAATCACACTGGGTGGATCTATATATAGTTCATGAGAAGAACACACGTGAAATGACACTTGTGATATGTGGTTATTGAAAAGAACACACATGCAATGACTCTAATTGTGGTTAATGAAAAGAGCAGACATGCAATGACACTAGTGGATCCATGTGTGGTTTGTGAAAAGAGCAGATATGCAATGACACTGGTGGATCCATGTGTGTTTTGTGAGAAGAAAACACATCCATTGACACTGGGTGTGGTTCATGAAAAGAACACACTTCCACCAACACTGGTGGATCCTTATGGGGTTTGTGAGAAGAACAAACATGCAATGAATCTAAATGTGGTTCATGAGAAGAACACACATGAAATGACACTGGTGGATCCAAGTGTGGTTTGTGAGAAGAACACACATGCAATGACACTAGGTGTGGTTCATGAAAGGAACACAGATCCAATGACACTGGTGGATCCTTATGTGGTTTGTGAGAAGAACGGACATGCAATGACTCTAGATGTGGTTCATGAGTATAACACACATGTAATGACACCGGTGGATCCATGTGTGGTCTATGAGAGGAACAGACATGCAATAACACTAGGTGTGGTTCATGAAAAGAACAGACATGCAAAGACACTGGTGGATCCATATTTGGTTTGTGAAAAGAACAGACATACAATCACACTTGGTGGATCCATGTGTGGTTTGTGAAAATAGTAGACATGCAATGACACTGGTGGATCCATGTGTGGTTTGTGAGAAGAACACACATCCAATGACACTAGGTGTGATTCATGAAAAGAACACACATCCAATGACACTGGTGGATCCTTATGTGGTTTGTGAGAAGAACACACATGCAATCACACTGGGTGGATCCATATGTGGTTTATGAGAAGAACACACATGCGATGACACTTGTGATATGTGGTTTGTGAAAAGAACACACATGCAATGACTCTAACAGTGGTTAGTGAAAAGAGCAGACATGCAATGACACTTGTGGATCCATGTGTGGTTTGTGAGAAGAACACACATGCAATTACACTGGTTGTGGTTCATGAAAAGAAGAGACATGCAATGATACTGGTGGATCCTTATGTGGTTTGTGAGAAGAACACACACGCAATGACACTCGGTGTGGTTCATGAGAAGAACACACATCCAATGACACTGGTGGATCCTTATGTGGTTTGTGAGAAGAACAGACATGCAATGACTCTAGATGTGGTTCATGAGAAGAACACACATGCAATTACACTAGTGGATCCATGTGTGGTTTATGAGAGGAACAGACATGCAATGACACTGGGTGTGGTTCATGAAAAGAACACACATCCAATGACACTAGTGGATCCTTCTATGGTTCATTAAAAGAACACACATGCAATGACACTGGTGGATCCATATGTGGTTTGTGAGAAGAGCACACATCCAGTGACACTGGGTGTGGTTCATGAAAAGAACACACATCCAATGACACTGGTGGATCCTTATGTGGTTTGTGAGAAGAACATACATGCAATGACTCTAGCTGTGGTTCATGAGAAGAACACACATGAAATGATTCTAGCTATGGTTTGTGAAAAGAACACACATGCAATGACTCTAGCTGTGGTTCATGAGAAGAACACACATGCACTGACATTGGTGGATCCATGTGTGGTTAGAGGAACAAACATGCAATGACACTGGGTGTCGTTCATGAAAAGAACACACATGCAATGACACTAGGTGGATCCATGTGTGGTTTGTGAAAAGAACACACACTGGGTGGATCCATGCGCGGTTTGTGAAAAGAGCAGGGATGCAATGACACTGGTGGATCGATGTGTGGTTTGTGAGAAGAACACACATCCAATGACACTGGGTGTGGTTCATGAAAAGAACACACATCCAATAACACTAGTGGATCCTTATGTGGTTCATTAAAAGAACACACATGCAATGACACTGGTGGATCCATATGTGGTTTGTGAGAAGATCACACATCCAATGACACTGGGTGTGGTTCATGAAAAGAACACACATCCAATGACACTGGTGGATCCTTAAGTGGTTTGTGAGAAGAACATACATGCAATGACTCTAGCTGTGGTTCATGCGAAGAATACACATGCAATGACACTGGTGTATCCTTATGTGGTTTGTGAGAAGAACACACATGCAATGCTTATAGCTATGGTTTGTGAAAAGAACACACATGCAATGACTCTAGCTGTGGTTCATGAGAAGAACACACATGCAATGACATTGGTGGATCCATGTGTGATTTGTTAGAGGAACAAACATGCAATGACACTGGGTGTGGTTCTTGAAAAGAACACAAATGCAATGACACTAGTGGATCCATGTGTGGTTTGTGAGAAGAACACACATGCAATGACACCAGATGTGGTTCGTGAAAAGAACAGACATGCAATGACACTGGTGGATCCATATGTGGTTTGTGAAAAGAACAGACACGCAATCACACTGGGTGGATCCATGTGTGGTTTGTGAAAAGAGCAGATATGCAATGACACTAGTGGATCCATGTGTGGTTTGTGAGAAGAAAACACATCCAATGACACTAGGTGTGGTTCATGAAAAGAACACACATCAAACGACACTAGTGGATCCTTATGTGGTTTGTGTGAAGAACAAACATGCAATGAATCTAAATGTGGTTCATGAGAAGAACACACATGCAATGACACTGGTGGATCCAAGTGTGGTTTGTGAGAAGAACACACATGCAATGACACTGGGTGTGGTTCATGAAAGGAACACAGATCCAATGACACTGGTGGATCCTTATGTGGTTTGTGAGAAGAACGGACATGCAATGACTCTAGATGTGGTTCATGAGAAGAACACACATGTAATGACACCGGTGGATCCATGTGTGGTTTATGAGAGGAACAGACATGCAAGGACACGAGGTGTGGCTCATGAAAAGAACAGACATGCAAAGACACTGGTGGATCCATATGTGGTTTGTGAAAAGAACAGACATACAATCACACTGGGTGGATCCATGTGTGGTTTGTGAAAAGAGTAGACAGGCAATGACACTAGTGGATCCATGTGTGGTTTGTGAGAAGAACACACATCCAATTACACTGGGTGTGGTTCATGAAAAGAACAGACATCCAATGACACTGGTGGATCCTTATGTGGTTAGTGAGAAGAACACACATGCAATCACACTGGGTGGATCCATATGTGGTTTATGAGAAGAACACACATGCGATGACACTGGTGATATGTGGTTTGTGAAAAGAACAAACATGCAATGACTCTAACGGTGGTTAATGAAAAGAGCAGACATGCAATGACACTTGTGGATCCATGTGTGGTTTGTGAGAAGAACACACAAGCAATGACACTGGCTGTGGTTCATGAAAAGAATAGACATGCAATGATACTGGTGGATCCTTATGTGGTTTGTGAGAAGAACACACACGCAATGACACTGGGTGTGGTTCATGAGAAGAACACACATCCAATGACACTGGTGGATCCTTATGTGGTTTGTGAGAAGATCAGACATGCAATGACTCTAGATGTGGTTCATGAGAAGAACACACATGTAATGACATCGGTAGATCCATGTGTGGTTTATGAGAGGAACAGAGTGCAATGACACTGGGTGTGGTTCATGAAAAGAACACACATGCAAAGACACTGGTGGATCCATATGTGGTTTGTGAAAATAACAGACATACAATCTCACTAGGTGGATCCACGTGTGGTTTGTGAAAAGAGTACACATCCAATGACACTGGGTGTGGTTCATGAAAAGAACACACATCCAATGACACTGGTGGATCCTTATGTGGTTTGTGAGAAGAACATACATGCAATGACTCTAGCTGTGGTTCATGAGAAGAACACAAATGCAATGACACTGGTGTCTCCTTATGTGGTTTGTGAGAAGCACACACATGCAATGATTCTAGCTATGGTTTGTGAAAAGAACACACATGCAATGACTCTAGCTGTGGTTCATGAGAAGAACACACATGCAATGACATTGGTGGATTCATGTGTGGTTAGAGGAACAAACATGCAATGACACTGGGTGTGGTTCATGAAAAGAACACACATGCAATGACACTAGTGGATCCATGTGTGGTTTGTGAGAAGAACACACATGCAATGACACTAGTGGATCCATGTGTGGTTTGTGAGAAGAACACACATGCAATGACACCGGGTGTGGTTCATGAAAAGAACAGACATGCAATGACACTGGTGGATCCATATGTGGTTTGTGAAAAGAACAGACATGCAATCACACTGGGTGGATCCATGCATGGTTTGTGAAAAGAGCAGAGATGCAATGACACTGGTGGATCCATGTGTGGTTTGTGAGAAGAACACACATCCAATGACACTGGGTGTGGTTCATGAAAAGAACACACATCCAATGACACTGGTGGATCCTTATGTGGTTCATTAAAAGAACACACATGCAATGACACTGGTGGATCCATATGTGGTTTGTGAGAAGATCACACATCCAATGACACTAGGTGTGGTTCATGAAAAGAACACACATCCAATGACAGTGGTGGATCCTTATGTGGTTTGTGAGAAGAACATACATGCAATGACTCTAGCTGTGGTTCATGCGAAGAACACACATGCAATGACACTGGTGTATCCTTATGTGGTTTGTGAGAAGAACACACATGCAATGCTTCTAGCTATGGTTTGTAAAAAGAACACACATGCAATGACTCTAGTTGTGGTTCATGAGAAGAACACACATGCAATGACATTGGTGGATCCATGTGTGGTTTGTGAGAGGAACAAACATGCAATGACACTGGGTGTGGTTCATGAAAAGAACACACATGCAATGACACTAGTGGATCCATGTGTGGTTTGTGAGAAGAACACACATGCAATGACACCGGGTGTGGTTCATGAAAAGAACAAACATGCAATGACACTGGTGGATCCATATGTGGTTTGTGAAAAGAACAGACATGCAATCACACTAGGTGGATCCATGTGTGGTTTGTGAAAAAAGCAGATATGCAATGACACTGGTGGATCCATGTGTGGTTTGTGAGAAGAAAACACATCCAATGACACTGGGTGTGGTTCATGAAAAGAACACACATCCAACGACACTGGTGGATCCTTATGTGGTTTGTGAGAAGAACAAACATGCAATGAATCTAAATGTGGTTCATGACAAGAACACACATGCAATGACACTGGTGGATCCAAGTGTGGTTTGTGAGAAGAACACACATGCAATTACACTAGGTGTGGTTCATGAAAGGAACACAGATCCAATGACACTGGTGGATCCTTATGTGGTTTGTTAGAAGAACGGACATGCAATGACTCTAGATGTGGTTCATGAGAAGAAGACACATGTAATGACACCGGTGGATCCATGTGTGGTTTATGAGAGGAACAAACATGCAAGGACACTAGGTGTGGTTCATGAAAAGAACAGACATGCAAAGACACTGGTGGATCCATATGTGGTTTGTGAAAAGAACAGACATACAATCACACTAGGTGGATCCATGTGTGGTTTGTGAAAAGAGTAGACATGCAATGACACTGGTGGATCCATGTGTGGTTAGTGAGAAGAACACACATCCAATGACACTGGGTGTGGTTCATGAAAAGAACACACATCCAATGACACTGGTGGATCCTTATGTGGTTTGTGAGAAGAACACACATGCAATCACACTGGGTGGATCCATATGTGGTTTATGAGAAGAACACACATGCGATGACACTGGTGATATGTGGTTGGTGAAAAGAACACACATGCAATGACTCTAGCTGTGGTTCATGAGAAGAACACACATGCAATGACATTGGTGGATCCATGTGTGGTTTGTTAGAGGAACAAACATGCAATGAGACTGGGTGTGGTTCTTGAAAAGAACACACATGCAATGACACTAGTGGATCCATGTGTGGCTTGTGAGAAGAACACACATGCAATGACACCGGGTGTGGTTCATGAAAAGAACAGACATGCAATGACACTGGTGGATCCATATGTGGTTTCTGAAAAGAACAGACATGCAATCACACTGGGTGGATCCATGTGTGGTTTGTGAAAAGAGCAGATATGCAATGACACTGGTGGATCCATGTGTGGTTTGTGAGAAGAAAACACATCCAATGACACTGGGTGTGGTTCATGAAAAGAACACGCATCCAACGACACTGGTGGATCCTTATGTGGTTTGTGTGAAGAACAAACATGCAATGAATCTAAATGTGGTTCATGAGAAGAACACACATGCAATGACACTGGTGGATCCAAGTGTGGTTTGTGAGAAGAACACACATGCAATGACACTGGGTGTGGTTCATGAAAGGAACACAGATCCAATGACACTGGTGGATCCTTATGTGGTTTGTGAGAATAACGGACATGCAATGACTCTAGATGTGGTTCATGAGAAGAACACACATGTAATGACACCGGTGGATCCATGTGTGGTTTATGAGAGGAACAGACATGCAAGGACACTAGGTGTGGTTCATGAAAAGAACAAACATGCAAAGACACTGGTGGATCCATATGTGGTTTGTGAAAAGAACAGACATACAATCACACTGGGTGGATCCATGTGTGGTTTGTGAAAAGAGTAGCCATGCAATGACACTGGTGGATCCATCTGTGGTTTGTGATAAGAACACACATCCAATGACACTGGGTGTGGTTCATGAAAAGAACACACATCCAATGACACTGGTGGATCCTTATGTGGTTAGTGAGAAGAACACACATGCAATCACACTGGGTGGAACCATATGTAGTTTATGAGAAGAACACACATGCGATGACACTGGTGATATGTGGTTTGTGAAAAGAACACACATGCAATGACTCTAACGGTGGTTAATGAAAAGAGCAGACATGCAATGATACTTGTGGATCCATGTGTGGTTTGTGAGAAGAACACACATGCAATGACACTGGCTGTGGTTTATGAAAAGAATAGACATGCAATGATACTGGTGGATCCTTATGTGGTTTGTGAGAAGAACACACACGCAATGACACTGGGCGTGGTTCATGAGAAGAACACACATCCAATGACACTGGTGGATCCTTATGTGGTTTGTGAGAAGAACAGACATGCAATGACTCTAGATGTGGTTCATGAGAAGAACACACATGTAATGACACCGGTGGAGCCATGTGTGGTTTATGAGAGGAACAGACATGCAATGACACTGGGTGTGTTTCATGAAAAGAACACACATGCAAAGACACTGGTTTATCCATATGTGGTTTGTGAAAAGAACAAACATACAATCACACTAGGTGGATCCATGAGTGGTTTGTGAAAAGAGTACACATCCAATGACAGTGGGTGTGGTTCATGAAAAGAACACACATCCAATGACACTGGTAGATCCTTATGTGGTTTGTGAGAAGAACATACATGCAATTACTCTAGCTGTGGTTCATGAGAAGAACACAAATGCAATGACACTGGTGTCTCCTTATGTGGTTTGTGAGAAGAACAAACATGCAATGATTCTAGCTATGGTTTGTGAAAAGAACACACATGCAATGACTCTAGCTGTGGTTCATGAGAAGAACACACATGCAATGACATTGGTGGATCCATGTGTGGTTAGAGGAACAAACATGCAATGACACTGGGTGTGGTTCATGAAAAGAACTCACATGCAATGACACTAGTGGATCCATGTGTGGTTTGTGAGAAGAACACACATGCAATGACACCGGGTGTGGTTCATGAAAAGAACAGACATGCAATGACACTGGTGGATCCATATGTGGTTTGTGAAAAGAACAGACATGCAATCACACTGGGTGGATACATGCGTGGTTTGTGAAAAGAGCAGAGATGCAATGACACTGGTGGATCCATGTGTGGTTTGTGAGAAGAACACACATCCAATGACACTGGGTGTGGTTCATGAAAAGAACACACATCCAATGACACTCGTGGATCCTTTTGTGGTTCATTAAAAGAACACACATGCAATGACACTGGTGGATCCATATGTGGTTTGTGAGAAGATCACACATCCAATGACACTGGGTGTGGTTCATGAAAAGAACACACATCCAATGACAGTGGTGGATCCTTATGTGGTTTGTGAGAAGAACATACATGCAATGACTCTAGCTGTGGTTCATGCGAAGAACACACATGCAATGACACTGGTGTATCCTTATGTGGTTTGTGAGAAGAACACACATGCAATGCTTCTAGCTATGGTTTGTAAAAAGAACACACATGCAATGACTCTAGTTGTGGTTCATGAGAAGAACACACATGCAATGACATTGGTGGATCCATGTGTGGTTTGTGAGAGGAACAAACATGCAATGACACTGGGTGTGGTTCATGAAAAGAACACACATGCAATGACACTAGTGGATCCATGTGTGGTTTGTGAGAAGAACACACATGCAATGACACCAAGTGTGGTTCATGAAAAGAACAAACATGCAATGACACTGGTGGATCCATATGTGGTTTGTGAAAAGAACAGACATGCAATCACACTAGCTGGATCCATGTGTGGTTTGTGAAAAAAGCAGATATGCAATGACACTAGTGGATCCATGTGTGGTTTGTGAGAAGAAAACACATCCAATGAGACTTGGTGTGGTTCATGAAAAGAACACACATCCAACGACACTGGTGGATCCTTATGTGGTTTGTGAGAAGAACAAACATGCAATCAATTTAATGTGGTTCATGACAAGAACACACATGCAATGACACTGGTGGATCCAAGTGTGGTTTGTGAGAAGAACACACATGCAATGAAACTAGGTGTGGTTCATGAAAGGAACACAGATCCAATGACACTGGTGGATCCTTATGTGGTTTGTGAGAAGAACGGACATGCAATGACTCTAGATGTGGTTCATGAGAAGAACACACATGTAATGACACCGGTGGATCCATGTGTGGTTTATGAGAGGAACAAACATGCAAGGACACTAGGTGTGGTTCATGAAAAGAACAGACATGCAAAGACACTGGTGGATCCATATGTGGTTTGTGAAAAGAACAGACATACAATCACACTGGGTGGATCCATGTGTGGTTTGTGAAAAGAGTAGACATGCAATGACACTGGTGGATCCATGTGTGGTTTGTGACAAGAACACACATCCAATGACACTGGGTGTGGTTCATGAAAAGAACACACATCCAATGACACTGGTGGATCCTTATGTGGTTTGTGAGAAGAACACACATGCAATCACACTGGGTGGATCCATATGTGGTTTATGAGAAGAACACACATGCGATGACACTGGTGATATGTGGTTTGTGAAAAGAACACACATGCAATGACTCTAACGGTGGTTAATGAAAAGAGCAGACATGCAATGACACTTGTGGATCCATGTGTGGTTTGTGAGAAGAACACACATGCAATGACACTGGCTGTAGTTCATGAAAAGCATAGACATGCAATGATACTGGTGGATCCTTATGTGGTTTGTGAGAAGAACACACACGCAATAACACTGGGTGTGGTTCATGAGAAGAACACACATCCAATGACACTGGTGGATCCTTATGTGGTTTGTGAGAAGAATATACATGCAATGACTCTAGATGTGGTTCATGAGAAGATCACACATGCAATTACACTAGTGGATCTATGTGTGGTTTATGAGAGGAACAGACATGCAATGACACTGGGTGTGGTTCATGAAAAGAACACACATCCAATGAGACTGGTGGATCCTTCTATGGTTCATTAAAAGAACACACATGCAATGACACTGGTGGATCCATATGTGGTTTGTGAGAAGAGCACACATCCAATGACACTGGGTGTGGTTCATGAAAAGAACACACATCCAATGACACTGGTGGATCCTTATGTGGTTTGTGAGAAGAGCATACATGCAATGACTCTAGTTGTGGTTCATGAGAAGAACACACATGAAATGACACTGGTGTATCCTTATGTGGTTTGTGAGAAGAACACACATGCAATGATTCTAGATATGGTTTGTGAAAAGAACACACATGCAATGACTCTAGTTGTGGTTCATGAGAAGAAACACACATGCAATGACATTGGTGGATCCATGTGTGGTTAGAGGAACAAACATGCAATGACACTGGGTGTCGTTCATGAAAAGAACATACTTGCAATGACACTAGTGGATCCATGTGTGGTTTGTGAGAAGAACACACATGCAATGACACCGGGTGTGGTTCATGAAAAGAACAGACATGCAATGATACTGGTGGATCGATATGTGGTTTGTGAAAAGAACAGACATGCAATCACACTGGGTGGATCCATGCGTGGTTTGTGGAAAGAGGAGATATGCAATGACACTGGTGGATCCATGTGTGGTTTGTGAGAAGAACACACATCCAATGACACTAGGTGTGGTTCATGAAAAGAACACACATCCAATGACACTGGTGTATCCTTATGTGGTTTGCGAGAAGAACACACATGCAATCACACTGGGTGGATCCATATGTGGTTTATGAGAAGAACACACATGCGATAACATTGGTGATATGTGGTTTGTGAAAAGAACACACATGCAATGACTCTAACGGTGGTTAATGAAAAGAGCAGACATGCAATGACACTTGTGGATCCATGTGTGGTTTGTGAGAAGAACACACATGCAATGACACTGGTTGTGGTTCATGAAAAGAATAGACATGCAATGATACTGGTGGATACTTATGTGGTTTGTGAGAAGAACACACACGCAATGACACTGGGTGTGGTTCATGAGAAGAACACACATCCAATGACACTGGTGGATCCTTATGTGGTTTGTGAGAAGAACAGACATGCAATGACTCTAGATGTGGTTCATGAGAAGAACACACATGTAATGACACCGGTGGATCCATGTGTGGTTTTTGAGAGGAACAGACATGCAATGACACTGGGTGTGGTTCATGAAAAGAACACACATGCAAAGACACTGGTGGATCCATATGTGGTTTGTGAAAAGAACAGACATACAATCACACTAGGTGGATCCATGTGTGGTTTGTGAAAAGAGTACACATCCAATGACACTGGGTGTGGTTCATGAAAAGAACACACATCCAATGACACTTGTGGATCCTTATGTGGTTTGTGAGAAGAACATACATACAATGACTCTAGCTGTGGTTCATGAGAAGAACACACATGCAATGACACTGGTGTATCCTTATGTGGTTTGTGAGAAGAACACACATGCAATGATTCTAGCTATGGTTTGTGAAAATAACACACATGAAATGACTCTAGCTGTGGTTCATGAGAAGAACACACATGCAATGACATTGGTGGATCCATGTGTGGTTAGAGGAACAAACATGCAATGACACTAGGTGTGGTTCATGAAAAGAACACACATGCAATGACACTAGTGGATCCATGTGTGGTTTGTGAGAAGAACACGCAAGAAATGACACCGGGTGTGGTTCATGAAAAGAACAGACATGCAATGACACTGGTGGATCCATATGTGGTTTGTGAAAAGAACAGACATGCAATCACACTGGGTGGATCCATGCGTGGTTTGTGAAAAGAGCAGAGATGCAATGACACTGGTGGATCCATGTGTGGTTTGTGAGAAGAACACACATCCAATGACACTGGGTGTGGTTCATGAAAAGAACACACATCCAATGACACTGGTGGATCCTTATGTTGTTCATTAAAATAAAACACATGCAATGACACTGGTGGATCCATATGTGGTTTGTGAGAAGATCACACATCCAATGACACTAGGTGTGGTTCATGAAAAGAACACACATCCAATGACAGTGGTGGATCCTTATGTGGTTTGTGAGAAGAACATACATGCAATGACTCTAGCTGTGGTTCATGCAAAGAACACACATGCAATGACACTGGTGTATCCTTATGTGGTTTGTGAGAAGAACACACATGCAATGCTTCTAGCTAGGGTTTTAAAAAAGAACACACATGCAATGACTCTAGTTGTGATTCATGAGAAGAACACACATGCAATGACATTGGTGGATCCATGTGTAGTTTGTGAGAGGAACAAACATGCAATGACACTGGGTGTGGTTCATGAAAAGAACACACATGCAATGACACTAGTGGATCCATGTGTGGTTTGTGAGAAGAACACACATGCAATGACACCGGGTGTGGTTCATGAAAAGAACAAACATGCAATGACACTGGTGGATCCATATGTGGTTTGTGAAAAGAACAGACATGCAATCACACTGGGTGGATCCATGTGTGGTTTGTGAAAAAAGCAGATATGCAATGACACTAACGGATCCATGTGTGGTTTGTGAGAAGAAAACACATCTAATGACACTGGGTGTGGTTCATGAAAAGAACACACATCCAACGACACTGGTGGATCCTTATGTGGTTTGTGAGAAGAACAAACATGCAATGAATCTAAATGTGGTTCATGACAAGAACACACATGCAATGACACTGGTGGATCCAAGTGTGGTTTGTGAGAAGAACACACATGCAATGACACTGGGTGTGGTTCATGAAAGGAACACAGATCCAATGACACTTGTGGATCCTTATGTGGTTTGTGAGAAGAACGGACATGCAATGACTCTAGATGTGGTTCATGAGAAGAACACACATGTAATGACACCGGTGGATCCATGTGTGGTTTATGAGAGGAACAAACATGCAAGGACACTAGGTGTGGTTCATGAAAAGAACAGACATGCAATGACACTGGTGGATCCATATGTGGTTTGTGAAAAGAACAGACATACAATCACACTGGGTGGATCCATGTGTGGTTTGTGAAAAGAGTAGACATGCAATGACACTGGTGGATCCATGTGTGGTTTGTGAGAAGAACACATATCCAATGACACTAGGTGTGGTTCATGAAAAGAACACACATCCAATGACACTGGTGGATCCTTATTTGGTTTGTGAGAAGAACACACATGCAATCACACTGGGTGGATCCATATGTGGTTTATGAGAAGAACACACATGCGATGACACTGGTGATATGTGGTTTGTGAAAAGAACACACATGCAATGACTCTAATGGTGGTTAATGAAAAGATAAGACATGCAATGACACTTGTGGATCCATGTGTGGTTTGTGAGAAGAACACACATGCAATGACACTGGCCGTGGTTCATGAAAAGCATAGACATGCAATGATACTGGTGGATCCTGATGTGGTTTGTGAGAAGAATACACACGCAATGATACTGGGTGTGGTTCATGAGAAGAACACACATCCAATGACACTGGTGGATCCTTATGTGGTTTGTGAGAAGAACAGACATGCAATGACTCTAGATGTGGTTCTTGAGAAGAACACACATGCAATTACACTAGTGGATCCATGTGTGGTTTATGAGAGGAACAGACATGCAATGACACTGGGTGTGGTTCATGAAAAGAACACACATCCAATGAGACTGGTGGATCCTTCTATGGTTCATTAAAAGAACACACATGCAATGACACTGGTGGATCCATATGTGGTTTGTGAGAAGAGCACACATCCAATGACACTGGGTGTGGTTCATGAAAAGAACACACATCCAATGGCACTGGTGGATCCTTATGTGGTTTCTGAGAAGAACATACATGCAATGACTCTAGCTGTGGTTCATGAGAAGAACACACATGAAATGACACTCGTGTATCCTTATGTGGTTTGTGAGAAGAACACACATGCAATGATTCTAGCTATGGTTTGTGAAAAGAACACACATGCAATGACTCAAGTTGTGGTTCATGAGAAGAACACACATGCAATGACATTGGTGGATCCATGTGTGGTTAGAGGAACAAACATGCAATGACACTGGGTGTCGTTCATAAAAAGAACACACATGCAATGACACTAGTGGATCCATGTGTGGTTTGTGAGAAGAACACACATGCAATGACACCGGGTGTGGTTCATGAAAAGAACAGACATGCAATGATACTGGTGGATCCATATGTGGTTTGTGAAAAGAACAGACATGCAATCACACTGGGTGGATCCATGCGTGGTTTGTGAAAAGATCAGATGTGTAATGACACTGGTGGATCCATGTGTGGTTTGTGAGAAGAACACACATCCAATGACACTAGGTGTGGTTCATGAAAAGAACACACATCCAATGACACTGGTGGATCCTTATGTGGTTCATTAAAAGAACACACATGCAATGACACTGGTGGATCCATATGTGGTTTGTGAGAAGATCACACATCCAATGACACTGGGTGTGGTTCATGAAAAGAACACACATCCAATGACACTGGTGGATCCTTATGTGGTTTGTGAGAAGAACATACATGCAATGACTCTAGCTGTGGTTCATGCGAAGAACACACATGCAATGACACTGGTGTATCCTTATGTGGTTTGTGAGAAGAACACACATGCAATGCTTCTAGCAATGGTTTGTGAAAAGAACACACATGCAATGACTCTAGCTGTGGTTCATGAGAAGAACACACATGCAATGACAATTGTGGATCCATGTGTCGTTTGTGAGAGGAACAAACATGCAATGACACTGGGTGTGGTTCATGAAAAGAACACACATGCAATGACACTAGTGGATCCATGTGTGGTTTGTGAGAAGAACACACATGCAATGACACCGGGTGTGGTTCATGAAAAGAACAGACATGCAATGACACTGGTGGATCCATATGTGGTTTGTGAAAAGAACAGACATGCAATCACACTGGGTGGATCCATGTGTGGTTTGTGAAATGAGCAGATATGCAATGACACTGGTGGATCCATGTGTGGTTTGTGAGAAGAAAACACATCCAATGACACTGGGTGTGGTTCATGAAAATAACACACATCCAACGACACTGGTGGATCCTTATGTGGTTTGTGAGAAGAACAAACATGCGATGAATCTAAATGTGGTTCATGAGAAGAACATACATGCAATGACACTGGTGGATCCAAGTGTGGTTTGTGAGAAGAACACACATGCAATGACACTAGGTGTGGTTCATGAAAGGAACACAGATCCAATGACACTGGTGGATCTTTATGTGGTTTGTGAGAAGAACGGACATGCAATGACTCTAGATGTGGTTCATGAGAAGAACACACATGTAATGACATCGGTGGATCCATGTGTGGTTTATGGGAGGAATAGACATGCAAGGACACTAGGTGTGGTTCATGAAAAGAACAGACATGCAAATACACTGACGGATCCATATGTGGTTTGTGAAAAGAACAGACATACAATCACACTGGGTGGATCCATGTGTGGTTTGTGAAAAGAGTAGACATGCAATGACACTGGTGGATGCATGTGTGGTTTGTGAGAAGAACACACATCCAATGACACTGGGTGAGGTTCATGAAAAGAACACACATCCAATGACACTGGTGGATCCTTATGTGGTTTGTGAGAAGAACACAAATGCAATCACACTGGGTGGATCCATATGTGGTTTATGAGAATAACACACATGCGATGACACTGGTGATATGTGGTTTGTGAAAAGAACACACATGCATTGACTCTAACGGTGCTTAATGAAAAGAGCAGACATGCAATGACACTTGTGGATCCATGTGTGGTTTGTGAGAAGAACACACATGCAATGACACTGGCTGTGGTTCATGAAAAGAATAGACATGCAATGATACTGGTGGATCCTTATGTGGTTTGTGAGAAGAACACACACGCAATGACACTAGGTGTGGTTCATGAGAAGAACACACATCCAATGACACTGGTGGATCCTTATGTGGTTTGTGAGAAGAACAAACATGCAATGACTCTAGATGTGGTTCATGAGAAGAACACACATGCAATTACACTAGTGGATCCATGTGTGGTTTATGAGAGGAACATACATGCAATGACACTGGGTGTGGTTCATGAAAAGAACACACATCCAATGACACTGGTGGATCCTTCTATGGTTCATTAAAATAACACACATGCAATGACACTGGTGGATCCATATGTGGTTTGTGAGAAGAGCACACATCCAATGACACTGGGTGTGGTTCATGAAAAGAACACACATCCAATGACACTGGTGGATCCTTATGTGGTTTGTGAGAAGAACATACATGCAATGACACTAGCTGTGGTTCATGCGAAGAACACACATGCAATGACACTGGTGTATCCTTATGTGGTTTGTGAGAAGAACACACATGCAATGCTTCTAGCTATGTTTTGTAAAAAGAACACACATGCAATGACTCTAGCTGTGGTTCATGAGAAGAACACACATGCAATGACATTGGTGGATCCATGTGTGGTTTGTGAGAGGAACAAACATGCAATGACACTGGGTGTGGTTCATGAAAAGAACACACATGCAATGACACTAGTGGATCCATATGTGGTTTGTGAGAAGAACACACATGCAATGACACCGGGTGTGGTTCATGAAAAGAACAGACATGCAATGACACTGGTGGATCCATATGTGGTTTGTGAAAAGAACAGACATGCAATCACACTGGGTGGATCCATGTGTGGTTTATGAAAAAAGCAGATATGCAATGACACTGGTGGATCCATGTGTGGTTTGTGAGAAGAAAACACATACAATGACACTGGGTGTGGTTCATGAAAAGAACACACATGCAATGAATCTAAATGTGGTTCATGACAAGAACACACATGCAATGACACTGGTGGATCCAAGTGTGGTTTGTGAGAAGAACACACATGCAATGACACTGGGTGTGGTTCATGAAAGGAACACAGATCCAATGACACTGGTGGATCCTTATGTGGTTTGTGAGAAGAACGGACATGCAATGACTCTAGATGTGGTTCATGAGAAGAACACACATGTAATGACACCGGTGGATCCATGTGTGGTTTATGAGAGGAACAAACATGCAAGGACACTAGGTGTGGTTCATGAAAAGAACAGACATGCAAAGACACTGGTGGATCCATATGTGGTTTCTGAAAAGAATAGACATACAATCACACTAGGTGGATCCATGTGTGGTTTGTAAAAAGAACACACATGCAATGACTCTAGCTGTGGTTCATGAGAAGAACACACATGCAATGACATTGGTGGATCCATGTGTGGTTTGTGAGAGGAACAAACATGCAATGAAACTGGGTGTGTTTCATGAAAAGAACACACATGCAATGGCACTAGTGGATCCATGTGTGGTTTGTGAGAAGAACACACATGCAATGACACCGGGTGTGGTTCATGAAAAGAACAGACATGCAATGACACTGGTGGATCCATATGTGGTTTGTGAAAAGAATAGACATGCAATCACACTGGGTGGATCCATGTGTGGTTTGTGAAATGAGCACATATGCAATGACACTGGTGGATCCATGTGTGGTTTGTGAGAAGAAAACACATCCAATGACACTGGGTGTGGTTCATGAAAAGAACACACATCCAACGACACTGGTGGA
This sequence comes from Avena insularis, assembly GCA_023614405.1. Taxonomy (NCBI): domain Eukaryota; kingdom Viridiplantae; phylum Streptophyta; class Magnoliopsida; order Poales; family Poaceae; genus Avena; species Avena insularis. Next base: position 301,951,787 of record CM042692.1, on the reverse strand, counting down.
TCCTTATGTGGTTTGTGAGAAGAACAAACATGCGATGAATATAAATGTGGTTCATGAGAAGAACACACATGCAATGACACTGGTGGATCCAAGTGTGGTTTGTGAGAAGAACACACATGCAATGACACAGCGTGTGGTTCATGAAAGGAACACAGATCCAATGACACTAGTGGATCCTTATGTGGTTTGTGAGAAGAACGGACATGCAATGTCTCTAGATGTGGTTCATGATAAGAACACACATGTAATGACACCGGTGGATCCATGTGTGATTTATGAGAGGAACAGACATGCAAGGACACTAGGTGTGGTTCATGAAAAGAACAGACATGCAAAGACACTGGTGGATCCATAGGTGGTTCGTGAAAAGAACAGACATACAATCACACTAGGTGGATCCATGTGTGGTTTGTGAAAAGAGTAGACATGCAATGACACTGGTGGATCCATGTGTGGTTTGTGAGAAGAACACACATCCAATGACACTGGGTGTGGTTCATGAAAAGAACACACATCCAATGACACTGGTGGATCCTTATGTGGTTTGTGAGAAGAGCAAACATGCAATGAATCTAAATGTGGTTCATGACAAGAACACACATGCAATGACACTGGTGGATCCAAGTGTGGTTTGTGAGAAGAACACACATGCAATGACACTGGGTGTGGTTCATGAAAGGAACACAGATCCAATGACACTGGTGGATCCTTATGTGGTTTGTGAGAAGAACGGACATGCAATGACTCTAGATGTGGTTTGTGAAAAGAACAGACTTGCAATCAACCCGGTGGATCCATGCGTGGTTTGTGAGAAGAACACACATGCAATCACACTGGGTGGATCCATATGTGGTTTATGAGAAGAACACACATGCGATGACACTGGTGATATGTGGTTTGTGAAAAGAACACACATGCAATGACTCTAATGGTGGTTAATGAAAAGAGCAGACATGCAATGACACTTGTGGATCCATGTGTGGTTTGTGAGAAGAACACACATGCAATGACACTGGCTGTGGTTCATGAAAAGAATAGACATGCAATGATACTGGTGGATCCTTATGTGGTTTGTTAGAAGAACAGACACGCAATGACACAGGGTGTGGTTCATGAGAAGAACACACATCCAATGACACTGGTGGATCCTTATGTGGTTTGTGAGAAGAACAGCCATGCAATGACTCTAGATGTGGTTCATGAGAAGAACACACATGCAATTACACTAGTGGATCCATATGTGGTTTATGAGAGGAACAGACATGCAATGACACTGGGTGTGGTTCATGAAAAGAACACACATCCAATGACAATGGAGGATCCTTCTATGGTTCATTAAAAGAACACACATGCAATGACACTGGTAGATCCATATGTGGTTTGTGAGAACAGCACACATCCAATGACACTGGGTGTGGTTCATGAAAAGAACACACATCCAATGACACTAGTGGATCCTTATGTGGTTTGTGAGAAGAACATACATGCAATGACTCTAGCTGTGGTTCATGAGAAGAACACACATGCAATGACACTGGTGTATCCTTATGTGGTTTGTGAGAAGAACACACATGCAATGATTATAGCTATGGTTTGTGAAAAGAACACACATGCAATGACTCTAGTTGTGGTTCATGAGAAGAACACACATGCAATGACATTATTGGATCCATGTGTGGTTAGAGGAACAAACATGCAATGACACTGGGTGTGGTTCATGAAAAGAACACACATGCAATTACACTAGTGGATCCATGTGTGGTTTGTGAGAAGAACACAAATGCAATGACACCGGGTGTGGTTCATGAAAAGAACAGACATGCAATGACACTGGTGGATCCATATGTGGTTTGTGAAAAGAACAGACTTGCAATCAACCTGGTGGATCCATGCGTGGTTTGTGAAAAGAGCAGATATGCAATGACACTGGTGGATCCATGTGTGGTTTGTGAGAAGAACACACATCCAATGACACTTTGTGTGGTTCATGAAAATAACACACATCCAATGACACTGGTGGATCCTTATGTGGTTTGTGAGAAGAACACACATGCAATCACAGTGGGTGGATACATATGTGGTTTATGAGAAGAACACACATGCATTGATACTGGTGATATGTGGTTTGTGAAAAGAACACACATACAATGACTCTAGCTGTGGTTAATGAAAAGAGCAGACATGCAATGACACTGGTGGATCCATGTGAGGTTTGTGAGAAGAACACACATACAATAACACTGGTTGTGGTTCATGAAAAGAACACACATCCAATGACACTGGGTGTGGTTCATGAAAAGAACACACATCCAATAACACTGGTGGATCCTTATGTGGTTTGTGAGAAGAACAGACATGCAATCACACTGGGTGGATCCATGTGTGGTTATTGAAAAGAGCAGACATGCAATGATACTGGTGGATCCATGTGTGGTTTGTGAGAAGAACACACATGCAATGACATTGGGTCTGGTTCATGAAAAGAAAACACATCCAATGACACTGGTGGATCCTTATGTGGTTTGTGAGAAGAATAGACATGCAATGACTCTAGATGTGGTTCATGAGAAGAACATACATGAAATGGCACGGGTGGATCCATATGTGTTTTGTGAGAAGAACACACATGCAATCACACTGGGTGGATCCATATGTGGTTTATGAGAAAAACACACATGCAATGACACTGGTGATATGTAGTTTATGAGAAGAACACACATGCAATGACTCTAACTGTGGTTAATGAAAAGAGTATACATGCAATGACACTGGTGGATCCATGTGTGGTTTGTGAGAAGAATACATATGCAATGACACTGGCAGTGGTTCATGAAAAGAAGAAACATGCAATGATACTGGTGGATCCATGTGTGGTTTGTGAGAAGAACACACATGCAATGGCACTGGGTGTGGTTCATGAAAAGATCACACATCCAATGACCCCGGTGGATCCTTCTGTGGTTTGTGAGAAGAATAGACATGCAATGACTATAGATGTGGTTCATGAGAAGAACACACATGCAATGACACTAGTGGATCCATGTGTGCTTTATGAGAGGAACAAACATGCAATGACAGTGGGTGTGGTTCATGAAAAGAACAGACATGCAATGACATTGGTGGATCCATATGTGGTTTGTGAAAAGAATAGACATGCAATCACACTGGGTGGATCCATGTGTGGTTCATGAAAAGAACTCACATGCCATGACACTGGTGGATCCATGTGTGGTTTGTGAAAAGAACACACATCCAATGACACTAGGTGTGGTTCATGAAAAGAACACACATCCAATGACACTGGTGGATCCTTATGTGGTTTGTGAGAAGAACACACATCCAATAACACTGGTGGATCCTTATGTGGTTTGTGAGAAGAACACACATGCAATCACAGTGGGTAGATACATATGTGGTTTATGAGAAGAACACACATGCAATGATACTGGTGATATGTGGTTTGTGAAAAGAACACACATACAATGACTCTAGCTGTGGTTAATGAAAAGAGCAGACATGCAATGACACTGGTGGATCCATGTGAGGTTTGTGAGAAGAACACACATACAATAACACTGGCTGTGGTTCATGAAAATAACACACATCCAATGACACTGGGTGTGGTTCATGAAAAGAACACACATCCAATGACACTGGTGGATCCTTATGTGGTTTGTGAGAATAACAGACATGCAATCACACTGGGTGGATCCATGTGTGGTTATTGAAAAGAGCAGACATGCAATGATACTGGTGGATCCATGTGTGGTTTGTGAGAAGAACACACATGCAATGACATTGGGTCTGGTTCATGAAAAGAAAACACATCCAATGACACTGGTGGATCCTTATGTGGTTTGTGAGAAGAACAGACATGCAATGACTCTAGATGTGGTTCATGAGAAGAACACACATGAAATGGAACCGGTGGATCCATGTGTGGTTTATGACAGGAACATACATGCAATGACACTGGGTGTGGTTCATGAAAAGAACAGACATGCGATGACACTGGTGGATCCATGTGTGGTTTGTGGAAAGAATAGACATGCAATCACACTTGGTGTGGTTCATGAAAAGAATAGGAATGCAATGACACTGGTGGATCCATATGTGGTTTGTGAAAAGAACACACATGCAATCACACTGGGTGTGGTTCATGAAAAGAATAGATATGCAATGACACTAGTGGATCCATATGTGGTTTGTGAAAAGAACATACATGCAATCACACTGGGTGTGGTTCATGAAAAGAACAGACATGCAATGATACTGGTGGATCCATGTGTGGTTTGTGAGAAGAACACACATGCTAAGACACTGGGTGTGGTTCATGAAAAGAACACACGTCCAATGACACTGGTGGATCCTTATGTGGTTTGTGAGAATAACACACATGCAATCACACTGGGTGGATCCATATTTAGTTTATGAGAAGAACACACATGCAATGACACTAGTGATATGTGGTTTATGAAAAGAACACGCCTGCAATGACTCTAGTTGTGATTCATGAGAAGAACACACATGCAATGACACCAGTGGATCCATGTGTGGTCTGTGGGAAGAACACACATGCAATGACATTGGGTGTGGTTCATGAAAAGAACACACATCCAATGACACTGGTGGATCCTTATGTGGTTTGTGAGAAGAATAGACATGCAATCACACTGGGTGGATCCATGTGTGGTTATTGAAAAGAGCAGACATGCAATGATACTGGTGGATCCATGTGTAGTTTGTGAGAAGAACACACATGCAATGACATTGGGTCTGGTTCATGAAAAGAAAACACATCCAATGACACTGGTGGATCCTTATGTGGTTTGTGAGAAGAACAGACATGCAATGACTCTAGATGTGGTTCCTGAGAAGAACACACATGAAATGGAACGGGTGGATCCATGTGTGGTTTATGACAGGAACATACATGCAATGACACTGGGTGTGGTTCATGAAAAGAACAGACATGCGATGACACTGGTGGATCCATGTGTGGTTTGTGGAAAGAATAGACATGCAATCACACTGGGTGTGGTTCATGAAAAGAATAGGAATGCAATGACACTGGTGGATCCATATGTGGTTTGTGAAAAGAACACACATGCAATCACACTGGGTGTGGTTCATGAAAAGAATAGATATGCAATGACACTAGTGGATCCATATGTGGTTTGTGAAAAGAACAGACATGCAATCACACTGGGTGTGGTTCATGAAAAGAACAGACATGCAATGATACTGGTGGATCCATGTGTGGTTTGTGAGAAGAACACATATGCTAAGACACTGGGTGTGGTTCATGAAAAGAACACACGTCCAATGACACTGGTGGATCCTTATGTGGTTTGTGAGAATAACACACATGCAATCACACTGGGTGGATCCATATTTAGTTTATGAGAAGAACACACATGCAATGACACTAGTGATATGTGGTTTATGAAAAGAACACGCATGCAATGACTCTAGTTGTGATTCATGAGAAGAACACACATGCAATGACACCAGTGGATCCATGTGTGGTCTGTGGGAAGAACACACATGCAATGACATTGGGTGTGGTTCATGAAAAGAACACACATCCAATGACACTGGTGGATCCTTATGTGGTTTGTGAGAAGAACAGACATGCAATGACTCTAGATGTTGTTCATGAGAAGAACACACATGCAATGACACCAGTGGATCCATGTGTGGTTTATGAGAGGAACAGACATGCAATGACACTGGGTGTGGTTCATGAAAAGAACAGACATGCAATTACACTGGTGGATCCATATGTGGTTTCTGAAAAGAACAGACATGCAATCACACTGGGTGGATCCATGTGTGGTTCATGAAAAGAACACACATGCCATGACACTAGTGGATCCATGTGTGGTTTGTGAAAAGAACACACATCCAATGACACTAGGTGTGGTTCATGAAAAGAACACACATCCAATGACACTGGTGGATCCTTATGTGTTTTGTGAGAAGAACACACATGCAATCACACTGGGTGGATCCATATGTGGTTTATGAGAAAAACATACATGCAATGACACTGGTGATATGTGGTTTATGAGAAGAACACACATGCAATGACTCTAACTGTGGTTAATGAAAAGAGTAGACATGCAATGACACTGGTGGATCCATGTGTGGTTTGTGAGAAGAACACATATGCAATGACACTGGCAGTGGTTCATGAAAAGAACAGACATGCAATGATACTGGTGGATCCATGTGTGGTTTGTGAGAAGAACACACATGCAATGGCACTGGGTGTGGTTCATGAAAAGATCACACATCCAATGACCCCGGTGGATCCTTCTGTGGTTTGTGAGAAGAATAGACATGCAATGACTATAGATGTGGTTCATGAGAAGAACACACATGCAATGACACTAGTGGATCCATGTGTGCTTTATGAGAGGAACAAACATGCAATGACAGTGGGTGTGGTTCATGAAAAGAACAGACATGCAATGACATTGGTGGATCCATATGTGGTTTGTGAAAAGAATAGACATGCAATCACACTGGGTGGATCCATGTGTGGTTCATGAAAAGAACACACATGCCATGACACTAGTGGATCCATGTGTGGTTTGTGAAAAGAACACACATCCAATGACACTGGGTGTGGTTCATGAAAAGAACACACATCCAATGACACTGGTGGATCCTTATGTGGTTTGTGAGAAGAACAGACATGCAATGACTCTAACTATGGTTCATGAGAAGAGCACACATGCAATGACACTGGTGTATCCTTGTGTGGTTTGTGAGAAGAAAACACATGTAATGACTCTAGCTGTGGTTTGTGAAAAGAACACACATGCAATGACTCTAGCTGTGGTTCATGAAAAGAACACACATCAAATGACACTGGTGGATCCTTATTTTTTTGTGAGAAGAACAGACATGCAATGCATCTAGATGTGGTTCATGAGAAGAACAAACATGCAATGACACTAGTGTATCCTTATATGGTTTGTGAGAAGAATAGAAATGCGATGAAACTGGGTGTGGTTCATGAAAAGAACAGACATGCAATGATACTTGTGGATCCATGTGAGGTTTGTTTAGAAGAACACACATGCAATGACCACATGCAGTGACACTGGTGGATCCATGTGTGGTTTGTGAGAAGAACACACATGCAATGGCACTGGCTGTGGTTCATGAAAAGAACAGACATGCAATGATACCGGTGGATCCATGTATGGTTTGTGAGAAGAACAAACATGCAATGACACTGTGTGTGGTTCATGAAAAGAACACAGATCCAATGACACTGGTGGATCCTTATGTGGTTTGTGAGAAGAACAAACATGTAATGGCTCTAGTTGTGGTTCATGAGAAGAACACAGATGCAATGACACTAGTGGATCCATGTGTGGTTTATGAGAGGAACATGCATGCAATGACACTAGGTGTGGTTCATGAAAAGAACAGACATGCAATGACACTGGTGGATCCATATGTGGTTTGTGAAAAGAACAGACATGCAATCACACTGGGTGGATCCTTATGTGGTTTATGACAAGAGGAGACATGCAATGAATCTAGCTGTGGTTCATGAGAAGAACACACATGCAATGACACTGGTGTATCCTTATGTAGTTGGTGAGAAGAACACACATGCAATGACTCTAGCTGTGGTTAATGAAAAGAGCAGACATGCAATGATACTGGTGGATCCATATGTGGTTTATGAGAAGAGCAGACATGCAATGACACTGGTGGATTCTTATGTGGTTTGTGAGAAGAACCGACATGCAATGACACTGGCTGTAGTTCATGAAATGAGTAGACATGCAATGATACTGGTGGATCCATGTGTGGTTTATGAGAGGAACATACATGAAATGACACTGGGTGTGGTTTATGAAAAGAACATACATGCAATGACACTGGTGTATCCTTATGTGGTTGTGAGAAGAACACACATGCAATGACTCTAGCTGTGGTTTGTGAAAAGAACACACATGCAATGACACTGGTGGATCCATGTGTGGTTTGTGAGAAGAACACACATCCAATGACACTAGGTGTGGTTCATGAAAAGAATAGGCATCCATATGTTTTTCATGAAAGGAACACACATCCAATGACTCTAGCTGTGATTCATGAAAAGAACACACATCCAATGACTCTAGCTATGGTTCATGAAAAGAACACACATCCAGTGACACTGGGTGTGGTTCATGAAAAGAAAAGACATCCAATGATACTGGTGGATCTTTATGTGGTCTGTGAAAAGAACAGACATGCAATGACTCTAGGTGTGGTTCATGGAAAGAAAACACATCCAGTGACACTGGTGGATCCATGTGTGGTTTGTGGGAAGAACACACATGCAATGACACTGAGTGTGGTTCATGAAAAGAAACCACAGGCAATGACACTGGTGGATCCATGTGTGGTTTGTGAGAAGAACAGACATGCAATGACTCTGGGTGATCCATATGTGGTTTATGAGAAGAACACACATGCAATAAACTCTAGTGGATCTATCTTGGCATAATTTGATGTATGCCATGATGTATTTGATTGTACAATACACTCACTTTCGGTTTTTATACTACTCAGTTTTGCCCTTGGTTTTTTGATACTACTCAGATTTACCCTTGGTTTTTTGATACTACTAAGTTTTGCCCTTGGTTTTTTGATACTACTCAGTTTTGCCCTTGGTTCCCCCTCTCTCTTTTGTAGAAGCCCAAACATATGCTTACTCTATCTACTACACCCTGATTAGTTGTCATAGTTGTCACGCAGATCGTGCGCACCAATCGTTGATCCTGTGTGATCCAATGATGATCGTTGCACATGTCGTGCCCTTCACAGTATAGCGCGAGACAGCATGGACGTCTCCCTCAGTGTGAGACAGCACGAATGTCTCCCTTTACAAGAAGGAATGCGATGCCATCCATGGAAAAAGTCGTCGAGTGGTCATGTCACGTTTAATCTAGTCTGCAAAGGCTACTACTACTACTATAACACATGCACAGGGAAACGGGTCATCGAGTGCATGGTTGTCGATGGGACGCTGCAATTTATTGCCACTTGATTTTAATAAGACATATCCCATTTTTACGCAGCGCTCTCAATCTCACTTCCAACTGGGCCCTACCGCAAGTAACTTCCATGAGTCAAGGGCCCCCCTTGAGTAGATCTAACGTTGCTAGAAATTGGTTCCGCGCCACTTGCATGCAGTGGAATCGAGGTCGGCCATGAGCGTGTTTTCAATCTAGCTCTAAAGTGGCAATCGTGGATATTTCTAAAAAAAAGGGAAACCAAAAAAAAGGTGGAGATCGTGGTAGCCCCCACCCCCCGCCCATCACACATGTCCATTCGAGGACTACGAATGGTCCGGTGCTTATAAACCTGCTCGACCTTCTTCTTCCATGTGCTCGTGTCATTTTCCCCCAGTCTGTCTAATCCCAAGACCCCAATCCGCACCTACCACGCGCGCTAAATCTCCCTCAATTGCACTACCTCCTTCCCTACGTGCGCCATGAAGCGTACGCGTGGAGACGAGCCGGAGGTGAAGCCAGTTGAAGCCGCAGCAATAGATGGCTCGGTCGTTGCCAAGCAGGCGGAGGCGTCTTCTCCGGGCACGAATGCCGCTTGTCGCCGCGCCGTCGAGGGTGCGAGCTCATTCGTCCAGCCAGTAGCCTGAAGGAAATATGCCCTGAGAGGCAATAATAAAGTTGTTATTATATATTCCTTATACATGATAGATGTTTATTTTACATGCTAGAAATGTATTGATTCGGAAACATCAATACATGTGTGTTTAATAAACAAAAAGGGTTCCTAGTCATGCCTCTCTTATAGACTAGCTTGTTGATTAACAGGATGATCAAGGTTTCCTTATCATGGACATTGGATGTTGTTAATAACAAGGTCACACCATTGGTGGAATGATGTGATGAACATTCATCTGAAGTATAGCATTACGATCAAGTCATTATGTTTATATTGCTATAACATCATACGAAGTAATCTTTATCCTTAGACCATGAGATCATGTTAATTGCTAACACCAGAAGAGTATCTTGATAACATCAAACGTCACACCGTAACAGGGTGACTATAAAGATGGGTTCAGTACTACGAAGGTGTTATGTTGAGGCTCATGGATCAAGAGTGGAATTTGTCAATCCAGATGACGGATAGATATACTCTGTGCCCTCTCGGTGGTATCACATTAGGATAGCTTGCAAGCAAGTGATGTGATCACTAGAATGTTATATCACGGGAACGAGAAAAGAGTGCATGTCGGTAATGAGATCAAACTAGGTATGGAGATACCGATGATCAAATCTCGGACATGTAATATATCGAGAGACAAAGGGATTTAGTTACAAGCATTAAAGGTTCTCATGATCACAGGAGTCATCGTTGAATGTGTAGGACTAAGTACGGATCTCGAGGTCCCGCTGCTGATTATTGATCGGAGAAGGGTCTCGATCATGTCTGCATTATTCGTGAACCGTAGGGTGGCACACTTAAGAGTTACCGGACACCATTTTGGATCACATATGTTTTAGATGAAAGAATTGCAAAGCGCAGGAATTGTTTCAATAGAAACCGGAAATTGTTTCGGGTGAAATTGCAGAAGGTGGTTCTGCATGTGATATTGAAATATTGCAAGGGGCTATATGTGAATGTTTTTTAATTAAAGTAATTAACAAAAGGCCACCCATTCCCTCCTTCATCCATTAAATGAGAGAGGCATTAAATTTAATAAAAAGAGTTTTATTAAATGAGAGAGCATTAAATTTGGAGAAATTTAATGCATTTAAAGTGGAGACTTTAAAAGGGAATGTGAAGAGGCATTTTAATGCGGAGGGGTTACCACCACATGAATGGGGGAGGTGAGGGGTCACCCCCATGCATGACCATGGAGAGAGGGGGCACCCCCCTCCTCCTATAAAAGGCCACCCATTCCCTCCTTCATCCACACACCTCCTTGTGAACGATCTCTCTCCCCCTCTAGAATTATTCCCCCATGGTCTCGGATTAGCGAGATACATGTTCCCGGTGGAATTTCGTTTGGAAGGAGTTGCTGCTTCTGCTGGATCGCTAGAGCGAGGAGGTGGAGGTTGTCCGGTGGCTTGAACGTGTGTGCGAGTGCGGATCTTGCTGAGTTCGGCGCTGGGACTTCCTCACGATCTTGAGATCGGCAAGTGTACGACTACATCAACCACGAGTTCCTACTCGTTAACAAAGCTCATTGTCTACGAGGGTAAGTTCTCGTTGGATGTATGTCTACCCGTTGCTTTGTACCTAGTAGATAGATCTTGGCATGTAGTTCACATCGTAGGAATTTTTTTGTTTTCTATGCTGCGGACCCAACAGTGGTATCAGAGCCTGATCTATGCGTAGGTGCTTAGCACTAGTAGTACACATATGGTTGATATGTGGGCGATGATGATCATGTTATTGCATGTTCTATGTATTTTGGATATTGGTGGCATAGTGGGATGAAGCGGCCCGGACCAACCTTACATGTCATCGTACATGAGACCGGTTCCACGACTGACATGCAACTTGTTTTGCATAAGTGGCTGGCGGGTGTCTGTCTCTCCTACTATAGTAAATATCTGATTTACAACGAGTTGCTAATAACTTAGTTATCCTCGTTGTGGTTCATGTTCGTAGGTAAGAACGGTTCTATCTCCGAAAGCCCTAAGCCATGTAAAACTTGCAATTGATAAATTAGAGGCGTCTAGTTTAGATCGTTGCTGGGCTAGTGTATTGATATGGTATTGTTGTAAGTAGATGGATGGTGGATACTCTTACAACACACTCAATGTGTAAGTTCCATAGACCTTGTCCTTACACACAACGGAATGATAGAGATCATACCATGATGCAAGTGATAGAGATCAAATGCATGGACCATATCATCTCACTTTACACATTAGATGTTAGCATCTTATACTGCTAGTTTGGCGTGTTTGATAGCATTATAAGATGATCCCTCATTTAGATATCAAGATAAAAATGTGTTCTTCCTTGAGTATGCACCGTTCTATGGATCGTGTTTCGAGACATCACGTGATGATCGAGTGTACTCGAATCTACGCTTTCATAGGAACAGGTGTAAGATAGTTTTACACACGCGAATACTAAGGTTCTTACTTGGTGAGCCTAGCATGTACAGACATGGCCTCGGAACACGGACCGAAAGGTTAAGCATGAGTCATATGGTTGATATGATGCCCATATAGATGCTCGCCTTTGAAGCTATATCAACTCACGTGATGATCGGACTTGGTATAGTGGATTTGGTTCATGTAATCACCAAAAGGACACGAGGGATGTCGTTTTTCAGTGGGAGTTCATTAGTAATTTGGATTAGTTAAACTCAATCTATCATAAACTTAGTCTAAATAAACTTTACAAATTCTGTTGTAGATGGCACCACCTGCTTTTAATTTCAATGTGTTCATGGAGAAAGAGAAACTTGCTGCGAATGGTAGCAACTTCACCAACTGGGCTATGAATTTGAGGATTCTCCTCCTTCTTGCACAAAAGCAATATGTGCTAGATGCGCCGCTAGGCCCCCCACCAGCTCCTGATGCCCCTGACGAGGAAAAGAATGTCTATGTGACTCGTCAGGAGAACCACAACTTAGTTCATTGCGGCATACTATATGGGCTAGAGCCAGAACTTCGAAAGCGTTTCGAAAATGGAAATGCCTTTGATACCATGGGATAATTGAAAATGATTTTCGATACCCATGCTGCCGTAGAGAGTTATAATGCTACAGAAAAGTTCTTTAGCTGCATGATGGAGGAAAACATCTCTGTTAGTGAGCACGTACTCAAAATTTCTGGGTACGCCGATAAGCTTGTGTCCTTGGGAATAATGATTCCCATTGACTTAGGCATACATCGTATTCTCCAATCTCTGCCACCTAACTACAAGAGCTTCGTGATGAACTATAATATGCAGGGCATGAAGAAGTCTCTTCCCGAGCTTCTGTCAATGCTTAAGACTGCAGAAGTGGAGATTAGGAAAGAACATCAAGTGTTGATGATCAATAGGACCACCGGTTTCAAGAAGGACAAGAAAGGCAAGAACAAGGGAAAGAAGGGTGGCAAATCTGTTGCCACACCTGAAAAGAAACCCTGAGATGGCCCTAAGTCTGACACCGAGTGTTACTATTGCAAGGGGATTGGCCATTGGAAGCGCAATTGCCCCAAGTATTTGGCAGACAAGAAGTCCAGCAAGGCAAACAAAGGTATATGTGATATACATGCTATTGATGTGTACTTGACTAGTACTCGCAGTAGCACCTGGGTATTTGATACAGGATCGGTTGCTAATATATGTAACTCGATTTAGGGGCCTGGACTGAGCAATAACATTGTATCCGGATCGTGTTTGATGCAAAGTGGTTATTCCTTTAAATCTAAAAACAATGGTTATTCGATTTATAAGAATGATATCTTTTATGGTCATGCACCTGTGTTGAATGGTTTATTTCTGATCTTGATAGTAATATTACGCATATTCATAATGTTAATGCTAAAAAGATTAAACTTGATAATGATATATCTACATATATGTGGCACTGCCGTCTAGGTCATATTGGCGTTAAACGCATGAAGAAACTCCATTCTGATGGACATTTGGAATCACTTGATTTTGAATCATTTGATACATGTGAGCCATGCCTTATGGGCAAGATGACTAGAACGACGTTTTTCGGTTCAATGGAACGGGCGACAGATTTATTGGAAATCATACATACTGATGTGTGTGGACCAATGAGTGTGTCGGCGCGAGGTGGATATCGTTATTTTGTTACTTTCACGGATGATTTGAGTAGATACGGGTATATCTATTTGATGAAACACAAGTCTAAAACCTTTGAAAAGTTCAAGGAATTTCAGAATGAAGTGGAAATCATCGTAATAGAAAGATCAAATGTCTGCGGACTGACCGTGGAGGTGAGTATCTATGTTACGAGTTTAGCACACACATGAAAGAGTGTGGAATAGTTTCACAACTCACACCTGCCGGAACATCACAACATAATGGTGTGTCGGAATGTCGTAATCATACTTTATTAGATATGGTTTGATCTATGATGTCTCTGACTGACTTTCCACTGTCATTTTGGGGTTATGCACTGGAAACAGCTGCATTCACTTTAAATCGGGCACCATCTAAATCCGTTGAAATGACACCGTATGAATTATGGTTTGGAAACAAACCTAAGTTGTCATTTCTTAAAGTTTGGGGATGTGTTGTTTATGTGAAGAAACTTCAACCGGATAAACTAGAACCCAAAGCGGAAAAATGCGTCTTCATAGGATACCCTAAGGAAACGATTGGGTATACCATCTATCACAGATCCGAGGGCAAGGTTTTTGTTGCCAAGAATGGATCCTTTCTTGAGAAGGAGTTTCTCGCGAAAGGTGTGAGTAGTCAGAAGGTAGAACTCGAAGAGGTTATTGAACCTTCTCTTCATGGAATGGTGAGTGGCGCAGCACCGAAAGTTGTTTCAGAGTTGACTTCACCTGATGAAGAGAGAGCTAATGATAATGATCATGAAACTCCGAAAGAGGACACTACCGAACCTCGTAGGTCAAGCAGGACACGTGCAGCTCCTGAAATGTACGACAATCCTGTTGTGAATTTCATGGTTGATGAAATGGATGACCCTGCGACGTATGAAGAAGCGATGATGAGCCCAGATTCCAACAAATGGCTAGAATCCATGAAATCCGAGATGGAATCCATGTACAAGAACCAAGTTTGGAACTTGGTGGACTTACCTCACGACCGAAAGGCCGTTGAGAATAAATGGATTTTCAAAAGGAAAACTGATGCTGATGGTAATGTGACCATCTATAAGGCTCGACTTGTCGCAAAGGGGTTTCGACAAATTCAAGGAGTTGACTACGATGCTTAAATCGGTTAGGATTATGTTAGCAATTGCTGCATATTTCGATTATGAAATATGGCAGATGGATGTCAAAACTGCGTTCCTCAATGGTAAGATTGAAGAACAGTTGTATATGATACAACCTAAGGGTTTTGTCGATCCTAGGGATGCTAATAAGGTGTGCAAACTTCAGCGATCCATCTATGGACTGAAGCAAGCATCACGAAGTTGGAATCTCCGGTTTGATGAGGTGATCAAAGAGTTTGGATTTGTCCAAACTTATGGAGAGGCTTGTATTTACAAGAAAGTGAGTGGGAGCAATGTGGAATTTTTGATATTATATGTGGATGACATATTATTGATTGGAAATGATATAGATCTTCTAAACAGTGTTAAAAGTTTTCTAAACGGCAAATTTTCGATGAAAGACCTTGGTGAAGCGTCATATATATTAGGCATTAAAATCTATAGAGATAGATCAAGGCGCCTAATTAGGCTATCGCAGAGTACATACCTTGATAAGATATTAAAGAAGTTTAATATGGAAGAAAGTAAGAAGGGGTTCTTACCTATGTTGCAAGGCAATACATTGAGTAAGACTCAAAGTCCGACTATGGTGGAAGAAAGAGAGATGATGGATAAGATCCCCTATGCCTCGGCCATAGGCTCTATTATGTATGCCATGCTATGTACAAGACCGGATTTGGCACATGCTATTAGTTTGACTAGTAGGCACCAATCTGATCCAGGTTCAGAACACTGGATAGTGGTAAGGAACATCCTCAAGTACTTGAGAAGAACTAAGGATATGTTTCTCATATACGGAGGTGAAGAAGAGCTAGTCGCTAAGTGTTATGTCGATGCTAGCTTTGACACCGATCCGGATGACTCTAGGTCTCAATCCGGATACGTATTTCTCTTGAACGGAGCAGCAGTTAGTTGGAGGAGCTCCAAACAACCTGTGGTGGCTGGATCAACAACGGAGGCGGAATATGTTGCTGCTTCAGAAGCGGCATAGGAGGCAGTTTGGATGAAAGAGTACATTACGGAACTGGGTGTGGTTCCCAGTGTGTTGGACCCGATGGTGATCTATTGTGACTACAATGGAGCCATAGCCAATGCAAAGGAACCAAGGTCTCACAAGAATTCCAAACATATTAAGCGCCGGTTTCACTCCATCCGCGAGCATGTCAAGGATGGAGATATAAAGATTTGTAAAGTACACACGGACATAAATGTAGCAGATCCGTTGACTAAAGTTCTCCCTAGGGAAAAACATGATCAACACCAGAACTCCATGGGTGTTAGATTTATCACTATGTGAACTAGATTATTGTCTCTAGTGCAAGTGGGAGAATGAAGGAAATATGCCTTGAGAGGCAATAATAAAGTTGTTATTATATATTCCTTATACATGATAGATGTTTATTTTACATGCTAGAAATGTATTGATTCGGAAACATTAATACATGTGTGTTTAATAAACAAAAAGGGTTCCTAGTCATGCCTCTCTTATAGACTAGCTTGTTGATTAACAGGATGATCAAGGTTTCCTGATCATGGACATTGGATGTTGTTAATAACAAGGTCACACCATTGGTGGAATGATGTGATGAACATTCATCCGAAGTATAGCATTACGATCAAGTCATTATGTTTATATTGCTATAACATCATATGAAGTAATCTTTATCCTTAGACAATGAGATCATGTTAATTGCTAACACCGGAAGAGTATCTTGATAGCATCAAACGTCACACCGTAACAGGGTGACTATAAAGATGGGTTCAGTACTACGAAGGTGTTATGTTGAGGCTCATGGATCAAGAGTGGAATTTGTCAACCCAGATGATGGATAGATATACTCTGGGCCCTCTCGGTGATATCACATTAGGATAGCTTGCAAGCAAGTGATGTGATCACTAGAATGTTATATCACGGGAACGAGAAAAGAGTGCATGTCGATGTGAGATCAAACTAGGTATGGAGATACCGATGATCGAATCTCGGACATGTAATATATCAAGAGACAAAGGGATTTAGTTACAAGCGTTAAAGGTTCTCACGATCACAGGAGTCATCGTTGAATGTGTAGGAGTCGACGGATCTCCGTGTCCAGCTGATTATTGATCAGAGAAGGGTCTCGATCATGTCTGCATTATTCACGAACTGTAGGGTGGCACACTTAAGAGTTACCGGACACCATTTTGGAGCACATATGTTTCAGACGAAAGAATTGCAAAGCGCAGGAATTGTTTCAATAGAAACCGGAAATTGTTTTTGGTGAAATTGCAGAAGGTGGTTCTGCATGTGATATTGAAATATTGCAAGGGGCTATATGTGAATGTTTGTTAATTAAAGTAATTAACAAAATTCTGAATAAATTTAATAAAAAGAGTTTTATTAAATGAGAGAGCATTAAATTTGGAGAAATTTAATGCATTTAAAGTGGAGACTTTAAAAGGGAATGTGAATAGGCATTTTAATGTGGAGGGGTTACCACCACATGAATGGGGGAGGTGAGGGGTCACCCCCATGCGCCGGCCATGGAGAGAGGGGGCACCCCCCTCCTCCTATAAAAGGCCATCCATTCCCTCCTTCATCCACACACCTCCTTGTGAAGGATCTCTCTCCCCCTCTAGAATTATTCCCCCATGGTCTCGGATTAGCGAGATACATGTTCCCGGTGGCATTTAAATGCGGAAGGAGTTCTGCTTCCATTTGGATCGCTGGAACGAGGAGGTGGAGGTTGTCCGGTGGCTTGAACGTGTGTGCGAGTGCGGATGCGCTGCTGAGCTGCGGCGCTCGGACTTCCTCACGATCTTGAGATCGGCAAGTGTACGACTACATCAACCACGAGTTCCTACTCGTTAACAAAGCTCGTTGTCTACGAGGGTAAGTTCTCGTTGGATGTATGTCCACCCGTTGCTTTGTAACTAATAGATAGATCTTGGCGTGTAGTTCACACTGTAGGAAATTTTTTGTTTTCTATGCTGCGGACCCAACATAGCCGTCGCCACCGAGCAACAGGTGGCCGACAACGTCGTGGTGCCAACGGCAGATCAGGATGGGGGGCAGGCGGTAGGCGAAGGCAATCCGGTGCTCTACATCAACGACCCCATCGTCGTACAAGAAATCTTCGACACAATCGCAGAGAATGACGAGTTTGAGGAGGAGGTCCCTGATGAGGAGTCCGAGGTACTACATTGCTAACTTCTCTAGTCGCAGCTGCAGATTTCACTGTTCATACATAGGATTTGCTCAATCGTGTATAGATTCTTTTGATCTTGAAGTAGGCTAGTATATATATGGTTCGATCGGTCGATTGATGCATCTGCCATCTAGTCACAAAACCCCAATCCGTCTAGTCACAAAACCCCAATCTGCTCATCTGCCATCTAGTTGAATTTGCTAGTTCAGTGTTGATTTCGATACACAGCATGCCTATAACATTACATTTCTATTCCTTACTGAGCCCAATGATTCATTTTTGCCCCAAAATAGTGCAAGGGCATCTGATGGTGTCGTTTTTTAGGGATGGTTAGTGAACCTGAGGCAGCAATGCACATAAATAATATAGGTTGTGCTGTTGGAATTTTGGTTCTCCAACTCCATCGCTGAAAAAAATGAGGCCCTAATTTTTTTCTCATATGGAACCTATATATATAATCTTTGTATTGTTTTTGATCTATGAATGTGTTGTATGATGCATATGTATATTCCTGAATATTGTTTTGTACGATTACATTTCAATTTCTTATTGTGGCCAATGATTCAAATTTGCCCCAAAGAGAGGCAGACACATTGGTGTCAGATTTTTTCAGGGATGAGTTAGCGAACCTGGGGCCATGTACAAGATCAATATAAGTTGTGCAATTGTTACTTGGTTCGCTTACACCATCCTTGTAGAAACTTATGAGTCTGCAATCTTTATTCTACATTCATAGAACTATGATATTTGAATTATCTATTCCATGCATTCATAGTGTATAAGAATTATATTTTAGTTTGTCACCGAGGCCTATGATTGAAATTTGCCCCAAAAGAGTTCAAGGGGAGACAAGTATGATGGTGTCGTGTTTTAGGGATGGGTTGGTGAACCTGAGGCAGCAATGCACACAAACAATATAGGTTGTGCTGTTGGTACTTTGGTTCTCCAACTCCATCTCTGAAACAAATTATGAGGCCCTTGATTTATTCTCATATGGAACTACATACATGATCCTTGATTTGTTTCTGATCTTTTAGTGATTGGTATGATGCGAATGTATATGAATGGTTTTGATCATAAGTATTTTTAACATGTACCTGAAGATTAATTGTTTGGTTTTTTATTTATAATTACAATATTTAGGCTTGTTTTTGTAC
Source organism: Avena insularis (assembly GCA_023614405.1). Classification (NCBI taxonomy): domain Eukaryota; kingdom Viridiplantae; phylum Streptophyta; class Magnoliopsida; order Poales; family Poaceae; genus Avena; species Avena insularis. The sequence goes on along the minus strand of CM042692.1, from coordinate 301,932,513 downwards.
CTGACTATGTATATCCCTGAATATTGTTTTGTACGATTACATTTCAATTTCTTATTGTCGCCAATGATTCAAATTTTCCCCAAAGAGAGGTAGACACATTAGTGTCAGATTTTTTTCAGGGATGAGTTAGGGAACCTGGGGCCATGTACAAGATCAATATAAGCTGTGTAATTTTTACTTGGTTCTCTTACGCCATCCCTGTAGAAACTTATGAGTCCGCAATCTTTATTCTACATTCATAGAACTATGATATTTGAATTATCTATTCCATGCATTCATAGTGTATAAGAATTACATTTTAGTTTGTCACCAATGACGATGATTGAAATTTTCCCCAAAAGAGTTCAAGGGGAGACACATATGATGGTGTCGTGTTTTAGGGATGGGTTGGTGAACCCGAGGGAGCAATGCACACAAACAATATAGGTTGTGTTGTTGGTACTTTGGTTCTCCAACTCTATCTCTGAAAAAATTATGAGGCCCTTGATTTATTCTCATATGGACCTACATATATGATCCTTGATTTGTTTCTGATCTTTTAATGATTGGTATGATGCATATGTATATGAATGGTTTTGATTATAAGTATTTTTAACATGTACCTGAAGATTAATTGTTTGGTTTTTTATTTATAATTACAATATTTAGGCTTGTTTTTGTACCTAACTATGTATGTCCCTGAATATTGTTTTGTACGATTACATTTCAATTTCTTATTGTGGCCAATGATTCAAATTTGTCCCAAAAGAGAGGCAGACACATTGGTGTCAGATTTTTTCAGGGATGAGTTAGTGAACCTGGGGCGATGTACAAGAACAATATAGGTTGTGCAATCATATATGTTATTGTGTTGAGATGAAATCATATATGAACCGATCAAACTATTGCTGAGATGCTTTATCTTTGATATCCACGGATATATTGTCTTACATATATATGTTGTCAATTCTTGAGTTGTAATACAATTCAATCATATGTATGAGTTCTAATTTATGTTCTTAAAAATCAACAGGAGGATGATGATGAAGTGGACGATAGCAAGGTATCTAGGGACAACAAGAGACGCTACGTGTTGAGGCGGTTACGGTGTGGGCTAATCCGTTTCCACCATAGGGAGACTGTTTTTCCTATTCTGTGGCAGAGCAATCAACGTGGACCTCGACAACATGATCTAACACGCGGTGGACATTGGAAAAGGCGGAGGAAGAAGGCACAGGCTGATTACCTTGGCGTGGCACGCAGCCTTCGGCAAATTCCTCCAGGAGTACGTCAGGTCTGGCCTGTATCCCATCGACTAGGCTGTCCCAGCCTCCTGCTGATATGCCCCTGCCCTGCTAGGCGTCTCCGTGTCCCGTCCTCGTGCTGCCTCCCCTGCTTTTATTTTGTTTTAGTTAATTATTACCTGTGTGTGGCATGTAAGACAATATATCTGTGGTGTCTCTGGTGAACCTTCTATATTAATCTACTCCTTTATATGGAGTGCCTTAAAATTTCTAGTGTTCAGTTATATTACTGATCATGCTCATGCACGCTACAAAATTTTTCTAGTGCTCGATTATATTATAATTGTCAAGGAATGCATCAACAAGTTAAATTGGTCGAAATTTTGTATTGAAGTAACTAAATGATCTCACATCGGCGGTGGATGTTGGCAGAAGCCGAAGGCATCAGCCAAAGACCTTGGAGCGGCACACAGTCTTCAGCAAATCCTTACAGGTTCAACAACGGGTTGCCGCCGCCCAGCTCCGAATTCGCTTATAGGTCCAACATGGCAGAACTTGAGCTACCACATAGACCTCGGCAGAGGTGGCAGAATGGGTGCGGGTGCAACCACGGCGATGACGAGCTTGGATTCTAGAGGAGGAAAACAGAACCGAGCATGGTCGACATAGTGACAGATCTCACCAGGAACCAATTCTTGTCCCCGCACCGTGCCATGGGTGCGTCCATGGTGAGGGAAAGCTCCGACTCGGGATGGGGAGGAGAGCAGGGCCGAACAGGTTCATCCTGTCCCAGCTCTGCGCCATGGCCACGACCACAGATTGCCACTCCGGGGAAGAAGAAGACGCGTATTGGATGCAGACGCCAACTCTGCAAGCCTACAGGGAGGAGAGCTAAGGCGAGCAGGTTCGTCCATGTCCCAGCTTTGTGCCATGGCTACGAAGCCCCACAGATTTCCGCTCTGGGGAAGAAGAAGACGTGTAATGGATGCAGGCGCCAACGCTACATGCCTAATTGACACCTAAGCGACGGGAGCGACATAACGACGAGAACTGACAGGGGGGCCCAACTTGATGGCCATTAGCCTGATATTTTTTATTGAAACATAAAGTTGAATTTGTGCCGAAAAAGACCCTCTGAGTATTTGGCACACCAACTGTAGTCATCGCGGCTGATTTCAGGGAACTTCGGTACCGCATTGCCTAGGCGCCCCAACTTTCGGGATGCAAAATGATATTCTCGTAGAGAAACAAGGGAGAATATTCTAGTATGATGGAGAAGTGTGTTTTGAGGTTTGTGCATAGTATTCATTATGCCGAAGACTATCAATAGAATCTTCTAGATGCTAGAATGGAAAAGAAGATCCAACAGCTAGAAATGCAGGATTCATGGGTCTTGATCCAATGGTCAACATTCAAAGTTATTTGTACACTATATAATGGTAAGATAAGATAAGATAAGATAATAAGATAAGATAAGATAAGATACTAGTAGGTTGCACGTGCCCTATAGGTGAGGCTCAGATAATAGACGTCTGGCATATCATCATTATATAAAATTATAATAGGTAAAGTGGAAAAAAATATAAATTTGATCAACATCTATAAAGTATGGGTGTATATTTAGTTCTTCTACTTTGTATCATCATGTGTAGAAGTCAAAGATTATTATCTACCTAACACTTGAAATTTTTGGTAAAATGGTCTAGAGAAACGAGGGAGAAGATTCTAGTATGATGGAGACGTGTGTTTTGATAGGTTTATGCATAGTGCATTCATTGTGTTCAAGACTATCAATAGAATCTTCTAGATGCTAGAATGGAAAAGAAGATCCAATGGCTGGAAGTTCGGATTCACGAGTCTCGATCCAACGGTCAATATTCAAAGTTATTCGTACACTATATAGTGGTAAGATAAGATGTCTAAAAACATGGCTTGTGGCATTCAGATCCATACTCTTCAGACTATCTTTACAGAAAGGAACAATCTCGTCGTCACTCAGAAAATTAAGAATGATATTTCCTGATATTTGGAAACTCACATCGACGACATTGTTTACTACAAGAAGATGCACCCGTCTACCTCTGAAAAGACAATTAACTCAAGAGCAATCTATCACATTTACTTGTAGCTCAAGTTTGATATAATTTCGTTAAATTGTCAAGATGCAAAATCTTAGCAAGAAGTTGAACTTGTTGTAAAAACTATCGGTGGTGGTTTCTGATATATTAAATCAGCCCCAAATGGTTACCTCCAAAAAACATAAATCTTTCAATGCAACCTACAATTTACTTGTAGTTCAAAATTGAACTAATTTCAATAAATCGACATAAAATCAATTTCAAGTGGGCAAAGTTAGCTATAGAATAAGTTTGAAAACTCATAAAACACGAGAATCATAAGTACAACATGAGGGTCCACTATATATGTCTGAAAGCTTGGCTTGTGGCATTCAGGTCCATATCCTTCGGACTTTGTTTACAAAAACGAACAATAATCTCATCATCACTCAGAAAATTGAGAATGTTCTTTCCTGATAGTTGGAAACTCACACCGGCGATACTAATTACTACAAGAAGACGCATCCATCTACCTCTAAAGAGACATTTAATTAAAGAAAAATCTATCGCACTTACTTGTAGCTCAAGTTTGAGCTAATTTCGTTAAATTGTCAAGATGCAAAATCTTAATTAGAAAGGAGTTAAAAACCTATTGTCAAAACTCTCGGTTGTTTTCTGATATATTAACTGAGCCCCTGATGGGTACACCTATAATAGTTTTTTATAATTCTTTAGAAGTAACCTACAATAATTTAGTTTTTGTAGTTCAAGTTGGACCAAATTTCGATAAATATAGGCATGAAGTCATTCAAGTGGGGCAAAGTTAATTAGCTACATAGGGAGTTTGAAAACTCATAAAACATGGGAATCGTAAGTAAAACACGTTGGTCCACTTAATATGTCTAAAAGCTTAGCTTATGGCATTGGGATCCATATTCTTCAGACTTTCTTTACATAAAAGAACCATCTCGTCATCACTCGGAAAACTGAGGATTTTCTTTCCTCATAGTTAGAAACTCACACCGACGACATTGTTTACTAGAAGAAGATGCACCCATCTACCTACGAAAATACATTTAATTCAAGAGCAATCTACCGCGCTTACTTGTAGCTCAAGTTTTATCTAATTTCGTTTAAATCGAGAAGAAGTCACTAAAGTGTGCAAAGTTTGCTAGGACGAAGCTCGAAAAATCCTAGTACTAAAAATTTGGGCATCACGTATAAGAAACCGTTGGTCCAGTTTGTTTGATAATTGGGGTGGTTGCATTTTCTTTTAACTATGGTAGGTCTTGTAGGAGAGAGGTGCTTGAGAGTTAACATGATCGATGGAAGTACAACTTACATCAAGGACCTCATAAAAAATGAAAATTGTATCCAAGTCCATCCATTTAACACAATGACCCTAAAACTGAATAATGAAGTGTGTGTGTGTGTTTTGTGGTTTGCGCATACTAGCGTTCATCGTGCTAAAGACTATCAATAGAACCTTTCTCGATGCTAAGGGAAAATAGAAGATCTAATGGTTAACAATGTTTGGATTTGGCAGTCTTGATCCAGCGGGCAATGTTCGAAGTTAATTCGTACACTATAGAATGGTGGTATGGTATTGTAAGAGATAAGACATGATAAAGATAAGATAAGAAGTACCACGAATGGCCGATCTAATGGTTTGTCTCGTAGGAGCGAGGTGCTTGAGAGTTAAGACGGTCAGTGGAAGTACAAGTTACATCAAGGACCTCATAAAAATGAAAATTGCATCCATGTCCATGCATGCATTTAGCACACGGACCCTGAAACTGAACAATGAAGTGTGTGTTTTCAGGTATGCGCATACTAGCGTCCATTGTGTTAAAGACTATCGGTAGAATCTTTCTAGATGCTAATAATGGAAAATAAGATCCAACGGTTAGCAAAGTTTGGATTTGCCTGTCTTGATCCATGTTCAAAGTTTGGATTTGTTAGTCTTGATCCAACGGTCAATGTTCAAAACTAGTTCAAAATTGCCTTCCCTCCCGATGTTTGGCCGATCTTTTGGATAACCTTCCCTCCCGATGTTTGGGAAGCAAGTGAAAATTTCGAAAACTGGAAAAGTTTCAATTTTTTGCCGCCAAGGACCAACGTGGTTTCCTTCCGATGTACTCCTCCTTGTCCCTACTCCACACCAACGCACGGCTGCCGAACACACCAGAGACACAGAGCCGCCGTACCAAGGCACACGTGCGCAGCGCCACATTATGGACGAGGGGAGAGAGATTAGCCAGACCGATGCACGAGGGGAAAGGAGAGGAGAGAGAAAACACATGATTTGTTTTGCGTGCATAGGTCCTGAAATTTACTACTAGTAGAGTGTACACTGTAAGGCCGCAGGAGTACCTCGTGTCAGAAACCCATCATAACTTTGCTCTGACATGGAACCGCCTTCAACTTCTCTTCGCTGCTGCCCTCTTCCCCTGCCAACGTTTTATTCTCTCAGCATGTACAGCGCGTGGATAGAGGTGACCATATGTCTAAGCAAAGAAATCTACTACTCCCGCATTGTGTAAAAAAGCACACCTTAATAAGGCTCACATAGTAAATCGTATGACATATCATCACTATATAAAATTATAATTGGTAAAGCATAGAAAAATATAAATTTGATCAAGATCTATACTATAGCACTATAGTGGAGCAGTTTTGAATTGGATCCATAATACCAATCCTGACCGTTGGGCTGTTGGATCCAATGGTTCAGAGAAGATGGATTCGTGTTGAATAGCACCTAGAGCAAACTCCACCATGCATGTTCTACAACCATCATGTCACCACCCCCAAAATTTCATAGCACAGTAGACTGTATTCTCTCTACTTATAGTGGAGCAGTTTTGAATTGGATCTATAGCACTAATCATGACCGTTGGGCTATTAGATCCAATGGTTCAGAGCAACTGGATTCGTGTTGAGTAGTACTCCCTCCGCCAAAATATAAGGCACATAAGAATTAGTCAAAAGTGAACATTTTTTAAGTTTGACCATGATTATACACAAAAATATAAAAATTTAGAATACTAAATTAATATCAATAGATTCACCATAAAGTATATTTTCTTAATATGTCCATTCAATATTGTAGATGTAGATATTTTAAAAAAAATATTTGGTCAAAGTTAGTAAGGTTTGACTTTTGACCAATCCTTAGGCGCCTTATATTTTGGGACGGAGCGAGGGAGTATAGACCTAGATGCTAGAATGGAAAAGAAGATCCAACGGTTAGCAATGTTTGGATTTGCCAGTCTTGATCCAACTGTTAATGTTCAAAGTTAATATCTACACTATATGTAGTGGTATGGTATATATTGTAAGAGATAAGAGACAAGATAAAGATAAGATAGAAGTACTGTGAATGGCCGATCTAATGGTAGGTCTCGTAAGAGCGAGGTGCTTGAGAGTTAACACGGTCGGTGTAAGTACAAGTTACATTAAGGACCTCACAAAAAATGAAAATTGCATCCAACAAGTCCGTGCATTTAGCACAAGGACCCTTAAACCGAGCAATGAAGTTCTATGTGTTTTGAGGTTTGCGCATACTAGTGTTCATCATGCTAAAGACTATCAGTAGAATCTTTCTAGATGCTAAGAATGGAAAAGAAGATCCAACGGTTTGCAATGTTTGGATTTGCCAGTGTTGATTCAACGGTCAATGTTCAAATAAGTTAATCCCTAGACTATTTAGTGGTGGTATGCATGGTATTGTAAGAGATAAGAGACAAGATAAAGGTAAGATAAGAAGTACTGCGAATGGCCGATCTAATGGTAGGTATCGTAGGAGCAAGGTGATTGAGATTTAACACAGTCGGTGGAAGTACAAGTTACATCAAGAACCTCGTAAAAAATGAAAATTGCATCCAAGTCCATGCATTTTAGCACAAGGACCCTGACACTGAGCTATGAAGTACTGTGTGTTTTTAGGTTTGTGCATAATAGTGTTCATCGTGCTAAAGACTATCCATAGATCGAATCTTTCTCGATGCTAAGAATGGAAAAAAGATCCAACGGTTAGCAATGTTTGGATTTGCTAGTCCTGATCCAACGGTTAATATGTTCAAAGTTAATCCCTACACTATGTAGTGGTATGGTATTGTAAGAGATATGGCACAAGATAAAAGATAAGATAAAAAGTACTGCGAATGGCTGATCTAATGGTATGTCTCGTAAGGGCGAGGTTCTTGAGAGTTAACACGGTGGGTAGGATTACAATATACATCAAGGATATCATAAAAAATGAAAATTGCATCCAAGTCCATGCATTTATCACAAGAACCCTGAAACCGAGTAACGAAGTACTGTGTGTTTTGAGGTTTGCGCATACTAGTGTTCATCATTCTAAAGACTATCAATAGAATCTTTATATATGCTAAGAATGGAAAAGAAGATCCATCGGTTAGCAATGTTTGGATTTGCCAGTCTTGAGATCCAACAGTCAATGTTCAAAATAAGTTAATCCCTACACTATGTAGTGGTGGTATATATGGTATTGTAAGAGATAAGATAAAGATAAGAAGTACTACAAATGGCCGATCTAATGGTAGGTCTCATAAGAGCGAGGTGCTCAAGTGGTCGGTGGAAGTACGAGTTACATCAAGGACCTCATAAAAAAATGAAAATTCCATCCAAGTCCGTGCATTTGGCACAAGGACCGTGAAACCGAGTAATAATGAAGTACTATGTGTTTTGAGGTTTGCGCATACTAGTGTTCATCGTGCTAAAGACTATCAGTAGAATCTTTCTAGATGCTAAGAATGGAAAAGAATATCCATCGGTTAGCAATGTTTGGATTTGCTAGTCTTGATCCAACGGTCAATGTTCAAAGTTAATCGGTTAGCAAAGTTTAACCTAATTTCATGAAACAGTGAGCAAAGTTTGACCTAATTTCATTAAATAGTTAGGATGCAAAATCTTAGCAAGAAGATGAACCTATCGTCAAAACTCTCGGTGGTTTCTGATATATATTAATTGACCCTTCCCCCCGATGGGTACCTCCAAGAGATTTTTCATAAAACTTTCTAAGCAACCTACAATTTACCTATGGTAGTCCAAATTTTACCTAATTTCGATAAATCAACATAAAATCATTCAAGTGGGTGAAGTTAGCTAGGAAATTTGAGAACTGATAAAACATGGGAAATTGTAAGTGCATCATGTTGGTCCACAATATATGTGTGAAAACTTGGCTTGTGGAATTCAGATCCATAGTCTTTGGACTTTCTTTAACGGAAAGAACAATAATCTAGTCATCACTTGAAACATTAAGAATGTTCTTTCCTAAGATAGTTGGAAACTCACACTGGTGGCATTGTCTACTACAAGAAGATGCACCTATATCTACCTCCGAAAAGACTTTTAAATCAAGAGGAATCTATTGCACTTACTTGTAGCTAAAGTTTGGCCTAGTTTTGTTAAACTGGCAAGATGCAAAATCTTATCAAGAAGTTCAATTTGTCGTCAAAAATCTTGTTGGATGGTTTCTCATATATTAATTGTGACCCCCCGATGGGTACCTTCAAAAGCTTTTCCGTAAAACTTTCACAATAACCTACAATTTGCTTGTAGTAGTTCAAATTTGACCTAATTTTGACGAATCGACATAAGGTCATTCAAGTGGGTGAAGTTAGGTAGCGAGTTTGAGAATTCATAAAACACAGGAAATCATAAGTACAATATGTTGGTCCACTATATATATGTGTGTGTGAAAACTTGGCTTCTGGCATTTAGATCGATATTCTTCGAACTTCCTTTACGAGAGAGAATAATCCTGAGATCACTCAGAAAATTGAGAATGGTCTTTCCTGATAATTGGAAACTCACACCGACAACATTGTTTACTACAAGAATATGCACCCATCTACCTCCTAAAAGACATCTAATTCAAGAGCAATCTATCGCGCTTACATGTAGCTCAATTCTGACTTAATTTTGTTAAATTGTCAAGATACAAAATCTTAGAAAGAGGTTGAACCTATCATCAAAGCTCATAGTGGTTTCTGATATATTAATTCACCCCCTCCCCCGAAGGGTACCTCCAAAAGCTTTTTCATGAAACTTTCAAAGCAACCTACAATTTACTTGTAGTTCAAATTCGACCTAATATAATTTCGATAAATCGGGATAAAGCCATTCAAGTTGGTAGAGTTAGATAGGAAGTTTGAAAGCACATAAAACATGGGTATCATCAGTACAAAATGTCGGTCCACTATATACATGTATGAAAACCTGGATTGTGGCATTTAGATCCATATTCTTCGGACTTTCTTGACGAAAAATAACAACCTCGCTTGTCATCTCTCGGAAAATTGAGAATTGAATGTTCTTTCCTAATAGTTTGAAACTCACACCGACGATATTGTTTACTGTATATTGATTTCTTTTCCAATGAGTATACTATTTAATACTGTATATAGTTTGGTCAAACTTTCTAACGGTTGACTTTGACTAAACCTAATATGCTGAGTAATACTCCTGCCATTTAGAAATATAAGATGTTTTAGATTTGTGAAATGAATGTATCTAGAAGCCTTTTAGTGTATGGGCATCTTGATACATTTGATTCACAAAGCTAAAACATCTTATATTTTCTGAACAGAGGGAGTATTAAATAAATGGAGTATAGGATAATATTAGGAAAACAACATTTTTTAGAACCCTCACAAGCTTTTTCTGAGCATCATAGATCTGAATATTACACTGACACTAATGATTAACCAAACTACAACCAGAGCAAACCCAAACACATACGGAGTAGTAGTACAACTTAACGACTTCTAGGGGGGCTCCACGGTCTTCTCAGGCAACTTGGCAACATCCTCCGCGGGCAACTTGGCTGCATCCTCCATGGTACCATCGCCAAGCAGGGACTCGTGGATGCTGAGTAGCACACCGCTATGCGCGATGGTAACACCGGCCAACATCTTGCTGAGCTCCTCGTCATGCATGACGTCGAGCATCACGTGCCCTAGGATGATGCGGATCTTCTTGCTATCCTTTGTGGCTTGCCCGGCGAGCTCCAGCACCTCGGAAGTGAGGTACTGGAGAACAACCGTGAGGTAGACAGGAGCCCCGAAGCCTATGCACTGGGAGTACCGACCCTCCTTGAGGTAGTGCCCGATTCGGCCGATGGGGAAATGCAGCCCGGCCTTGACGAACCTTGACACCTGCTTCTTCCTGCAGCTTCCTGGTGTGAGACTGCGACTTGGAGTGGCCAGAGCAGGATTCGGAAGCCGGCGACATGACTTCTTTTTCTACACGGCCTTTGTTGCTGCCACCTGGGTTTTCTTCTTCCCACGGGGAGCTCCGGTCTTCAGAGCCATAGCTACAAAGTCTAAGAGGAAGAAATGTTAATTGTGGAGGGCCGGTGAAGGTGCACAGGTTCCTTGTATTGAAACTTTAACAGCGCCGTCTTTACTGTTTTACAAGTATGAATTTTTAATAGGAGTACTACTAAAAGGCTGTGTGCATGTTTCCTTATTTTCTTTCACTTTTTTGAAACATGGTCAGATGTGTCAGCATGAAAATTCATACAAAGAAGTTGTATCTTTCAAAACAATAGTCGGTTTTTAGTGACTGCGTGGGTACAATAATTAGTACTATATGCATTTCTTACAAATTTATAAGCAATCTATCATGCACTTGTAGTTCAAAATTTACCTACTTTGGTTTTATTGACAAAATGTCATTTAATTATGCAAAATTAGCTAGAAGGCCTGAAAATTCATGAAACTTGTTAACCATGAAACATACTCTATTCTGTGTGAAATTTAGTGTGTTGTGGCATTCGGAGCCATATACTCTTTTCCTTTTCTTTAAAAAATAATTATATGTGGCACTTCTAAAATAATTTAACAAAATTCTATACATAAAAGTTGAAAAGTCCAATTAACAACATTAGTATGCCATGCCAAGATGCAGCCCGTCTACCCGAAATGGACACGACCTTTGTCATTATTTAACTTGAAACCCAAGTATATGTTAACACATCGCTGGTCATATTGTGAAGAAGTGTTTTTAAACCTTGTCAAAATTCATGTTTATCATTTACGAAAGAGGACACCATACATAAGTGCTTAATATTTTTTTATTATTTTCTTTACTTTTCTTTAATTTATCCCAATAATTGGGACAAGTGATGCAAATATGACCTTTGCATTGGTAACTTGGCTTAAAATGTGAACAATGTTCATACATGGCTATTCTACTATTGTGTAGCAAGGTTTTCGAAAGTTGTCCAAATCCATGTTTGTATTTTCATCCAAACAAGCACAAATATAAGAGGACACCATTTAAGTTTTAACTATGTATCATTACCACCCCCTCCCGCAAAAAAACTATGTATCATGACACACATTGAAATAAGTATTTTCATATAGTACTAACATGCGGTGGAAATTATCTATATTTTGCTATAATACAGTGAGTGCACTCTAAGCCTAATTATCCGGACGTACTTAATTACTAAAAACAAATCCTATCACTTGGAAATTGAAAAGCATTCTCCTAAAAGTTCAGAACTCTCATTAACAACATTATTTACCAAAGCCAAGATGCTTCATAGAATGAGATATAGTACACTGCCCGCCTCTTCTCTGGACGTCATTTAATTTTGCACTCGGGCACGCTTCATCGGTGGGGGGTGGGAAGAGACCTCCTCCTCGTCCTCCTTGGCATCTCCCCGTCATCGTCCTCGGCCTCCTCCCTGTCGTTGTCTTCGGCATCCTCCTCAAGGTCGACCTCAGACTCCTCCTCTTCCTCAGTCTCATCTTCCGTCTTATCGGAGTCGCTCGGCGTTGGTGGTGGTGTCCCTTCGAAAAAGCACTACCAATGGCTATCTTCTTCATCAAAGGAGTCAGACAGCGGCGGCATCCATGGCCTGTCGACCAAGTCTAGGCTTCCAGGTGGATTTTCGGGGCCTTTCCCATTTGTTAGGTCAATCTACATGTTCTGGAGAGAGTTGTCATACGACATTTTGGAAGGAAATAGAGAGAGATCGAGTTCTATGCAACAGTGGGGTGGGTGTTTTGGGTGAAAGTAGGGGTGCGTACTGTTGTAATTTATAATGTCTATTTATTGTCGTGCTTATGTTAATACCCTGAAAACTGTCCCAAAATATCATAAATAGATTGTACTAGACTTGTCCCGTCAACAAAAAAAGGATTATACTAGACTTGTCGGTTCTTGATTTTCCTCGGCCCAGAGAATTCAGGAGGCACCCTGCTTTATCCAAAAATGAAGAGAATCATGCAGATCGTGCTGAATTACTCGGTGTCTCTTACTTCCTCCGTTAAAAATTAAGTGTCTATAGTAGTACATACTTATCTAGCTACAATACTACTAGCATACCTATACTCTTCACAAAGTTGCATCACCGAACTTGATTGATGGTGGTATGGTGTGGGCCTCATCTTTTTCTGCACCGCTGCATCTCAGACTAAAAGTATAATCATTGCGTGAAATCTTACATGAGAAGGAAGGAGAAATGGAGAGGATAGTGTATGGATGGTGAGAGGGGGGCGAAGGAGAGAGAAAATCTACTACATAGTACTGTAGTATGTGTACTAGTACCGCGTGTCACGACCCATCGTAATATGTAAACTTTTATCCGAAGTTAGATAGGAACCATGATCAACTACAGTATGTGTGGCTTGTGGTATTCTATACCATATTGTTTGGACTTTCTTCACAAAAAAACATCACCGTCCTCACTGGAAAAATTGAAATTCTTTTTTTTCCTAATTGTTGGAAACTCCCACATGCAACAATGCTTACTACGCCAAGATGCACCCATCTACCAAACTATCGTGGGAACTCTATCAAATTGTAAATTATGATGTCAATATGGCCTTGATTACCTTGGTCGTTCGGGTTGAAATAAACCCGATGTTTGGACAATCTTTTGGATAACCTTCACTCCTGATGTTTGGGAAGCAAGTGAAAATTTTGAAAACTGGAAAAGTTTGAATTTTTGTGCCACAAAGGACCAAAGTGGTTTCCTTCCTATGTACTCCTCCTCATCCCTACTCCACACCAATGCGCGGCTATCGAACACGCCAGAGACACAGAGCCGCCGTACCAAGGAACACGTGCACAGAGCCACGCTGTGGACGAGGGGAGAGAGATCAGCCGGACCGGTGCGCGAGGGGAAAGGGGAGGAGAGATGGAGCATAGGGAAGGAGAGAGAAAACACACGATTTGTTTTGCATGCATAGGTCCTGAAATTTACTACTAGTAGAGTGTACACTGTAAGGCCAAAGGAGTACCTCCTGTCAGAAACCCATCATAACTTTGCTCTGACATGGAACCGCCTTCAACTTCTCTTTGATGCTGCCCTCTTCCCCTGCCAATTCTCTCAGCATGTACAACGCGGGCTTGTTCGTCTGCGGTACCAAAGTTCGCAGGCCAGCGCATGGCGGTACCTAAGTTGCCTGAAATTAACGCATTTCGAAAAGTTGGGCCGCCAACTACTGAGAGGGGCCATTTCGAGGCAAACTCATCTCACCCCTGCCAAATTCAAACATTCCATTAAACCGCCTCGTGAAGTAGACGGTCGAGACCCACATGTCGGTCATCTGTCCGTGACGCGGGCGCCAACACGGCAACCTCTTAGGAAAATCGAGCAGCTAAGTGGATTGGATGCGTTGACCAATTTCACAAATCCATTCCCAGCTTTCCCCTAGGACCAGCAGCGTCGGAATCCACCCTCCAGGCAGGACGTTCCCTTCGGACATTTGACTTCCGGGGCCATGTTGCTGCACCCAGTTGCTGCGCCCAGTCGCTGATACCGAGCTCCAATGGCGCATGCCGTAGCTACCGTTGCGAGACTCTAGCCCGCCTCCGCCGCCGACGAGCCGAGCAGTTCGGAGGATGGCAGATCCTACTATCAAAGAAGAAGAAGTTCTGGCTAAAAGCGGGTGAGCTACCCTTCTCTTTGCTATTCGCACTAATTATAACTGCTAGCTGGCTACTGAACCTCAAATTGTTTATTAGCCCAATGCTAACAAACATATTTTGTCCACAGTTTTCTGTCAAGTGGGATCTGCGCGGACCCCCTTACTTGGTTACGGTAGTCCTCTACAGGTACGACTGTAAGGGCAAGTGGTATGGAAGCCATTTTTTCACGATGGAAGAGGCGCCTGCATAGATCTGCACTATATCTGGTATGGTTGCTGCTCTGCATAATCATGTTGAATTATGGCCAAAGCAGATAGCAAAGTTCAACTTCATGGATGAACGTGGCATCATGTTTCCTATAACGTGTGACAGTCAGCTAATTGGGTTGATGAAAAGGTATGCTTAGGCTGCCATGTTTGACCTGAAATGTCATGTACTGGATGTGGAAGCTGCAACCGAGTCGCCCTTCTATTCTTGGACAGGGTGGTTGCTCGAACCCAATTAGCTCCTGGTAAGCAAAGGTCGCTTGGGGTTCGCATGTTTGTGTTGAATTATAATTTTTGTTTTATTTACTCTGTAGATATTGGGCAGTTATGCAACAGTCTTGTTTCTTTGACAGGAAGCGCCGCAAGGTTAGAAACATGACTGCCGGATCAGTCATTTTACTGCCTGAAGAAATTAAAAACGAGTGAAAAGATGATGCTAGACATGATTCTGGTGCCCATTGTCCCGGCGATGCAGAGTACGTGAAATTAAGAAAATTGGCACCGAGGAAGAGGAAGAAGGTAGGAAATGAAGAAGCTAGTGGACGTGAAGGCTTGGCACCCAGGCTGCGGAAGAAGGCTGCTGGCAATGAAGATGCATAGTAATGTGTTGAACTTGAACCTATATATGTAATTTTGTTAAATTCTGGAGCTCTCTGTGTGGCACGTTGCTGGGCAAAACAATCTACCCACGTTCTCTGAGTAAAATGTACCACGACTTAGGGTTTGGAAACGCCCGAGTCAGTAGTTGAATCCGAAATTGTGATTGTGCCACTGCTATCTGAAAACAAGGATCCACCGGTTCCACGATTGCTGAGGGGCAGGAGGTCTCCAAATACGATGGAATGTAAGTGGCACAGAAATAAATTATTTAAGCTGCCACACTCCACGAAGCAGCAACTTATTTTAGATGCTGCACAACCACGTGGCAACATAAACAACAATGTTCTCACCGATAATGCCCAAATGAGGAGGAAATCGGTACCACTTTCTGGCCTAATCTTGAGCCCGTATATCTCACCGCCTCTGCTCAAGATCCCTCGTGATCGTGAAGCTCACGGATCTTCAGTAACCGGGTGTACGTGCTTCCACTTTATAAATTGTGGTTGTGCCATTTGCATGCGGCACAATCCACGTAGATTACATTTAAACAAACCACAAATGTCAGAATACACTATTAGAAAAGGTGTCTTTGGTCCACGGTCACGTTCCCAATCCGGGACACAGATCTAAATCGAGGCAGAAATTGATCTAAATCACAAATTCTTCCACAAATTAATTGAGACAGATTTCTAAATCGAGGTACTTCATTACTTCAACCACAAATTCTTCTAAACAAAGGTGCGATTTCACATCCTACATTAATTCAACCACTAGTTAACAATTTCACTTCCACTGCCACTGTCCTCCGAGCCGCCGGCTTCCTCGTCGTTGTCGGACGGAACCTCCACGATGTCCACATTGTTCACGAGACGGAGCACCTCTTCACGGCGAGCAGCGGCGATGATGGTGTACTTGGTCCGTCCAGGGACGGACCAGAACCTCTCCCGCCCTTCTCGGTTGTGGAGATCCCGGTGCACCACGCGCCCGTCATAGATGCAGTTGCCAATCTTGGCCTTCCGCTCCTTCTTGAACAGCCGACCAGTACGGGCTGGCAGCCGCGTACCGGGACAACGCCCTCTTCCACGCGGGCATCTGGAGGCGGCGCGCCGCGATTTCACTCTCCATTACGGCTCGGACGAGGAGCGGAGACACCGGCACCCCCGCAGAGCTGATGCGCCATCCGTGGGGCACCATCGTGGCTGGCAGCGCGAGGATGTCGAAGTTCACGAACATCACCGCCTCGTAGAAGTTCAGATCGGGCATCTCCATGGCGGCGCGGTGGAGATTGGAAAGGGAGCGAGGGGATGAACGACGAAGCGATGGCGCGATGGAGATTGGAGAGGACGAGGGGATGGACGACAAAGCAACGCGCTGTGGTGCCTCCTATTTGTACACGAGGACGATGAAGCGATGGGCGGAATATCCAAGGGGTATTGGTTAGACAAAAGAAGTAATGCGGGGTCAAACAAAAGAAGTAATGCAGGGTCAGAGCAATTTTTTTCCTCCCTGGAATCCGGGACCAATAGTTCAGACCGCTAGGTCAACAAGTACAACTATTACAACTTAAAAAGGCACGGAGCTTAAGCTAAATAGAACTAGTTATCACACATATCCTTGATCTTCCTAATCTTAGCCCGATGCGCATCTTCCCGCGAGAGCAAGGATCGAATCGTCTGCTCCTTCCTTTTAGCATCTTCCTTGCATAGCTTCAATTGTTTCTCTGCATTTTTCCTCATGCACTTGTCAATACTCGTAGTTGTGAACTACATGACTTTGGCCTGGTGGAGATCACTCCTTGCTTGAGTCAGTTCTTGCTCTACTTTAGCCTTTAGGGCCAACGCCGTGTCCCTCTCCTTCTCGACTTTGCTAACCTTGTCTTGCACCCACCTGAGATCTCGCTTATGCTTGGTCGTGTCAACTGGTTCCCATAGCTTCATCTCAACACTGTCAAGAAGTGAGCTCAATACGGATTCTTTCAACTCAACAGTCATTTCCCATAGTTTGTCCAGCGTTTTCTGCATCGATTTGGGCCACTTTGGATCTACCCATTTCACAACACCGCAACTTCCGCCTTGCATCATTGCACGATGTCCTTGACATCATAGAAACCTCCTGCCTGCGTATCGTCCTTCGAACGCTACAAATTTAGCAGGCACTGATGGCTCAATGCATGGTGCCTAGAAAAGTGCCGGTGCGTGGTTGATGTAAGCTCGTTGGGAACCCCAAGAGGAAGGTATGATGAGCACAGCAGCAAGTTTCCCTCAGTTATGAAACCAAGGTTTAATCGAACCAGTAGGAGCAAGGAAACACCCCAAAGGTGTTACTAGCTGAGCTTTGGCAGGGCACACTACCGGTGCTAGTAGCAACGTGGAGACCTACACAACACAACTACATAACTCTGTCCCCAACTTGCGATGAGGTTGTCAATCTCACAGTGTTTTGCGGAAAACAAAGGATTAAACGTATCGAATGGAAAGAAGTAATAGTTTGCAGAAAGTAAACACAAAGCATAAACAGTTTATAGATTGTATGTAAAAGACAAGGACCGGGATCCATAGTTCACTAGAGGTGGCTCTCCTTAGATAGATAACATGCTAGGTGAACAAATTACAGCGGGGCAATTGACAAACATCGAGAAAGCAATACATGCGTATACTAATCATCTTGACTCCTTTGAGACTTGATTGGGCATTACAACATAATACATAGACCGCCATCCAACTGCATCTATGACTAATAATCCACCTTCAGGTTATCATCCAACCCTCCAAAGATAAGTTGCAAGCAACAGATTATTGCTTTACGAACTACGTGTAATGTAAACAATATGATTATTATATGAACAAAGGATTGTTGTTTTCTCCCTAGTAGCAACAACACATCTAGTACCTTATAGATTTCTGTCACTTCCCCAGATTACCAGAGACATGAACCCACTATCGAGCATAAATACTAACTCTTGGAGTTGCTAGCATCTACTTGGCCAAGATAGCTACTAACAACGGAAAGCATGCAAGATCACAAATAACAAAGACATGATAGAATCAATAACCAATCTAAAATAGCATCTCAATATCCATCGGATCCCCGCAAACACAACATGCAGAATTACAAATAGATAATCTTGATCATGAACGGAGCTCACAAGATCTAAACATGAAAGCACAAAGGAGGAGAACCAGCCATCTAGCTACTACATGGATCCGTAGTCCAAGGATGAACTACTCACGCATCACACCGGAGGCTTGCATGGTGATGAAGAAGGCCTCCAGGGTGAATTCCCCTCTCCAGCAGGGTGCCGGGAAGAGCTTTAGATCCCTCCCGATCTAGGGATGGAGATGACGGCGACTACAGACTCTTTTGTGGATTTTTTGATCGGGTACTTAGGGTTTACGTCCCGAGGGCACCTTATAGTCGGAAGGGGAGGCCGGGGGGGTGCCGGGAGCGGCCACACCACCCCCTGGCGCGGGCCAGGTGGTGTGGTGGTCCCCTGGCCCCTCTCCGTCTCGTATTCTGGCACTTGATGACTTCTAGAAAAATAGGCACTTTGGCTTTTGTCCCGTCCAATTCCGAGAATATTCCTTTTCTGACTTTCCTAGAACCAAAAATAGCAGAAAATAGGCAGTTGGCACTGTGGCTCTTGTTAATAGGTTAGTCCAAGAAATCATATGAAAAGTACTCCAAAGTGTGGACAAAACAGAAGAAAGTGGATAAAACTAAGCATGGAACATCAAAAATTATAGATACATTTGCAATGTATCAACATCCCCAAGCTTAACTCCTGCTCGTCCTCGAGTAGGTAAGTGATAAAAAGAAAGAATAATTTTTGAGGTGACATGCACCATCAAAGACTTGATCAAAGTATTTGTAAAACATTCAAAGCTGGGATCATAGTAGTTCAATCATAACATGAAAGACCAAGTTCTAGCAATAATACAAAGAAACTATGATGCAACATGAAAAGGCACAAACAAAAGATTCATGAATAACAATGCTTTGCAAGGCGTTTGTTTGTTTCACATAAAGAAAACATAACATAATAGTATTCAGCTTGTCCCTCATAGAGTAGCAAATAAAAATGCATAGGACACCTTCAAAGTTCATAAGAGTGACTACATGCAATAGTTTAAAACAAGCAATATCAAAGTATGCATCAATCAACTAGTCTTGGGACAATGCACATAGAACTAAGAATGGCCACTATGCTCTCAAAGTAGGTGCATAAAGGTAGAAGGTGGAGACTCAATATAATGGTGGAAGAAAGGCCTTTTTATAAAAGGAAGTAGGGATTCAAGTCTCATAAAGAGCTTCCAAAAATTATGGTACTCATAGCTTTCAGCTCTCATTGCCCTATCATAAGCATCTTTAAGGTGATTAAGGTTAAAGTGACACAACTAAGAGGATATGCTTGACAAGTTATAAACCGAAATCTCATGCCCCTTACTTACGAAGACCAAACCTCATGCTACTCAACTTTAGTCACGAGTAAGCTCTTGTCATTGTAAGTACATGTGTATCATTAAGAACCGCGAACGGGGTACCCCTTGCACATGATACGGGAGCTTTCCCATAATCAAAATGACAAGGCAAGCAGACAATGAGCATCTCAGCGATCTTTTTATTTGCTATTTGCATAGGTTTTTATTGAGGATGCTTCATAGAGTGCTCATTATGGTGATCCTGCAAGTTTCCACCATGATTAGGCATGGCTTAGGCTAACGGCCCAAGCGTTTCTCTAACACACATACAAACTCCATGATCTTACAAGTTCCACTTTTATTTCACACCACCGGGATCCGTAAGCAAAAGAACATGATATCAACAGGGTACAAAGTACAAGTGCAATGTTGAAAGCGTTCCCCACGAAACATGGTTCTGCTAATTTCAACTTATAAAGCGCAAGCATATACGCAGCAAAAGGACCCAATGGTTCAAGTTTATTAGGTGCAAAAAAGTAAAGTGTGGCATCAAGTTCGTGAGAGCTTTAATCACTAGTTTTCTCATAACAAGTTTAATTTGGAAGGTAAACAAAAGCATGAATATACTTGGAATAGCATAAGCTAGTAGGTTGGTATGGTGGACTCTTTGGAATAACTTGGTTTAGGGAGTTGGATGCATGAGTGGAACTCGTACTTTGTTGTGGACGCTAGCAAAAGACTGGGAGCGACAAACTAAGAGAGCAATAATGGCCATAATCATGTAGAGCGACAAAACATCATTGATAAAAGAATAAAGTGATACTACAAGTTGAAAACTAAAGGATCATAAAGGCTATGGTGACTTGAGATAGTCATAACATGGTGTGAGCATGCGCCAAGTCAACCCAAATAAAGCATCAAAGGAGAATACCACTATACTATGCTTTAATATGCTAAAACAACGCATGGTTCATTCAAGGCACATTAAGAAATCTCAATTGTTTATAACAAGTCATGCCACAGCAAATAATACTAAGCATAAAGCCAAAACAATATCAAGCATGGCATGACAAAGCATAGGCCACAGTCAAAAACGAGCTCTTTTTACCACATAAGCATGAACTTTCCTACTCTTTTCCAAACCAAACCAAAAAAATTGCAAAACAATGCATGAAAGAGGGGGTCCAACAGATTTATTCAGCAAACTAAGAAAACCAAGAAAACAAAAAATTAAAATGAAAATGAAAAAGAAGACGCTCCAAGAACAACACAACTGTGCATGAAATAATTAAAATGAAGCGTTTGGAAGAAACCTGGGATTTTTATTGATGAAGAAGGGGATGCCTTGGGCATCCCCAAGCTTTGACGCTTGTACTTCTTGGATATTTCTTGGGGTGACACGCTTGGCATCCCCAAGCTTGAGCTTTAGTCCATCCTTCATCTCGTTACTCATTCCTTCCATACACCTGAAAATTTTCCTTCATACAAAACTTCGCACAATCTTTGTTAGCAAAATTAGTGCACTCAAGATAAATAAGTTTTAATGTTCAGTTCTAACACCAAATAAACTTCCATTAGAACACTAGCTACTGTGGAACTTCCCTCAAAAAGCTCAATTCCCCAAAAGAACTCAAGAAGGAACCAACAAGAAGCAAATGCAGAAAATGGCAGAAATCTGTCAAAACAGACCAGCAGGTAAATATGAATTTTTTCGAAGACCTTATGTTGCTCAAATCAAAAAGTGTTGAACTAACGAAAGTTATATAACAACCTTGGGCAGAAGCACAAAAATTCACATATCCAAAAAAACATTCAGTGATCTTACACAATTTTTACGGTGAAGCACAGAAATCTGTTTCGGGACAGCAACTTCCCCAATCATTACTTCTCTCTCATTAGAGGTTACTCTTGGCACAAAAAGCAAATAAAAAAGATAAGGAGCGGTTATTACTGAAGTAATAACTTTCAAGACTCATCTAAAACTTTTGGGTTATCTCTCTCATTATAGGTTACTCTTGGCACAAAAAGCAAATAAAAAAGATAAGGAGCGGTTATTACTGAAGTAATAACTTTCAAGACTCATCTAAAACTTTTGGGTTATCTCCCAATAAGTACTTTTGTTTAACGCCTTTAAGTTAGGCATAATAAGCAAGAAAAAGGATCAAGTATTCTCAAATGAAGAAGCATTAAGATCAATACTAGAAATATTTTCAACAAGGCAAGGTATATCATCTAAATAAGTACTAGAGGATCCTCTCTCAATGCTCTTAGGTTTACTATTCTCATCAAAAGGGTTTGCAGGAAGAATCCAATCAAGATTCTTTTCTATGGCATCATGTATTGCTACTAGTTTAAAGGGTATTGGTATCTTAGGTTCCTCCCCACTAGGTTCGGTTTTGTTCATCTTTTCTCGTGTACCAACAACATCTACACATGAGCCTAGCATATTGAAACGTTCAAAGACTTTCCTAGATTCCTTGGCAACATCATAGAACTCCTTAAACAAAGTTTCTAGGATAAAATCCCTCTTTTCAGGGTCTTCAATTTCTTTAAGCTTAAGAAACATTACTTGCATTAAGGGGTTCAGGTTAACAAACCTAGCTTCTAACATGTGAATTAAAGAAGCTGCAGCAATCTCATAGTTTGGAGCAAGTTCTGCAAGGGATCTATCCTCGGTATCTTCATGTTTGCTAACATGATTAAAGAATTCTTCAATATTATCTTTCCCCATTATAGAACCACTACCAATTGAAAGTCTTTCAAGGTGAATTTAGGGATCAACATGGTGAGCTAAGGAAGAGGTGAAAACTAGAGGAGACTTAATTTTTTTGTGTTTTTGATAAAGAAAGCAAACTTGTAAAACTAATTTTTTTGTGTTTTTGAAAAAAAACAAGCAAACAAAATAAAAAGAAACTAAGCAAAACAAAAATAACAAAGTAAAGAGATTGGTTATGAGGGACTCCCATTGTGAAGATGTCCTTGACTCAAGAACGGCGCCGTAAAAATGCTTGATGGCTCAATGCACTACGCCAGAAAAGTGCTTGGTGCGTGGTTGATGTAGAGCTGTGGGAAACCCAAGAGGAAGGTATGATGAGCACAACAGCAAGTTTCCTTAGTTATGAAACCAAGGTTTAATCGAACCAAGAGGGAGTAAGGAAACACCCAAAGGTGTTACTAGCTGAGCTTTGGTATGCACTACCGGTGCTAGTAGCAACGTGGAGACCTGCACAACATAACCACGTAACTCTGTCCCAACTTCATGCGAGGTTGTCAATCTCATCGTGTTTTGCGGAAAACAAAGGATTAAACGTATCAAATGGAAAGAAATAATAGTTTGCAGAAAGTAAACACAAAGCAGAAATAGTTTATAGATTGCATGTAAAAGACAAGGACCGGGATCCATAGTTCACTAGAGGTGGCTCTCCTTAGATAGATAACATGCTGGGTGAACAAATTATAGCGGGGCAATTGACAAACATCGAGAAAGCAATACATGCGTATATTAATCATCTTGACTCCTTTGAGACTTGATTGGGCATTACAACATAATACATAGACCGCCATCCAACTGCATCTATGACTAATAATCCACCTCCAGGTTATCATCCGAACCCCCTCCAGTATTAAGTTGCAAGCAACAGATTATTGCTTTACGAACTGCGTGTAAATTAAACAATACGATTGTTCTATGAACAAAGGATTGTTGTTTTCTCCCTAGTAGCAATAGCACATCTAGTACCTTAGAGATTTCTGTCACTTCCCTAGATTACCAGAGGCATGAACCCACTATAGAGCATAAATACTAACTCTTGGAGTTGCTAGCATCTACTTGGCCAAGATAGCTACTAACAACGGAAAGCATGCAAGATCACAAATAACAAAGACATGATAGAATCAATAATCAATCTGAAATAGAATCTCAATATCCATCGGATCCCCACAAACACAACATGCAGAACTACAAATAGATGATCTTGATCATGAACGGAGCTCACAAGATCTAAACATGAAAGCACAAAGGAGGAGAACCAGCCATCTAGCTACTACATGGATCCGTAGTCCAAGGATGAACTACTCACGCATCACACCGGAGGCTTGCATGGTGATGAAAAAGGCCTCTAGGGTGAATTCCCCTCTCCGGCAGGGTGCCGGGAAGAGCTTCAGATCCCTCCCGATCTAGGGTTGGAGATGACGATGGCTACAGACTCTTTCGTGGATTTTTTGATTGGGTACTTAGGGTTTACGTCCTGAGGGCATCTTATAGTTGGAAGGGGAGGCCGAGCGGGTGCCGGGAGCGGCCACACCACCCCCTGGCGCGGGCCAGGCCTGGCCGCGTGGCCAAGTGGTGTGGTGGCCCCCTGGCCCCTCTCCGTCTCGTATTCTAGCACTTGATGACTTCCGGAAAAATAGGCACTTTGGCTTTTGTCTCGTCCAATTCCGAGAATATTCATTTTCTGACTTTCCTGGAACAAAAAACAGCAGAAAACAGGCAGCTGGCACTATGGCTCTTGTTAATAGGTTAGTCCAAGAAATCATATGAAAAGTACTCCAAAGTGTGGACAAAACACAAGAAAATGGATAAAACTAAGCATGGAACATCAAAAATTATAGATACATTTGCAATGTATCAGGCACATATCCATGTTTACATAGCAGAGGACTGTCTTCATCCACTAAACCGTGATAGTCGGAGTCATACATCGTCTGGTTGTCCTAACCCATCATACGCGCATGAGTAAATAGATTAGATCTAGCTCAAAAAATCGATAACTGGCCATAGATGATAGAAATAGAGATGAGACGACTCACATCGAAATCACCGCCCCTCGTCCACGACGCTGTTCTTGCTTTCCCTTGAACCCATGGCAAGAGTGGAGGGGGTGGCTGCTGGAGAGGGGATTGGGATGGAGGCGCCGTCGGCTTCTGGCTACGGCAGGATGGGAGTGAAGTGGGGAAAGTGGCTTCGAGGGGAAGGAAGAGAAGTACGGGGAGGAAGAGAAGTAATGGGGACGTGACACTGGGATGTGGCCCAGTCAACTCGTGAGACGTGACACTCGCAACAGGGGAGCGCCCGGTGTTGCTAGTTTGTCTAGAGAAAGCGTGGACAATCATGCCACAGAACAGCCTACTCGCGGATCGCTCTCACGAAGACCATCCCAATCATCCAAGCGCCCCAATCAAACGGTATGTAACAATCGTCAAGAAGAACAACTATGTTAGGGCGTGCCTTCTAGAAGACTCGGTCTAACGGCCACCCATGCAATGACACTAGTGTATCCATGTGTGGTTCATGAAAAGAACAGACATGCAATGACACTGCATGTGGTTTGTGAGAAGAACAGACATGCAATGACACTGGTGGATCCTTATGTGGTTCATGAAAAGAACTGACATGCAATGACACTGGGTGTGGTTCATGAAAAGAACACACATCCAATGACAATGGTGGATCCTTATGTGGTTCATGAAAAGAGCAGACATGTAGTGACACCGGTGGATCCTTATGTGGTTTGTCTAGAGGAACACACATGCAATGACACCGGGTGTAGTTCATGAAAACAATAGACATGCAATGACACTACACGTGGTTTGTGAAAAGAACAGACATGCAATGACACTAGCGGATCCTTATGTCGTTCATGAAACGAACTGACATGCAATGACACTGGGTGTGGTTCATGAAAATAACAGTCATGCAATGACACCGGTGGATCCATGTGTGGTTTATGGAAGTAACAGACATGCAATGACTCTATCTATGATTCATGAAAAGAACATACATGCAATGACAACGGTGGATCCATGTGTTGTTCAAGATAAGAACACACATCCAATGACACTGGTGGATTCTTATGTGGTTCATGAAAAGAACAGACATGCAGTGATACCGGTGGATCCTTATGTGGTTTGTCTAGAGGAACACACATGCAATGACACCGGGTGTGGTTCATGAAAAGAACAGACATGCAATGACTTATGTGATTTGTCTAGAGGAACACACATGCAATGACACTGGGTGTGGTTCATGCAAAGAATAAACATGCAATGACACTGCATGTGGTTTGAGAGAAGAACAGACATGCAATGACACTGGTGTATCCATGTGTGGTTCATGAAAAGAACAGACATGAAATGACACTGGGTGTGGTTCATGAGAAGAACACACATCCAATGACACTAGTGGATCCTTATGTGGTTCATGAAAAGAACATACATGTAATGACACTGGTGGATCCTTATGTGGTTTGTCTAGAGGAACACACATGCAATGACACCGGGTGTGGTTCATGAAGAGAACAGACATGCAATGACTTATGTGGTTTCTCTAGAGGAACACACATGCAATGACACTGGGTGTGGTTCATGAAAATAACAGACATGCAATGACACTGGTGGATCCTTATGTGGTTTGTGAGAAGAATAGACATGCAATGACACTAGTGGATCCTTATGTGTTTCATGAAAAGAACTGACATGCAATGACACTGGGTGTGGTTCATGAGAAGAACACACATCCAATGACACTGGTGGATCCTTATGTGGTTCACGAAAAGAACAGACATGCAGTGACACCGGTGGATCCTTATGTGGTTTGTCTAGAGGAACACACATGCAATGACACTGGGTGTGGTTCATGAAAAGAACAGACATGCCTTAACTTATGTGGTTTGTTTAGAAGAACACACATGCAATGACACTGGGTGTGGTTCATGAAAAGAACAGACATGCAATGACACTGGGTGTGGTTCATGAAAAGAATAGACATGCAATGACACTGGTGGATCCATGTGTGGTTCATGAAAATAACTGACATGCAATGACACTGGGTGTGGTTCATGAGAAGAACACACATCCAATGACAATTGTGGATCCTTATGTGGTTCATGAAAAGAACAGACATGCCATTGAAGGAAATATGCCCTGAGAGGCAATAATAAAGTTGTTATTATGTATTCCTTGTATATGATAGATGTTTATTTTGCATGCTATAATTGTATTGATAGGAAACATCAATACATGTGTGTTTAATAAACAAAAAGGGTTCCTAGTTATGCCTCTCTTATAGACTAGCTTGTTGATTAACAAGATGATCAAGGTTTCCTGATCATGGACATTGGATGTTGTTAATAACAAGGTCACATCATTTGTGAAATGATGTGATGAACATTCATCCGAAGTATAGCATTACGATCAAGTCATTATGTTTATATTGCTATAACATCATACGAAGTAATCTTTATCCTTAGACCATGAGATCATGTTAATTGCTAACACCTAAAGAGTATCTTGATAACATCAAACGTCACACCGTAACAGGTGACTATAAAGATGGGTTCAAGATTACAAAGGTGTTATGTTGAGGCTCATGGATCAAGAGTGGAATTTGTCAATCCAGATGACGGATAGATATACTCTGGGCCCTCTCGGTGATATCACATTAGGATAGCTTGCAAGCAAGTGATGTGATCACTAGAATGTTATATCACGGGAACGAGAAAAGAGTGCATGTCGGTAACGAGATCAAACTAGGTATGGAGATACCGATGATCGAATCTCGGACATGTAATATATCGAGAGACAAAGGGATTTAGTTACAAGCTTTAAAGGTTCTCACGATCACAGGAGTCATCGTTGAATGTGTAGGAGTCAGTACGGATCTCCAGGTCCCGCTGCTGATTATTGATCGGAGAAGGGTCTCGATCATGTCTGCATTATTCGCGAACCGTAGGGTGGCACACTTAAGAGTTACCGGACACCATTTTGGAGCACATATATTTCAGACGAAAGAATTGCAAAGCGTAGGAACTGTTTCAATAGAAACCAGAAATTGTTTCGGGTGAAATTGCAGAAGGTGGTTCTGCATGTGATATTGAAATATTGCAAGGGGCTATATGTGAATGTTTGTTAATTAAAGTAATTAACAAAATTCTGAATAAATTTAATAAAAAGTGTTTTATTAAATGAGAGAGCATTAAATTTGGAGAAATTTAATGCATTTAAAGTGGAGACTTTAAAAGGAAATGTGAAGAGGCATTTTAATATGGAGGGGTTACCACCACATGAATGGGGAAGGTGAGGGTCACCCCCCATGCGCCGGCCATGGAGAGAGGGGCCACCCCCCCTCCTTCTATAAAAGGCCACCCATTCCCTCCTTCATCCTCACACCTCCTTGTGAAGGATCTCTCTCCCCCTCTAGAATTATTCCCCCATGGTCTCGGATTAGCGAGATACATGTTCCCGGTGGCATTTCGTCTGGAAGGAGTTGCTGCTTCCGCTGGATTGCTGGAGCGAGGAGGTGGAGGTTGTCCGGTGGCTTGAACGTGTGTGCGAGTGCGGATGCGCTGCTGAGTTGTGGTGCTCGGACTTCCACACGATCTTGAGATCGGCAAGCGTAAGACTACATCAACCACGAGTTCCTACTCGTTAACAAAACTCGTTGTGTTCGATGGTAAGTTCTCCATGGATGTATGTCCACCCGTTGCTCTGTATCTAGTAGATAGATCTTGGCGTATAGTTCTCATCGTAGGATTTTTTTGTTTTCTATGCTGCGGACCCAACAGTGGTATCAGAGCCTGATCTATGCGTAGCCTGATCTATGCGTAGGTGCTTTGCACGGGTAGTACCTTACATGTCATCGTACATGAGACCGGTTCCACGACTGACATGCAACTAGTTTTGCATAAGTGGCTAGTGGGTGTCTGTCTCTCCTACTATAGTCAATATCTGATTTACAACGAGTTGCTAATAACTTGGTTATCCTTGTTGTGGTTCATGTTTGTAGGTAAGGCCGGTTCTATCTCCGAAAGCCCTAAGCCACGTAAAACTTGCAATTGATAAATTAGAGGCGTCTAGTTTAGATCGTTGCTGGGCTAGTGTATTGATATGGTATTGTTGTAAGTAGATGTATGATAGATACTCTTACAACTCACTTAACGTGTAAGTTCCATAGACCTTGGCCTTACACACAAAGGAATGATAGAGATCATACCACGATGCAAATGATAGAGATCAAATGCATGGACCATATCACCTCACTTCAGACATTAGCATCTTATATTGCTAGTTTGGCGCTTTTGGTAGCATTATAAGATGATCCCTCATTTAGATATCAAGATAAAATGTGTTCTTCCTTAAGTATGCACCGTTTTGTGGATCGTGTTTTGAGGCAACACGTGATGATCGGGTGTTCTCGACTCTACGCTTTCATACAATGTGTAAGACAGTTTACACACGCAAATACTAAGGTTCTTACTTGACGAGCCTAGCATGTATAGACATGGCCTCGAACACGTAATCAAAGGTTAAGCATGAGTCATATAGTTGATATATTGCCCATATAGATGCTTCGCTTTTGAAGCTACAATCGACTCACGTGATGATCGGACTTGGTGTAGTGGATTTGGTTCATGTAATCACCAAAAGGACACGAGGGATGTCGTTTTTGAGTGGGAGTTCATTAGTAATTTGGATTAGTTGAACTCAATCTATCATAAACTTAGTCTAAATATATTTTACAAATTCTGTTGTAGATGGCACCACCTGCTTTTAATTTCAATGTCTTCATGGAGAAAGAGAAGCTTGCTGCGAATGGTAGCAACTTCACCAACTGGGCTATGAATTTGAGGATTCTCCTCACTGCTGCACAAAAGAAATATGTGCTAGAGGCGTCGCTAGGCCCCCCACCAGCTCCTGATTCCCCTGACGAGGAAAAGAACGTCTATATAACTCGTCAGAAGGACCACAACTTAGTTCATTGTGGCATACTGTATGGGCTAGAGCCAGAACTTCGAAAACGTTTCGAAAATGGCAATGCCTTTGATACCATGGGAGAATTGAAAATGATTTTCAATACCCATGTTGCCATAGAGAGTTATAATGCTTCGGAAAAGTTCTTTAGCTTCATGATGGAAGAGAACAACTCCGTTAGTGAGCACGTACTCAAAATGTCTGGGTACACCGATAATCTTGTGTCCTTGGGAATAACGATTCCCATTGACTTAGGCATACATCGTGTTCTCCAATCTCTGCCACCTAGCTACAAGAGCTTCGTGATGAACTATAATATGCAGGGCATGAAGAAGTCTCTTCCTGAGCTTCTGTCAATGCTTAAGACTGCAGAAGTGGAGTTTAGGAAAGAACATCAAGTGTTGATGATCAATAAGACCACCGGTTTCAAGAAGGACAAGAAAGGCAAGCAGAAGGGAAAGAAGGAAGGCAAATCTGTTGCCGCGCCTGAAAAGAAACCCCGAGCTGGCCCTAAGTCTGACACCGAATGCTACTATTGCAAGGGGACTAGCCATTGGAGGCGCAACTGCCCCAAGTATTTGGCAGACAAGAAGGCCGGCAAGGCAAACAAAGGTATATGTGATATACATGTTATTGATGTGTACTTGACTAGTACTCGCAGTAGCACTTGGGTATTTGATACGGGATCAGTTGCTAATATATGTAACTCGGTTCAGGGGCTGCGGAACAAGCGACAACTAGCAAGGGATGAGGTCATGATGCGGGTCGGCAATGGATCAAGAGTTGATGTGATCGCCGTCGAAACGCTGCCTCTCCATATGCCGTCGAGATTAGTTATAAACCTGAATAATTGTTATTTGGTGCCTGCACTGAGCATGAACATTGTATCCGGATCTGTTTGATGCAAAGTGGTTATTTGTTTAAGTCTGAAAACAATGGTTGTTCGATTTATATGAATAATATCTTTTATGGTCATGCACCTGTGTTGAATGGTTTATTTCTGTTGGATCTCGATAGTAGTATTACGCATATTCATATTGTTGATGCTAAAAGGATTAAACTTGATAATGATATATCTACATATATGTGGCACTACGGTCTAGGTCATATTGGCGTTAAACGCATGAAGAAACTCCATTCTGATGGAATTTTGGAATCACTTGATTTTGAATCATTTGATACATGTGAGCCATGCGTTATTGGCAAGATGACTAGAACGCCGTTTTCCGGTTCAATGGAACGGGCGACAGATTTATTGGAAATCATACATACTGATGTGTGTGGACCAATGAGTGTGTCGGCGCGAGGTGGATATCATTATTTTGTTACTTTCACGGATGATTTGAGTAGATACGGGTATATCTATTTGATGAAACATAAGTCTAAAACCTTTGAAAGGTTCAAAGAATTTCAGAATGAAGTGGAAAATCATCGTAACAGAAAGATCAAATTTCTGCGGTCCGACCGTGGAGGAGAGTATCTTAGTTATGACTTTAGCACACATATGAAAGACTGTGGAATAGTTTCACAACTCACGCGTGCCGGAACACCACAACGTAATGGTGTGTCAAAACGTCGTAATCGTACTTTATTGGATATGGTTCGATCTATGATGTCTCTGACTGACTTGCCACTGTCATTTTGGGGTTATGCACTGGAAACCGCTGCATTCGCTTTAAATAGGGCACCATCTAAATCCGTTGAAAAGACACCGTATGAATTATGGTTTGGAAACAAACCTAAGATGTCATTTCTTAAAGTTTGGGGATGCGATGTTTATGTGAAGAAACTTTAACCGGATAAACTCGAACCCAAAGCGGAAAAATGCGTCTTCATAGGATACCCTAAGGAAACGATTGGGTATACCTTCTATCACAGATCTGAGGGCAAGGTCTTTGTTGCCAAGAATGGATCCTTTCTTGAGAAGGAGTTTCTTGTGAAAGGTGTGAGTAGTCGGAAGGTAGAACTTGAAGAGGTTATTGAACCTTCTCTTCATGAAATGGCGAGTAGCGCAGCTCCAGAAGTTGTTTCGGAGTTCACTTCACCTAATGAAGAGAGAGCTAATGATATTGATCATGAAACTCCGAAAGAGGACACTGCCGAACCTCGCAGGTCAAGCAGGACACGTGCAGCTCCTGAACTACACGACAATCCTGTTATGAATTTCATGATTGATGAAATAGATGACCCTGCGACGTATGAAGAAGCGATGATGAGCCCTGATTCCAACAAATGGCTAGAAGCCATGAAATCCGAGATGGAATCCATGTACGAAAACCAGGTTTGGACCTTGGTGGACTTACCTCACGATCGAAAGGCCGTTGAGAATAAATGGATTTTCAAAAGAAAAACTGATGCTGATGGTAATGTAACCATATATAAGGCTCGACTTGTCGCAAACGGGTTTCGACAAATTCAAGGAGTTGACTACGATGAGACATTCTCTCCCGTAGCGATGCTTAAGTGAGTTAGGATTATGTTAGCAATTGCTGCATATTTCGATTATGAAATATGGCAGATGGATGTCAAAACTGCGTTCCTCAATGGTAATATTGAAGAAGAGTTGTATATGATACAACCTAAGGGTTTTTTCGATCCTAAGGATGCTGATAAGGTGTGCAAACTTCAGCGATCCATCTATGGACTGAAGCAAGCATCCCGAAGTTGGAATCTCCGCTTTGATGAGGTGATCAAAGAGTTTGGATTTGTCCAAACTTATGGAGAGGCTTGTATTTACAAGAAAGTGAGTGGGAGCAATGTGGCATTTCTGATATTATATGTGGATGACATATTATTGATTGGAAATGATATAGATCTTTTAAACAGTGTTAAAAGTTATCTAAACAGCAAATTTTCGATGAAGGACCTTGGTGAAGCGTCATATATATTAGGCATTAAAATCTATAGAGATAGATCAAGACGCCTAATTGGGCTATCGCAGAGTACATACCTTGATAAGATATTAAAGAAGTTTAATATGGACGGAAGTAAGAAGGGGTACTTACCTATGTTGCAAGACAAGACATTGAGTAAGACTCAAAGTACGGCTACGGCGGAAGAAAGAGAGATAATGGATAAGATCCCCTATGCCTCAGCCATAGGCTCTATAATGTATGCCACGCTATGTACAAGACCGGATGTGGCACATGCTATTAGTTTGACTAGTAGGTACCTATCTGATCCAGGTTCGGAACACTGGATAGCGGTCAAGAATATCCTTAAGTACTTGAGAAGAACTAAGGATATGTTTCTTGTATACGGAGGTGAAGAAGAGCTAGTCGATAAGTGTTATGTCGATGCTAGCTTTGACACTAATCTGGATGACTCTAAGTCTCAATCCGGATACGTATTTCTCTTGAACGGAGCAGCAGTTAGTTGGAGGAGCTCCAAACAACCTGTGGTGGCTGGATCAACGACGGAGGCGGAATATGTTGCTGCTTCAGAAGCAGCGCAAGAAGCGGTTTGGATGAAGGAGTTCATAACGGAACTAGGTGTGGTTCCTAGTGCGTTGGACCCAATGGTGATCTATTGTGACAATAATGGAGCCATAGCCAACGCCAAGGAACCAAGGTCTCACAAGAATTCCAAGCATATTAAGCGCTTTCACTCCATCCATGAGCATGTCAAGGATGGAGATATAAAGATTTGTAGAAGTGCACACGGACCTGAATGTAGCAGATCCGCTGACTAAAGTACTCCTAGGGCAAAACATGATCAACACCGTAACTCCATGGGTGTTAGATTTATCACTATATAAACTAGATTATTGTCTCTCGCAAGTGGGAGATCAAGGAAATATGCCCTGAGAGGCAATAATAAAGTTGTTATTATGTATTCCTTGTATATGATAGATGTTTATTTTGCATGCTATAATTGTATTGATAGGAAACATCAATACATGTGTGTTTAATAAACAAAAAGGGTTCCTAGTTATGCCTCTCTTATAGACTAGCTTGTTGATTAACAAGATGATCAAGGTTTCCTGATCATGGACATTGGATGTTGTTAATAACAAGGTCACAACATTTGTGAAATGATGTGATGAACATTCATCCGAAGTATAGCATTACGATCAAGTCATTATGTTTATATTGCTATAACATCATACGAAGTAATCTTTATCCTTAGAGAATGAGATCATGTTAATTGCTAACACCGAAAGAGTATCTTGATAACATCAAACGTCACACCGTAACATGGTGACTATAAAGATGGGTTCAGTACTACGAAGGTGTTATGTTGAGGCCCATGGATCAAGAGTGGAATTTGTCAATCTAGATGACGGATAGATATACTCTGGGCCCTCTCGGTGATATCACATTAGGATAGCTTGCAAGCAAGTGATGTGATCACTAGAATGTTATATCACGGAACGAAAAGAGTGCATGTCGGCATCGAGATCAAACTAGGTATGGAGATACCGATGATCGAATCTCGGACATGTAATATATCGAGACAAAGGGATTTAGTTACAAGCGTTAAAGGTTCTCACGATCAGGAGTCATCGTTGAATGTGTAGGAGTCGACGGATCTCCGTGTCCTGCTGATTATTGATCGGAGAAGGATCTCGATCATGTCTGCATTATTCGCGAACCGTAGGGTGGCACACTTAAGAGTTACCGGCCACCATTTTGGAGCACATATGTTTCAGACGAAAGAATTGCAAAGCGCAGGAATTGTTTCAATAGAAACCGGAAATTGTTTCGGGTGAAATTGCAGAAGGTGGTTCTGCATGTGATATTGAAATATTGCAAGGGGCTATATGTGAATGTTTGTTAATTAAAGTAATTAACAAAATTCTGAATAGATTTAACAAAAAGAGTTTTATTAAATGAGAGAGCATTAAATTTGGAGAAATTTAATGCATTTAAAGTGGAGACTTTAAAAGGGAATGTGAAGAGGCATTTTAATGTGGAGGGGTTACCACCACATCAATGGCGGAGGTGTGGGGTCACCCCCTCATGCGCCGGCCATGGAGAGAGGGGGCACCCCCTCCTCCTATAAAAGGCCACCCATTCCCTCCTTCATCCTCACACCTCCTTGTGAAGGATCTCTCCCCCCCCTCTAGAATTATTCCCCCATGGTCTCGGATTAGCGAGATACATGTTCCTGGTGGCATTTTGTCTGGAAGGAGTTTCTGCTTCCGCTGGATCGCTGGAGTGAGGAGGTGGAGGTTGTTCTTTTGCTTGAACGTGTGTGCGAGTGCGGATGTGCTGCTGAGTTGCGGCGCTCGGACTTCCACACGATCTTGAGATCGGCAAGCGTACGACTACATCAACCACGAGTTCCTACTCGTTAACAAAACTCGTTGTCTTCGAGGGTAAGTTCTCCATGGATGTATGTCCACCCGTTGCTCTGTATCTAGTAGATAGATCTTGGCGTGTATTCTCATCGTAGGAAATTTTTGTTTTCTATGCTGCAGACCCAACAGCAGTGACACCGGTGGATGCTTATGTGGTTTGTCCAGAGGAACACACATGCAATGACACCGGGTGTGGTTCATGAAAAGAATAGACAAGCAATGACTTATGTGGTTTGTTTAGAAGAACACACATGTAATGACACTAGGTGTGGTTCGTGAAAAGAACAGACATGCAATGACACTGGTGGATCCTTATGTGGTTTGTGAGAAGAACAGACATGCAATGACACTGGTGGATCCATGTGTGGTTCATGAAAAGAACTGACATGCAATGACACTGGGTGTGGTTCATGAGAATAACAAACATCCAATGACCCTGGTGGATCCTTATGTGGTTCATGAAAAGAACAGACATGCAGTGACACCGGTGGATCCTTATGTGGTTTGTCTAGAAGAACACACATGCAATGACACCGGGTGTGGTTCATGAAAAGAATAGACATGCAATGACTTATGTGGTTTGTCTAGATGAACACACATGCAATGACACTGGGTGTGGTGCATGAAAAGAACGGACATGCAATGACACTGCATGTGTTTCATGAGAAGAACAAACATGCAATGACACTGGTGGATCCTTATGTGGTTCATGAAAATAACTGACATGCAATGACACTGGGTGGATCCTTATGTGTTTTTTCTAGAGGAACACACATGCAATGACACCGGGTGTGGTTCATGAAAAGAACAGACATGCAATTACTTATGTGGTTTGTCTAGAGGAACACACATGCAATGACACTGAGTGTTGTTCATGAAAATAACAGACATGCAATGACACTGGTGGATCCTTATGTGGTTTGTGAGAAGAAGAGACATGCAATGACACTGGTGGATCCATGTGTGGTTCATGAAAAGAACTGACATGCAATGACACTGGGTGTAGTTCATGAGAAGAACAGACATCCAATGACACTGGTGGATCCTTATGTGGTTCATGAAAAGAACATACATCCAATGACACTGGTGGATCCTTATGTGGTTAATGAAAAGAACAGACATAAAGTGACACCGGTGGATCCTTATGTGGTTTGTCTAGAGAAACACACATGAAATGACACCGGGTGTGGTTCATGAAAAGAACAGACATGCAATGACTTATGTGGTTTGTCTAGAGGAACACACATGCAATGACACTGGGTGTGGTTCATGAAAAGAACAGACATGCAATGACACTACATGTGGTTTGTGAGAAGAACAGACAAGCAATGACACTGGTGGATCCTTATATGGTTCATGAAAAGAACTAACATGCAATGACACTGGGTGTGGTTCATAAAAAGAACAGACATCAAATGACACTGGTGGATCCTTAGGTGATTCATGAAAAGAGCAGACATGTAATGACACCGGTGGATCCTTATGTGTTTTGTCTAGAGGAACACACATGCAATGACACAGGGTGTGGTTCATGAAAAGAACAGACATGCAATGACTTATGTGGTTTGTCTAGAGGAACACACATGCAATGACATTGGGTGTGGTTCATGAAAAGAACTCACATGCAATGACACTGGTGGATCCATGTGTGGTTCATTAAAAGAACTGACATGCAATGACACTGGGTGTGGTTCATGAGAAGAACAAACATCCAATGACCCTGGTGGATCCTTATGTGGTTCATGAAAAGAATAGACATGCAGTGACACCGGTGGATCCTTATGTGGTTTGTCTAGAAGAACACACATGCAATGACACAGGATGTGGTTCATGAAAAGAACAGACATGCAATGACTTATGTGGTTTGTCTAGAGGAACACACATGCAATGACATTGGGTGTGGTTCATGAAAAGTACAGACATGCAATGACACTACATGTGGTTTGTGAGAAGAACAGACATGCAATGACACTGGTGGATCCTTATGTGGTTCATGAAAAGAACTGACATGCAATGACACTGGGTATGGTTCATGAAAAGAACACACATCCAATGACAATGGTGGATCCTTAGGTGGTTCATGAAAAGAGCAGACATGCAGTGACACCGGTGGATCCTTATGTGGTTTGTCTAGAGGAACACACATGCAATGACACCGGTTGTGGTTCATGAAAAGAACAGACATGCAATGACACTGCACGTGGTTTGTGAAAAGAACAGACATGCAATGACACTGGTGGATCCTTATGTGGTTCATGAAAAGAACTGACATGCAATGACACTGGGTGTGATCATGAAAAGAATAGACATGCAATGACACCAGTGGGTCCATGTGTGGTTTATGGAAGTAACAGAAATGCAATGACTCTAGCTCTGATTCATGAAAAGAATAGACATGCAATGACACCACTGGATCCATGTCTGGTTTATGAGAAGAACACACATGCAATGACACCGGGTGTGGTTCATGAAAAGAACAGACATGCAATGAGACTGGTGGATCCATGTGTGGTTCATGAAAAGAACTGACATGCAATGACACTAGGTGTGGTTCATGAGAAGAACACACATCCAATGACACTTGTGGATCCTTATGTGGTTCATGAAAAGAATGTACATGCAAAGGACACCGTGGATCCTTATGTGGTTTGTCTAGAGGAACACACATGGAATGACACCAGGTGTGGTTCATGAAAAGAACAGACATGCAGTGACACCGGTGGATCCTTATGTGGTTCATGAAAAGAACAGACAAGCAATGACTTATGTGGTTTGTTTAGAAAAACACACATGCCATGACACTGGGTGTGGTTCGTGAAAAGAACATAGATGCAATGACACTGGTGGATCCTTATGTGGTTTGTGAGAAGAACAGACATGCAATGACACTGGTGGATCCATGTGTGGTTCATGAAAAGAACTGACATGCAATGACACTGGGTGTGGTTCATGAGAAGAACAGACATCCAATGGCACTGGTGGATCCTTATGTGGTTCATGAAAAGAACAGACATGCATTGACACCGATGGATCCTTATGTGGTCTGTCTAGAGGAACACACATGCAATGACACCAGGTGTGGTTCATGAAAAAAACAGCCATGCAATGACTTATGTGGTTTGTCTAGAGGAACACGCATGCAATGACACTGGGTGTACTTCATGAAAAGAACGGACATGCAATGACACTGCATGTGTTTCATGAGAAGAACAAACATGCAATGACAATGGTGGATCCTTATGTGGTTCATGAAAAGAACTGACATGCAAAGACACTGGGTGGATCCTTATGTGGTTTGTCTGGAGGAACACACATGCAATGACACTGGG
The DNA here is from genome assembly GCA_023614405.1 of Avena insularis. Taxonomy (NCBI): domain Eukaryota; kingdom Viridiplantae; phylum Streptophyta; class Magnoliopsida; order Poales; family Poaceae; genus Avena; species Avena insularis. The sequence continues at coordinate 301,894,654 of CM042692.1, read as the reverse complement.
TGTGGTTCATGAAAAGAACTGACATGTAATTACTTATGTGGTTTGTCTAGAGGAACACACATGCAATGACACTGAGTGTGGTTCATGAAAATAACAGACATGCAATGACACTGGTGGATCCTTATGTGGTTTATGGAAGTAACAGACATGCAATGACACTGGTGGATCCACGTGTGGTTCATGAAAAGAACTGACATGCAATGACACTGGGTGTGGTTCATGAGAAGAACAAACATCCAATGACACTGGTGGATCCTTATATGGTTCATGAAAAGAAATGACATGCAATGACACTGGGTGTGGTTCATGAAAAGAGCACGCATCCAATGACACCGGTGGATCCATGTGTGATTCATGAAAAGAACAGACATGCAATGACACCGGTGGATTCATGAGAAGAACACACATCCAATGACACTGGAGGATCCTTACATGGTTCATGAAAAGAATAGACATGCAGTAACACCGGTGGATCCTTATGTGGTTTGTCTAGAGGAACACACAAGCAATGACACAGGGTGTGGTTCATGAAAAGAACAGACATGCAATGACTTATGTGGTTTGTCTAGAGGAACACACATGCAATGACACTGGGCATGGTTCATGAAAAGAACAGACATGCAATGACACTGCATGTGGTTTGTGAGAAGAACAGACATACAATGAAATTGGTGGATCCTTATGTGGTTCATGAAAAGAACTGACGTGCAATGACACTGGGTGTGGTTCATGAAAACAACACACGTCCAATGACACTGGTGGATCCTTATGTGGTTCATGAAAAGAGCATACATGTAATGACACCGGTGGATCCTTATGTGGTTTGTCTAGAGGAACACACATGCAATGATACCGGGTGTGGTTCATGAAAAGAACAGACATGCAATGACACTGCACGTGGTTTGTGAAAAGAACAGACATGCAATGACACTGGTGGATCCTTATGTGGTTCATGATAAGAACTGACATGCAATGACACCGGTGGATCCATGTGTGGTTTTTGGAAGTAACAGACATGCAATGACTCTAGCTGTGATTCATGAAAAGAACAGACATGCAATGACACCGGTGGATCCATGTGTGGTTCAGGAGAAGAACAGACATCCAATGACACAGGTGGATCCTTATGTGGTTCATGAAAAGAACAGACATGTAGTGACACTGGTGGATGCTTATGTGGTTTGTCTAGAGGAACACACATGCAATGACACCGGGTGTGGTTCATGAAAATAACAGACATGCAATGACTTATGTGGTTTGTCTAGAGGAACACACATGCAATGACACTGGGTGTGGTTCATGAAAAGAACAGAAATGCAATGACTTATGTGGTTTGTCTAGAGGAACACACATGCAATGACACTGGGTGTTGTTCATGAAATGAACAGACATGCAATGACACTACATGTGGTTCGTGAGAAGAACAGACAGGCAATGACACTGGTGGATCCTTATATGGTTCAGGAAAAGAACTGACATGCAATGGCACTGGGTGTGGTTCATGAAAAGAACACACATCCAATGACACCGGTGGATCCATGTGTGGTTTATGGAAGTAACAGACATGCAATGACTCTAGCTGTGATTCATGAAAATAACAGACATGCAATGACACCAGTGGATTCATGTGTGGTTCATGAGAAGAACACACATCCAATGACACTGGTGCATCCTTACGTGGTTCATGAAAAGAACAGACATGCAGTAACACCGGTGGATCCTTATGTGGTTTGTCTAGAGGAACACACATGCAATGACACAGGGTGAGGTTCAAGAAAAGAACAGACGTGCAATGACTTATGTGGTTTGTCTAGAGGAACAAACATGCAATGACACTAGGTGTGGTTCATGAAAAGAATAGACATGCAATGACACTGCATGTGGTTTGTGAGAAGAACGGACATGCAATGACATTGGTGGATCCTTATGTGGTTCATGAAAAGAACTGACATGCAATGACACTGGGTGTGGTTCATGAAAAGAACACATATCCAATGACAATGGTGGATCCTTATGTGGTTCATGAAAAGAGCAGACATGTAGTGACACCGGTGGATCCTTATGTGGTTTGTCTAGAGGAACACACATGCAATGACACCGGGTGTGGTTCATGAAAAGAACAAACATGCAATGACACTGCACGTGGTTTGTGAAAAGAACAGACATGCAATGACACTGGTGGATCCATATGTGGTTCATGAAAAGAACTGACATGCAATGACACTGGGTGTGGTTCATGAAAAGAACAGACATGCAATGACACCGGTGGATCCATGTGTGGATTATGGAAGTAATATACATGCAATGACTCTAGCTGTGATTCATGAGAAGAACAAACATGCAATGACACCGGTGGATCCATGTGTGGTTCATGAGAAGAATAGACATCCAATGACACTGGTGGATGCTTATGTTGTTCATGAAAAGAACAGACATGCAGTGACACTGGTGGATCCTTATGTGGTTTGTCTAGAGGAACACACATGCAATGACACCGGGTGTGGTTCATGAAAAGAACAGACATGCAATGACACCGGTGGATCCTTATGTGGTTTGTCTAGAGGCACACATGCAATGACACCGGGTGTGGTTCATGAAACGAACACACGTGCAATGACTTATGTGGTTTGTCTAGAGGAACACACATGCAATGACACTAAGTGTGGTTCCTGAAAATAACAAACATGCAATGACACTGGTGGATCCTTATGTGGTTTGTGAGAAGAACAGACATGCAATGACACTGGTGGATCCATGTGTGGTTCATGAAACGAACTAACATGCAATGACACTGGGTGTGGTTCATGAGAAGAACAGACATCCAGTGACACTAGTGGATCCTTATGTGGATCATGAAAAGAATAGACATGCAGTGACACCAGTGGATCCTTATGTGGTTTGTCTAGAGGAACACACATGCAATGACACTGGGTGTGGTTCATGAAAAGAACAGAAATGCAATGACTTATGTGGTTTGTCTAGAGGAACACACATGCAATGACACTAGGTGTGGTTCATGAAATGAACAGACATGCAATGACACTACATGTGGTTTGTGAGAAGAACAGACAGGCAATGACACTGGTGGATCCTTATATGGTTCAGGAAAAGAACTGACATGCAATGGCACTGGGTGTGGTTCATGAAAAGAACACACATCCAATGACACCGGTGGATCCATGTGTGGTTTATGGAAGTAACAGACATGCAATGACTCTAGCTGTGATTCAGGAAAATAACTGACATGCAATGACACCAGTGGATTCATGTGTGGTTCATGAGAAGAACCCACATCCAATGACACTGGTGCATCCTTACGTGGTTCATGAAAAGAACAGACATGCAGTTACACCGGTGGATCCTTATGTGGTTTGTCTAGAGGAACACACATGCAATGACACAGGGTGAGGTTCAGGAAAAGAACAGACGTGCAATGACTTATGTGGTTTGTCTAGAGGAACAAACATCCAATGACACTAGGTGTGGTTCATGAAAAGAATAGACATGCAATGACACTGCATGTGGTTTGTGAGAAGAACGGACATGCAATGACACTGGTGGATCCTTATGTGGTTCATGAAAAGAACTGACATGCAATGACACTTGGTGTGGTTCATGAAGACATGCAGTGACCCCGATGGATCCTTATGTGGTTTGTCTAGAGGAACACACATGCAATGACACCGGGTGTGGTTCATGAAAAGAACAAACATGCAATGACACTGCACGTGGATTGTGAAAAGAACAGACATGCAATGACACTGGTGGATCCTTATGTGGTTCATGAAAAGAACTGACATGCAATGACACTGGGTGTGGTTCATGAAAAGAACACATATCCAATGACAATGGTGGATCCTTATGTTGTTCATGAAAAGAGCAGACATGCAGTGACACCGGTGGATCCTTATGTGGTTTGTCTAGAGGAACACACATGCAATGACACCGGGTGTGGTTCATGAAAAGAACAAACATGCAATGACACTGCACGTGGTTTGTGAAAAGAACAGACATGCAATGACACTTGTGGATCCATATGTGGTTCATGAAAAGAACTGACATGCAATGACACTGGGTGTGGTTCATGAAAAGAACAGACATGCAATGACACCGGTGGATCCATGTGTGGATTATGGAAGTAATAGACATGCAATGACTCTAGCTGTGATTCATGAGAAGAACAAACATGCAATGACACCGGTGGATCCATGTGTGGTTCATGAGAAGAATAGACATCCAATGACACTGGTGGATGCTTATGTTGTTCATGAAAAGAATGACATGCAAAGGACACCTGTGGATCCTTATGTGGTTTGTCTAGAGGAACACACATGTTATGACACCGGGTGTGGTTCATGAAAAGAACAGACATGCATTGACACCGGTGGATCCTTATGTGGTTTGTCTAGAGGCACACATGCAATGCCACCGGGTGTGGTTCATGAAACGAACACACATGCAATGACTTATGTGGTTTGTCTAGAGGAACACACATGCAATGACACTGGGTGTGGTTCATGAAAAGAACAGACATCCAATGACATTGGTGGATCCTTATGTGGTTTGTGAGAACAACAGACATGCAATGACACTGGTGGATCCATGTGTGGTTCATGAAAAGAACTAACATGCAATGACACTAGGTGTGGTTCCTGAGAAGAACACATATCCAATGACACTGGTGGATCCTTATGTGGTTCATGAAAAGAACAGACATGCAATGACACTGGTGGATCCTTATGTGGTTTGTCTAGAGGAACACACATGCAATGACACCGGCTGTGGTTCATGAAAAGAACAGACATGCAATTACTTATGTGGTTTGTCTAGAGGAACACACATGCAATGACACTGAGTGTGGTTCCTGAAAATAATAAACATGCAATGACACTGGTGGATCCTTATGTGGTTTGTGAGAAGAACAGACATGCAATGACACTGGTGGATCCATGTGTGGTTCATGAAACGAACTAACATGCAATGACACTGGGTGTGGTTCATGAGAAGAACAGACATCCAGTGACACTGGTGGATCCTTATGTGGTTCATGAAAAGAATAGACATGCAGTGACACCAGTGGATCCTTATGTGGTTTGTCTAGAGGAACACACATGCAATGACACTAGGTGTGGTTCATGAAAAGAACAGAAATGCAATAACTTATGTGGTTTGTCTAGAGGAACACACATGCAATGACACTGGGTGTGGTTCATGAAATGAACAGACATGCAATGACACTACATGTGGTTTGTGAGAAGAACAGACAGGCAATGACACTGGTGGATCCTTATATGGTTCAGGAAAAGAACTGACATGCAATGGCACTGGGTGTGGTTCATGAAAAGAACACACATCCAATGACACTGGTGGATCCATGTGTGGTTTATGGAAGTAACAGACATGCAATGACTCTAGCTGTGATTCATGAAAATAACAGACATGCAATGACACCAGTGGATTCATGTGTGGTTCATGAGAAGAACACACATCCAATGACACTGGTGCATCCTTACGTGGTTCATGAAAAGAACAGACATGCAGTAACACCGGTGGATCCTTATGTGGTTTGTCTAGAGGAACACACATGCAATGACACAGGGTGAGGTTCAGGAAAAGAACAGACGTGCAATGACTTATGTGGTTTGTCTAGAGGAACAAACATGCAATGACACTAGGTGTGGTTCATGAAAAGAATAGACATGCAATGACACTGCATGTGGTTTGTGAGAAGAACGGACATGCAATGACACTGGTGGATCCTTATGTGGTTCATGAAAAGAACTGACATGCAATGACACTTGGTGTGGTTCATGAAAAGAACACATATTGTCACATCCCGAGATTTTCCAAATCTTGTAATGTGAAAAATAAATAAACAAAATAAAATTTTGTTGAAAATCAGGGTAAAAAGAAACTTTTGTTTCTAAAAGGAAACTTAAAATCCCATCTTGAACAATCTTTGGCTAAAGTTTGAATTCAAAAAAATCCAAATCAAGGGAAATGCATTCCTCAATGAATGTATCTGGAAATTTGAACACTTGGAAAAATAAATCCAAAACCCTAAGCCCTAATGGAAGGAAATCATTTCCAAAGTATCTACAAATCTATGGAATTGATCCATACCAAATTTGACCAACAAATAATCACAAAGGATCAAGAAAGAACTTAGAAGTTGGTTTCACCCCAATTGGAACCATAAACAAAATCTTAGGAGTGTACTGAGATAAGGAAATTGAAGTTCCAAAGCTAATAAAGCCCTTACCCAAAACCCAATGCCTTTTGGTGATCAAATAATCCTAAAGGGATTTATAAAGATAAACATTTATCAAAGGAAAATAAATTGTTTTGGAAACACTAATTTAGATCTCTTAATAAAAGACTTTGTTTTCAAATGAAAAGGTGAGCCAAATTAATTTTGGCCAAGCTTTTGTAATAAAATATTTTGTTTTGATAAAATGAGTAAAGGTTTATTTAAATAAAATAAGAAGGATTTAATTATCCAATTTTATTTAAGTAAAGGCTTTTCCCATTTTAAATGAACACCAAGTATTTATTACTACTTTGAAATCTTTTATTAAAAGGTTTTGCTTTGATTAAAATGAGTAAAGGTTTATTTAAATAAAATAATAAGGATTTAAATATCCAATTTTATTTAAGTAAAGGCTTTCCCATTTTAATTAAACATCAAAACTTATTTATTTATTTAAATAAGTTTCCAAGTATTCTTTTATTTTTCAAATAAAACCATCTGGTTTGGTTTGAAAATAATTGGATTTCAAATGGAAATTTTATTAAATAAATCAAAACCCTATTTTATTAAACTAAAGATCCATTTTCTTTAATTAATAAATGGATCCTAAAATGAATAAAAATATTATTTTATTTTGAGATTTGGATTATGTTGATAAACAGACCAAATTCAAAGTAAAGTTGAGTGTTTGTTTGAATTGTTTGATTGGATTTGATTGTTTGAATAATTGAATGAAAATTTAAAACAGAAATTGGTTTGGAAAATAGAAAAAGATTTAAACAGAAAAAAATAAGAAAACAGACCCAGCCCACTAAGGCCCAACAGCAGCCCACCTAGCCCACCTCTCCTTTCCCTCAGAAAAACTTTTTGCACCAAATAGTTAACCCACACAGAGAATGACAACCAGGACCCACTCTCCCTCTCACTCACTCGCTGACGAGATGAGCCCACCCAGCCAGTTGTCTCCCTGAAGAAAACGATTCGAACCAAATAACGAACCCACACAGTCGATGACAGCCCGGACCCACACCCACTCTCTCTCTTTCGCTGACAGACGGGTCCCACATCACTGTGCTTCGTCCTCACCCGCGCGACTCCTTATCCCCCTCACCGCGTGGCCGTTTCTGCCCATTGAGAGCTCCATCAATCCGCGTTAATCCCTCCATTAAACCTCGCCGTGACCCCGCCCTTTTAAACGCCAGCGTCCCCTCCTCCTTTCCCCTCAGACTCCTTCCCCAAGCTCGCCCCCAGGCCGCTCCAATTTCTCCCCGAGCTCCGTCTGACGAATGTCAGTAGCGATTCCGGCCAACTCCGACCACCCCTCTGCCTCTACTTCACGCGAGTGGACTCCTCTCGACTCCACGCATCTCCTAGTACTCCTGGTTCGCCCGCGCGTGACCCAGAACACCGTATTCGACAAGCTCGACTCGCCGCCGCCATCTGCTTCCTCTCCGACGAGCCACACCGCAACGTCCACGACGACCACCCGACGCACCCGACGCCGTCCTCTACTCCGGCGAGCAATCGCAGCTGCCCCCGAGCGCCCCTCGTCCGACCAACACCTCCCCGAGCATCACCGTGACCCCTTGAGCCCGGTGAGCAAACCCTCCTTCTCCTCACCTCACAGCACCAGCACTGCTGCCGTCGACCGCTCACGCCAACCACCGCCGACACGCCTGTCTGCGTGATCAGTAGCAGCCGTTAGATCTGGATCGAACACCTACGATAGATCACTAAAGCCGCGAATGGGTACGCGCCCTGTGTCGTGGGATCAAACTAGATCCAACGCTCCACAGCGACTGATCCACGCGAACCGGTACGGGCGAATTAAAACACGCCGCGTGTCGCCTGTTAGGTTTAAAACAGAATTAGAAAACAGAAACTTTTGCAAACTTCAAACCCTTGTATCTTTGGATCCACACGTCCAAAAATTACAAATTTTATGTCGTTGGAATCAGCAAGACAAGATCTAACCAACCCTGCCCCTAGTTTAGCAAATAGTATCTGTTAGCTTGTTTAACTTTGCAGATTATTTTGTGTGCTTGCTAACATTAGAAAAATTGTTTAAAAATGTTTTTAGGGTTAAAGCCTTTGCAAAGTAGTTTGTTGTGACCTTACTGACCCTAGGAACCAACCCCTGTCTTGGAAAATGATTTTTGAAAAGTTTAGAATGGATTAATTAGTTTAGTCCATTTCTAGCTAATCAAAATCTATTGTTTTGGTTATGAAAATGTTTTTGAGTGAAAAACTTTGGGAAAATAGTTTAGACCAAACCAACTGACCCAAACACCAAGTTTTGCAATAGCAACTCATTTGGTGAAACAAAATAAGGAATCTTTGATTTAAAAACCATTTCTAGTCAAATAGAAATGTGGTTTTTATCAAAAATGATTTTAGAAGAAAACCTTTGGAAAATGTTTTGTTTTAAACTCACTAACCCCAAACCCCAAGTTTTGTGAATTGAAAACATACTTGGTGAACCCTATAGGCTAATGCCTTAGTGAAACCCTCTTGCTAATAACTTTGCCACTTTGGTAAATGACCAATTTGGATCTTACAAAGTTTAGGAATCTAATAGAGACCCTCTTTGCAAATGACTTTGCCACTTTACAAAATGACCATTAGGTGTACCCAAATGTCTATGACCCACTAGGAACCACTTTTTCAAACAAAACAAAGCTTGGCATGCTTGCATGCATTTCTTTGACTTTGCCATTTTGGTAAATGACCAATTTGGAACTTACAAAGTTTAGAAGCCTAGTGAAGACCATCCTTACAATAAAACCAACCTTTGCATGCTTATGCATGACTTAGATCCCTTTGTCTTGTGTGTGTGTTTTTGTTTGAGAGAATATTGGTTTGGAGTGTTAGTTGATTTTGTGTTTTGCTTGATTGGTAGATTGAGGTGTACCTTGCTTGATTGAATTGTAGTGACTTGAAGAGTGTGATTGTTGCAAGGACAAGGAGTGAACCTATACCCTCTACCAAAAAGGCAAGTGATGCTTCATATCTTTTGTCCCATTATTTTCACTATGCATTAGTGTTTTGCTAAGAAAAACTTGCATGGATTTTATTTTGCTAAGTATAGACTTTGCTATAGGAAACTTTGTAGATGAATCCCTAGTAGGATTTTCCTAAGCTAAGGATCCTATTACTACCAAGCTTAGCCTAGCTAATAGAAAACAAGGGTGGATATATATATACACTATGGAAAAATATTCTAAGTCTGAGGACTTATGTTTTTGTATAATAAAACAACTAAGTTAATGAATCTCCTGGGTGGAATGGGACTTGCTTGGTAGTTTTTGGTTGAGTGGTTCACAAGGCCCATGTTTATGGTTTACCTTAGTGTATCTCACTTGTGGATGGCCACCCAGGAAACAAAGAGATTTGAGATGTCAAATGTTGAGAAGCTTCAAGTGCAACCACTTGGCAATATGGGCTCTGCCATGATCATAGGTTGCAAGAACTTAGCCATATGGACAGTGGGTGGTAGTGTTTGATAGGTTGGAACGCGTCCATGATGGTCTAAGGGAAAGCTTCTGAAAGATCTTGTCTTGGGAAACCAAGTCTTGTGGGGAAAGTGCACCACATCTGCAGAGTGTAAAACCTAAGTACTTAGCCATGTCCCTGGTAAAGGACAATTTGAGCATCAAGACATGGAAGCAATCAAAAATCTCATCACTCCAATTTCTAAATTAAAACTTGTGGGTGAACAAGGGTTGTGTGAAATTCTTCAATCTTTGATGGAGAGATGGCTTGGTACAAGGATCTTGAAATCTTGGATTGAGGAAAAATGTTTTTGCCAAGCAAATCTTCAGTCTCTGATTGGTAGATGCCCTGAGTGGATCTTCAGTCTTTGATTGGTAGATGCCATGGGAAAGATTTTTGTCAAAACAAAAACTTAGTGTTTTCAAAATGTTAGGGAAAAATCTATTTTGAGCAATGCAAGCCTCAACTCCACTTAGCCAAAATGCATATAGATGATAGACTCCACTATACTACCAAAGTATCACTTGCCAATACAATTCAAATGTATTGACCCTTGTGGCTGTAACTTATGATGTTGCAGGTTTGATTGTCTTTAGTGAAGATTGATTGATTAGGATTACAAAGTCTACAACCAACATCTGCCTGTGGCACTTTGAAGATGAAGGACCCATGACTATAGTTATTCCGCTGCAATGTAATGTAATAGCCAAATGAGCTATGTATGATGTAATAAAACTATGTTATTCCTGGTTATAAAGTTATATTATGACCTTTGTTTCTTGATATCACATCTAAACTGTGGATGCTAGCTATTGATCCAGGGACTAGCATTGTAAACACAGGGGACCCTACCTTATTAAAGGCAGGGGATGTTACAGATGGTATCAGAGCATTGTGTTGCCTGTAGGATTTGTAACCCTAGGATTGGACAAAAACCCTTAGAAAAATAGAAGTTGTATTTTTTTCCAAAACTTATTTACAAAACAATCTTGTAAACTCTTTCCTTAACCATTTTGGTTTCAACTCTACTCCTCTTCTATTTTCAACTTGATGGAAAAGCCTACCCCATGACCAAAGACTTCATCATGAGCAAAGGACTTCTTCAACACTTTCAACTCTAATGACTTCAACTTCTTCAACTCCAATGACTTCAGCATGTTCACTAAGGACTTCCAACTTGGATACCACTAAGGACTACAAGTGAGACAAGAAATCTTGCTCAAGACTTGAAGACTAAGGAAACACAACTTAGAAGGAACCATCATCACCTTTGAAGTATTTGTGACCATGAGTTTTTCCCAAAGGAACCATGATCTCAAGCAAGAAGAATCAACCAAGAAGAATGGAAGGATTTCAAGTGAACCATATAGATGGACCACCATATGTAGTTTAAGTCAAACCCACCAACCTATGTGGTGTAACAAAAATATTTTTGGTTGCCTAAAGTTGTGCTTGAAACTTGTTGTTTGAGTGGAGTGTTTGTTTGTGATTGCTTGCACATTGCTTGTGTGAATTGTGATGTGTGTGATTAGAATTGATACCCTTAGAAATCTCTTGCCTATTCTAATCCCTACCCAACCCAAACAGATGACTTCTCCAAGAAACTCCAACATCAAGGTTGATGACATCAACAACTCCAGCATGAAAGAGCTCATAGCAACCCAAAACCAGTTGAGCCAAGAGACCACTCAGCTTTTAGCCAACAACAATGGACTAGACCCAGCCATACAAAGGATTTTGAAACTTCAATCCCAACTGTTGCAAGGATTGGTTACTCAAATGATCAACATGAGAGAAAACTTTTTCCAAAGAGCTAATGACAACAAGGATGACAAAGATGTTAATCTAGAAGGAACCCAAGCTAGCAATACTTTTGGATACAAGGAACATGCATCCAAGAAACATGAAGATCAATGCCCCAAGAAGAGAGAAAGATCTCCCACCTATGAAGAACATGAACTAGAAGAACTCCTAGCTTTGTAGAAACCCAAAAAGAAGAAGAAATGCTCCAACTCTAGCAAGAAGGATATTACACAAGTGCAATGTTTCAAATGCAAAGAGATGGGACATTATGCCAATGAATGCCCAGAAAAGAAGATGGACCAAATAAAGAAACAAGAGGCAATGACACCAAAGGAGAAGAAAGATATCAGCCAATTGATATGTTACAATTGCAAGAACCCAGGACACTATGCAAGCAACTGTCCAGAAAAGATGAAGAACAAGTTGATCAAGCCCATGGAGAAACTTAACCTTGGCCCATGAGTCAAGTATGGAAACAAGGGCACTATGCAGAAGTTTTCCAAGAAGAAGTTTTCCAAGATTCCAAGCAAGCCAAGATGTAATCTTAGTTTGAAAATTCTTAAGGGTGGTAGTACCCTAGTCGTTTTGAACCCGCTTGTAACCCTAGCCTCCCCAAATCTCGGGACGAGATTTATTTTAAGGGTGGTAGCCTGTCACATCCCAAGATTTTCCAAATCTTGTAATGTGAAAAATAAATAAACAAAATAAAATTTTGTTGAAAATCAGGGTAAAAAGAAACTTTTGTTTCTAAAAGGAAACTTAAAATCCCATCTTGAACAAACTTTGGCTAAAGTTTGAATTCAACAAAATCCAAATCAAGGGAAATGCATTCCTCAATGAATGTATCTGGAAATTTGAACACTTGGAAAAATAAATCCAAAACCCTAAGCCCTAATGGAAGGAAATCATTTCCAAAGTATCTCCAAATCTATGGAATTGATCCATACCAAATTTGACCAACAAATAATCACAAAGGATCAAGAAAGACCTTAGAAGTTGGTTTCACCCCAATTGGAACCATAAACAAAATCTTAGGAGTGTACTGAGATAAGGAAATTGAAGTTCCAAAGCTAATAAAGCCCTTACCCAAAACCCAATACCTTTTGGTGATCAAATAATCCTAAAGGGATTTATAAAGATAAACATTTATCAAAGGAAAATAAATTGTTTTGGAAATACTAATTTAGATCTCTTAATAAAAGACTTTGTTTTCAAATGAAAAGGTGAGCCAAATTAATTTTGGCCAAGCTTTTGTAATAAAATATTTTGTTTTGATAAAATGAGTAAAGGTTCATTTAAATAAAATAATAAGGATTTAATTATCCAATTTTATTTAAGTAAAGGCTTTTCCCATTTTAAATGAACACCAAGTATTTATTACTACTTTGAAATCTTTTATTAAAAGGTTTTGCTTTGATTAAAATGAGTAAAGGTTTATTTAAATAAAATAATAAGGATTTAAATATCCAATTTTATTTAAGTAAAGGCTTTCCCATTTTAATTAAACACCAAAACTTATTTATTTATTTAAATAAGTTTCCAAGTATTCTTTTATTTTTCAAATAAAACCATCTGGTTTGGTTTGAAAATAATTGGATTTCAAATGGAAATTTTATTAAATAAATCAAAACCCTATTTTATTAAACTAAAGATCCATTTTCTTTAATTAATAAATGGATCCTAAAATGAATAAAAATATTATTTTATTTTGAGATTTGGATTATGTTGATAAATAGAACCAAATTCAAAGTAAAGTTGAGTGTTTGTTTGAATTGTTTGATTGGATTTGATTGTTTGAATAATTGAATGAAAATTTAAAACAGAAATTGGTTTGGAAAATAGAAAAAGATTTAAACAGAAAAAAATAAGAAAACAGACCCAGCCCACTAAGGCCCAACAGCAGCCCACCTAGCCCACCTCTCCTTTCCCTCAGAAAAACTTTTTGCACCAAATAGTTAACCCACACAGAGAATGACAACCAGGACCCGCTCTCCCTCTCACTCACTCGCTGACGAGATGACCCCACCCAGCCAGTTGTCTCCCTGAAGAAAACGATTCGAACCAAATAACGAACCCACACAATGACACTGGACCCACCCACTCTCTCTCTTTTCACAGACGGGTCCCACATCATCAGCTTCGCCCTCACCGCGACTCCTTCTCCCTCACCGCTACGCCGCTTCGCCTGTTGAGAGCTCCATCAATCCGCGTTAATCCCTCCATTAAACCTCGCCGTGACCCCGCCCTTTTAAACGCCAGCGTCCCCTCCTCCTTTCCCCTCAGACTCCTTCCCCAAGCTCGCCCCTAGGCCACTCCAATTTCTCCCCGAGCCGCCTCTGTCCGACGAGCTGTCGCAGCGATTCCGGCCAACTCCGACCACCCCTCTGCCTCTACTTCACGCGAGTGGACTCCTCTCGAATCCACGCATCTCCTAGTACTCCTGGTTCGCCCGCGCGTGACCCAGAACACCGTCTTCGACAAGCTCGACTCGCCGCCGCCATCTGCTTCCTCTTCGACGAGCCACACCGCAACATCCACGACGACCACCCGACGCACCCGACACCGTCCTCTACTCCGGCGAGCAATCGCAGCTGCCCCCGAGCGCCCCTCGTCCGACCAACACCTCCCCGAGCATCACCGTGACCCCCTGAGCCCGGTGAGCAACCCCTCCTTCTCCCTCACCCCCTGTAGCACCAGCACCGTCGTCGACCGACCGCTCCGCCGCCAACCACCGCCGCACAGCGCCGCCCGTCTGTGACCAGGCAGTAGCAGCCGTTAGATCTGGATCGAACGCCTACGATAGATCACTAAAGCCGCGAATGGGTACGCGCCCTGTGTCGTGCGATCAAACTAGATCCAACGCTCCACAGCGACTGATCCGAGCGAACCGGTACGGGCGAATTAAAACACGCCGCGTGTCGCCTGTTAGGTTTAAAACAGAATTAGAAAACAGAAACTTTTGCAAACTTCAAACCCTTGTATCTTTGGATCCACACGTCCAAAAATTACAAATTTTATGTCGTTGGAATCAGCAAGACAAGATCTAACCAACCCTGCCCCTAGTTTAGCAAATAGTATATGTTAGCTTGTTTAACTTTGCAGATTATTTTGTGTGCTTGCTAACATTAGAAAAATTGTTTAAAAATGTTTTTAGGGTTAAAGCCTTTGCAAAGTAGTTTGTTGTGACCTTACTGACCCTAGGAACCAACCCCTGTCTTGGAAAATGATTTTTGAAAAGTTTAGAATGGATTAATTAGTTTAGTCCATTTCTAGCTAATCAAAATCTATTGTTTTGGTTATGAAAATGTTTTTGAGTGAAAAACTTTGGGAAAATAGTTTAGACCAAACCAACTGACCCAAACACCAAGTTTTGCAATAGCAACTCATTTGGTGAAACAAAATAAGGAATCTTTGATTTAAGAACCATTTCTAGTCAAATAGAAATGTGGTTTTTATCAAAAATGATTTTAGAAGAAAACCTTTGGAAAATGTTTTGTTTTAAACTCACTAACCCCAAACCCCAAGTTTTGTGAATTGAAAACATACTTGGTGAACCCTATAGGCTAATGCCTTAGTGAAACCCTCTTGCTAATAACTTTGCCACTTTGGTAAATGACCAATTTGGATCTTACAAAGTTTAGGAATCTAATAGAGACCCTCTTTGCAAATGACTTTGCCACTTTACAAAATGACCATTAGGTGTACCCAAATGTCTATGACCCACTAGGAACCACTTTTTCAAACAAAACAAAGCTTGGCATGCTTGCATGCATTTCTTTGACTTTGCCATTTTGGTAAATGACCAATTTGGAACTTAAAAAGTTTAGAAGCCTAGTGAAGACCATCCTTACAATAAAACCAACCTTTGCATGCTTATGCATGACTTAGATCCCTTTGTCTTGTGTGTGTGTTTTTGTTTGAGAGAATATTGGTTTGGAGTGTTAGTTGATTTTGTGTTTTGCTTGATTGGTAGATTGAGGTGTACCTTGCTTGATTGAATTGTAGTGACTTGAAGAGTGTGATTGTTGCAAGGACAAGGAGTGAACCTATACCCTCTACCAAAAAGGCAAGTGATGCTTCATATCTTTTGTCCCATTATTTTCACTATGCATTAGTGTTTTGCTAAGAAAAACTTGCATGGATTTTATTTTACTAAGTATAGACTTTGCTATAGGAAACTTTGTAGATGAATCCGTAGTAGGATTTTCCTAAGCTAAGGATCCTATTACTACCAAGCTTAGCCTAGCTAATAGAAAACAAGGGTGGATATATATATACACTATGGAAAAATATTCTAAGTCTGAGGACTTATGTTTTTGTATAATAAAACAACTAAGTTAATGAATCTCCTGGGTGGAATGGGACTTGCTTGGTGGTTTTTGGTTGAGTGGTTCACAAGGCCCATGTTTATGGTTTACCTTAGTGTATCTCACTTGTGGATGGCCACCCAGGAAACAAAGAGATTTGAGATGTCAAATGTTGAGAAGCTTCAAGTGCAACCACTTGGCAATATGGGCTCTGCCATGATCATAGGTTGCAAGAACTTAGCCATATGGACAGTGGGTGGTAGTGTTTGATAGGTTGGAACGCGTCCATGATGGTCTAAGGGAAAGCTTCTGAAAGATCTTGTCTTGGGAAACCAAGTCTTGTGGGGAAAGTGCACCACATCTGCAGAGTGTAAAACCTAAGTACTTAGCCATGTCCCTGGTAAAGGACAATTTGAGCATCAAGACATGGAAGCAATCAAAAATCTCATCACTCCAATTTCTAAATTAAAACTTGTGGGTGAACAAGGGTTGTGTGAAATTCTTCAATCTTTGATGGAGAGATGGCTTGGTACAAGGATCTTGAAATCTTGGATTGAGGAAAAATGTTTTTGCCAAGCAAATCTTCAGTCTCTGATTGGTAGATGCCCTGAGTGGATCTTCAGTCTTTGATTGGTAGATGCCTTGGGAAAGATTTTTGTCAAAACAAAAACTTAGTGTTTTCAAAATGTTAGGGAAAAATCTATTTTGAGCAATGCAAGCCTCAACTCCACTTAGCCAAAATGCATATAGATGATAGACTCCACTATACTACCAAAGTATCACTTGCCAATACAATTCAAATGTATTGACCCTTGTGGCTGTAACTTATGATGTTGCAGGTTTGATTGTCTTTAGTGAAGATTGATTGATTAGGATTACAAAGTCTACAACCAACATCTGCCTGTGGAACTTTGAAGATGAAGGACCCATGACTATAGTTATTCCGCTGCAATGTAATGTAATAGCCAAATGAGCTATGTATGATGTAATAAAACTATGTTATTCCTGGTTATAAAGTTATATTATGACCTTTGTTTCTTGATATCACATCTAAACTGTGGATGCTAGCTATTGATCCAGGGACTAGCATTGTAAACACAGGGGACCCTACCTTATTAAAGGCAGGGGATGTTACAGATGGTATCAGAGCATTGTGTTGCCTGTAGGATTTGTAACCCTAGGATTGGACAAAAACCCTTAGAAAAATAGAAGTTGTATTTTTTTCCAAAACAATCTTGTAAACTCTTTCCTCAACCATTTTGGTTTCAACTCTACTCCTCTTCTATTTTCAACTTGATGGAAAAGCCTACCCCATGACCAAAGACTTCATCATGAGCAAAGGACTTCTTCAACACTTTCAACTCTAATGACTTCAACTTCTTCAACTCCAATGACTTCAGCATTTTCAGCATGTTCACTAAGGACTTCCAACTTGGATACCACTAAGGACTACAAGTGAGACAAGAAATCTTGCTCAAGACTTGAAGACTAAGGAAACACAACTTAGAAGGAACCATCATCACCTTTGAAGTATTTGTGACACTGGTGGATCCTTATGTGGTTCATGAAAAGAACAGACATGCAATGACACTGGTGGATCCTTATGTGGTTTGTCTAGAGGAACAAACATGCAATGACACCGGGTGTGGTTCATGAAAAGAACAAACATGCAATGACACTGCATGTGTTTCATGAAAAGAACAGACATGCAATGACACTACATGTGTTTTGTGAAAAGAACAGACATGCAATGACACTGGTGGATCCTTATGTGGTTCATGAAAAGAACTGACATGCAATGACACTGGGTGGATCCTTATGTGGTTTGTCTAAAGGAACACACATGCAATGACTCCGGTGTGGTTCATGAAAAGAACAGACATGCAATTACTTATGTGGTTTGTCTGGAGGAACACACATGCAATGACACTAGGTGTGGTTCATGAAAAGAACAGACATGCAATGACACTGGTGGATCCTTGTGTGGTTTGTGAGAAGAACATACATCCAATGACACTGGTGGATCCTTATGTGGTTCATAAAAAGAACACACATGCAATGACACTGGTGGATCCTTATGTGGTTTGTCTAGAGGAACACACATGCAATGACACCAGGTGTGGTTCATAAAAAGAACAAACATGCAATGACTTATCTGGTTTGTCTAGAGGAACACACATGCAATGACACTTGGTGTGGTACATGAAAAGAATAGACATGCAATGACACTGGTGGATCCTTATGTGGTTTGTGAGCAGAACAGACATGAAATGACACTGGTGGATCCATGTGTGGTTCATGAAAAGAACTGACATGCAATGACACTGGGTGTGGTTCATGAAAAGAACAAACATCCAATGACACTGGTGGATCCTTATGTGGTTCATGAAAAGAACAAACATGCAGTAACACCGGTGGATCCTTATGTGGTTTGTCTAGAGGAACACACATGCAATGACACAGGGTGAGGTTCAGGAAAAGAACAGACATGCAATGACTTATGTTGTTTGTCTAGAGGAACAAACATGCAATGACACTGGGTGTGGTTCATAAAAAGAACATACATGCAATGACACTGCATGTGGTTTGTGAGAAGAACAGACATGCAATGACACTGGTGGATCCTTATGTGGTTCATGAAAAGAACTGACATACAATGAAACTGGGTGTGGTCCATGAAAAGAACAGACATGCAATGACACCGGTGGATCCATGTGTGGTTTATGGAAGTAACATACAAGCAATGACTCGAGCTGTGATTCATGAAAAGAACCGACATGCAATGACACAGGTGGATCCATGTGTGGTTCATGAGAAGAACACACATCCAATGACACTGGTGGATCCTTATGTGGTTCATGAAAAGAACAGACATGCAATGACACTGGTGGATCCTTATCTAGTTTGTCTAGAGGAACACACATGCAATGACACCGGGTGTGGTTCATGAAAAGAACACACATGCAATGACTTCTATGGTTTGTCTAGAGGAACACACATGCAATGACACTAGGTGTGGTTCATGAAAAGAACACACATGCAATGACACTGGTGGATCCTTATGTGGTTTGTCTAGAGGAACACACATACAATGACATCGGGTGTGGTTCATGAAACGAACAGACATGCAATGACTTATGTGGTTTGTCTAGAGGAACACACATGCAATGACACTGGTGTGGTTCATGAAAAGAATAGACATGCAATGACACTGGTGCATCCTTATGTGGTTTGTGAGAAGAACAGACATGCAATGACACTGGTGTATCCATGTGTGGTTCATGAAAAGAACTGACATGCAATAACACTGGGTGTGGTTCATGAGAAGAACACACATCCAATGACACTGGCGGATCCTTATGTCGTTCATGAAAAGAATAGACATGAAGTGACACTGGTGGATCCTTATGTGGTTTATCTAGAGGAACACACATGCAATGACACCGGGTGTGGTTCATGAAAAGAACAGACATGCAATTACTTATGTGGTTTGTCTAGAGGAACACCCATGCAATGACACCGGGTGTGGTTCATGAAAATAACAGACATGCAATTACTTATGTGGTTTTTCTAGAGGAACACACATGCAATGACAATAGGTGTGGTTCATGAAAAGAACATACATGCAATGCCACTGGTGGATCCTTACGTGGTTTGTGAGAAGAACATACATGCAATGACACTGGTGGATCCATGTGTGGTTCATGAAAAGAACGGACATGCAATGACACTGGGTGTGGTTCATGAGAAGAATAGACATCCAATGACACTAGTGGATCCTTATGTGGTTCATGAAAAGAACAGACATGCAGTGATACCGGTGGATCCATATGTGGTTTGTCTAGAGGAACACACATGCAATGACACCGGGTGTGGTTCATGAAAAGAACAGATATGCAATGACTTATGTGGTTTGTCTAGAGGAACACACAGGCAATGACACTGGGTGTGGTTCATGAAAAGAACAGATATGCAATGAAATTGCATGTGGTTTCTGAGAAGAACAGACATGCAATGACACTGGTAGATCCTTATGTGGTTCATGAGAAGAACTAACATGCAATGACACGTGGTGTGGTTCATGAAAAAACACACATCCAATGACACCGGTGGATCCATATGTGGTTTATGGAAGTAACAGACATGCAATGACTCTAGCTGTGATTCATGAAAAGAACAGACATGCAATGACACCGGTGGATCCATGTGTGGTTCATGAGAAGAACACACATCCAATGACACTGGTGGATCCTTATGTGGTTCATGAAAAGAACAGACATGCAGTGACACTGGTGGATCCTTATGTGGTTTGTCTAGAGGAACACACATGCAATGACACCAGGTGTGGTTCATAAAAAGAACAAACATGCAATGACTTATCTGGTTTGTCTAGAGGAACACACATGCAATGACACTTGGTGTGGTACATGAAAAGAACAGACATGCAATGACACTGGTGGATCCTTATGTGGTTTGTGAGCAGAACAGACATGAAATGACACTGGTGGATCCATGTGTTGTTCATGAAAAGAACTGACATGCAATGACACTGGGTGTGGTTCATGAAAAGAACAAACATCCAATGACACTGGTGGATCCTTATGTGGTTCATGAAAAGAACAGACATGCAGTAACACCGGTGGATCCTTATGTGGTTTGTCTAGAGGAACACACATGCAATGACACAGGGTGAGGTTCAGGAAAAGAACAGACATGCAATGACTTATGTTGTTTGTCTAGAGGAACAAACATGCAATGACACTGGGTGTGGTTCATAAAAAGAACATACATGCAATGACACTGCATGTGGTTTGTGAGAAGAACAGACATGCAATGACACTGGTGGATCCTTATGTGGTTCATGAAAAGAACTGACATACAATGACACTGGGTGTGGTCCATGAAAAGAACAGACATGCAATGACACCGGTGGATCCATGTGTGGTTTATCGAAGTAACATACAAGCAATGACTCGAGCTGTGATTCATGAAAAGAACCGACATGCAATGACACAGGTGGATCCATGTGTGGTTCATGAGAAGAACACACATCCAATGACACTGGTGGATCCTTATGTGGTTCATGAAAAGAACAGACATGCAATGACACTGGTGGATCCTTATCTAGTTTGTCTAGAGGAACACATATGCAATGACACCGGGTGTGGTTCATGAAAAGAACACACATGCAATGACTTCTATGGTTTGTCTAGAGGAACACACATGCAATGACACTAGGTGTGGTTCATGAAAAGAACACACATGCAATGACACTGGTGGATCCTTATGTGGTTTGTCTAGAGGAACACACATACAATGACATCGGGTGTGGTTCATGAAACGAACAGACATGCAATGACTTATGTGGTTTGTCTAGAGGAACACACATGCAATGACACTGGTGTGGTTCATGAAAAGAATAGACATGCAATGACACTGGTGCATCCTTATGTGGTTTGTGAGAAGAACAGACATGCAATGACACTGGTGTATCCATGTGTGGTTCATGAAAAGAACTGACATGCAATGACACTGGGTGTGGTTCATGAGAAGAACACACATCCAATGACACTGGCGGATCCTTATGTCGTTCATGAAAAGAATAGACATGAAGTGACACTGGTGGATCCTTATGTGGTTTATCTAGAGGAACACACATGCAATGACACCGGGTGTGGTTCATGAAAAGAACAGACATGCAATTACTTATGTGGTTTGTCTAGAGGAACACACATGCAATGACACCGGGTGTGGTTCATGAAAATAACAGACATGCAATTACTTATGTGGTTTTTCTAGAGGAACACACATGCGATGACAATAGGTGTGGTTCATGAAAAGAACATACATGCAATGCCACTGGTGGATCCTTATGTGGTTTGTGAGAAGAACATACATGCAATGACACTGGTGGATCCATGTGTGGTTCATGAAAAGAACGGACATGCAATGACACTGGGTGTGGTTCATGAGAAGAACAGACATCCAATGACACTAGTGGATCCTTATGTGGTTCATGAAAAGAACAGACATGCAGTGATACCGGTGGATCCATATGTGGTTTGTCTAGAGGAACACACATGCAATGACACCGGGTGTGGTTCATGAAAAGAACAGATATGCAATGACTTATGTGGTTTGTCTAGAGGAACACACAAGCAATGACACTGGGTGTGGTTCATGAAAAGAACGGATATGCAATGAAATTGTATGTGGTTTCTGAGAAGAACAGACATGCAATGACACTGGTAGATCCTTATGTGGTTCATGAGAAGAACTAACATGCAATGACACGTGTTGTGGTTCATGAAAAAACACACATCCAATGACACCAGTGGAGCCATATGTGGTTTATGGAAGTAACAGACATGCAATGACTCTAGCTGTGATTCATGAAAAGAACAGACATGCAATGACACCGGTGGATCCATGTGTGGTTCATGAGAAGAACACACATCCAATGACTGTGGATCCTTATGTGGTTCATGAAAAGAACAGACATGCAGTGACACTGGTGGATCCTTATGTGGTTTGTCTAGAGGAACACACATGCAATGACACTAGGTGTGGTTCATGAAAAGAACAAACATGCAATGAATTATCTGGTTTGTCTAGAGGAACACACATGCAATGACACTTGGTGTGGTACATGAAAAGAGCAGACATGCAATGACACTGGTGGATCCTTATGTGGTTTGTGATCAGAACAGACATGCAATGACACTGGTGGATCCATGTGTGGTTCATGAAAAGAACTGACATGCAATGACACTGGGTGTGGTTCATGAAAAGAACAAACATCCAATGACACTGGTGGATCCTTACGTGGTTCATGAAAAGAACAGACATGCAGTAACACCGGTGGATCCTTATGTGGTTTGTCTAGAGGAACACACATGCAATGACACAGGGTGAGGTTCAGGAAAAGAACAGACATGCATTGACTTATGTTGTTTGTCCAGAGGAACAAACATGCAATGACACTGGGTGTGGTTCATAAAAAGAACATACATGCAATGACACTGCATGTGGTTTGTGAGAAGAACAGACATGCAATGACACTGGTGGATCCTTATGTGGTTCATGAAAAGAACTGACATGCAATGACACTGGGTGTGGTTCATGAAATAACACACATCCAGTGACACCGGTGGATCCATGTGTGGTTCATGAAAAGAACACATATCCAATGACACTGGTGGATCCTTACGTGGTTCATGAAAAGAACAGACATGCAGTAACACCGGTGGATCCTTATGTGGTTTGTCTAGAGGAATACACATGCAATGACACAGGGTGAGGTTCAGGAAAAGAACAGACATGCATTGACTTATGTTGTTTGTCCAGAGGAACAAACATGCAATGACACTGGGTGTGGTTCATAAAAAGAACATACATGCAATGACACTGCACGTGGTTTGTGAGAAGAACAGACATGCAATGACACTGGTGGATCCTTATGTGGTTCATGAAAAGAACTGACATGCAATGACACTGGGTGTGGTTCATGAAATAACACACATCCAGTGACACCGGTGGATCCATGTGTGGTTCATGAAAAGAACACATATCCAATGACACTGGTGGATCATTATGTGGTTCATGAAAAGAGCATACATACAGTGACACCGGTGGATCCTTATGTGGTTTGTCTAGAGGAACACACATGCAATGACACAGGGTGTCGTTCATGAAAAGAACAAACATGCAATGACACTGCACGTGGTTTGTGAAAAGAACAGACATGCAATGACACTGGTGGATCCTTATTTCGTTCATGAAAAGAACTGACATGCAATGTCACTGGGTGTGGTTCATGAAAAGAACAGACATGCAATGACACCGGTGGATCCATGTGTGGATTATGGAAGTAATAGACATGCAATGACTCTAGCTGTGATTAATGAAAAGAACAGACATGCAATGACACCGATGGATCCATGTGTGGTTCATGAGAAGAATAGACATCCAATGACACTGGTGGATCCTTATGTGGTTTCTCTAGAGGAACACACATGCAATGACACCGGGTGTGGTTCATGAAAAGAACAGACATGCAATGACACCGGTGGATCCTTATGTGGTTTGTCTAGAGGAACACACATGCAATGACACCGGGTGTCGTTCATGAAAAGAACACACATGCAATGACACTTGTGGATCCTTATGTGGTTTGTCTAGAGGAACACACATGCAATGACACCGGGTGTGGTTCATGAAAAGAACACACATGCAATGACTTATGTGGTTTGTCTAGAGGAACACACATGCAATGACTCTGGGTGTGGTTCATGAAAAGAACAGACATGCAATGACATTGGTGGATCCTTATGTGGTTTGTGAGAAGAACAGACATGCAATGACACTGGTGGATCCATGTGTGGTTCATGAAAAGAACTAACATGCAATGACACTAGGCGTGGTTCATGAGAAGAACACATATCCAATGACACTGGTGGATCCTTATGTGGTTCATGAAAAGAACAGACATGCAATGACACTGGTGGATCCTTATGTGGTTTGTGAGAAGAACATACATGCAATGACACTGGTGGATCCATGTGTGGTTCATGAAAAGAACTGACATGCAATGACACTGGGTGTGGTTCATGAAAATAACAGACATCCAATGACACTGGTGGATACTTATGTGGTTCATGAAAAGAACAGACATGCAGTGACACCGGTGGATCCATATGTGGATTGTCTAGAGGAACACACATGCAATGACACCGGGTGTGGTTCGTGAAAAGAACAGACATGCAATGACTTATGTGGTTTTTCTAGAGGAACACACATGCAATGACACTGGGTGTGGTACATGCAAAGGACAGACATGCAATGACACTGCATGTGGTTTCTGAGAAGAACAGACATGAAATGACATTGGTGGATCCTTATGTGGTTCATGAAAAGAACTGACATGCAATGACACTCGGCGTGGTTCATGAAAAGAACACACATCCAATGACACCGGTGGATCCATGTGTGGTTTATGGAAGTAACAGACATGCAATGACGCTAGTTGTGATTCATGAAAAGAACATACATGCAATGACATCGGTGGATCCATGTGTGGTTCATGATAAGAACACACATCCAATGACACTGGTGGATCCTTATGTGGTTCATGAAAAGAACAGACATGCAGTGACACTGGTTGATACTTATGTCGTTTGTCTAGAGGAACACACATGCAATGACACAGGGTGTGGTTCATGAAAAGAACAGACATGCAATGACTTATGTGGTTTGTCTAGAGGAACACACATGCAATGACACTGGGTGTGGTTCATGAAAAGAACAGACATGCAATGACACTTCATGTGGTTTGTGAGAAGAACAGACATGCAATGACACTAGTGGATCCTTATGTGGTTCATGAAAACAGTAGACATGAAGTGACACCGCTGGATCCTTATGTGGTTTGTATAGAGGAACACACATGCAATGACACCGGGTGTGGTTCATGAAAAGAACAAACATGCAATGACACTGCACGTGGTTTGTGAAAAGAATAGACATGCAATGACACTGGTGGATCCTTATGTTGTTCATGAAAAGAACTGACATGCAATGACACTAGGTGTGGTTCATGAAAAGAACATACATGCAATGACACTGGTGGATCCATGTTTGGTTTATGGAAGTAACACACATGCAACGACTCTAGCTGTGATTCATGAAAAGAACAGACATGCGATGACACCGGTGGATCCATGTGTGGTTCATGAGAAGAACACACATCCAATGACACTGGTGGATCCTTATGTGGGTCATGAAAAGAATAGACATGCTGTGACACCGGTGGATCCTTATGTGGTTTGTCTAGAGGAACACATATGCAATGACACCGGGTGTGGTTCATGAAAAGAACAGACATGCAATGACTTATGTGGTTTGTGTAGAGGAACACACATGCAATGACACGGGGTGTGGTTCATGAAAAGAATAGACATGCAATGACATTGCATGTGGTTTGTGAGAAGAATAGATATGCAATGACACTGGTGGATCCATGTGTGGTTCATGAAAAGAACACACATCCAATGACACTGGTGGATGCTTATGTGGTTCATGAAAAGAACAGACATGCAATGACACTGGTGGATCCTTATGTAGTTTGTCTAGAGGAACACACATGCAATGACACCGGGTGTGGTTCATGAAAAGAACACACATGCAATGACTTATGTGGTTTGTCTAGAGGAACACACATACAATGACACTGGGTGTGGTTCATGAAAAGAACAGACATGCAATGACACTGGTGGATCCTTATGTGGTTTGTCTAGAGGAACACACATACAATGACATCGGGTGTGGTTCATGAAAAGAACAGACATGCAATGACTTATGTGGTTTGTCTAGAGGAACACACATGCAATGACACTGGTGTGGTTCATGAAAAGAATAGACATGCAATGACACCGGTGGATCCTTATGTGGTTTGTGAGAAGAACAGACATGCAATGAAACTGGTGTATCCATGTGTGGTTCATGAAAAGAACTGACATGCAATGACACTGGGTGTGGTTCATGAGAAGAACACACATCCAATGACACTGGTGGATCCTTATGTCGTTCATGAAAAGAACAGACATGAAGTGACACTGGTGGATCCTGATGTGGTTTGTCTAGAGGAACACACATGCGATGACACCGGGTGTGGTTCATGAAAAGAACAGACATGCAATTACTTATGTGGTTTGTCTAGAGGAACACACATGCAATGACACCGGGTGTGGTTCATGAAAAGAACAGACATGCAATTACTTATGTGGTTTTTCTAGAGGACCACACATGCAATGACACTAGGTGTGGTTCATAAAAAGAACATACATGGAATGACACTGGTGGATCCTTATGTGGTTTGTGAGAAGAATATACATGCAATGACACTGGTGGATCCATGTGTGGTTCATGAAAAGAACTGACATGCAATGACACTGGGTGTGGTTCATGAGAAGAACACACAACCAATGACACTGGTGGATCCTTATGTGGTTCGTGAAAAGAACAGACATGTAGTGACACTGGTGGATCCTTATGTGGTTTGTCTAGAGGAACAGACATGCAATGACACAGGGTGTAGTTCGTGAAAAGAACAGACATGTAATGACTTATGTGGTTTGTCTAGAGGAACACACATGCAATGACACTGGGTGTGGTTCATGAAAAGAACAGACATGCAATGCCACTTCATGTGGTTTGTGAGAAGAATAGACATGCAATGACATTGGTGGATCCTTATGTGGTTCATGAAAAGAACTGACATGAAATGACACTGGGTGTGGTTCATGAAAAGAACAAACATCCAATGACACCGGTGGATCCATGTGTGGTTTATGGAAGTAACAGACATGCAATGACTCTAGTTGTGATTCATGAAAAGAACAGACATGCAATGACACCGGTGGATCCATGTGTGGTTCATGAGAAGAACACACATCCAATGACACTGGTGGATCCTTATGTGGTTCATGAAAAGAACAGACATGCAGTGACACTGGTGGATCCTTATGTGGTTTGTCTAGAGGAACACACATGCAATGACACCAGGTGTGGTTCATGAAAAGAACAGACATGCAATGACTTATGTGGTTTGTCTAGAGGAACACACATGCAATGACACTTGGTGTGGTACATGAAAAGAACAGACATGCAATGACACTGGTGGATCCTTATGTGGTTTGTGAGCAGAACAGACATGCAATGACACTGGTGGATCCATGTGTGGTTCATGAAAAGAACTGACATGCAATGACACTGGGTGTGGTTCATGAAAAGAACAAACATCCAACGACACTGGTGGATCCTTATGTGGTTCTTGAAAAGAACAGACATGCAGTGAAACCGGTGGATCCTTATGTGGTTTGTCTAGAGGAACACACATGCAATGACACCGGGTGTGGTTCATGAAAAGAACATACATGCAATGACATTGCATGTGTTTCATGAAAAGAACAGACATGCAATGACACTGCATGTGTTTGATGAAAAGAACAGACATGCAATGACACTGGTGGATCCTTATGTGGTTCATGAAAAGAACTGACATGCAATGACACTTGGTGGATCCTTATGTGGTTTTTCTAGAGGAACACACATGCAATGACACTAGGTGTGGTTCATGAAAAGAACATACATGTAATGACACTGGTGGATCCTTATGTGGTTTGTGAGAAGAAAAGGCATGCAATGACACTGGTGGATCCATGTGCGGTTCATGAAAAGAACCGACAAGCAATGACACTGGGTGTGGTTCATGAGAAGAACATACATCCAATGACACTGGTGGATATATGTGGTTCATGAAAAGAACAGACATGCAGTGACACCGGTGGATCCATATGTGGTCTGTCTAGAGGAACACACATGCAATGACACGGGTGTGGTTCATGAAAGGAACAGACATGCAATGACTTATGTGGTTTGTCTAGAAGAACACACATGCAATGACACTGGGTGTGGTTCATGAAAAGAACAGACATGCAATGACACTACATGTGGTTTCTGAGAAGAACAGACATGCAATGACATTGGTGGTTCCTTATGTGGTTCATGAAAAGAACCGACATGCAATGACACTGGGTGTGGTTCATGAAAATAATACACATCCAATGACACCGGTGGATCCATGTGTAGTTTATGGAAGTAACAGACATGCAATGACTCTAGCTGTGATTCATGAAAAGAACAGACATGCAATGACATCGGTGGATCCATGTGTGGTTCATGAGAA
Source organism: Avena insularis (assembly GCA_023614405.1). Classification (NCBI taxonomy): domain Eukaryota; kingdom Viridiplantae; phylum Streptophyta; class Magnoliopsida; order Poales; family Poaceae; genus Avena; species Avena insularis. Next base: position 301,866,057 of record CM042692.1, on the reverse strand, counting down.
GAACACACATCCAATGACACTGGTGGATCTTTATGTGGTTCGTGAAAAGAACAGACATGCAGTGACACTAGTGGATCCTTATGTGGTTTGTCTAGAGGAACACACATGCAATGACACTGGGTGTGGTTCATGAAAAGAACAGACATGCAATACCACTTCATGTGGTTTGTGAGAAGAATAGACATGCAATGACACTGGTGGATCCTTATGTGGTTCATGAAAAGAACTGACATGCAATGACACTGGGTGTGGTTCATGAAATAACACACATCCAGTGACACCGGTGGATCCATGTGTGGTTTATGGAAGTAACAGACATGCAATGACTCTAGCTATGATTCATGAAAAGAACAGACATGCAACGACACCGGTGGATCTATGTGTGGTTTATGAAAAGAACACACATCCAATGACACTGGTGGATCCTTATGTGCTTCATGAAAAGAACAGACATGCAGTGACACTGGTGGATCCTCATGTGGTTTGTCTAGAGGAACACACATACAATGACACCGGGTGTGGTTCATGAGAAGAACAGACATGCAATTACTTATGTGGTTTGTCTAGAGGAACACACATGCAATGACAATGGGTGTGGTTCATGAAAAGAACAGACATGCAATTACTTATGTGGTTTTTCTAGAGGAACACACATGCAATGACAATGGGTGTGGTTCATGAAAAGAACATACATGCAATGCCACTGGTGGATCCTTATGTGGTTTGTGAGAAGAACATACATGCAATAACACTGGTGGATCCATGTGTGGTTCATGAAAAGAACGGACATGCAATGACACTGGGTGTGGTTCATGAGAAGAACAGACATCCAATGACACTAGTGGATCCTTATGTGGTTCATGAAAAGAACAGACATGCAGTGATACCGGTGGATCCATATGTGGTTTGTCTAGAGTAACACACATGCAATGACACCGGGTGTGGTTCATGAAAAGAACAGATATGCAATGACTTATGTGCTTTGTCTAGAGGAACACACAGGCAATGACACTGGGTGTGGTTCATGAAAAGAACAGACATGCAATGAAACTGCATGTGGTTTCTGAGAAGAACAGACATGCAATGACACTGGTAGATCCTTATGTGGTTCATGAAAAGAACTAACATGCAATGACATGTGGTGTGGTTCATGAAAAGAACACACATCCAATGACACCGGTGGATCCATATGTGGTTTATGGAAGTAACAGACATGCAATGACTCTAGCTGTGACTCATGAAAAGAACAGACATGCAATGACACCGGTGGATCCATGTGTGGTTCATGAGAAGAACACACATCCAATGACACTGGTGGATCCTTATGTGGTTCATGAAAAGAACAGACATGCAGTGACACTGGTGGATCCTTATGTGGTTTGTCTAGAGGAACACACAGGCAATGACACCAAGTGTGGTTCATGAAAAGAACAAACATGCAATGACTTATCTAGTTTGTCTAGAGGAACACACATGCAATGACACTTGGTGTGGTACATGAAAAGAACAGACATGCAATGACACTGGTGGATCCTTATGTGGTTTGTGAGCAGAACAAAAATGCAATGACACTGGTGGATCCATGTGTGGTTCATGAAAAGAACTGACATGCAATGACACTAGGTGTGGTTCATGAAAACAACAAACATCCAATGACACTGGTGGATCCTTACGTGGTTCATGAAAAGAACAGACATGCAGTAACACCGGTGGATCCTTATGTGGTTTGTCTAGAGGAACACACATGCAATGACACAGGGTGAGGTTCAGGAAAAGAACAGACATGCAATGACTTATGTTGTTTGTCTAGAGGAACAAACATGCAATGACACTGGGTGTGGTTCATGAAAAGAACATACATGCAATGACACTGCATGTGGTTTGTGAGAAGAACAGACATGCAATGACACTGGTGGATCCTTATGTGGTTCATGAAAAGAACTGACATGCAATGACACTGGGTGTGGTTCATGAAAAGAACACATATCCAATGACACTGGTGGATCATTATGTGGTTCATGAAAAGAGCATACATGCAGTGACATCGGTGGATCCTTATGTGGTTTGTCTAGAGGAACACACATGCAATGACACCGGGTGTCGTTCATGAAAAGAATAAACATGCAATGACACTGCACGTGGTTTGTGAAAAGTACAGACATGCAATGACACTGGTGGATCCTTATGTGGTTCATGAAAAGAACTGACATGCAATGATACTAGGTGTGGTTCATGAAAAGAACAGACATGCAATGACACCGGTGGATCCATGTGTGGATTATGGAAGTAATAGACATGCAATGACTCTAGCTGTGATTAATGAAAAGAACAGACATGCAATGACACCGATGGATCCATGTGTGGTTCATGAGAAGAATAGACATCCAATGACACTGGTGGATCCTTATGTTGTTCATGAAAAGAACAGACATGCAATGACACCGGTGGATCCTTATGTGGTCTGTCTAGAGGAACACACATGCAATGACACCGGGTGTGGTTCATGAAAAGAACAGACATGCAATGACACCGGTGGATCCTTATGTGGTCTGTCTAGAGGAACACACATGCAATGACACCGGGTGTGGTTCATGAAAAGAACACACATGCAATGACACCGGTGGATCCTTATGTGGTTTGTCTAGAGGAACACACATGCAATGACACCGGGTGTGGTTCATGAAAAGAACACACATGCAATGACTTATGTGGTTTGTCTAGAGGAACACACATGCAATGACTCTGGGTGTGGTTCATGAAAAGAATATACATGCAATGACATTGGTGGATCCTTATGTGGTTTGTGAGAAGAACAGACATGCAATGACACTGGTGGATCCATGTGTGGTTCCTGAAAAGAACTAACATGCAATGCCACTAGGCGTGGTTCATGAGAAGAACACATATCCAATGACACTGGTGGATCCTTATGTGGTGCATGAAAAGAACAGACATGCAATGACACTGGTGGATCCTTATGTGGTTTGTGAGAAGAACATACATGCAATGACACTGGTGGATCCATGTGTGGTTCATGAAAAGAACTGACATGCAATGACACTGGGTGTGGTTCATGAAAAGAACAGACATCCAATGACACTGGTGGATACTTATGTGGTTCATGAAAAGAACAGACATGCAGTGACACCGGTGGATCCATATGTGGATTGTCTAGAGGAACACACATGCAATGACACCGGGTGTGGTTCATGAAAAGAACAGACATGCAATGACTTATGTAGTTTGTCTAGAGGAACACACATGCAATCACACTGGGTATGGTACATGAAAAGAACAGACATGCAATGACACTGCATGTGGTTTCTGAGAAGAACAGACATGAAATGACATTGGTGGATCCTTATGTGGTTCATGAAAAGAACTGACATGCAATGACACTCGGCGTGGTTCATGAAAAGAACACACATCCAATGACACCGATGGATCCATGTGTGGTTTATGGAAGTAACAGACATGTAATGACTCTAGTTGTTATTCATGAAAAGAACAGACATGCAATGACATCGGTGGATCCATGTGTGGTTCATGATAAGAACACACATCCAATGACACTGGTGGATCCTTATGTGGTTCATGAAAAGAACAGACATGCAGTGACACTGGTGGATACTTATGTGGTTTGTCTAGAGGAACACACATGCAATGACACAGGGTGTGGTTCAAGAAAAGAACAGACATGCAATGACTTATGTGGTTTGTCTAGAGGAACACACATGCAATGACACTGGGTCTGGTTCATGAAAAGAACAGACATGCAATGACACTTCATGTGGTTTGTGAGAAGAATAGACATGCAATGACACTAGTTGATCCTCATGTGGTTCATGAAAAGAGTAGACATGTAGTGACACCGGTGGATCCTTATGTGGTTTGTATAGAGGAACACACATGCAATGACACCGGGTGTGGTTCATGAAAAGAACAAACATGCAATGACACTGCACGTGGTTTGTGAAAAGAATAGACATGCAATGACACTGGTGGATCCTTATGTTGTTCATGAAAAGAACTGACATGCAATGACACTAGGTGTGGTTCATGAAAAGAACATACATGCGATGACACTGGTGGATCCATGTGTGGTTTATGGAAGTAACACACATGCAACGACTCTAGCTGTGATTCATGAAAAGAACAGACATGCAATGACACCGGTGGATCCATGTGTGGTTCATGAGAAGAACACACATCCAATGACACTGGTGGATCCTTATGTGGGTCATGAAAAGAATAGACATGCAGTGACACCGGTGGATCCTTATGTGGTTTGTCTAGAGGAACACATATGCAATGACACCGGGTGTGGTTCATGAAAAGAACAGACATGCAATGACTTATGTGGTTTGTCTAGAGGAACACACATGCAATGGCACTGGGTGTGGTTCATGAAAAGAATAGACATGCAATGACATTGCATGTGGTTTGTGAGAAGAACAGACATGCAATGACACTGGTGGATCCATGTGTGGTTCATGAAAAGAACACACATCCAATGACACTGGTGGATCCTTATGTGGTTCATGAAAAGAACAGACATGCAATGAAACTGGTGGATCCTTATGTAGTTTGTCTAGAGGAACACACATGCAATGACACCGGGTGTGGTTCATGAAAAGAACACACATGCAATGACTTATGTGGTTTGTCTAGAGGAACACACATACAATGACACTGGGTGTGGTTCATGAAAAGAACAGACATGCAATGACACTGGTGGATCCTTATGTGGTTTGTCTAGAGGAACACACATACAATGACATCGGGTGTGGTTCATGAAAAGAACAGACATGCAATGACTTATGTGGTCTGTCTAGAGGAACACACATGCAATGACACTAGTGTGGTTCATGAAAAGAAGAGACATGCAATGACACTGGTGGATCCTTATGTGGTTTGTGAGAAGAACAGACATGCAATGAAACTGGTGTATCCATGTGTGGTTCATGAAAAGAACTGACATGCAATGACACTGGGTGTGGTTCATGAGAAGAACACACATCCAATGACACTGGTGGATCCTTATGTCGTTCTTGAAAAGAACAGACATGAAGTGACACTGGTGGATCCTTATGTGGTTTGTCTAGAGGAACACACATGCAATGACACCGGGTGTGGTTCATGAAAAGAAGAGACATGCAATTACTTATGTGGTTTGTCTAGAGGAACACACATGCAATGACACCGGGTGTGGTTCATGAAAAGAACAGACATGCAATTACTTATTTGGTTTTTCTAGAGGAACACACATGCAATGACACTAGCTGTGGTTCATGAAAAGAACATACATGCAATGACACTGGTGGATCCTTATGTGGCTTGTGAGAAGAACATACATGCAATGACACTGGTGGATCCATGTGTGGTTCATGAAAAGAACTGACATGCAATGACACTGGGTGTGGTTCATGAGAAGAACACACATCCAATGACACTGGTGGATCCTTATGTGGTTTGTGAAAAGAACAGACATGCAGTGACACTGGTGGATCCTTATGTGGTTTGTCTAGAGGAACAGACATGCAATGACACAGGGTGTGGTTCATGAAAAGAACAGACATGTAATGACTTATGTGGTTTGTCTAGAGGAACACACATGCAATGACACTGGGTGTGGTTCATGAAAAGAACAGACATGCAATGCCACTTCATGTGGTTTGTGAGAAGAATAGACATGCAATGACACTAGTTGATCCTCATGTGGTTCATGAAAAGAGTAGACATGTAGTGACACCGGTGGATCCTTATGTGGTTTGTATAGAGGAACACACATGCAATGACACCGGGTGTGGTTCATGAAAAGAACAAACATGCAATGACACTGCACGTGGTTTGTGAAAAGAATAGACATGCAATGACACTGGTGGATCCTTATGTTGTTCATGAAAAGAGCTGACATGCAATGACACTAGGTGTGGTTCATGAAAAGAACATACATGCGATGACACTGGTGGATCCATGTGTGGTTTATGGAAGTAACACACATGCAACGACTCTAGCTGTGATTCATGAAAAGAACAGACATGCAATGACACCGGTGGATCCATGTGTGGTTCATGAGAAGAACACACATCCAATGACACTGGTGGATCCTTATGTGGGTCATGAAAAGAATAGACATGCAGTGACACCGGTGGATCCTTATGTGGTTTGTCTAGAGGAACACATATGCAATGACACCGGGTGTGGTTCATGAAAAGAACAGACATGCAATGACTTATGTGGTTTGTCTAGAGGAACACACATGCAATGGCACTGGGTGTGGTTCATGAAAAGAATAGACATGCAATGACATTGCATGTGGTTTGTGAGAAGAACAGACATGCAATGACACTGGTGGATCCATGTGTGGTTCATGAAAAGAACACACATCCAATGACACTGGTGGATCCTTATGTGGTTCATGAAAAGAACAGACATGCAATGACACTGGTGGATCCTTATGTAGTTTGTCTAGAGGAACACACATGCAATGACACCGGGTGTGGTTCATGAAAAGAACACATGCAATGACTTATGTGGTTTGTCTAGAGGAACACACATACAATGACACTGGGTGTGGTTCATGAAAAGAACAGACATGCAATGACACTGGTGGATCCTTATGTGGTTTGTCTAGAGGAACACACATACAATGACATCGGGTGTGGTTCATGAAAAGAACAGACATGCAATTACTTATGTGGTGTGTCTAGAGGAACACACATGCAATGACACTAGTGTGGTTCATGAAAAGAAGAGACATGCAATGACACTGGTGGATCCTTATGTGGTTTGTGAGAAGAACAGACATGCAATGAAACTGGTGTATCCATGTGTGGTTCATGAAAAGAACTGACATGCAATGACACTGGGTGTGGTTCATGAGAAGAACACACATCCAATGACACTGGTGGATCCTTATGTCGTTCATGAAAAGAACAGACATGAAGTGACACTGGTGGATCCTTATGTGGTTTGTCTAGAGGAACACACATGCAATGACACCGGGTGTGGTTCATGAAAAGAAGAGACATGCAATTACTTATGTGGTTTGTCTAGAGGAACACACATGCAATGACACCGGGTGTGGTTCATGAAAAGAACAGACATGCAATTACTTATTTGGTTTTTCTAGAGGAACACACATGCAATGACACTAGCTGTGGTTCATGAAAAGAACATACATGCAATGACACTGGTGGATCCTTATGTGGCTTGTGAGAAGAACATACATGCAATGACACTGGTGGATCCATGTGTGGTTCATGAAAAGAACTGACATGCAATGACACTGGGTGTGGTTCATGAGAAGAACACACATCCAATGACACTGGTGGATCCTTATGTGGTTCGTGAAAAGAACAGACATGCAGTGACACTGGTGGATCCTTATGTGGTTTGTCTAGAGGAATAGACATGCAATGACACAGGGTGTGGTTCATGAAAAGAACAGACATGTAATGACTTATGTGGTTTGTCTAGAGGAACACACATGCAATGACACTGGGTGTGGTTCATGAAAAGAACAGACATGCAATGCCACTTCATGTGGTTTGTGAGAAGAATAGACATGCAATGACACTGTTGGATCCTTATGTGGTTCATGAAAAGAACTGACATGCAATGACACTGGGTGTGGTTCATGAAAAAAACACACATCCAATGACACCGGTGGATCCATGTGTGGTTTATGGAAGTAACAGACATGCAATGACTCTAGTTGTGATTCATGAAAAGAACAGACATGAAATGACATCGGTGGATTCATGTGTGGTTCATGAGAAGAACACACCTCCAATGACACTGGTGGATCCTTATGTGGTTCATGAAAAGAACAGACATGCAGTGACACTGGTGGATCCTTATGTGGTTTGTCTAGAGGAACACACATGCAATGACACCAGGTGTGGTTCATGAAAAAACAGACATGCAATGACTTATCTGGTTTGTCTAGAGGAACACACATGCAATGACACTTGGTGTGGTACATGACAAGAACAGATATGCAATGACACTGGTGGATCCTTATGTGGTTTGTGAGCAGAACAGACATGCAATGACACTGGTGGATCCATGTGTGGTTCATGAAAAGAACTGACATGCAATGACACTGGGTGTGGTTCCTGAAAAGAACAAACATCCAACAACACTGGTGGATCCTTATGTGGTTCATGAAAAGAACAGACATGCAGTGAGACCGGTGGATCCTTATGTGGTTTGTCTAGAGGAACACACATGCAATGACACCGGGTGTGGTTCATGAAAAGAACATACATGCAATGACACTGCATGTGTTTCATGAAAAGAACAGACATGCAATGACACTGCATGTGTTTGATGAAAAGAACAGACATGCAATGACACTGGTGGATCCTTATGTGGTTCATGAAAAGAACTGACATGCAATGACACTAGGTGGATCCTTATGTGGTTTGTCTAGAGGAACACACATGCAATGACACTAGGTGTGGTTCATGAAAAGAACATACATGCAATGACACTGGTGGATCCTTATGTGGTTTGTGAGAAGAAAAGACATGCAATGACACTGGTGGATCCATGTGTGGTTCATGAAAACAACCGACATGCAATGACACTGGGTGTGGTTCATGAGAAGAACAGACATCCAATGACACTGGTGGATCTATGTGGTTCATGAAAAGAACAGACATGTAGTGACACCGGTGGATCCATATGTGGTTTGTCTAGAGGAACACACATGCAATGACACGGGTGTGGTTCATGAAAAGAACAGACATGCAATGACTTATGTGGTTTGTCTAGAAGAACACACATGCAATGACACTAGGTGTGGTTCATGAAAAGAACAGACACGCAATGACACTACATGTGGTTTCTGAGAAGAACAGACATGCAATGACATTGGTGGATCCTTATGTGGTTCATGAAAAGAACCGACATGCAATGACACTGGGTGTGGTTCATGAAAAGAATACACATCCAATGACACCGGCGGATCCATGTGTAGTTTATGGAAGTAACAGACATGCAATGACTCTAGCTGTGATTCATGAAAAGAGCAGACATGCAATGACACCGGTGGATCCATGTGTGGTTCATGAGAAGAACACACATCCAATGACACTGGTGGATCTTTATGTGGTTCGTGAAAAGAACAGACATGCAGTGACACTGGTGGATCCTTATGTGGTTTGTCTAGAGGAACAGACATGCAATGACACAGGGTGTGGTTCATGAAAAGAACAGACATGTAATGCCTTATGTGGTTTGTCTAGAAGAACACACATGCAATGACACTGCGTGTGGTTCATGAAAAGAACAGACATGCAATGCCACTTCATATGGTTTGTGAGAAGAATAGACATGCAATGACACTGGTGGATCCTTATGTGGTTCATGAAAAGAACTGACATGCAATGACACTGGGTGTGGTTCATGAAAAGAACACACATCCAATGACACCGGTGGATCCATGTGTGGTTTATGGAAGTAACAGACATGCAATGACTCTAGCTGTGATTCATGAAAAGAACAGACATGCAATGACACCGGTGGATCCATGTGTGGTTTATGCGAAGAACACACATCCAATGACACTGGTGGATCCTTATGTGGTTTATGAAAAGAACAGACATGCAGTGACACTGGTGGATCCTTATGTGGTTTGTCTAGAGGAACACACATGCAATGACACCAGGTGTGGTTCATGAAAAGAACAGACATCCAATGACTTATCTGGTTTGTCTAGAGGAACACACATGCAATGACACTTGGTGTGGTACATGACAAGAACAGATATGCAATGACACTGGTGGATCCTTATGTGGTTTGTGAGCAGAACAGACATGCAATGACACTGGTGGATCCATGTGTGGTTCATGAAAAGAACTAACATGCAATGACACTGGGTGTGGTTCATGAAAAGAACAAACATCCAACGACACTGGTGGATCCATATGTGGTTCATGAAAAGAACAGACATGCAGTGACACCGGTGGATCTTTATGTGGTTTGTCTAGAGGAACACACATGCAATGACACCGGGTGTGGTTCATGAAAAGAACAGACATGCAATGACACTGCATGTGTTTCATGAAAAGAACAGACATGCAATGACACTGCATGTGTTTCATGAAAAGAATAGACATGCAATGACACTGGTGGATCCTTATGTGGTTCATGAAAAGAACTGACATGCAATGACACTGGGTGGAGCCTTATGTGGTTTGTCTAGAGGAACACACATGCGATGACACTAGGTGTGGTTCATGAAAAGAACATACATGCAATGACACTAGTGGACCTTATGTGGTTTGTGAGAAGAAAATACATGCAATAACACTGGTGGATCTATGTGTGGTTCATGAAAAGAACCGACATGCAATGACACTGGGTGTGGTTCATGAGAAGAACAAACATCCAATGACACTGGTGGATCTATGTGGTTCATGAAAAGAACAGACATGCTGTGACACCGGTGGATCCATATGTGGTTTGTCTAGAGGAACACACATGCAATGACACGGGTGTGGTTCATGAAAAGAACAGACATGCAATGACTTATGTGGTTTGTCTAGAAGAACACACATGCAATGACACTGGGTGTGGTTCATGAAAAGAACAGACATGCAATGACACTACATGTGGTTTTTGAGAAGAACAGACATGCAATGCCATTGGTGGATCCTTATGTGGTTCATCAAAAGAACTGACATGCAATGACACTGGGTGTGGTTCATGAAAAGAATACACATCCAATGACACCGGTGGATCCATGTGTAGTTTATGGAAGTAAGAGACATGCAATGACTCTAGCTGTGATTCATGAAAAGAACAGACATGCAATGACACAAGTGGATCCATGTGTGGTTCATGAGAAGAACACACATCGATGTGACACTGGTGGATCCTTATGTGGTTCGTGAAAAGAACAGACATGCAGTGACACTGGTGGATCCTTATGTGGTTTGTCTAGAGGAACACACATGCAATGACACAGGGTATGGTTCATGAAAAGAACAAACATGTAATGACTTATGTGGTTTGTCCAGAGGAACACACATGCAATGACACTTGGTGTGGTTCATGAAAATAACAGACATGCAATGCCACTTCATGTGGTTTGTGAGAAGAATAGACATGCATTGACACTGGTGGATCCTTATGTGGTTCATGAAAATAACTGACATGCAATGACACTGGGTGTGGTTCATGAAAAGAACACACATCCAATGACACCGGTGGATCCATGTGTGGTTTATGGAAGTAACAGACATGCAATGACTCTAGCTGTGATTCATGAAAAGAACAGACGTGCAATGACACCGGTGGATCCATGTGTGGTTCATGAGAAGAACACACATCCAATGACACTGGTGGATCCTTATGTGGTTCATGAAAAGAATAGACATGCAGTGACACTGGTGGATCCTTATGTGGTTTATCTAGAGGAACACACATGCAATTACACCAAGTGTGGTTCATGAAAAGAACAGACATGCAATGACACTTGGTGTGGTACATGAAAAGAACAGACATGCAATGACACTGGTGGATCCTTCTGTGGTTTCTGAGCAGAACAGACATGCAATGACACTGGTGGATCCATGTGTGGTTCATGAAAAGAACTGACATGCAATGACACTGGGTGTGGTTCATGAAAAGAACAAACATCCAACGACACTGGTGGATCCTTATGTGGTTCATGAAAAGAACAGACATGCAATGACACTGGTGGATCCTTATGTGGTTCGTGAAAAGAACAGACATGCAGTGACACTGGTGGATCCTTATGTGGTTTGTCTAGAGGAACACACATGCAATGACACAGGGTGTGGTTCATGAAAAGAACATACATGCAATGACTTATGTGGTTTGTCTAGAGGAACACACATGCAATGACACTTCATGTGCTTTGTGAGAAGAATAGACATGCAATGACACTGGTGGATCCTTATGTGGTTCATGAAAAGAACTGACATGCAATGACACTGGGTATGGTTCATGAAAAGAACACACATCCAATGACACCGGTGGATCCTTATGTGGTTCATGAAAAGAGTAGACATGCAGTGACACCGGTGGATCCTTATGTGGTTTGTATAGAGGAACACACATGCAATGACACCGGATGTGGTTCATGAAAAGAATAGACATGCAATGACACTGCACGTGGTTTGTGAAAAGAATAGACATGCAATGACACTAGTGGATCCTTATGTGGTTCATGAAAAGAACTGACATGCAATGACACTAGGTGTGGTTCATGAAAAGAACATACATGCAATGACACCGCTGGATCCATGTGTGGTTTAAGGAAGTAATAGACATGCAACGACTCTAGATATGATTCATAAAAACAACAGACATGCAATGACACCGGTGGATCCATGTGTGGTTCATGAGAAGAACACACATCCAATGACACTGGTGGATCCTTATGTGGTTCATGAAAAGAGCAGACATGCAGTGACACCGGTGGATCCTTATGTGGTTTGTCTAGAGGAACACACATGCAATGACACCGGGTGTGGTTCATGAAAAGAACAGACATGCAATGACTTATGTGGTTTGTTTAGAGGAACAGACATGCAATGACACTAGGTGTGGTTCATGAAAAGAACAGACATGCAATGACACTACATGTGGTTTGTGAGAAGAATAGACCTGCAATGACACTGGTGGATCCTTATGTCGTTCATGAAAAGAACTGACATGCAATGACACTGGGTGTGGTTCATGAAAAGAACACACATACAATGACACTAGTGGATCCTTATGTTGTTCATGAAAAGAGTAGAAATGCAGTGGCACCGGTGGATCCTTATGTGGTTTGTCTAGAGGAACACACATGCAATGACACCGTGTGTGGTTCATGAAAAGAACAGACATGCAATGACACTTCACGTGGTTTGTGAAAAGAACAAACATGCAATGAAACTGGTGGAGCCTTGTGTGGTTGATGAAAAGAACTGACATGCAATGGCACTGGGTGTGGTTCATGAAAATAACAGACATGCAATGACACTGGTGGATCCATGTGTGGTTTATGGAAGTAACAGACATGCAATGACTCTAGCTGTGATTCATGAAAAGAACAGACATGCAATGACATCGGTGGATCCATGTGTGGTTCATGAGAAGAACACATATCCAATGACACTGGTGGATCCTTATGTGGTTCTTGAAAAGAACAGACATGCAATGACACTGGTGGATCCTTATGTAGTTTGTCTAGTGGAACACACATGCAATGACACCGGGTGTGGTTCATGAAAAGAATACACATGCAATGACTTATGTGGTTTCTCTAGAGGAACACACATGTAGTGACACTAGGTGTGGTTCATGAAAAGAATAGACATGCAATGGCACTGGTGGATCCTTATGTGGTTTGTGAGAAGAACAGACATGCAAGGACACTGGTGGATCCATGTGTGGTTCATGAAAAGAACTGACATGCAATGACACTGGGTGTGGTTCATGAGAAGAACACACATCCAATGACACTGGTGGATCCTTATGTGGTTCATCAAAAGAATAGACATGATGTGACACCGGTGGATCCTTATGTGGTTTGTCTAGAGGAACACACATGCAATGACACCGGGTGTGGTTCATGAAAAGAACAGACATGCAATGACTTATGTGGTTTCTCTAGAGGAACACACATGCAATGACACTGGGTGTGGTTCATGAAAAGAACAGACATGCAATGACACTGCATGGGTTTCATGAGAAGAACAGGCATGCAATGACACTGGTGGATCCTTATGTGGTTCATGAAAAGAACTGACATGCAATGACACTGGGAGGATCCTTATGTGGTTTGTTTAGAGGAACACACATCCAATGACACCGGGTGTGGTTCATGAAAAGAACAGACATGCAATGACTTATGTGGTTTGTCTAGAGGAACACACATGCAATGACACTAGGTGTGGTTCATGAAAAGAACAGACATGCAGTGACAATGGTGGATCCTTATGTGTTTTGTGAGAAGAACATACCTGCAATGACACTGGTGGATCCATGTGTGGTTCATGAAAAGAGCTGATATGCAATGACACTGGGTGTGGTTCATGAGAAGAACAGACATCCAATGACACTTGTGGTTCCTTATGTGGTTCATGAAAAGAACAGACATGCAGTGACACCGGTGGATCCTTATGTGGTTTGTCTAGAGGAACACACATGCAATGACACCGGGTGTGGTTCATGAAAAGAACAGACATGCAATGACTTATGTGGTTTCTCTAGAGGAACACACATGCAATGACACTGAGTGTGGTTCATGAAAAGAACAGACATGTAATGACACTGCATGTGGTTTGTGGGAAGAACAGACATGCAATGACACTGGTGGATCCTTATGTGGTTCATGAAAAGAACTGACATGCAATGACACTGGGTGTGGTTCATGAAAAGAACACACATCCAATGACACTGGTGGATCCTTATGTGGTTCATGAAAAGAGCAGACATGACGTGACACCCGTGGATCCTTATGTGGTTTGTCTAGAGGAACACACATGCAATGACACCAGGTGTGGTTCATGAAAAGAACAGACATGCAATGACTTATCTAGTTTGTCTAGAGGAACACACATGCAATTACACTAGGTATGGTTCATGAAAAGAATAGACATGCAATGACACTGCATGTGGTTTATGAGAAGAACAGACATGCAATGACACTAGTGGATCCATGTGTGGTTCATGAAAAGAACTGACATGCAATGACACTGGGTGTGGTTCATGAGAAGAACACACATCCAATTACACTAGTGGATACTTTTGTGGTTCATGAAAAGAACAGACATGCAATGACACTGGTGGATCCTTATGTGGTTTGTCTAGAGGAACACACATGCAATGACACCGGGTGTGGTTCATGAAAAGAACAGACATGCAATGACTTAGGTGGTTTGTCTATAGGAACACACGTGCAATGATACTGGTGTGGTTCATGAAAAGAACAGACATGCAATGACAGTGGTGTATCCTTATGTGGTTTGTGAGAAGAACAAACATGCAATGACACTAGTGGATCCATGTGTGGTTCATGAAAAGAACTGACATGCAATGACACTGGGTGTGGTTCATGAGAAGAACACACATCCAATGACACCGGTGTATCCTTATGTGGTTCATGAAAAGAACAAACATGAAGTGACACCGGTGGATCCTTATGTGGTTTGTCTAGAGGAACACACATTTAATGCCACCAGGTGTGGTTCATGAAAAGAACAGACATGCAATGACACTGCATGTGTTTTATGAGAAGAACAGACATGCAATGACACTGGTGGATCCTTATGTGGTTCATGAAAAGAACTGACATGCAATGACACTGGGTGGATCCTTTTGTGGTTTGTGTAGAGGAACATGTTGGAATTATGCCCTAGAGGCAATAATAAAGATGTTATTATTGTAATTCTTGTTCATGATAAAGTTTATATTCCATGCTAGAATTGTATTAAGCGGAAACATTAATACTTGTGTGGTTTGTGAACAACAGCGTGTCCCTAGTACGCCTCTATGGACTAGCTCATTGATCAATGATGGTTAAGGTTTCCTAACCATAGACATGAGTTGTCAATTGATAATGAGATCATATCATTAGAGAATGATGTGGTGGATAGACCCAAACTAAGCGAAGCAATTAGATCGTGTCATCGTGTTCGTCTTTGCGAAGCTTTTCCTATGTCAAATATTGTATTCCTTAGACCATGAGATAATACAACTCCCTGGTATCGGAAGAAAGCTTTGAGGTCATCAAACGTCATCCTATGAGAGGGTGATCATAAAGGTGTCTCTCAGGTGATCGGAAAGTATCTGTTGGGTTGTATGTATCGAGATGGAATTTGTCCCTCCCAAGTCGGAGAGATATACTTCGGGCCCACTCGGTAATTGATATCAACACCGCTTGCAAGCATGTGGTTAAGGAGTTAATCACAAAGTGATATCGGATTACGGAACGAGTAAAGTACTTGCTGTGAACGAGATTGAACTAGGTATGACGATACCGACGATCGAATCTCGGGCAAGTAAAATATCGCGAGACGAAGGGAATATATATATGGGATTGATTGAATCCTGGCATCGTGGTTCATCCGATATGATCATCGATGAATGTGTGGGAGTCAATATGGGTGCCCAGACCACTGTTGATTATTGATAGAAGATCATGTCTGCATATTCTCGAACCCGCAGGGTCACACACTTAACGTGTCTCGACGCTAGGATAGATTGGATAATTGGTTTATGAATTTTTGTTCGGAGTCTCGTATGGGATCCGGGATATCACGAGAGGTTCCGGAATGGTCCGGAGAATAAGATTCATATAAGGCAGTGCAGTTTTTGGAGTTCGGAATAGTTCCGGGTTAATCGGTATTGTACCGGAAGCTTCTAGAACCTTCCGGAAGGGGGCCAACGTGGTCCCACCTTCCGGGAGGGGGCATGGGCCTATGAGGGAGTGTCCTGGCCGCATTGGGCCAGGGGCACAAGGCCCCATAGGGCCCAGCCGATCCTAGAGAGTTTAAATCGTTTAAACTAGAGATAAGATAAGATAGGATTTCTAGATAAGGGAGAGTTTAAATTGTTTAAACTAGAGATAGGCTTGGAGGAGAGGCTAGGGCTGGCCGCACCCCCCTCTATATATAGAGGGCTGGTGCGCCCCCTCTCATACACCTACACACCTTCCTCCAAACCCTAGTTGCCCTGCTGCCCTCCTCTCTCCCTCCCGACTGTTTGTGGGCGAAGCCCTGCTGCAGAAATTCTCCACCATATACACCACGCCGTCGTGTTGTAGATCCAATCCATCTCTCCACCATACTTGCTGGTCCGAGGAAGGAGGAGACGTCGAGGTGCTGCACGTGCATCTCACGGAGGCACCGCCACTTGTGGTGCTAGATCGGATCGGATCGCGAGGAGGAGAAGAGAGTACGACTACATCACCCACGTTCCGATTTAACGCTCCATCACGAATCTTCAAGGGTATGAAGATCTAATCCAATCTCTCGTTGTTTGCATCTCCTAGATTAGATCTTGGCTTTCCTTTGTTCGCTTCAGAGAAAATTTTGATTTACTATGCTTTGAAACCCTTCGTGGTATCGAGCTAGATCTATGCGTAGATGTGATTCACGAGTAGAACGCAACATGGTTGTTGCGGGCGTTGATGTTTTCTGTTGCAAGCCTCTTGTTCGTGTTCTTCTTATGACGCGATAGTGAGATTGAAGCGGTCCAGGCCAACCTTACGGCGTCGTTCATGAGACCGCTCCGCACTTGACGTGTGGCTTGTACCACACATGCGGTGGTGGATGTCGGTTTCTCTCACTATAGTTGTCATGGGATTAACACCGAGTTTGGCAACCATAATATCACCGTTGTGGCTTTCCGTAGGTAAGAATCGTTCTTAGCATCTACTCCCATAAGCCACGTAAAACATGCAACAACAAAGTAGGCGTCTAACTTGTTTTTGCAGGAGTGTTTTCGTGATATGGTATGGCCCAAGATGTGATGTGTATATTGTACGATGATCATGTTTTGTAATGTTTCACGACTTGCATGTCGATGAGTACACAACCGGCGAGCCATATGGTTGTATTTATAATTGTGTATGACCTGCGTCAACTTCTTATACGCCATGTAATAGCTTTACTTTATCGCTAAGTAGTTAGCAATAGTTGTAGTTGCTATTCGTGGTGGAGGCAATCATGGTGAAGTGATGGAGATCATGCGGAGCACAAGATGGAGATCATTGCACGAAGATTGGCTATACCATGTCACATAAAGTTATATACATGTGATTTTTATCCTTTTATGTATCTTATTATGCTTAGATCATGACGGTAGCATTATAAGATGATTCCTCACTTAAAGATCAAGATAAAACTGTGTTCTCCCCAAGTATGCACCGCTATGCGAAAGTTCGTCGTGTCCAAGCATCACGTGATGATCGGGTGCTATAGACTCTCGCTCACATACAACGGGTGCAAGCCAGTTTGCACACGCGAAATACTTGGGTCTAACTTGACGAGCCTAGCATGTACAGACATGGCCTCGGAACACAAGAACCGAAAAGGTTAAGCATGAGTCATATGAATGATATGATCGACACCGTTGTCCACCATTGAAACCACATCTCTTCTCGTGATGATCGGATTAGGTGTGGTGAATTTGGATCGTGTTCACTAAACAACTTGAGGGATGTTGAATTTAGTGGGAGTTCATCTAGTAATTTGATTAAGTTGAACTATTTATCATGAACATAGTCTAAATTGTACTTGCAAATCTTGAGATCACATGGCCAAGTCCAACTTCAACTTCAACGTTTTTTTGAGAAAGAAAAGCTTAGAAACAATGGGTCTAACTTCACCAACTGGTTCCGCAATCTAAGAATCATTCTGGCGGACAAAAGGACTATGTCCTTGGGAAAGCGTTAGGTGACCCCTAACAAGCTGCCTGATGAGAAAGTCTGTCGATCAGCAAGAAAGATGATTATGGTGTGATTAAGAGCACCATGTTGTTTGCTATGGAACCGAACTTCAAAATCGTTTTGAAAACTATCCGGGCCCTTTGAGATTCTCGAGAGCTGAAAAACTATGTTCCAGACTCAGGCCCGTTAAAGAGATATGAGATCTCGAGAAGTTCTTTAAGCGCAAGATGGAGGAAGGAGTTCCGTTAGTGAGCACCCCATTAAGATGTCGGGCTACACTCAACGCCTTGAGCAACTGGATGCAAGATTCAGAGGAGCTCAAGATTGACAGGTTCTGCAATCACTCCCTCCCAGCTACAAGAGTTTTGTAGTGACTCATAATCAGATTGGTTCCATCGATCGATCACCGAGCTCTTCGCAAAGCTGAAGGCTGCGAGGTGGACATCAAGAAGGATAATCATGTGTTGATGGTCAACAAGCCCTCCTTCAAGAAAGGTAAAGGTGCAAAGAAGCCCTTCAAGAAAGGCGGCGGCAAGCGCGTTGCCCTCCGAGAAGAAGCTCAAGTCTGGTCCTAAGCCGGACATCGAAAGTGCTTCTATTGCAAGGACAAGGGTCACTGGAAGCGCAATCGTCCAAGTACTTAGCGGACAAGAAGGCTGGCACCATCAAAGGTATATTTGATATACATGTTATTGATGTTTTCCTTACTAGCCCTCGTTGTAGTGCACGGGTATTTGATCTGGTTTAGTTGCTAATATTTGTAACTCAAGCAGAGCTACGGAATAGACGGCGGCTTCGAGGGATGAGGTGACGATCGCGTTGGCAACGGATCAAGAGTTGATGTGATGGCCGCACGCTCTCCTTAGTTTTACCTTCGGGATTAGTTTTAAACCTTAATAAATGTTATTATGTGCCTGTGTTGAGCATGAACATTATTTCTGGATCGTGTTTATTGCAAGACGGTTATTCATTTAAATCGGAGAATAATGGTTGTTCTATTTATATGAGTAACATCTTTTATGGTCATGCACCTCTTGTGAATGGTTTATTTCTTCTAAATCTCGAAAGGGATGAAACACACATCCATAACATTGAGGCTAAGAGATGCAAAGTAGATAGTGATAATACTACTTATTTGTGGCACCGTCGTGCAGGTCATATTGGTGTAAAGCGCATGAAGAAACTCCATTCTGATGGACTTTTGGAGTCTCTTGATTTTGAATCATTTGACACATGCGAACCATGCCTCATGGGCAAGATGATCAAAACCCCGTTCTCCGGTATAATGGAGCGAGCAACAGACTTGTTGGAAATCATACATACCGATGTATGCGGACCGATGAGTGTTTCTGACGGTGGATATCGCTATTTTCTTACTTTTACCGATGACTTAAGTAGATATGGGTATATCTATTTAATGAAACATAAATCTGAAACATTTGAAAAGTTCAAGGAATTTCAGAATGAAGTGGAGAACCATCGTAACAAAAAGATTAAGTTTCTACGATCCGATCGTGGGGGCGAGTATTTGAGTTATGATTTTCTCACGCATCTTAAAGCAAGCGGAATTGTTTCGCAACTCACGCCACCCGGAACACCACAGTAAGAATGGTGTGTCTGAAGCGAATCGAACCCTATTAGATATGGTCCGATCGATGATGTCTCTTACTGATTTGTTATCATTTTGGGGTTATGCATTAGAAACCGCTGCATTCACTTTAAATAGGGCTCCATCTAAATCCGTTGAGACGACACCGTATGAACTGTGGTTTGGTGCTAAACCTAAGTTGTCGTTTCTTAAAGTTTGTGGATCTGAAGCTTCGTCAAGAAGTTGATGCGACAAGCTCGAACCCAAAGCGGAGAAATGCGTCTTCATAGGATACCCTAAGGAAACTATTGGGTATACCTTCTATCACAGAACTGAAGGCAAAGTGTTTGTCACAAAGAACGGTTCCTTTCTTGAGAAGGAGTTTCTCTCGAAAGAAGTGAGTGGGAGGAAAGTAAAGCTAGACGAGGTTATTGAACCTTCTCTTGAATTGGAGAGTAGCGCAGCACCTGAAATTGTTCGATTACTTTGCACCAACAATAGAGGAAGCTAATGACAAGGATCATGAAGCTTGGACGATCTGCTCTTGAACGTCGCAGTCGACAAGGTCGCGTGCCCCTCGAGTGGTGTACGGCAACCTGTCTTGACTGTCTTGTTAGTAGAAGACAGCGAACCTACGAACTATGAGGAAGCGATGATGAGCCCAGACTCTGAGAAATGGCTAGAAGCCATGAAATCCGAATTGGGATCCATGAGCGAAAACCAAGTATGGACTTTGGTGGACCCTCCTAGCGACCGAAAGGCCGTTGAGTGCAAATGGATTTTCAAGAAGAAAACGGACGCGGATGGTAATGTTACCGTCTATAAAGCACGGCTTGTTGCGAAAGGTTTTCGACAAGTTCAAGGTGTTGACTACGATGAGACTTTCTCTCCCGTAGCGATGTTTAAGTCCATTCGGATTTTATTAGCAATTGCTGCGTTTCATGATTATGAAATATGGCAGATGGATGTCAAGACTGCGTTCCTCAATGGCAACATTGATGAAGAGTTGTATATGATGCAACCCGAAGGTTTTGTCGATCCTAAGGATGCTGATAAAGTATGCAAACTTCAGTGTTCCATTTATGGACTAAAGCAAGCATCTCGGAGTTGGAACCTTCGTTTTGATCAAGTGATCAAGAGTTTTGGATTTGTTCCGAATTGCTACGAAGCTTGCATCTACAAGAAAGTGAGTGGGAGCTCGGTGACGTTTCTGGTACTATATGTGGATGACATATTGATTATTGGAAATGACATCAACATGCTTAACGATGTGAAGAGTTATTTGAACAAGTGTTTTTCAATGAAAGACCTAGGTGAAGCTGCTTATATATTGGGCATCAAAATCTATAGAGATAGACAAAAGGCGCTGATACCTTTAAGCGAGTACATACCTAGACAAAGTTCGAAAAGGTTCAGAATGGATAAGGCATTGAAAGGTTCAATTGCCTATGTTGTCAGGTAAGATATTGAGCAAGGCTCAGTGTCCAGCTACGGTAAATGATAGGGAAGCTATGAGCAAAGTGCCTTATGCCTCGGCCATAGGTTCCATCATGTATGCCATGCTGTGTACTAGACCGAATGTGTCCAATGCTCTTAGTTTGACGAGCAGATATCAAAGTGATCCAGGAGTGGAACACTAGACAGCCGTGAAGAACATCCTAAGGTACCTAAATAGGACTAAAGAAATGTTCTTAGTCTATGGGGGTGATGAACAGCTCATCGTAAAAGGTTACGTCGATGCTAGTTTCGACACCGACAAGGATGATTGTAAATCTCAGACAGGATACGTGTATATTTTGAATGGAGGAGCTGTGAGCTGGAGAAGCTGCAAGCAAAGCGTGATCGCGGGATCTACGATGAAAGCGGAATACATGGCTGCTGCAGAAGCGTCAAGTGAAGGAGTTTGGATCAGAAACTTCATCACTGAGCTTGGCGTGGTTCCAAGTGCATTGGACCCACTGGAGATATTATGTGACAACACTGGCGCCATAGCACTCACTAAGGAACCAAGATATCATCCAAAGACCAAGCATATCAACCGCAAGTTTCATATAATCCGAGATTATATAGCAGATGGAGATCTGAAGATCAGCAAAGTACATATAGATCTGAATGTTGCAGATCCATTGACTAAACCTCTTCCACGTGTAAAACATGATCAGCACCTCAGTGCCATGGGTGTGAGATTGTTGCCAAATGTAAACTAGATTATTGACTCTAGTACAAGTGGGAGACTGTTGGAATTATGCCCTAGAGGCAATAATAAAGATGTAATTATTATAATTCTTGTTCATGATAAAGTTTATATTCCATGCTAGAATTGTATTAAGCGGAAACATTAATACTTGTGTGGTTTGTGAACAACACCGTGTCCCTAGTACGCCTCTATGGACTAGCTCATTGATCAATGATGGTTAAGGTTTCCTAACCATAGACATGAGTTGTCAATTGATAATGAGATCATATCATTAGAGAATGATGTGGTGGATAGACCCAAACTAAGCGAAGCAATTAGATCATGTCATCGTGTTCGTCTTTGCGAAGCTTTTCCTATGTCAAATATTGTATTCCTTAGACCATGAGATAATACAACTCCCTGGTATCGGAAGAAAGCTTTGAGGTCATCAAACGTCATCCTATGAGAGGGTGATCATAAAGGTGTCTCTCAGGTGATCGGAAAGTATCTGTTGGGTTGTATGTATCGAGATGGAATTTGTCCCTCCCAAGTCGGAGAGATATACTTCGGGCCCACTCGGTAATCGATATCAACACCGCTTGCAAGCATGTGGTTAAGGAGTTAATCACAAAGTGATATCGGATTAGGGAACGAGTAAAGTACTTGCTGTGAACGAGATTGAACTAGGTATGACGATACCGACGATCGAATCTCGGGCAAGTAAAATATCGCGAGACGAAGGGAATATATATATGGGATTGATTGAATCCTGGCATCGTGGTTCATCCGATATGATCATCGATGAATGTGTGGGAGTCAATATGGGTGCCTGCACTCCGTTGATTATTGATAGAAGATCATATGCATATTCTCGAACCCGAGGTCACACACTTAACGTGTCTCGGCTAGGATAGATTGGATAATTGGTTTATGAATTTTATTCGAGTCTCGGATGGGATCCGGGATATCACGAGAGGTTCTGGAATGGTCGGAGAATAAGATTCATATAAGGCGGTGCAGTTTTGGAGTTCGAATAGTTCCGGGTTAATCGGTATTGTCTGGAAGCTTCTAGAACCTTCCGGAAGGGGCCAACGTGGTACCACGTTCCGGGAGGGCATGGGCCTATGAGGGAGTGTCCTGGCGCATTGGGCCAGGGCACAAGGCCCCATAGGGCCCAGCCGATCCTAGAGAGTTTAAATCGTTTAAACTAGAGATAAGATAAGATAGGATTTCTAGATAAGGGAGAGTTTAAATTGTTTAAACTAGAGATAGGCTTGGAGGAGAGGCTAGGGCTGGCCGCACCCCCCCTCTATATATAGAGGGCTGGTGCGCCCCCTCTCATACACCTACACACCTTCCTCCAAACCCTAGTTGCCCTGCTGCCCTCCTCTCTCCCTCCCGACTGTTTGTGGGCGAAGCCCTGCTGCAGAAATTCTCCACCATATACACCACGCCGTCGTGTTGTAGATCCAATCCATCTCTCCACCATACTTGCTGGTCCGAGGAAGGAGGAGACGTCGAGGTGCTGCACGTGTGCATCTCACGGAGGCACCGCCACTTGTGGTGCTAGATCGGATCGGATCGCGAGGAGGAGAAGAGAGTACGACTACATCACCCACGTTAAATGACGAACGTTCCGCCTGAATCTTCAAGGGTATGAAGATCTAATCCAATCTCTCTCGTTGTTTGCATCTCCTAGATTAGATCTTGGCTTTCCCTCTGTTCGCTTCCGTAGAAAATTTTGATTTACTATGCTGCGAAACCCTTCAGAACACACATGCAATGACACCAGGTCTGGTTCATGAAAACAACATACATGCAATGACTTATGTGGTTTGTCTAGAGGAACACACATGCAATGACACTAGTGTGGTACATGAAAAGAACAGACATGCAATGACACTGGTGGATCCTTATGTGGTTTGTGAGCAGAACAGACATGCAATGACACTGGTGGATCCATGTGTGGTTCATGAAAAGAACTGACATGCAATGACACTGGGTGTGGTTCATGAGAAGAACAGACATCCAATGACACTGGTGGATCCTTATGTGGTTCATGAAAAGAACAGACATGAAGTGACACCGGTGGATCCTTATGTGGTTTGTCTAGAGGAACACACATGCAATGACACCGAGTGTGGTTCATGAAAAGAACAAACATGAAATGACTTATGTGGTTTGTCTAGAGGAACACACATGCAATGACACTACACGTGGTTCATGAAAAGAACAGACATGCAATGACACTGCATGTGGCTTTTGAGAAGAACAGACATGCTATGACACTGGTGGATCATTATGTGGTTCATGAAAAGAACTGACATGCAATGACACTGGGTGTGGTTCATGAAAAGAACACACATCCAATGACACCGGTGGATCCATGTGTGGTTTATGGAAGTAACATTCATGCAATGACTCTAGCTGTGATTCATGAAAAGAACAGACATGCAATGACACCGGTGGATCCATGTGTGGTTCATGAGAAGAACAGACATCCAATGACACTGGTGGATCCTTATGTGATTCATGAAAAGAACAGACATGCAGTGACACCGGTGGATCCTTATGTGGTTTGTCTAGAGGAACACACATGCAATGACACCGGGTGTGGTTCATGAAAAGAACAGACATGCAATGACTTATGTGGTTTGTCTAGAGGAACACACATGCAATGACATTTGGTGTGGTTCATGAAAAGAACATACATGCAATGACACTGGTGATATGTGGTTTGTGAGAATAACACACATGCAATGACTCTAGCTGTGGTTCATGAAAAGAACAGGCATGTAATGACACTGGTGGATCCATGTGTGGTTCATGAGAAGAACACACATCCAATGACACTAGTGGATCCTTATGTTGTTTGTTTAGAGGAACATACATGCAATCACACATGTGGATCCATTTGTGGTTTATGAGAAGAACACACATCCAATGAACTCTAGTGGATCTATCTTGGCATAATTTGATGTATTCCATGATGTATTTCATTGTACAGGACACTTTCCATTTTTATACTACTCAGTTTTGCCCTTGGTTTTACGTGGTAGTACTTAGTTTTGCCCCCCTCTCTCTATCTTTCGTAGAAGCCCAAACCTGTGCTCACCCTCTCTGCTACTCCCTGATTGGTTGTCACAGTTGTCACATGAATCGTGCGCACCAACCGTTGATTCTGTGCGATCCAACGATGATCGTTGCACACGTCGTTCCCTTCACAGTACAGCGTGAGACAGCACAGGCGTCTCTCTCAGAGAGACTTCTACAGTAAGGAACACGATGCCGTCCATGGAAAAAGTGGTCGAGTGGTCATGTCAAGTTTAATCATGTCTGAAAAGCCTACTACTGCTACTACAGCACATGCACAAGGCAACGGGGTCATCGAGTGCACGGTTGTCGACGAGACGCTGCAATTTATTGCCACTTGATTTTAATAAGACATATCCCATTTTTACCGAGTGCTCTCAATCTCACTTTCAACTGGGCCCTACCGCGAGTAACTTCCATGAGTCAAGGTCCCCCCTCGACTAGATCTAACGTTGCTAGAAATTGGTTCTGTGCCACTTGCACGCAGTGGAATCGAGGTCTGCCATGAGCGTGTTTTCAATGCAGCTCTAAAGTGGAGATCATGGATATTTCAAAAAAAATGGAACCGAAAAAAGGGTGGAGACCGTGGTAGCCCCCCGCCCCCCTCCCACCACATGTGTCCACTCGAGGACTACGAACTGTCCGGTGTTTATAACCCCCCTCGACCTTCTTCTTCCATGATCTCGTGTCATTTCCCTCAGTCTGTCTAGTCCCAAGACCCCAATCCACACCTGCCGCGTGCACTGAAGCTCCCTCGTTTGCACTACCTCCTTCCCTTGGTGCACCATGAAGCGTACGCGTGGAGACGAGCCAGAGGTGAAGCCAGTTGAAGGCGCAGCAGCAGATGGCTCGGTCGTCGCCAAGCAGGCGGAGGCGTCTTCTCCGGGCACGAACACCGCTCGTCGCCACGCTGTCGAGGGTGCGAGCTCATCTGTCTAGCCAGTAGCCGTCGCCGCCGATCAGCATGGGGTAGCCGTCGCCACCGAGCAGCAGGTGGTAGCCATCGCTGCCGAGCAGCAGGTAGTAGCCATCGCCATCGAGCAGCAGGTGGCCGACAACGTCATGGCCGACAACATCGTGGTGCCAGCGGCAGATCTGGATGGGGGGTAGGCGGCAGGCGGAGGCAATCCGGTGATCTACATCGATGACCCCATCACCGTACAAGAAATCTTAGATGCAATCGCGGAGAATGATGAGTTCGAGGAGGAGGTCCCTGATGAGGAGTCCGAGGTACTACATTGTTAGCTTCTCTAGTCGCATCCGCAGTTCTCACTATTCATACATAGGATTTGCTAAATCGTGTACAGATTCTTTTGCTCTTGAAGTAGGGTAGTATATATATGATTCGATCAGTTGATTCATGCATCTACCATCTAGTCACAAAACCCCAATCCGTCTAGTCACAAAACCCTAATCTACTCATTTGCCATCTAGTTGAGTTTGCTAGTTGAGTGTTGATTTCGATACACAGCAGGCCTATAACATTACATTTCTATTCCTTACTGAGCCCAATGATTCAATTTTGCCCCAAAATAGTGCAAGGGCATCTAATGGTGTCGTTTTCTTAGGGATGGTTAGTGAACCTCAGGCAGCAATGCACACAAACAATATAGGTTGTGATGTTGGTACTTTGGTTCTCCGACTCCATCGCTGAAAAAAATGAGGCCCTAATTTTTTTCTCATATGGAACCTATATATAATCTTTGTATTGTTTCTGATATATGAATGTGTTGTATGATGCATGTGTATATCCCTGAATATTGTTTTGTATGATTAAATTTCAATTTCTTATTGTGGCCAATGATTCAAATTTGCCCCAAAGAGAGGCAGACACATTGGTGTCAGATTTTTTCAAGGATGAGTGAGCGAACCTGAGACCATGTACAAGATCCATATAAGCTGTGTAATTGTTACTTGGTTCGCTTACGCCATCTTTGTAGAAACTTATGAGGCCGCAATCTTTATTCTACATTCATAGAACTATGATATTTGAATTATCTATTCCATGCATTCATAGTGTATAAGAATTACATTTTAGTTTGTCACCAAGGCCGATGAGTGAAATTTGCCCCAAAAGAGTTCAAGGGGATACACATATGCTGGTGTCGTGTTTTAGGGATCGGTTGGTGAACCCGAGGCAGTAATGCACACACACAATATAGGTTGTGTTGTTGGTACTTTGGTTCTCCAACTCCATCTCTAAAACAAATTATGAGGACCTTGATTTATTCTCATATGGAACTACATATATGATCCTTAATTTGTTTCTGATCTTTTAATGATTGGTATGATGCATATGTATATGAATGGTTTTGATCATAAGTATTTTTAACATGTACTTGAAGATTAATTGTTTGGTTTTTTATTTATAATTACAATATTTAGGCTTGTTTTTGTACCTTACTATGTATATCCCTGAATATTGTTTTGTACGATTATATTTCAATTTATTATTGTGGCCAATGATTCAAATTTGCCCCAAAGAGAGGCAGACACATTGGTGTCAGATTTTTCAGGGATAAGTGAGCGAACCTGGGACCATGTACAAGATCAATATAAGCTGTGCAATTGTTACTTGGTTCGCTGACTCCATCCCTGAAGAAACTTATGAGGCCGCAATCTTTATTCTACATTCATAGAACTATGATATTCAAAGTATCTATTCCATGCATTCATAGTGTATAAGAATTACATTTTAGTTTGTCAACGAGGCCGATGATTGAAATTTGCCACAAAAGAGTTCAAGGAGAGACACGTATGATGGTGTCGTGTTTTAGGGATGGGTCACACAAACAATATAGGTTGTGCTATTGGTACTTTGGTTCTCCAACACCATCTCTAAAACAAATTATGAGGCCCTTGATTTATTCTCATATGGAACTACATATATGATCCTTGAATTGTTTCTGATCTTTTAATGATTGGTATGATGCATATGTATATGAATGGTTTCGATCATTAGTATTTTTAACATGTACATGAAGATTAATTTTTTGGTTTTTAATTTATAATTACAATATTTAGGCTTGTTTTTGTACCTGACTATGTATATCCTTGAATAATGTTTTGTACGATTACATTTAAATTTCTTATTGTGGCCAATGATTCAAATTTGCCCCAAAAGAGAGGCAGACACATTGGTGTCAGATTTTTTCAGGGACGAGTTAGTGAACCTGGGGCGATGTACAAGAACAATATAGGATGTGCAACTGTTACTTGGTTCACTTACGCCATCCTTGTAGAAACTTATGAGGCCTTAATCTTTATTCTACATTCATAGAACTATGATATTCGAATTACCTATTCCATGCATTCAGTGTATAAGAATTACATTTTAGTTTGTCACCGAGGCCGATGATTGAAATTTGCCCCAAAAGAGTTCAAGGGGAGACACATATGACGATGTCGTATTTTAGGAATGGGTTGATGAACCTGAGGTAGCAATGCACACAAACAATATAGGTTGTGCTATTGGTACTTTGGTTCGCCAACTCCATCTCTAAAACAAATTATGAGGCCCTAGATTTATTCTCATATGGAACTACATATATGATCCTTGAATTGTTTCTGATCTTTTAATGATTGGTATGATGCATATGCATATGAATGGTTTTGATCATAAGTATTTTTAACATGCACCTAAAGATTAATTGTTTGGTTTTTTATTTATAATTACAATATTTAGGCTTGTTTTTGTACCTGACTATGTATATCCCTGAATAATGTTTTGTACGATTAAGTTTCAATTTCTTACTGTGGCCAATGATTCAAATTTGTCCTAAAAGAGAGGCAGACACATTGGTGTCAGATTTTTCAGGGATGAGTTAGTGAACCTGGGGCGATGTACAACAACATTACAGGTTGTGCAATTGTTATTTGGTTCACCTACTCCATCCCTGAAGAAACTTATGAGGCCCCTAGATTTATCCTACATTCACTCTGATGCAATTATTTGTCATTGTGTTGAGATGAAATGATATATGAACCGATCAAACTATTGCTGAGATGCTTTATCTTTGATATCCACGGATATATTGTCTTACATATACATGTTGTCAATTCTTGAGTTGTAATACAATTCAATCATATGTATGAGTTCTAAGTTATGTTCTTAAAAATCAACAGGAGGATGATGATGAAGTGGACGATAGCAAGGTATCCAGGGACAACAAGAGCCACTACGTGCTGAGGCGGTTACGGTGTGGGCTAATCCGTTTCCACCATAGGGGGAGACTGTTTTGCCCATTCTGTGGCAGAGCAATCAACGTGGACCTCAACAGCATGATCCAGCACACGGAGGGCGTTGGCAGAGCGGAGGCAGAAGCCATAGGCCGATTACCTTGGCACGGCACGCAGCCTACGGCAAATTCCACCGGGAGTATGTCAGGACTGGCCTGTATCCCATCGACTAGGCTGTCGCTGCCTCCTGCGGATAAACGCCAGCCCTGCTAGGCGTCTCCGTGTCCTGGCCTCCTGCTACAGCCCTTGCTTTAATTTTGTTCTAGTTAATTATTACCTATGTGTGGCATGTAAGACAATATATCCGTGGTGTCTCTGGTGAACCTTCTATATTAATCTACTCCTTTATATGGTGTGCCTTAAAGTTTCTAGTTTTCAATTATATTTACTGATCATGCTCATGCACACTACAAAATATTTCTAGTGCTCGATTATATTATAATTATCAAGAAATACATCAACAAGTTAAATTGGTCGAAATTTTGTATTGAAGTAACTAAATGTATCAAACACATAATAAACTAGAAACTAAAATCTAGTTCAAACACATAATGTATCACCACCACTTGTTGGCGTCCTTGACTTGCTTCCCCTTCAACCGCTTGATGTCGCCACTGTCCCAAGATCCCTGCTCGTCTTGAAACCACTTTCTGTCCTCCTCGCGCTTCTTCTCCTGGGCTAGCTTGCAACCAGGGCATAGCTCTCTCATGAAAAACCCCACCTTAACCATCCCATATTTCATGGTAATGAGCTTACTGTATAACTCGTACGCCATGTAGGCGTCTCTGGCTGCATACTCGAGGCGCACCTGGCTCATCGGCTTCCACTCCTACTAGTCATGATCGAGTCGCTTCAATTTCTTCAGTTTTTCATAGGATTTATCGATGATTTCCGCTGCCAGATCACCCATGCCATCCTTTGTTGGGTATGGTTTGACCTTGTATAGATTTTGGATGTCGATGTGGTTCCCATCTGGGATTTTTATCAACGCACGAGAAAGCATAATTGTGTCATTTGTGATATCCACACTAGTGAAAGTCATAACTTTCCTACACAAGAACTCGACCAGAGCCGGACAATGCATCTCAGTTTGTTTACTCCTGCACTTAGATGGTTCTAGGGATGTAAGGGAACAAGGGATGCAGAAGTGGTGATCTCAAATTTAAATTTCACATACTTGCAGAAGTGGTAAACGAGGACCTCCTCATGTATGGTGATTTGCACGACAGCGATCTCTTGTGGAGGATTTTTTCGCTTATTTGCACGGGTGTACTCCAAGTCTAGCCCCACAAACTTGTGCTTCTCTTTCTCAAGCAATTGCTCAAACCTGGTGAGAGTTGTCTCCACAGTCGCTTCATCATTTGTGTACACCACTATCAAAGTCGTGGTGCCATGGGCAGGGACCAAGTGGGTCTCTGTTGTGCGTTTCCCATCATCCATGCCTGCAAGGAAATGGGTGAAAGGAAATGCCTGCAAGGAACTGCCTGCGAGAGTAAGAAGAAGATGAACCGATGGTTCTAGAATAGAGGAAGAAGAAGCACCTAGGAAAAACCGCAGAGGAATGACTGAGGAAGAGGAATGACTATAGAAGAAACGTGGTAACAGCAACTTTTGGTTCAAGAACTCACCGTGGTTACATGGAGATCGTGGCAGTGCCGCCGGTTCAACAAGTGGGGCCAGTTCCTACGAGAATATGAAATTAGCTGTGCATTTTTCTATGCGAGAAATTGAGAGAAATCATTTATATTTTGTCTTTCATAATTAAACACAATGAAGTTGGTACAGCCCAAGAGATTTGAAGAAAAGAGATTTGCTAGTTTAACATACAACAACACTTACAGGCCCAACATGGCAGAACATGGAGAGCCCCAGAACTTGAGCTACCACAGAGGCCTCGGCAGAGGTGGCAGAATTGGTGCTGGTGCAACCATGGTGACAACGAGCTCAGATTCTAGAGGAGGAAAACAGAACCGAGCATGGTCGACAAGGTGATAGATCTCACCGGGAACCAATTCTCGTCCCCGCACCGTGCCATGGGTGCGTCCACGGTGAGGGCGAGCTCCAACTCAGGATGGGGAGGAGAGCGGGGCCGAGCAGCTTCATCACATCCCAGCTCTACGCCATGGCCATGACCACAGATTGCCGCTCTAGGGAAGAAGACACGTAACGGATGCAGGCGCCAACGCTGCAAGACTACAGGGAGGAGAGCTGGGTCGAGCAGGTTCATCCATGTCCCAGCTCCGCGCCATGCCTGCGACGCCCCACATATTGCCGCTCCGGGGAAGAAGAAGACGCGTAATGGATGCAGGCGCCAACGCTACAAGCCTAATTGACACCTAAGCAACGGGAGCGACATAACGGCGAGAACTGACAGGGGGCCCAACTTGATGGCTGTTAGCCTGATTTTTTGTATTGAAATGTAAAGTTGAATTCGTGTTGAAAAAGACCCTCTGAGTATTTGGCACACCAACTGTAGTCATCTCGGATGATTTCAGGGAACTTGGGTACCGCGTTGCCTGGACACCCCAACTTTCGGGCCGCAAAATGATATTCTCGTACAACGCGTGGATAGAGGTGACCATATGTCTAAGCAAAGAAATATACTACTCCTGCATTGTGTAAAAAAGCACACCTTAATAAGCACACCTTAATAAGGCTCAAAGATTATTAGCTACCTAACACTTGAAATTTTTGGTAACATGGTCTAGAAAAATGAGGGAGAAGATTCTAGTATGATCGAGAAGTGTGTTTGCAGAGGTTTATGCATAGTACATTCATTGTGTTCAAGATTTTCAATAGAATCTTCTAGATGCTAGAATGGAAAAGAAGATCCAACGGCTAGAAATGCTGGGATTCGCGAGTCTTGATCCAACGGTCAACATTCAAAGTTATCCGTACACTAATCTCATCATCACTCGGAAAATTGAGAATGTTCTTTCCTGATAGTTGGAAACTCACACCAGGGATACTGATTACTACAAGAAGATGCATCCATCTACCTCCAAAGAGACATTTAATTAAAGAAAAATCTATCGCGCTTACTTGTAGCTCAAGTTTGAGCTATTTTTTTGTTAAATTGTCAAGATGCAAAATCTTAATTAGAAAGGAGTTAACCAGGAATTTGATCAATATCTATAAATTGGTAAAGCACAAAAAATATAAATTTGATCAACATCTATAAAGTATGGGTGTATATATTTGGTCCTTGTTCTTTGTATCATCATGTAGAAGTAAAAGATTATTAGCTACCTAACACATGAAATTTTTGATAACATGTTCTAGAGAAACAAGGGAGAAGATTCTAGTATGATTGAGAAGTGTGTTTTGAGGTTGTGCATAGCATTCATTATGTCGAAGACTATCAATAGAATCTTCTAGATGATAGGATGGAAAAGAAGATCCAACGGCTCGAAAAGCTGGGATTTGCGAGTCTTGATCCAACGGTCAACATTCAAAGTTATTCGTACACTATATAGTGGTTTGTAATGAAGACTATCAATAGAATCTTCAAGAGGCTAGTATAGAAAAGAAGATCCAGCGACTGGAAATGTTGGGATTCGAGAGTCTTGATCCAATGGTCAATATTCAAAGTTGTTTGTACACTATATAGTGGCAAGATCATGTAGAAGTCAACGATTATTAGCTACTAGTAAGTTGCACGTGAGACTCAGATAGTAGACGTATGACATATCATCACTATATACAATTATAATTGGTAAAGCACAAAAAATTATAAATTTGATCAACATCTATAAAGTATGGGTGTACATTTGGTCCTTGTACTTTGTATCATCATGTAGAAGTCAAAGATTATTAACTACCTAACACATGATTGTTTTTTGATAACATGGTCTAGAGAAACAAGGGTGAAGCTTCTATTATGACAGAGAAGTGTGTTTTGAGGTTTGTGCATAGCATTCATTATGCCGAAGACTATCAATAGAATCTTCTAGATGCTAGAATGGAAAAGAAGGTCCAACGGCTAGAAATGCTGGGATTCGTGAGTCTTGATCCAATGGTCAACATTCAAAGTTATCCATACACCATATAGTCGTAAGATAAGATAAGATAAGATAAGATAAGATAAGATAAGATAAGATACTAGTAAGTTGCACGTGCCCTGCACATGTGGCTCAGATAATAGGCGTCTGGCATATCATCGCTATATAAAATTATAATAGGTAAAGTGGAAAATATATAAATTTGATCAACATCTATAAAGTATGGGTGTATATTTGGTTCTTCTACTTTGTATCATTATGTCTAGAAGTTAAAGATTATTAGCTACCTAACACTTGAAATTTTTGGTAACATGGTCTAGAGAAACGAGGGAGAAGATTCTAGTATGATGGAGACGTGTGTTTTGAGAGGTTTATGCATAGTGCATTCATTGTGTTCAAGACTATCAATAGAATCTTCTAGATGCTAGAATGGAAAAGAAGATCCAATGGCTAGAAATGTTCGGATTCACGAGTCTCGATCCAACGGTCAATATTCAATGTTATTAGTACACTATATAGTGGTAAGATAAGATGTCTAAAAACATGGCTTGTGGCATTCAGATCCATACTCTTCAGATTGTCTTTACAGAAAGGAACAATCTCGTCGTCACTCGAAAAATTAAGAATGATATTTCCTGATATTTTGAAACTCACATCGACGACATTGTTTACTATAAGAAGATGCACCCGTCTACCTCCGAAAATACAACTAACTCAAGAGCAATCTATCGCATTTACTTGTAGCTCAAGTTTGATATAATTTCGTTAAATTGATAAGATGCAAAATCTTAGCAAGAAGTTGAACTTGTTGTAAAAACTATCGGTGGTGGTTTATGATATATTAAATCAGCCCCCAATGGTTACCTCCAAGAAACGTAAATCTTTCAATGCAACCTACAATTTACTTGTAGTTCAAAATTGAACTAATTTCAATAAATCGACATAAAATCAATTTCAAGTGGGCAAAGTTAGCTATAGAATAAGTTTGAAAACTCATAAAACACATGAATCATAAGTACAACATGAGGGTCCACTATATATGTCTGAAAGCTTGGCTTGTGGCATTCAGGTCCATATCCTTCGGACTTTGTTTATGAAAACGAACAATAATCTCATCATCACTCGAAAAATTGAGAATGTTCTTTCCTGATAGTTGGAAACTCACACTGGCGGTACTGATTAGTACAAGAAGATGCATCCATCTACCTCTGAAGAGACATTTAATTAAAGAAAAATCTACCGCGCTTACTTGTAGCTCAAGTTTGAGCTAATTTTTCGTTAAATTGTCAAGATGGAAAATCTTAATTAGAAAGGAGTTAAAAACCTATTGTCAAAACTCTCGGTTGTTTTCTGATATATTAACTGAGCCCCCAATGGGTACACCTCCAAAAGTTTTTTTTAGTTCTTTAGAACCAACCTACAATAATTTAGTTGTTGTAGTTCAAGTTTGACCAAATTTTGATAAATATAGGCATGAAGTCATTCACGTGGGGCAAAGTTAATTAGCTACATAGGTAGTTTGAAAACTCATAAAACATGGGAATCATAAGTAAAACATGTTGGTCCACTTAATATGTCTAAAAGCTTGGCTTATGGCATTAAGATCGTTATACTTCAGACTTTCTTTACATAAAAGAACCATCTCGTCATCACTTGGAAAACTGAGGATTTTCTTTCCTCATAGTTAGAAACTCACACCGACGACATTGTTTACTAGAAGAAGATGCATCCATCTACCTATGAAAATACATTTAATTCAAGAGCAATCTATCGTGCTTTCTTCTAGCTCAAGTTTGATCTAATTTCGTTAAATCGACAAGAAGTCACTAAAGTGTGCAAATTTTACTAGGACGAAGCTCGAAAAATTCTAGTCCTAAAAATTTGGGCATCACGTATAAGAAACTATTGGTCCAGTTTGTGTGATAATTGGGGTGGTTGCATTTTATTTTAACTATGGTAGGTCTCGTAGGAGAGAGGTGATTGATAGTTAACACGATCGATGGAAGTACAACTTACATCGAGGACCTCATAACAAATGAAAATTGTATCCAAGTCCATCCATTTAACACAATGACCCTAAAACTGAATAATGAAGTGTGTGTGTTTTCTGGTTTGCGCATACTAGCGTTCATCGTGCTAAATACTATCAATAGAATCTTTCTCGATGCTAAGGGAAAATAGAAGATCTAAAAGTTAGCAATGTTTGGATTTCGCTGTCTTGATCCAGCGGTCAATGGTCGAAGTTAATTCGTACACTATACAATGGTGGTATGGTATTGTAAGAGATAAGACAAGATAAAGATATGATAAGAAATACCATGGATGGCCGATCTAATGGTTGGTCTCGTAGGAGCAAGGTGCTTGAGAGTTAAGACGGTCAGTGGAAGTACAAGTTACATCAAGGACCTCATAAAAATGAAAATTGCATCCAAGTCCATGCATGCATTTAGCACAAGGACCCTGAAACTGAGCAATGAAGTGTGTGTTTTGAGGTATGCGCATAGTAGCGTCCATTGTGCTAAGGACTATTGGTAGAATCTTTCTACATGCTAATAATGGAAAAGAAGATCCAACGGTTAGCAAAGTTTGGATTTGCCAGTCTTGATCCAACGGTCAATGTTTAAAGTTTGGATTTGCCCGTCTTGATCCAACGGTCAATGTTCAAAACTGGTTCAAAATTGCCTTGCCTCCCGATGTTTGGCCGATCTTTTGGATAACCTTCCCTTCTGATGTTTGGGAAGCAAGTGAAAATTTCAAAAACCGAAAAAGATTGAATTTTTTTGCCGCCAAGGACCAAAGTGGTTTCCTTCCTATGTACTCCTCCTCGTCCCTACTCCACACCAACGCACGGCTGCCGAACACACCAGAGACACAGAGCCACCGTACCAAGGCACCCGTGCGTAGCACCATGCTGTGGACGAGGGGAGAGAGATCAGCCAGACCGGTGTGGGAGCGGAAAGGGGAGGTGAGATGGAGCATAAGGAAGGAGAGAGAAAACACACAATTTGTTTTGCGTGCATAGGTCCTGAAATTTACTACTAGTAGAGTGTACACTGTATGGCCGCAGTAGTACCTCGTGTCAGAAACCCATCATAACTTTGCTCTGACATGGAACCGCCTTCAACTTCTCTTCGCTGCTGCCCTCTTCCCTTGCCAACGTTTTATTCTCTCAGCATGTACAGCGCGTGGACAATGGTGACCATATGTCTAAGCAAAGAAATATACTACTCCCGCATTGTGTAAAAAAGCACACCTTAATAAGGCTCAGATAGTAAATCGTATGACATATCATCACTATATAAAATTATAATTGGTAAAGCACAAAAAAGTATAAATTTGATCAACATCTATACTATACTACTATAGTGGAGCAGTTTGAATTGGATCCATAGCACCAATCCTGACCGTTGGGCTGTTGGATCAAATGGTTCAGAGAAGCTGGATTCGTGTTGAATAGAACCTAAAGAAAACTCCTACATGCATGTTCTACAACCATCATGTCACCACCCCCAAAATTTCATAGCAAAGTAGACTGTAGTCTCTCTACTTATATACTACTATAGTGGAGCAGTTTTGAATTGGATCCATAGCACTAATCATGACCGTTGGGCTGTTAGATCCAATGGATCAGAGCAACTGGATTTGTGTTAAATAGTACTCCCTCCGCCAAAATATAAGGCGCCTAAGGATTAGTCAAAAGTCAACATTTTTTAAGTTTGACCATGATTATACACAAAAATGTAAAAATTTAGAATACTAAATTAATATCAATAGATTCACCATAAAGTATATTTTCTTAATATGTCCATTCAATATTGTAGATGTAGATATTTTTAAAAAAATATCTGGTCAAAGTTAGTAAGGTTTGACTTTTGACCAATCCTTAGGCGCCTTGTATTTTGGGACGGAGCGAGGGAGTACAGACCTAGATGCTAGAATGGAAAATAAGATCCAACGGTTAGTAATGTTTGGATTTTCCAGTCTTGATCCAACTGTTAATGTTCAAAGTTAATCTCTACACTATATGTAGTGGTATGGTATATATTGTAAGAGATAAGAGAAAAGATAAAGATAAGATAGAAGTACTGCGAATGGCCAATCTAATGGTAGGTCTCGTAAGAGCGAGGTGGTTGAGAGTTAACACGGTCAGTGGAAGTACAAGTTACATTAAGGACCTCACAAAAAATGAAAATTGCATCCAACAAGTCCGTGCATTTAGCACAAGGACCCTTAAACCTAGTAATGAAGTACTATGTGTTTTGAGCTTTGTGCATACTAGTGTTCATCGTGCTAAAGACTATCAATAGAATCTTTCTAGATCCTAAGAATGGAAAAAAAGATCTAACGGTTAGCAATGTTTGGATTTGCCAATGTTGATCCAACGGTCAATGTTCAAATAAGTTAATCCCTACACTATGTAGTGGTGGTATGCATGGTATTGTAAGAGATAAGAGACAAAGATAAAGGTAAGATAAGAAGTACTGCGAATGGTCGATCTAATGGTAGGTCTCGTAGGAAGCGATGTGCTTTGAGAGTTAACACGGTGGGTAGAATTACAATTTACATCAAGGACCTCATAAAAATGAAAATTACATCCAAGTCCGTGCATTTAGCACAAGGACGACCCTGAAACTAAGCAATGAAGTGTGTGTTTTGAGCTAGAGGTTTACGTATACTAGCGGTCATCATGCTAAAGACTATTAGTAGAATAGTTCTAGATGCTAAGAATGGAAAATAAGATCCAACTGTTAGCAATGTTTGGATTTGCCAGTCTTGATCCAACGGTCAATGTTCAAAGTTAATCCGTACACTATATGTAGTGCGTGGTATGGTACGTTATTTTAAGAGATAGGACAAGATAAAGATAAGATAATAAGAAGTACTACAAATGGCCGATCTAATGGTTGGTCTAGTAGGTGCGATGCGCTTGAGAGTGAACACGGTCGGTGGAAGTACAAGTTACATATCAAGGACCTCATAAAAATGAAAATTTCATCCAAGTCCATGCATTTAGCACAAGTCTCCTAAAACGCAATGAAGTGTGTGATTTGAGGTTTGCGCATACTAGCGTTCATCGTTCTCATCAAGACTATTAGTAGAATCTTTTTAGATGCTAGGAATGGAAAAGAAGATCCAACAGTTAGCAAAATGTTTGGATTTGCGAGTCTTGATCCAACTTGTCGTCAAAACTGTCGTTGGATGGTTTCTCATATATTAATTGTGACCCCCGATGGGTACCTCCAAAAGCTTTTTCGTAGAACTTTCACAGTAACCTAGAATTTACTTATACAAGTTCAAATCTAACCTATTTTCGATAAATCAACATAAAGTCATTCAAGTGGGTGGAGTTAGGTAGGCAGTTATGAATGAAGGAAATATGCCCTGAGAGGCAATAATAAAGTTGTTATTATATATTCCTTATACATGATAGATGTTTATTTTACATGCTAGAAATGTATTGATTTAGAAACATCAATACATGTGTGTTTAATAAACAAAACGGGTTCCTAGTCATGCCTCTCTTATAGACTAGCTTGTTGATTAACAGGATGATCAAGGTTTCCTGATCATGGACATTGGATGTTGTTAATAACAAGGTCACACCATTGGTGAAATTATGTGATGAACATTCATCCGAAGTATATCATTACGATCAAGTCATTATGTTTATATTGCTATAACATCATACGAAGTAATCTTTATCCTTAGACCATGAGATCATGTTAATTGCTAACACCGGAAGAGTATCTTGATAACATCAAACGTCACACCGTAACAGGGTGACTATAAAGATGGGTTCAGTACTACGAAGGTGTTATGTTGAGGCTCATGGATCAAGAGTGGAATTTGCCAATCCAGATGACGGATAGATATACTGGGCCCTCGGTGATATCACATTAGGATAGCTTGCAAGCAAGTGATGTGATCACTAGAATGTTATATCACGGGAACGAGAAAAGAGTGCATGTCGGAAACGAGATCAAACTAGGTATGGAGATACCGATGATCGAATCTCGGACATGTAATATATCGAGAGACAAAGGGATTTAGTTACAAGCGTTAAAGGTTCTCACGATCACAGGAGTCATCGTTGAATGTGTAGGAGTCAGTACGGATCTCCAGGTCCCGCTGCTGATTATTGATCGGAGAAGGGTCTCGATCATGTCTGCATTATTCGTGAACCGTAGGGTGGCACACTTAAGAGTTACCGGACACCATTTTGGAGCACATATGTCTCGAATTTAAAGAATTGCAAAGCGCAGGAATTGTTTCAATAGAAACCGGAAATTGTTTCAGGTGAAATTGCAGAAGGTGGTTCTGCATGTGATATTGAAATATTGCAAGGGGCTATATGTGAATGTTTGTTAATTAAAGTAATTAACAAAATTCTGAATAAATTTAATAAAAAGAGTTTTATTAAATGAGAGAGCATTAAATTTGGAGAAATTTAATGCATTTAAAGTGGAGACTTTAAAAGGAATGTGAAGAGGCATTTTAATGTGGAGGGGTTACCACCACATGAATGGGGGAGGTGAGGGGTCACCCCCCATGCGCCGGCCATGGAGAGAGGGGGCACCCCCTCCTCCTATAAAAGGCCACCCATTCCCTCCTTCATCCTCACACCTCCTTGTGAAGGATCTCTCTCCCCCTCTAGAATTATTCCCCCATGGTCTCGGATTAGCGAGATACATGTTCCTGGTGGCATTTTGTCCGAAGGAGTTGTTGCTCACTGGATCGCTGGAGCGAGGAGGTGGAGGTTATCCGGTGGCTTGAGCGTGTGCAGATGCGCTGCTGAGTTGCGGCGCTCGGACTTCCTCACGATCTTGAGATCGGCAAGTGTA
Source organism: Avena insularis (assembly GCA_023614405.1). Lineage (NCBI taxonomy): Eukaryota > Viridiplantae > Streptophyta > Magnoliopsida > Poales > Poaceae > Avena > Avena insularis. The sequence continues at coordinate 301,825,697 of CM042692.1, read as the reverse complement.
CGACTACATCAACCACGAGTTCCTACTCGTTAACAAAGCTCGTTGTCTACAAGGGTAAGTTCTTGTTGGATGTATGTACACCCGTTGCTTTGTACCTAGTAGATAGATCTTGGCGAGTAGTTCACACCGTAGGAATTTTTTTGTTTTCTATGCTGCAGACCCAACAATGAATTGGATCCATAGTACCAATCATGGCCGTTGGACTGTTAGATCCAATGGTTCAGAGTAGTTGGATTCGTGTTGAACAGCATCTAGAGAAAACTCCACCATGTTATAGATAGTTATTATTAATATACTTAATGTATGCCTTTTTCTCTAACAAGACTATTGGTTAATAACAACTTAATGTTCGTTAAATCACATTTCATACAGTATATAAGAGTGTGGCACGTGCCTGTGTGTGTGTGCGCGTGTGTGTGTGTGTGTGAAAACTTTGGCTTGTGGCATTTATTTATGTCAATATTCTTCGAACTTCCTTTACGGAAGAGAATGATCATGACATTATGTAACATCCCAGCATTAGGATCCAACGGAGGGTAGAAATAGGAATCTAAGTTTGTGCATGCATGCACCTGTAAAATCAGGGTAATTTTTCGCCAAACATAAACCTAAAGGGATCAGAGTTTCTTTCACTAACTAGACTAACTAGAGGTAGGAATAGCTCTTGTTAGTGATTGCTATGAATTTTGACATGACCTTTAGGAATTATTAAGTTTTGGGGGAGTTAGTGTGAATTCAAATTTGAAATTTAAATCAATTCGAAAGTATTTGAGGAAGTTAGTAATATTAAATTGTTTCCAAAATATCTTATTAACATAATTTGATTGAATTATAGATGTAGTAAACAACAATAAGGATTTAAGACAATGAAAATGAGATGAGAAATGAATTCTTATTTCCTGATTTCATCACAATATTACAAATTGTAATAAATACATCAAAAGTAGAAGATTACAGAGAATGGAAATACAACTTTATTACTTTATAACAAATCTTTGCAAGATTCTTTACAAAAAGAATAAAGAAAAGAAGATTACAATTAAGACCTATGCTACTTATCTATTCCTAGACTAAATCTTGTATCTCCAGATCTTGTTCCTTTGAATAAGATAAAACAACTAAAAGAAATCAAGGGTTAATTAGTTAGTGTTACTCTCAGTGGTGAAAAATGAAGTGCATTGTTCAAATTACATCATCGAGTAATAAAAGAGGGGCAGGTTTCACCAGGCCATAATCAGTAAAAGGTAACAGGTTGATATATTTTCACTTGAGCTGATCCACACGACCAGGTCGCACAGACACACAACTTAGTCACCAGATTGCATGCGGTGTGTTGTCAACACAGTGACAACAGCCACACAAGCAAAAGGAGAAGTGCACAACCGCAACACAGTCCAATAGCTTACACTTCTTCTCAAACACCACACCAAAAACACCTCAATCCTGCCAAAAGCAAGTAAACCACCAGCCAAACCATACACCTGATCATCCAAAAGTTCACTAGATGGTGACATAAGGAGGGGGTGGAGCAGGTGGATAGAAATATCAAGGAAAAGATTCCAGGATCCAGAAGTAGCAGGAGCAGCACCAGGAGGTGAAGGACAAGATCCAACCAGCAAAGCAAGCTAGCAAGATCAAGCAACCAGATCAACCAGCAACAACACCAACAATTCATCTATTGTGGTGAGTAATATAAAACCCTCACATGATCTAACTTTCTCATCTAGATAAGAAGTCATGTGTTGTTCTATATTTAATCTCTTAGAGATCACCCAAGTGGGGTGAATCCATCATAGAGGAATTTTGAATACAAAAGCCATAAGTAGACTATGTGAACTAAACCAGGATCTCAGACCAACATCATTGATCCTGGATGTAGAGTTATATTCCTTATTCCAATACAAACATAGCCAAGGTTATGAATTCTAGGCACATCTCTTAAAAGAGTAGCACCCCAGAATCCATAGATCTTATGGATCCATATAAGCACACCAACCATTTTTCCAGGATAAGTAACTGGTATCAATACCAGAATATATCTATGAGGGACAGCAAGGTAGGAAACTAGTTCCTATGCCTTAGACGAACAACATAGGTAGAGATTCTTACAAGAAGCTTTCAATTATCTTTGGCATTTATCCAATCTTAAGCACTGACAAAATAAAACCCAGTAGTAGAACCAACACTTGTGTGCCATTTTAATGATGGTGTCACAAGAACAGGTTCTAAAACCCAAGCAGAACAATTACTTAGCTTTCATAAATAAATTGACCAACCATTAATTATCATTTTTCTAGAATCAAATACCAGAAATCATCATCAAGTTTATCTATACATCATCAGAGCATCATTGTAATAACAGGTTAACACTCAATCTGTATGTGACTATTCAATCCAACATTTCAAGATGCCATGAATAAATCACTGACAGAACCACCGTCAATAACAAGATCATGATAGTAGAGAACTTCCAGATTACAAGAATCCACAAGTAATAATTCCATAGTAGCATCATCATTTAGACTAACAAAACCACTAGCATCATCAGAACCCAACATAGAGGGATGAACCCTAATCAATCATGAACCCTAATTAGGGATAGCCACTAGAATCATACAGAGGAGCTCAAGAGAGGCCAAGGACAGAAGGCACAACAAGAAGAAACTCACCAGTGGTCCTCTTTGTAGATTAGAAGAGGAAGTAGAGGGGCCGATGAGCGCACGACGGCATGGGGAGAACCCGAAAGGCACTGCAACCCGCACCAAGCCGAGGCGGTGACCACAACATCGCTTGAGGATGAACAACACCACCACATCAACATAGGAGTACCTCACAACACCATTGGGGCAGTGGCCAAGGCATCACCAGCAGCACCCCAAACCCTAGGGTACAGAATGGAACCAGCCTAGCCGAAGGAGAGCCCAGAGCCAAATCAAAATGGACTAGATGAAGGAGCAGGGTTAGCAATCTCACCATATACCATGGCGGTGGCTAGGGAGGCCCATCGCGGCAGTAATCGAGCGGCAACGGCGTCGGCGACACCACACAGCAATAGGTTGAGGAAGAACACGAGGGGGGCGAGAGAAGTGTAGGGTGTGTACTGGGCCGGTGTGGTCCAGTACCCCTCACTGGAGTGGTTTGACCAGCCCAAATGGGCCGGACTAGGGCCAGGCCAGCCCAATGGGCTAGGTTCAGTTTTAAAAGGAAAGAATCTAATTAAATTGTCAAATGACCAAAATACCCCTAGAACTTAAATAGTTCTAAGTAATAAAATAACAATCCTAAAAATATAAATAAAATATCAGTGGACTCATAGAAATGTCCTCTACTTAAGAAAAATAACAAATGAAATTTTAGGTAATTAAAATTAAAATTATTATTACTAAGGTATATATTCCTTTTGCGGATCCAGCATATGGGTGAGCACCCTTAGGCTCCACGATTTTGGTATCTAGATTATCTATGAGCGGCTGTCGAAGGTACAGTCGGACCTTTATGGAGCTTGCCAGGGGCATAACCGGCTCGTAGAGTATTCGGGAACTCACCATGGTTGTAGCTTGCCTGAAAGGGAGCTTAACAGAGGTGTAGTCAGCCCCGGAGGATCATGCAGACATATGGGGTCGCGGAGAGGGCAGTGATTGGCTTGGATCACCTCCTAGGCCCCACATCACGGAATTATGGACGGGAAAGTACACCCGGTTGTGCAACAAGGAGTTGATCTCTCATGGGTAAAGCAACGCACCTCTACAGAGTGTAAGAACTATAACTTGTTACTCCCTATTCTGGGAAGGAGCTATGAACGCGGCAGGAAAGGAACTCCATGAAGTTTTGGTCAACCCGTGAAGGCTGATGGGCATAGTTTTTGATAATAAAATCAATCCTTGAAGAAATGTTTGTGAAAACTGCATATTGCCAAGGACTTATAGTCCGAGGTAGTAGATAGAGCATCAAACTTCCCATCTTGCATATAATGAACTTGCTGGGTAACATTGTTACTCACCCTTTCCTTCCTCTGAACCCCTGCTTAGACTCTGAGAATCTAGAAGATCCTTCGATGTACGCAGATGATGAAGGGCAAGAAGATGTCTACTACGAGGAGCCAGACCTGTCCAGAGGAGTTGAAGGGGTGGACTACGAAATACGCTATGGAGTGGAGGGCAACGGGTCCGAGTAGTTGCCTTAGCTATTAGTAAACCAATTGAGCCGAGCAGCATAAACTTTATAAAATAAGTTGTTGAGCTCAATTCGGAGTATGAGTTTGAACTTTATATCTTCCACTGAAACTACTTAAGTTTGGTTTGTAATTTTGTAACACTTGACGTTTGGAACTTCTGGTTTGTAATAATAATGAAGTGTGTATGTTTGTAATGTGGACCCGCAATGTTTCTGTTGTACCACTCTAAGGGATGTGATATTTACAGAACAGTGTTCTGTGGATGTCATGTCAACGACTATAGTGTAATACACATGCAGTGGTATGCTGGGTCACCGTAGCTGGTATCAGAGTAATTGCTTTGACCTTAGGTTGGAAACCTAGTAAAGGGAATTACCTGTAGGAGTCTAGGAGCAACGGTAAAGAGTTCTCTAGATTATATGATGAATATTCAATTGGGAATATTTTGTTATATTTTTTAGTGCGATAATTATTTATTATGATGCATTATTATAATTAATGGGTACTAATTATATTTATTTATGTTATTTATATAAAGTGGAAATGGCACCAAAGTTTCCAAAACAGACTTTGGCAAGGAAAGAAGAGACTCTTGATGACTATCAGGGGGTGTTAACTGAACAGCTTCGAGAACTTCTGAGGGTTTTCAGTTGCACAACTAATATTCCAGTCAATACCATGACTTACCATGATGGGAGAATGTTAGCCAAATATCGTGTTAGCATCCAACTACCAAAGAAGCTTGGTTTATATCACGATTTACCTATGGGTGAAGGTAGAAGTCACCTAGCAGCATACCATGTTTCTATTATGGAGGCGATAACCAATGTTCGGGAGCATAAAGCAGAAGAGTTGGATGGAAGCACGTATTTTGTGATTCCTCATGACTCTATAGACAAGGAACCAGAACCGGATCATCTTACTTTAGTAAGGAAGCATCCAAAACTAGCTTCTAAGTTTATGGATCTGTATCGACTGATGGTTGGGTCTTTGTATAAGACACATCAGGTTATTGTAGAAGATCAGGTTGATATGTTAAGGATTTAACGAATCCTGAAAGAAGGGAGAAGTTAGCATCTAAACTGGAGAATGAAGCAGTGGATAGGGATAACCCAGTTTTTAAGGATATACCTATAGATCCAACATCTTTTACACCATATCCTTACTCACCTATACCAGAACCCACTAGATATCCTGATGAGGGCACTAGTCATCCAGTACCATAGAGTTCTCCGGGAACTGAGGACTCGGAACTACCTATTGGAAATTCCGAGGGATGGAGGTACGAATCGATGGATGGATCTGCCGGGAATCCTATTCCTATGGAAGATTCAGTTGGAGATATCGGGCAGCCTAGTCGCATGGGCGTGAGATCTTATTGTGTTGATGGAAGAGATGTCCATATGGAGGATGTAGAGTCCGATGAGGAAGATCCTGAAGAAAGAGTGTTTGAGTCACTAGAACATTATCCTACTCTAGATAACGTGCACTATCCAATCATAGCTGAGGACTGTCGTACCCAGCAGAGTACTTGGGGAGCACCAGAAGTGGAATATTCTATTGATTCCTCTAGAGTCGGGATGCAGGAGATGGATGAAGAAGATAGTGATGAGGATAATTCTGAAGATACTTCAGATGAGTTGGAAGGTATGGATGCACTTCAGAAGAAGATAGTGTCAAGTTCGGAGACTTCTGATACTAAGTATCGTCCGTCAAAGAGGCAAGTCATTCCACAGACGGTGCGTCATACTTCACATCAGCACGGTTGTACTCCGGGTATGTACGATGAACGTCGCAATTTCTGGGGAGTGTGACCTTGAGGAGGAGTATCCTAGTGGTAATACGTAAGTTAGAGTGAGAACTTGATGTAAATAAGTTAGTGGGGTAGTATTGACATGATCTTGTAATGCTTAAATAGTAAGGGCTTGTAATCACGTTGTATCAACTATGTTGTTTGTAATAAATAATATGTGTGTAATGCATATTTGGTTCTTATTTGGATCTTGTTTTCCATTGTGTGACTAGTTCAGTGCATGAAGTTGAGCTCAGAACACATATGCATGATGTAATTATGAGTGTTTACTTTATGTTACAGGACTAGTGTAACATCCCAAAACTTTAATCCAAGCTTAACAAGATCAAATCATCCAAAAATAGGGTTAACAAAAACTTTTCCAAATTTAAAATGAAAGCATTCATATATGTATGCATTTAAAATAGGAGTTGTTTGAATTGCCATGATTGATTGATCCAATGCTTGTAAAATGTTTCTTAGGTGATTTAAACATCATCTACATCATTCCCAAACTTTTCCTAAACAAAATCAATCAAAAAGAATTAAAAAGGAGGAATGGTCATTTTGGCAAATTTAACTCTCATGCCTACTTTGACTATTCCTAGTACTCAATTCTTAACAGAAACAATTCTTGATCTTTGTACCCCTTGATAGTACACATAATGAGGTACCAAGGCCCACATTTTGATCTGCTAAAACCATTCTGTTAACTATTTTAAATGACAGTTTAAAATTGAATCCAAGGCATATGCATAGATCACCCCTATTTCAAAAACCATCTATTTGAGCTCCATTTTCAAAACCCTTGCAACCAGAGACTACCTATCACTAGTGGAGATCACTCAAAAATTTTGAACTCAAAATTCAAAACTTTTTCTCTTGCGGCCATTTCATCAAACACTTGGCATGCTTAATCTCACCTCTAATCCTAGCTCACTGTTTCTATAGAGTTTAGCCACCCATTTGACCATAAAACACTCCCTCTGTCTCCACTTGATCAAACCATGCCATTACCACCCCAACCCCTACACCCTAGTGGCCAGACCAAGCCATGCCGAGCACCAACTCGCCGGCCAAACTTGCCGTCACCCCAGCAGACCACCTCCTCTTTCCTCTCCATGTCTAGGAGGTAGCCAGCACCTCACCGCCCCTCTCTGTCCCCTGCCCGAGCCAAGTGCTGCCATGGACCACCGAGGAAAGACCAGCCACCAAGACCATGCCGATGCCGCCTGAGCACTCGTCCCTCAAGGCACAAGCCGCCGCCGCTCATGCCTGCGCCCGCCGCTCTGCCTCGACCTGGCAAACACCCCAGACATCCCTATTCGCCGCCCAAAGCCTCATAGCCACCGCTCGCCGTGGACACCGCCGCTTCGGCCGCACAGAGCGCCACCTACGGCCGCATACACTTCCTAGAGCACCACCAGGGAACCGCCCATCGATCGCCATCCCCAGCCATGCCTCTAGCTCGCCGTAGCCATGTCGCCACCGTCGACCGCCCATCCCGCTCGGTCTCACCGTCGGGCCTATAAAAGGAGCCCTCCCCAGCCATTCTTCTCCACACCATTCCACTCCCCTCACCTCTCTGAACCTTACCCATCTCTAGCCGGAGCAAATGGAGCAGCAGCTCACCGGAATTGGAACCGGAGCCGCCGCCTCTGGAGGAGAAGGGCGCCGTTGATTTCGACCGCCCCAAGCTCCGCCAACTACCGCCTCGCTGCCGTCGTCTTCCACTTCGTTTGCCTCATGAGCCCAATTGGAGCCCTAGTATGCCCCTAGTAGACCCCCACCGAGCTGCTAGGGTTCGAGCTCGCCGGCGACCTGTTCGTCGTTGACGACGACCCTCAGCCATTGATCTCGCTTCTGATCGCACGGCCCACAGCGCGCGTACCGTTTCACGTGTTAAGTGTCGCTGACAAGCGGGACCCCCCTGTCAGCTAGCCCATCGATTCAAATCTGGTTTTATCCTTTTTAGTTAAATCTAGTTTCTGTCCCCTATTTTAAAAATCAATCCAGAGAGTTTTAGAAATCCAAATTGCAGGAAACCAATTTTGTCTGAAAGGTATTGAAATAATCTATCCAAGCCCGTTGGATTTATTTCAATTAGAGTTATAGATCTCTCCTAATAAAAATAACAAAACAGAAGCTTTTGCAACTTGCAACATTTTTATAAAATCAACCAAGTTAGCTTTTGAGTTGATTCCAACTCTCAAAAATCACATTTCATCATATCTATCCAAATATGTAATAATATTAAGGTTTACCTGCAGTGATTTTGGACTAGTACCAAAATAATGCTATATAGGCATTTCTGGTCACTTTAAATCATTAAATAATGAACTTAAACCAAAGTAATATTGATCCAACCCTTAAATCTCATTCCCACATGTTAGAATATGTGGTGAGGACATGTGTCCACATGATCCAATATTTTGGTGGTGAATATTAAATTTTAGTTAAAATTTCAATGAGTAGAAATTACTTTTCTAAAATAAAAAGGTTGAAACTATTGAATTAAACTTGTGATTTTTGTGATGATAATAGATCATCAATTGTGTGTTTTAAAATGATACTTAGCCTAGTTAAGTATAGTTTGGTGATTGTGCACTCCCTATGTATTTATAGACGCTAGTATCGACCAAACTTTCGTGGAGAAGGAGTTCTACCAAGAAGAAGAAGAAGAAGAAAACTTCAACTACTGCACCAACCAAGGCAAGCTATTGTTAGCAAGCTAGAGTTAAACTAGATGGTTTAGCAAAGATGCCTTAAGTATGCTTTGATCACACCCCTTTAACTATTAGTACCCCAAGCCTTAATTACAAGTTTTACCCTCTTAGGTTATACAAAGTTCTTGACTTGTTTAGAAGGTAGCATAAAAAAGTATATGACTTGACCTATTTAGGACCCTTTAGATGTCATTCTATGGCATGAGATTGAACCCATCTTTTCCACCTTAGTGAACACTCTTAACTTGGTAGTTTAGAGTAGATCAAAAACTTGAGTCACTTTAGATGGGAACACTTGGTGAAAATGAATTATGAAAACCTTGGAATGATGAGTCATTCTATTGAGATGTTTTGACATGTGTTGTGAAACACAAATTGTTGATGATGATGAAAATGTTGAGGGATGAGCCTTAACTCCTTTTATAAAACTGATGGTTGGATTCGGATGCGATACCATTCCAAATTTACCGTACAACCACATTACCTGAATTGGGTTAGGCTTAGCTGGAAATTTATATGCCTTAATATGAGTTCCCTCACGGGAGAGGTTTGAGCTGAGGCTACCTCTCAATGATGTCCACCTATGTAGTGCCCAAGATGACTGCTGGTCATGGTTGGGAGGCCATGGTCATAGGAGAGGTGCTTGTACTAGGGTGTGTAAAAGGAAGGTTATGTTTGATTATCTGCATACTAAGTATGATGATTCAGGGTTATCCATGACAGATGTATCGAATCTTGTGGTGAAAGTGTACCACCTCTGCAGAGTGTCAAACTATTCGAATAGCCGCGTCATGATTATGGGACATTGGAATGGCCATACTGTTTCGTTGTCAGATGTTTTCTAAATAACTTGAAACGAATGATGAACTTTGACTTGACCACAACAGGGTGGTGTTGATGATAATAGCTTCCCAACTTAAGTGATTCTAGAACTGTACTTTATCTTTCTTTGCTTCTGAACTCAGCTTAGGTTTCAAACTTAACTTGATAGTTAAATTAGATTCAGTACTTTAACTTAGAATTATACCCCTTGTTAGTAGTAGTTTGCGAGTACTTAAAGAGTACTCATGGCTTTTGTCCCTGGCTATTATCATGGCCAGACTATGAAGGAGATTATCAAGATGATGGTCAGCAGGACGGCTATGATAACTAGGACTATCTGCCTTCGTCAGCATTGCCTGTGCCCCTGAAGATGGACCCCACCGCTACGCTTATCATTTATTTCCGCTGCTTGTTGTATTAAAGACTGGATCATGAGATTCTTATTTGTGTAAAATCTTATGTATGGTTTGTAATGGATGATGTACTATGATATCCAATCCGTTATGTCTCGCAAAAATGGTAATCCTGGGATTGCGAGGTATGGCATAACGGGCATCTGGGATTAAAAATCCGGGTGTTGACAACTAGGGGGGTATGGACACGGGTGTAGTGAACGAGACTGAATAGCAGTGCATGGAGCACGAAGCCAAAGAAAAGGCGTATGAAGACGCCAGAATGCAAGCAAATTTACCACCACCACCACCAATGAGGCCATTGATGGAGCAGAACTTTATGCAGTACATGCAAATGATGCAAGAGTCCTAGCACAAATTCATGGAGGGGTTAGTAGATCGAGTGGAACAGCAGAGGGCACCTCAAGGTCGGGGTGTTAGTCTTTCGTATTTCTAGGATACCAGGCCTTTACCTTTTGCATCCGCTCCAGAACCAATGGATGCAGAGGATTGGTTAGAAGATACCGAGAAAAAGTTAAAAATGGTAGGATGCAGTGAGGAAGAAAAGTTGAGGTATGCAACACATCTATTAACCGGACCTACAGCAGCATGGTGGGAGGGTCAGTTAGCTATGCAACTTCCAGGAAGAGAGTACAACTGGGAGGAGTTCAAGCAAAGATTCCGTGAATACCATGCTCTAGAAAGTATCATTGAGTTGAAGCGTAGGGAGTTTGAAGAACTGCAACAGGGTTACTCCAGTGTCATGAAGTACATCCGGGAGTTCAGTGATTTATCTCGTTACGCTACCGATGAAGTCATCACAGAGGCAAAAAGGAAGAAGAGGTTCATGCGTGGACTAAATCCATTTGTGAAGATGCAGTTGAGGCTTGCCAACACTCAAACTTTTCAACAGTTGCTTGATGCAACAATAACCTTTGAAGATGATTACAAGAATGTCCAAGAGGACCGTAGGAAGAGGGCAAAGAAGGAGACAAAGAGGATTCAAGCAAGTAAACCCAAAAGAAATTTGGAATTCCAACCTAGAAACAGACCCTAGAACAACAACAACAAGAGTAGCAACAACACTGGAGGATAATTCAATCCTAGAAGGAATGTCTGATACATTGCAAATGTATCTATAATTTTTGATGTTCCATGCTTGGTTTTATCTACTTTCTTATGTTTTGTTCCAACTTTGGAGTACTTTTCATATGATTTCTTGGACTAACATATTAGCAAGATGCCACAGTGCCAGTTGCCTGTTTTCTGCTGTTTTTGGTTCTAGGAAGTCAGAAAATGAATATTCTCGGAATTGGACGGGACAAAAGCCAAAGTTACTATTTTCCCGGAAGAATCACGGAGCCAGAAGGAGAGTCGGAGAGGGGCCATAGGGTGCCACACCCCCCTTGGCACGGGCCAGCCTAGGCCGCGCCAGGGCATGGTGTGGGCCCCTTGGCTGGCCACTAACCTTGCCTCCTTCGCCTATAAGAGCCTACCGATACCAAAACCCTAGATGGTCAATCAGAAATCCATGAAAAGTTCCACAGCACCGCCGCCACTGAAGGGGAGATTCGGGGGACAGAAAGTCTCTGTTTCGGCACCCTGCCGGGATGGGGAAGTGCCCCCGGAGCTATCTCCATCGATCTCCACCACCATCTCCATCACCGTTGCTGATTCCCATGATGAGGAGGGAGTAGTTCTCTCTCGAGGCTAAGGGTTCTACCGGTAGCTATGTGTTCATCTCTCTCTCTATGCATGATCTTATTGAGATCATGAGCTTGGAATCTATAGATCTACCTTGCTACTCAAGTGCTTGAATAGATCTCTGCTCTCCCCTTGTGTGTGAAAGTGACAGCATGCACACCATGGTGGCACTTAGGCTAGAGATTACAAATACTTGTTATGAGTTATATTTGGAGTTGGATGTTTCTATGAAATTGTGGTGTTTGTTGGAACCATCTAGAGCTCAAGGTGATAGTGTGGGGTTATCTAGATGGGAAAGGCTTACTTTGAGGTGTGCTGTATAGCCCTACCATCGATTAGAGTGTCCAACCGGAGAGTAGTTAAGAGTAGTATCATAAAGAAGAATATATTTATATGAGAGTGTTCACTAGTGAAAGTATGATCCCTAGGCCTTGTTTCTAAGCACTGAAACATCGTTTGCTATTAGATCTATTACATGTTTGCTTGCTTCCTTCTTTATTTCAGTTTGCCTTTAGTCTTTTCCCACGTCAACCACACGCCAGCAAGCTATTTTCTGGCACCGTTACCACTTATAATTATCTATACCACTCGTATTTCACTATCTCTTCACCGAACTAGTGCACCTATACACTTGACAAGTGTATTGGGTGTGTTGGGGACACAAGAGACGTCTTGTATCTTGATTGCAGGGTTGCTTGAGAGGGCATACCTTTGACCACTTCCTCCCTGAGTTCGATAAACCTTGGGTGATCCACTTAAGGGAAAACTTGCTGCTGTTCTACAAACCTCTACACTTGGAGGCCCAACAACTGTCTACAAGAATAGAAGTGCGTAGACATCAAGCTATTTTCTGGCGCCGTTGCCGGGGAGGGTAAGGTAAAAGGTATTCACACCGGAGGATTAAAGAAGAGGAACCTCCCAAGGCAAACGCCTATTTTCTGGCGCTGTTGCCGGGGAGGTAAGGTAAAAGGTACTCACATCCTCCGGTGTGAGTGCTCGAAGTTATTTCATTTAGATTCCGCAATTTTGTCTTTTTGTTTCTTGTTTTCACTAGTTAGGCTTAATGGAAAACAATAAAAAAATAGAGCTTTATAGTATTTATCTTGAGTTAGGACATGAAGTGTTTGAAGAGAAAATTAAAAAACCTATGGAACTTTATTTGTATGCTAATAGCAATGTTGTTAGTATGAATTCTTTGGACACCATTATTACTAATTCTATGGAAAAGTCTAAGCTTGGGGAAGCTAGCTTTTATGAAAATGATCTTTTTAGTTCCTCAGCTTTGGAAGATAGCTATTCTATTGCTTATGATGATACCAAACCTCCAATATATGATGATTACAATGATGAATATGATATTTTCAGTCCACCTACTATTCAGGAGAAAATTAATTATGATTACAATATGCCTCCTATATTTGATGATTATGGTGATGAAAATAATAATGATAGCTATTTAGTTGAATTTTCTCCCACTATAATCAATAAGAATGACTATATTTATGTGGGGAGTATTAATTCTTTTATGCATATGGCTCATGATAAGAATGTTTCTTGTGATAGTTATATTGTTACTTTTATTCATGATGCTACTGAAAGTTATTATGAGAGAGGAAAACATGGTTTTATGTGTCTCAACAATATTAAGTTTCCCCTCTTTATGTTGAAATTTTTTAAGCTGCACTTGTTTTGCTTTCCTATGCTTGTTGCTTTGTGCTTTCATGACTTATTTCTTTACTAGATTCCTATGCATAGGAAGTGGGTTAGACTTAAATGTGCTTTGAATTTGCTTCTTGATGCTCTCTTTTACTTTAATTCATATTTCTTATGTGAGCATCTTCTCAAACTATCAAGCCTAACTTAAAGGCGTTAAAAAGTACTTATTGGGAGATAACCCAAAAGTTTTAGATGAGTCTTGGAAGTTATTACTCTGAAGTAATGATTGGGAAAGTTGCTGTCCCGAAAAAGATTTATGTGCTTCACTGTAAAAATTCGTGTAAAATCTCTGAACGTATTTTTGAGGCGTGAATTTTTGTGCTTCTGACCCAGGTTGTTATCTAACTTTCGTTAGTTCAACACTTTTTGATTTGAGCAACATAATGTCTTCAAAAAATTCGTCTTTACCTGCTGGTCTGTTTTGACAGATTTCTGCCATTTTCTGCATTTGCTTCTTGTTGGTTCCTTTTTGAGTTCTTTTGGAGAATTGAGCTTTTTGAGGGAAGTTCTACAGTAGCTTGTGTTTTAATGGAAGTTTTATTGGTCTTAGAACTGAACCCAAAGACCTTTTATATTGAGTGCACTAATGTTGCTAATAAAGATTGTGTGAAGTTTTGTATGAAGGAAAAATTTCAGGTGTATGGAAGGAATGAGTAATGAGATGAAGGATGGACTAAAGCTCAAGATTGGGGATGCCATGCGTGTCACCCCAAGAAATATCCAAGAAGTACAAGCGTCAAATCTTGGGGATGCCCAAGGCATCCCCTTCTTCATCAATAAAAATCTCAGGTTTCTTCCAAACGCTTTATTTTTATTGTTTCATGCACAGTTGTGTTTTTCTTGGAGCGTCTTCTTTTTTGTTTTCGTTTTGGTTTTTCGTTTGCTTTGTTTTCTTAGTTTGCTGAATAAATTGGTTGGACCGTGTGGTTCGTGAGAAGAACAGACATCCAATGACACTTGTGGTTCCTTATGTGGTTCATGAAAAGAACAGACATGCAGTGACACCGGTGGATCCCTATGTGGTTTGTCTAGAGGAACACACATGCAATGACACCGGGTGTGGTTCATGAAAAGAACAGACATGCAATGACTTATGTGGTTTGTCTATATGAACACACATGCAATGACACTAGGTGTGGTTCATGAAAAGAACAGACATGCAATGACACTGCCTGTGGTTTGTGAGAAGAACAGACATGCAATGACACTGGTGGATCCTTATGTGGTTCATGAGAAGAACTGACATGCAATGACACTAGGTGTGGTTCTTGAAAACAACACACATCCAATGACACTGGTGAATCCTTATGTGGTTCATGAAAAGAGCAGACATGCAGTGACACCGGTGGATCCTTATGTGGTTTGTCTAGAGGAACACACATGCAATGACACCGCGTGTGGTTCATGAAAAGAACACATATGCAATGACTTATGTGGTTTGTCTAGAGGAACACACATGCAATGACACTGGGTGTGGTTCATGAAAAGAATAGACATGCAATGACACTGCATGTGGTTTGTGAGAAGAACATACATGCAATGACACTGGTGGATCCATGTGTGGTTCATGAAAAGAACTGACATGCAATGACACTGGGTGTGGTTCATGAGAAGAACACACATCCAATGACACTAGTGGATACTTATGTGGTTCATGAAAGAACAGACATGAAGTGACACCGGTGGATCCTTATGTGGTTTGTCTAGAGGAACACACATGCAATGACACCGGGTGTGGTTCATGAAAAGAACAGATATGCAATGACACTGCATGTGTTTCATGAGAAGAACAGACATGCAATGACACTTGTGGTTCCTTATGTGGTTCATGAAAAGAACTGACATGCAATGACACTGGGTGGATCCTTATATGGTTTGTCTAGAGGAACACACATGCAATGACACCAGGTGTGGTTCATGAAAAGAATAGACATGCAATGACTTATGTGGTTTGTCTAGAGGAACACACATGCAATGCCACTGTGTGTGGTACATGAAAAGAACAGACATGCAATGACACTGGTGGATCCTTATGTGGTTTGTGAGTAGAACATACATGCAATGACACTGGTGGATCCATGTGTGGTTCATGAAAATAACTGACATGCAATGACACTGGGTGTGGTTCATGAGAAGAACAGACATCCAATGACACTGGTGGATCCTTATGTGGTTCATGAAAAGAACAGACATGAAGTGTAACCGGTGGATCCTTATGTGGTTTGTCTAGAGGAACAAACATGCAATGACACCGGGTGTGGTTCATGAAAATAACAGACATGCAATGACTTATGTGGTTTGTCTAGAGGAACACACATGCAATGACACTGCATGTGGTTCATGAAAAGAACAGACATGCAATGACACTGCATGTGGTTTGTGAGAAGAACAGACATGCTATGACACTGGTGGATCCTTATGTGGTTCATGAAAAGAACTGACATGCAATGACACTAGGTGTGGTTCATGAAAAGAACACACATCCAATGACACCGGTGGATCCATGTGTGGTTTATGGAAGTAACAGACATGCAATGACTCTAGCTGTGATTCATGAAAAGAACAGACATGCAATGACACCGGTGGATCCATGTGTGGTTCATGAGAAGAACACACATCCAATAACACTGGTGGATCCTTAGGTGGTTCATGAAAAGAACAGACATGCAGTGACACCGGTGGATCCTTATGTGGTTTGTCTAGAGGAACACACATGCAATGACACCGCGTGTGGTTCATGAAAAGAACACATATGCAATGACTTATGTGGTTTGTCTAGAGGAACACACATGCAATGACACTGGGTGTGGTTCATGAAAATAACAGACATGCAATGACACTGGTGATGTGTGGTTTGTGAGAATAACACACATGCAATGACTCTAGTTGTGGTTCATGAAAAGAACTGACATGCAATGACACTGGTGGATCCATGTGTGGTTTATGAGAAGAACACACATCCAATGACACTGGTGGATCCTTATGTGGTTTGTTTAGAGGAACAGACATGCAATCACACAGGTGGATCCATGTGTGGTTTATGAGTAGAACACACATCCAATGAACTCTAGTGGATCTATCTTGGCATAATTTGATGTATTCCACGATGTATTTCATTGTACAAGACACTTTCCATTTTTATACTACTCAGTTTTGCGCTTGGTTTTACGTGGTACTACTTAGTTTTGCCCCCCTCTCTCTATCTTTCGTAGAAGCCCAAACCTGTGCTCACCCTGTCTGCTACTCCCTGATTGGTTGTCACAGTTGTCACACGTATCGTGCGCACCAACCGTTGATTCTATGCGATCCAACGATGATCGTTGCACACGTCGTTCCCTTCATAGTACAACGTGAGACAGCACAGACGTCTCCCTCAGCGAGACTTCTATAGGAAGGAAAAAGTGGTCGAGCGGTCATGTCAAGTTTAATCAAGTCTGAAAAGCCTACTACTGCTACTACAACACATGCACAGGGCAACAGGGTCATCGAGTGCACGGTTATTGCCACTTGATTTAATAAGACATATCCCATTTTTACGCAGTGCTCTCAATCTCACTTCCAACTGGGCCCTACCGCTAGTAGCTTCCATGCGTCAAAGGCCCCCCTCGAGTAGATCTAACGTTGCTAGAAATTGGTTCCGCGTCACTTGCATGCAGTAGAATCGAGGTCTGCCATGAGCGTGTTTTCAATATAGCTCTAAAGTGGAGATCGTGGATATTTCAAAAAAAAGGGAACCGAAAAAAGGGTGGAGATCGTGGTATCCCCCCTCCCACCACACATGTCCACTCGAGGACTACGAACTGTCCGGTGTTTATAACCCCCCTCGACCTTCTTCTTCCATGAGCTCGTGTCATTTCCCCTAGTCTGTCTAGTCCCAAGACCCCAATCTACACCTTCGCGCGAGCCGAAGCTCCCTCGTTTGCACTACCTCCTTCCCTTGGTGCGCCATGAAGCGTATGCATGGAGACGAGCCGGAGGTGAAGCCAGTTGAAGGCGCAGCAGTAGATGGCTCGGTCGTCGCCAAGCAGGCGGAGGCGTCTTCTCCGGCCACGAACGCCGCTCGTCGCCATGCTGTCGAGCGTGTGAGCTCATCCGTCCAGCCAGTAGACGTCGCCGCCGAGCAACATGGGGTAGCCGTCGCCGCCGAGCAGCAGGTGGTAGCCATCGCCGCTGAGTAGCAGGTAGTAGTCGTCGCCACCGAGCAGAAGGTAGCCGACAACATCGTGGTGCCAGCGGCAAATCTGGATGGGGGGTAGGCGGCAGGCGGAGGCAATCTTCGACGTACAAGAAATCTTCGACGCAATCGCGGAGAATGATGAGTTCGAGGAGGAGGTCCTTGATGAGGAGTCCGAGGTACTACATTGCTAGCTTCTCTAGTCGCAGCCGCAGTTTTCACTGTTCATACATAGGATTCGATCGGTTGATTGTGTACAAATTCTTTTGCTCTTGAAGTAGGGTAGTATATATATGATTCGATCGGTTGATTGATGCATCTGCCATCTAGTCACAAAACCCCAATCCGTCTAGTCACAAAACCCCAATATGCTCATCTGCCATCTAGTTGAGTTTGTTAGTTGAGTGTTGATTTCGATACACAGCAGGCCTATAACATTACATTTCTATTCCTTACTGAGCCCAATGATTCAATTTTGGCCCAAAATAGTGCAAGGGCATCTGATGGTGTCGTTTTCTTAGGGATGGTTAGTGAACCTCAGGCAGCAATGCACACAAACAATATAAGTTGTGCTGTTGGTATTTTGGTTCTCCGACTCCATCGCTGAAAAAAATGAGGCCCTAATTTTTTCTCATATGGAACCTATATGTATAATCTTTGTATTGTTTCTGATCTGTGAATGCGTTGTATGATGCATGTGTATATCCCTGAATATTGTTTTGTACAATTACATTTCAATTTCTTATTGTGGCCAATGATTCAAATTTGCCCCAAAGAGAGGCAGACACATTAGTGTCAGATTTTTTCTGGGATGAGTGAGCGAACCTAGGACCATGTACAAGATCCATATAAGCTGTGAAATTGTTACTTGGTTCGCTTACGCCATCTCTGTAGAAAGTTATGAGGCCGCAATCTTTATTCTACATTCATAGAACTATGATATTTGAATTATCTATTCCATGCATTCATAGTGTATAAGAATTATATTTTAGTTTGTCAACGAGGCCGATGATTGAAATTTGCCCCAAAAGAGTTCAAGGGAAGACACATATGATGGTGTCGTGTTTTAGGGATGGGTTGGTGAACCTGAGGCAGTAATGCACACAAACAATATAGGTTGTGATGTTGGTACTTTGGTTCTCCAACTCCATCTCTGAAACAAATTATGAGGCCCTTGATTTATTCTCATATGGAACTACATATATGATCCTTGATTTGTTTCTGATCTTTTAATAATTGGTATGATGCATATGTATATGAATGGTTTTGATCATAAGTATTTTTAACATGTACCTGAAGATTAATTGTTTGGTTTTTTATTTATAATTACAATATTTAGGCTTGTTTTTGTACCTTACTATGTATATCCCTTAATATTGTTTTGTACGATTACATTTCAATTTCTTATTGTGGCCAATGATTCAAATTTGCCCCAAAGAGAGGCAGACACATTGGTGTCAGATTTTTTCAGGGATGAATGAGCGAACCTGGGACCATGTACAAGATCAATATAAGCTGTGCAATTGTTACTTCGTTCGCTTACGCCATCTCTATAGAAACTTATGAGGCCACAATCTTTATTCTACATTCATAGAACTATGATACTTGAATTATCTATTCCATGCATTCATAGTGTATAAGAATTACATTTTAGTTTGTCACCAAGGTCGATGATTGAAATTTGCCCCAAAAGAGTTCAAGGGGAGACACATATGCTGGTGTCGTGTTTGAGGGATGGGTTGGTGAACCCGAGTGCACACAAACAATATAGGTTGTGCTATTGGTACTTTGGTTCTCCAACTCCATCTCTGAAACAAATTATGAGGCCCTTGATTTATTCTCATATGGTACTACATATATGATCCTTGATTTGTTTCTGATCTTTTAATGATTGGTATGATGCATATGTATATGAATGGTTTTGATCATAAGTATTTTCAACATGTACCTGAAGATTGATTGTTTGGTTTTTTATTTATAATTACAATATTTAGGATTGTTTTTGTACCTTACTATGTATATCCCTGAATATTGTTTTGTATGATTAAGTTTCAATTTCTTATTGTGGCCAATGATTCAAATTTGTCCCAAAAGAGAGGCAGACACATTGGTATCCGTTTTTTCAGGGATGAGTTAGTGAACCTGGGGCGATGTACAACAACATTACATGTTGTGCAATTGTTATTTGGTTCACCTACTCCATCCCTGAAGAAACTTATGAGGCCCCTAGATTTACCCTACATTCACTCTGATGCAATTATTTGTCATTGTGTTGAGATGAAATGATATATGAACCGATCAAACTATTGCTGAGATGCTTTATCATTGATATCCACGGATATATTGTCTTACATATACATGTTGTCAATTCTTGAGTTGTAATACAATTCAATCATATGTATGAGTTCTAAGTTATGTTCTTAAAAATCAACAGGAGGATGATGATGAAGTGGATGATAGCAAGGTATCCAGGGACAACAAGAGCTGCTACATGCTGAGGCGGTTACGGTGTGAGCTAATCCGTTTCCACCGTAGGGGGAGACTGTTTTGCCCATTCTGTGGCAGAGCAATCAACATGGACCTCAACAGCATGATCCAGCACGCGGAGGGCGTTGGCAGAGGCGGAGGCAGAAGCCATAGGCCGATTACCTTGGCGCGGCACGCAGCCTACGGCAAATTCCTCCGGGAGTATGTCAGGACTGGCCTGTATCCCATCGACTACGCTATCGCTGCCTCCTGCTAATAAACCCCTGCCCTGCTAGGCGTCTCCATGTCCTGGCCTCCTGCTATAGCCCCTGCTTTTATTTTTTTCTAGTTAATTATTACCTGTGTGTGGCATGTAAGACAATATATCCGTGGTGTCTCTGGTGAACCTTCTATATTAATCTACTCCTTTATATGGAGTGCCTTAAAGTTTCTGGTGTTCAATTATATTTACTGATCATGCTCATGCACACTACAAAATATTTCTAGTGCTCGATTATATTATAATTGTCAAGAAATGCATCAACAAGTTAAATTGGTCGAAATTTTGTATTGAAGTAACTAAATGTATCAAACACATAATAAACTAGAAACTAAAATCTAGTTCAAACACATAATGTATCACCACCACTTGTTGTCATCCTTGACTTGCTTCCCCTTCAACCGCTTGATGTCGCCACCGTCCCAAGATCCCTGCTCGTCCTGAAACCGCTTTCTGTCCTCCTCGTGCTTCTTCTCCTGGGC
Source organism: Avena insularis (assembly GCA_023614405.1). Classification (NCBI taxonomy): domain Eukaryota; kingdom Viridiplantae; phylum Streptophyta; class Magnoliopsida; order Poales; family Poaceae; genus Avena; species Avena insularis. Next base: position 301,804,969 of record CM042692.1, on the reverse strand, counting down.
TAGCTTGCAACCAGGGCATAGCTCTCTCGCGAAAACCCCCGCCTTAACCATCCCATCTTTCATGGTAATGAGCTTATCAGACAACTCAGACGCCACGTAGGCGTCTCGGCTACATACTCGAGGCTTTTGGCTCATCGGCTTCCACTCCTAGTAGTCGTGATCGAGTCGCTTCAATTTCTTCAGTTTTTCATAGGATTTATCGATGATTTCCACTGCCAGATCACCCATGCCATCCTTTGCTGGGTATGGTTTGATCTTGTACAGATTTTGGATGTCGATGTGGTTCCCATATGGGATTTTTATCAACGCACGAGAAAGCATAATTGTGTCATTTGTGATATCCATGCTAGTGAAAGTTATCCCTTTCCTACACAAGAACTCAACCAGAGCCGGACAATGCATCTCAGTTGGTTTACTCCTGCACTTAGATGGTTCTAGAGATGTAAGGGAACAAGGGATGCAGAAGAGGTGATCTCAAATTTAAATTTCACATACCTACAGAAGTGGTAAACGAGGACCTCCTCATGTATGGCGATTTGCACGACAGCGATCTCTTGTGGCGGATTTTTTCGCTTATTTGCACGGGTGTACTCCAAGTCTAGCCCCACAAACTTGTGCTTCTATTTCCCAAGCAATTGCTCAAACCTGGCGAGAGTTGTCTCCACAGTCGCTTCATCATTTGTGTACACCACTGTCAAAGTCGTGGTGCCATGGGCAGGGACCAAGTGGGTCTCTGTTGTGCGTTTCCCATCGTCCATGCCTGCAAGGAAATGGGTGAAAGGAAATGCCTGCAAAGAACTGCCTGCGAGAGTAAGAAGAAGATGAACTGATGGTTCCAGAATAGAGGAAGAAGAAGCGCCCAGGAAAAACTGCAGTGGAATGACTGAGGAAGAGGAACGACTGCAGAAGAAACGTGGTAACTGCAACTTTCGGTTCGAGAACTCACGTGGTTACGTGGAGATCGTGGCAGAGCTGCCGGTTCAACAAGTGGGGCCAGTTCCTACGAGAATATGAAATTAGCTGTGCATTTTTCTATGCGATAAATTGAGAGAAATCATTTATATTTTGTCTTTCATAATTAAACACAATGAAGTTGGTACAGCCTAAGAGATTTGAACAAAAGAGATTTGCTAGTTTAACATACAACAACACTTACAGGCCCAACATGGCAGAACATGGAGAGACCCAGAACTTGAGCTACAAACAGAGACCTCGGCAGAGGTGGCAGAATTGGTGCGGGTGCAACCACGGCGACGGCGAGCTCGGATTCTAGAGGAGGAAAACAGAACCGAGCATGGTCGACAAGGTGATAGATCTCACCGGGAACCAATTCTCGTCCCCGCACCGTGCCATGGGTGCATCCACGGTGAGGGCGAGCTCCGACTCGGGATGGGGAGGAGAGCGGGGCCAATCAGCTTCATCACATCCCAGCTCTACGCCATGGCCGCGACCACAGAATGCCGCTCCGGGGAAGAAGACGCGTAATGGATGCAGGCGCCAACGCTGCAAGACTACAGGGAGGAGAGCTAGGCCGAGCAGGTTCGTCCACGTCCTAGCTCCGCGCCATGGCTGCGACGCCCCACAGATTGCCTCTCCGGGGAAGAAGAAGACGCGTAATGGATGCAGGTGCCAACGCTGCAAGCCTAATTGACACCTAAGCGATGGGAGCGACGGGAGCGACATAACGGCGAGAACTGACAGGGGGGCCCAACTTGACGGTCGTTAGCCTGATTTTTTGTATTGAAATGTAAAGTTGAATTCGTGTTGAAAAAGACCCTCTGAGTATTTGGCACACCAACTGTAGTCATCCCGGATGATTTCAGGGAACTTGGGTACCGCGTTGCCTGGACGCCCCAACTTTCGGGCCGCAAAATGATATTCTCGTACAACGCGTGGATAGAGGTGACCATATGTCTAAGCAAAGAAATATACTACTCCTGCATTGTGTAAAAAAGCACACCTTAATAAGGCTCGGATAGTAAATCGTATGACATATCATCACTATATAAAATTATAATTGGGAAAGCACAAAAAAATATAAATTTGATCAACATCTACTGTATAAAGTATGGGTGTATATTTGGTCCTTGTACTTTGTATCATCATGTGTAGAAGTCAAAGATTATTAGCTACCTAACACTTGAAATTTTAGGTAACATGGTCTAGAAAAACGAGGGAGAAGATTCTAGTATGATCGAGAAGTGTGTTTGGAGAGGTTTATGCATAGTACATTCATTGTGTTCAAGATTATCAATAGAATCTTCTAGATTCTAGAATGGAAAACAAGATCCAACGGCTAGAAATGCTGGGATTCGCGAGTCTTGATCCAACGGTCAACATTCAAAGTTATCCGTACACTAATCTCATCATCACTCGGAAAATTGAGAATGTTCTTTCCTGATAGTTGGAAACTCACACCAGCGATACTGATTACTACAAGAAGATGCATCCATCTACCTCCAAAGAGACATTTAATTAAATAAAAATCTATCGCGCTTACTTGTAGATCAAGTTTGAGCTAATTTTTTGTTAAATTGTCAAGATGCAAAATCTTAATTAGAAAGGAGTTAACCAGGAATTTGATCAACATCTATAAATTGGTAAAGCACAAAAAATATAAATTTGATCCACATCTATAAAGTATGGGTGTATATATTTGGTCCTTGTTCTTTGTATCATCATGTAGAAGTAAAAGATTATTAGCTACCTAACACATGAAATTTTTGATAACATGGTCTGGAGAAACAAGGGAGAAGATTCTAGTATGATTGAGAAGTGTGTTTTGAGGTTGTGCATAGCATTCATTATGCCGAAGACTATCAATAGAATCTTCTAGATGATAGGATGGAAAAGAAGATCCAACGGCTTGAAGAGCTGGGATTCGCGAGTCTTGATCCAACAGTCAACATTCAAAGTTATTCGTACACTATATAGTGGTTTGTAATGAAGACTATCAATAGAATCTTCAAGATGCTAGAATACAAAAGAAGATCCAGCGACTAGAAATGTTGGGATTCGAGAGTCTTGATCCAGTGGTCAGTATTCAAAGTTGTTTGTACACTATATAGTGGCAAGATCATGTAGAAGTCAACGATTATTAGCTACTAGTAAGTTGCACGTGAGACTCAAATAGTAGACGTATGACATATCATCACTATATACAATTATAATTGGTAAAGCACAAAAAATTATAAATTTGATCAATATCTATAAAGTATGGGTGTACATTTGGTCCTTGTACTTTGTATCATCATGTAGAAGTCAAAGATTATTAACTACCTAACACATGATTGTTTTTTGATAACATGGTCTAGAGAAACAAGGGTGAAGCTTCTATTATGACAGAGAAGTGTGTTTTGAGGTTTGTGCATAGCATTCATTATGCCGAAGACTATCAATAGAATCTTCTAGATGCTAGAATAGAAAAGAAGATCCAACGGCTAGAAATGGTGGGATTCGTGAGTCTTGATCCAATGGTCAACATTCAAAGTTATCCATACACTATATAGTGGTAAGATAAGATAAGATAAAATACTAGTAAGTTGCACGTGCCCTGCACATGTGGCTCAGATAATAGACGTCTAGCATATCATCGCTATATAAAATTATAATAGGTAAAGTGGTAAAATATAAATTTGATCAACATCTATAAAGTATGGGTGTATATTTGGTTCTTCTACTTTGTATCATTATTATCTAGAAGTCAAAGATTATTAGCTACCTAACACTTGAAATGTTTGGTAACATGGTCTAGAGAAACGAGGGAGAAGATTCTAGTATGATGGAGACGTGTGTTTTGAGAGGTTTATGCATAGTGCATTCATTGTGTTCAAGACTATCAATAGAATCTTCTAGATGCTAGAATGGAAAAGAAGATCCAATGGCTAGAAATGTTCGGATTCGCGAGTCTCGATCCAACGGTCAATATTCAAATTTATTCGTACACTATATAGTGGTAAGATAAGATATCTAAAAACATGGCTTGTGGCATTCAGATCCATACTCTTCAGATTGTCTTTACAGAAAGGAACAATCTCGTCTTCACTCGGAAAATTAAGAATGATATTTCCTGATATTTGGAAACTCACATCGACGACATTGTTTACTACAAGAAGATGCACCCGTCTACCTCCCAAAAGACAACTAACTCAAGAGCAATCTATCGCATTTACTTGTAGCTCAAGTTTGATATAATTTCGTTAAATTGATAAGATGCAAAATCTTAGCAAGAAGTTGAACTTGTTGTAAAAACTATCGTTGGTGGTTTATGATATATTAAATCAGCCCCCAATGGTTACCTCCAAGAAACGTAAATATTTCAATGCAACCTACAATTTACTTGTAGTTCAAAATTGAACTAATTTCAATAAATCGACATAAAATCAATTTCAAGTGGGCAAAATTAGCTATAGAATAAGTTTGAAAACTCATAAAACACAGGAATCATAAGTACAACATGAGGGTCCACTATATATGTCTGAAATCTTGGCTTGTGGCATTTAGGTCCATATCCTTCGGACTTTCTCTATGAAAATGAACAATAATCTCATCATCACTCGAAAAATTGAGAATGTTCTTTCCTGATAGTTGGAAACTCACACCGGCGGTACTGATTACAACAAGAAGATGCATCCATCTACCTCTAAAGAGACATTTAATTAAAGAAAAATCTATCCTGCTTACTTGTAGCTCAAGTTTGAGCTAATTTTTCGTTAAATTGTCAAGATGCAAAATCTTAATTAGAAAGGAGTTAAAAACTTATTGTCAAAACTCTCAGTTGTTTTCTGATATATTAACTGAGACCCCAATGGGTACACCTCCAAAAGTTTTTTTTTAATTCTTTAGAAGCAACCTAAAATAATTTAGTTGTTGTAGTTCAAGTTTGACCAAATTTTGATAAATATAGGCATGAAGTCATTCAAGTGGGGAAAATTTAATTAGCTACATAGGGAGTTTGAAAACTCATAAAACATGGGAATCGTAAGTAAAACACGTTGGTCCACTTAATATGTCTAAAAGCTTGGCTTATGGCATTGAGATCCTTATTCTTCAGACTTTCTTTACATAAAAGAACCATCTCGTCATCACTCGGAAAACTGAGGATTTTCTTTCCTCGTAGTTAGAAACTCACACCGACGACATTGTTTACTAGAAGAAGATGCATCCATCTACCTACAAAAATACATTTAATTCAAGAGCAATCTATCGCGCTTACTTGTAGCTCAAGTTTGATCTAATTTTGTTAAATCGTCAAGAAGTCACTAAAGTGTGCAAAGTTTGCTAGGACGAAGCTCAAAAAATTCTAGTACTAAAAATTTGGGCATCACGTATAAGAAACTATTGGTCCAGTTTGTGTGATAATTGGGATGGTTGCATTTTCTTTTAACTATGGTAGGTCTCATAGGAGAGAGGTGATTTATAGTTAACACGATCGAAGGAAGTACAACTTACATCAAGGACCTCATAAAAAATGAAAATTTTATCCAAGTCCATCCATTTAACACAATGACCCTAAAACTGAATAATGAAGTGTGTGTGTTTTCTGGTTTGCGCATACTAGCATTCATCGTGCTAAAGACTATCAATAGAATGTTTCTCGATGCTAAGGGAAAATAGAAGATCTAATAGTTAGCAATGTTTGGATTAGGCTGTCTTGATCCAGCGGTCAATGTTCGAAGTTAATTCGTACACTATACAATGGTGGTATGGTATTGTAAGAGATAAGACAAGATAAGAAGTACCGCGGATGGCCGATCTAATGTTTGGTCTCGTAGGAGCGAGGTGCTTGAGAGTTAAAACGTTGAGTGGAAGTACAAGTTACATCAAGGACCTCATAAAAATGAAAATTGCATCCAAGTCCATGCATGCATTTAGCACAAGGACCCTGAAACGAAGCAATGAAGTGTGTGTTTTGAGGTATGCGCATACTAGCGTCCATTGTGCTAAGGACTATTGGTAGAATCTTTCTAGATGCTAATAATGGAAATAAAGATCCAACGGTTAGCAAAGTTTGGATTTGCCAGTCTTGATCCAACGGTCAATGTTCAAAGTTTGGATTTGCCCGTCTTGATCCAACGGTCAATGTTCAAAACTGGTTTAAAATTGCCTTCCCTCCCGATCTTTTGGATAACCTTCCCTTCCGATGTTTGGGAAGCAAGTGAAAATTTCGAAAACCGAAAAAGTTTGATTTTTTTTGTCACCAAGGACCAATGTTTTTTACTTCCTATGTACTCCTCCTCGTCCCTACTCCACACCAACGCACGGCTGCCGAACACACCAGAGACATAGAGCCGCCGTACCAAGGCACATGTGCGCAGCACCATGCTGTGGACGAGGGGAGAGAGATCAGCCAGACCGGTGCGGGAGCGGAAAGGGGAGGAGAGATGGAGCATAGGGAAGGAGAGAGAAAACACATGATTTGTTTTGCATGCATAGGTCCTGAAATTTACTACTAGTAGAGTGTACACTGTAAGGCCGTAGGAGTACCTTGTGTCAGAAACCCATCATAACTTTGCTCTGACATGGAATCGCCTTCAACTTCTCTTCGCTGCTTCCCTCTTTCCCTGCCAACGTTTTATTCTCTCAGCATGTACAGCGCGTGGATAGTGGTGACCATATGTCTAAGCAGAGAAATATACTACTCCCGCATTGTGTAAAAAAGCACACCTTAATAAGGCTCAGATAGTAAATCGTATGACATATCATCACTATATAAAATTATAATTGGTAAAGCACAAAAAAGTATAAATTTGATCAACATCTATACTATACTACTATAGTGGTGCAGTTTGAATTGGATCCATAGCACCAATCCTGACCGTTGGGCTGTTGGAATAAATGGTTCAGAGAAGCTGGATTCGTGTTGAATAGTACCTAAAGAAAACTCCACCATGCATGTTCTACAACCATCATGTCACCACGCCCAAAATTTCATAGCAAAGTAGACTGTAGTCTCTCTACTTATATACTACTATAGTGGAGCAGTTTTGAATTGGATCCATAGCACTAATCATGACCGTTGGGCTGTTAGATCCAATGGATCAAAGCAACTGGATTCGTGTTGAATAGTACTCCCTCCGCCAAAATATAAGGAGCCTAAGGATTAGTCAAAAGTCAACATTTTTTAAGTTTGACCATGATTATACACAAAAATATAAAAATTTAGAATACTAAATTAATATCAATAGATTCACCATAAAGTATGTTTTCTCAATATTGTAGATGTAGATATTTAAAAAAAAAATTTGGTCAAAGTTAGTAAGGTTTGACTTTTGACCAATCCTTAGGCGCCTTATATTTTGGGACGGAGCGAGGGAGTACAGACCTAGATGCTAGAATGGAAAAGAAGATCCAACGGTTAGCAATGTTTGGATTTGCCAGTCTTGATCCAACTATTAATGTTCAAAGTTAATCTCTACACTATATGTAGTGGTATGATATATTTTGTAAGAGATAAGAGAAAAGATAAAGATAAGATAGAAGTACTGCGAATGGCCAATCTAATGGTAGGTCTCGTAAGAGCGAGGTGCTTGAGAGTTAACACGGTCGATGGAAGTACAAGTTACATTAAGGACCTCACAAAAAATGAAAATTGCATCCAACAAGTCCGTGCATTTAGCACAAGGACCCTTAAACCGAGTAATGAAGTACTATGTGTTTTGAGCTTTGTGCATACTAGTGTTCATCGTGCTAAAGACTATCAATAGAATCTTTTTAGATCCTAAGAATGGAAAAGAAGATCCAACGGTTAGCAATGTTTGGATTTGCCAATGTTGATCCAACGGTCAATGTTCAAATAAGTTAATCCCTACACTATGTAGTGGTGGTATGCATGGTATTGTAAGAGATAAGAGACAAAGATAAAGGTAAGATAAGAAGTACTGTGAATGGTCGATCTAATGGTAGGTCTCGTAGGAAGCGAGGTGCTTTGAGAGTTAACACGGTGGGTAGAATTACAATTTACATCAAGGACCTCATAAAAATGAAAATTGCATCCAAGTCCATGCATTTAGCACAAGGACGGCTCTGAAACTAAGCAAAGAAGTGTGTGTTTTGAGCTAGAGGTTTACGTATACTAGCGGTCATCATGCTAAAGATTATTAGTAGAATATTTCTAGATGCTAAGAATGGAAAAGAAGATCCAACGGTTAGCAATGTTTGGATTTGCCAGTCTTGATCCAACGGTCAATGTTCAAAGTTAATCCGTACACTATATGTAGTGCGTGGTATGGTACGTTATTGTAAGAGATAGGACAAGATAAACATAAGATAATAAGAAGTACTACAAATGGCCGATCTAATGGTTGGTCTAGTAGGTGCGATGTGCTTGAGAGTGAACACGGTCGGTGGAAGTACAAGTTACATATCAAAGACCTCATAAAAATGAAAATTTCATCCAAGTCCATGCATTTAGCACAAGGACCCTAAAACTGAGCAATGAAGTGTGTGATTTGAGGTTTGCGCATACTAGCGTTCATCATTCTCATCAAGACTATTAGTAGAATCTTTTTAGATTCTAGGAATGGAAAAGAAGATCCAACAGTTAGCAAAATGTTTGGATTTGCGAGTCTTGATCCAACTTGTCGTCAAAACTGTCGTTGGATGGTTTCTCATATATTAATCGTGACCCCCGATGGGTACCTCCAAAAGCTTTTTCATAGAACTTTCACAGTAACCTAGAATTTACTTACACAAGTTCAAATCTAACCTATTTTCAATAAATCAACATAAAGTCATTCAAGTGGGTGGAGTTAGGTAGGCAGTTATGAATTGGATCCATAGTACCAATCATGGCCGTTGGGCTGTTAGATCCAATGGTTCAGAGTAGTTGGATTCGTGTTGAACAATATCTAGAGAAAACTCCACCATGTTATAGATAGTTATTATTAATATACTTAATGTATGCCTTTTTCTCTAACAAGACTATTGGTTAATAACAACTTAATGTTTGTTAAATCACATTTCATACAGTATATAAGAGTGTGGCACGTGCCTGTGTGTGTGTGTGTGTGTGTGTGAAAACTTTGGATTGCGGCATTTATTTAGGTCAATATACTTCGAACTTACTTTACGGAAGAGAATGATCATGACATTATGTAACATCCCAGCATTAGGATCCAACGGAGGGTAGAAATAGGAATCTAAGTTTGTGCATGCATGCACCTGTAAAATCAGGGTAAATTTTTCGCCAAACATAAACCTAAAGGGATCAGAGTTTCTTTCACTAATTGGACTAACTAGAGGTAGGAATAGCTCTTGTTAGTGATTGCTATGAATTTTGACATGACCTTTAGAAATTATTTAGTTTTGGGGGAGTTAGTGTGAATTCAAATTTGAAATGTAAATCAATTTGAAAGTATTTGAAATTTGGAAGTTAGTAATATTAATTTGTTTCCAAAATATCTTATTAACATAATTTGATTGAATTATAGATATAGTAAACAACAATAAGGATTTGAGACAATGAAAATGAGATAAGAAATGAATTCTTATTTCTTGATTTCATCACAATATTACAAATTGTAATAAATACATCAAAAGTAGAAGATTACACAGAATGGAAATACAACTTTATTACTTTATAACAAATCTTTACAAGATTTTATACAAAAAGAATAAAGAAAAGAAGATTACAATTAAGATCTATGCTACTTATCTATTCCTAGACTAAATCTTGTATCTCTAGATCTTGTTTCTTTAAATAAGATAAAACAACTAAAAGAAATCAAGGGTTAATTAGTTAGTGTTACTCTCAGTGGTGAACAATGAAGTGCATTGTTCAAATTACATCATCGAGTAATAAAAGAGGGGAAGGTTTCACCAAGCCGTAATCAGTAAAAGGTAACAGGTTGAGATATTTTCACTTGAGTTGATCCAGATGACCAGGCCACACAGACACACAGCTTAGTCACCAGATTGCATGCGGTGTGCTGTCAACACAGTGACAACGGCCACACAAGCAAAAGGAGAAGTGCACAGCCGCAACACAGTCCAACAACTTACACTTCTTCTCAAACACCACACCAAAAACACCTCAATCCTGCCAAAGGCAAGTAAACCACCAGCCAAACCATACACCTGATCATCCAAAAGTTCACCAGATGGTGACATATGGAGGGGGTGGAGCAGGTGGATAGAAACATCAAGGACAAGATTCCAGGATCCAGAAGTAGCAGGAGCAGCACCAGGAGGTGAAGGACAAGATCCAACCAGCAAAGCAAGCTAGCAAGATCAAGCAACCAGATCAACCAGCAACAACACCAACAATTCATCTGTTGTGGTGAGTAATATAAAACCCTCACATGATCTAACTATCTCATCTAGATAAGAAGTCATGTGTTGTTCTATATTTAATCTCTCAGAGATCACCCAAGTGGGGTGAATCCATCATAGAGGAATTTTGAATACAAAAGCCATAAGTAGACTATGCGAACTAAACCAGGATCTCGGACCAACATCATTGATCCTGGATGTAGAGTTATATTCCTTATTCCAATACAAACATAGCCAAGGTTATGAATTCTGGGCACATCTCTTAAAAGAGTAGCACCCCAGAATCCATAGATCTTATGGATCCATATAAGCACACCAACCATTTTTCCAGGATAAGTAACTGGTATCAATACCAGAATATATCTATGAGGGACAGCAAGGTAGGAAACTAGTTCCTATGCCTGAGACCAACAACATAGGTAGAGATTCTTACAAGAAGCTTTCAATTATCTTTGGCATTTATCCCATCTTAAGCACTGACAAAATAAAACCCAGTAGTAGAACCAACACTTGTGTGCCATTTTAATGATGGTGTCACAAGAACAGGTTCTAAAACCCAAGCAGAACAATTACTTGAAGGAAATATGCCCTGAGAGGCAATAATAAAGTTGTTATTATATATTCCTTATATATGATATATGTTTATTTTACATGCTAGAAATGTATTGATTTGGAAACATCAATACATGTGTGTTTAATAAACAAAAAGGGTTCCTAGTCATGCCTCTCTTATAGACTAGCTTGTTGATTAACAGGATGATCAAGGTCTCCTGATCATGGACATTGTATGTTTTTAATAACAAGGTCACACCATTGGTGGAATGATGTGATGAACATTCATTCGAAGTATAGAATTACGATCAAGTCATTATGTTTATATTGCTATAACATCATACGAAGTAATCTTTATCCTTAGACCATGAGATCATGTTAATTGCTAACACCGGAAGAGTATCTTGATAACATCAAACGTCACACCATAACAGGGTGACTATAAATATGGGTTTAGTACTACGAAGGTGTTATGTTGAGGCTCATGGATCAAGAGTGGAATTTGTTAATCTAGATGCCGGATAGATATACTCTGGGCCCTCTCGGTGATATCACATTAGGAAAGCTTGCAAGCAAGTGATGTGATCACTAGAATGCTATATCACGGGAACGAGAAAAGAGTGCATGTCGGTAACGAGATCAAACTAGGTATGGAGATACCGATGATCGAATCTCGGACATGTAATATATCAAGAGACAAAGGGATTTAGTTACAAGAATTAAAGGTTCTCACGATCACAGGAGTCATCGTTGAATGTGTAGGAGTCAGTACGGATCTCCAGGTCCCGCTGCTGATTATTGATCGGAGAAGGGTCTCGATCAGGTCTGCATTATTCGCGAACCGTAGGGTGGCACACTTAAGAGTTACCGGACACCATTTTGGAGCACATATGTTTCAGATGAAAGAATTGCAAAGCGTAGGAATTGTTTCAATAGAAACCGGAAATTGTTTCGGGTGAAATTGCAGAAGGTGGTTCTGCATGTGATATTGAAATATTGCAGGCTATATATAATGTTTGTTAATTAAAGTAATTAACAAAATTCTGAATAAATTTAATAAAAAGAGTTTTATTAAATGAGAGAGCATTAAATTTGGAGAAATTTAATGCATTTAAAGTGGAGACTTTAAAAGGGAATGTGAAGAGGCATTTTAATGTGGAGGGGTTACCACCACATGAATGGGGGAGGTGAGGGGTCACCCCCCCATGCGCCGGCCATGGAGAGAGGGGGCATCCCCCTCCTCCTATAAAAGGCCACCCATTCCCTCCTTCATCCACACACCTCCTTGTGAAGGATCTCTCTCCCCCTCTAGAATTATTCCCCCATGGTATCGGATTAGCCAGATACATGTTCCCAGTGGCATTTCGTCTGGAAGGAGTTGCTGCTTCCGCTGGATCGCTGGAGCGAGGAGGTGGAGGTTGTCCGGTGGCTTGAACGTGTGTGTGAGTGCGGATGCGCTGCTGAGTTGCGGCGCTTGGACTTCCTCACGATCTTGAGATCGACAAGTGTACGACTACATCAACCACGAGTTCCTACTCATTAACAAAGCTCGTGTCTACGAGGGTAAGTTCTCGTTGGATGTATGTCCACCCGTTGCTTTGTACCTAGTAGATAGATCTTGGCGTGTAGTTCACACCGTAGGAATTTTTTTTGTTTTCTATGTTGTGGACCCAACATTACTCAGCTTTCATAAATAAATTGACCAGCCATTAATTATCATTTTTCTAGAATCAAATACTAGAAATCATCATCAAGTTTATCTATACATCATCAGAGCATCATTGTAATAACAGGTTAACACTCAATTTGTATGTGACTATTCAATCCAACATTTCAAGATGCCATGAATAAATCACTGTTAGAACCACTGTCAATAACAAGATCATGATAGTAGAGAACTTCCAGATTACAAGAATCCACAAGTAATAATTCCAAAGTAGCATCATCATTTAGACTAACAAAACCACTAGCATCATCAGAACCCAACACAGAGGGATGAATCCTAATCAATCATGAACCCTAATTAGGGATAACCACTAGTGGTCCTTGTTGTAGATTAGAGGAGATAAAGAGAGGCCAAGGACATAAGGCACAGAAGAAACTCACCAGTGGTCCTTGTTGTAGATTAGAAGAGGAAGCAGAGGGGCTGATGAGCGCACAGCGGCACAGGGAGCAACCGAAAGGCACTTCAACCCGCACCATGCCGAGGCGGCGGCCACAACATCGCTTGAGGATGAACAACACCACCACAGCAACATAGGAGCACCTCACAACACCATTGGGGCAGTGGAGAAGGCATCACCAGCATCACCCCAAACCCTAGGGTTCAGAATGGAACCAGCCTAGCCGAAGGAGAGCCCTAGAGCCAAATCAAAATGGACTAGATGAAGGAGAAGGGTCAGCAATCTCACCATATACCATGGCAGTGGCTAGGGAGGCCCATGGCGGCAGTAATCGAGCGGCAACGGCGTCAGCGACACCACGCAGCAACAGGTTGAGGAAGAACACGAGGGGGGGGGGAAGAGAAATGTAGGGTGTGTACTAGGCCGGTGTGGGTCCAGTACCCCTCACTGGAGAGGTTTGACCAGCCTAGATGGGCCGGACCAGGGCAAGGTGAGCCCAATGGGCTAGGTTCAGTTTTAAAAGGAAAGAATCTAATTAAATTGTGAAATGACCAAAATACCCATAGAACTTAAATAGTTCTAAGTAATAAAATAACAATCCTAAAAATATAAATAAAATATCAGTGGACTCATAGAAATGTCCTCTACTTAAGAAAAATAACAAATGAAATTTTAGGTAATTAAAATTAAAATTATTATTACTAAGGTATATATTCCTTTTGCGGATCCAGCATATGGGTGAGCACCCTTAGGCTCCACGTTTTGGTATCTAGATTATCTATGAGCGGCTGCCGAAGGTACAGTCGGACCTTTATGGAGCTTGCCAGGGGCATAACCGGCTCGTAGAGTCTTCAGGAACTCACCAGGGTTGTAGCTTGCCTGAAAGGGAGCTTAACAGAGGTGTAGTCAGCCCTGAAGGATCGTGCATACATATGGGTTCACGGAGAGGGCAGTGATTGGCTTGGATCACCTACTAGGCCCCACATCACGAAATTATGGACGAGAAAGTACACCCGGATGTGCAACAAGGAGTTGATCTCTCATGGGTAAAGCAACGCACCTCTATAGAGTGTAAGAACTATAACTTGTTACTCCCTGTTCTGGGAAGGAGCTATGAACGCGACAGGAAAGGAACTCCATGAAGTTGTGGTCAACCTGTGAAGGCTGATGGGCATAGTTTTTGATAATAAAATCAATCCTTGAAGAAATGTTTATGAAAACTGCATATTGCCAAGGACTTATAGTCCGAGGTAGTAGATAGAGCATCAAACTTCCCATCTTGCATATAATGAACTTGCTGGGTAATGCTATTACTCACCCTTTCCTTTGAACCCCTGCTTAGACTCTGAGAATCTAGAAGATCCTTCGATGTACGCAGATGAAGGGCAAGAAGATGTCTACTATGAGGAGCCAGACCTGTCCAGAGGAGTTGAAATGGTGGACTACAAAATACGCTATGGAGTGGAGGGCAACGAGTCCGAGTAGTTGCCTTAGCTATTAGTAAACCAATTGAGCCGAGCAGCATAAACTTTATAAAATAAGTTGTTGAGCTTAATTCGGAGTATGAGTTTGAACTTTATATCTTCCACTGAAACTACTTAAGTTTTGTTTGTAATTTGTAACACTTGACGTTTGGAACTTCTGGATTGTAATAATAATGAAGTTTGTATGTTTGTAATGTGGACCCGCAATGTTTCTGTTGTACCACTCTAAGGGATGTGATCTTTACAGAACAGTGTTCTGTGGATGTCATGTCAACGACTATAGTGTACAACAGATGCAGTGGTATGCTGGGTCACCGCAGCTGGTATCAGAGCAATTCCTTTGAACTTAGGTTGGAAACCTAGTAAAGGGAATTACCTGTAGGAGCCTAGGAGCAACGGTAAAGAGTTCTCTAGATTATATGATGAATATTCAATTGGGAATATTTCGTTATATTTTTTAGTGCGATAATTCTTTATTATGATGCATTATTATAATTAATGGGTACTAATTATATTTATTTCTGTTATTTATATACAGTGGAAATGGCACCAAAGTTTCCAAAACAGACTTTGGCAAGGAAAGAAGAGACTCTTGATGACTATCAGGGGGCGTTAACTGAACAGCTTCGAGAACTTCTGAGGGTTTTCAGTTGCACAACTAATATTCCAGTCAATACCATGACTTACCATGATGGGAGAATGTTAGCCAAATATCGTGTTAGCATCCAACTACCAAAGAAGCTTGGTTTATATCACGATTTTTACCTATGGGTGAAGGTAGAAGTCACCTAGCAGCATACCATGTTTCTATTATGGAGGCGATAACCAATGTTCGGGATCATAAAGCAGAAGAGTTGGCTGGAAGCACATATTTTGTGATTCCTCATGACTCTATAGACGAGGAACCGGAACCGGATCATCTTACTTTAGTAAGGAAGCATCCAAAACTAGCTTCTAAGTTTATGGATCTGTATCAACTGATGGTTGGGTCTTTGTATAAGACACATCAGGTTATTGTAGAAGATCAGGTTGATATGTTAGAGGATTTAACGAATCCTGAAAGAAGGGAGAAGTTAGCATCTAAACTGGAGAATGAAGCAGTGGATAGAGCTAACCCAGTTTTTAAGGATATACCTATAGATCCAACATCTTTTACACCATATCCTTACTCACCTATACCAGAACCCACTAGATATCCTGATGAGGGCACTAGTCATCCAGTACCATAGAGTTCTTGGGGAACTGAGGACTCGGAACTACCTATTGGAAATGAGGACTCGGAACTACCTAATGAGGGATGGAGATACAGATCGATGGATGGATCTGCCCGGAATCCTATTCCTGTGGAAGATTCAGTTGGAGATATCGGGCAGACTAGTCGCATGGGCGTGAGATCTTATTGCGTTGATGGAAGAGATGTCTATATGGAGGATGTAGAGTCTGATGAGGAAGATCCTGAAGAAAGGGTGTTTGAGTCACTAGAACATTATCCTACTCTAGATAACGTGCACTATCCAATCATAGCTGAGGACTATCGTACCCAGCAGAGTACTTGGGGAGCACCGGAAGGGGAATATTCTGTTGATTCCTCTAGAGTCAGGATGCAGGAGATGGATGAAGAAGATAGTGATGAGGATAATTCTGAAGATACTTCAGATGAATTGGAAGGTATGGATGCACTTCAGCTGAATGATGTGTCAAGCCCGGAGACTTCTGATACTGAGTATCGTCCGTCAAAGAGGCAAGTCGTTCCATAGACTAAGGTCAGATTTCACGCCAAGACGTCAGATTCGGTATGTACGATGAACGTCGCAATTTCTGGGGAGTGTGACCTTGAGGAGGAGTATCCCAGTGGAAATACGTAAGTTAGAGTCTGAGAACTTGATGTAAATAAGTAAGTGGGATAGTATCCACATGAGCTTGTAATGCTTAAATAGTAAGGGCTTGTAATCACGTTGTATCAACTATGTTGTTTGTAATGTATAATATGTGTGTAATGCATATTTGGTTCTTATTTGGATCTTGTTTTCCATTGTGTGACTAGTTATGTGCATGAAGTTGAGCTCAGAACACATATGCATGATGTAATTATGAGTGTTTACTTTATGTTTCATGACTAGGGGGGTATGGAAACAGGTGTAGTGAACGAGACTGAATAGCATTGCATGGAGCGCAAAGCCAAAGAAAAGGCAGATGAAGACACCAGAATGCAAGAAAATTTACCACCACCACCACCAATGAGGCCATTGATGGAGCAGAACTTTATGCAGTACATGCAAATGATGCAAGAGTCCCAACACAAATTCATGGAGGGGTTAGTACATCGAGTGGAACAGCAGAGGTCACCTCAAGGTCGGGGTGTTAGTCTTTCAGATTTCTAGGATACCAGGCCTTTACATTTTGCATCCGCTCTAGAACCAATGGATGCAGAGGATTGATTAGCAGATACCGAGAGAAAGTTGAAAATGGTAGGATACAGTGAGGAAGAAAAGTTGAGGTATGCAACACATCTATTAACCGGACCTACAGCAGCATGGTGGGAGGGTCAGTTAGCTATGCAACTTCCAGGAAGAGAGTACAATTGGGAGGAGTTCAAGCAAAGATTCCGTGAATACCATGCTCTAGAAAGTATCATTGAGTTGAAGTGTAGGGAGTTTGAAGAACTGCAACAGGGTTACTCCAGTGTCATGAAGTACATCTGGGAGTTCAGTGATTTATCTCGTTACGCTACCGATGAAGTCATCACAGAGGCAAAAAGGAAGAAGAGGTTCATGCGTGGACTAAATACATTTGTGAAGATGCAGTTGAGGCTTGCCAACACTCAAACTTTCAACAGTTGCTTGATGCAGCAATAACCTTTGAAGATGATTACAAGAATGTCCAAGAGGACCGTAGGAAGAGGGCAAAGAAGGAGACAAAGAGGATTCAAGCAAGTAAACCCAAAAGCAATTTGGAATTCCAACCTAGAAACAGACCCTAGAACAACAACAACAAGAGTAGCAACAACACTTGAGGACAATTCAATCCTAGAAGGAATGTCTGATACATTGCAAATGCATGTATAATTTTTGATGTTCCATGCTTGATTTTATCTACTTTCTTATGTTTTGTTCCAACTTTGGAGTACTTTTCATATGATTTCTTGGACTAACCTATTAACAAGATGCCATAGTGCCAGTTGCCTGTTTTCTGCTGTTTTTGGTTCCAGGAAGTCAGAAAATGAATATTCTCGGAATTGGACGGGACAAAAGCCAAAGTTACTATTTTCCCGGAAGACTCAGGGAGCCAGAGGGAGAGTCGGAGAGGGGCCACAGGGTGCCACACCCCCCTTGGTGCGTGCCAGCCTAGGCCGCACCAGGGCATGGTGTGGGCCCCCTGGCTGGCCACCGGCCTGGCCTCCTTCGCCTATAAGAGCCTCCCGATAGCAAAACCCTAGATGGTCGATCAGAAATCCACGAAAAGTTCCGCAGCGCCGCCGCCACCGAAGGGGAGATTCGGGGGACAGAAAGTCTCTGTTCCGGCACCCTGCCGGGACGGGGAAGTGCCCCCGGAGCTATCTCCATCGATCTCTACCACCATCTCCATCACCGTTGCTGATTCCCATGATGAGGAGGGAGTAGTTCTCTCTCGAGGTTAAGGGTTCTACTGGTAGCTATGTGTTCATCTCTCTCTCTCTACATGATCTTATTGAGATCATGAGCTTGTAATCTATAGATCTACCTTGCTACTCAAGTGCTTTAATAGATCTCTGCTCTCCCCATGTGTGTGAAAGTGATAGCGTGCACACAATGGTGGCACTTAGGCTAGAGATTACAAATACTTGTTATGAGTTATATTTGGAGTTGGATGTTTCTATGAAATTGTGGTGTTTGTTGGAACCATCTAGAGCTCAAGGTGACTGTGTGGGGTTATCTAGATGGGAAAGGCTTACTTTGAGGTGTGCTGTTATAGCCCTACCATCGATTAGAGTGTCCAACCGAAGAGTAGTTAAGAGTAGTATCATAAAGAAGAATATATTTATATGAGAGTGTTCACTAGTGAAAGTATGATCCCTAGGCCGCACTGAAACACCATTTGCTAATAGATCTATTACATGTTTGCTTGCTTCCTTCTTTATTTCAGTTTGCCTTTAGTATTTTCCCACGTCAACCACATGCCATCAAGATATTTTCTGGCACCGTTACCACTTATAATTATCTATACCACTTGTATTTCACTATCTCTTCGCCGAACTAGTGCACCTATACACCTGACAAGTGTATTGGGTGTGTTGGGGACACAAGAGACTTCTTGTATCTTGATTGCAGGGTTGCTTGAGAGGGGATACCTTTGACCACTTCCTCCCTGAGTTCGATAAACCTTGGGTGATCCACTTAAGCGAAAACTTGCTGCTGTTCTACAAACCTCTACACTTGGAGGCCCAACAACTGTCTACAAGAATAGAAGTGCATAGACATCAAGCTATTTTCTGGCGCTGTTGCCAGGGAGGTAAGGTAAAAGGTATTCACACCGGAGGATTAAAGAAGAAGAACCTCCCACGACAAACGCCTATTTTCTGGTGCTGTTGCCGGGGAGGTAAGGTAAAATGTACTCACATCCTCTGGTGTGACTGCTCGAAGTTATTTCCTTTAGATTCTGCAATTTTGTCATTTTGTTTCTTGTTTTCACTAGTTAGGCTTAATGGAAAACAACACCAAAATGAGAGAGCTTTATAGTATTTATCTTGAGTTAGGACATGAAGAGTTTGAAGAGAAAATTAAAAAACCTATGGAACTTTATTTATATGCTAATAGAAATGTTGTTAGTATGAATTCTTTGGACACCATTATTACTAATTCTATGGAAAAGTCTAAGCTTGGGGAAGCTAGTTTTTATGAAAATGATCTTTTTAGTTCCCCAGCTTTGGAAGATAGCTATTCTATTGCTTATGATGATACCAAACCTCCAACATATGATGATTATAGTGATGAATATGATATTTTTAGTCCACCTACTATTCAGGAGAAAATTAATTATGATTACAATATGCCTCCTATATTTGATGATTATGGTGATGAAAATAATAATGATAGCTATTTAGTTGAATTTGCTCCCACTACAATCAATAAGAATGACTATATTTATGTGGGGAGTATTAATTCTTTTATGCATATGGCTCATGATAAGAATGTTTCTTGTGATAGTTATATTGTTACTTTTATTCATGATGCTACTGAAAGTTATTATGAGAGAGGAAAACATGGTTTTATGTGTCTCGACAATATTAAGTTTCTCCTCTTTATGTTGAAAATTTTGAAGCTGCACTTGTTTTGCTTTCCTATGATTGTTTCTTTGTGCTTTCATGACTTGTTTCTTTACAAGATTCCTATGCATAGGAAGTGGGTTAGACTTAAATGTGCTTTGAATTTGCTTCTTGATGCTCTCTTTTACTTTAATTCATATTTCTTATGTGAGCATCTTCTCAAACTATCAAGCTTAACTTAAAGGCGTTAAAAAAATACTTATTGGGAGATAACCCAAAAGTTTTAGATGAGTCTTGGAAGTTATTACTTCAGTAATAACCCTCCTTATCCTTTTTATTTGCTTTTTGTGCCAAGAGTAACCTCTAATGAGAGAGAAGTAATGATTGGGAAAGTTGCTGTCCCGAAACAGATTTCTGTGCTTCACCGTAAAAATTCGTGTAAAATCTCTGAACGTATTTTTGAGGCGTGAATTTTTGTAATTCTGCCCCAGGTTGTTATCTAACTTTCGTTAGTTCAACACTTTTTGATTTGAGGAACAGAAGGTCTTCGAAAAAATTAGTCTTTACCTGCTGGTCTGTTTTGACAGATTTCTGTCATTTTTTGCATTTGCTACTTGTTGGTTCCTTTTTGAGTTCTTTTGGAGAATTGAGCTTTTTGAGAGAAGTTCTACAGTAGCTTGTGTTTTAATGGAAGTTTTATTGGTGTTAGAACTGAACCCAAAGACCTATTATCTTGAGTGCACTAATGTTGCTAATAAAGATTGTGTGAAGTTTTGTATGAAGGAAAAATTTCAGGTGTATGGAAGGAATGAGTAATGAGATGAAGGATGGACTAAAGCTCAAGCTTGGGGATGCCATGTGTGTCACCCCAAGAAATATCCAAGAAGTACAAGCGTCAAATCTTGGGGATGCCCAAGGCATCCCCTTCTTCATCAATAAAAATCTCAGGTTTCTTCCAAACGCTTCATTTTTATTGTTTCATGCACAGTTGTGTTTTTCTTGGAGCGTCTTCTTTTTTGTTTTTGTTTTGGTTTTTCATTTGCTTTGTTTTCTTAGTTTGCTGAATAAATTGGTTGGACCCCCTCTTTCATGCATTGGGTTTCAAATAGTTTGGTTTGGATTGGAGAAGAGTAGGAAAGTTCATGCTTAAGTGGTAAAGGAGTTTGTTTTTGACTGTGGCCTATGCTTTGTCATTCCATGCTTGATATTGTTTTGGCTTTATGCTTAGTATTCTTTGCTGTAGCATGACTTGTTATAAACAATTGAGATTTCTTAATGTGCCTTGGATGAATCATGCGTTGTTTTTGCATATTAAAGCATAGTATAGTGGTATTCTCCTTTGATGCTTTATTTAGGTTGACTTGGTGCATGCTCACACCATGTTATGAATATATCAAGTCACCATAAGCCTTTATGATCCTTTAGTTTTCAACTTGTAGTATCACTTTATGGTTTGATCAATGATGTTTTATTGCTCTACATGATTATGGCTATTATTGCTCTCTTAGTTTGTCGCTCCCAGTCTTTTGCTAGCCTCCACAACCAAGTATGAGTTCCACTCATGCATCCAAC
The DNA here is from genome assembly GCA_023614405.1 of Avena insularis. Lineage (NCBI taxonomy): Eukaryota > Viridiplantae > Streptophyta > Magnoliopsida > Poales > Poaceae > Avena > Avena insularis. Next base: position 301,783,724 of record CM042692.1, on the reverse strand, counting down.
TCCTTAAACCAAGTTATTCCAAAGAGTCCACCACACCTACCTACTAGCATATGCTATTCCAAGTATATTCATGTTTTTGTTTACCTTCCAAATTAAACTTGTTATGAGAAAACTAGTGATTAAAGCTCTCACGAACTTGATGTCACATTTTACTTTTCTTGCCCTTAATAAACTTGAACCATTGTGTCGTCTATGTTGTATATGCTTGCACTTATTTGTTGGGAATTAGCAGAACCATGCTTTCATGGGGAACGCTTTCAACATTGCACCTGGTACTTGTACCTAGTTGATATCATGCTCTTTCGTGTATGGATGTCGTCGGTGTGAAATGAAAGGGGAGCTTGTAAGTCCATGGAATTATGTATATGTGTTAGAGAAACGCCTGGGTCGCTGGTCTAATCCATGCTGACATGGTGGAAACCTGCAGCGTAACCATAATGAGCTGTCTATGAAGCATTCTTCTTATAAAAAAGAGTCCTATATTGAGAAAAAAAGAGAAAAAAAAAGAGATACTATGAAAAGAGGAAAGAGAGAAAAAAGCACCATATTCCGATGGTAAATAAGAAGATTGCTGAGATGCTCGTTGTCTGCTTGGCTTGTCATTTTGATATGGGGATTCTTCCGTATCATCGGGCAAGGGGTACCCCGTTGGCGGTTCTCTATGATACACATGTACTTACAATGACAAGAACTTACCGGTGACTAAACTGGAGTAGCATGAGGAGTAGCCCTCGTATACAAGGGACATGACATTCCTAACTTATACTTCGTCAAGCATGTACACCATAGTTTGTTCACTTTAAGCTTAATCACTTCAAGATGCTTATGATAGGGGCAATGAGAGCTGAAAGCTATAAGTACCATAATTTTTGGAAGCTCTTTATGAGACTTGAATCCCTACTTCCTTCTATGAAGGCCTTTCTTCCACCATTATATTGAGTCTTCACCTTCTGCCTTTATGCACCTACTTTGAGAGCATAGTGGCCATTCTTAGTTTTATGTGCATTGTCCCAAGACTAGTTGATTGATGAATAACTTGATATTGCTTGTTTTAAACTATTTGTATCTAGTCACTCTTATGAACTTTGAAGGTGTCCTATGCATTTATATTTGCTACTCTATGAGGGACAAGTTGAATACTATTATGCTATGTTTTCTTTATGTGAAACAAACAAACGTCTTGCAAAGCATTGTTATTCATGAATATTTTGTTTGTGCCTTTTCATGTTGCAACATAGTTTCTTTGTCTTATTGCTAGAACTTTGTCTTTCATGCTATGATTGAAGTACTATGATCCCAGCTTTGAATGTTTTACAAATACTTTGATCAAGTTTATGATGGTGCATATCACCTCAAAAATTATTCTTTCTTTTTATCACTTACCAACTCGAGGACGAGCAGGAGTTAAGCTTGGGGATGTTGATACATTGCAAATGTATCTATAATTTTTGATGTTCCATGCTTGGTTTTATCTACTTTCTTATGTTTTGTTCCAACTTTGGAGTACTTTTCATATGATTTCTTGTACTAACCTATTAACAAGATGCCACGATTGCGGTTACCTTTCTGCTGTTTTTGGTTCCAGGAAGTCAGAAAATGAATATTCCCGGAATTGGACGGGACAAAAGCCAAAGTTACTATTTTCCCAGAAGACTCACGGAGCCAGAAGGAGAGTCAGAGAGGGGCCATAGGGTGGCCACACCCCCCGTGGCGCGGGCCAGCCTAGGCCGCGCCAGGGCATGGTGTGGGCCCCCTGGCTGGCCACCGACCTTGCCTCCTTCGCCTATAAGAGCCTCCCGATAGCAAAAGCCTAGATGGTCGATCAGAAATCCACAAAAAGATCCACAGCGCCGTCGCCACCGAAGGGGTGATTCGGGGGACAGAAAGTCTCTGTTCCGGCACCCTGCCAGGACGGGGAAGTGCCCCCGGAGCTATCTCCATCGATCTCCACCACCATCTCCATCACCGTTGCTGACTCCCATGATGAGGAGGGAGTAGTTCTCTCTCGAGGCTAAGGGTTCTACCGGTAGCTATGTGTTCATCTCTCTCTCTATGCATGATCTTATTGAGATCATGAGCTTGTAATCTGTAGATCTACCATGCTACTCAAGTGCTTTAATAGATCTCTGCTCTCCCCATGTGTGTGAAAGTGACAGCGTGCACACCATGATGGCACTTAGGCTAGAGATTACAAATACTTGTTATGAGTTATATTTGGAGTTGGATGTTTCTATGAAATTGTGGTGTTTGTTGGAACCATCTAGAGCTCAAGGTGACAGTGTGGGGTTATCTAGATGGGAAAGGCTTACTTTGAGGTGTGTTGTTATAGCCCTACCATCGATTAGAGTGTCCAACCGGAGAGTAGTATCATAAAGAAGAATATATTTATATGAGAGTGTTCACTAGTGAAAGTATGATCCCTGGGCCTTGTTTCTAAGCACTGAAACACCATTTGCTATTAGATCTATGACATGTGCTTGCTTCCTTATTTATTTCTGTTTGCCTTTAGTCTTTTCCCACGTCAACCACACGCCAACAAGATATTTTATGGCACCGTTACCACTTATAGTTATCTACACCACTTGTATTTCACTATATCTTCGCCGAACTAGTGCACCTATACACCTGACAAGTGTATTGGGTGTGTTGGGGACACAAGAGACTTCTTGTATCTTGATTGCAGGGTTGCTTGAGAGGGGATACCTTTGACCACCTCCTCCCTGAGTTCGATAAACCTTGGGTGATCCACTTTAGGGAAAACTTGCTGCTGTTCTACAAACCTCTGCACTTGGAGGCCCAACAACTGTCTACAAGAATAGAAGTGCATAGACATCAATGTCATATGTCACAATTGCAAACTTCCAGGACATATTAGCAAGGATTGCAGGAAGCCAGTGATTATTTGTTTTGGTTGTGGTCAAAAGGGTCATATTAAGCTTGATTTCCCAAATAAACCACCCGGTGGTTGGTCCAGAAAGGGTGGAGGAAAAGAGAGTGGAGGCGGAGGTGGACAGCCTAACAGAGGTGGAAGCTATGGAAAAAATGATAATCGCAAGAGGGGTAGACCTACTGGAAAGCTGAATTGCGCAACCTTGGAGGAGGGGGATAACTCAGATCAAGCAGTGATAGGTACGCTCAATATTCTCACAAATCCCAGAAAAGTTTTATTTCATACGGGTGCAACTACTTCTTTCATATATAAAGAATTTTGTGCTAAATTCGGTAATAGAAGGGCACCGTTAGAAAAACCTATGACCATAATTACTGTTGGAGGGATCGTGGTAGTTAGAAACATTAAATTAAACCAAGTCATCTCAATCTGTGGTCAAACCTATTATGCGGATCTTTATATGATCCCATTAAAAGGAATAACTGTAGTTTTGGGAATGGATTGGATGACGGACTATGGATCTCAGATCAATTGTGAGGAGAAAACCATTTAAATTAGGTCTCCAAGTGGAAGAAGGATAGTCTACCAGGCGGATAAACATAGCCATATCATGGTGGATCCGTAGTTAAACTCAATGAAGGAAGTCAAATTGGAAAATATTCCTGTAGTGAAGGAATTCCAAGATCTTTTTCCAGCAGAGTTACCAGGAATGCCACCTGATCGGGAAATAGAGTTCACTATTGACCTGATACCTGGTACAACACCAATAGCCCAAGCACCATATAAGATGGGGCCAAAAGAATTAAAAGAGGTTAAGGAGCAAATTGATGAGTTAGCCAGAAAAGGATTCATTCAGGAGAGTGTATCTCCGTGGGGAACTCCGGTGATCTTTGTGGACAAACGAGATGCAGGAAAAAGAATGTGTGGGGATTACAGAAATCTCAACAATGTCCCCATCAAGAACAAGTACCCATTACAAAGAATTCAAGATCTATTTAACAAAGTCAAGGGAGCTGGAGTATTCTCCAAGATTGATCTAAGATCAGGGTGCCATCAGATAAAAATTAAACCTAAAGATGTTCCTAAAACAACATTTGTGTCAAGGTATGAACTGTCAACACCCGGATTTTTAATCCCAGATGCCTGTTATGCCATACATCGCAATCCAAGGATTACCATTTTTGCGAGACATAACAGATTGGATATCACAATACATCATCCATTACAAACCATAATAAGGTCTTACAGAAATAAAGGATCTCATGATCTAGTCTTAGTACAATCAAGTAGCGGAATAAATAGCGTAGCGGTGGGGTCCATCTTCAGAGTCACAGGCAATGCTGACGATGGGAGATGATCCTAGTTGTCATAGTCGTCCTGCTGTCCTTCATCTTGGTAGTCTCCTTCATAGTCTGGCCACGGTAATAGCCAGGGACAAAGCCATGAGTACTCTTTAAGTACTCGCAAACTACCACTAACAAGTAGGATGATTCTAGTAGGAACGCTAACTCTAAGTTTATTTGTCAAGTTAAGTTTGAAACCTAAGCTGAGTTTAGAAACAAAGAAAGATAAAATAAAGTTTGAAAACACCTAAGTGGGAACTTAGTTGTCATAGTGACAACACTGTTGTGGTCAAGTCATGTCACAATTCATTTCATAAGTTGTTTTGAAAACATCTGACAACGGAACAGTATGGCCACTCCAACTGTCCATAACCGCGGACACGGCTATTCGAATAGTTTGACACTCTGCAGAGGTGGTACACTTTCACCACAAGATTCGATACATTAGTTAGGGATAACCCTGAATCATCATACTTAGTGTGTAGACAATCAAACATAACCTTTCCTTTACACACTCTAGTATAAGCACCTCTCCTATGAGCATGGCCTCCCAGTCATGACCATCTGTCATCCTAGGCACTGCATAGGTGGACAATGTTGAGAGGTAGGCTCAGCTCAAACCTCTCCCGCGAGGGAACTAATACTAATTCATATAAACTTCCGGCTAAGCCTTACCCAATTCAGGTATTGTGGTTGTACGGTAAAATTGGAATGGTATCGCATTCGAACCCAACCATCAGTTTTGTAAAAGGGCTAAGGCTCATGCCTCAACATTTTCGTCATCATAAACCATTTGTGTTTCTCAACACATGTCAAAACATCTCAATACAATGACTCATCATTCCAAGGTTTTCACAAATCATCTTTACCAAGTATTCCCATCTAAAGTGAATCAAGTTTTGGTTTAGCTCCAAACTACTAAGTTAAGAGTGTTCACTAATGTGGGATGCTAATCTCAATCTCATGCCATAGAATGACATCTAAGTCTAACTAGATAGGTCAAGTTTTATACTCTTTATGATACCTTTAAACAAGTAAAGGACTTTAGTAAAGTAAAGGAAGTAAAGCTTGTAAATAAATCATGGAATAGGTAGAAGTCAAAGGGTATAACCAAAGCATGCCTAGTGCCTTTGCTTAGGTTATCTAGCTTGCAAGCATTTGCTTGCATTGCTAATTTTTATAATGCTAGCTTGCTAACAATAGCTTGCCTTGGTTGGTGCAGTGGTTGAAATTCTCTTCCTCCTCGTAGACTTGGTCGGTACTATCGTCTATAAATACATACGGAATACACAATCACCAAAAAATACTTAACTAGTCTACTAAGCACACTAAGGCACACATTTGATGATCTAGTATCATCACAAACATCACAAGGTTTCATGCACTAGTTTCATTTATTTTATTTGAGAAAAGTAATTTCTACTCATTGAAATTAACTAAGATTTAATATTCTCCAAATAAAGTATGGGATCATGTGGACACATATCATGACCACATATTCTAACATATGGGAATGTGATTTAAAGGTTGGATCATATTTTAATAAGTTTAAGTTTAATATTTAATGATTTAAAGTGACTAGAAATGCCCAAATAGCATTATTTCGATACTAGCCCAAAGTCACTGCATGAAAACCTTAATATTATTAAATATTCAGATAGGTATGGTTAAATTTGATTTTTGAGAGTTGGAATCAACTCAAAAGCTATTATGGTTGATTTTAGAAAAATGTTGGAATGTGCAAAAGCTTCGGTCTTGTTATTTTTCTAGGAGAGATCTCTAACTCTAATTGATTTAAATCCAACAGGCTTGGATAGAGTTTTTAATTATCTTTCCAACAAAATTGGAATCACACAATTTGGATTTATACAACTCCCTGAATTGATTTTTGAACTAAGGGACAGAACTAAGTTTACTTTTAAAAAGAAAAACCTATATTTGAATTACTGGGTCAACGTGGGAAACTAAATGGGCTGGCCCGTGTACACTCCGTGGCGCTGAGGGCTGCTGACAGGGGGGTCCCGCCTATCAGTGACTCATTAAACGCAAAGCGGTACGAGGCGATAAGAACCACAATCATTAGAGTTAGATCTAACGGCTCACGGTCGTCGTCGATGACGGACACGTCGCTGGTGAGACTGAACCCTAGCACGGTCCGTGGGGGTACGGTGGGGGCATACCAGGGCTCCAGAAAGTGCAGTGAAGCGGGCAAACGAACTGGACGATGATGGCGGACTCAGGCGAAGTCACGGCAGGGGCTGAGGTGGACGAAATCGACGAGGACTTCTCCTCCACTACAACAGCTACCTCCGGCGCAATTCCGGTGATGGGCTGCTCGAGCGGTTCCGGCGAGAGAGGGGAAACGATCAGTGGAGAGAGGGGAGCTGGGTGGTGTGAAGAAATGGTGCTCGGGAGGCTCCCTTATATAGGCTCGACGAGGGGACCGAAGGGTGTGGGCGGAGCTCGTCGGTGACGATGGCACAGGGGGCTACCGGAGTGGGCGAGATAGGCAGACGGTGGGCGGTCTGCTGGTAGTCATATATAGCGTAATGGCGTGGCTAGGGGCGTTGGCTAACGGTCGGGAGCTTCTCGCGCTCTGAGGGACAGAGGCGATGCTCGACGGTGCTCCTGGCGACTGTGGGTCGCGCAGCGGTGCACGACCGTGTCTGGCAGGTTGGTATGGTCAAGGCGGAGCGGCGTGCTGGTGGCGAGGGCGCTCTTGCATGCTCTGGCGCGGCATAGAGGGGCATGGGCGCGAGCGAGTGGAGGTGGTCTAGGGGCTGGCAGTGATCAAGGGGTGGACAGGGGAGTGCAGTAGGGTTGGGTGGAGCTAGCGGGCAAGCTGGTTTGGCATGGCGGTGTCTCTGGCGTGCTGTCCATGCTTGGCCAGCGATGACCAAAATGGGGCGGCACGCCACTGCTGCTCCAGGCTTAGGGGTAGCTCCTTGATGACTTGGTTGGAACGAGGGGAGACAGGGAAGAGTAGAGAGGATCGAATGGGGGACAAGAAATCAATTGGTAACATTATTAGTTAGGCCAGTATTTTTCTGCCTGCCAACTGTTCGACAAAATGGCCGCATGAAACTTTTATGTGAATTTTATGAAGATTTTTGGTGGGTGCTTTGATCTGATGCCTGGTAGACTGTGGTTGCTAGGATTTGTTAAATGGAATTCATTTGAGTGGTTTTTGAATAAGTGGGATCTATACATATGAACTAGATTCAATTTTCAAATGTCATTTAATATTAGAGTTTGAATGTTTTTGGGAGATCACAAAGTGGGCCTTGGTACATCACTACTTGTACTAGCAAGGAGTGCAAAGATCCACATTTGTTTCTGTTTGAATTTGAGTGCTAGGAATAGCCAAAGTGGGCTAGGTGATTAAAATGGCAAAAGTGACCATTTCCTTATTTAATTCTTTTTGATTTCTTTTTCTTTGGGATTTGCTTGGGGATGATCTAGATGATGGGTAATTCACCTTAGAGTTATTTTACAACCAATAGATCACTCAATCATGGCATTTCAAACAACTCCTATTTTAAATGCACACACATATGAATGCTTAAAGATTTTTAATAGAAAAAGTTTTTGTTAACCCTAAATTGGGTAGATTTGATCTTGATCACTTGGATTAAAGTTTTGGGATGTTACAAACCTTGCCCCGTTAAACATAATCTCGTCCCGAGATTTAAGAAAGAAAACTAGGAACTAAAGAGATCTGGGAACTCAGTCTTAATGTAATCTTCTCGCTCCCAAGTGGCTTCTTCTTCGGTATGGTTGCTCCATTAAATCTTGAGAAATTTGATACTCCTGGTCCTGGTGGTTCTGTAGGCTTCCTCCAAGATACAGATGGGCACTTCACGATACGTCAGATCTTTGTAGATATCAACAGCTCGGTGATCGATGTTCTTGAAAACTTTGGTCTTCTTTGGCACTTCTAAGCATTTGTGAAGTAACAAGATATGGAACACATTGTGGATGGCTGACATCTCTTCTAGCAGTTCCAGTTGATAAGATACTTCTCCTCGACGATTTAAAATCTTGAAGGGTCCGATATATCTGGGGGCTAACTTTCCTTTCAGACTAAAGCATTGGGTTCCCTTCAATGGCGAAACCTTGAGATACACAAAATCTCCGACATTGAAAGTCAGGTCTCTCCTTCTCTTGTCAGCATAACTTTTCTGTCTGGATTGGGCGGTCTTGAGGTGCTCACGGACTTTGTGAACCTTCTCTTCATCTTCGCGGAGAATGTCGGGTCTGAAAATCTGACTCTCTCCTACTTGCGACCAATTCAAAGGGGTACGACACTTTCTTCCATATAAGAACTCAAATGGGGACATTTGCAAACTGGCTTGATAATTGTTGTTGTATGAGAATTCTGCGAAAGGAAGACAATTTTCCCATTTTGATCCATATTCTAACACACAGGCTCTCAACATATCCTCTAGGATTTGGTTGAGTCTTTCAGTCTGTCCATCGTATTGCGGGTGATAAGCGGTGCTGAAATTCAACTTTGTCCCTAATCCTTCTTGGACTTTCTGCCAAAATCTCGAGGTAAATTGGGTTCCTCGATCTGACACTATGGTCTTGGGGGTTCCATGCAGACTAACAATTCTGGCAATGTACAACTCTGCTAGCTTCGAACTCTGGTAGGTTTTTTGATAGGTATAAAATGAGCTACCTTGGATGGTCTATCAACAACGACCCAGATTGACTCATTTCCCCTACTAGAAGTAGGCAAACCGGTGATAAAGTCCATTCCGACGGAATCCCATTTCCATTCCGGAATCTGCAAGGGTTGCAACAGTCCTATGGGTCTCTGATGTTCCGCTTTGACTCTTTGACAAATATCACACTTGGCGATATAGCTTCCGATTTCTCTCTTCATCTTGGGCCACCAGAATTGCTCTTTCAAATCTTGATACATCTTGGTTCCTCCGGGGTGGATAGAATAAAGAGTATCATGAGCTTCCTGCATAATAACCTGCTTCAATTATGAATCTGCTGGCATACAGATACGGCCTTTGTACCACATAACTCCTTCTTCGTCTTCAGTGAATCCGGGTACCTTTCCTGTACCAATACGACGTTTGATTCTGTCGATACTTTCATTTCTCTTCTGGGCTTCCTTGATTTGGCTAATCAAAGTGGGTTGAAGTTCAATGCTAGCTAAAAATCCTTTGCTAACTAGCTCAGTTCTAAACTACTCCAACTCCTCATACAAACTTGGCTGCTTCTCCTTGATCATGGTGTTTAGCCTACACGGCAATCTGCTAAGAGCATCCGCTACCACATTGGCTTTGTCGGGGTGATAGTGAATGTCAAGGTCATAATCCTTGATTAACTCTATCCATCTCCTTTGCCTCATATTCAGCTCCTTCTGAGTGAAAATATACTTCAAGATTTTGTGATCTGAGTAAATCTCACAGTGATTACCCATAAGATAATGACGTCATGTCTTCAATGCCAAAACTACGGCTGCTAACTCAAGATCATGGGTAGGATAGTTCTGCTCATGCTGCTTCAGTTGTCGAGACAGATACGCGATGACTTTGCCTTCTTGCATCAACACACATCCTAGACCAATCTTCGATGCATCACAATACACATCAAACGGCTTCTTGATATCTGGCATGATCAATATTGGGGCTGAGAACAATCTCTTCTTCATCTCTTGGAAACTTGCTTCACATTTGTCGGTCCATTCAAACTTCTTGTCCTTCTTCAACAATTGGGTCATGGGTTTGGCGATGCTTGAAAACCCTTCAACAAACTTGCGATAATATCCCGCTAATCCGAGAAATGCACGGACTTGGGTTTGAGTGGTTGGGGCTTCCCATTCTTCAACAACTTTGATCTTGGCGGGATCAACAGCGACTCCTCCAGCAGACACAATATGTCCTAGGAATCCTACTTCTTTCAGCCAAAAGTCACATTTGCTGAACTTGGCATACAACCGATGCTCTCTAAGGGTTTCAAGGATGATTCTCAGATGTTGCTCATGCTCTTCTTCTGACTTGGAGTAGATAAGGATATCGTTGATAAACACCACGACAAACTTATCTAGAAAATTCATAAAGATCTTATTCATGAGATTCATGAAATAAGCAGGGGCATTGGTTAATCCAAAAGACATGACCGTATACTCGTATAGTCCATGAAGAGTAGTAAAGGCGGTCTTCGGAATATCCGTTGCACGAATCTTAAGTTGGTGATAACCAGTCCTAAGATCGATCTTAGAGAACACATTTGCTCCAGTCAACTGATCAAATAGATCCTCTATCTTTGGCAAAGGGTACTTGTTCTTGATTGTGATGTCATTCATCTTCCTGTAATCTGTGCACAAGTGGTTTCCTCCATCTTTCTTGTCGACGAATAACACTGGTGATCTCCATGGCGATGCGCTTGGTTGAATCAAGCCTGTTGCCAACATAGCATCCAACTGTTTCTTCAATTACACTTACTCTTAGGGGTTTATACTATAGGGTCTCTAGGCTATGGGTCCGGTTGCGGGGACTAGTTGAATAATGAACTCAATATCCCTATCCTGGGGCATACCGGGCAATTCATCTGGGAATACGTCGGGGTATTCACAGACTGCTCTGACTTGGTCAATGGTGGGCAGGGCTAGACTCTTATTGCACTTGAATTGACGGGGCAAGGTTTCAGATATATGCTCTACTGATACTCTAGATCTACTGGTCATGGTGATGGCTTTCTTGGCACAGTCAATCAATCCTTTATGCTTTGACATCCAATCCATTCATAGTACTACTTCCAAACCTTTGGTCCCAAGTACTATTAGATTGGCATAAAAATTTATCCCATGTATTCTGATAGGCACAACTTTGCAAATTTTTCTAGCTTTTGTAGTTGAACCAGGGATTTGAACTATCATGACATGCTTCAAGTTGGTTGGGTGAATCTTACTAGTGCGTGCAAATTCTTCGGTGACAAATGAGTGCTATGCTCCAGAATCAAACAACACTCTTGCTAAAACTGAGTTGACAGATAACATACCCAACTCTACATCCGGCGCTTCTTGGGTTTCTTCGGTGTTCATGTGGAAGAGATGGCCGTTGCGGTTGTGAGGGTTCCCTGGGGCGAATCTTCTTCCTTGTTGAACACGACGCTGATGTTGACCTGGGGCATTCACATTGGTAATGGCATCAATCTTCTTGGGGCACTCATTGGAATAGTGACCCTTCACTCCACACTCGAAACAAGTAATCTGAGACTTGTCTTTCGCTGCCATGGGCACAACATTGCTTCCAGTTCTTGGTGCAGTGTTGTTGTTGTTGTTCCTCTTGGGAGGTGCACGGCTAAAATTGCTGGCGTTGTCGGGGTGATTGTTGTTTCCTCCGGACTTCACATTTCCTCTGGTACGGTTTGGGTAGCTTGGGCGAGACATTGGGGGTCGGTTGTTCCTTGGTGAATATCCCGTAGAAGGGTTGGGATGGTACTTCTGGTGACTGTTGGATCCAGCTTGGTGCATCTTACGACGTTTGCGGTTGTCGTTTGCTTGATTAATCTTCCCTTCCATCTGAATGGTAGAGTCGACTAGCTCTTTGAGATCCTCGAAATGGATGTTGACGAGGAAAGTCTGCATCTCATCATGCAGTCCATTCAGGAATCTCTCTTTTTTCTTAGCCTCTGTGTTGATCTCATTAGGTGCATACCTGGCTAGAGACAAGAATTTGTCACGGTACTCTACTATAGTCATTCTGCCCTGCTTCAACTCTCGGAATTCATCCCTCATTCGGGTGACTAGACCCTACGGCACGTGGGTGCGGCTGAACTTGATTTTGAAGGCTTCCCATGTCATCACTTGACCATGGTTCATTGTGCGGGTGCTATTCCACCATGCTCTTGCATCTCCTGCCAAATAGTGGGTGGCAAAAAGAACCTTGTCGTTGGCATCCACTCCAGCTACTTCTAAGTTGTTCTCCATTGTCTGCAACCAGTCATCAGCATCTAGTGGGTTCTCTAAAGTGCTAAAGATTGGGGGATTGGTATTCTGGAAGTTTTTGAGTTTGGATCCATGATGATCCAGATTTCCATGGTTCATGCTGCAGCAGTTTTGCTAGATTAGCTTAGCGCTCTGCCCTACTAGCTTCACGGTCTGCAATGAGAGTCTGCAGAATCTGCAGCATTGGGTCTTGCGATGAGCTGCTCCCTCCTTGGTTTCCATGAGTCATCTGAAGATTGAGATAGATAAAGGGGTAAGAGGGAAAGTTCTAAGGTTCATGGTTTTGATTTCAAAGCTAAAACTTTGTGTTTGACTTAGGTTTTTGTAACTAACTTCTTTTCATTCATTCAAGCAAAGCACACGATACAAACACACACACACCACATCAAAGGAAAACAGATGGTTTTAAGAACCATTTTGCAAGCTACGATACAACGGGACCGATACTCCTCAATCTACGATAGTGCTCTAGTGCATCTACTCATCATCGATGAAGTCGGAGTCATCATCGTCAGTGTAGAAGTCCACGGCATCCTCCTCTAGATAGTCATCATCATTGCTGAGGTAGGAGTCAATATCCCCTTGGATATCTTCACCTTCCTCTTCTTCTTCTTTTGCTGCAAGCTGAGCTTCTTTCTCCTTGATGGTCTTCTCGAGGTCGGCCATCTTCTTGCGTAGACGGTCGATGGTGCAATCCTTCTTCGCACGTTGACGGCAAAGAGACTGACGATCTTGGACTAGCAGTGAGAAAGTCCGGTCCTTCTGGGCGGCAGGGGCGAGGTTGTTGTTGGCGACCTCTCTAGCATTGTCCAACTCCTTCTATCTGTCGTACAGTAGGAAGTCGAGGTTCTCCACTTCACGCTTCATAATTGGGTGACTTGGCATATCTAGCGGCATTCCCATGGAATCACGCCTTGCATAGTGAACAAAGCGGGTTCCTTGGATGAGGTTGACACTCAGGGCACACAAACGTGCGAGAGCTTGATGCATTGCCCTGGCTAATCCATCTAGCCAGTTGTTTCTCTCATGGAGACCTGAATCCTCCCAGATACTGGTGCTTCTATCTTGCCTCGAAGATCAGCAGTTACTAGCCATTGCAAATCTCCTCCTGGTGGACCCGGAAGTTGAGCTCCAAGGAATTCTGGATGAGGACGCTCCAAGAACTCATAGAGTGCATCAAGATCCCTCTCGAAGATCAGTTGGCCTCCATTGCCCAACTAGTAGAACTTGTTGTATTGGGCTTCCATCTATAAGAATTTAGGATGAGAAAGTTAGTGAAGTGATCAAGTGTGTCAAAGTTTTATGTAGTAATGTAAGAATTTGGAACATGAATTTTTTTGAGAGAAAGAATTCCCAAGGATAAGAGAGGAAATAGCTTTCATAAATACTCACTTTGGTTTTTGAAACTAAGTTTTTGTTCGGACGTCCATTCTAACTAGGGTCTCCTATGGTCAGGATGGCTCTGATACCAACTTGTCAACACCCGGATTTTTAATCCCAGATGCCCGTTATGCCATACATCGCAATCCCAGGAGTACCATTTTTGCGAGACATAACTGATTGGATATCACAGTACATCATCCATTACAAACCATAATAAGGTCTTACACAAATAAAGGATCTCATGATCCAGTCTTAGTATAATGAAGTAGCGGAATAAATAGCATAGCGGTGGGGTCCATCTTCAGAGTCACAGGCAATGCTGACGATGGGAGATGATCCTAGTTGTCATAGCTGTCCTGCTATCCTTCATCTTGGTAGTCTCCTTCATAGTTTGGCCACGGGAATAGCCAGGGACAAAGCCATGAGTACTCTTTAAGTACTCGCAAACTACCACTAACAAGTAGGATGATTCTAGTAGGAACGCTAACTCTATGTTTATTTGTAAAGTTAATTTTGAAACCTAAGCTGAGTTCAGAAACAAAGAAAGATAAAATAAAGTTTGAAAACACCTAAGTGGGAACTTAGTTGTCATAGTCACAACTCTGTTGTGGTCAAGTCATGTCACAATTCATTTCATAAGTTGTTTTGAAAACATCTGACAACAAAACAGTATGGCCACTCCAACTGTCCATAACCGCAGACGCGGCTATTCGAATATTTTGACACTCTGCAGAGGTGGTACACTTTCACCACAAGATTCGATACATCTGTCAGGGATAACCCTGAATCATCATACTTAGTATGCAGATAATCAAACATAGCCTTTCCTTTACACACTCTAGTATAAGCACCTCTCCTATGAGCATGGCGTCCCAGCCATGACCATCTGTCATCCTGGGCACTGCATAGGTGGACAACATTGAGAGGTAGCCTTAGCTCAAACCTCTCCCGCGAGGGAACTAATACTAATGCATATAAACTTCCGGCTAAGCCTTACCCAATTCAGGTATTTTGGTTGTATGGTAAAATTGGAAAGGTATCACATCCGAACCCAACCATCAGTTTTGTAAAAGGGCTAAGGCTCATGCCTCAACATTTTCATCATCATAAACCATTTGTATTTCTAAACACATGTCAAAACATCTCAATAGATTGACTCATCATTCCAAGGTTTTCACAAATCATCTTTACCAAGTATTCCCATCTAAAGTGAATCAAGTTTTGGTTTAGCTCCAAACTACTAAGTTAAGAGTGTTCACTGATGTGGGATGCTAATCTCAATCTCATGCCATAGAATAACATCTAAGTCTAACTAGATATGTCAAGTTTTATACTCTTTATGCTACCTTTAAACAAGTAAAGGACTTTAGTAAAGTAAAGGAAGTAAAGCTTGTAAATAAAACTTGGAATAGGTAGAAGTCAAAGGGTATAACCAAAGCATGCCTAATGCCTTTGCTTAGGTTATCTAGCTTGCAAGGATTTGCTTGCATTGCTAATTTTTATAATGCTAGCTTGCTAACAATAGCTTGCCTTGGTTGGTGCAGTGGTTGAAATTCTCTTCCTCCTCTTCTTGGTAGAACTCCTCCTCCTCGTAGACTTGGTCGGTACTATCATAAATAAATACATACGGAATACACAATCACCAAACAATACTTAACTAGTCTACTTAGCACACTAAGGCACACATTTGATGATCTAGTATCATCACAAACATCACAAGGTTGAATGCACTAGTTTCATTTATTTTATTTGAGAAAAGTAATTTCTACTCATTGAAATTAACTAAGATTTAATATTCTCCAATTAAAATATGGGATCATGTGGACACATGTCATCACCACATATTCTAACATATGGGAATGTGATTTAAAGGTTGGATCATATTTTAATAAGTTTAAGTTTGATATTTAATGATTTAAAGTGACTAGAAATGCCTAAATAGCATTATTTTGGTACTAGTCCAAAATCACTTCATGCAAACCTTAATATTATTACATATTTAGATAGGTATGGTTAAATGTGATTTTTGAGAGTTGGAATCAACTCAAAAGCTATTATGGCTGATTTTAGAAAAATGTTGGAATGTGCAAAAGCTTCTGTCTTGTTTAATTTTACTAGGAGAGATCTCTAACTCTAATTGATTTAAATCCAACACGCTTGGATAGAGTTTTTAATTATATTTCCAACAAAATTGGAATCACTCAATTTGGATTTGTACAATTCCCTGAATTGATTTTTGAACTAAGGGACAAAACTAAATTTACTTTTAAAAAGAAAAACCTATATTTGAATTACTCGGTCAGCGCGGGAAACTAAATTGGCCGGCCCGTGTACACTACTGATAGGGGTTCCCGCCTGTTAGTGACTCATTAAACGCGAAGCGGTACGGGGCGATAAGAACCACACGATTAGAGCTAGATCTAACGGCTCACGGTCGTCGTCGACGACGGACATGTCGCCGGCGAGACTGAACCCTAGCGCGGCCAGTGGGGGTACAGTAGGGGCATACCGGGGCTCTAGCTAGTGCGGCGATGCAGGAAAACGAATTGGACGATAACGATGGACTCAGGCGAAGTCACGACAGGGGCTGAGGTGGACGAAATTGACGGGGACTTCTCCTCCTCTACAGCTAGTACGTCCGACGCAATTCCGGTGATGGGCTGCTCGAGCGGCTCCGGTGAGAGAGGGGAAATGATTAGTGGAGAGAGGGGAGCTGGGTGGTGTGAAGAAATGGTGCTAGGAAGGCTCCCTGTTATAGGCTCGACGAGGGGACCGAAGGGTGTGGGCGGAGCTCGTCGGTGACGACGGCACAAGGGGCTACCGGAGTGGGCGAGGTAGGCGGATGGTGGGCGGTCTGCTGGCGGTCATCTACGACATAATGGTGTAGCTAGGGGCGGTGGCTAACGGTCGGGTGCTTCCCGCGCTCTGAGGGACAGAGGCTGTACTCGATGGTGCTCCTGGCGACTGTGGGTCATGCGGCGGTGCACGACCGTGTCTGGTGGGTTGGTGTGGTCAAGGCGGAGCGACGTGCGTGGTCTGGTGTCGAGGCAAGGTCTGTGGCGTGCTGGCGGCAAGGGCGCTCTGGCGCGGCGTAGAGGGGCATGGGCGCGAGCGAGTGGAGGTGGTCCAGGGGCTGCTAGTGATCGAGGGGTGGTCAGGGGAGTGCGGTAGGGTTGGGCGGATCTAGCGGGCAAGCTGGTTTGGCACGACGGTGGCTCTGGCGTGCTGTCCATGCTTGGCCGGCGGTGACCAAAATGGGGCGACGCGCCACTGCTGCTCCAGGCTTAGGGGTCGCTCCTTGAAGACTTGGTTGGAACGAGGGGAGACAGGGAAGAGTAGAGAGGGTCGAATGGGGGACAAGAAACCAATTGGCAACAATATTAGTTAGGCCAGTATTTTTTTGCCTGCCAACTGTTCAACAAAATGGCTGCATGAAACTTTTATTTGAATTTTGTGAAGATTTTTGGTGGGTTCTTTGATTTGATGCTTGGTAGACTGTGGTGCTAGGATTTGTTAAATGGAATTCATTTGAGTGGTTTTTGAATAAGTGGGATCTATACATATGAAATAGATTCAATTTTCAAATGTCATTTAAAATTAGAGTTTGAATGTTTTTGGGAGATCACAAAGTGGGCCTTGGTACATCACTACTTGTACTAGAAACGGGTGCAAAGATCCACATTTGTTTCTGTTTGAATTTGAGTGCTAGGAATAGCCAAAGTGGGCTAGGTGATTAAAATGGCAAAAGTGACCATTTCCTTATTTAATTCTTTTTGATTTCTTTTTCTTTGGGATTTGCTTGGGGATGATCTAGATGATGGGTAATTCACCTTAGAGTCATTTTACAACCAATAGATCACTCAATCATGGCATTTCAAACAACTCCTATTTTAAATGCACACACATATGAATGCTTAAAGATTTTTAATAGAAAAAGTTTTTGTTAACCCTAAATTTGGTAGATTTGATCTTGATCACTTGGAATAAAGTTTTGGGATGTTAAATGAACATCATGAGTATTTAGTCGTACCTTTTGGTCTGACCAGTGCACCAGCAATATTCATGAATTTGATGAACAAAATCTTCATGCCTTACTTGGACAAGTTTATCATAGTATTCATTGATGATATTTTGATATACTCTAAGGATAAAGAAGAGCATGCAGACCATTTGAGAATAGCATTGCAAATCCTAAGAGAATATAAGCTTTATTCTAAGTTCAGTAAGTGTGAATTCTGGTTAGACGAAGTAGAATTTCTTGGTCATGTGATCAGTAAGGATGGAATTGCTATAAATCCATCCAAA
Source organism: Avena insularis (assembly GCA_023614405.1). NCBI lineage: Eukaryota > Viridiplantae > Streptophyta > Magnoliopsida > Poales > Poaceae > Avena > Avena insularis. Next base: position 301,765,834 of record CM042692.1, on the reverse strand, counting down.
GTTCAGTCAGTGCTAGAATGGAAGGCACCAACCAATGTGAAGCAAATCCGAGGTTTCTTAGGCATGGCCGGTTATTATCGGAGATTCATAGAAGGTTTTTCCAAGATAGCTGGACCAATGACCAAATTGTTAAGAAAGAATACACCTTTCATATGGGATGATAAGTGCGAAGCGAGTTTTCAGGAGTTGAAGACCAGATTAACTACCGCACCAATCCTAGCAGTTCTAGAACCAGGAAAAGATTACACAGTATATTGTGATGCATCTAAGGAAGGATTAGGTTGTGTGCTTATGCAAGATCGTAAGGTAATTTCTTATGGATCTAGACAACTGAAACCACATGAAGTGAATTATCCAACTTATGGTTTAGAGTTAGCAGCAGTAGTATTTGCTTTAAAAGGATGGAGGCATTTTCTCTATGGGGCAAGATGTGATTTATACACTGACCACAAAAGTCTCAAATATTTCTTCACCCAAAAGGATTAAATATGAGACAGAAGTGTTGGCTGGAGTTAATTAAAGATTATGATCTAGCAATCAATTATACCCCTGGAAAAGCAAATGTGGTGGCAGATGCTTTAAGTCGGAAAAGCATAGATACACAACCTATGAATGGAGCACTGCCAAAAGAACTATAGATGGATTTGGAAAGGTTGGAAATACAATTTATAAGTACAACAGTTCTTGGAGGATTCGCTACCATGCGAGTAATTGAAGATCGGAGTAGTGATCTTCGACATGAAATATTTAGACATCAAGGTGAAGATCCTTTCATTGCTGAAGAAGTTCGAAGAATCTCTCAAGGTCAAACATCAATTTTTCACCTAGGAGATTATGGATCTTTATGGGTTCAAAACCGTCTCTGTGTACCAGATGTGCCAGAAATTCGAGAGGTGATACTTCGGGAAGCCCATGAACCACCATATTCCATACACCCGGGAAGTACAAAGATGTAAATGGATTTAAAAGAGTTGCTTTGGTGGAATAATATGAAAAGAGATATTGCAAGGTATGTATCTGAATGTCATACTTTCCAAAGAGTAAAAGCAGAACATCAAACTCCAGCAGGACCATTACAACCTTTGGAAATCCCAGAATGGAAGTGGGAAGAAATTGGTATGGATTTTATCACAGGGTTACCCATGACACCGAAGCGGAAGGATATGATATGGGTGATTGTGGACAGACTCACAAAAAGTGCACATTTTATTCCAGTGAACCAAAAGGATAATGCCGAAAAATTAGTAGAAATCTATATCAAAGAGACTGTGAGTAAGCACGGGGTACCCAAGAAGATTGTATCAGACAGAGGATATGTGTTTACATCAGCATTTTGGAAACAATAACATGAAGCACTTGGTTCAAAGTTGGATTTTAGCACATCTTATCATCCAGAAACTAGAGGCCAGACAGAAAGGACCAATCAAATCTTGGAGGACATGATTAGAGCTTGTGCATAAGATTTTGGATGTTTGTGGGAAGATCATCTACCATTGGCAGAATTTTCCTACAACAATAGCTATCAGAGTAGTCTGAAGGCAGCACCTTACCAAGTACTATATGGAAGAAAGTGTAGATCACCTATATGCTGGTATGAACCTGGTAGTACCAAGGAATTTGCGCCAGACTATATCAAGGAAAAGCAAGATATCATCGATATTATTAGAGATCGATTGAAGATAGCTCAGAGTCGACAAAAGAGTTATGCTGATCAAAGCCGAAGATCATGGCATCCAGAAGTGGGGGATATGGTATATCTCAAGGTAAGTCTAATGAAGGGAGTGAAGAGATTCGGAGTCAAAGGAAAAGTAAGCCCAAGATATATTGGACCATTCAAGATACTGAGTTAGAATAGCACAATAGCTTATGCTCTCGAGTTACCAAAAAGGCTAGCTCAGGTTCACAATGTTTTCCATGTATCACAACTCCTAAAATGTCTTAAAGTTCCCGATGATGCCATCACACATCAAGAGATTGAGTTACAAGAAGATTTGACTTATGTCGAGAAACCCTATAAGATTCTAGAGGTGAACTGGAAAAGGTTGAGAAATGGGGCAATCAAATACTGCAAGGTACAGTGGGAACATCACCTAGAGCGAGAAGCCACATGGGAGAAAGAGGATGAATTGAGGGAAGCATATCTAGAACTATTCAGGTACACATCCGCAAACTTCGGGATGAAGTTTAATTTAAGGGGGAAGTCTATAACATCTCAGCATTAGGATCCAACGAAGGGTAGAAATATGAATCTCAGTTTGTGCATGCATGCATATGTAAAATCAGGATAAATGTTTCGCCAAACATAAACCTAAAGGGATCAGAGTCTCTTTCACTAACTGGAGGTAGGAATAGCTCTTGTTAGTGATTGCCATGAATTTTGACATGACCTTTAGGAATTATTAAGTTTTTGGGGAGTTATTGTGAATTCAAATTTGAAATTTAAATCAATTTGAAAGTATTTGAAATTTGGAAATTAGTAATACTAAATTGTTTCCAAAATATCTTATTAACATAATTTGATTGAATTATAGATATAGTAAACAACAATAAGGATTTGAGACAATGAAAATGAGATAAGAAATAAATTCTTATTTCCTGATTTCATCACAATGTTACAAATTGTAATAAATACATAAAAAGTAGAAGATTACAGAGAATGGAAATACAACTTTATTATCGTATACTCCCGTGAGAAAAAGAGGCGGGGGCTAGGGTAAAAACCCTAGCAGCCGCCATGATCTACTTCATCCTCGCCGTCTGCGACCGAGCATCGAGAGGTCCCCGCCTCCTCTGCTTGCCACTCCGGCGGCGGGAGAAGGTGGGGACCTCAGACCTACACTTGGCGGTGTAGAAGGGTCCCTAAAGTTAGAGTTTGGTCATCTGGCATCGTCGTTATGGTGGCTATGGTGGTGTTGTGTAGGACAAGAATACGGTATACCCGCCTCCTCTTCCACCTCGTCAGCGACGATCCTGCTGCTGGCGTTGAGGAGGGTAGGAATTCGTCTGGTTGCCGCTTCCATGGAGTGGTGGATCTCATCCAGTCTACGTGTGTTCTGGATCTCGTCCAGTCTACGTGTGTTTTAGGTTTGGTGTTACAAGTTTTGGATCAATTTAAGGGTTCAATGGCGATAACTTCATCTCTGGGGCGCTGGTCCTTAGGGGCACGTGCACGAAGACTTCCCGACTGTCATCAACAATGGCATGCCGGCTCCGGTAATGGAGCGGCGACAATGACAGCGTCGGCTCGCTCTGGCGGCAGTATTATTCGTTAGGTGGTCCAAAGACCTTGATGTAATTTTTATTATGTTTAGGATACTTTGTACTTCATATGAACTCATGAAATAGATCCGGATCTTTTTCCGCAAAAAAAAACTTTATTATCTTATAACAAATCTTTACAAGATTCTTTACAAAAAGAATAAAGAAAATAAGATTACAATTAAGACCTATGCTACTTATCTATTCCTAGACTAAATCTTGTATCTGCAGATCTTGTTCCTGCAAATAAGATAAAACAACTAAAAAGAAAACAAGGGTTAATTAGTTAGTGTTACTCTCAGTGGTGAACAATGAAGTACATTGTTCAAATTACATCATCAAGTAATAAAAGAAGGGTAGGTTTCACCAGGCCATAATCAGTAAAAGGTAACAGGTTGAGATATTTTCACTTGAGCTGATCCACACGACCAGGCCACATAGACACATAGCTTAGTCACTAGATTGCATGCGGTGTGCTGTCAACACAGTGACAACAGCCACACAAGCAAAAGGAGAAGTGCACAGCCGCAACACAGTCCAACAACTTACACTTCTTCTCAACACCATAGCAAAAACATCTCAATCCTGCCAAAGGCAAGTAAACCACCAGCCAAACCATACACCTGATCATCCAAAAGTTCACCAGATGGTGACATAAGGAGGGGGTGGAGCAGGTGGATAGAAAGATCAAGGAAAAGATTCTAGGATCCAGAAGTAGCAGGAGCAGCACCAGGAGGTGAAGGACAAGATCCAACCAGCAAAGCAAGCTAGCAAGATCAAGCAACCAGATCAACCAGCAACAACACAAACAACTCATATATTGTGGTGAGTACTATAAAACCCTCACATGATCTAACTATCTCATCTAGATAAGAAGTCATGTGTTGTTCTATATTTAATCTCCCAGAGATCACCCAAGTGGGGTGAATCCATCATAGAGGAATTTTGAATACAAAAGCCATAAGTAGACTATGCAAACTAAACCACGATCTTAGACCAACATCATTGATCCTGGATATAGATTTATATTCCTTATTCCAATACAAACATAGCCAAGGTTATGAATTCTAGGCACATCTCTTAAAAGAGTAGCACCCCATAATCCATAGATCTTATGGATCCATATAAGCACACCAACCATTTTTCTAGGATAAGTAACTGGTATCAATACCAGAATATATCTATGAGGGACAGCAAGGTAGGAAACTAGTTCCTATGCCTCAGACCAACATCATAGAAAGAGATGCTTACAAGAAGCTTTCAATTATCTTTGGCATTTATCCAATCTTAAGCACTGACAAATAAAACCCAGTAGTAGAACCAACACTTGTGTGCCATTTTAATGATGGTGTCACAAGAACAAGTTCTAAAACCCAAGCAGAACAATTACTTAGCTTTTATAAATAAATTGACCAGCCATTAATTATCATTTTTCTAGAATCAAATACCAGAAATCGTCATCAAGTTTATCTATACATCATCAGAGGATCATTGTAATAATAGGTTAACACTCAATCTGTATGTGACTATTCAATCCAACATTTCAAGATCACGTTGAATAAATCATCGCAGAACCCATCAATAACAAGATCATGACAGTAGAGAACTTCCAGATTACAAGAATCCATAAGTAATAATTCCACAGTAGCACCATCATTTAGTCAATGTCAAATAATCAAGTGGAATTAGACTAACAACACCACTAGCATCATCAGAATCCAACACAGAGGGATGAACCCTAATCAATCATGAACCCTAATTAGGGATAGCCACTAGAAGCATACAGGGGAGCTCAAGAGAGGCAGAGGTCAGAAGGCACAGCAAGAAGAAACTCACTAGTGGTCCTCGCTGTAGATTAGAAGAGGAAGCAGAGGGGCCGATGAGCGCACGGCGGCACGAGGAGCACCCGAAAGGCGCTGCAACCCGCACCGAGCCTAGGCGGTGGCCACATCATCGCCTGAGGCTAAAAAGCACCACCACAGCAACACAGGAGCACCTCACAACACCACTGGGGCAGTGGAGAAGGCATCACCAGCAGCACCCCAAACACTAGGGTTCGGAACGGAACCAGCCTAGCCGAAGGAGAGACCCACAGCCAAATCGAAATGGACTAGAGGAAGGAGCAGGGTCAGCAACCTCGCCATATACCACGGCGGTGGCTGGGGAGGCCCAGGGTGGCAGTAATCGAGCGGCAACGGCGTCGGCGATACCACGCCGCAACAGGTCGAGGAAGAACACGAGTGGGCGAGAGAAGTGTAGGGTGCGTACTAGACCGGTGTGGTCCAGTACCCCTCACTTGAGAGGTTTGACTAGCCTAGATGGGCCGGGTTAGGGCCGGGCCAGCCCAATGGGTTAGGTTCAGTTTTAAAAGGAAAGAATCTAATTAAATTGTCAAATGACCAAATACCCCTAGAACTTCAATAGTTCTAAGTAATAAACAACAATCTTAAAAATATAAATAAAATATCAGTGGACTCTTAGAAATCACCTCTACTTAAGAAAAATAAAAAATGAAATTTTAGGTAATTAAAATTAAAATTATTATTACTAAGGTATATATTCCTTTTGGAATTTTATAAAATTATACAAACACATAAAAATTGAATAAAATCCATTTTTACAATTCTAAAAGGAAGTGCTATTATAGAAAAATACTAATTTGTATTTTTGAAAGGTAAATTAAATGTAATAAAAACAAAGTCTTATTTCCTTCAAGGAATTTTAGTTAAATATTTAAAAGAGTTAAAAATTAATTAAACTCAATTTTAAACTCTTTAAATAAAACTAGTCTTTATAAAAAAACTAAATATAATATTTATGAAAATTTCAAAGACTTAAAGTAATAATTTTTTTCTTTTAATTAAAGAAAATAGCAAACTTTTACTAAGAGGGTAAAACATGCAAATAAACAAATAATAAACCTTGCATGACATTGCTATGCATTGCATGTTGCTTCTTTAAATATTGTCCTTACCGGGCAATAATGGTTCTCTGTAGAAACTGGAGCTCAAGGTCAGGTGGAAGCATCTGACTTCACTACCTTGCAGTCACAAGGCAAGTTCATCACTTGCTCATGTCCTTTGAAGAGTCTTTATCAAAGATATTGCAAATTGTGTGTTATCATCTATGATCTAGAGAAACAAAATAGGATTAGTAACCCATGACATCAGTGATTCTAGCGCCGTATATTACACGTTAACCATAAGATTTGGAATGGGATGGAGAAGTCAGTTGTATCTTCTTCCTTTCATATGAAGGCAAGATGACCTTAGCGTGGCACTGTGAATTCCTTGTGTGGATCCAGCATATGGGTGAGCACCCTTAGGCTCCACGTTTTGGGTATCTAGATTATCTATGAGCGGCTGCGGAAGGTATAGTCGGAGCTTTATGGAGCTTTCCAGGGGCATAACCGGCTCGTAGAGTCTTCGGGAACTCACCAGGGTTGTAGCTTGCCTGAAAGGGAGTTTAACGGAGGTGTAGTCAACCCCGGAGGATCGTGCAGACATATGGGGTCGTGGAGAGGGCAGTGATTGGCTTGGATCACCTACTGGGCCCCACATCATAGAATTATGGACGGGAAAGTAAACCCGGTTATGAAACAAGGAGTTGATCTCTCATGGGTAAAGCAACGCACCTCTACAGAGTGTAAGAACTATAACTTGTTACTCCTTGTTCCGGAAAGGAGCTACGAACGCGGCATGAAAGGAACTCCATGAAGTTCTGGTCAACCTGTGAAGGCTGATGGATATAGTTTTTGATAATAAAATCAATCTTTGAAGAAATGTTTATGAAAACTGCATATTGCCAAGGACTTATAGTCCGAGGTAGTAGATAGAGCATCAAACTTCCCACCTTGCATATAATGAACTTGCTGGGTAACGCTGTTACTCACCCTTTCCTTTGAACCCCTGCTTAGACTCTGAGAATCCGGAAGATCCTTCGATCTACGCAGCTGAACGGCAAGAAGATGTTTACTACGAGGAGCCAGACCTATCCAGAGGAGTTGAAGGGGTGGACTATGCAATACGCTATGGAGTGGAGGGCAACGAGTCCGAGTAGTTGCCTTAGCTATTAGTAAACCAATTGAGCCGAGCAGCATAAACTTTATAAAATAAGTTGCTGAGCTCAATTCGGAGTATGAATTTGAACTTTATATCTTCCGCTGAAACTACTTAATTTTGGTTTGTAATTTTGTAACACTTGACGTTTGGAACTTCTGGTTTGTAATAATAATGAAGTGTGTACGTTTGTAGTGTGGACACGCAATGTTTCTGTTGTACCACTCTAAGGGATGTGATATTTACAGAACGGTGTTCTGTGGATGTCATGTCAACGACTATAGTGTACTACACATGCAGTGGTATGCTGGTCACCGCACATGACTCGGAAAATTGAGAATGTCCGTTCCTGGTAGTTGGAAACTCACACCTACGACATTGTTTACTACAAGAAGATGCACCCATCTACCTCTGAAAAGACATTTAATTCAAGAGCAGCCTATCATGCTTACTTGTAACTCAAGTTTAACTTAATTTAATTAAATTGATGCAAAATCTTAGCAAGAAGTTCAACCGTACCTATATATCATCAAAAATCTTGGTGTTTCCCATATATTAATTGACCCCTCCCCCCGATAGATATGGGTACCTCCAAGAGAGATCTTTCGTCAAACTTTCAAAGCAACCTTCAATTTACTCGTTGTAGTTCAATTTGTACCTAATAATTTTGATAAATCGGCATAAAATCAATCAAGTGGGTGAAGTTAGCTAGGAAGTTTGAGAACTCATAAAACATGGGAAATTGTATGTACAACATGTTGGTCCATAATATATGTCTGAAAACTTGCCTCGTGTGTCATTCAGATCCATATTCTTCAGACTTGCTTTACAGGAAAGAACAATCTCGTCATCACACTCGGAAAATTGAGAATGTTCTTTATTGAGATAGTAGGAAACTCATAGTGATGGAATTGTTTACTACAACAAGATACACCTATAGACCTCTGAAAAGACATTTAATTCAAGCGCAATCTATATCGCGCTTACTTGTAGCTCAAGTTTGACCTAATTTCGTTAAATTTTCATGATGCAAAATCTATCTTAGCAAGAAGTTAAACCTATTGTCAAAACTCTTGGTGTTTTGTGATATATTAATTGACCCCTCGATGGGTACCTCCAAAAGATTTTTTGAAAAACTTTCAAAGCAATCTACAATTTTCTTAGACACGAGGCTAGTAAATTTCTAATCTACGTATAGTAAGGGCGTGTGTAGTGTCTAGAAGTAGCTATGAAAACTACTTTGGGTCTAGCATTTAGAACTGAAGTGGGTCCACACAACCATGCTAAAAATAAAAATAGACTGTTATCCACTAAATAGTGGGCCCTCCCAATTGATTCTCTTAGACATAAGTCTAGCTCTAGAATCACCTCGAAGAATCTTTTTGTTAGCACTACCCACTCGACCATTAAGATATATGTTTAAGACTTGACACCGTGCTTGCTTTGATGTCTGGGGCCAATGGTCTCACTACCGTGGGGCCCCATTGTTATTAGTGGTCTAGTTATATCCTATAGCAGCCAACGAATGTTAGCTCTTACTCCTCTAGCTCTTCCTTCTCGATGAAGCCTCGACGCTCAGCTTTGAAGGATGGTTACGAGGGTAGTAGGTGCCTATGTTGACTTCGTCAAGCTCAAGCCCCCCACCGGACAGTCTGAAGACACAATCTTTCGTAGGTTCTCATAGGGGTAGGATGTGTGTTCATGTGTTCATAGGGGTGAGTGTGTGTATGCATTTGTGAGCATGTGCGTTTTGTAGTGGATTTTCACAAAAATGATAGAGATGGGCCTTCCGTTTGTATTAAGTTTTGCTTGGTTTTCCCAAAGTAATTGTAATGGTCACTGGTGTCTAGGGTCTATGGGCTCACTACCGAGGGCCACATTATTTGTGGTTCAATTACATCCCATAGCAGCCAACGAATATGAGCTCCAACCCCCTAGCACTTCCTTCGCCATGAAACCTCGGCACTCGACTTTGAAGGATGGTTATGAGGGTAGTGAGAGGCTACGTTCCCATCAATATATAGCGAGGTGCCTATGGTGACTTCGTCAAGCTCAAGCCCCGCGGGATCAGTATCAAGATCTAGTCTTTCTGAAATGCTCATAGGTGTAGGGTGTGCGAACCTGCATTCGTAGGGGTGAGTGTGTGTATGCATTTGTGAGCGTCTCCATTTTGTAATGGGTTTTCGCAAAAAGAGATTGGGGCCTTTGGTTTATTTACTTATTGAGTTTTGATCTGTTTTCCAAAAGTACTCCATGTAATGCAAGTCAAATTAGGTGAGTGATGTTTGGGGGCCCACGGGATCTCTAGCACGGGCCCTAGTTATCGGTGGTCGAGTTAAATCCAATACAGAGTAGTAGCCAGCGAATGTGAGGACCGGCTCCCCTACATCTTCCTTCTCCATGAAGCCTCTGCGCTAGGCTTTGAAGGCGCGCTCTTTTTTCGAGCAATGTCGGCGGATTCAGTCATGCCGGTCCGGCAAACGATGGGGGATCTTGATGCCCAAGGCGGCCGGGTTAGGGTAAGTACGCTAGAGTTCACGGTCTCAGTTTATTTTCTCGAATTCAGCTTATGGGTTCTCTATTCTGCCCGTCTTGATCGATGATGTTTCCAGGGTTCAGATGCCGGCATGGATGGTAGACGCGGAGTGGTACAACATCGTTACCGATGCGGATCTCCGGGTCTGGTGCGACTGCACCCTGGCACCCTGTCGCCGCGTCGCGTTTGAGGGAACGAACTTCGGCCACAGGTTCTTGGGTTGCAACTACGAATGTGAGTTCTGCATGTTCGTCCACTGGGTAGATCTACCGCACTCACTTTCACTGCAGCGCCCGATGATGTCGATGTGGTTATAGCTCGAGATCCGCGATGACCTCGAAGAGGAGGAGCAGGAGCGCCAATCAGATGCATGCCGAGGAGATGGCTGCAAAGTTAACAGATGTCTCCAACTCACTGCACTCAGTCGTAAATAGGATAGATTCTCTTAGATTTGGGTAATTAGAGCTAGACATTAGGTTCCTAACCAAGTATGGTCTACAATCTACATATTTAGCATGCTCATGATCCTTTTGGTGGCTGCCTGTAGATTCCACTAATAATTAAGTAATCCCCTTTTGTTTACTAGTACTCACCATCTCATAGTACTGCCATGTTAAATTACACTAAGTTAATTAATATGGGAGTAGTTAACAGTCTGCTTACAGCCCTTCTAGAGTCTGTGCTTACTACTAATTGATCGGGTTTATGTGTTACTGGTATCTCTATCTATATACGAGTATCGCTATAGTTTTTGCACATTTGTGCACCTCCCCCGTCGCGCACCTTCTTTACCCAGCAGCGTCCACCTTTCCATTGCATCAGTGCAATCTCTAGTGAGTCCGCTGTTGGGGATATACTTTCTGGGTATCCTCACAGTCCTCACTGACCAGGGTGGCCCATTTCGGGTTAGAGCTTTGCTTCACGGGCGGCCCAGTCAGGGAGAAGAGATGGAGTCCTATCTGGCTACGGGAAGGCCCAGAAGACTTACCGACATAGGCCCATAGTGTTACTTGTAGTTCAAGATGTACTCTATAACCGACTCTTAGTCGTAGCCGAATAGATCTCTCCTGTAAAACCTAGGCCGGGTATTTATATAAGCCGTCCTAGGGAGAGCCTTTAGGGCAACACAATAGTTTACAATCTCAACTCGCACAGGTGAACCCCTTGTAACCCATATTCCGGCTCTGCCATATTACTGGATTGCTAGCAGGAGTAGGATCCGTCCAAAGCCGGCGGATTCAAAGTTGGGTAAACTTCTGTGCTCACCGTCCCGGAACACCGTACGTCTCACACCCCTCTCTTCCGCATGCCTCGAGGACCCCCTCATGGCGTACTTGTCATCAATCCGACGACAGTTGGCGCCCACCGTGGGGAAAGTGAGCTTTGGATCTGCGTTCCGAGCGGAATCTGCAAGAATTGGAATCGTCAAGACTATCACCGTCGGTCGCATCCTCTACGCCAGCGACATCCCTCTCATCGTTCTCGCCGAGACTTGGATTCCGGATAGGGAAGCCATGACCACCTACACCATCATGTCTTTTGGTGAGATCGATGTTTACATCGGTTTCGCTGAACCTGCCCCACCCACCCAGCGGTGATGATAGAGGCAGAAGAAATTTCTGGATCCCCTTTGTCCGTGGAGGCGGCAGAGTTCCAGATCTCAGAAAACCCTAATCCCACCCAGCCTGCACTAGTTGCGGAGATAGTGGAGAAATCCGAGTCTGAAGCAGACCTGGCGGTCCAAGTTGAATCTGGAGTGGATCTCCCTGGAGAGACCGAGTCCAGAATCGACCCACCCGCTGAAGTTGAAATCCAGGAGGAGCATAGCAACAACAATGGTTCCGGCTCTGATGACGCTGGGACGGACAGACCCTTCCTGAGATACACACTAAGACACATGATGATGCAAAACTCAGGCGTAGACGAAATCCTCGAGACCATAAAATGTTTCGACGAAGCCTACTATGAAGACCGAAATTATCTCAGGGGGGCGCTTCGCACTTTGTCGGATATGTGGGCTCCGGATATGGCTCCACCAATGCTGGAGATAACACCGACTCCATGCTCGAGGCTATCGGAACAAGCGTCGAATTACCGGCATCCTCGGATGACTCGATGACATCGGTAGATTTCCGGAAGTTCTCCGTGGAATATGAAGAGGAGGTTAACTCCACAGCTGCTGCAAAAGGAGAAGACATGGACGAAGGATCCGGAGAAAGCTCTCCCAAAGCACAGGACAACATGGATCTCGGAGATGATCCCGAGAACCAAATGGCCGAAAGTACCGATCAAAGTTTGACTCCGGGAAACGGGCCCAAAGCCGTCTTTGCTACCAGTGCTGCCAACAACGCAAAGAAGAAAAACAAGAAGAACAAGACCCCGGCAAAAGATCCTCTGACAGAGGAGGTGATTGTAGAGGAATACGAGGAAGTCTCGGATGGAGCACTTATCCCAGACGAGCCTAAAGAAGAGTCGGTGGATGGACACGTGATCACTGAAGGTGCGCGTAAACTCATCGATGTTGCATTAACCACACCTATTCCTACAGCTGCAGAACTCACTGCTGAAGAGATGGACGAAAGGGCCTAGGCCCTAGAAGCGCGTCGCCAAGTACTCCTCGATGAAGCAAAAAATCTCGAGGAAGAAAAGAAACACATGGCAACTGCGGAGAAGTACAACTCCAGGCAACATCAGAAGACCAGGAAACGTCATACTCATGACGACCAGTTCCCGCAGATTCACAAAGTCCTCTTTGGAGGAGAACATGGGATGCCTCGGCGTGACAACAACGGGGATTGGGTGTATATGACACCAGTACAGAACACCGTTGCAGCTCGAGAAATCCTATCCGCTAATTCAGGCCCAGAACAGATTCGATTGGGAATTAAGCTACTCAACAAGGGCCTGGAGCAGCCAAAGGTCGCCTTGTCCGGAAGCCAAAAGCTGGTCTCCAATTCTGACCAATGTCGCACAGATCCGGCCTGGGCTGACGTAAGACCCCAACGTGTTCCGGAACAACACCATCCTTCTGACCGTCGGGAAGACAACTACTCAAGAACCGGATCTTCAGGATAATACCACAAAGCTGCACGTGACTAGCGTAACGTTAACCCAGTTGCGGAGCAAGAGGCAATCGCTACACTGAATCCAAGGAATCCTCCCCGGCGAGAGTCAAAAGATCACAGGGAAGAAGATAAAGAGAAATGTCGGGAGGAGGACCAACAAAGAATGCCACCTCCTAGACACGCAAGCCGTCCGGCTGACGGACGAGGAAACAACTGACATCGTGCCGAGACAAACTGACAGGGGGCTCGTCACAATGAAGACCCTCCCTGGAACCGGAATAATGACGCTCCGGACGGAGGCCGGTGATCAGCCGAAAATAACCCAGCTGCTCCACCCTCTCCACCAAGCAGCCATCACAATGGCTCCCAAGGAGGCCAAGGAGGGCGTCGTGGTGGAGGAGGTGGTGGCAGAAGCTGAAGTCCGGCTCCAAGGCACCGTAGCCATAGCCGTCACTCAGGACAATCTTTATCCCCAAATGACGCAAGGCACAGGATCAACTCCAATATAGAGGCGTGGCACTACGAAAATTATGATATATACGTGGGCCCAAAGTGCTTTGGACCATGCATAAGATCTACAAAATTTCCGGAAGGATTTGCTATCTCAAGACATATTCAAGCCTATGACGGCATAGCTTGGCCAGATACCTGGCTCCAGGATTTCTTCCAAGCTTGCTGCATCGCCAAAGGCGGAAACAGCCTGGTCGGAACCCGGTATCTCCCACTTATGTCTCGGAAGACGGCATGATCATGGCTCAATGAACTTCCGGAGAACACCATCCACAACTGATATGACATACAAAGCGCGTTCTTTCGGAATTTTGAAGGCACATGACGGAGGCCCTGTACGGTAGGAGACCTACAACGTTGCGCTCAAAAAGCCGGAGAAACTTGCCGGGATTATCTCGGATGATGGATCGACACCAAGAACTCCTGTGAAGGAGTAAATGACAAAACTGCGATTGAAGCTTTCATTGCAAGACTCCCAATTGGTTTACTACGTCATCGCTTGAAGTGTGAAAAAGTCACTGATTTGGGAGAGATGATAGAAATAGCGAGCAAGTATGCAGATGCTGACGACAACGCAGAGGGATTACTCAATGCCCTAGCTGTGCCACAATCGGCAAAACAACCAAAGCAACAAGCTCAGAAGTGCAAGAATACCTCGGAAGAAAAACCCAACGCAGAAACGGCAGTGGTCACTGCTACTTTTAGGTCTGGAGGACGAGGAGGACGTGGCAGTGGCCGCGAACGCGGTCATGGGACGGCAAGAGTTCAAGGTAGAGGAGACCAGCAACCTGGCAAAACCTACTCTTGGGCCGACATTGCCAATAACCCATGTGTGCATCACCTAGACGCCAATGGGGGCTCGTCCCACATAAACGCTGAGTGTCGTTTCAACAACGACATTAAGAGAGATGATACCGCTGGCTACAGGGCTAAGTAGAAGAAGGGAAAGAAGAATCCCGAAAAAGATAAAGAGACCAAGGAAGATTCCGACATGGAGGAAGCCGATGCTTCAAATCCCAAGCCGGAAAAGGAGAAAAAATTTCCGACCAAGAAAGACACGTACGTCACCTTCCTTGGATCTCAACCAGCAAAGGTCAAGAAAGCAGTTCTACATGAGCTCAATGCAACAGTTCCGGCTATCCCACAATTCTTGGACTAGTCGGAAGTGACAATCACCTTTGACCGCGCTGATCATCCGCCTAAGTTACACAGGCGAGGAAAATACGCCTTAATCGTTAATCCACTTATTGACGGTTATGGTTTCTCCAAAACTCTCATGGACGGCGATAGCAGCATCAGTATTCTGTAGTCAAAACGCTACGCTGGATGAAGATCTCGGAGACCCAGCTGAACCACAGCTCTGTGATCTTTCACGGGGCTGTCCTAGGAAGAGAAGCAAATTCCCTAGGAGAAATCACTTTGGATGTTACCTTTGGAACTCCAAAGAACTATCGGACGGAAGCACTTTCTTTCAAAGTGATCTCGTTCAAGAGCACGTACCACGCTATATTCGGACGTCCGGCTTACTGGGCTTTTATGGCTCGTCCATGTTACATTTACAATATGATGAAAATTCCAGGTCCCAACGGCGTGATCACCATCAGGGGAGACCCGAAGAAAGCGCGAGAGTGCGAGGATGGAAATGCCGCCTTTGCTGAAGCCGTGTTGCACTCCCAAGAGTACCAAGAGATCAAGAAGAGCATAGATCCGTCTGAGATGCCCGCAACGAAGAAGGAGGTGACAAAGCTGAATCTGGAGTTCAAGGTATTAGAAGAGATGAAGAAGACGCCGTTGAAGGATAACGACCCCTCCAAGGTGACCCAGATAGGCATAGGCCTAGATAGCGGATAGGAAAGTGCGTTCGTCAAGTTCCTCCAAGCAAATCAAGATATCTTCCCATGGCAGCCATCTGACATGACTGGAGTACCTAGGGAACTTGTCGAGCACTCTTTAAATGTAAACCCGAACGCTAAACCCGTCAAACAGTCCTTACGACGTTTCGGCGATGAAAAGCGTAAGGCAATAGCTAAGGAACTAGCACGACTCGAGTTAGCCGGATTCATAGAAGAGGTCATTCACACTGAGTGGTCGGCCAATCCTGTAATGGTCCCTAAAAAGGACACCACTGATTTAAGGATGTGTGTTGATTATACTGCCTTGAACAAGGCTTACCCCAAAGATCCGTTCGCTCTGCCTAGGATTGATCAAGTTATCGATTATACGGCAGGCTTAGAACTCCTCTGTTTTCTCGATGCATATTCCAATTATCACCAAATCCGGATGAAGGAATCTGACAAAGTAAAAACTTCATTCATAACCCCCTTTGGAACCTTCTGTTTTATTACGATGCCCTTTGGGCTGAAGAACGCAGGAGCTACGTACCAACGCATAATGCAGCGTGGCCTCCACGATCAAATTGGACGCAATGTGCATGCATATGTGGATGATATTGCGGTGATGTCCAAAAAGAAGGAAACATTGATTTCCGACTTGGAGGAAACATTCGCCAATCTACGAAAATACAACATAATGCTTAATCCGAAGAAATGCTTCTTTGGAATCCCAGCCGGAAAATTGTTAGGATTCATCGTGTCTCAAAGAGGCATAGAGGTGAACCGGGACAAAATCAAGGCTATACTCAATATTTCTAGGCCAACTCGCCTGAAGGACGTACAAAGACTAACTGGTTGCATTGTTGCAGTCAGTCGGTTTGTAAGCCGGCTCGGTGAAAGAGCCGCACCATTATACAAACTCCTGAAAAACACCAAGGATTTTGTATGGATCGACGAAGTTGAAGCTGCACTGCAAGACCTGAAAACAATACTCTCATCTGCTTCTATGCTTGCTACACCAGAACCATAGGAACCGATGTTGCTCTATCTTGCTGCGACAAACAAAGTCGTCATTATCGTCATGGTAGTGGAGAGACCGGAGGAAAATCCGGAACACTTGGTGCAGCGCCCGACTTACTTTTTCAGCGAGGTCGTAACAGAATCGAAACAGCGGTATACGCACTATAAAAAGCTAGCTTATGGTGTGTTCTTAGCATCTCGTAAGCTACAACATTATTTTTAGGAACATCCAATTACCGTGGTGAGCACAGCTCCCGTGAGAGATATAATCAATAATAGTGACGCCACAGGACGTGTCCCCAAGTGGGGCATAGAGCTTTCAGCTTTTGATATTGAGTATAAACCTCGGACAACAATCAAATCCCAAATCCTTGCTGACTTTGTTGCTGATTGGACAGAGACGAAGGAGAATATGACCCTCCCCGAGTCGAAATATTGGACCCTATATTTTGATGGGTCTAAGGCTCGCGGGGGCTCAGGGGCTGGCGTGGTGCTCAAATCATCCCAATGACATAAACTTTTATACGTACTGCAGATCCACTTTACAGTGACAAATAATATTGTGAGTATGAAGCACTGCTACATGGAATCCGGATTGCTAAGGATATTGGCATCCGATATTTGATGTGTTACGGAGATTCGGATCATGTTACTCAGCATGTGTCGGATATTTGTAATGCAAATAAACACATGGCAGCATATAAAGCTGTTGTGGATGATCTATCTAAATCCTTCGAAGGGTTTGAGGTTCAACACATCCCTCGAGCAGAAAATGAGGAAGCAGATGCATTATCTCGAATAGGCTCTACGCGGAAAGAGGTCCCAGATGGCGCTTTTTGAGAGCACCTCAAAGTTCCCTCAATAAAGGGAGTAGACGAGGAGTATCCGACCAAATCCGACTCACCTTTGATAGCAGTTCTGGCTGTAATTCCCAGCTGGACTCAACCCTACCTTGACTATTTGGTAGATGGAAAATTACCCGAAGACGAAGTTCTGAGCCGGCAGATCATCCGACGAGCAAAAGCCTACACTATAGTTAGTGGTGAGCTCTATAAGCGGACTGTATCTGGGGTCTTTCACCTTTGCGTATCTCCAGAAGGAGTGGAAATCTTAAGAGAAATCCACGAAGGCGAGTGTGGTCACCATGCTGCAGCCAAATCTTTAATGGCAAAAGCTTACCGACACGGTTTTTTCTGGCTTATAGACAAGGCAGATGCCGAACGGCTGGTCAAAACATGCAAGGGCTACCAAAAGCACGCCAAACAAGCTCACGTTCCGGCTGATCAGCTGCGGACAATACCTATAACATGGCCTTTCATGGTCTGGCGGCTTGACATGGTAGGACCGTTTAAACGGGCCCCAAGTGGATTTACTCACCTTTTAGTGATGGTGGATAAATTCACCAAATGGATTGGGGCTAAACTCGTTACTAGTTGTGATGGAGCAACAGCCAAAAGATTTGTCGAGGATGTTATAATCCAGTATGGTTATTCACATAGTATTATCACGGACAATAGGAGTAATTTCTCTATGGGAGAACTTGCCGAATCCTGCAACGAACAAAATATCCGGCTTGACATTGCGTCAGTCGCACATCCGCAGGCTAATGGACAAGTCGAAAGAGCAAATGGTTTAATCCTACAAGGCCTAAAACCGAGACTCGAAGCACCACAACGACGTGCTGTAGGGGCTTGGGAAGAGGAATTACCTTCTGTAATATGGAGTTTACGAACAACTCCGAACAGTTCAACCGGATACACACCTTTCTTCTTGGTCTATGGTGCAGAAGCAGTTCTTCCTAGTGATTTGATTCACACCTCTCCTAGAGTGGCCGCGTATATTGAAGAGGATGCCGAGATTTCTCGACAAAATGATCTCGACTTAGTCGAAGAAGTTCGCGTCGTTGCTGAAATGAGATCAACAGCCTATCAGCAGAAGTTACGCAAGTATCATAGCCAGAGAGTTAGAAACAGATCTTTCAATAAAGGCGATTTGGTTCTCCGGCTGGTGCAACAATGAAAGCACAAACTTTCCCCAGTATGGGAAGGGCCCTTCTTGGTTAGTCGAGTATTACACAATGGTTCATACTACTTAACTGATATGAGGCTAGTCAAATAAATAGCTGCTACTAAAAAGAGAAAGAGAGCTGGAGGCAGTACAAATCCGGATGAGTTAGACAGATCATGGAATATTGCTCAGCTACGTCCCTTTTATTCTTACTTTATCCTTCTTTGTAATCTTATATGTGTACATGTTCTGTGAGAACGAAAAGTTTTGGTTGCCTCAATTTTTTCTGAGAAGTTTTTACCATCTTATTTCCGAATGATCATGTCACAGTCGAAAATCCCAGAATGCTTGAAAGTACTTTATGCTCATGTTTGTTCTGGTTTAGATTTCTGATTCTAAAAATGCTACCTTCGGGTATAACTCTAAATTTCCTAGTCTATACTTTGGTAATTTGTCTGATTGCCGTATGCGGGTATTTTCCGAGTAGTGAATTGTTGGTACTGGAAGCCGGCTTTATTTCCGAGTTTAAACTAGTTTAGCAATTGAGCTTCGTTGCTCGGCAAAGTTTCCGTGTTGAAAGTTTAGCCGGCTCACGAAAGGGACGAGGCGGAAAGCCAGATAAACGATAAGTGTAGACAAAAAACTATAGGTGCTTATGTAAATATTTCAGGCACACAAACAATTTAAGCCGAAAGTGCTGAATAGATAAAAACTTAGCACTATCAAAAGTATCATACTACATATTTACAGACCCATAATGTTTTCGGAATAACACATCTGTTTTTTCTTGATAACTTATGATGCAAGAGGAGAGGTAGGAGCTTCTGGCTCGCTGGACACATCAGCCGCGCCCTGATAACGATCTGAGATGTCCAAATCCGATATGGTTTGTTCATCGTCGGAAACTTCAGCTATTTCATCCGGAGGCAGAGGCGGCGTGTCCACGCGGTTGAAGAAGGGAGTGTCGTAGCTGGTCAAGTCAGCTACGTGGCACCCATATCCGGTGCAGGGGTCCATGATGGCTTTGATATCTTGCTGTTGGCCGTCTTCATCCATAGTAGAGTACCCTCTGGTCACTTGCTAGATTTCCATGCTTCCATGGTGGCTCATGACCATCGTGAGAGCGTTCTATGCTACAGATCGCGCGTAGTACATATTCCAGTCCTAGACAACCTGCGGCATCTCCTTTGACTTGTCCCGCACCTGAAAGTCGGACATGCTATGCATGTCCGGAACCTTGAGAGCTTCGCCAATATCCTCGATGGATTGGCGGAAGTCATGAAGCAAATCACCGACTTGGGTAAGACGGTGGGTGCGAGGCTCGGCAGAGGTCGAGTCCGTCAAGTTCAGAGGACCTATGCATATAACGCAAAACGGTTAAATAAATCCGACATCAAAAGAGTCGGAGAATGTAGACAAGTCAGAAAGATGGAAACATACCAAAGATGACGTCATCAACTTTGGTTTTCTCCTCACAAAGACTCCGGAGTTCAGCTCGGAGCGCCTCGGAAAGGTCCTTCTTTCTGAATAGCTCGTCGTTGAGATCCGAGATTTTCTGCTCATGGATTGCAATCTTGCGATCACGCTCCATGGTGGCCATGGAGGAGGATTCGAGAACTTGAGAAATGATCTTCTCATGATCTGCCTTAAGCTGGTCTAGCTCTCGGTGGAGATCCTTGTTTTCCACCACCAAGGTCTTCAGATTCTCATCCTCTTCGATCATAGCACAGGACTGCTTTATCAGTCCTGTAAGTTAAAAGAACAACAGTTCAACAAAAATATTCGGCTATGAAAACACAAAACAAGGTTTGAGTCTCGGAATGTTTACTTTCGGCCTCATCCTTGGAAACTTTAAGCTCAGCATTTTTAAGTCGGAGAGTGTTGATCTCTCTCCTCTTATTGCAGACATTCTTCAACAATTCCTGGTTATATGAAATAACTTTCTATAAGTCAGAATACCCAGAGTTAGAAGTCTACTAAAGACTCGGGCTAATATTGTAGCTAATATCAGCACGAGCCTTGGGGGATACACTAGTTCATTCTTTGGCATCCTATGGAAGCATAAACTCGGATTGTTTATCCAACTTCATGCTTGGGGGCTACAGGATATGATATAAAATACAATAAAGGAAAAACATGAGTTGGAATTCCGACTTACATGATGTTCATGTGTGAGCTTGCTCAGGCACATGTTCACCTCAGTAGTAACCTTCTTGGCGAGGGTGAGTGGAATAACCGGAGGTGGTGGAAGCACACCAGCTCTTAAACCCTCGTCGCGAAGGTGGACTTGTTCGAGAAGATCGGAGTACTTGATGTCCTCCACTTCTCGTGCTTCTTCATCGGCAGAAAGATCTCGGCTTTCTAGGCATTGCCGGGCCAGCCGCTAGATTTCCTCCGTAGATTTTCGAGATAAGCCAAATTTGGCAAGTCCCGGATTGTTCAGGAGATTTTCAGCGAAGGTTTCTGCCGAGGGATCATTACCTGAAGAGGGTTCACCTTTATCAAAACCTGAGTCACGCATGGTGACATCAGTCTACGACTCAAGGGTCGCTGGCCCTGTTGAGGGAGCCGGATCTTCTGCGATGACCGGGGATGGAGTAATCACGGGCGCTACAGAAGGTTGAGGGGCAGGAGTCGGAGGAGCCACAGCAGGAGAATCCATAGTTGTAGCATCCCAATTGTCTAACAATTGTAATGCTACTTGGTCTAGTAATATAATGGCTACTTCCTACATATAATTGTTGCGTCATAATTATATCATGCTCATGTCATCATGCCACCTTGCATTTGAGCATCATATAAAACCCTTTTGATTTGGTTCTTCTCTCATATGCATATTAATTGCATTTGGCTCTTGATATATTGTATTTGAGTCTTGATATATTCTTGATGCCCAAGTTGAGTTGGAGGCATATCTTTTATTTAATCCCACCACCCTTCTTGTCACCACCCCATCATTCCACCACCCTACTACATGTGAGCTTTGCATTTTATCTTGTTTTCATCTCTAGCTCATATATGTTGGGATGGATCTACTTCTAACTCCACATGCTCTCATATATGCACCATATTGTTTCCACACTATTGGTTTATGAGAGCCACACGGCCACCTTTGCATGCCTTGTGAGTGGAACCCTTTTCTAGCTTCCATATGGGTTGTTTTGGGGTTTATTCTCATGTTGGGATATTTTTGGGCTTACTAAATACCTAGTCGCACATACACACTAGCATGCCTCATTTTTATTCAAATATGGTCATCCCCTTCTACTCCACATGGCGCATCCCTTTAATTCTTTTTCCTTGGCCTTTATTCCACATTTTGGGAGTGCATAATAATAATGCCATGTTATTAGTATTGTTTTCACAAGCATAAACATGACATTTAATGTTTTGCATGGGCCATGCAACCATCATCAACCCCTTTTCTTTTCTTTGGTTTTTCTTTGTTTTGAGTGGAACCTTCCTCTTGTGAGATCTTCTCTTTTTCTCTCTTCTTCTCTACCTCATCAACCTCACTTCTGTAGGGACTTGCATGAGCTTGTAAGATCACCCCCATGTCCATCTTAATCCTACCCTAAAGACCCTACCCCTTCTCTCCTCCTCTCCAACCATTTCTCTTTGCTTGTTTCTTTTGTGTTGGTCTTGCCAAAACCCAAAACCCATGTGCTTGATCATGAGATGTTCATGATCACACCCTAACCCTCATCACCCCCTCTACCCCTAACCTAAACCTAAACCCTAACCGAGCCCTCCATCTAGCTAACCCGAGCCACCCTCTCTAGCTTTACTCTAACCTATCACTCATCTCTCTCTCCCTTTCTCCCTCTCTCTACCACGCTGGCCCCACCCCAGCTACCCCCTACCCCAACCCTAGCACCATCCTAACCCGAGACATTACCCCTCCTAACCTAGCTCTACCCGAGCCTTCCCCTCCCTTTTTTCTCTCTCTCCCTGCCTTGCGGGACCCAGCCGAGCCTGGCCTCACCCCTCTGCTGGCCCCCTTGCAGCCTCTGCCTAGCCTCTCCATGACGAGCACGTGAGGAGGAGGAGTAAAGGTGGCCGAGGCCACCTTTATCTCAACCCACTCCCGCACGGCACCCTCCCCTCTCCCTCTGTTATCTACCCTCTCGCGACCCCTGCCTCTCCCAGATCCACCCCGAGCCTCTTCCCCGACTCTCCTTCCCCTGCCGCCAGCTCCTCCCGCAGGTCACCGCCTGTACCACCGCCACTTCATCGTTTCGATCGGCGAGCACGACATGGAGGTGATCAAGCAGACCGAGGAGGTTCTTCTGCATTTCCCGGAACAAGCCAGCGAGAAGACGACGCCTAGCTAACGCCAGAACCCTCGCCGCTCCGCCGCAAACCCTAGATCCGGGTCGTCTGCACCCTCGCCGCTCCGCCGCAAACCCTAGATCCGGGTCGTCTGCAACCTCGCCGCTCCGCAGCTCCCCGCCTCGATCCAAGCCCTCCATCGAGCCCGCGGTGAGCCCCTGTACCTCCTAGACACCCCCCCTCTTCGCTGTCATTGTCTGGCCGCGCCGGACCATACACCAAACACTCTCTACGCGTCGGCGTCCGTGTTCGTTTCCAGACCGAGGTGTCGCATAGGTAGATCTAGCTGCATACCGCTTACCTTGTAGCAATCCCAAGCCAGCGCAGTGGTAGCGCCGCCTTGCAACGTACGCTGAGTTCGATCCCCGCACCTTGCTGCCTCTGTCGAGCACCGTTCAGTCGTCAGAGAAAGAGAAGAAAAACAGTAGCTGTCTCCATCTTGCACATACCCCCTCCACAAATTTTTGCCGTAATCCGCGGTCCAGCCCGACTCCACCTGTCTGTGCCTGTGGGCATTTGACAAAAAGGAACCCCGGGTTTCGTAAACCTTAACCCGCGCTCCAGCTCGTCCCATTTGTCATCCTCTGAGTTGACCAAGACACGTGGGCCCTAGTCACTGCCCCGGCGATCTCGGTGGCTAGGAAAACCCGTGGTGTACAAAGCTTTCTTGGCGGATCTTGCCAGTCGGCCAGCTGCCACACAAGCGACTTGGGTTGAGTTAAATGCAGGTGTAAAAAGTTTCCCTGTTTAGCTGTTTAAACAAAACAAATTCAAAATGTTTAAATTCAAATTCTAATCTGTTTCTAAATAACTTTTAAATTATAAATCCAAATAATTCAAATGATATATGTTTTGGAATCAGAAAAATGTGAGGAATTCAAATATGCTATTCAAAATACTGTTTGAGGACTTTAAAATTTTGAGATGATTAAAATTACAATAAAATGCCCTTTTTCTTAATTAATTAATAACTTTAGTTTTATAATCCAAATTTGACAAATAATATGTCTAAATCGATTAGCGCGACGAGCCCGTTCTATCTATGCATTCCATGTTCTGAATTGCAGCATGCATCATATAAATAATGAGTATACAGCAAGTGTTATGAGAGCAAACCGGGCTAAAAACTTAATAAAATGCTTTAATCTTGTACCCCACACCTCACCCATGCCATGCTACATTTATTGCCATGCAAATTGTGCATCATTCATCATGGCATGATTGTTTGCTTGTCGCATTTTAATTCCTATGCTTGTGCACTCTATTTATGTTGGCCCTTGTTTGTTTGGTTCTTCTTCGAATAGACGCTGAGCAGGGCATATACCAGGAATCCTAGGAGCACTACCCAGATCCGTCCCTCGCTTCAACTGAGCTACCAGGCAAGCACTACCACATGCTTGCACACATATAGTACCTATTGCCTCTACCTTATTCTTGCATCATTGAGTCGCGATTGCATTAAATTGAATCCCAAGTACTGCATAGCCTTTACTTTTAAGCCCCACCGAAGCTTGTTCCTCCATCCCCTGAGCCATTACTACAGGAGTTGTTTGAGCCATGCGGGTCGTAGAACAGCATGTGTAGGGTATGTGAGTGTCTGATGGATAACGAGGTACCTAAACAACTTAACATGAGTAGTAATGGGATAACTAATGAAAGTGGCACCGGTGAGCAATATCTGTTATTTGGTTTTTCATGCTCATTTGTGTCCCATAGGACCCCGAGTACTTGATTCCTGTTCCTTGACTATTCGCACTATCCACATCCGGGAGGCCTTATGGACCCCGCTGAGCCAGAGCTTGATTCATTCTTATTTCTTGGGGCCACAAAGTAGTTTGGGGCTTTATTACTATCCTGTACTTATGCCATGTTTTACTGCTTTATTTAAGGTTGTGCGAGGAGCACCTGTACTGTTTTGGATGCGGAGTGTTTTCGCGGTATCGACAAGCCCAGTCACACTTTCAGGTTCCTAGTCGTTTACAGCCATTGACGCAAACCTTGGGACCGTCTCGGAGCCGGCCAACTTCGTTGCGGGTAGCTTAATGGGGTGGCCCCCTGAAACATTTCTGGATCCTGTGATCGCTTTGTCGTGAATGCCTCGTTGGGTTTTGATTTGGTTTTTCCGAGGTTGATCGAGTGTGTGTTGCTATTTTTGCACCCCTGTAGGGTAAATCTTTCTGAAAGCCGTGTCCGCGATTATGGACGACTTGGAGCACGGTTTCTCGATCATAGACAATTATAACTAAAGTACCGCTTTTAATTTGACTAAGTACCTGACTAGTAAATAGTGTAACACTCATGGAATGGTTAATAAAACTGCCAACGGGTGTGGGGGTTGTTCGTCCTCTTGCTCGTTGGTAAGCGGGGAGGAGGATGGATCTGTTAATTACTGTTATAACTGTTGTTATTAATTCAGGGACATCCGTCTATCATTGGTTACGCGGATGGTTAGCGGGTATCTATAGACTTGTTAGGTATTATCTTTTGCTGCAATTGCCTCACCTCAGGTTGTGTCCCCTTTAGAGGCATAAAGACTTGCTGAGTATCCCTAGGGTCTCACACGATAAATTGTTTGATTCAGATGAATAGGTATACTCGCAAGATGGATACTGGGTGGAGGAGACGGACGATGTTGGCAACGATCACTCGGTGTAGAGATTCCGGGAACGGGGATCCGTGAGATCTGTGGGCGGGATGTGTTTATTTATGTGGCATCTTATGCCGATTTGTTTCTTATCCGTACTCGGATCTTGTTTTCCGCTTCCGCCTGATACTATGATGTTTGATGTTTGAGGAGCTACCCCAAAATATTATCTCTATCTAGGATATTTGGATCTTGCCGTATCGCGTTGCAATATTTCTATTTCTTTTTAGATGGAATGGCTCTGAGGACTGTTGTATGTGGCTTGCATACATACTCATTTGTGTATGTAGTTGATCCCTTCGCCTGCCGATTACGCCGCTCGTTCTTGTCCTGATGTTCTGGAAATGGTTAGGACGGCCGAAAGGTCTACCTGTGAGTGGCATTGGGCCCCACCGTACTATTTTAACCATTTCCGCTCATCCATGCATGTAACTAAGAGTGTAATTCACCGAGGTAGTTACAATTGGTATCAGAGCCATCCCGCCCTTCAGGGTCTCAGCCAAATGGTCGTTGCTAGTCTAGCAAATATTTTTGGTAGCTATGTATACTAGGGAAAAACAAAACGTGAGAGTAGGACTACTTCCATTTTTCTTCTTACCCACCCACACACCCTTTTTATGGTAAGGAAGTGCAACGTTTTCAATCCTCATCTAAAATTCAAACTAGGATTCACGTGTTCTGGGTTCCGTAGTACCATAGGTTGTGTGTG
This sequence comes from Avena insularis, assembly GCA_023614405.1. Lineage (NCBI taxonomy): Eukaryota > Viridiplantae > Streptophyta > Magnoliopsida > Poales > Poaceae > Avena > Avena insularis. Next base: position 301,739,863 of record CM042692.1, on the reverse strand, counting down.
TGTGTGTTTGTGTGTGTGTGTGAATTCCTTGTCTATCTGTTGCATCTAACATGTTATCACTATCGGCCTTTTGGTTATCAACTGTTGGTACATTCCATACCAACAGGCTTTTGCAAACCGACGCGATCTATCTGATTCATTGTATACCGACGCGATCTGTCTTACTCTTTGTTATCCGATGTTATCTTGTTTGGGGTGTTCGTTTTCATAGTTGCCAATCTTTAGGATCATCTTAAGAAGAAGGTGTTGGGATATGTTGTTTACTTATTCATGTGCGGAGTAATGATTTGAGTGCGGGATGGAGTCGCGACCATACCACTACTTTTCTCATTCGCTCTTGTATACTGAATTGGTAGAGTTACTAATCTTGATTCGTTAAGTGGTTTTGCGCATATAGTGGTATTTTAATGCCGAAATTTGCGGAAATTTTTTCTTTGTTAGCTTGTGTACCACACTCCTTGTTCAGTCGTGTGCGATATGCTTAATATCTTCTAGGTGCTTTGAACTTTGTTGATATTTTAATATCATCTTAGTAAATTGTATCCTTTAATCTTGGTTAATTCCATCTTGGTACTATTTTGGATTATTATTATTCTCCATTATGGTACTAACTTGTGTTTTATATCAATCACAGGATGGCACCACCATGCCGTTCTGAGGAGGACATACAACCTGAACTGGGGACTGCGTTGGCAAGCATCGCCAATGCCTTGACCGCAATGCAGTAGAACCAGTAGCGATTTGAAGAAAGTGTCAGGAGGAATGAGTTTGTTCCGCTACCTCCACCTCCCAAGCGAGGAGACATCAAAAGCTTCCTGAAATTCAACCCACGTCAATTTGGCGTGTCGATCAACCACTTGATGCTGATGATTGGTTGCGTGAGATGTCAAGGATTCTTGGTATTGCTGATGTTCCTGAGCAAGAATGGGTAAAATGTGCCACTCACCTTCTGAAGGGAGATGCGGCTCTGTGGTGGGAGAATTACCTCAAGGCAAACTACACTGGTTTTTAGCCTACTTGGGAACAGTTCACTGGAGCTTTCAAAGAGCAATATCTGTCAGAAATTGTCATGGAGAGGATGAAGGAAGTGTTTCTCAACCTTAAGCAGGGCAATGGCAATGTCAATACCTACATCAGAAACTTCATGAACCTTTCTCGGTATGGTGGCGATGAGATCTCTGATGACAAGAAGAAGCAAAAGAGGTTCAGACAAGGGCTCAATGCATCGATTAAATATGCAATCACACATGCAAGGCCGGCATCTTTTCTGGAACTCCAACATACAGCTCTGCAGGAAGAAGCAAGTAGGCAAGTGTTTGAGGAGTCAAAGAAACACAACCGCGATGCAACAAGCTCTTCAGCTATGTCAACTCCTTCTAAGCGTCATGTCTGGGTTCCTAACACCCCACCGTCGCTCCCGGCTCCACCAAGACCTTCAAGCTATGCGGCAAGGCCACCAAACTCCTTCACTGCTGCTCCCAGGGGCTACAACCACAACTACCCTGGAGCGCCTGGCGGAGTCCCTGGCTATGTTGCTCCACGTCCACATGGTGCTTGTTACACATGTGGAAACACTGGGCATCAACACTGGAACTGTCCAATGAACAACAAAGCTCTTCCTCCACCACCTCCAAGACCTGCGGCAAGCTCTCCTATGGTCCGTGCACCACCACCTCGGGCTCTCAACATCAACACCAAGCCCGGGTCTACTGTTGCTCGTGCCAACTGTGTCAACGCCGCTCAAGCTGAGCATGCACCTGGAGTTGTGATGGGTATGGTTTCTGTTAACTCAGTCCCTGCACGAGTTTTGTTTGATTCTGGTGCATCGCATTCTTTTGTTTCTCACAAATTCGCAAATGAGAATGAGTTATCTATGGATCCTCTCCTTAAGCGGTTAATGGTCCTTTCTCCTGGAGCAACAATGGCAGCTTCTAAAATCAGCCATGGCAATCAAATTGAGATTGGTGGTTCTTCGTTCCCGGCTTCCTTGATTATTCTGGGCAATTCTGACATTGATGTTATCTTGGGCATGGATTGGTTGGACAAATGCAGCTGTGATTGATTGTGCTGAGCTCGGTTTCCCTGAAAATTCACTGAAGGCCATATAGTCTATTCTCCAAGCACGACTCCTGCTATTCAGCTTTTCTCTTTGGCGGCTCAAAATGATGATGCTATGGAAGCTATTGAGTGTTCGGTGTCTGTGAGTTCCCGGATGTCTTTCTGAAGAGTTCTGGGTATGCCTCGGGTGAGGTCGAGTTTGTGATTTAGCTTGAACCTGGTACCGCTCCTATTTCTAAGCGGCCTTATAAAATGGGTCCTGCTGAGTTGGCTGAACTCAAACATCAGCTTGATGAACAAGAGAAGTTGGGTTTCATTCAGCACAGTACGTCTTCTTGGGGTAGCCCAACCATCTTTGTGAAGAAGCGAGACAAGACTGATAGACTTTGTGTTGACTATCGGGCTCTCAATGCTAAAACCATCAAGAATAAATATCCCCTTCATGGATTAATGATCTCTTGATCCGCTAGCTGGAGTGTGGTTTTTCTAAGCTTGATTTGAGAAGTGGATATCATCAAATCAAGATTCAAGGAAGATGTTCCTAAAACAGCTTTCACCACCGCTATGGCTTTGTATGAGTACACGGTCATGTCTTTCGGTCTCACCAATGCACCTGCCACCTTCTCGAGGCTTATGAACTCGGTTTTCATGGAGTATCTTGATAAGTTCGTTGTGGTCTATCTGGACAACATCCTAGTCTATTCTAAGTCAAAGGAAGAACATGAAGAACACCTTTGGTGTGTCCTAAACAAGCTTCGCGAGAACCGCCTGTATGCAAAGTTCTCCAAATGTGAGTTTTGGCTCCCTCAAGTCACCTATCTTGGTCACGTCATCTCTGCCAAGGGCATTGCCGTCAACCGAAACTATAAAGACAATTGTTGTGGCTTCCTCCTGTAAATGTCAAAGAAGTCAGAGTTTCCTTGGTTTGGCTAATTCTTGCCGTAAACCGTGCATAACTTCTCAAAGATTGCGAAGCCTCTTACCGATCTCCTCAAGAAAGGCAAGAAATACCTTTGGACTCCTGCATGTCAAGCAAGCTTTGAAACACTCAAAGAGAAGCTCACTTCCACACCAGTCTTGATTCCTCCAGATACATCAAAGCCTTTCCAGATATTCTGTGACGCCTCATTGCAAGGATTGGGTGCGGTCCTTATGCAAGAAAAACAAGCTGTTGCTTTTGCCTCTCGACAGTTGAAGACGCATGAGATCAACTATCCTACACATGACCTCGAACTCGCAGCAGTTGTCTTTGCTTTGAAAGTATGGAGGCACTACTTGCTTGGCAACCGTTGTGAAATCTTTTCTGATCACAAGAGTCTGAAGTATATCTTCACACAGCCTGATCTCAACCTTCGTTAGAGGAGGTGGATTGAAGCAATCAATGATTTCTATTTGACCATCAACTACACTCCGGGCAAAGCTAATGTCATGGCCGATGCTCTCAGCCGCAAAGCTTATGTCAGCAACCTCATGGTGGAAGAACAACAGCCTCTCTTGTGCGAGGAATTTCGTCAGCTCAACCTTGAAATTGTGGATCAAGGGTATCTTCTGAACCTTCTGGCAACCCTGCTCTTGGAAGAAAAGGTTCGCTCCATTCAACTTGGTGATCCTTACACTAAAAAGATCATCTCCAACATTCAGCTTCCCAAGTATGAGTCCTTCCACGTCGATGACCAAGGCACTCTTTTCTTTGAACACCGGATGTTTGTTCCGAACTACCCGGGTTTGAGAGAGCAAGTTCTCAAGGAGGCGCATGATTCTGTTCTTTCTATCCACCCTGGCAGCACAAAGATGTACATGGACTTGAAAACACAGTATTGGTGGCCTGGGTTGAAACGATATTGTGCCAAGTATGTCTCGGAGTGTGATGTCTGCCGTAGAGTTAAAGCTGTCCATCAGAAACCTTCCGGTCTTCTACAGTCATTGAAACCTCCGGAATGGAAATGGGAGAAAGTAGAGATGGACTTCATCACTGGTTTTCCTAGGTCGCAGAAGGGCAACAATGCAATCTTTGTTGTCATTGGCAGGCTTTCTAAAGTGGCTCACTTCTTTCCCGTCAAGGAAACAATTTCTGCAATTCAGTTGGCTGAGCTCTATATCAACAGAATTGTCTCTCTGTATGGAGTTCCTCTTGAGATCAGTTTAGACCATGGAAGCATCTTCACTTCCAAGTTCTGGGAAAAGTTTCCAAAATGCTTTGGGAACAAAATTGAACTTCAGCACAACTTACCACCCTCAGTCGCAAGGACAAGTTGAAAGGATCAATCAGATTCTGGAAGATATGCTCCGTGCTTGCGTCATCTCTTTCGGCATGAAGTGGGAAGAATGTCTTCCTTATGCTGAATTCTCTTACAACAACAGCTTCCAGAAAATTCTAAAGATGGCACCATTTGAGGCTCTCTATGGTCGCAAATGCAGAAATTCGATTGGTTGGTCGGGCGCAGGTGAAAGAATATTGTTTGGCCCCGACATTGTAACTCAAGCGGAGGAGAAGGTTCACATCATTCTTGAAAATCTAAAGATTGCTCAAAGTCGCCAGAAGAGCAATTATGAGAGAAAGCACACGGACATGGAGTATGTCCCTGGTGATCTCGTTTACCTTCGTGTCACTCCCATGAGAGGCATGCACCGCTTTGGTATCAAAGGAAAGCTGGCTCCTAGATACATCGGTCCATTCAAAATCCGTGGAAGAAGAGGAGAAGTTGCTTATGCTCTTGAACTTCCTGAAAAACTCAAGGTCCATGATGCTTTCCACATCTCTCAACTCAAGAAGTGCTTCAAGGATCCCAGCAGGACCGTGGACCATGAGCTTATCAATCTACAAGAAGACCTGTCTTATCAAGAACACCCCAAAAAAATCCTTGAAGTCACAGAAAGAAGGACTCGCAACAAGTCCATCAAGTTCTGCAAGGTGCAGTGGTCGCACCATTCAGTCGATGAAGCCACATGGGAACTTGAAGATGAGCTCTGTGCCAAGTATCCTACCCTCTTTGAGTCTTCTTCTTCTTCCTAGAATCTCGGGGCGAGATTCCTGTTTAGTGGGGGAGAGTTGTAGCATCCCAATTGTCTAACAATTGTAATGCTACTTGGTCTAGTAATATAATGGCTACTTCCTACATATAATTGTTGCATCATAATTATATCATGCTCTTGTCATCATGCCACCTTGCATTTGAGCATCATATAAAACCTTTTTGATTTGGTTCTTCTCTCATATGCATATTAATTGCATTTGGCTCTTGATATATTGTATTTGAATCTTGATATATGCTTGATGCCCAAGTTGAGTTGGGGGCATATCTTTTATTTAATCACACAACCCTTCTTGTCACCACCCCATCATTCCACCACCCTACTACATGTGAGCTTTGCATTTTATCTTGTTTTCATCTCTAGCTCATATATGTTGGGATGGATCTACTTCTAACTCCACATGCTCTCATATATGCACCATATTGTTTCCACATTATTGGTTTATGAGAGCCACATGGACACCTTTGCATGGCTTGTGAGTGGAACCCTTTTCTAGCTTCCATATGGGTTGCTTTGGGGTTTATTCTCATGTTGGGATATTTTTGGGCTTACTAAATACCTAGTGGCACATACACACTAGCATGCCTCATTTTTATTCAAATATGGTCATCCCCTTCTACTCCACATGGAGCATCCCTTTAATTCTTTTTGCTTGGCCTTTATTCCACATTTTGGGAGTGCATAATAATAATGCCATGTTATTAGTATTGTTTTCACAAGCATAAACATGACATTTAATGTTTTGCATGGGCCATGCAACCATCATCAACCCCTTTTCTTTTCTTTGGTTTTTCTTTGTTTTGAGTGGAACCTTCCTCTTGTGAGATCTTCTCTTTTTCTCTCTTCTTCTCTACCTCGTCAACCTCACTTGTGTAGGGCCTTGCATGAGCTTGTAAGATCACCCCCATGTCCATCTTAATCCTACCCTAAAGACCCTACCCCTTCTCTCCTCCTCTCCAACCATTTCTCTTTGCTTGTTTCTTATGTGTTGGTCTTGCCAAAACCCAAAACCCATGTGCTTGATCATGAGATGTTCATGATCACACCCTAACCCTCATCACCCCCTCTACCCCTAACCTAAACCTAAACCCTAACCGAGCCCTCCATCTAGCTAACCCGAGCCACCCTCTCTAGCTTTACTCTAACCTATCACTCATATCTCTCTCCCTTTCTCCCTCTCTCTACCACGCTGGCCCCACCCCAGCTACCCCCCTACCCCAACCCTAGCACCAGCCTAACCCGAGCCATTACCCCTCCTAACCTAGCTCTACCCGAGCCTTCCCCTCCCTTTTTTCTCTCTCTCCCTGCCTTGCTGCACCCAGCCGAGCCTGGCCTCACCCCTCTGCTGGCCCCCCCTTACAGCCTCTGCCTAGCCTCTCCATGACGAGCACGTGAGGAGGAGGAGTAAAGGTGGCCGAGGCCACCTTTATCTCAACCCACTCCCGCACGGCACCCTCCCCTCTGCCTCTGCTATCTACCCTCTCGCGACCCCTGCCTCTCCCAGATCCACCCCGAGCCTCTGCCCCGACTCTCCTTCCCCTGCCGCCAGCTCCTCCCGCCGGTCACCGCCTGTACCACCGCCACTTCATCGTTCCGACCGGCGAGCGTGACCTGGAGGTGATAAAGGAGACCGAGGAGGTTCTTCTGACGCTCGAACACGCCCGGCGAGCGAAGACGGCGCCCTGGCGACGCTAACCTCGCCGCTTCGGCGCAAACCCTAGATCCGGGTCGTCTGCAACCTCGCTGCTCCGCAACTCCCCGCCTCGATCCAAGCCCTCCATCGAGCCCGCGGTGAGCCCCTGTACCTCCCAGACACCCCCCTCTTTGCTGTCATTGTCTGGCCGCGCCGGACCATACACCAAACACTCTCTGCGCGCCGGCGTCCGTGTTCGTTTCCAGACCGTGGTGTCGCATAGGTAGATCTAGCTGCCTACCGCTTACCTTGCAGCAATCCCAAGACAGCGCAATGGTAGCCACTGCCGCGCGCCGGCATGAGGTCGCAGGTTCGATCCCTGCACCGCGCTGCCTCTGTCGAGCACCGTTCAGTCATCAGAGAAAGAGAAGAAAAACAGTAGTTGTCGCCATCTTGCACATACCCCCTCCACAAATTTTTGCCGTAACCCGCGGTCCATCCCGACCCCACCTGTCTGTGCCTGTGGGCATTTGACAAAAAGGCACCCCGGGTTTCGTAAACCTTAACCCGTGCTCCAGCTCGTCCCCAGCTGTCATCCTCTGCGGGTTCAGCCACGGGCACGTGGGCCCCTAGCTGCTGGCCCCCCTGGCAGTCTCAGTGGCTAGGAAAACCCATGGTGTAAAAAGCTTTGCGCGCGGATCTCGCCCAGTCAACAACGGCCCACCCGTCAGCGGCTTGGGTTGAGTTCGTCTGGGTGTAAAAAGTTTCCCTGTTTAGCTGTTTAAACAAAACAAATTCAAAATGTTTAAATTCAAATTCTAATCTGTTTCTAAATAACTTTTAAATTATAAATCCAAATAATTCAAATGATATATGTTTGGAATCAGAAAAATGTGAGGAATTCAAATATGCTATTCAAAATACAGTTTGAGCACTTTAAAATTTCGAGATGATTAAAATTACAATAAAATGCCCTTTTTCTTAATTAATTAATAACTTTAGTTTTATAACTCCAAATTTGACAAATAATATGTCTAAATCGATCAGTGTGACGAGCCCGTTCTATCTATGCATTCCATGTTCTGAATTGCAGCATGCATCATATAAATAATGAGTATACAGCAAGTGTTATGAGAGCAAACCGGGCTAAAAACTTAATAAAATGCTTTAATCTTGTACCCCACACCTCACCCATGCCATGCTACATTTATTGCCATGCAAATTGTGCATCATTCATCATGCCATGATTGTTTGCTTGTCGCATTTTAATTCCTATGCTTGTGCACTCTATTTATGTTGTCCCTTGTTTGTTTGGTTCTTCTTCGAATAGACGCTGAGCAGGGGATATACCAGGAATCCCAGGAGCACTACCCAGATCCGTCCCTTGCTTCAACTGAGCTACCAGGCAAGCACTACCACATGCTTGCATACATATAGTACCTATTGCCTCTACCTTATTCTGGCATCATTGAGTCGCGATTGCATTAAATTGAATCCCAAGTACTGCATAGCCTTTACTTTTAAGCCCCACCGATGGTTGTTCCTCCATCCCCTGAGCCATTACTACAGGAGTTGTTTGAGCCATGCGGGTCGTAGAACAGCATGTGTAGGGTATGTGAGTGTCTGATGGATAACGAGGTACCTAAACAACTTAACCTGAGTAGTAATGGGATAAGTAATGAAAGTGGCACCGGTGAGCAATATATGTTATTTGGTTTTTCATGCTCACTTGTGTCCCGTAGGACCCCGAGTACTTGATTCCTGTTCCTTGACTATTCGCACTATCCACATCCGGGAGGCCGTATGGACCCCCCTGAGCTAGAGCTTGATTCATTCTTATTTCTTGGAGCCACAAAGTAGTTTGGGGATTTATTACTATCCTGTACTTATGCCATGTTTTACTGCTTTATTTAAGGTTGTGCGAGGAGCACCTGTACTGTTTTGGATGCGGAGTGTTTTCGCGGTATCGACAAGCCCAGTCACACTTTCGGGTTCCCAGCCATTTACATCCATTGATGCAAACCTTGGGTCCGTCTTGGAGCCAGCCAACTTCGTTGCGGGTAGCTTAATGGGGTGGCCCCCTGAAACATTTCTGAATCCTGTGATCGCTTTGTCGTGAATGCCTCGTTTGGTTTTGATTTGGTTTTTCCGAGGTTGATCGAGTGTGTGTTGCTATTTGTGCACCCCTGCAGGGTAAATCTTTCTGAAAGCCGTGTCCGCGGTTATGGACGACTTGGAGCACAGTTTCTCGATCATAGACAAGTATAACTAAAGTACCGCTTTTAATTTGACTAAGTACCTGACTAGTAAATAGTGTAACACTCATGGAATGGTTAATAAAACTGCCAACGGGTGTGGGGGTTGTTCGTCCGCTTCCTCGTTCGTAAGCGGGGAGGAGGATGGATCTGTTAATTACTGTTATAACTGTTGTTATTAATTCACGGACATCCGTCTACATTGGTTAGGCGGATGGTTAGCGGATATCTACAGACTTGTTAGGTATTATCTTTTGCTGCAATTGCGTCACCTCCGGTTGTGTCCCCTTTAGAGGCATAAAGACTTGCTGAGTACCCCTAGGGTCTCACACGATAAATTGTTTGATTCAGATGAACAGGTATACTCGCAAGATGTATACTGGGTGGAGGAGACGGACGATGTTGGCAATGATCACTGGGTGTAGAGATTCCGGGAACGGGGATCCGTGAGATCTGTGGGAGGGATGTGTTTATTTATGTGGCATCTTATGCCGATTTGCTTCTTATCCGTACTCGGATCTTGTTTTCCGCTTCCGCCTGATACTCTGATGTTTTATATATGAGGAGCTACCCTAAAATATTATATCTATCTAGGATATTTGGATCTTGCCGTATGGCGTTGCAATATTTCTATTTCTTTTTAGATGGAATGTCTCTGAGGACTGTTGTATGTGGCTTGCATACATACTCATTTGTGTATGTAGGTGATCCCTTTGCCTGCCGATTATGCCGCTCGTTCTTGTCCCGATGTTCTGGAAATGGTTAGGACGGCCGAAAGGTCTACCTGTGAGTGGTATTGGGCCCCACCGTACTATTTTAACCATTTCCGCTCATCCATCCATGTAACTAAGAGCGTAATTCACCGAGGTAGTTACAATAGTTAGCTTCGTCTGACGCAGGGGCTTCGAGACAGTCCCCTTCCCCTTGCCCTTGATTGAGCTGCTTATCTCTAAGAATGTAATAGAATGAAGAACATTATATCTCGGAAGAAATCATGAGTAAAGTAAAAAGACGGAAGTTGTGTGGAAAGTTACCTCTTCACAACTGGCACTTCCTTTGTGCCGATGGCCACTATCCGAGCTTTGCACTTCCTGGGCACAACGTCCGGTAGTGGGAATAATTCCTCCTACTCAGAAAACTCGGGAGGATATCCTTCGATAGGAGCTAACTCCGACTCAGGGAGGTCGGCAAGCTGAAAAGAAGATAATATCTCAGTATTGCGAAATAACTTAAAGGTGAAACACATGAAAAAGGGTTTACTGCTAAAGCTTACTGGCACTACAGGGTCTTCCGCTGTGTGCATGTCCAGAGATAAATCCAAAATCTTTCTCTCGATCCGCTCCTTTATCAGCCATTTGATCTGGCTTATATAGTCTTGTGGATTTAAAGCCTTAGAGCTGATGTGGAGAGAGTCATTTTTCGAAGACGTGATGGAATGCATCAGCCGGTCACCGTGGTGCTGGAGAGGCTGGATCCGGCATGCCACACAGGACTGGACCAAGTCGGACCCTCTCAGGCCCTTGTGCTTCATCAGATATTCAATCCGCCTCTTGGCGAGAAGCAGATCATCACTGAGAGCCGGGGCGGCCTCGTCCCAAGATGGTTGAGCTGTGGTGGCTCCATCGACAAAAGCCGGCAAAGCATTAGCCTTGCCGGGAGCGGGAATATCCCTGTGATAGAAAAAGTTAGCCGGCCACTGTTTGACCGACTCACTAGCTAAAATCCGAGGATAGACGCGCTCACACCTAATTAAAAGACTAATTGTACCGGTAATATAAGGATTACCGGCAGTGATGGAGTTCCTCTAGACATGGAAATAAAACCAGAAGAGAGTGAGACTTGGCCTAATGCTGATATACCCCTCACACAAAGCCGCATAGGCGCTCATCTCTAAGATGGAGTTTGGGGGAGATGGTGAAGTTGAACGCCGTAATGTTCTATCACCTCAGAAAAGAAATATGAGGGAGGAAAGGAGAAACCTCTATCGAGGTGGGTGCCGAAGTGCACTCGCTCGCCATTGCGAGGGTTGGGGACGGCCTCGCCGAAGCCGCTCCACCAATTGCCGGTGCGAAGGAGCCCTTATTATTCGACACCGTGGAGCTTCTCATCGTCGAGGACGCATGGGATCCAGACCCTGTGATTGCTGTCCTTTTCCGCTGCCACCGCCGTCGCTGCTGCACCAGAAGTTGAAATGGAAGCCATTTTTCTGGTGCGCCGATGACCGTCGATGGGCGGCACTGGAAATTTCTAGAGGCAAGGGAGCTCTATGCGCGTGGGAGAAGTGGAGGAGAAGGAAACGGCACGGGAATAGGTGAAGAAGATGAGAAGAGGGAATCCTCACCCCTTATAACCACTAAACCGCGCCAAGATTCGTGCAAATGACACAGTACACACGCCACGCGTCGTGGAAAGAACTGGGAAGTACCCACGCGATGATTACGCCGCTTTGATCTCCATGCGTGCATTAAAAAGGCGCCTCGGTTCCACGAACGGTGGACCCACCAACGGTCGTGCTGACAGGAGATGTCTATCAGTGATGTGACTTGACCATGACCAGTGACAGATGACGTCAGAGACCAAGAACTGGCTTAGTTTCAATATCAAGCTGGAAATCTAAATAACGTACTGGTAGGTCCGACTTATTTTTGAGACCTGGATCGTATCTTTTGTTTTGAAGTTTCAGGAACCCTTCAAGATTCTGCAAGCCGAAGATCAAGCCAGATGATGATGAATCCGACTTTGGATCTTGGAGACTGCCGGGGGCTGCTATTGGGGATATACTTTCCGGGTATCCTCACAGTCCTCACTGACCAGGGTGGCCCATTTTGGGTTAGAGCTTTGCTTCACGGGCGGCCTAGTCAGGGAGAAGAGACGGAGTCCTATCCGGCTACGGGAAGGCCCAGAAGACTTACCGACATAGGCCCATAGTGTTACTTGTAGTTCAAGATGTACTCTGTAGCTGACTCTTAGTCGCAGACGGATAGATCTCTCCTTTAAACCCTAGGGCGGATATCTATATAAGCCGTCCTAGGGAGAGCCTTTAGGGCAACACAATAGTCTACAATCTAAACTCGCACAGGCGAACCCCTTGTAACCCATATTCCAGCTCTACCGTATTACTGGATTGCTAGCAGGAGTAGGATCCGTCCAAAGCCGGAGGATTTGAACCTGGGTAAACTTGTGTGCTCACCGTCCCGGAACACCGTACGTCTCACACCCCTCTCTTCCGCACGCCTCGAGGACCCCCTCATGGCGTACTTGTCATTAATCCGAGGACATCCGCAACCATCTGGATGGTTGTTTAGGTGATTGCTATTTGAAATAGTAGATCTATATGCCATATTAGGAAGCTGGGATCACCATGGATGTAGCCATGGAATTAGTTATAGGGTCCACTAAAAACAGGTAAGTATATGCTGCCAAGAAGAGTCTTTTAAGGATGGGAAGCTTGCCCCTTGCTTTATTTCACAGAACGGTCCTCTGCTGAACAATGCAGATGTAATTTGCTGCATATCGTTCATAAACAGATTGTTGTTTGCCAGTGTCTGCATTGCTGAGTTCTTGAAATTATATTGTTCGTTAAAGAGAAAAACGCCCAATCCTTGGCATCAGATTAATGCACGTATCCTTCTTTCCATTGCGAAGTTGATGTGTTCTTTCCTAAAATTTACTGGTTTTGCTACATTTCATTTAGCATCATGCACATGTCCCACCCGTGGAGGAGGCATTATCGAGTGACAAGTGTTTTTATGTATCAAGCTGCTTTGCTGGAATTTCAGTAACCTATGCTTTCTCCCTGAAAACATTTTTTTGGATAAAGAGCGCTTTTTTACTTAAAATGTCCCCTAAAATATACTGATCATTTTTGTTGCATCATGATTCACCGAAATAAAGTCATTCTAATCTGTTTCCACTTATTACTAAGGCCATGACTGCTTATGTGCTAGCTAAGAAGGCAAACCCTGAAGTACGACCCTTTTCATGTCGGTTCTATTTCCCATGTTTCGGAAATATGCCTCTATGGTTCTTTGCCATTTGCAGTACCACTGTGGAGCTTGCACGATGTGTGCAGGTGAATTTGGATCGTGAAACGAGAATTTGGTTTATTTTTTTGAAATGAGAATCTGGTTTAATTCTGGATTTGTTATCTCCAGTTTCCACCTTACTCATATTGGTCATGGCGTAATGGTGCGGGTCACTACAAGGATTTGACAATTGCCCGTCTTCGAGAGAAATACAAAGCTCATAGACACATGATTTTGTGCCTTCAAGAGAATGTGAAACACCAGGACGAACAGATTAGGTGCCTGAAGGAAGAAGTGTCCACATCCACTAAGCGGATAGCTGATTTGACTGTAGAATGGAATACATCAATTTCAGTTGCTCATGATGCTGTTGTTGATTTTCAAAAGTTCGTGGCTGACAACTTAGTCCCCGAGTTGCCTGATGTGGATGGCGACGAGCTGATTGGCCAGGTGTACGACCAGATCTTGGAACAGGTGGGAATGCAAGCTGACAGTCTTTTCAATTTGGCTCTAGAAGCAGATGAGACCTTTATAGAAATTCGAGATTCTCCACGCCCATACAGTCCTGATCCTGCAACAGATGAGAAAATCTGTAACCCATATTGACCTCTCTACTTTCATTTTTGAAGGGTTTGGGTCTCTTGTGAGGATGACTGTTTGTTAAGTCAGGTACTATAACTATTTTTTTTTGCTCTGCTGGTGTGTGGTGTCCATGAATCTATATATTTTATGTACTATTATGACATATATATTGGACCTAGCTTTATGTGACTATATTTGACAACAATAGTCATCTTATTCAAACTTGTGGTGGTTTTTTATCTTTCAATTTTTTCCTTCTAAGATCTGTTAATGATGATGTTAATGCTAGTTGCGAGTGATTTTTTAGCATGTTTTTGGTAGTAAACCAAAACTTGTAGTTGTAGATTGTGGAATTTCAGGTCGATGTTTCAACTCTAGGTCTTGATGTCATAGAAAGGGAAGGCTTCTACCACCTGGAATATTTTACCCAACAATTGATTATATCACACGAATAAGTGCACAAACTTGATGTCTGTAGGCAGGAAACTGAACAACACAAGTGCACGAACTTGTATCAGTCATGTGGGTGCTACTATTAATACAGCCGTGGTTTCCCCTAAAAAAGGCGGGGTTCACAAAAAAATAAAAAAAAATAGTGTGGCGAAAGTTAGTTTCGAGTTCGACGTAGCTCTGTCGTGTGCCCCTCGACCCCATCGTCATCTTCTCCGCCTGGCCGCCCTCCCTCGACCGGCCCCGCCGCTCCACCATTGAACACCACCGCACCACCGTTTTCTGGTATGTACGTCCCCAACCTCCAGCCATTACGGGCTTTCTGAAGAATATAATGCATTTATTTTTGGGCATTGTGAGCTAAATAAGCTCGTGGCGTTTACAGGAAATGGAATCAGCGTTGGCGGATTCATTTGCTGCATCGGCGGATGCTTGTAAAGCAGAGGTGGATGCTGAAGCAGCACCAACGGATACATGTGAAGCGAATGCGGAGGCCGATCCTTGTGTTGAGTGATGCTTGGAAAGCGGTGGAGGCGCAGTCAAAATCCTTGTCGGCTGCAGCTGGAACAAATTCGACTATGTTGGCTGCCGCTACCAAAGCGACGGCTACGTGGGATGCTAGGAATGCATCAGCTCGTGGTCGTGCTTCTTCAGCGTCAACGGCTGTGGCTCATCATTCGTCGGCGGTGCCTGCTCCATCTGCTCAGAACTCGTCGACCACATTGTAAGTTCAGCATTGGATTTTGTCTCCCTGACTTCCTCCCTCTTTTGTGTATTCTACTCTAGGGTTTTTTCTGGATGAAGTGGATATTAGTTTAAACTAGTAGTACTGGGAACATAAAAATCTATTTAATCACAAACTAGTGATCTGAATGGGATGAAACTTTCACAGGATTCAAACCTAGGAACCGATGATTTACTGATTTTTTGTCAATTTTTTTTGAATAGTTTTACTTTTTAGTTCAAAATCTGAACTACTATCATACGTTTGATCTAAGATGGAAGGTGGATCCTGGGGCAAGTCACTGTGAGACTTGGGTTCACCAAGTCACTGAAGCTGCGTCCGTTTTTTCTCCTCTTCTTTATGATAAAACTAGAAAATTCAGGTGGGGGCCTTTCTGTCCTCCCCGGTGACCTAAAAAAAAGTCCTTCATTCCCTTTTCCCAGTTCCAACATGCTGAAGCATTTTGTGGTGCTTTCGTACTACTCTGGTTGATTGCTTGTGCTATTTAGGTTATTTTGTTGACAATCTCTGCTTTTTAGGTAGTTTTTCAGATGGGTGCAGTTTAGGAAATTTCAATCATAAATTTTCCTGTCAAAATGTATGATGTATTGTGGTGTTTACTTAATTATTTTTTAGGGTTGTGCATTGTGCATTTTGCTGTTTACTTAATTCTAATGATGCACTTGTGTTATTTGCATCATCCTACCAGCTCCAAGGACATATGCAACAATCAACGACTTGCCAGGCGATGTATTTGGTCAGATTCTTGTCAGGATTCATCCGTACCCATCCTGCATACTGAGGGCATCAGTCGCCCCAAAATGTTGGAAGAACATATGCAATAATCAACGACTTGCCAGGCGATATATTTGGTCAGATTCTTGTCAGGCTTCCTCCACACCCATCCTGCATACTGAGGGCATCAGTTGCCCAAAAATGTTGGATGGACTTCATGGGAAGCAACGGTTTCAAAAGGCTAACCGTATCACACAACGCAGGAATGCTGTTACTTGGGTTTTTCACCAACAGCTCTGAGGATGCTCGATTCTTAAAAGATCATAATCTTGACCAATCCATCTTTCAGAAGCTGAACAGGCTGGTGGAAGTACATAAAGCCTACAAACCATATGTACTCGGATGTCACAATGGTAGGGTGCTACTTCATTATCTGCAAGGGTCTAACATGATAAAGGTCTAGGATCCAATAAGTGGAAGTGAAACAGTGATACCAGAACCACAAATTTGGCGGAGACGTGAGTATGATAGCACCACAATTCTCTATTTGAGAAATCATGGGCAATTGTCTTCACACTATTGCAGCAATTTCTGGGTTGTTTGGATAGTAACCAATGGTAACCAAGCACTAGTGCAGAGGTACTCATCAGAGTTAGGAAAATTGGAGGACTGGATTAAACCTGCTGAGATGCTGGCTAAGATTGATTGCATGCCGTCAACTCTCATAGGGGACATTTTGTACTGGCCAACAATGAACTCCTGATATATAATTGCCTTCGATAACATACAACAAAACTGTGTTATATTGAGTGCCCCCATGAGACACATGATATTTCCAAACACAATTTTGTCATCGCGAAGGGGCATAATGGAGATGTTGCCCTTGCGATTATAAGAGACTTCAGTCTAAACACGTGGTCCAGTGCAAGATCATCAACAGGCAAATGGGAAGCTTGGGTGCCTCATATAAAGGTTGAGTTGGATACTCTCCTTGGCCTTGATAAGTCATGGGCATATGGTGGGAAAGATGCAGTAAGGTTACTCTGCGCATTTGAGGATAGAGAAATGGTGGTTATATGGGCGAAGTAGGGAGTATTCGAATTAGATCTCAGCAGCATGAAGTCTAAGAAGTTCAGATCTCGTAAACGTTGGTGTACTTTACATCCCTACATTATGACACCTGGTTAGTGCAGTCATTCATGTGCAACCCTTGCATTTTTGAACACCTATGATTTTGCTGATCATTTTGTTCATTTCCTTCAGCAACCGATGTGATTCGGAGTGCTAAATCAAAGAAACGAAAAGGAAGTCCTATCAGCAACACAGCTGATTCAGACTGCAACATCAAGGAGATGAAAATAACACTCGGATGAACAAGCAAGGCTTGTTTGGGCAAGCATGTGTTTGCCCAGGTTGTGTTATTTGGAGCTGCAGTCTGATATTTGTTTGTTTTGGTAGCTAATGGAACCATGGCAGCACCTTTGTTTGTGCTGCAGTCATAGCGGCAGGGGCTGGAATATTAGAGATGTCTGTTCGTTTTGGGGGCCTATGTGTGTCTGATAAAACATTGTTTTATATGATGAAATGGCGTTCTCTATATAGTAGTGCATGCGTGATGAAATCTTGTTTTATTTGTTCTACATATACTTTAGCTGGTCTTTGTGTTTTGATAGTATGCTGTAGTAGGAGTATTTGTTTCGCAGCAGGCTTTTTTATTTGATCTAAATTAGTACTACCATTTAGTTAGTGCTTCCTGTAGAAGAGTCTGTGCCAACACCTAAATAATTACAAGACCTTGGTTGCACACCATTTTCGCATACTTGAACTAGAGCTAATTCAGACATTTTTTGTTGTTATGTTAAACAAACATTCTTGCATCGGAGATCTGCATTTTCATACGCGTGGTACCTAATCACTCTCCCTGACTTGGATCCCTGAAATAGAGGGAGAACGGTCTATTTTTTTAATTATTCTTTGGACAATCTCTAAATTCAAAATCATTGTCGACCGCCAAAACCTACCGCCTACCCATTTGAATCGGAGGCATGAGTTGATGTGAGTCTACCTTAAATTTCTGACCAGATGGCGTTCGAAGTACAAAACATTTTTTCTAGTAATAAAAACTTGGCCGGCAGCCAATTTCAAAATTGTAATCGAGCGGGAAAATAACCCACCGACCCCAAAGCATTTCGCACCCCCTCTGTTTCAAACATTTTTAGGGAAAATCACCCACCGAGGTAGTACCATTTTTATATTATTACATGGACCCTAGACAAATTTAAAATCTGAGTCAACCGGCAAAATTTACCGCCTATGCTGTGTGAATGGAATGTATCCAAGTTTCTATGCAAAAACATGTTTATGGATGATCAGTTGATGTAACTCTCGGTCTTGAATTCCTGGACAGATAGCATACGGTCTACTACCTTTTTTTATTAGTAGATGGAGGCTAGCCAAATTCAAAATCTCAATCGAGCGGCAAAATCACCCACCTACCAAGCATTTCCTGCCCCACCGTTTCAAAAACTTTGAGCCAAAATATCCCACCGACCGGGGGAGTACGATTTTCTATTATTATTATTAGATGGGCGCAAGCCAAATTCAAATTCTCAATCGAGCGGCAAAACCACACACCGACCTTGAAGCATTTCACGCCCTTCCGTTTCAAAAACTTTAGAATTTAAAATTCCAAATCTACCCATTGTTTAGATGACAAATGGGCATGCTAAAGTCGGTAGCTCGGGGACACAATCGTAATTATTTTTTCTGCTCACCTCTATGGTCCCGATTACCCCAGTTTTTCTAGTCGACCCTACCAAAAATCCCAAGCTCATCTGTCCCCTCCACGACCATCGCGCGCACCAGCTTGAGCTGCGGTCTCGTGCATCGCCGCGCAACCGCTTCACCGACGCTCACCCATCAGATCTAGAAGTTGCGGTGTCATTCACCACGCCGATGGTGTCATCAATCGCCCAAGCTCTGCTTCCTCGCCGCTGAAAGCTACCCAACCGTACCGGATCCGCTTCACCGGTGTCCACTAGGTGTGATCTAGTTCAAAGAGTTCCATGTCCAACGCTCCAGACTAGATGCACGGCCGTCGCTGTTCACTGCACCGGATCTGCCTCAGCGATGCTCTCGTCCACCGCTTTCAAGCCAGCATCGACCGCCCAAGATCTACTTCCCCAACACCAACAACCACCGCAACCGCAGCACCCTCAGTGACCTGGACATCACTCGCACGGTACCGATGATGCTTAGACGCCTCTCTGACCAAGGTTAACCAAATCTCCAACCCGTTTTTGTTTTGTCAGCGGTATAGCAGGTTCCAGCCTGTCGTAGTGAACTGCATTTTTGTAATCGTGGTAGTACATACAAGTCATTGGGCATGCCTGTTCTTCGTGCTAGTACATACAATGTCATTAGACATGTTGGTTTGCATTCGCTGCTCTACAAATATCAAGTGATGCACATGTCTGGTATTTTGTCATGCACATGTTCTTATCTTAGCTGCTCCGTACACCAGTAAATGCCTGCTATTGTGTAGTTCTTGCAAAATGTAATGTCAGTGGAAAATATTAGTGTGGATTCCCTGCTACACAGTTACTAACTCTATCTGGTTATTCCTGAGCTAAGTTCCTGCTATTATTTCCTCCCTGGCATGGTTCTACTGTTGGTACCCGTTCAAACTCTTCGTACTAGTTCGATTATAATTTTGTTGTTGCCATCTGTTTCTTCAAAAGCTGCAACACTGACTATTTTCGTTTTCTTTGCGTAGAGCTCAGAAAGGCAACACTGAACATGTTGGTTGCATAGCCTACAGGTCCACCAGCGATGCCATTATATATTTTCTGTATCTGGTGCTGGTTTGTCCTAATCAACGACATAATTATTCTTTACTGTATAGTTCATTCGTGTTTTCCATTCCTACTCAACAAGTTCTGGTATGATGCGATCATAATTTCTATGTGGTTCATTCTTAGCTATGACAGTAACTGCATGCCATTGTGTAGCTCACCGCAAATTCCGATTCACCCAATGTCTCTTGCATTCCAGGAGATACCACTGCTTCCATATATATTTGCTAAAATGACCTGGCTAGTGTATATTGAAATTCTAAGAAACACTTTGTTTGATTGCTCATTTCATTATTGGCATACTTGTCTAATGCTTGTTTGTCCTTCTCTATAGGTTCACAAGCCACACCATTATATCTCGTATCTGGTTCTGATTCGTCCTAGGCAATGACATAACTATACTCTACTATATAGTTCATCCATGGTTTGCATTCCTGCTCTACAAGTTTGTATTATGAAGTTGTAATTCCTATCTAACTCATTCTTAGCTATGAGTAGTTTGTCTTCTTTGCTGTATTAACTTGTTATTAGTTAGTTTCAGACTGCAATTATTGCTATCGCCACCAAAGAGGGGACTGCAAGATCATATCTCAAGGTGGTTTTCCAATGTAGTTGTGACACTCAAAGGGAGATGTCGTTGATGGATTGAGAAAGCAAATTGAGGACTCTGCTATCAACTTGATTCGCAACTGAAGTGCTGAATTTTCTTTCCCTTTTGTTCATATTTTGTAATATTTTTAAGAAGTTTGCAGCTGATGTAAAATCTAGATAACTCACATAGGCCATTTAGGCATTTAGTTGACGCCGTCCATGCATCGTTATACCATAACTGCGCCAGCCAGGTCGATCAGGTTTCAGAGTTACCGAAACAGTTACGGTAACTGGCCAAAATAGTAACATGATAAAACAGTGACAAACCAAAACAACAACGGTAACTAGCTAAAACAGCAACGTGACAAAACAAGAATGACTAGAACAAGAACATGCCAAAACGAATGAGCCGATATAGTAACAGTCAAACAAGAATATGCGAAATAGTAACAGTCGAAGATTACCAGGTCAAAACATTAACATGCCAAAACAGAAATAGGCCTAAACAGTAATATGCCTAAACAGTAACATGCCAAACAGTAACATGCCAAACAGTAGCAGGCCAAAACACCAGCAGACCAGAACAGTGGCAAATCCAGCACAGTAACATGCTTAAATACTAACAGGCGTAAGCGATATGACCTGAATACTAACATGCGGACCAGGGCAACCAAAGACGAACGGGTCGTAACAAAGAAGGGCCACAACAGTAAAGGACATGAATAGTAAAGGGCCAGAACAGTAATGATCTAGAATAGTAAAAGGCCAGAACAGTGTCGGACCTTCTCAAAAGTGGGCCGTTCGTAGGCGGCCCATGATGAGCTGGGAGAATAGTGACGGGCTTACCATGGGCTTTAACAGTATCGGGCCTACTTGACGCAGCCTGTTAATGGGCCGCACAGTATTCGAAAAGTGTGGGCTTTTGTAGGCCGAAACAATAACGGGCATGACATTCGCGGGCCAGTGCTGGCCATATCTTTGGGCCCACTTCAAACATTATCGGGCGAAATAGTAACGGGCCTTAATCTTATTGGGCTTCCTTGATGGGCCGGCCCACTTAATTATGAGCAGGCCTTGGCTGGGCCTGGCTTCTACCACGGTTTCCGTGGCCGTTAACGGCAGGTGCCATGTGGCATTTTGCATACCGTCAGCAGTCAATGCGGCTGTCGAACAGATCTATGACGGAACAAGTTTTCGTGGCTGAAGGGTGCGATCCGCCACGGTCAGGAAAAAAACGTGGTAGATTCTTTTGTGACGGGGCTTTTACCATGATGGGCATCCGTTGTAGAAGACTTTTTATCCACGAAAAACGGGCCTTCAACCACGAAAATCCTCTATTGTAAAAGCCAACTTTTCTTGTAGTGATTCATGACCAAAAGGTTGACGGAGAGCACTACGGACTCGTGCCCTTTGATCTGGTGGCGGCCTGCATGAGGAGGAGGTCATGGAAGAACATAGACTCTATACTTGCGTGTCTTTGACCTCGAGCGTCGCGTAAGCAAGGAAATAGGCGGCGCTGATCTCATTCGCCTGGGGACAAGCGAAGTCTAAGATTGGGGGAGTTGATACGTTCATTTTGCATCACTATTCTATGTCATAATTCACTACTATTCATTGATGTATTTCGTATTGAGAGGTGATACTTATGTTATTTCATCTGTTTTTGCATGGTTGATGACTTTTGGATCATGGACTGCTGCAGTCAGGATTTGCGAAGATCAGGAAATCCGAGAAAATATATGGAAAATCCTATTTTTCTAGAAGACGAAGGAAGCCAGAAGGGGGGCTGGAGATGGGCCACAGGGGGCCCACACCACCCCCTGGCGCGGGCAGCCCTAGGCAGCGCCAGCAGGTGGTGTGGCCGCCCTGGCCCACTCCAGGCACTCTCCTCTGGCATATATCATCCTCCCGAAAGCCTAAGACTCGAGGAGCGACCACAGAAAGATTTCACCGCCTCTGCGGGGCGGAAAACACCGAGAGAGAAAGATCTCTCCTACAGATGATTCACGGGGAATTCCTTCCCGGAGAGGGGAGATCATCGCCATCAACACCACCATCAAGCTGGACTTCATCAGGATCATCATCATCACCACCATCATCACCATCAGCACCCTCATCACCATCTCCATATTGATGTAACAATTGAGTTGAATCTTGCATAGTTCATAGGGGAAACTTTCCCGGTGTTGATTACTCTTTGTAGTTGATGCTATTGAGTGAACCATTGAATTACTGTTTTTGTTCAGATTGTTATACATCACTATTCCATCTCTAATCATGATCCATATGATGTCTTGTGAGTAGTTCGTTTTGTTCTTGACGATATGGGAGAAGTCATGTTGTTAGTAGTGGAGTTGTGTTGAGAAAGATTCAATGGTTTGATATTTAAGTTGTGGTGTACTTCTTCTAGTGGTGTCATGTGAACATCAACTACATGACACTTCACCTATATGGGCCTAGGGGAATGCATTGTGTATTTGGCTACTAATCGTAGGGGTTGCCAGAGTGACAAACCTAAACCCCCGTTAGGAAACCATTGCACAAGGGACGTAAGGGTGTTAGAGTTTAAAGTTGTGGTTAGGTTTCTACCTTAATTACTTTCTTGTACTTACGGATGTTTGCAAGGGGTATAATCACAAGTATGTATTAGTCCTAGGAAGGTCGGTACATTAGCACAGGTTCACCCACACAACACTTAGCAAGCTAAAGAAGATTAATCAACTATATGAAGCGAAAGCACTTGACAGTCTTCCCATGTGTCCTCGAGAATGTTTGATCACCATAAGTAATACAACCGGCTTGTCCTTTGCTACATAAAGGATTGGGACACTTGCTGCATTTATTCCTACTGTATTTTATTTACTCGTACTTTGTTTACTTCCTTTATCAAAAACCCCTAAAAATCCGTTTGCTAAGTATTTGCAGAGAATTCCTGATCCATACCACTAGCCAGCACCTTCTGCTCCTCGTTGGGTTCGACACTCTTATCGATAATACTACGATACACCCCCTATACTTGTGGGTCATCAGCTGGCACTATGGCTCTTGTTAATAGGTTAGTCCAAGAAATCATATGAAAAGTACTCCAAAGTGTGGACAAAACACAAGAAAGTGGATAAAACCAAGCATGGAACATCAAAAATTATAGATACATTTGCAATGTATCATGCACGCATCAAAAAACTACCTAAAAAGTAGAGTATGTCAACAAAATAACCTAAACAACACAAGGAATCAACCAGAGTAGTACGAAAGCACGACAAAATGCTTCAGCATGTTGGAACTAGGCAAAGGGAATGAAGAAGTTTTTTTAGGTCACCGGGGAGGACAGAAAGGCCCCGACCTGAATTTTCTGGTTTAATCATAAAGAAGGGGAGAAAAAATGGATGCAACTTCAGTGACTTGGTGAACTGATGTCTGCAAGTGCACAGATTGTTTGTAGCTAGTTTCGAAGTATAGATATCGATCCCACTGGGAGCCCAAAGGTAAGTGTTTATGGGTGAAGTCTCTATCACACCCAAAGTTGTCACGGGTCTTCGAGTGAGATGACTGCAAGTGTTGAAATAAGGATGGGGTTTTGATTAAATGAGATGTATTTAAAATAGAACTAAATGTAAATTTCAGAAATATAAAGCATTTAAGTAAAGAATGACTTGTTTGTTTGTTGTTTTCTGTAGATGGCAAAAGAAGGCGCGGGGAGATTCAGTTCATGGTGATAGTGACTGTGCCAGGTGGACGAATGATAAATGAAACAATTATAATCTTATAAGTATATGTGTAGGCGAGCAACCCATAATTATCCAGAACTCCTCTTGGTAGATTTCATCCCAACTTCAATAATCCTACTAGCCTCTTACCAAAACTATGGTCAAACACTAGACGATTAAGACCGTTCAAGTTTCTTAGCGATTAAGCTCCTTGGAGCGGACTAATCCAATAAGCACAGTGGTTCCTCGTTATCCTCGAGTCTACTAGTTTCCATTGATATCCCCGTGTCACCCGGGGGCCGCCGGTCTGCTAGCGAACAAGATCCTATCTATGTAGAAGAAAGCATCATGTTGTCTGGGCCCTTAATTGGACAACAAGCATTAGGAATTCCACAGATAGTCAAGCATACATAATATAGTAATTATAATCAATCACAAACTAATGGAAAATATATGAAGGCACATCACATCTCACCAATCCCCTACATCTCCCACAACCAAGGAAATTACTCACACATGAGAGAAGAACGGATCATTGATATAATCAAATAAAGGGAATTCGTCTTTATATTACCGTGGAGATCCACAATAAGAATAGAAAATATCCAACACAATTCAAGATGGGAAGAAACAATCTCAAACCCTAGTCTTGCAAGGTGAAGATCCCTCTCTCTCTCAAGTACAAGTAGTGGTTATGGGGGTGTATTGGCTAGGAGGTCGAAGATAGTGGAGAGAGATGAAGAGCGTCTTCCCCTTCTTCTCCAGATCTCCTCTTTCTCCCTTCTGGATGGTATGGCAGCTGTTGTGTTGTAGTTTTTCCCTTCGTCCCTTCACGGAAGTTGTCCCTTTTGACAAGACAGAGGCGGCGGCAGCTATATGGCGGGAACTATATGGCCGGAAAATATTTCTGTAGTATAGTTGCTCGTTAAAGCTTATGTATGATCCCCTCAAGTGCTTCCAAAGAGAGACTTGCTTGTTTTCTCCAGAATATTGTGTTTCTCTAGTTAAAACCTTCTGTTGACATTTAGAACCTGAAACACACATTAAAAATGAAGTTTTCTTTGCTACCGAAGTATTAGCGTTAGGTAAATCTAGAAAACGATCAAATCCAGGAGAAAACCATCAATAAAAGCCATCAAAAATGTGTCGAATCTCACAGATATCAACTCCCCCAAGATTAGATGTTGCTCTCCCTCGAGTGACAAGGAAATAAGGAAGAATAGTGGAGATTCGAGACTGAAAATAAAGGAACTCACAAGTTTGAATAGGTGTCAAATTCTTTTCTTCACTATCCCTGCAATATTAAATATGATCATACAAGTATTCACAAGATTGCACTGAGTCCACTTCCTAACCACGTATATCTTGTTAAAAAAATCATATGCCCAAGGAAGTGTCAAAAGTTTAGCTAGGAAAGTGAGACAAATTCTTTTGGTGTCTCTCTTTGTTGAGAGATGAAAACTTTTTGTTCTTTTTTGTTTAATCAACTAAGAGTACTCAAGTTGGCACCGAAACATTTAATTTAAGAACAAATCATCTACTCCCATGTAAAAATTTCAAGATTCTCAAAGCACCTTTTTCTTTCTTTTGCCTTTCAAAAACTTATTCTCTTTCATAGAGAAATCATGCCACTATTTTTAACATGTTAATTGGGACTGTGTTGTGCACTTGTAACCATGCAAATAAATAATTGTTGAGCAATAAATGGGTCAGAGGAGTACTACAACTTCACTTGGAACATGAAACCATGAGGAGACTAAAAAATTTACCAGTCATAGCATTGCTGCTACAGACGTTTACATAACTCAATAGCCGAAATCAAGTGGTTTCCCACATTTAGATCGTCCGTTGGCCAGCGGAGTTAATAGTTCCCCATGGAGCACGACAATGTTGTAATGACACGAGTAAAGAAAAATCTTACGGTAATTATTAGAAAAGGTAGTGGCATAATATCTACTACTTCGAAGCATCCATTTTATCAAACATTTTCAATCAAGGGTACTATCGAATCGATTTATATTAAGCTCAAATGGGATAGAGTAGTTCTAAAATCAAATTCTTTGGGATAAACATGGACTCAAGTCATCTTTCATATGCTTTTTCTTGTTGTAAAAATGTATGAAGTATTATTAACCAAGTTCATTGCCCATTGTTTCAAAGCTAAAAGGAGACAATAGCAAAGGAATAGAATTTATAGGATGACAAGCTAAGCGGGGAGTGACTCCAGTGCAAGCGAGTAAATAATTGTAGGACCAATTTAAGGTTGCACAAAGGGTGATGAAAGGAATGTGATACCTACTCTTGCTTGCTTTGTTCTCGTATTTGAGTCAAACCCCCTCTGTATTTCCATATTGCCAAGTCACCTAGAATTAAGAAATCTACGAGAGAAACAAAGAAACGAACTTGCAAATAAAGTTAGAACTATTTTTTTGTATTTTTGGTTTAGGAATGCAAAAATGACAAGAAACATGCAAATTTGAAGAAATAAAATAAATCAAAAGAAGAAATAAAAACATAAATGCAAAGTTTTGAGGTTTTTAAACCTCCCCAAGCTTAGGCTATTGCCAGGCTCAGTTGTTGCCATCATTCGGCGACTGGTGCGGATACTGTAGGTAGTATGCGGTGACCCGGCATACCACTACATGATGTAGTACACTATAGTCGTTGACATAACACCAATGAAACACCATTATCTAGTATTACATCCCTCGAAGTGGTACAACAGAAACATAGAAGGTCCAAGACATGACTATAGATTACAACTCGACTCATTACATAAGATCCAGAGAACACTCTAGGTTAAAGAGAGAAAAAAACTTCTTACAAAGAAGAACCAGAAATAATAACTCGGAACTATCTAGCTAATAAGACTAGCATCTAAACTACCTGGCTTGCAAATGTTGCTATTGCATTGGTCTACAGAAGTAGGTTTTATGGCTAGATTATCTACTCCTATCTAATCAAGAACTTCGTCTTCACTTCAGTTGATGTATAGGTTGACTTCATTGACTTTATTGAAGAATTTGAGTTGTCGATGATGGTTTCTGGAGCAGAAGTTGATGTTAACGTCGTATTCAACGGCTTAGAACCTAGCAAGGGTTAAGAAGTTATGGTTGAGTACGAGCGTACTCAGCAAGTTCACTAAAAAGGAGTGTATGATGCACTATCTGAAGGAAATATGCCCTGGGAGGCAATAATAAAGTTGTTATTATGTATTCCTTATATATGATAGATGTTTATTTTGCATACTAGAATTGTATTGATTGAAAACATCAATACATGTGTGTTTAATAAACAAAAAGGGTTCCTAGTTATTCCTCTCTTATAGACTAGCTTGTTGATTAACAACATGATCAAGGTTTCCTGATCATGGACATTAGATGTTGTTAATAACAAGGTCACAACATTTGTGAAATGATGTGATGAACATTCATCCGAAGTATAGCATTACGATCAAGTCATGATGTTTACATTGCTATAACATCATACGAAGTAATATTTATCCTTAGACCATGAGATCATGTTAATTGCGAACACCGGAAGAGTATCTTGATAACATCAAACGTAACACCGTAACAGGGTGACTATAAAGATGGGTTCAGTGCTACGAAGGTGTTATGTTGAGGCTCATGGATCAAGAGTGGAATTTGTCAATCCCGATGATGGATAGATATACTCTGGGCTCTCTCGGTGATATCACATTAAGATAGCTTGCAAGCAAGTGATGTGATCACTAGAATGTTATATCACCGGAACGAGAAAAGAGTGCATGCCGGTAACGAGATCAAACTAGGTATTTGGATACCGATGATCGAATCTCAGACATGTATTATATCAAGAGACAAAGGGATTAAATTACAAGCG
This sequence comes from Avena insularis, assembly GCA_023614405.1. Lineage (NCBI taxonomy): Eukaryota > Viridiplantae > Streptophyta > Magnoliopsida > Poales > Poaceae > Avena > Avena insularis. The sequence goes on along the minus strand of CM042692.1, from coordinate 301,712,352 downwards.
TTAAAGGTTCTGACGATCACAGAAGTCATTGTTGAATATGCAGGAGTCGGTATGGACCTCCAGGTCCCGCTTCTGATTATTGATCTGAGAGGAGTCTCAATCACGTCTGCATTATTCGCGAACCGTAGGGTGACACACTTAAGAGTTACGTGACACCATTTTGGAGCACATATGTTTTAGATGAAAGAATTGCAAAGCGCAGGAATTATTTCGATAGAAACCGGAAATTGTTTCGGGTGAAATTGTAGAAAGTGGTTCTGCATGTGATATTGAAATATTGCAAGGGGTTATATGTGAATGTTTGTTAATTAAAGTAATTAACAAAATTCTGAATAAATTTAATAAAAGAGTTTTATTAAATGAGAGAGCATTAAACTTAGAGAATTTTAATGCATTTAAAGTGGGGACTTTAAAAGGGAATGTGAAGAGGCATTTTAATGTGGAGGGGTTACCACCACATGAATCTATGAGGTGAAGGGTCACCTCCCCCATGCGCCGGCCATGGGGAGGGGCATCCCCTCCTCCTATAAAAGGCCCCCCTCTTCCTCCTTCTTCCTCACACCTCCTCGTGCGAGATACATGTTCCCGGTGGCATTTCGTCTGGAAGGAGTTGTTGCTTCCACTACTTCCGCTGGATCGCTAGAGCGAGGAGGTGGAGGTTGTACGGTGGCTTGAACGTGTGCACGAGTACGGATGCGCTGCTGAGTTGCGGCGCTCGGAATTCCTCGCGATCTTGAGATCGGCAAGTGTACGACTACATCAACCACGAGTTCCTACTCGTTAACAAAACTCGTTGTCTTCGAGGGTAAGTTCTCGATGGATGTATGTCCACCCGTTGCTCGGTACCTAGTAGATAGACCTTGGCGTGTAGTTCTCATCGTAGGAAATTTTTTGTTTTCTATGCTGCGGACCCAACAGTGATATCAGAGCCCGATCTATGCGTAGGTGCTTTGCACGGGTAGTACACATATGTTTATATGTGGGAGATGATGATCATGTTATTGCATCTTCTATGTATTTTGGATACTGGTGGCATAGTGGGATGAAGCTACCGCACCAACCTTACATGTCATCGTACATGAGACCGGTTCCACGACTGACATGCAACTAGTTTTGCATAAGTGGCTGCCGGGTGTCTGTCTCTCCTACTATAGTCAATATCTGATTTACAACGAGTTTCTAATAACTTGGTTATCCTCGTTGTGGTTCATGTTCGTAGGTAAGAACAGTTCTATCTCCGAAAGCCCTAAGCCACGTAAAACTTGCAATTGATAAATTAGAGGCGTCTAGTTTAGATCGTTGCTGGGCTAGTGTATTGATATGGTATTGTTGTAAGTAGATGTATGATAGATACTCTTACAACACATTCAACGTGTAAGTTCCATAGACCTTGGCCTTACACACAAAGGAATGATAGAGATCATACCATGATGCAAATGATAGAGATCAAATGCATGGACCATATCATCTCACTTTACACATTAGATGTTAGAATCTTATACTGCTAGTTTGGCGTTTTCTGTAGCATTGTAAGATGATCCCTCATTTAGATATCAAGATAAAAAATGTGTTCTTCCTTGAGTATGCACCGTTCTGTGGATCGTGTTTCGAGACATCACGTGATGATTGGGTGTACTCGAATCTACGCTTTCATATGAACGGGTGTAAGACAGCTTTACACACGTGAATACTAAGGTTCTTACTTGGTGAGCCTAGCATGTACAGACATGGCCTCGGAACACGGACCGAAAGGTTAAGCATGAGTCATATAGTTGATGTGATGCCCATATAGATGCTCGCCTTTGAAGCTACATCAACTCACGTGATGATCGGACTTGGTGTAGTGGATTTGGTTCATGTAATCACCAAAAGGACACGAGGGATGTCGTTTTTGAGTGGGAGTTCATTAGTAATTTGGATTAGTTGAACTCACTCTATCATAAACTTAGTCTAAATAAACTTTACAAATTCTGTTGTAGATGGCACCACCTGCTTTTAATTTCAATGTGTTCATGGAGAAAGAGAAACTTGCTGCGAATGGTAGCAACTTCACCAACTGGGCTATGAATTTGAGGATTCTCATCACTGATGCACAAAAGCAATATGTGCTAGATGCGTCGCTAGGCCCCCCATCAGCTCATGATGCCCCTGACGAGGAAAAGAATGTCTATGTGACTGGTTAGGAGGACCACAACTTAGTTCATTGCGGCATACTGTATGGGCTAGAGCCAGAACTTCGAAAGAATTTCGAAAACGGCAATGCTTTTGATACCATGGGAGAATTGAAAATGATTTTCGATACCCATGCTGTCGTAGAGAGTCATAATGCTTCTGAAAAGTTCTTTAGCTGCATGATGGAGGAGAACAACTATGTTAGTGAGCATGTACTCAAAATGTCTGGGTACGCCGATAAGCTTGTGTCCTTGGGAATAACGATTCCCATTGACTTAGGCATACATCGTGTTCTCCAATCTCTGCCACCTAGCTACAAGAGCGTCGTGATGAACTATAATATGCAGGGCATGAAGAAGTCTCTTCCCGAGCTTCTGTCAATGCTTAAGACTGCAGAAGTGGAGATTAGGAAAGAACATCAAGTGTTGATGATCAATAGGACCACCGGTTTCAAGAAGGACAAGAAAGGCAAGAACAAGGGAAAGAAGGGTGGCAAATCTGTTGCCACACCTGAAAAGAAACCCTGAGATGGCCCTAAGTCTGACACCGAGTGTTACTATTGCAAGGGGATTGGCCATTGGAAGCGCAATTGCCCCAAGTATTTGGCAGACAAGAAGTCCAGCAAGGCAAACAAAGGTATATGTGATATACATGCTATTGATGTGTACTTGACTAGTACTCGCAGTAGCACCTGGGTATTTGATACAGGATCGGTTGCTAATATATGTAACTCGATTTAGGGGCTGCGGAACAAGCGACAACTAGCAAGGGATGAGGTCAGCATGCGGGTCGGCAATGGATCAAGAGTTGATGTGATCGCCGTCGGGACGCTACCTCTCCATATGCCATCGGGATTAGTTATAAACCTAAATAATTGTTATTTGGTGCCTGGACTGAGCAATAACATTGTATCCGGATCGTGTTTGATGCAAAGTGGTTATTCCTTTAAATCTGAAAACAATGGTTATTCGATTTATAAGAATGATATCTTTTATGGTCATGCACCTGTGTTGAATGGTTTATTTCTGATCTTGATAGTAATATTACGCATATTCATAATGTTAATGCTAAAAAGCTTAAACTTGATAATGATATATCTGCATATATATGGGGCACTGCCGTCTAGGTCATATTGGCGTTAAACGCATGAAGAAACTCCATTCTGATGGACATTTGGAATCACTTGATTTTGAATCATTTGATACATGTGATCCATGCCTTATGGGCAAGATGACTAGAACGACGTTTTTCGGTTCAATGGAACGGGCGACAGATTTATTGGAAATCATACATACTGATGTGTGTGGACCAATGAGTGTGTCGGCGCGAGGTGGATATCGTTATTTTGTTACTTTCATGGATGATTTGAGTAGATACGGGTATATCTATTTGATGAAACACAAGTCTAAAACCTTTGAAAAGTTCAAGGAATTTCAGAATGAAGTGGAAATCATCGTAATAGAAAGATCAAATGTCTGCGGACTGACCGTGGAGGTGAGTATCTATGTTACGAGTTTAGCACACACATGAAAGAGTGTGGAATAGTTTCACAACTCACACCTGCCGGAACATCACAACATAATGGTGTGTCGGAATGTCGTAATCATACTTTATTAGATATGGTTTGATCTATGATGTCTCTGACTGACTTTCCACTGTCATTTTGGGGTTATGCACTGGAAACAGCTGCATTCACTTTAAATCGGGCACCATCTAAATCCGTTGAAATGACACCGTATGAATTATGGTTTGGAAACAAACCTAAGTTGTCATTTCTTAAAGTTTGGGGATGTGTTGTTTATGTGAAGAAACTTCAACCGGATAAACTAGAACCCAAAGCGGAAAAATGCGTCTTCATAGGATACCCTAAGGAAAAGATTGGGTATACCATCTATCACAGATCCGAGGGCAAGGTTTTTGTTGCCAAGAATGGATCCTTTCTTGAGAAGGAGTTTCTCGCGAAAGGTGTGAGTAGTCGGAAGGTAGAACTCGAAGAGGTTGTTGAACCTTCTCTTCATGAAATGGCGAGTAGCACAGCACCAGAAATTGTTTCGGAGTTGACTTCACCTAATGAAGAGAGAGCTAATGATATTGATCATGAAACTCCGAAAGAGGACACTACCGAACCTCGCAGGTCAAGCAGAACACGTGCAGCTCCTGAACTGTAAGGCAATCCTGTTGTGAATTTCATGGATGATGAAATGGATGACCCTGCGACGTATGAAGAAGCGATGATGAGCCTGGATTCCAACAAATGGCTAGAAGCCATGAAATCTGAGATGGAATCCATGTACGAGAACTAGGTTTGGACCTTGGTGGACTTACCTCACGATCGAAAGGCTGTTGAGAATAAATGGATTTTCAAAAGAAAAACTGATGCTGATGGTAATGTGACCATCTATAAGGCTCGACTTGTCACAAAGTGGTTTCTACAAATTCAAGGAGTTGACTATGATGAGACATTCTCTCCCGTAGGATGCTTAAGTCGGTTAGGATTATGTTAGCAATTGCTGCATATTGCGATTATGAAATATGGTAGATGGATGTCAAAACTGCTTTCCTCAATGGTAATATTGAAGAAGAGTTGTATATTATACAACCTAAGTGTTTTGTCGATCCTAAGGATGCTAATAAGGTATGCAAACTTCAGCGATCCATCTATGGACTGAAGCAAGCATCTCGGAGTTGGAATCTCCGCTTTGATGAGGTGATCAAGGAGTTTGGATTTGTCCAAACTTATGGAGAGGCTTGTATTTACAAGAAAGTGAGTGGGAGTAATGTGGCATTTCTAATATTATATGTGGATGACATATTATTGATTGGAAATGATATAGATCTTTTAAACAGTGTTAAAAGTTATCTAAACAGCAAATTTTCGATGAAAGACCTTGGTGAAGCGTCATATATATTAGGCATTAAAATCTATAGAGATATATCAAGGCGCCTAATTAGGCTATCACAGAGTACATACCTTGATAAGATATTCAAGAAGTTTAATATGGACGGAAGTAAGAAGGGGTTCTTACCTATGTTGCAAGGCAAGACATTGAGTAAGACTCAAAGTCTGGCTACGGCGGAAGAAAGAGAGATGATGGATAAGATCCCCTATGCCTCGTCCATAGGCTCTATAATGTATGCCATGCTATGTACAAGACCGGATGTGGCATATTCTATTAGTTCGACTAGTAGGTACCAATCTGATCCAGGTTCGGAACACTGGATAGCGGTCAAGAACATCCTCAAGTACTTGAGAAGAACTAGGGATATGTTTCTTATATACGGAGGTGAAGAAGATCTAGTCGCTAAGTGTTATGTCGATACTAGCTTTGACACCGATCTGGATGACTCTAAGTCTCAATCCGGATACGTATTTCTCTTGAACGGTGCAACAGTTAGTTGGAGGAGTTCCAAACAACCTGTGGTGGCTGGATCAACGATGGAGGCGGAATATGTTGCTGCTTCAGAAGCGGCACAGGAAGCGGTTTGGATGAAAGAGTTCATTACGGAACTAGGTGTGATTCCTAGTGCATTGGAACCGATGGTGATCTATTGTGACAACAATGGAGCCATAGCCAACTCCAAGAACCGAGGTCTCACAAGAATTCCAAGCATATTAAGCGCCGGTTTCACTCCATCCGCGAACATGTCAAAGATGGAGATATAAAGATTTGTAAAGTACACACGGACCTAAATGTAGCAGATCCATTGACTAAAGCTCTCCCTAGGGCAAAACATGATCAACACCAGAACTCCATGGGTATTAGATTTATCACTATGTGAACTAGATTATTGTCTCTAGTGCAAGTGGGAGACTGAAGGAAATATGCCTTGAGAGGCAATAATAAAGTTGTTATTACGTATTCCTTATATATGATAGATGTTTTTTTGCATGCTAGAATTGTATTGATCGGAAATATCAATACATGTGTGTTTAATAAACAAAAAGGGTTCCTAGTTATGCCTCTCTTATAGACTAGCTTGTTGATTAACAAGATGATCAAGGTTTCCTGATCATGGACATTGGATGTTGTTAATAACAAGGTCACATCATTTGTGAAATGATGTGATGAACATTCATCCGAAGTATAGCATTACGATCAAGTCATTATGTTTGCATTGCTATAACATCATATGAAGTAATCTTTATCCTTAGACCATGAGATCATGTTAATTGCTAACACCAGAAGAGTATATTGATAACATCAAACGTCACACCATAACAGGGTGACTATAAAGATGGGTTTAGTGCTACGAAGGTGTTACGTCGAGGCTCATGGATCAAGACTGGAATTTGTCAATCCCGATGACGGATAGATATACTCTGGGCCCTCTCGGTGATATCACATTAAGATAGCTTGCAAGCAAGTGATGTGATCACAAGAATGTTATATCACAGGAACGAGAAAAGAGTGCATGTCGGTAACGAGATCAAACTAGGTATTTGGATACCGATGATTGAATCTCAGACATGTATTATATCAAGAGACAAAGGGATTAAATTACAAGCGTTAAAGGTTCTCACGATCATAGAAGTCATCATTGAATATGCAGGAGTCAGTATGGACCTCCAGGTCCCACTTCTGATTATTGATTTGAGAGGAGTCTCAATCATGTCTGCATTATTCGCGAACCATAGGGTGACACACTTAAGAGTTACCGGACACCATTTTGGAGCACATATGTTTCAGACAAAAGAATTGCAAAGCGCAGGAATTGTTTCGATAGAAACCAGAAATTGTTTCGGGTGAAATTGCAGAAAGTGGTTCTGCATGTGATATTGAAATATTGCAAAGGGTTATATGTGAATGTTTGTTAATTAAAGTAATTAACAAAATTCTGAATAAATTTAATAAAAGAGTTTTATTAAAGGAGAGAGCATTAAACTTAGAGAATTTTAATGCATTTAAAATGGGGACTTTAAAAGGGAATGTGAAGAGGCATTTTAATGTGGAGGGGTTACCACCACATGAATGGAGGAGGTGAAGGGTCACCTCCCCCATGCACTGGCCACGGGGAGGGGCACCCCCCTCCTCCTATAAAAGGCCCCCCTCTTCCTCCTTCTTCCTCACACCTCCTCGTGAAGGATCTCTCCCCCCCTCTAGAATTATTCCCTCATGGTCTCGAATTAGCGAGATACATGTTCCGGGTGGCATTTCGTCTGGAAGGAGTTGCTTCTTTCGCTGGATCGCTGGAGCGAGGAGGTGGAGGTTGTCCGTTGGCTTGAACATGTGTGCGAGTACGGATGCGCTGCTGAGTTGCGGCGCTCGGACTTCCTCACAATCTTGAGATTGGCAAGTGTACGACTACATCAACCACGAGTTCCTACTCGTTAACAAAACTCGTTGTCTTTGAGGGTAAGTTCACGATGGATGTATGTCCACCCGTTGCTCTGTACCTAGTAGATAGATCTTGGCATGTAGTTCTCATCGTAGGAATTTTTATTTCTATGCTGCGGACCCAACACTATCTCTACAGCCACATACCAAAGGTCGTAGGCAATGCAGGTTTTGGTAAACATTTCTTCAAAGGTTGATTTTATTCTGAAAACTATGTCCGACAGCCTTCACAGGTTGACTAGAACCTTCATGGGGTTCCTTTCCTGCCGCGTTTGTAGCTCCGTCCCGGAACAGGGAGTAACATGTCATAGTTCTTACACTCTGCAGAGGTGCGTTGCTTTACCCATGAGAGACCTTAGCCTTGTTGCACATCCAAGTATAGAGCTTGTCCATACTTCCTTGGTATGGGGCCCAGTCTAAAATCCAAACAAATCACTGCCCTTCTCCGCGACCCCACATGAAGACACGACCTCCCCAAGCATATATACCTCTGTTAACGCCATATAGGCAGATATAACCCTGGCAACCCCTTGGAGACTCCAGTGAGCAGATCATGTCCTTAGCAACCCCCATATAGGCATATATACCTCTGACAGCCCCTCACGGAAAGTCTAGACACCAATATCGCAGGGAACTAGGAGTCCCACCCATCCGCTGAGTCCCCGCAAGGAAGCTACAGCCTCACGATAAGGTCATCCGTCCATGCGAAAGGAAGAAGATCCAGCTAACTTCTCCATCCCATTCCAAATCTCATGGTTAACGCGTAATATACGGCGCTAGTATCACTAGCGACATTGGTTGTTAAGTCATAGATATTATGTTCCTTTACCACTGGAACTGTATCAGTAGATTATTACCATCGGGTAAATAATCCATAATCATATTATTATGGAAATAGTGTTTTCTGACCTTTTTGAAATGCAGGTGATGACAACATTTGAGTTACAAGCATTTCATAGAAAATAACCAAAGGACATGAGCAAGTGTGAACTTGCCTTTTGTGAATGCAAGATTATGCAATCACGGTCTTCACGACAATAGAATATCCAAATTCTGAAAGTAGCATCATTGGTCCGGTAAGGACGAATGTTTAAAGAAGCAAGATGCAATTATGCATAAGTAATATAATGCAATTTGATAAATGTGAATCCCCGGAATAATCGTACCTGCTCTAGAGTTTGGAAACTGGGAATGGTTTCTTTACAATGTGTTTCGCTTTTATATCAGCTTCACACTTGTGCTTCTTATTAAGGCTTGTGAGAGTGTGTGAATCTATATGTAAATATAACAAGTAGCATGTAATACTAAAACACTCAAATGGGGCATGGTATCTAAAATATTTCATAAGAAAGATTATTAATCAATTAGAGCTTTTAAAGAAGTGTTTTTTACTTTTAATAACCTTATAGAAAAAATTACTTTACAAGGAAAAAGCATTTAAGTGTTTACCATGAAATATATTAATATTCTAAGATTGAGTGGAATTGTTATCAGGTAATTATGATGGGATTTATTATATTAAGTTGTTAAGAGTTAAGGGACTTACAATAAGATTGTTGTTTGAAGTGGCAAAACAAATAACCTTTGAAGGAAAGGTTCCTTTGGCAAGGTTTAAACCATCTGTGGGGTTAGTAGAATGTGATCGATGTCGTTTGTATTTGCCTGAATTTGAATTTGAGATGCCTTATGATTTCATTGAAACAGACAAAAGTTAACTATAAAACATAATTAAACTTTATATATTGTGTTTATAACTTTGTGGACCAAAGTTAACTTTAAAACATGAATAGACCTAGAGTATGATTTTTTAAAGTATTAATAACTTTTAAGCTTTGTAATAAGCATTTTTAAGAGTATGAGATCATTCACTTTGTATATAAGTGAATGATGAGTTTAAATGTGATTTGTTACTCTGAGATAGATTTGACTTATTAAAGAAAGCAAATTTGGCTAATGTCACTTAATGTGTTGAGTTTTCAAAGTCATGTTAAGCATGGTTGAGTTAAGAGGTAAATATCATTTACTTTTATCATAAATGATTGATGTTTAAAACTTAGTTAAAATTGTTGGTTTACTTGGATTTCAGGTTTTAAAAGAGTTTTTATTGGGTTAATAGTTTTCATTTAAGTTTTGCATAGATCCAAGTTATGGTCTTGGAACCAGTATTTGAATATAAAAGATTTAAGGTTTTATATCAAATTATGATTATTTTTTCATTTAAGAAATGTTTCTAAAGAATTTATGAAGTAGGTATTTTATAAAATATATAAAGATTTATTACTCTAAAATCTTAAAAATTTTGGCCTAACATATGTAGTATTTTTCTAGTAAAATATATTTATTCAATATCTTAAAAATGAATTTTATTTATTTTTAGGTAGTATCCTTATCTTTATAAAATTCAAAAAAGTATTAAATGTTTTAAAATTGCTCCAAGTTTTATTTGTAAAAAATTTAAGTTAGTATTTTTATCAAATATTAGTTTTATTTTCATATGCAAAAATGATCTTTATTCATTTGTAGGACTTTTTCTTGATTTCTGAAATTTCACTTAGGATTTAAGGGTGCTAATATTTATTTGCATTTCATTAAACTTAAATAAATAAAATTATATTTTTCTTAGGTAGATACTATTTTTGTGGTCTTTTTGATATAATATATATGTTTCTATAACTAAAATTATTTTAGGGTTATTTTTGGAATTTCGCATTTGGTTTATTATTTATTTTGAAATATTCATTTTTCTTCCTATAAAACTAGTTCTGGCCCGCGGGCTGGTTAAGACCAACCTAGCCCAGTTGGGCATGGGGTCAAACCGCACCCTAACCCAACAACCCTCTCCTTCCTCTCACTCACACGCACGCACCCACTACACGCACGAGCTTATCTCTCTAGCTCCCCTTCTCTAGGGAGGTCACCGCCGCCAGTGCTACTCCGCCCGGTCACTGGCTGACTCCAGCCCAGGCTAGTTGAACATTAGTTGCCCCGCTATGCGCTCTACACCAACCCCCAATTCGATTTTCTGAGCACCGCCTTACGAGCACGTCTCCAATCTCGGAACCCTCACCGGTGTCTAGGTCACCAGCATGGCTCCGGCTTCCATGCCTCCGGCCATGCTTTCTATTTCGATCACGACCTCCTCTGACTCCCCTTGAGCTGCAGGTCCAACTCATCGATGCCCACGACTACCTCTGACACTCATACTTGACCTCGACCTCTCAGCCAGGGGATGTATGTGGGGTTGGTGTGGTGGTGCTGCTAATATGATGATATTGCCGGGATGTATTTCTCAACCTCAACACTGGCGGGAGGGTGTTGTGGCGCAACCTCGGCATTGATCTCCTTGCGTAGTTTATTTATGATGCCCCTGATGCATCGACCACGCCTCTAGTTCAGGTAATTCTTCTATGACCAGCCTTCGAGCCGATGAACTACGCTAGGTGCAAAATAGTAGTGTTCCAGTGATTTGGCCAATGAGCCAAGAATACTTTGTAGCTCTAGTAATGCTTTGTTTTTGATTTGCTACGGTATTTTCTAGTTTCCTATACATGCTATCCAATTCCTTCAATACACTATTGTAACATCCCAAAATCTTAATCCAAGTGATCAAGATCAAATCTACCCAATTCAGGGGTAACAAAAACTTTTCTATTTAAAATTCTTTAAGCATTCATATGTGTGCGCATATAAAATAGGAGTTGTTTGAAATGCCATGATTGAGTGATCTATTGGTTGTAAAATGACTCTAAGGTGAATTACACATCATCTAGATTATCCCCAAGCAAATCCCAAAGAAAAAGAAATCAAAAAGAATTAAATAAGCAAATGGTAACTTTTGCAATTTTAATCACATAGCCCACTTTGGCTGTTCCTAGCACTCAAATCTTAACAGAGACAATTGTGGATCTTTGCACCCCTTGCTAGTACAAGTAGTGATGTACCAAGGCCCACTTTGTGTCACCCCAAAAACATTCAAACTCTAAATTTAAATGACATTTGAATATTGAATCTATGTCTAGATACCACTTTCTTAAAAACCACTCAAATGAATTCCATTTGAAGATCCCAAGCAACCACAGAGGCTTAGGCATATAACAAACCACTCCACCAAAAATCTTTCAAAAATTCAAATAAAACTTTAATGCGGCCATTGTGTCGAACAGGTGGCAGGCAAGATTTTTCTGCCTAACTAATATTGTTTGTAGATCAATGCATTGTCGAGTTGTTGGCCCTCATTTGGTTCCCCTGTCTCCCTCAGCTCCAACCAAACCCTCACCGGCCTACCCCTTAGCCTGGAGCAGCAGTTGCGCGCCGCCCGTTTGTGGTCACCGCCGGCCAAACGGGGGCAACGCGCCAGAGACCAAGCCGTGCCATTCCAGCTTGCCCGCTAGCACCGCCTAACCCTACCGCCTCTCCCTGACCACCCCTCGATCGCTGCTAGCCCTTGGACCACCCCAGAGCAGCGCCGCCCCTTCTTCTCTGCGTGCAGCCAGAGCGCGATCGCCGCCAGCACGCCTCAGACCGTGCACCGACACCAAATCGCGCATGCCGCTTCGCCATCAACCCAGCACCCCGCCAGACATGGCGAGACACTGCCGCGTGACCCGCAGTCACTAGGAGCCGCGTCGAGCACCGCCTCTGTCTTCTAGAGCGTGGGAAGCCCCCGACCAAATGCCACCGCCCCTAGATTCGCCATTATGCCGTAGAGGACCTCCAGCAGACCGCCTACCGTCCACCTACCTCGCCCACGCTAGTAGCCCTCTGTACCGTCCTCACCGGAGACGCCAGCCCACACCCGTTGGTCCCCTCGTCGAGCCTATATAAGGAGGCCACCCCAGCACCATTTCTTCAAACCATCTCACTCCCCTCTCTCCACTGACTGTTTCCCCTCTCTCGCCGGAGCCGCTCGAGCCGCCGTTCGCCAGAATTCCATCGGAGGTAGCCGCTGCAGAGGAGGAGAAGTCCTCGTCGATTTCGTCCACCTCAGCCCCTGCCGCGACCTCGCCTGAGCCTGTTGTCTCCGTCCAGTTTGTTTGCCCGCCTCGCCGCACTAGCTGGAGCCCTGGTACGTCCCCAGTAGACCCCCACCGACCATTTAGGGTTCGGTCTCGCTGGCGACGAGTCTGTCGTCGACGATGACCGTGGACTGTTGATCTATGCTCTAATCATAGCACCCAGATTGCCCCGTACCGCTTCGGGTTTTAAGTGCCGCTGACATGCGGACCCCCCTGTCAGTTGCCCTCTATGCCGTGGAGCGCCACTGGGCCGACCCATTTAGTTTCCCGCGCTGACCTAGTAATTCAAATATAGGTTTTTCTATTTAGACTTCGAATCAAATTATGTCCCTTAGTTTAAAAATCATTTCAGGAAGATTTACTGAACCAATTTGAGTGATTCCAATTTTGCTGGAAAGCTACTGAAAATCTCTATCCAATCCCGTTGGATTTAAATCATTTAGAGTTAGAGATCTCTTCTAGTTAAAATAACAAAACAGAAGCTTTTGCACACTCAAACATTTTTATAAAATCAACCATAATAGCTTTTGAGTTGATTCCAACTCTCAAAAATTACATTTACCATAACTATCTGAATATGTAATAATATTAAGGTTTGCATGCAGTGACTTTGGACTAGTACCAAAATAATGCTATATAGGCATTTCTAGTCACTTTAAATCATTAATTATTAAACTTGAACTTATTAAAATGTGATCCAACATTTAAATCACATTCCCATATGTTAGAATATCTGGTGATGACATGTGTCTACATGATCCCATATTTTAATTGGAGAATATTAAATCTTAGTTAATTTCAATGAGTAGAAATTACTTTTCTCAAATAAAAAGACTGAAACTAGTTCATTAAACCTTGTGATGATAATAGATCATCAAATATGTGCCTTAGTGTGCTAAGTAGACTAGTTAAGTATTGTTTGGTGATTGTGCATTCCAAATGTATTTATAGACGATAGTACAGACCAAGTCTACGAGGAGGAGGAGTTCTACCAAGAGGAGGAGGAAGAAAACTTCAACCACTGCACTACCCAAGGCAAGCCATCATTAACAATGCAAGCCTAGCACTTCAAGTAAACTGAGCAAGCTAGAATTAAGCTAGATAACCTAAGCAAAGGCATTAGGCATGCTTTCATTATATCCCTTTGAGTTATACCTACTCCAAGTTTTATTTACAAGCGTTACCTTCTTTACTTTACCAAAGTCCTTTACTTGTTTAAATGTAGCATAAAGAGTATAAAACTTGACCTATCTAGTTAGGCTTAGATGTCATCCCATGGCATGAGATTGAGATTAGCATCCCACATTAGTGAACACTCTTAATTTAGTAGTTGGAACAAAACCCAAACCATTATTCACTTTAGATGGGACTACTTGGTGAAAATGACTTGTGAAAACCTTTGAATGATGCGTCATTCTATTGAGATGTTTTGACATGTGTTGAGAAACACAAATGGTTTATGATGATGAAAATGTTGAGGCATGAGCCTTAGCCCTTTTACAAAACTGCTGGTTGGGTTCGGATGCGATACCATTCCAATTTTATCGTACAACCACAATACCAGAATTGGGTAAGGCTTAGCCGGAAGTTTATATGCATTAGTATTAGTTCCCTCGCAAGAGAGGTTTGAGTTGAGGATACCTCTCAATGTTGTCCACCTATGCAGTTCCCAAGATGACAGATGGTCATGCTTGGGAGTCCTTGCTCATAGGAGAGGTGCTTATACTAGGGTGTGTAAAGGAAAGGTTATGTTTGATTATCTACATACTAAGTATGATGATTCAGGGTTATGCCTGACAGATGTATCGAATCTTGTGGTGAAAGTGTACCACCTCTGTAGAGTGTCAAACTATTCGAATATCCGCGTCCGTGGTTATGGACAGTTGGAGTGGCCATACTGTTTCGTTGTCAGATGTTTTCACAATGACTTATGAAATGAACTGTGACATGACTTGACCACAACAGAGTTGGACTATGATAACTAAGTTCCCACTTAGGTGTTTTCAAACTTTATTTTATCTTTCTTTGCTTCTGAACTCAGCTTAGGTTTCAAACCTAACTTTATAAATAAACTTAGAGTTAGCATTCATACTAGAACTATCCTACTTGTTAGTGGTAGTTTGCGAGTACTTAAAGAGTACTCATGGCTTTTGTCCCTGGATATTCCTATGGCCAGACTATGAAGGAGACTACCAAGATAAAGGACATCAGGACGGCTATGATAACTAGGACTATCTTCTATTGCCAGCATTGCATGTGACTCTGAAGATGGACCCCACCTCTACACTATTTATTCCGCTACTTGATTGTACTAAGACTGGATCATGAGATCCTTATTTGTGTAAGACCTTATATTGGTTTGTAATGGATGATGTGCTATGATATCTAATCTGTTATGTCTCACAAAAATGGTAATCCTGGGAGTGCGATGTATGGCATAACAGGCATCTGGGATTAAAAATCCGGGTGTTGACATGTTGGTATCAGAGCCATCCTGACCATAGGAGACCCTAGTTAGAATGGACGTCCGAACTAAAATTTAGTTTCAAAAACCAAAGTGAGTATTTCTGAAAACTATTTCCTCTCTTACCCTTGGGAATTCTTTCTCTCAAAAAATACATGTTCCTCCAAATTCTTACATCACTAGATAAAATTTTGACACACTTAATCACTTCACTAACTTTCTCATCCTTAATTCTTATAGATGGAAACTCAGTTCAGCAAGTTCTACCAGTTGGGCAACGGAGGCCAACTAATCTTCGAGAGGGATCTGGATTCACAGTCGGAGTACTTGGGACACCGCAGCCAGAATTCCTGGGAGCTCAACTTCCTGGACCACCAGGAGGAGACTTACAATGGCTAGTCACCGCTGATCTTCGAGGCAAGATAGAAGCACCAATGTCCGGCAGGATCCAGTTCTCTGTGAGAGAAAATAACTGGCTAGATGGATTAGCCAAGGCAATCCTTGAAGATCTTGCACGTCTGTGTGCCCTGAGTGTCAACCAAATCCAAGGAATCCGCTTTGCTCACTATGCAAGGCGTGATTTTATGGGAATGCCCATGGAGATGCCAAGTCACCCGGAGTTGAAGCGTCAAGTGGAGAACCTTGACTTCCTGCTGTATGATAGATAGAAGGAGTTGGACAATGCTAGAGAGTTCGCCAACCACAACCTTGCCCTTCTAGTCAAGGATCGTTAGTCTCTGTGTCGTCAACGCGCCAAGAAGGATCGCACCATCGACCGTCTTCGCAAGAAGGTGGCCGACCTCGAGAAGACCATCAAGGAGCAAGAAGCTCAGGTTGCAGCAAAGGAAGAAGAAGAGGAAGGTGAAGACATCCAGGGAGATATGGACTCCTACCTCAGCAATGATGATGACTTTCTGGAGGAAGATGCCATGGACTTCTACACCGACGATGATGACTCCGACTTCATCAATGATGAGTAGATGCACTAGAGACTGTCGTAGCATGAGATGTATCGGTCCCATTGTATCGTAGCTTACAGAATGGTTCCTAAAACCATCTGTTTCCCTTTGATGTTGTGGTATGTATGTGTTTGTATTGTGTGCTTTGCTTGAATGAATGAAAAGAAGTTAGTTGCAAAAACCTGAGTTAAACTCAAAGTTTTAACTTTGAAATCAAAACCATGAACCTTAGAACTTTCCCTCTTACCCCTTTATCTACCTCAATCTTCACATGACTCGTGGAAACCAAGGATGGAGAAGCTCATCGCAAGACCCAATGCTGCAGATCCTGCAGAATCTCATTGCAGACCATGAAGCAAGCAGGGCAGAGCGCCAAGCAAATCTAGCAACACTGCAGCAGATCGCCTAGATGGCTCACAACAACCAGAACCATGGAAATCAGGATCATCATGGATCCAAACTCAAAAACTTCCAGAATACAAATCCCCCAATCTCTAGTACTTTAGAGAACCCACTGGATGCTGATGACTGGTTGCAGACAATGGAGAACAACTTAGAAGTAGCAGCAGTGGATGCCAACGAGAAGGTTCTTTTTGCCACCCACTATCTAGCAGGAGATGCAAGAGCATGGTGGAAGAATGTCTTCACAATGAACCATGGTTAAGTGATGACATGGGAATCCTTCAAAATCAAGTTCAGCCGTACCCACGTGCCACAGTGTCTAGTCACCCGAATGAGGGATGAATTCCGAAAACTAAAGCAAGGCAGAATGACTGTAGTGGAGTACCATGACAGATTCTTGTCCTTAGCCAAGTATGCACCTAATGAGATCAACACGGAGGCCAAGAAGAAGGAGAGATTCATGAACGGACTGCATGATGAAAGGCAGACTGTCATTGTCAACATCTGTTTCCAGGATCTCGAAGAGCTAGTCGACTCTGCATTCAGATGGAAGGGAAGATTAACCAGGCAAACGACAACCGCAAACATTGTATGATGCACCAAGATGGATCCAACAGTCACCAGAAGTACCGCCCCAACCCTTCTGTGGGATATGTAGCGAAGAACAATCGACCCCCAATGTCTCGCCCGAGCTACCCCGACCATAGCGGAGGGAATGTGAAGTCTGGAGGAAACAACAATCACTCCGGCAACACCAGCAATTTCAACCGTTCACCTCCCAAGAGCAACAACAACAACAACAACAACAACAACAACAACACTACACCTAGAACCAAAAGCAATGATTTGCCCGTGGTAGCAAAAGACAAGTCTGAGATCACTTATTTCGAGTGTGGAGTGAAGGGTCACTGTTCCAATGAGTGCCCCAAGAAGATTGCCGCCACTACCAATGTGAACGCCCCAGCTCAACATCAACGTCGTGTTCAACCAGGAAGAAGATTCACCCTAGGGAACCCTCACAACCGCAACGGCCGTATCTTCCACATGAACACCGAAGAAGCCCAAGAAGCGCTAGATGTAGTGCTAGGTATGTTTTCTGTCAACTCAGTTTTAGCAAGAGTGTTGTTTGATTCTAGAGCATCGCACTCATTTGTCACTGAAGAATTTGCATGCACTAGTAAGATTCACCCAACTAACTTGAAGCATGTCATGATAGTTCAAATCCCTGGTTCAACTACAAAAGCTAGAAAAATTTGCAAAGCCGTGCCTATCAGAATACATGGGATAGATTTTTATGCCAATCTCATAGTACTTGGAACCAAAGGTTTGGAAGTAGTACTAGGAATGGATTGGATGTCAAAGCATAAAGGATTGATAGACTGTGCCAAGAAAGCCATCACCATGACCAGCAGCTTTGGAGTCTCAGTAGAGCAAATATCTGAAACCTTGCCCCGTCAATTCAAGTGTAATAAGAGTCTAGCCCTGCCCACCATAGGCCAAGTCAGAGTAGTCTGTAAATACCCCGACGTATTCCCGGATTAATTGACCGGTATGCCCCCGGATAGGGATATTGAGTTCATTATTGAACTAATTCCCTGAACCGGACCCATAGCCCAGAGACCCTATAGTATGAACCCCTTAGAGTTAATGGAATTGAAGAAGCAGCTGGATGCTATGTTGGCAACAAGCTTGATTCAACCAAGCGCATCGCCATGGAGATCGCTAGTGTTATTCGTCGACAATAAAGACGGAGGCAACCGTCTGTGCCCCGATTACAGGAAGCTGAATGATGTCACCATCAAAAACAAGTACCCATTGCCAAAGATAGAGGATCTATTTGATCAATTGACTGGAGCAAATATGTTCTCTAAGATCGATCTTAGGACTGGTTACCACCAACTTAAGATTCGTGCAATGGATATTCCGAAGACCTCCTTTACTACTCACTATGGTTTATACGAGTATACGGTCATGTCTTTTGGATTAACCAATGCCCCTGCTTATTTCATGTATCTCATGATTACGATCTTTATGAATTTTCTGGATAAGTTTGAAGTTGTGTTTATCGACGATATCCTTATCTACTCCAAGTCAGAGGAAGAGCATGAGCAACATCTGAGAATCATCCTTGAAACCCTTAGAGAGCATCGGTTGTATGCCAAGTTTAGGAAATGTGAGTTTTGGCTAAAAGAATTAGGATTCCTAGGACATATTGTGTCTGCCGGAGGATTCGCTGTTGATCCCGCCAAGATCAAAGATGTCGAAGAATGGGAAGACCCAACCACTCAAACCCAAGTCCGTGCACTTCTCGGATTAGCGGGATATTACCATAAGTTCGTAGAACGATTTTCTAGCATAGCAAGACCCATGACCCAATTGTTGAAGAAGGACAAGAAGTTTGAATGGACTGACAAATGTGAATCCAGTTTCCAAGAGCCGAAGAAGAGATTGATTTCAGCCCCAATATTGATCATGCCAGATATCAAGAAGCCGTTTGATGTGTATTGTGATGCATCCAAGATTGGTCTCGGATGTGTATTGATGCAAGAAGGCAAAGTCATCCCGTATCTATCTCGACAACTGAAGCAGCATGAGCAGAACTATCCGACCCATGATCTTGAGTTAGCAGTCGTAGTTTTGGCATTGAAGACATGGCGTCATTATCTTATGGGTAATCGCTTTGAGATTTACTCAGATCACAAAAGCTTGAAGTATATTTTCACTCAGAAGGAGCTGAATATGAGGCAAAGGAGATGGATAGAGTTAATCAAGGATTATGACCTTGACATTCACTATCACCCCGGCAAAGCCAATGTGGTAGCGGATGCTGTTAGCAGATTACCGTGTAGGCTAAACACTATGATCAAGGAGAATCAACCAAGTTTGTATGAGGAGTTGGAGCATTTCAGGACTGAGCTAGTTAGCAAAGGATTCTTAGCTAGCATTGAACTTCAACCCACGTTAATTAGCCAAATCAAGGAAGCCCAGAAGGGAAATGAAAGTATCAACAGAATCAAACGTCGTATTGGTACAGGAAAGGTACCTGGATTCACCGAAGACGAAGAAGGAGTTCTATGGTACAAAGGCCGTATCTGTGTGCCAGTAGATTCGGAACTAAAGCAAGTAATCATGCAAGAAGCTCATGATACTCTTTATTCTATCCACCCCGGAGGAACGAAGATGTATCAAGATTTGAAAGAGCAATTTTGGTGGCACAAGATGAAGAGAGAAATCGGAAGATTAGAGGCCTCCGGACTATTACAACCATTGCAGATTCCGGAATGGAAATGGGATTCTGTCGAATGGAATTTATCACTGGCTTGCCTACTTCTAGTAGGAGAAATGACTCAATCTAGGTCATCGTTGATAGACTGTCCAAGGTAGCTCATTTTATACCTATCAAGACAACCTACTAGAGTTCGAAGCTAGCAGAGCTGTACATCACCAGAATTGTTAGTCTGCATGGAACCCTGATACGTCCATTTTGCATCACTATTCTATGTCTTAATTCACTATTATTCATTGATATATTTCGTATTGAGAGGTGATACTTATGTTATTTCATCTATTTTTGCCTGGTTGATGACTTTTGGAGCATGCACCGCTACAGTCAGGATTCTGATGGAAAAGGTGCTATTTGGAGGCAAAATTCGCGAAGATCAGAAAATCCGGGAAAATATATGGAAAATCCTATTTTTCTAGAAGACTAAGGATGCCAGAAGATGGAGTGGAGGTGGGCCATAGGGGCCCACACCACCCCATGGCGCGGGCAGGCCTAGGCCGTGCCTGGAGGTGGTGTGGCCACCCTGGCCTACTCAAGCCTCTCCCCTCTGGCGTATATCAACCTCCCGAAACCCTAAGACTCGGGGAGTGACCACAGAAAGATTCCACCGCCTCTTCGAGGTAGAAAACACCGAGAGAGAAAGATCTCTCCGGTAGACAGATTTCTGCCAGGGGAATTCCTTCCCGGAGAGGGGAGATCGTCACCATCAACACCACCATCAAGCTGGACTTCATCGGGATCATCATCATCATCATCACCATCATCACCATCAGCACCCTCATGTAGCATCCCAATTGTCTAACAATTGCAATGCTACTAGCTAGTCTATATAATGCTACCTTAATATATATAATTGTAGCATCATCATTATATCATGCTCATGTCATCATGCCTCCTTGCATTTGAGCATCATATAAAACCCCTTTTCATTTGGTTCTTATCTCATATGCATTGTTAATTGTATTTGCCTCTTGATATTGTATTTGGTTCTTGATATATTGTTTAATGCCCAAGTTGAGTTGGGGCATATCTCTTATTAAATCCACCACCTTTTTCTTTCACCACCTTATAATTCCACCATCCAACCAAATATGAGCTTGGCACTTATTGGTTTTACCTCTAGCTCATGTGGGTTGGGATGGATCCAATTCTTTATCCACATACTCTCATCTTAGCATCATGTTGTTTTCACAATATTGAAACATGAGAGCCACATGGCCACATTTGCATGCCTTGTGAGTGGAACCTTTTTCCTAGCTTCCATATGTTTGTTTGGGGTTATCATCATGTTGGGATATTTTTGTGGGCTTATTAAATACCTAGTGGCATATACACACTAGCAAGTCCCAATTATAGTCCAATGTGATCATCTCCATCTACTACACTTGGAATTATTTCTAAATTCTTTTGCTTGGGCCTTACTCCACATTTTGGGATGCATAGTAATAATGCCATGTAAATCATCTTGTTTTCACAACATAAGCATGGCATTAAATATCATGCATGGCCCATGCAAGTACCACCTCTTTGCTTGTCATTCGGATTTTATTTGGTTTTGGGTGGATCATCTCTCTCTCTCTCTATCTCTTTCTTTTAGCTTGATCTTATTGGATCATGCTTAAACCACATCACCACATCCCCTCTTTTCTTGCCTTGTTTTTTTGTTAGAGCTTGGTATAGCTTGGCTTGTCTTGATCTTAACAAAAACAAGACCTAGCTACCTTACCACCCCCTCCCCTTCCTACCCTAGCTCCAAACCTAGCTCTACCCGAGGCTACCCCTCTCCCTCTCTTCTCTCCATGCCACAAGGCCCCACCAACCCGAGCCTGCCTCCTCCCTTGCTTCCTCTCTTCCCTCTCTCGGCTACAAGACAGAAAAGAGAGGAGAAAGAAGCCCTACCCGATCACCCTCCTCCCCACCTTTTGCAAAAGCCACCACCACCCCATGTGCCTCTCCCCTCTCTTCCTTATCCTCTCAACCACCCCAGGCATCCCAGATCGAGATCCCAGGCACCATCTCCCCCTTCTTCTTCCTCCTCCCCCACCATGATCATCTTCCATGGCCACCCAAACCCTAGACCTAGCTACCTCCTGACCTCGTCGGTTTGAAGCTTCCCAAGACGATCCAGGGGCACCAGACGCCCCCTCTACTTCCTCTTCGACGCCCAGGACGCGAAGTAGCACCAGGACCACGCCGGAGCAGCCCAACGCCGCCGTGCACCGCCTCAGGCCGAAGCTCCACGTCGCGAGCCCGCCGCCCGATCCACTCCACCTCGTCGGCCGACGACCACGCCGGGCGAGCTCCTCGTGAGCCTCTTAACCTCCTGACATGGCCCTCCTCGCCAGGCACCGTCAGAAGGCCGCCACGTCGTCGAGCACTGCAGACGCGACGACGGTTGCCACAGTAGCAGACAGACAGCAGCAGCAGCCGCAGCAGCCCCGTCCTGCCTCTGTTCCGCTTCGAAGTCCGCGCGCCACAGCCCATCCCAGTAGATGCCACCTGAACAAAACTTGTAGCCGGTAGCGCCCTCTTCATCTTTGGTTTTTGCGGCGTGGCCAGAAGCGCCGTGGTTCGCTCGCCATCGTCGTTCAAAGCTCCGGCCAGATCCACCGCCAAGACTGCGTTCGACAGCAGACAGCAGCAGCCGCTGCCGTTTTGCGCTTAGGCCCCTCCCCTTTTTCCCGCCTAAACCCGCGGTCCCCGCGACCCCACCTGCCAGCCTCGACGCCTCTTTGCAAGAAAACCCCCGGAAAACCCAAACCATCACAGACCAGCCCCCCCAGAACCCTGGATCGCACACGTGTCACGCCCCGGTGGCGGCCAGCAGTTGGCCGCCTGCCCCACTTGTCATCGGAGCGGGTAGGCAGGAACCGAGTAAGAAAAAGCCCCGCATCCCCTGCGACCCCACCTGCTGCTGAGTCAGCGCCTGGCCCGCCTGTCATTGTCTCTGGCTAGCTCTGGGCCGAGTAACAAAAACCTTTTCCTGTATTCTGTTCAAATTCAAATCCTTTTAAAATTAATTCAAATTCAAATTAATTTCTGTTTTTAAATAACTTTTAAAATACAAATCCAATTTAAACAAATAATATATGTTTTCAAATCAGAAAAATGTGAGGAATTCAAATATGCCATTCAACATATATTTTGGACATTTAAAATTCCAAGTTTATTTAAATCACAATAAAATGCCCTTTTCCCTTAATAAATTAATAACTTTTGTTTTATAAGTCCAAATTTGACAAATGATATGTCTAAAATGATTAGCTCGACGAGACCTTTCTGTTTATGCATTCCATGGTTTGTTTTGAAGCATGCATAATATAAATATAAAGTGAACAGCAACTAATATGAGAATAAAATGGGGCCAAAACTCAATTAAATGCTTTATTATTGTATTCCACACCTCACCCATGCCATGCTACGTTAATGCCATGCAAATTGTGCATCATTCATCATGGCATGATTGTTTGCTTGATGCATTTTAATCATATGCTAGTGCACTTTATTTATGTTGGCCCTTGTTTGTTTGGTTCTTCTTCAAATAGACGCTGAGCAGGGGATATACCAAGATACCCAGGAGAACTACCCAGATCCTTCTCTCGCTTCAACTGAGCTGCCAGGCAAGCACTACCACATGCTTGCATACATATAGTACCTATTGCCTCTATCTTATTCTTGCATCATTGAGTCGCGATTGCATTAAATTGAATCCCAAGTATTGCATAGCCTTTACATTTAAACCCCACCGAAGCTTGTTCCTCCATCCCATGAGCCATTACTACAGGAGTTGTTTGAGCCATGCGAGTCGTAGAACAACATGTGTAGGGTATGTGAGTGTCTGATGGATAACGAGGTACCTAAACAACTTAACCTGAGTAGTAATGGGATAACTAATGGAAGTGGCATCGGTGAGCCATATTCGCTATTTGGTTTTTCAGGCTCACTTGTGTCCCGTAAGACCCCGAGTACTTGATTCCTGTTCCAAGAATATTCGCACTATCCACATCCGGGAGGCTTATGGACCCCCCTGAGCCAAAGCTTGATTCATTCTTATTTCTTGGGGCCACAAACTAGTTTGAGGTTTTATTACTATCTTGTACTTATTCCATGCTTTACTGCTTTATTTAAATTGTGCGAGGAGCACACTGTACTGTTTAGGTCCGTGACCCGTTTACGCTGTATCGACAAGCCCAGTCACACTTTCGGGTTCCCAGTCGTTTACAGCCGGCTCCACAAACCTTGAGGCCGTCTCGGAGTCAGCTAACTTCGCTATGGTAGCTCAATGGGGTGGCCCCCTGAAATATTTCTGAATCCTGTGATCTCTTTGTCGTGACTGCCTCGTTGGGTTTTGATTTGGTTTTTCCGAGGCATATCGAGTATGTGTTGCTATTTGTGCACCCCTGCAGGGTAAAACTTTCTGAAAGCCGTGTCCGCGGTTATGGACGACTTGGAGCATAGTTTCTCGATCATAGACAAGCATAACTAAAGTACCGCTTTTAATTTGACTAGACTAGGTACCTGACTAGTAAATAGTGCAACACTCATGGAATGGATAATAAAACTGCCAACGGATGGGGGTTGTTCGTCCGCTTCCTCGTCAGTAAGCGAGGAGGAGGATGGATCTGTGGATATTACCATTACAACTGTTATAATTGTTGTTATTAATTCACGGACATCCGTCTATCTCTGGTTAGGCGGATGGTTAGCGAGTATCTATAGAATTGCTAGGGTTTATCTTTTGCTGCAATTGCCACCCAGGTTGTGTCCCTTTAGAGGCATAAAGACTTGCTGAGTACCCTAGGGTCTCACACGATAAATTATTGGTTCAGATGGACAGTACACTCGCAAGATGGATACTGGGTGGAAGACAGACGAAGGGCAACGGTCATTCGTGTAGAGATTCCGGAACGGGATCCGTGAGATCTGTGGGCGGGATGTGCTTATTTATGGGGCATCTTATGCTGATTTTCTTCTTATCCGTACTCGGATTTTGTCTTCCGCTTCCGCTTGATACTCTGTTGATTGATGTATGAGGAGATATCCTACACTATTATATCTATCTAGGATATTTGGATCTTGCCGTATGGCGTTGCTATATTTCCTTTCTTTTTAGATGGAATGGCTCTGATGTACTATTGTATGGTGGCTTGCATACATACTCATTTGTGTATGTAGTTGATCCCTTCGCCTGCCGATTACGCCGCCCGTTCTTGTCCCGATGTTTGGAAATGGTTGGGATGGCCGAAAGGTCTACCTGTGAGTGGCATTTGGGCCCCACCGTACTATTTCAACCATTTCTGATCATCCAGGCTTGTACTAGGAGCGTAATTCACCGAGGTAGTTACACCTCATCACCATCTCCATATTGCTGTAACAATTGCGTTGAATCTTGCTATAGTTCATAGGGGAAACTTTCCCGGTGTTGATTACTCTTTGTAGTTGATGCTATTGAGTGAACCATTGAATTATTTTTTATGTTCAGATTGTTATACATCATTATTCCATCTCTGATCATGATCCATATGATGTCTTGTGAGTAGTTCATTTTGTTCTTGAGGACATGGGAGAAGTCTTGTTGTTAGTAGTGGAGTTGTGTTGAGAAAGATTCAATAGATTGTTATTTAAGTTGTGGTGTACTTCTTCTAGTGGTGTCATGTGAACGTCGACTACATGAGACTTCACCTATATGGGCCTAGGGGAATGCATTGTGTATCTAGCTACAAATCGTAGGGGTTGCTAGAGTGACAGAAACCTGAACCCCCGTTAGGAATCCATTGCATAAGGGACGTAAGGGTCTTAGGGTTTAAAGTTGTGGTTAGGTTTCTACCTTAATTACTTTCTTGTACTTACGGATGTTTGCAAGGGGTATAATCACAAGTATGTATTAGTCTTGGATGGGGTGGTACATTAGCACAGGTTCACCCACACAACACTTAGCAAGCTAAAGAAGATTAATCGACTATATGAAGCGAAAGCACTTGACAGTCTTCCCATGTGTCCTTGAGAACGTTTGGTCATCTTAAGAAATACAATCGGCTTGTCCTTTGCTACATAAAGGATTGGGCCACTTGCTGCATTTATTCCTACTGTGTTTTATTTACTCGTACTTTGTTTACTTGCTTTATCAAAAACCCCTAACAATCCGTTTGCTAAGTATTTGCAGAGAATTCCTGATCCATACCAGTAGCCAGCACCATCTGCTCCTTGTTGGGTTCAACACTCTTACTTATCGAAAATACTGCGATGCACCCCCTATACTTGTGGGTCATTTAAGACTATTTTCTGGCGCCGTTGCGGGGAGTGAAGCGCTATTGGAGAGTGGAACTGGTAAAGGAAACTTCTACTGTGAGTATTGTTTACTTCTTCTAGTTGCTTTATTTTCGGTATGGATAATTCGCTGAGTTTCTTATTTGGTAATGCTACTACCACTGCTAAGGTAGTAGATAAGCCACCACCTGCTAAGAATGATGTTTTTAAAATACCTACAAGAATTATTGATCGTGTTATGGATAACTACTATGTTGGGGATGGAACTGTCCATCCCGATGATCATTTACTCTTTATACACGAATTATGTGGGTTGTTCAAGTGTGCAGGTATTACTACAGATCAAGTTAAGAAGTTATTCTCATTATCACTGAAAGGAAGAGCTGAGGAATGGTATAAGCTGCTAAAGAATGGTCAAGCTCTAGAATGGGAGGAAATAGTGCTTCTCTTTTATTCAAAGTTTTATCCTCCTAGTGAGATTCATAAAGATTGGAATCAAATATACAATTTTTGGCTTCTTGATGGAGAGAGTACAACTCAAGCTTGGGGGAGATTGAAGTTACTAATGCTCAAATGTCCCATTCATGAGCTCCCCAACAATATTATTATCAATAACTTTTATGCAAGGCTCCCTCTACATGATAAAGATTTATTGGATGCTTCTTGCGCTGGATCATTCACTCGCAAGAGAGAAGAAGCTAAATGGGATCTTCTAGACCGTACTCAAGACAATGCTGAAGCTTGGGAGAATGACAAAGGTAGAAAGTCAGGTATAAATTATGATTATGAATGCATTGAATCTTTTATGGGAACTGATGACTTTCAAAATATTAGTAATATTTATGGTCTTGATTTGCAAGTTATTATGAATTGCTTTATAGCTTTTGCTTCCTATATCGAAATTCCAAAAAGGGGTTGGAACAAGTACCATGCACCTTACAAAGATATTGTTGACTATGCTCCTATTAGAAGTGCTGAGTATTGCATTATTGACCCCATCTTACCCGAACCTTATATCGAGAAGATTCCCTTCCCCGAAAAGGTAAAGGACCATCCAATGATAACTAATGTAATCACCAAAAGTGAAAAAAGAACTGTAAAACCTGATGAACAAATAAACATTGAACCTGTGGTAGCAATTGTGAAAGACCTTGTCATTAAAAGCGTAGAAGATGGGCACATAGTCTTTTGTGAGGATGCTTCTAATATTGTTTCACATCCCAATAGAACTAAAAAGGCTAGTGTTCCTGTGCTTTCTGTTAGAATTGGTGATCATTGCTATTATGGTTTATGTGATATTGGTGCAAGTTCCAGTGCTATTCCTTATGAGCTTTATAGAGAAATTATGCATGAGATTAGTCCTTGCGAGTTGGACGAGATTGATGTGGTTATTCACCTTGCTAATAGAGAGACCATCTCTCCAATTGGTATTGTACGGGACGTAGAAGTCCTTTGTGGTAAGATTAAGTACCCCGCTGATTTTCTAGTACTTGGTTCGGCTGCTAGTAAAACCTACCCTATCATTTTTGGTAGACCTTTCTTGAGTACTTGTGGAGCTATTATTGATTGCAAGAGGGAGAAAATCTTGACTAAGTTTGATGGGGAATCTTATGAGTTTAATTTTTCAAAATTTACTAAATAACCTTGCGAAGAGGAAACCCATAATGAGGATTTTAGGGTTGAACAACTTGCTTCTATTTCTCTTGCTCCTAATAATGCTTTGCAGCAATTTATGGAAGATCATGAAAGTGAAATCTTCATGGAAGAAAGGAATGAGATTGACAGGATCCTCCGTGATCAACCTAAGATGCTTAAGCACGACTTGCCTGTGGAAGACTTGGGTACCACGATGCCACCTAAAAAGGATCCGTTTTCCGATCTAAAACCTCTCCCTGATGATCTTAAATATGCTTTTATTGATGATAAAAAGATATATCCTGTTATTATTAGCGCTAAACTGTTAGGGGAGGAAGAAGAAAGATTATTGGAGGTTTTGACGAAACACCGAGGAGCTATGGGCTATACTCTGGATGATTTGAAAGGGATTTCACCTACTATATGTCAGCATTCTATCAACATAGAACCAGATGCGAAGCCAGTAGTGGAGCACCAACGACGTTTAAATCCTAAGATGAAGGAAGTGGTAAGGAATGAGGTATTGAAACTCCTTCATGCTGGTATTATATACCCTATTGCTGATAGTGAATGGGTTAGTCCTGTTCATTGTGTTCCTAAAAAAGGAGGTATTACCGTTGTCCCTAATGATAATGATGAGCTTATTCCTCAAAGAATAGTGGTAGGCTATAGGATGTGCATCGATTTTAGGAAAGTCAATAAAGTTACTAAGAAAGATCACTACCCGCTTCCTTTTATTGATGAAATGTTGGAAAGGTTGTCTAAAAAGACCCATTTTTGTTTTCTTGATGGTTATTCTGGTTTCTCTCAAATTGTTGTTAAACAACAAGATCAAGAAAAAACTACTTTTACTTGCCCTTATGGAACTTATGGTTATAGACGTATGCCTTTTGGTTTATGAATGCTCCTGCTACTTTCCAAAGGTGCATGTTTGCTATCTTTCATGGCTTTTGTGAGGAAATTGTAGAAGTGTTCATGGATGACTTTTCTGTCTATGGAACTTCTTTTGATAATTGTCTGCACAACCTTGATAAAGTTTTGCAGCGATGTGAAGAAACTAATCTTGTTCTTAATTGGGAGAAATGCCACTTCATGGTTAATGAAGGGATTGTTCTTGGGCATAAAGTTTCTGAAAGAGGCATAGAAGTTGATAGAGCTAAGGTTGAGGCAATTGAGAAGATGCCATGCCCAAGAGACATCAAAGGTATTCGTAGTATCCTTGGCCATGCTGGTTTCTATAGAAGGTTTATTAAATACTTTTATAGGATATCAAAACCCCTGACTAATCTTCTTCAAAAAGATGTACCCTTCGTTTTTGATGATGATTGTAAGGAAGCTTTTGAAACTCTTAAGAAGGCTTTAACTACAGCCCCTATTGTTCAACCACCTGATTAGTGTCTACCCTTTTAAATAATGTGTGATGCTAGTGATTTTGCTGTAGGTGCTGTCCTTGGGAAACGTATTGATAAAAAGCTAAATGTTATCCATTATGCTAGTAAGACTCTAGACGCTGCTCAAAGGAATTATGCTACTACTGAAAAGGAATTTCTAGCTATTGTTTTTGCTTGTGATAAGTTTAGGCCCTATATTGTGGACTCAAAAGTAACCATTCATACTGATCATGCTGCTATTAAATATCTTATGACGAAGAAGGACGCTAAGCCTAGGCTTATTAGATGGGTACTGCTTTTACAAGAGTTTGATCTACATATAGTAGATAGAAAGGTTGCTGAAAATCCTGTAGCTGATAATTTATCTCGTTTGGAAAACATCTCTTTTGACCCTATGCCTGTTAATGATAGTTTCCCGAATGAACAGTTAGCTGCAGTGGGGGTGAGCTCGCGAGGAAGCCCTTGGTATGCTGATTATGCTAACTTTATTGTCTCCAAGTATTTACCTCCAACTTTTACAGCTCAGCAAAGAAGAAAGTTCTTCTATGATCTGAGACATTATTTTTGGGATGACCCACACTTATACAAAGAAGGAGTTGATGGTATTATGCGAAGATGTGTTCCAGAATATGAACAAAAAGAGATATTGCGTAAATGCCATGGTAGTGCCTATGGAGGACATCATGTAGGAGATAGAACTGCACAAAAGGTACTACAATTAGGTTTCTACTGGCCTACCCTTTTTAAAGATGCAAGAAAATTTGTTTTATCTTGTGATGAATGTCAGCGTGTTGGTAATATTTCTAGACGCAATGAAATGCCTATGAACTACTCTCTAGTTATTGAACCTTTTGATTGTTGGGGATTTATGGGTCCTTTCCCTCCTTTGAAAGGCTACACTCATATTCTTGTTGCCGTAGATTATGTTACTAAGTGGGTAGAAGCCATTCCTACAAAAAGTGCTAACGGGGAAACCTCTCTAAAAATGCTTAAAGATGTTATCTTTCCTAGGTTTGGAGTGCCTAGGTATCTCATGACTGATGGGGGTTCTCATTTCATTCATGGCGGTTTTAGGAAGACCCTCGCTAAATATGATGTTAATCATAGAATTGCTTCAGCTTATCACCCCCAAACTAGCGGGCAAGTAGAGTTATCAAATAGAGAAATTAAATCTATCTTGCAAAAGACTATTAATAGGTCTAGAAAAAACTGGGCTAAGAAGTTGAATGATGCTTTATGGGCTTATAGAACTGCTTATAAAATCCTATGGGAATGTCTCCTTATAAAATGGTTTATGGGAAATCTTGCCACCTACCCTTAGAGTTAGAACACAAAGCTTACCGGGCAGTGAAAGAACTAAATAGAGATTGTAAGCTCGCTGGTGAGAAAAGATTATTTGACTTAAGTTCTTTAGATGAATGGAGGAGTGAAGCCTATTAGAATGCTAGGCTCTTTAAGGAAAAAGTTAAAAGATGGCATGACAAGCGAATACTTAAGAGAGAATTTCATGTTGGTGAGAAAGTTCTATTGTATAGGTCTCGTCTCAGATTTTTTGCAGGTAAGCTTCTATCAAAATGGGAAGGACCTTTCATCATTGAAGAAGTATACCATTCAGGAGCAATAAAAATTTCTTCTCTAAAAGATAATACTACACAAGTAGTGAATGGACAGCGACTCAAACACTATATTGTTGGAGATTCTTACAGTGAAGATGTTGATGCCTTTCAAGTTATAACTCCAGAGAAATTCATTGAGGACCAAATTTAGAGACCTGTAGAGTCTGTTTCCAACTAGGTAATAGTTCTGGTAAGAAAAGTTCCACGAAAATACAATCCAACTATATTTTTGCAGTTTTCAGTCAATAAGGAAAGTTTGAGCGAAAGGGACGAATCGAGGGTGGCCCACACCACCCCATGGCGCGGGCCCACCCCTAGCCGCGCCACCAGGTGGTGAGTCCACCCAGGACTCCGCCTCCAACTCGTTTTCTCCCAGTACCTTCCTTTTGATGTGAAACTTCATAATATATAACCCCCCCGGATCTTCCGAGGTTCGTATATCGTGTTTTCGTCGTGCTTTTGTTTCGATCTGTTTCTGCCAGGTAAAAATCCCAGATTTGGAGCCACAATGTCTTCCTATGGATCATCCAAGGGAGATTCCTTAGAAGATATCATCAACCCATACATGAGAGAATTGAAGATTCATCCCAAGGAGTTGTTGCTCGAAGGTGGGGAGGTCCGGATTAAAGAGGTTCAAGGCCCTAAAGGTGAAGGAGGTCTGGAAGACAGGATGGAAGCATTGGAACAAGAAGTCTTTAGGTACAAGAAGATGGCGGAGCGCGAAGTGGATATCATTCATAAGATTTGTTCCGAACTCATCACCGAGCACCAGAAGGAGACTGCTGAACTCAAAGACGAAGTCCTCTCACTCCACCAAACAACCAACGAACTGCAAGCACAGTTCTATGACGTTCAAAATCAAAACTGTGAGTATGAGGCTAGATTTAAACGCATAAGTGCTGCTGCAAGTTTCAGGATGTTGGAAACCACGATGTCCTTTGTTGATGGGAACCCTTTACCCTGGAAGATGGACGAAGATGAGAGGACACCACCACCACCTAAGGAGTAATTCGTCATCAGGTTTGGCATCCCCTTGGTTTGTTCCAAGCTTGGGGGAGTGTCGCGGTATCATATCACTATCTTCTATCTTTTTACCTTATTAGTAGAGTCATATCATGAATAGAGGAGTTATTATGTAGTATGGTTTGCATTATGGAAGTGTCCCCTCTCTTGTTAGATATGTATCCCTTGGTGTGAGTTTCCGTTATGGATTATTAATGAGAATTTCTATCATCCACTCTTTTGCATAGCTTATATTAGTTTTCAATTCGTGGTTATATGATTGATCTTGTTGTTAGTATTGGTATCACTTTGGGATCATTGAGTTAATTTAGTTGGTTTTGGCAAACCTGGCTCGGTCAGTAGCAACACCTTTTTTAGAGTTGAAAAGAAAAAGATAGAAGTACTCTAAAGAAAATAATTTCATCATCTTTCTTTCTTGATTTGCTCATAAGTCTAGTATTCTCTAGTTAAGATCTTCTGTGTTTCCAAGGAAAATTGCATGTTTGTCTTTATCACTTGTATGTTTGTTTGTTTCCTTCAACTCTTGTACTTGCTACCCAGCCTTGCTAGCCAAAAACCTGTACTGAGAGGGTATTCTTCTCGTGCATCCACCTCCTTTAAACCAAAACCTTTGCCATTTGTGTCCACCATACCTACCTAGTAGCATTATTGCTATTCCAAGTAAATTCTTGTTTTATCTACCTCCCAAATTAAACTTGTTATGTGAAAATTTGATTAAAGCTCTCATGAACTTGATGGCACACTTTACTTGCTTGCAATTAATAAACTTGAACCATTGTGCTCACCTATGTTGCGTATATGCTTGCGCTTTGTAAGTTGTGAATTAGCAGAACCATGCTGTCATGGGGAATGCTTTCAACATTGCACTAGTACTTTGTACCAAGTTGATATCATGTTCTTTTGTCTATGGATGTCGTCGGTGTCAAATGAAAGGGGAGCTGGTAAGTCCATGGAGTTATGCATGTGTGTTAGAGAAACGCCTGGGCCGCTGGTCTAATCCATGCTGACATGGTGGAAACCTGCAGCGTAACCATAACGAGTATCTATGAAGCATTCTTCTTATACAAAAGAGTCCGATATCTAGAAAGAAAGAGAAAAGAAAAAAAGAGATATTATGAAAAGAGGAAAGAGAGAAAAAAGCAGCATATTCCCATGGTAAATAAGAAGATTGCTGAGATGCTTATTGTCTACTTGCCTTGTCATTTTGATATGGGGATTCTTCCGTATCATCAGGCAAGGGGTACCCCGTTGGCGGTTCTCCATGATACACATATGCTTACGATGACAAGAACTTACCGGTGACTAAACTTGAGTAGCATGAGGAGTGGCCCTCGTATTCAAGGGACATGAGATTCTCAACTTACAACTTGTCAATGCATATCCTCATTTTGTACCACTTTAACCTTAATCACCTAAAGATGCCTATGATAGGGGCAATGAGAGCTGAAAGCTAGTAAGTATCATAATTTTTGGGAGCTCTTTATGAGACTTGCAATCCCTGCTTCCCTCTTTGAAGGGCCTTTCTTTTACTTTGTAGTTGAGTCAGTAAACCTACTCCCTTCTATCTCATCAAGTATTTTGAGTTGATGTGTTCATTCATTCATATGATGATTTATTCAATCATGTTTCTTATGTTCCTTGCTTTGCACTTTGCTCTTGTCTCGAAGTTTACTACTTTGAAAGCTATCATTGCAAATCCAGCTATTTGTGAACTCCAGCAAATTATCAACTATTCTTCGACCAAGAGCTAAGTTTGCCATTACCAATTATGATCCACTTTATGTATCTCTATTGTGTTCCCTTTACTTATTGCAAGTTGAGTTATATAATAGTGAGTTGTCTTCTATTATGATCTATGTATTGATGAATGCGATGCTTCTTGTCCATATTCTTTTATCGACTCTTCACTCCATAAACCTGAGGTCATGTTTATTGAGCTCAGTTTCGCTTGGGGACAAGCGAAGTCTAAGCTTGGGGGGATTTGATACGTCCATTTTGCATCACTATTCTATGTCTTAATTCACTATTATTCATTGATATATTTCGTATTGAGAGGTGATACTTATGTTATTTCATCTATTTTTGCATGGTTGATGACTTTTGGAGCATGGACTGCTGCAGTCAGGATTCTGATGGAAAAGGTGTTGTTTGGAGGCAAAATTTGCAAAGATCAGAAAATCCGGGAAAATATATGGAAAATCCTATTTTTCCAGAAGACTAAGGATGCCAGAAGATGGAGTGGAGGTGGGCCACAAGGGGCCCACACCACCCCATGGCGCGGGCAGGCCTAGGCCGCGCCTGGAGGTGGTGTGCCACCTGCCCACTCAGCTCTCCCCTCTGGCGTATATCAACCTCCCGAAACCCTAAGACTCGGGGAGCGACCACAGAAAGATTCCACCGCCTCTGTGGGGCGTAAAACACCGAGAGAGAATGATCTCTCCGACAGACAGATTTCTGCCGGGGGAATTCCTTCCCGGAGAGGGGAGATCGTCGCCATCAACACCACCATCAAGCTGGACTTCATCAGGATCATCATCATCATCACCACCATCATCACCATCAGCACCCTCATCACCATCTCCATATTGCTGTAACAATTGCGTTGAATCTTGCTATAGTTCATAGGGGAAACTTTCCCGGTGTTGATTACTCTCTGTAGTTGATGCTATTGAGTGAACCATTGATTTATTGTTTATGTTCAGATTGTTATACATCATTATTCCATCTCTGATCATGATCCATATGATGTCTTGTGAGTAGTTCGTTTTGTTCTTGAGGACATGGGAGAAGTCTTGTTGTTAGTAGTGGAGTTGTGTTGAGAAAGATTCAATAGATTGTTATTTAAGTTGTGGTGTACTTCTTCTAGTGGTGTCATGTGACCGTCGACTACATGAAACTTCACCTATATGGGCCTAGGGGAATGCATTGTGTATTTGGCTACTAAGCGTAGGGGTTGCCGGAGTGACAGAAACCTGAACCCCCGTTACGAAACCATTGCACAAGGGACGTAAGGTGTGGTTAGATTTCTGCCTTAATCACAAGTATGTATTAGTCTTGGATGGGGCGGTACATTAGCACAGGTTCACCCACACAACACTTAGCAAGCTAAAGAAGATTAATCGACTATATGAAGCGAAAGCACTTGACAGTCTTCCCATGTGTCCTCGAGAACGTTTGGTCATCTTAAGAAATACAACCGGCTTGTCCTTTGCTTCATAAAGGATTGGGCCACTTGCTGCATTTATTCCTACTGTCTTTTATTTACTCGTACTTTGTTTACTTGCTTTATCGAAAACCACTAAAAATCCATTTGCTAAGTATTTGCAGAGAATTCCTGATCCATACCACTAGCTAGCACCTTCTGCTCCTCGTTGGGTTCGACACTCTTACTTATCGAAAATACTGCGATACACCCCCTATACTTGTGGGTCATCAAACCCCCAAGACCATCGTATCGGATCGAGAAACCCAATTTACCCCGAGATTTTGGCATAAAGTCCAGGAAGGATTAGGAACCAAGTTGAATTTCAGCACAGCTTATCACCCGCAAACTGATGGACAGACTGAGAGAGTCAACCAAATCTTAGAAGATATGTTGAGATCTTGTGTGCTTGAATATGGATCAAAATGCGAAGATTGTCTGCCTTTCGTAGAACTCTCATATAACAACAGTTATCAAGCCAGTTTGCAAATGGCACCATTTGAGTTCCTATATGGAAGAAAGTGTCGTACCCCTTTGAATTGGTCGCAAGTAGGAGAGAGTCAGCTTTTTGGACCTGACATTCTCCGAGAAGCCAAAGAGAAAGTTCACAAAGTCCGGGAGCACCTCAAGACCACCCAATCTAGAAAAAACAGTTACGCTGACAAGAGAAGGAGAGACCTGACTTTCATTGTCGGAGATTTTGTGTATCTCAAGGTTTTGCCATTGAAGGGAACCCAACGTTTTAGTCTGAAAGGAAAGTTAGCCCCCAGATATATTAGACCCTTCAAGATTCTGAATCGCTGAGGAGAAGTATCTTATCAACTGGAACTGCCTGAAGAGATGTCTGCCATCCACAATGTGCTCCACATCTCGTTACTTCGCAAGTGCTTGGAAGTGCCGGAGAAGACCAAAGTTTTCAAGAACATCGATCACCGAGCTGTTGATATCAACAAGGATCTGACGTATCGTGAAGTGCCCATCCGTATCTTGGAGGAAGCCTACAGAACCACCAGGACCCGTAGTATCAAATTTCTCAAGATTCAATGGAGCAACCATACCGAAGAAGAAGCCACTTGGGAGCGAGAAGATTACATTAGGACTGAGTTCCCAAATCTCTTTAGTTCCTTGTTTTCTTTCTTAAATCTTGGGACGATATTTTGTTTAAGGGGGGAAGGTTTGTAACATCCCAAAACTTTAATCCAAGTGATCAAGATCAAATCTACCCAATTCAGGGCTAAGAAAAACTTTTCTATTTAAAACTCTTTAAGCATTCATATGTGTGTGCATTTAAAATAGGAGTTGTTTGAAATGCCATGATTGAGTGATCTATTGGTTGTAAAATGATTCGAAGGTGAACTACACATCATCTAGATTATCCCCAAGCAAATCCCAAAGAAAAAGAAATAAAAAAGAATTAAATGAGCAAATTGTCACTTTTTCCATTTTAATCACATAGCCCACTTTGGCTGTTCCTAGCACTCAAATCTTAACAGAGACAATTTTGGATCTTTGCACCCCTTGCTAGTACAAGTAGTGATGTACCAAGGACCACTTTGTGTCACCCCAAAAACATTCAAACTCGAAATTTAAATGACATTTGAAAATTGAATCTAGTTCATATGTCTAGGTACCACTTTCTCAAAAACCACTCAAATGGATTCCATTTGGAGATCCCAAGAAACCACCGAGGATTAAGCATATAACAAACCACTCCACCAAAAATCTTTCAAAAATTCAAATAAAACTTTCATGCGGCCATTGTGTCGAACAGATGGCAGGCAAGATTTTTCTGCCTAACTAATACTATTTGTAGATCAATGCATTGTCAAGTTTTTGGCCCTCATTTGGTTCCCCTATCTCCCCCAGCTCTAACCAAACCCTCACTGGCCTACCCCTTAGCCTGGAGCAGCAGTTGTGCGCCACCCGTTTGTGGTCACCGTCGGCCAAACAAGGGCAAGGCATCAGAGACCAAGCCACGCCATTCAAGCTTGCCCGCTAGCACCGCCTAACCCTATCGCCTCTCGCTGTCCACCCCTCGATCGCTGCTAGCCCCTGGACCACCCTAGAGCAGCGCCGCCCCTTCTTCTCTACGTGCAGCCAGAGCGCGGTAGAGCGCGATCGCCTCCAGCATGCCTCAGACCGCGCCCCGACACCAAATCACGCACGCCGCTCCGCCATCAACCCAGCACCCCGCCAGACACGGCTAGGCACCGTCGCGCGACCCACAGTTGCCGGGAGCCGCGTCGAGCACCGCCTCTGTCTTCCAGAGCGCTGGAAGCCACCGACCAAATGCCACCGCCCCTAGCATCACCATTATGCCGTAGAGGACCGCCAGCAGACCGCCCACCGTCCGCCTACCTCGCCCACGCTGGTAGCCCTCTGTACCGCCCTCGCTGGAGACGCCAGCCCACACCCTTCGGTCCTCTCGTCGAGCCTATATAAGGAGGCCACCCCAGCACCATTTCTTCACACCATCTCACTCCTCTCTCTCCACTGACCGTTTCCCCTCTCTCGTCGGAGCCGCTCGAGCCGCCGTTCACTGAAATTCCACTGGAGGTAGCTGTTGTAGAGGAGGAGAAGTCCTCGTCGATTTCGTCCACCTCAGCCCCTGCCGCCACCTCGCCTGAGCCCGCCGTCGCCGTCCAGTTCGTTTGCCTGCCTTGCCGCACTAGCTGGAGCCCTGGTACATCCCCAGTAGACCCCCACTGACCGTTTAGGATTCGGTCTCGCCGGCGACGAGTCTGTCGTCGACGACGACCGTGGACCGTTGATCTATGTTCTAATCATAGCACCCGGATTGCCCCATACCGCTTCGGGTTTTAAGTGCTGCTGACATGCAGACCCTCCCTGTCAGTTGCCCTATGCGCCGCGAAGCACCACTTGGCCGGCCCAATTAGTTTCCCACACTGACCCAGCAATTCAAATATAGGTTTTTCTATTTAGACTTAGAATCAAATTATGTCCCTCAGTTTAAAAATCATTTTAGGAAGATTTACTGAACCAATTTGAGTGATTCCAATATTGTTGGAAAGCTACTGAAAATCTCTATCCAAGCCTGTTGGATTTAAATCATTTAGAGTTAGATATCTCTCCTAGTTAAAATAACAAAACAAAAGCTTTTGCACACTCAAACATTTTTATAAAATCAACCATAATAGCTTTTGAGTTGATTCCAACTCTCAAAAATCACATTTAACCATACCTATCAGAATATGTAATAATATTAAGGTTTGCATTCAGTGACTTTGGACTAGTACCAAAATAATGCTATATAGGCATTTCTAGTCACTTTAAATCATTAATTATTAAACTTGAACTTATTAAAATGTGATCCAACATTTAAATCACATTCCCATATGCTAGAATATCTGGTGATGACATGTGTCCACATGATCCCATATTTTAATTGGAGAATATTAAACCTTATTTAATTTCAATGAGTACAAATTACTTTTCTCAAATAAAAAGAATGAAACTAGTTCATTAAACCTTGTGATGATAATAAATCATCAAATATATGCCTTAGTGTGCTAAGTAGACTAGTTAAGTATTGTTTGGTGATTGTGTATTCTGAATGTATTTATAAACGATAGTACCGACCAAGTCTACGAGGAGGAGGAATTCTACCAAGAGGAGGAGGAAGAAAACTTCAACCACTGCACTACCCAAGGCAAGCCATCATTAACAATGCAAGCCTAGCACTTCAAGTAAACTGAGCAAGCTAGAATTAAGCTAGATAACCTAAGCAAAGGCATTAGGCATGCTTTTGTTATATCCCTTTGACTTATACCTACTCCAAGTTTTATTTACAAGCTTTACCTTCTTTACTTTACCAAAATCCTTTACTTGTTTTAAGGTAGCATAAAGAGTATAAAACTTTACCTATCTAGTTAGGCTTAGATGTCATCACATGGCATGAGATTGAGATTACCATCCCACATTAGTGAATACTCTTAACTTAGTAGTTGGAACAAAACCTAAAACTTGATTAATAGATGGGACTACTTGGTGAAAATGACTTGTGAAAACCTTGGAATGATGAGTCATTCTATTGAGATATTTTGACATGTGCTGAGAAACAACAATGGTTTATGATGATGAAAATGTTGAGGCATGAGCCTTAGCCCTTTTACAAAACTAATGGTTCGGTTTGGATGTGATACCATTCCAATTTTATCGTACAACCACAATACCTAAATTGGGTAAGGCTTAGCCGGAAGTTTATATGCATTAGTATTAGTTCCCTCGCAGGAGAGGTTCGAGCTAAGGCTACCTCTCAATGTTGTCCACCTATGCAGTGCCCAAGATGACAGATGGTCATGGTTGGGAGGCCATGCTCATAGGAGAGGTGCTTGTACTAGGGTGTGTAAAGGAAAGGTTATGTTTGATTATCTGCATACTAAGTATGATGATTCAAGGTTATCCCTGATAGATGTATCGGATCTTGTGGTGAAAGTGTACCACCTCTGCAGAGTGTCAAACTATTCGGATAGCCGCGTCCGTGGTTATGGATAGTTGGAGTGGCCATACTGTTATGTTGTCAGATTGGATCATGAGATCCTTATTTATGTAAGACTTTATATTGGTTTGTAATGGATGATGTACTGTGATATCCAATCTGTTATGTCTCGCAAAATGGGTAATCCTAGGATTGCGATGTATGGCATAACAGGCATCTGGGATTAAAAATCCGGGTGTTGACAACTATGGACTGTGTACAAAAATATGAACACACTGCTTTGATAAACTCTTGTGTATGTCGCACGCTTTATTTGGGAAGGTTGCATTATCCATGGTATTTGCTTGTGTGTGGATTCCTGATGGTCCCATGACCATTAGACAATGTGTATTAGAATGTAATACTTCTTTTTATCTATAGGCTAATATTTCTTGTATCTGATCTGTTTCTTCTAATAAGAGAAATACATGATGTTTATTTATATTAGAGGTGCGATGTTCTCTAGTAGACTCAATCATGCTACAATATATATACACTCATACTAATAAGTATTGCTTCACCTACGTGTACCATTGCATGATAATACAAGGATTATTACAGGTGCTAAATACTCTTGCTATTGGTTGCTTGGCCTATAGTTCCTAGTCATGATGCTTTAGTAAATTGCTTAGTAGCTTTGCTAATTGATTTCTATAATTAATTCTTAAAAGAAAATCCTCTAGATGTGTTTGACATGATGTAATTCAAGCTTATATAAGTATATGATCTATTGCTGATATACTTGGTGGTGATTTATTTCTATTTATAATTATTTGTTCTTGGCATCATTTGATTACTCAAATGCATAGGATATCTTCCTCGATCATGTATATATGCTACGCATTAGTGCTACTCTCCATACCTAACCTTGCTGCTCTCTCATTCCCTAGTTAAAGTGTGAACTCCTAGTTATACTAGGGATCACCAGTGATAAAAGAGCAATGTACACACATTTTGGCATATTTTCCACTTATATACACCTATATAAAGGTAGTTATAGCAATACAATCTTACATGTATTACAGAGCTGCATTTCTTTTTGACAGATCAGTGCAAAAAGGCACTTTAAACATTCCACAATTTAAATCATTGGATTCAAGCAAAGAAGAAGGAATAGCATCAGGACCATCTTGCGTCACAAGATACAAAGTGCAAGGGTAAAAGTGCAAAAAGGGGAGAGTGTCACAGGACTCCGGGTGACAGCTTTAGAACAACGCGAACGAAGAGAGGGGATAGCATGGCACAATCCACGGAGAGAGCAAAAAGGAGAGGGGAACGAAGACGTGCTGCGGCAGGCGATCAAGAGGGGATCTCGGTCTGAGTTCTTGCCCTCCTACTCCGACTTCGCATCTATTGACTCCACAAAAGAAGAGGGGCGAGTGCGACATCCTGGTGTCGAATGTGACTGCAGTTCTAGTGAGAAGTTTTACTCTCCCTTCATCCCCTGATC
The DNA here is from genome assembly GCA_023614405.1 of Avena insularis. Classification (NCBI taxonomy): domain Eukaryota; kingdom Viridiplantae; phylum Streptophyta; class Magnoliopsida; order Poales; family Poaceae; genus Avena; species Avena insularis. The sequence goes on along the minus strand of CM042692.1, from coordinate 301,671,639 downwards.
TATCTTTGTCCCTTGTTGATTTGCATGCATACTCAAGGTGTTGTTGGTCGTTAGCCGAATATGTAAACTCGAATTGCTACTCTTCCTTGACCTACTGCGTAAACTCTGTTCCTAGTTTGGCCTTGAGCATAGTAAATTCAGTACTCTGTCTTAATCTTCAGTAATTCTCTCTGTGATTTTTCTCTGGTTGTTGGTTGGGGAGATTTGTTGCACTAGGGAAAGCTGATTGAATAGGGTACTCTCGTCTTTACTTGGCAATTCACGCAATATGGTCCTGAATTCAATTTGAAGTTAAATTAGCGGTTCTCACCATCCTCTGATTAGTTTCAGCTATAATTCAACGGTTTGCTCTATACTTAAATCCCTGTGGAAAGAACGACATGGAAGCTATATTATGCCTTCATCAATTTGGTGTCATTGTCGGGGATTTAATATAGAAGAAACTCGAGAATTGTATACTGATTCGTGCTCCCTTGCAATAGATCTTGTGCTAGTTTGTGTTTCTTATTGCTTCGGCTTATGAGGACACTAACCATCTCACTGGTTTAGTTGTGGTGTGATTGTAGAGTGCCTATTCATGATCATATTGCAGAAGTTGGTGTATAAGTGACAGTGAAGATCTACTTCTAGTTGATTTTGATCCATAGATTGAAAGGACCCTTTTAAAAAGAATAAGAGATTTGAAGCAGAGAAAAGCTGAAAGTACTGACATGATGGGTGAACCAAAATCATTAAGGGAGTTGTGGATACCAAATGACCAGACTCACATTTCAGAACTAAATCCACCAGTGATTCAAGCTAATAATTTTGAGCTCAAGCCTGCACTGATCACTATGGTGCAACATAATGCATTTGGAGGCTCACCTGTGGAGGATCCCGATGAACATATCAGAAACTTTTTGGAGTACTGCAACACACTGAAGTGCAATGGGGTACCATATGATGTGATAAGAATGCAATTGTTCCCCTTTTCTCTGAAGAATGGAGCAAAACAGTGGCTGCACTCATTTCCATTTCATCTGAAGGATACTTGGGAACATCTACTGCAGGCTTTCTTTGAGAAATATTTCCCTCCAATCAGAGCAGCTGACCTCAGAGATAAGATCACAAGGTTTTCTCAGTTCGATGGTGAAACTCTCTATGATGCATGGTAGAGATATCAGGGTTTGATTAGGATGTGCCCAAATCATGGTCAGGAGAGATGGCTGATAATGCAAACCTTCTATAAAGGACTGACCACACAAACCAGAGCTTATGTTGATTCAACAGGCTGAGGAGGAATAATGAATAAGACACTGGATGAAGCATTTGAGCTGACTGAGAGTATGGCATGTCATAATTTCTCATGGACAAATGAGAGAGCAAACCATGCCCAGCCAGGGATGTACATCATAACAACAGGAAATTTTGTGGCAGCACAGGTAGACATCCTGAATAAGAAGATGTCAAACATTCTTGAAAGCAACAAGCACCCAGTACATGAACATGTCAATTACTGCAGCAATCCCATGTGTGAAGTTTGTGGAAACTCAGGCCATACAGCAGCTGAGTGCAAAGTACTTTCTGTTGATAACTCTCAAATTGCAGAAGTAAGCTATGCACAAAACACCCCATATTCACAGACTTACAATCCCAATTGGAGAAATCACCCAAACTTGTCCTATAAGGGAAGTGCTGCTGGAAACAACTGGCAACCATCAAGCAGTGTAAACCCAAGATCTCAGCCGGGTTATGAATCTAGATCAATAAATACTGCCAGTAGTTCACAGACAGTGGACAGTGAAGCTGCTAAAGAGAGACAAGAAATGAAAGAGCAGATGAACAAAATGAGCTCAAGATTGTCAATCTGACAAGTATGGTTAAAAAAATTCAAGAAATATTTCAAGCCCTCCTTGCTTCACAAACCAATCAGAGTACAGTTACACGATTGCCTTCACAACCTGAAACCAACCCAAAATAGTGTGGTGCCATAACTGCAAGTAATGCAATAACAACCAGGTCAGGAAGAACTACAGTAGATAAGGTAACTCAGCCTATCTATGTAGCACCTCCTAGAAGGATGGAAACAACTGTAAGCCTAGTTCAAGTGCCTGTAGCAGAGAAGATAAACTCAAAATTCAAGGAGCATGAGAAGGAAATGGAAATTGAGAAAGAACCTGAAAAAGAAGTCACAGCAAGTCAGGGTACCCTTCCCTGTAAGGCTTGAAAAACCAAAGGAGGATAAACAATTTGCTAAATTTCTGGAAGCAATGAAAGATGTGCAGATAACTATACCAATTCTTGATGCAGTAATGCATGTCCCTCTATATGCAAAATTCTTTAAGGAATTAATTACCAAGAAAAGAAGTGTCGAAAATGTAGAGGTTGTAACTCTAACCAAAGACTACAGTGTAATTATTAAAAATCAGATGTCATTGAAGCTAGATGATCCAGGAAGTTTTTGTGTTCCTTGTGTCATTGGGGATAAGAAATTTAAAGCATTATGTGACCTAGGATCAAATGTTAGTGTAATTCCTTATTCAGTATGCAATTCCATGCTCTTGGGCTCTCTAGAGAAAACTAATATGACACTGCAGCTGGCTGGTAGAACATTCAGAGAACCAAATGGTATATTAGTGGATGTACTAGTAATAGTTGAGAAGTTCTCCTATCCAGTAGATTTTGTTGTCTTGGAAATGGAAGAAAACAGTGAGTCTGTCATTCTAGGTCGTCCATTTTTAGCTACTGCATGAGCACTGATTGATGTCCAGGGTGCAAATCTTACTCTGAGACTTGGATCTGAGCAAGTTACATTTAACATAAGCAATGCCATTGGTCTGCCAGAATTAAGTGAAAGACATTAAACAATCAATTAAGTTGCACACTGTGTCAAAGAAATATATGCTCCTAGTATTCCTCTTACTTTGAGCACTAATGAATTGGAAATGCAGCAGAAGAATCCTGAGCAGTGCCACTATGCTGTATATCAAATTGCAGATGATAGAGAAAGGGAAAGTTTAGTTGAAAAAGAAGAGAAAGCAGACAAAAATGAGCTAAAGCCATTGCCAGCTCATTTGAAATATGCTTATCTTGGCAAAGGTCAACAATTCCCTGTCATAATCAGCAGCAAAATGAATGAACAACAGGAAGAAGAACTGATCATACTACTAAGGAAATACAAATTGGTGATTGGTTATTCCATTCTGGACATGAAAGGCATAAGCTTAGAGGTATGCATGCACAGGATTCATCTAGAGGAAAATTGCTTATCTCCCAGAGAACATCAAAGAAGATTGAATCCTCATCTACAAGAAGTAGTCAAAAAAGAAATTCTTAAATTGTTGGCTACTAACATCATCTACCCAATTTCTGACAGTGAATGGTTTAGCCCAATAGATATGGTACCTAAGAAAGGTGGTATTACTGTGGAAAATAATGAGAATGGGGAAGAAGTACCAACAAGACAAGTGACTGGATGGAGAATGACAACTGACTTTAGAAAGTTGAATAATGCAACCAGGAAAGATCATTTTCCTCTTCCTTTCATTGACCAGAAGTTAGAAAGATTAGCTAGGCACAAATATTTCTGCTACTTAGATGGATATTTAGGATTTCTGCAAATTCCAATTCATCCATAGGATCAAGAGAAAACCACTTTTACATGTCCCTATGGCACATTTGCCTATAGAAGGCTACCGTTTGGATTGTGTAATGCACCTGGCACATTTCAAAGATGTGTAATGTCCATATTCTCTGATTATATTGAAAAAATCATGGAGGTATTTATGGATGATTTCATAGTCTATGGCTCAAATTTCTGTAACTGTATGGTAAACCTTGAATCAGTGTTGAAAAGACGCCTAGAACATAGCCTTGTACTTAATTGAGAGAAGTGCCATTTTTTAGTACAAGAAGGCATAGTGCTTGGGCATCTCATTTTAGAAAGAGGCATTGAGGTTGATAAGGAAAAAGTTGAAGTTATTGCAAGACTGCCCCCACTAGTAAATGTCAAAGGAGTCAGAAGTTTCCTTGGGCATGCAGGGTTCTACAGAAGATTCATTAAAGATTTTTCTCACATAACAAAGCCTCTGACATGGTTGCTTGGCAATGATGTACCCTTTAAATTTGACAAAGAATGCACTGATGCTTTGAATGCACTGTAAGAAGCTTTAACCACAGCTCCTATTGTCCAGCCACCAGATTGGAGCAAACCCTTTGAACTGATGTGTGATGCAAGTGACTTTGCAGTTGGAGCAGTTCTTGGGAAGAGAGACAATAAAGCATTGCATGTTGTGTATTATGCTAGCAGAACTCTGGATAGTGCTCAGTCTAACTATACAACTACAGAGAAGGAACTTTTGGCTGTGGTGTTTGGATTTGACAAATTTAGGTAGTACCTAGTGGGATCCAAGTGTGTGGTGTATACTGATCATGCAGCTATAAGATATCTTCTCACAAAGAAAGATGCCAAGCCTAGACTAATCAGATGGGTGCTTCTTCTCCAAGAGTTTGATGTTGAAATCAAGGATAGAAAAGGGGTAGAAAATCCTGTGGCTGATCATTTATCAAGAATTGAGGATAAAAAGGAAATATCAGTTAATGATACATTGTCTGGTGAGCAATTGATGGGAATCAATACTAATGTCCCTTGGTATGCTGATCTGGTGAATTACATTGTGGGAAGTGTTATCCCACCAGAATATTCTTACTAACAAAAGAAGAAGTTACTACATGATGTAAAAGCCTACTATTGGGATGAGCCATATTTGTACAAGCAGTGTGTAGATGGTATCATCAGAAGATGTCTGCCAGCAGAGGAGACGAAGTCTGTAATTTACCACTTTCAGTCTGGTCCTTATGGAGGACATGCAAGTACAGCTAAAACATAAGCAAAAGTACTACATGTAGGATTCTACTGGCCAAGCATGTTTAATGATGTTTTCAATTTTGTCAAGAGTTGTGATGCTTGTCAGAGAACAGGAAAAATGAGTAGGAGGCATGAGATGCCTCAAGTTGGGATTTTGGAAGTCGAGTTGTTTGATGTGTGGGGAATTGACTACATTGGCCCATTGCCCTCCTCAAATGGGTTCAAGCACATATTAGTAGCTATTGAGTATGTGTCCAAGTGGGTTGAAGCAGTGCCAACAGGTAATGTAGATGCTAAGTCAGTATGCAAGCTCTTTAAGCAAGTGATCTTCCCAAGATTTGGAGTGCCTAGAGTGGTAATAAGTGATGGAGGAATGCATTTCAATAATGCTCAGCTAGAAAATCTGTTAGCAAAATATGGAGTAAAAGGCCACAGAGTAACTACTCCCAACCATCCACAAGCAAATGGGCAGGTGGAGCTTTCCAATAGAGAAATCAAGCAGATTTTGGACAAAGTTGTGTCGAAATCAAGAACTGATTGGTCACTAAAGCTATCAGATTCATTATGGGCATACATGACAGCATATAAAACACCTATTGGCATGTTCCCATTCAGGTTGGTGTATGGAAAAGCCTGCCACCTTCCTGTGGAGCTAGAGCATAGAGCAAGCTAAGCAATCAAGAAGCTGAACATGGACATTAATGAAGCAGGGAAGTACAGAAAATTGCAGTTGTGTGAGTTAGAAGAAATTAGAAATGATGCATATGAAATCTCAAGAATTTACAAAGAGAAAAAGAAGAACATTCATGACAGACACATCCTGAGAAGGGAGTTCAAGGCTGGAGAGAAAGTTCTTGTGTATGACCCAAAGTTTCATTTGTTCCTTGGCAAATTTAAATCCAGATGGTATGGGCCTTGCAAGATAAAATGAGTCTTCACCAATGGAGCAGTGGAAGTTAACTGGTAGAAATTTTGTGATAAATGGACAGAGATTGAAACATTATGTTACTGGAGATGGGATTCCAACAGATGAAAAAAGTGAGGAGTCACAGGAGGCTGAGGGTGCAAATCCTCATGGTAACTCAAGTTAATACAAAAAGGAGTCGAGCTAACAACTATAAACAAGCGCTGCTCAGGAGGCAACCTGAGGATAAGTTTATAGGTTTATTAGAAATCTTACTTTATGTTATCCATTTTTTCATTTTTTTCAGGTTTGAATAAAAGCACATAAGCATAGCAACAGAAGAACATGATATTCGAAACAAGAGAAGGGAATACAAGGGAGAAGAACATCTTAATGGCACCAGGTGAACATGTTTCAATTTTTGTCCTTAACATTTGTTATACCTACATCCATGCATATGTCATGCTTTCTCATATTTCACATCTGTCCTCTGGGAAGAATTGATAAAAAAGGGGAGTTTGGATTAGCATGTCAGGCTCAGATCAAGGTTATATAATTATCTAGTTGATAATATGCCTATAATGTAAGCAGTGTTGTGCTCAGCAACATGAATCATTATGTAACATCCCAATTTCAGCAACCCTAATTAGTTGTCTAGAATGCAAAAATCAGGGGGAACAAAAACTTTTTCTTGTTTAATGCTGAAGTGTTTGCTTGTTGTTTGCATATGCTTATGCATATGAATGTGTATTAGATGATATACTCCTCACCTTAACACCAGTTGACAAAAGCTACTTCCCAAAACAGTCTTGGCTTAATTTCTATATTCTCAAATGTTCTGGCATTTTAAAACCTGAGCCAAGAAGCCTTTGCAAACCAACTATTTTAGTAGCTTCTATGGATCAAACTATGGAGAGCTATATATCATAATCTCCATATGTTTTCAAGAAAGAACCTTCTAATACTCTTACCTCTAGATTTAACAAAACCCTTTTTGTAAACTTTTGAATTCTACTCTTGGTAGAGATACCAAGGACCTTACCTTGTTCAAACTCCAACCTATTTCAAAATACCTATCCTTACTTCAAGCTAAGCTTGGTGGTAACCCCAGTAGTAGTTGATTTGTTTGTAAGATGAGTTGCCTTGATCTGCTGTCTGATGAGTTGTATTGATATGCTGCTTGACTTGTTTGCTTAGGAAGTAGTATGAGCCACTCTAGGAGCTCATCACTAGGACCTAGATGTTTCCCAATCGTCAACTCGTAAGCAAGAAAGCAAACCTTGTTATGATCCCTAGCTATTAAGTGATCATCTAAAAACCCTCAACCAGATCTTTTCTGAGGATTTCCATTCGAGATGTCTCCAAGTTCATGAAGACCAATATCAAGCAAGCATCTCTTATACTCACTCTACACTTCCATATCACCCACTTGTTAAAGATCTGATACCTTGCAAATCCTCCAAGAACATTCCCTCTCCTACTCTAGTCAAATTCCTCAAAACTGCCAAATTTGGCCAAGTCTGGAAACAGTTCCAGCATCACCTTTTTGAATGCCTCCTTTTCTCAAACCCTATGATTTTTTGGAAATGCAACTAAACCATATTTTTAACCATCCTAAGGACTACCAGGGCCCAATATTTCCCTTGGTTAGATCATCCTCCAACCCACTTGTTCTTGATGGTTTTGCAGGCAAGAAAAAAACTTTTCCTGCAAATCTAGTCAACATGCCTACTTTGATAGAAGCTCACACCACCATCCAACCTTCTATGGACCAACTCTTTGCATGGTTGTGTTCTACTCATATAGGTCTAACATTACCTACTTCACTTGTTCCAATTGAATCCTTGAGATGTTTACACCCACAAGGTTTTAAAGGCTAGTTGATAATCTGCTTTGGCAGGCTTATTTTATTCAAAGTTTGAAAGCCTGTCTTAGTGAGCTCAAGAAGGATCAAGCTCAAACCTCTACACAATTACAATATACATGACTTGGTATATCAAACCATCTACCCCATGCCCCAAGGGGAGATCTGAACTCCAAGATACAACCATGTTTTGATGGTATGAAATTAACATCACCCTAGATCTTTAACCTAAGGTATTTCACCAAAATCAACTTCGATTCTCCAATCCCAAGGTTGAAAATGCTTGCTACACCTTCTCTACATCATCTAACTTGATAATCAAGATTTATCAAATATTTTCAATAATTATTTTGGCTCCAAATCTATTTAATCTCTTTAATAGCCAAAATCTCCAAAACTCCTCTCACAAAGGAAAGTTTGGTTTTTACCAAAACACTTACCCAACTCTAAGCACTTTTGGGTCCTATATATCATACCCTATCATCCCACTTCAAAAATAAATATTTTTGAAGAGTTTCATTATTTCTTTTTGCCCATTTTCTAAAATGGCAGAAACAACAAATAATTCATTAAAAATACTTTCCCACCTCAATAAATCTTGGGAAAATTCCCCTAAGTGTGTATTCCTATTTGGGACCATCTCACATAAAAAACTCCACTTTTCCAATGTAAATTTATGAAATGAGCATCTATAAACCACTTCTGCACTTTTTGGATAAATGGATCTAAGTGGACTTTAAATCCTTAGAAAAATCCCAAATAATTCCTGGATATCTATCCTGACCTCATCTACCTACCAGTATCATCTCCCCACCTTGTCCAATACAAATTTCGGAACTTACTTCACACACCTACAAGTGATCAATTTTGGCCAAATCAATCAAACATTGAACAAAACCAAAACCAAACCCCACTAATCTTGCTCAATACATCTCCTCAGCACCAGGACACTCCCCTACACTACTAGGAAACAGGTTGTTAGTGGCGCACCCGAAATGCCCATCTGTGGCAAGATTAGCAAGGCGCCACTTGCTTCTGGCGCACTGCCTAGTGCGCCACGGTTGTGTAGAGATAGGCGTAGCGCACCTCCTAGTGCGCCACAGAAGTTTGGGATGGTGCGCTACCCCTGGTATCTTCTGTGGCGCACTACCTAGTGCGCCACTAAACTTCCATAGTGCGCTTTAGGTATAGTGCGCCACAGAAGGTAGACCATGTGCGCCACAGATGTATTTTTTGTTTTTTTTTTAATTTCCGAGCCAGATTATATGCAATACAGATTATATACAATATTACAACAGATATACACACACAGATACAAGATATACAATTATATATATAAATACTCAATATGAAAAATAAGATTGAAACAAATACATATAGATAAGTCTCATACATGAATACATAGTCTAAGTTAATTACATTGTTTCGATCATGTTACAAAGTAGTAGTTGGTGACATGCGAATACATGTGTCGATCGAACAAGTTAGAGCTCTCGAAGCTCGCTTAGACATCTAAACTAGCTAGCTAGACACAAACGCGGGATAAATAACCAAAGAAGATAAGCATGATCACCGTCGCGACGAAGGTGTAGGTCTTCATCCGGTTCCTTGTCCTAACTCCCGCTAGATAGCGCGTGTATCTAGCTTCCGCCTCCGCCATAGTGTTGTACCCTTTGTAGCTATTGCCGCTGAAACGGTGCACCTGTCTCCGGCAGTCTTCCCAATCATCGTAGACTCCGGGAACCCGTTCCTTGTACACGACGTACCACGTCATCTATAAGTTGACAATAATAATTAACCGACTATTAAAAAAAACATATATAATTAAAGTCGCATATGAAGATACACTTATAGAAAGTACTCCTAAATCAAAAACACCAAACTCAAAAAGCATGCCTCATATATAACTAGGTTGTTCGACACAGGAATATGCTACGATGGAACTGTTCGCCAAGTAGGATGCATAACACCTGGACCTGTGCATAGCACAAGGCGAACAATCCCATCGCAACACATTCACATATAGTGTGCCACGACATTTCAATCATCGGCATTATTCTAGAAAAAGACCAAAGTAACTCAGAAAGCATGCCTCATATATATACATAGGTCGTTCGACACAGGAATATGCTACGATGGAACCGTACGCCAAGTAGGATGCACAACACCTGGACTTGTGCATAGCACAAGGCGTACAATCCCATCGTAGCACATTCACATATATAGTGTGCCACGACATTTCAATCATCGGCATTATTCTCGAAAAAGACCAAAGTAGCTCGAAAAGAATGCCTCATATATATACATAGGTCGTTGGACACATGAATATGCTACGATGGAACGGTGAGCCAAGTAGGATGCACAAGACCTGGACTTGTGCATATCACAAGGCTCACAGTCCCATCGTAGCACATTCACATATATAGTGTGCCACGACATTTCAATCATCGGCATTATTCTCGAAAAAAGAGTAAGGAAAAAAAGAAGGACCAAATTGAGCAAAGGACCAAAGAGTAAGCAAAAAAACCAAGCATTGATTGATATATAATAATAAGCAAAATAAGTTCACTTGTCGTCCACACACACACACAAAGGTCATCTATAGTTTGTAACTACAACTAGGCCAACATCAAGCCTTCTGGCTCGGCTTAGGGAACGGGAGGACGCCCTGTCTCGTCATGAACTTCCTATAGTCACCCTGCATCTCTAGGCGATCTTCTATGTCACGGTTATTCGGGATATTTCCTCCGCAGAAGATCCCCCCCGAAGTCATGACATCACGAAAGATGATTGCCCCAAACTGCTGCTGGATGCGATACATCTCTTGTCTAATATCCGAATCATTGATCTTGGCCTTTGCTTCGGCCCACTGTTTGAGATGATCTGGCAGCATAGAATTTTGCTGGTCAAGTAGGAACGCCCTCATGTGATGGAGTGTGTAGTAGGCTTCCTTTTTACTGTTTTTCGACTGCTTCACGCAGGGGAACTCCGTTACGTGGTTGACTATAGGTACGCACGAAGGTGGTGCCTTCCATCGAGGCAAAGCCAGTGAGAGCATCATCCAGAACTTCCTTGATCTTGTCGTAGTTTTTCTTATTTTCTAGACTCCCCGAGTCGAAATACGTGGCGTGGGAATGCTTCGGCGATAAGGAGATGAGCGTGCAGTGTTCATCTCTGCGCAAAAAATTCAAATGGAATGTGTTGGAAAAAGAATGATGATGATCTAATAAAGCCAATCGACGGTGGCGAGTGAATAACGACTTACTCGGGAAAGTAAGGCACGAGAATGTATTCCTTTGTCTTGTTCGCCACGAGGATTCTTTTTAGGTACGAGGCCACGATACGTCATTCGGCGGGGGAACCCAAGAAGCCGTCACGCATGTAGTAGGGGTCCACTATAGCGATGCCCGGTGTGTTCTCTCTAATTATTTGCATGGCCAGGCTGAGAGAAAATAGACGGACCATGGTCTAGTGCAGCGGGTATAGGTGGAACATATTGAAGATGTCGTCGAACCGCAGGAAGAACAGATCCGCAGGGGCATTGTCGACGAAGCCCAAGCCTGGTGGCACCTTAACCACGAATACCGGGTGCGAGGGATCTTTCTCCGATAGAAGGCGTCTCTCAATCGTCAGCACGCCGTCATGCACACTCTGCAGTTCCAAACTGGTGAGCTTTCGCAAATTCTTAGGTAGCATGGGCTCACCCGCCACATGAATCCTCCACATAATTCCCTCGGGTATTGGTGGCCCGTCCCGAAACCTGATCGGATTCGCAGTTGTTGACGCCACCGGCTGGCTCGAGCTGCTAGATTTTCTTTTCCTGCCCTTTTTTCCTTTTGGAGAGCGGACAGGCACCGCAATCTGAGCACCGGCCGCCCTATGTAGTGTGTCAGGGCTTAGAATAAAGGGCCGCTTGGTTGTATCAGCTGGCTCTGTAAAGGCGCAAGCTGGAGGCGTCTCCTGAGAACCAAACAGACGCTTAGTGATAGTGGCTTTCTCTGTGGGGCCACCAGCTAGGTCTTCTTCGTTGCCAAACTAAGTGCTGAAGAAGTGATCATTCCAGTCTTCGTCGTCCTTGGCCGGATCCTGCGCCATGTGCATATCATCAACATGATCATCCGACCCACCGCGTGGAGGTGACGGCGAGGGCGGTAAGGGGGCCTTGCCACCCCTTGTCGCTGGCATGACAGGCGGTGTTGTTGTCTGTGGCGTGATGGCCCCCGCCGTCCCCAAACGGATCATGCTCTTTGGCCATAGCAAGAATAAGCCGAAGCAACTTCTGAGGACAGACGGCTCTTCTTCATCCGCTCCTGGGGGTTGAATGGGAGGTTCCAGGTCGTCGCAGCCCCTTAGCACCCAACTAATTTTAACCCTGTGCATGCTATCTGGCATCGGCTTTGAGTGGAACGTGCGCTGCAAGGGTTGAACGATGGTACCCTTGGCAACATCCCTCAGCTCGTTGTTCACGTAGCATAAGAGAGTGCAAGGAACAACCGTCTGCGGAAAACATGTACGGCGTCGTTAGAGCGAGATGCCATAAGAGTAATAGATGGCATGAAAGGCGGTAATTAAAGCAATTTGTTTACCGTGATGGCGTCGAGATCGGCTAATGTCGACGCACCGCATACGGCGACGGGCGTGCAAGAGACGGAAGGGCTGCTTGATGGCGCGGTGCTGGCCGCCGGTGTATTCTCCCTACCGACGGGTGCTTGGAGCTCCGGTGCCACCGCGACGATGGCAGGGGGGGCACCAACATGTACTCCGGCGCCGCGGTGATGGCAGGGGGAGTCACCAACACTTGCGGCGCCACGGTGCTAGCGGGCGGAGTCACGAACACGTAGTTCGCCTGATTCGTCGGCGCCGCGTTGTTCGAGTGGCTGCTGACCATGCTTGGAATCGGGCACGGCCCTACTCGACCACCCGCACTCCAGTTCGCTATTGACTCCACCAAGGTAGGCAGGAAGGACGTGAGGGTGATTGCCAGGTTGTCTTGGACGATCTGCGGGATCCGCGCCACTTGTGCCTTAAGTTCTTGAACCTCTCGGTTTTCCTCCTCGCTCCTTCCCGACGGCGCCACATGCGTCCTCGGCGGTGGACCAAAATGATCCACCCAATTCTTACCCCCGAGGCCGGCCAGACGGCCAGCCGACGACGGCTTCTTCGTAACCGGCTCTATTTTCTTGGCCCGGTTCATCGCCCTGTTAAAAGGGTTATCCCACCGGGTGGCCGTCGACCCACAGGATGAGGAACCCCGATCCATGACTAGCAACAATTTCCTCCTCCGCAGAAGAAGTAACAAAGTGAATCATTTAGATCATTGATTAGATTGCAATCGTGTTGATCCGCTGTAATTAGATTATACTTACCACAATTTCTCAATTCCTTCACCGTAGGATCCGCGGTGAGTTGTTTGGTTTTGGGTCCACATGGTAACGGCCTCGATGAAGTTTCGAACCTGCCCGGTTCGAATTTAGCAAAGGGTTTTCTATCCCTTGGATCTATACTCTTCGTCCTCCTTATTCCATTTGGCCTCCGGTTCTCAGATCCACCAGATCCGAGATGGTGATGACCTATATTCATCGCTGCAAAGACCTTTCCCCGATTACTATTGGCCAGGGCTCTTCGGATTCACACCTCTCCTTGAACTCCGGAACTGATCTTCGTGATCTGGGTCAATCTTCCGGATCTCCTCGAGACTTTTGCCTTCTTTATAGATCTTCTTCCTTATCCGGTTCTCCAGCTGGCCAGGCGGTGCTCATCTTTGTGAGGGCAGATTTGTTTACTTGCTCCCATGATAATTTGTGTTCGATACTTAGCGGGAACTTGTATCCGCGTGCAGCTTCTCGAAGAGGAGTGTGTGCAAGTGGCCATTATCTTTATGTCGAAGATTCTCAGTGTTGATCGATATGGTTGTCCGGGTGATCGCCGCCACTTGCCCACCGTACCCTTTGACGACAAGGGCGGGCTCCAAAGGAACCCCTGATGGGCTCACTTCGGTAATTTCCTCCCTGACCGTGCCGACCGTGTTCGGGCGCCGGTCCTTCGGCTTCTTCTTCTTCTTCTTAGGAGGGTTGCTACCACTCCCTGTGCCCTCGCCGCCATCAGTGGTTTCATCGTCCGCCGTTCCTTCGGCTTCTTCCTCCGCGTCTTCCATCTCATCATCCTCGCTCTCCTGGGGATGGTATTCTTCATCGCTTCTAGTCATTTGGCCGCCTCCTAGAATGTCAATTGTTTATTCGGAGGTCTGAGTTCTCCTTCAGCGCTGATGCGCTTAGAACATCCAGCCTCGTCGTTGTCACACATCTTTGCACTAATAAAAACAAATAATTGGTTAAATGCACGGAAAAATCCGGCATGACCTTTGCTAATTTTCTTAAACTAGAGTGCCCGATTTACGCGAAATGGAAGTTAATCAACATTCCGGCAAAAATCGTGACTCGTTTCATACAAGAACCTGCATACACGACATAATAAAGTAGCTCCTGTATATCACATCAATCAAGAAATACTTCTGCAAATGCTGGACATTCTTGTGTCAGCACTTGCACATTCTTGTGTCTGAATTTAACTTCTGTAGGTACTGGTACTAGCACTAGCACTAGCAATGTTTGTGTCTGAATTTAACTTCTGTAGGTACTGGTACTGGTACTAGCACTAGCACTAGCACTAGGTACTGGTACTAGCACTAGCACTAGCACTAGCACTGGTACTGGTACTAGCTATAGTTCCAGGAGTTCCAGGGCAAGGTCAAGGAGGAATAACCAGCAACTGCAGACACTAGGGTAGCAGGCAACAACAACACAAGGCAACAACAACACAAGGTAAACCTCCAATCTTTTGATCCAACACTTGATCACATACATGTATATACAATAGTTGTTGGGAAATATCCTCAGTAATCATGCAAGAGACATGGTCTGCACATCATAGGATCTTTAAGAAAAGGGGCAGTAAAATAGCACTTGTTCAAACTCAGCCTAGGTCTCGTGATCGCATCACTGACCCAAGTTGATACTTTATAGTTTTTAAACTAGATACCAGCCATTACAAAAAATGGTCAGCCAATAGAAATGCTACAGGTGTCAGATCAGATTTCAGACTTTACATTTCAAACAAATAGTCTCTTGAAAAACAATTGTACACAGCCTAGGATTTTATTTATTATCGCACATCGCGAGTTTTCCATCTCATTAGAAGTATATGAATCTAATGTTTCTTGGCCTAACGAGCTGCTTATTCTTCACACAGTGACAGAGCACCAAGCAACATACATCAGTTTCCATGAGAATGATCATGCAACAGTTATTTTCCGGGCTTCACCAAACCACAATTAATGATGCAGGATTTTGCCTGTAGCAGTGATGGTTCAGTTCATATGAATGGGTTGAGAAGCCAATTTCCGTAGGCACTAGGTAGTAGGGACACAAACTCCCCTCAATCCCATCTAAAAGTAAAAAAGGCATCTAATAGCTAGCTAGCAAACAGAGTAACCCAAAGGGCATACATAAAACAAAAACATGTGTGATCTTAATGTGGAATTGTCTGAATGCGGGGTATCTTTATTATGAGTTTAATAATTATTCGAGATTTTAGGGGAGACGACGAAGATGACTTCAAGTAACAGCATGCTAGTATAGCAACTCTACTGATGATTCTACTCTTGTCAATCTGAATGTAATACTACAACAAAGTACATAGGTGTACAAGTACTAGGTTAGATAGTTACACACTATCTACACATGAAGCTTGTACACGAAGCTGACAATCTTCACTTGGCATCATGTCAGAACCAACTGTCATATCAAATTTGCAGCCTTAAAATTCGATAAGACCCTAGTTCTCTGTTCAAACCATATTTTTATCGGATTTATTTGTGCTACAGAAAAGGAGCAGAGTGTGTGTTGAGAGAGATACAACAACAGCAGCCAAATCGATCCTTTCCTAACCACTAGGTATTGTCTAGATTCAGAACAATGGACCATTATTTATCTGTGGCCATTTCATCTCATTAGCATTGTATGAACACACAGGGTGATCTGTTGCCCATGCTGATTACTCACTACAAACAGGCACCTAGCTAGCAGAGAGCGCAACATGCCGTGGCTTCCATGCAAAGAGAAAACAATGCTGCGAGATGCTGCGATGCATAGCCTCACCCTGCTTATGGGATGCCCGCTACTAGGGTTGCAAAGCCTAGGATGCCCCCAAAACAGAGGGAGAGAGAGGGAGAGAGGGAGAGAGAGGGAGAGAGGGAGAGAGGGAGAGAGGGGAGAGGCGACGCTCACCTCTGACGGGCGGACGACGGTCAGACGACGGTGGCCTCCACCTCCTGAGACACGGCGGCTGCTCCTCCTCGGACACGGGCCTCCTCCTGAGACGCGGGCGGACCTCCTCCTCGGACACGTACGGGCGGACCTCCTCCTCCTCGGGTGCGGGCAGGCCTCGTCCTCCTCAGACGCAGCGGCGGCGGATCGAGAGCGGCGGCGGCGGTCCTTCGGCTTCGGGCTGAGAGATGGAGAGATGGGGATGAGAGAGGGGGTCGGGCGCCACGTGTGGATAAAGCCACTTAGGCGTAGCGCACTGAGCATAGTGCGCTACGGATATCTGTAGCGCACTATGGGCTAGTGCGCTACGCCTATCGGCTTCTAACTACTGCATAAGAGAACTACAGCCCCACTAGCTAACAACTATACTAGCCTAATCCACTGGTTCTGCCCACTACTCTATTCTAAACCTGAGAGCACCCAGGTTCGAATCCTGGTGTCCCAATTTTTTGTTTTGATTTTAAAAATACTTTTAAATATTCCAAAAAATGCCCAAAAGTGGTGATATATGCCATAGAAGTTTTATTTTGATTTTAAAATACTTTTAAATATTCCAAAAATGCCCAAAAGTAATAATATTCCAAAAATGCCCAAAAATATGATTTAAAGTATAACTAAATTTCATAATACTTTGTCCATGAATATTACAATCTTTTTCAACCACGCGTTTACAATATTTTTTGAGCTAGCGTTTTACAATCTTTTTTCCCTTCTTTATCGCGGTTGAATAATTTAGCCCCGGCACTTTAATGTTTCTTCTTTCGAACGGGCTACCTTTTTTGGGTAGGGTTGTCCTTTTTCTTCTTGTGATGTATGTTGCTGCATCGTAGTCGTCGTCATCTTCAATCTTTGATCGCCAGATTGGTCGAAGTCTTGCTCGTTGGCGACTCCATCCATTCCGATGATGTTTCTTTTTCCTCTCCTCACGACAACACGGCTAGGCTTTGTCGGGTCGGTAATGAAAAAACATTTGTCCACTTTGGTAGCCAGTACCCACGGTTCATTTTTCGCGGCCACGTTTGCACCGGGTATAACCATGGTTGTGAAATACCGGTCTTCTCTTTCGACGCTCTTTGCCCATCTGACACGGAACATCGGCACCTTTTCTCCACAGTAGTCGAGCTCCTAGATCTCCTCGATTCTTCCGTAGAATCTTTCCTTCACGTTGTCATCGGTGTAGAATTCCGACGTTACGCCTAAGTTCGATAATCACACTTGTTGTCCTTTTCCTCCGTAGAATGTGTAGCCGTTGATATCATACACCGATAGGTCACCAGGTTTTGCATCGGTCCTGCGACAAGGTGAATATGATCTTTCCGTGTCGGAAGAATGCGAGCACGGGATTATCAAGGAGCGCCTAAACCAACGCGTGAAATCTGAGTTGTGCTCTTTGATTATTTCTCCTCGCCCTCTGTATGCCCCGGTCATCGTACCTCTTCTCGATTAACCTTTTGTGCTTCACCCAAGGATCGACCAGTTCTAAATGCTGTAGCGCGAGGTTTTCGATCAAAGTCTCAAGGCCGAAAATCAAGTGTGCATGCAAGATGCGGCGACCCTCTCGGTGACCAGATCCGTCGAGCTTGCCAAGGTGTCTATTGACGGAAGACCGATGTGGTTCTCGGCGTCTAGATAATTCATGCGAAAAAGATGCACTCTTCGCCGTAAAGCCCTTGGCTATGCTTCCATCTGGACGGGACGTGTTGCGAACGTATCCTTTGATGTGTCCGTTCATCCTTTCGAATGCCATCATGCTGCGGAGGAACATCGGCCCGAGTTGTACGATGTCCTCCACGACATGGACCAGAAGATGCACCATAATGTCGAAGAATGCGGTGGGAAGTAGACCTCAAGCTCACATAGTATCACCACGATCTCCTCCTGTAGCCTTCCGAGCTGATTCAAGCCAATCGACTTCCTAGAGATGACGCCGAAAAACTTGCATAGGCCAAATAACGTTTCACGGACATGCTCGTCCATTATCCCTCTTAGTGCGACCGGAAGTACTGCGTCATTAGCACGGCACCGTGAGACTTCATGCCATCGAACCTCTCGCCTGCCTAGGTATCGCTTATCTTGCCAGCGTGGCCGAAGGAAATTTGACTCCTAGAAGGCACTTGAAAACTGTTTGATCTCATCCTCGGCTTAGGGTGAAGCAAGAAGGAGGGTAATATTCGTTCTTCTTGAACTTTTTACCCTTCGACGACCTTGTGTCGCCTCCGACTCATGATCATCATCATCTTCCCGATCATCGAGTAAAAGGCCCTCCGTGAAGCTCCTTCCGGATACCCAAGCATATCAGGTCGTGCCTTGCTTTCGACCATCTTTCATCCTATCGGCATGTTGATTATGGTGGCGACTAGACTCTCGCACACGCTTTTCGTGATATGCATGATGTCGAGGCTATGAGGCGCGGCGGAGAAACTTCCAAGATGGCAACTCCCAAAATGACCTTGTTTTCCATACCTTCATCAGCGCTTGTCTTGTTGCTGCCTTTTCGCTTCTTTCCGGCTTAGGACAATCTTTCCAGTTTTTCAGCAACTCTTCCACTTCTTCGCTGCTCCTACGCTCGGGATTCCTCGTGTCTCGATTTGCCATCGAACAGGTCTCCACGCTTTCTCCATGGATCATTCTTGCCGAAACCTCCGGTGCGCCATGAACACGGTTTTCGATGACCCTGGATCTTTCTCTAGTTGGAGATAGCTTGTGTTATCCATGCACCTAACGCATGCGCAGAATCCTTGGATAACCTGCCCCGAGATATACCCGCAACTGGATAGTCTTGCACCGTAGTGACCAACGCGCTCTCATAGTGAATAATCTTGTACGACGGCGCCGTAAGTATTGGCTCCAGATTCCCATAACGTGGCTAGCTCCTCTTTCAACAGCCCGAGATACAGATTGATGTCGGTACCAGGTTGTTTTGGCCCTTGAATTAGCATACTCATTTCTATGTACTTCTTCTTCATGCACAACCATGGAGGTAGGTTGTACATCCATACAAACACGGGCCAAGTGTTGTGCGTGCTCTAGCTACCGAACGGATTGAGTCCATCGGTGCTCGCACCAAGCCCGATGTTCCTCGAATCTCCACGAATTCTAGGAATTCGAGGTCCAATGCTTTCCAATCGCTAGCATCCGAAGGGTGCGCCAGAGCTCATCCTTTTCGGGTCATCATCATCTCTGGCTTCTTCCTTTCCGCATGCCATCGCATGAGCTTCGCCTTAGGGTCCACGAAATAGCGCAGACGAGGAGTGATAGGAAAGTACCATACCACTTTTCGAGGTGCTTTCCCTTTCTTGTATCGACTCACGCCGCACACCGGACATGTGGTTTTCTCCGCCCTCGCCCGATAAATGATGCAATCGTTGATGCATACGTGATATCTAGCGTGCGGTAGATCGAGAGGATGACGATTTTCTTGGCATCCTCGATACTAGTTGGACATGTGTTCTCCGGAGACGATCATGCCGTAATGCCATCATATCGTCAAGCTTGCGTCGCTCAATTTGTGCTTTGCCTTCATCTCCATAGCCTTGAGCGTTACATTCAACCGGTATCATCGGGCCTGCATCCTTCATACAATGGAGTAACCGCGTCTTTCTCAAGTTGCGCAGCTTGGCTTTCTCTAGCGGCAGCCCGGCGCATTTCGCCTCGCTTGAGAAGCATCTTGCACATAAGGGTCCCGCACCCAGCCTGACGCGTTGTTCCATCGTCGCTCGCCTCCGCATCTAGATCATCATCATCCCGTTCTTCCGCACCTTCACCATCTCCAGAGACTCTTCATCATCTGGCCCGTTTCGCCGTGATGATGATCATCGCCATGTTGGCCACATTCACCGCCTCCATCATCTACGCCATCGCTATCCAACGAGTGTATCCATCCATGAAACCATGGCGAGCAAAAGCGCGCAGATTCCCGAATCTGGATCGATCACCCAGCTTGAGTTTGCATCTTCGCGGACATCTTATATCTGTCTTGTTATTTCAGATTATGTCGACCGTCGCACATTTCAAAAAATCTAGCCACAATGCCTTCGCCATTATGCGACCATTTTTGCTCGCACGGTGTACATAGTACAATTTTGAAGTCTATTAGAACCACATAATGAATGCATGCATGCAATGGTCGATAGAAAATTTCGGCATGACCTATCCTAAAATTAGGACCTTTGCAAAATGCCAAAGTGGAAATGAATCAACATTTTGGCAAAACAAATGGCAACTTGTTCACATACAAACACAAGAGAGAGAGATCGAGACCGATCCATACACACATGAACATATCATTATCCTCTCCATACGCACATGCATGAGCATCATCGATACTCTCCATATACACACACATATGACCATCCTCTCCACATACACACATCATGAGCATCGATCATCTACATACATATGAGCACATCATCCATATACACATGAACACATCCTTACATGGACAACTTACCGAGATGAGAGACCGATCGCGAGAAAAGATGGAAAGGAGAGGTGCGCGCGTCGACCGGAGAAGGAGATGAGAGACCGGAGACCTCTATTACTTATGTAACATCCAAAGCAAGTTTTACATGCTAAAAATGGTGAATGGGTGGAGAAATTGAGGTGGGAAGGAGAAGATCCCGACTAGATCTAAGGAGGAAGAAGAAGGGGAAAGTGAAGTGTGGGGTGGTGGATGTGTGGTCACACATGTGCACATAAAGTGCTGTCCTAAAAAAATCGACACATCCGTGGCGCACATGGCCCTAGTGCGCCACAGGGAGTAGACACAACTGTGGCGCACTAGGCCATGTGCGCCACAGATGTTCCTACTCCCAGTGGCGCACTAGGCCGAGTGCGCCACAGAAGTTTGTGGCCGTTTCACAGCAGAGGGGGCGTGCGCTTAGGCGTAGCGCACCCCCCCATGTGCGCCACAGATGTTCCTACTCCCAGTGGCCCACTAGGCCGAGTGCGCCACCGAAGTTTGTGGCCGTTTCACAGCAGAGGGGGGCGTGCGCTTAGGCGTAGCGCACCCCCCCATGTGCGCCACAGATGAGACTAACAACCATGGCGCACATGACCCTAGTGCGCTACAGATGTTTGGCGTGCGGACAACAGGCCCCTGGCCCACACACATCTGTGGCGCACTATAGTCATGTGCGCCACGGTTATTCTAGTTACTAGTAGGGCACTGCCCACAGGTGAGCCACGCCTGTTTTAGCCGTGGGGCACTTCAACCATGTGAGCCACGGATGTGCTGATTACCTATAGCCGTTTTCCTAGTAGTGCTAGGTCGACCAGCACTGTAGCATGGAACTGTAGCAGCCCCTTCCCTTTGTCCTTTAGTGCTTGGAGGAAGGAGAGATGTCCCCATTGGTCACACTTTCCCTGTACTTCTTGCAGCTACTACCACTCCTCCTATCTGACCTGCAACACGACCAGATACCACCTCCACCGCCCCCAAAAAACCCTCCCCTGGTCTCACCTCTTCCTCCTCACCTCTCATGGACCATGTCCATGGTGCACCTTCCCCCACTCGAGATAAATTGGCCAGAGGTCACCCCACTCCCCCTGCTCCCACATTTCGCCTCCACACTCTCCCGCCCACCTCTCCCCGAGCTCCAGATCTCGTCACCTAGCTCTCCCTCGCCATGGAGGAGAAGGAGCTCTCCTCTCGGTCCCCTGCGGGCAATAGATTGCTCCGTCGACTCTGACCTTCCCCTGCCCCTCCTATCCACCCCTCACCTCTTTGCCAGAACCCCTACAGAGCCCTCCTCAAGCCCCTGCCTCTGCATGTCGCTGGAAGAAGGAGAACTCCTCCTCTCGGCCATTTCCATGGTTGAGCCCGTGTACCCTCTCGTCCACTTCCCCTCCCTCTGCATGTGCTGCCCTTGAGATCCCCCTTCTCTCCTGAATATAACTCTGCTCCCCTCTGTCCCTAGGACCGCCCCAGGATGCTGCTCCGATGAGCTCCGGCGAGGATCTCTCGGCAACTGTCACGCCAGACCCCTCCAGACGCGGGAACCCTTCATGACGCCCCTCTACGGACTCGCCCCGGAGTCCTCTATCGCATAGGCACCTCCCCGACGCCTCCCGGCGACCCCAGGTGAGCCCCTGACCCTGCCGGCGCTGCTGCTAGGGTTTCCTTCCTGTCTGCGCGATTAGAGGAAGGAGACAATGGGGCATCGTTGATCTCAGCTAGATCTGACGGCCCTCATCCCTCGATACTGCGCCTCGAGTGGCTGGCCGGGCCCGCCGCCGAGATTTGAACTCCTCCGTCATGGCGCCGGATGGGCCGAATCCTCCCTCTGCGGCCCAACTCCCTTGCAGCTCCGGCCCACCGCACCCTCTGCTCCTTTTCTTTTAATAGATCTGTTAATCCAGAAAATTGACTCTCTCGATTAAATCAATTTGAAAATGGAAACCAGTTCCAATTGCCTAGATCTAAACTTCCTAGGGTTACTGAACGTTTACTCTATCATGCAGAACCAGCCCCTTGCCAAAAATAATTTTTATTATTTTCTGGCATTTAATCTACCAAAGAGTATAATTTACACTAAATAAATTCCCTAGGAAGTTGTACATATCCATTTGGAATGCATCAAAGTTCCCCTAGAAGGTAATTTTCATACCAATCAACCAGCATAGGTCTCATGTCAAGGTGAACTCTAGTCTGCCTGTAGCAAAAATAACAAAATCCATGCAGTTAGGCCTCTGGAAATTTCCCTACACAAAACCATGAGTCGAATTGAACCAATTCCAAATCCAAGGGATGTGGTACATCAATACCTATCTAAATACAGGAGCTCATGATTTATTGAGCCTTGGATATTTTTATGTGAATTAAACTATTCTATGCATGGTTTATTCACCTCTAAATTCACTACAGTAGCTGTGGAGCTCCAAAAAGGGTGATTCCAATTTCTACAGAAAGGTATTCCATATACCTACACTGTGCCCTTGGAATCAAATTAAAAGCTACTGTAGATTTAATCTGGTGATAAAGAGAAAATTCATACAGAACTATCTTTGGGAATTTCCTGAGGGCATTTTGGTAACTATCTTAACTTGATTCCAACTCTCAGTGAACAAGTAAATCAATCCCTACCTAATCATCCAAGGAAATAATTTTTGGTGCTCCATAACTTTGCTGGTGAATTATTTCCTAATACTAGAACCTCTTTCACTAGAATATGCATAAGTATTTCAATAAGAGTGATAAAATAGTGAAACCACTTTTGTTGGCTTCATATTATCAATACCTATCTGTTGGTATCATGTTTTTACAATAGTACCAGATAGAATATGGTCTTGTCCAAAAATCCATCTCTTAGGTAGTTTTTAGACTATAAATCCTAAGGGGTATTCATCCCCTTCTCCAAGGCCATTCCAATCTCCTATTTCCCATCCTCCCAAAACCATCTGAGTATTAATCTGATATTATTCTTTGTTTGCTATACGTATTGGTACTTGTTTGTCTTGTGTTGATTGTGGCTTGTTTTGTTTACATGTGTTGTCGGGACGACGATAGTTGCGATGAAAGCGGAGAGCAGAAGAAGTGGTATTTATTACTGGTACTGGTATTCTGGGTTATCTAAAGAAGAAGTCCAGGGACAATTATGCCATATTGCTGATCATCAGGCAAGCCACCTTCTAGCTCATAAGCATTGTCCTACTATTTTACTTATACATGTTTTATCTACTGTTTACAAAAACTGCATTGTTTTGCTATATATATTGATGTATATACCTATATGGTAGGGGTTTAGCTCCTCCGAACCCCTTACACTATTGTACTACTAAGTACAGCCCCCTTGGTGACACCTACTTGTCCCTAGTAGAATAGATGGTGTATGACACCATACCCCTTTGGAGACCCCGATTTAGCCGAAGCAAAGCTAGAGGATGGGAAGACCCCGGAAAAAGTTATACTAAATGATTTCTGATAAAACCTTGGTGTGGTGGGACCTCCCAAGAGATGTTGAAAAAGAAGAAGGTTTTGTTTTACAAAATGCTGGAGGAAAACCGGAGGAAAAAGGTTTATGAAAACGCACCTGGTTCTTTGCAGTCTAGCTATAACAACTTAACCCTGTGCAACCACATTACTCTGGTATGGGACAGGGCTGGATTTGATGGTTGTCTATTATGTCATGAGCTGCCTCGCAACTACTACAGGGGATCGGGGATTCCTAGAGGGTGGGCCTTCTCCGATAAAGGTGGGACCTGTAGAAGGAACGAAGGGTCGGCAGGCCTCCACGCGTTACTATGGGCCCCTAATTGAAAAGCGCACACTCTTGAGGAGTGGAAAACGCGCTCCGGTTGGTCCTCGCCCGACGTCCCGGTGTTGAGGGGATTAACACCCATAGGGTAGGCACTTATATTGGAGTGGGCATCCGGAGAGTCTTGATCGGTTACTCGACCCAAGATCGGTGAAGATCAGGGTAGTGTACCCGGATGGTGTGGGTAAAGTGTACAACCTCTGTAGAGTGTAAATCTATTCTAATAGCCGTGTTCGCGGTTAAGGACGGGTTGGACAAACTTCTATAGAGCGGTGCTGGTTTTGTTTTCAAAAAGGATTTTCGGAAAAGAAAAGGCTTTGAAAATGTTTTGACCATGGGATGGTCGGAAAGGATACCTGCTTTGACCATGGGATGGTCAAAGAGGTATGGAAGGAGTTTGGTCATGGGATGGCTGTAAAGGAAAAGCAAATGGGTGACCTAGTCCTAAAGTTTTCCAAAACTTTTCAAAAAGGTTTCCAAAATGTTTACAAAAGTTTTCAACAAAGATATGTAGATGCTATATCTACAAGAGAATCTATTTTACAAAAGAACCCCTCTTGGAGCCCTCCTACTACCACAGCCATATTGCGTATCCTCTTGCTATTACTATTCTATTAAGGTGGTTTGCGAGTACATTCAAAGTACTCACTGGCATTGTCCCTGGCTATTAACTTGACCAGATCTCAAGAAGAGGACGAGGATGGCGACTATGCGAGCTAGGACATTCTCCCAGTCAGTTGCATGTAGGTTAAGGCATGGCTCGGGCTCTACGCTTGATGATGATCCGCTGATGTTATTGATGTAGCCATAACGACAATTATGTAAGTCTTGTAATTCGGTATATTCTTGGATGTTGTAATGATACTTGTCGGTTATGTGCCACGACTAACTGATCATGGGATCGTGGTTGTATGCATAACAGGGATTCTCGGAGGATTAATCCGGGGCCCCAGCACTTGGTATCGAGCCATCCCGATCAGAGGAGAACCTTAGTTTGCATGGTCGCTAGACAGGAACCTTATTTTGAAAACCGCAGCTTTCGAAAACTAGTTTCTCAAAGAGTATCAACAAGTTCTACTTCTTCTCTTACTCTAAGTAAATGCTTTCGAAAATGGTTTACTTTAACTCTTGATCCCAAACCACAAACCTCCGGATTTTAAATAAATAGGGTCTAGAACCCGGTGAAGACAATGAGAACAAGACGAAGAGGAGAAACTACCAGCAAACACAAGGAGACTACAATATCGCCCTACCCGCGGAATCCTTACACTCAGAAGACATCAGGTGTTGCCCTATCAAGAAGCGTCCAAGATATGACGAAGACTCCATCTACAAGATAGTGACTCCGACCTGAAGAAAGACGATTATTTAGGGTCAATCATCCTAAGAATAGGATTCCCCTCCATCGCGAGTAGTTAACTCCTTAGTCCCTAGCATTGACCGTGTTTGCTTGCCTAAGTGCATCCTGTGTTGCTTGACGTGTGTTTTTTGCCAAGGACATTGCGATTCTCTCGCTCTGTTCGCCTTGTTTGTATATTCTGGTTTGCTTTGACCTCCTTAAAAATGTGACTCAAGGAGCGATAACCCACCTAGTAACTCAGGAAACCCCTATGCTAGATATTGGTAATAAGACCCAGACTAACCTCGAGAGTATATGAGAGGAAAAGCATCGCAAGAACCAGGAATTCGAAATCGTCAAGTCAGAACCACTCAAAGATTTCACCTCAGTAGGACGGCCTACCTCGTCAAACTCACGTCACAAGACTCGTCAACAGCACCACACTCCCTTGTTCCTCCGTCCACTTCTGCAAGAAACCGCTCGATAAGTCACTAAGACAAGAAGTGCAGACCAAGCCACACTAACCTTTAGTGTATTAGAGCTTATGACCACCTCAGGAGAATACCTATTATAGTCGACCCTACCCAAACCGACAGGAAGCTTCTCCCTAGAAGGTCAGAACCACCCCTGAAGTCAGATGATTAGGAAGCGTGAAGACAGCTCCCACGAAGCTGGATGTCTCTACCTTGACAGAAGACTACCCCGAAGAGCCGTAAACCGCTAACTTACCTTGAGCTAACACCCCGTTCTAAGCTTCGTTAGGAAACCACCCTCGCCAAAGTTGGTAAATAAGGCGTCACTCGAAGACCCCAGCTCAAGACTCTGGGAAGATACAACCTTCCGCTAGCATTAAGTCAGCACTCCAAGACAGAAGATCCGCAACCCTCCTGAAGCACCTTAGTGAAGCTCTAAGGTGGAAAGACTGTGTCTTTCCACTCAATCTTCAGAAGACTTTCTACCAAAGGATACTTCAGAAAATATCTCTGGCTCCAAAGTTTTCCGCCAAGCAACAACCCGTGAGTTATCCGATGAGAAAATAACTGAAGATTCTACAGAGTCCCTCCGCTACTTCAACTGAAGACCCACCCGAAGGACCACCGAACCGCTAACTCCTAGGTCCTTAATGCTTAGAGGACGTGAGAATCCAATGACTCCACCAGGCTCAGCATGAATGATAGTAGTATATAAGCCCCACATGCCATAGCTCCATGGACGCCTTCCGAAGACCTCGACTATAGGAAAAGACGGACGTCAATCTTCAGAACCGCCACCAATGAAGTCAAGGAGGACGGATTGCGTTATCTCCGATCTAACCTAGTCAAATCCTAAGGGGGAAAGACTGTGTCTTTCCCACACAAATAGAGTAAAGCCTCGCCAGGAGCCAACCCAGAAGCTTGGACCCCAACATCGTTAACAGGATACGCTACGACCCTAAGGAAGAGCTGTGAATCCTTAGAGCAAGGGTCGTAGATTCTACCCTCCGACGAGTACTCCGTGAAGTTCAACCTCGATATAGTCTGCCCAGTCTAAGCCCTCGAGATATAGAGTCCGGAAGGAAAAGAAGGTCATCCCTCGCAATCGGGACTAGACTCTGCTCAACTCCTCGTGTAGCCCGGAAGACTGAAGCTCAACTTCATTGTCAGAGTAGTCACTTTCAAAGACGGAGCCCTTAAGATAGTACGCATAAGACACCTAGTATCAACCCGGCTCAAAATCCCCTAACCCTACTCTCCTGAATCTCGGGACGAGATTCTTTTAAGGGGGAAAGATCTGTAACATCCCAATTTCAGCAACCCTGATTAGTTGTCTAGAATGCAAAAATCAGGGGGAACAAAAACTTTTTCTTGTTTAATACTGAAGTGTTTGCTTGTTGTTTGGATATTCTTATGCATATGAATGTGTATTAGATGATATACTCCTCACCTTAACACCAGTTGACAAAAGCTACTTCCCAAAACAGTCTTGGCTTAATTTCTATATTCTCAAATGTTCTGGCATTTTAAAACCTGAGCCAAGAAGCCTTTGCAAACCAACTATTTTAGTAGCTTCTATGGATCAAACTATGGAGATCTATATATCATAATCTCCATATGTTTTCAAGAAAGAACCTTCTAATACTCTTACCTCTAGATTTAACAAAACCCATTTTGTAAACTTTTGAATTCTACTCTTGGTAGAGATACCAAGGACCTTACCTTGTTCAAACTCCAACCTATTTGAAAATACCTATCCTTACTTCAAGCTAAGCTTGGTGGTAACCCCAGTAGTAGTTGATTTGTTTGTAAGATGAGTTGCCTTGATCTGCTGTCTGATGAGTTGTATTGATATGCTGCTTGACTTGTTTTCTTAGGAAGTAGTATGAGCAACTCTAGGATCTCATCACTAGGACCTAGATGTTTCCCAATCATTAACTCCTAAGCAAGAAAGCAAACCTTGTTATGATCCGTAGCTATTAAGTGATCATCTAAAGAACCCTCAACCAGATCTTTTCTGAGGATTTCCATTCGAGATGTCTCCAAGTTCATGAAGACCAATATCAAGCAAGGATCTCTTCTACTCACTCTACACTTCCATATCACCCACTTGTTAAAGATCTGATACCTTGCAACTCCTCCAAGAACATTCCCTCTCCTACTCTAGTCAAATTCCTCAAAACTGCCAAATTTGGCCAAGTCTGGAAACAGTTCCAGCATCACCTTTTTGAATGCCTCCTTTTCTCAAACCCTAAGGACTACCAAGGCCCACTCTTGCCCTTGGTTAGATCATCCTTCAACCCACTTGTTCTTGATGGTTTTGCAGGCAAGAAAAAAACTTTTCCTGCAAATCTAGTCAACATGCCTACTTTGATAGAAGCTCACACCACCATCCAACCTTCTATGGACCAACTCTTTGCATGGTTGTGTTCTACTCATATAGGTCTATCATTACCTACTTCACTGGTTCCAATTGGATCCTTGAGCTGTTTACACCCACAAGGTTTTAAAGGCTAGTTGATAATTTGCTTTGGTAGCCTTATTTTATTCAAAGTTTGAAAGCCTGTCTTAGTGAGCTCAAGCAGGATCAAGATCAAACCTCTACACCATTACAATCTACATGAGTTGGTATATCCAACCATCTACCCCATGCCCCAAGGGGAGATCTAAATTCCAAGATACAACCATGTTTTGTTGGTATGAAATTAACATCACCCTAGATCTTTAACCTAAGGTATTTCACCAAAATCAACATGGATTCTCCAATCCCAAGGTTGCAAATGCTTGCTACACCTTGTCTACATCATCTACCTTGATAATCAAGATTTATCAAATATTCGCAATAATTATTTTGTCTCCAAATATATTTAATCTCTTTAATAGCAAAAATCTCCAAAACTCCTCTCACAAAAGAAAAGTTTGGTTTTTACCAAAACACTTACCCAACTCTAAGCACTTTTGGGTCCTATATATCATACCCTATCATCCCACTTAAAAAATAAATATTTTTGAAGAGTTTCATTATTTCTTTTGGCCCATTTTCTAAAATGGCAGAAACAAGAAATAATTCTTTAAAAATACTTTCCCACCTCAATAAATCTTGGGAAAATTCCCCTAAGTGTGTATTCCTATTTGGCACCATCTCACATCAAAAACTCCACTTGTCCAATGTAAATTTATCAAATGAGCATCTATAAACCACTTCTGCACTTTTTGGCTAAATGGATCTAAGTGGACTTTAAATCCTTAGAAAAATCCCAAATAATTCCTGGATATCTATCCTGACCTCATCTACCTACCAGTATCATCTACCCACCTTGTCCAATAAAAATTTCAGAACTTACTTCACACACCTACAAGTGATCAATTTTAGCCAAATCAATCAAACATTGAACAAAACCAAAACCAAAACCCACTAATCTTGCTCAATACATCTCCTCAGCACCAGGACACTCCCCCAGGTCGACCAGCACTGTAGCATGGCACTGTAGAAGCCCCTTCCCTTTGTCCTTTAGTGCCTGGAGGAAGGAGAGATGTCCCCATTGGTCACACTTTCCCTGTACTTCTTGCAGCTGCTACCACTCCTCCTATCTGACCTGCAACACGACCATATACCACCTCCACCGCCCCCAGAACACTCTCCCCTGGTCTCACCTCTTCCTCCTCATCTCTAATGGACCATGTCCATGGTGCACCTTCGCCCACTGGAGATAAATTGGCCAGAGGCCACCCCACTCCCCCTACTCCCTCATTTCGCCTCCACACTCTCCCCCCACCTCTCCCCGAGCTCCAGATCTCGTCCCCTAGCTCTCCCTCGCCATGGAGGAGAAGGAGATCTCCTCTCGGTCCCCTGCGGGTAATAGAGTGCTCCGTCGACTCTAACCTTCCCCTGCCCCTCCTATCCACCCCTCACCTCTTTGCCAGAACCCCTGCAGAGCCCTCCTTAAGCCACTGCCTCTACCTGTTGCTGGAAGAAGGAGAACTCCTCCTCTCGACCATTTCCCAGGTTGAGCCTGTGTACCCTCTCGTCCACTTCCCCTCCCTCTGCATGTGCCGCCCTTGAGATCCCCCTTCTCTCCTGAATCTAACTCTGCTCCCCTCTTGCGCTAGGACCGCCCCAGGACGCTGCTCCGACGAGCTCCGGCGAGGATCTCTCAGCCACCGTCGTGCCAGACCCCTCCAGACGCGGGAACCCTTCATGTTGCCCCTCTACGGACTCGCCCTGGAGTCCTCCATCGCCTCGGCACCTCCCCAAAGCCTCTCGGCGACCCCAGGTGAGCCCCTGACCCTGTCGGCGCCACTGCTAGGGTTTCCTCCCTGTCTGCGCGATTAGAGGAAGGAGACGACGGGGCGTCGTTGATCTCAGCTAGATCCGATGGCCCTCATCCCTCGATACCGCTTCACGCCCCCGAGTGGCTGGCGGCCGAGCCCCGCCGCGCAAGATTTGAACTCCTCCCGTGCTGGGTGCAGCCGGATGGGCCGAATCCTCCCTCCGCGGCCCAACTCCCTTGTAGCTCCGGCCCACCGCACCCTCTGCTCCTTTTCTTTTAATAGATCTGTTAATCCAGAAAATTGACTCTCTGGATTAAATCAATTTGAAAATGGAAACCAGTTCCAATTGCCTAGATCTCAACTTCCTAGGGTTACTGAAGGTTTACTCTATCATGGAGAACCAGCCCCTTGCCAATTTTTTTTTATTATTTTGTGGCATTTATTCTGCCAAAGAGTATAATTTACACTAAATAAATTCCCCAGGAAGTTGTACATATCCATTTGGGATGCATCAAGTTCCCCTAGAAGGTAATTTTCATACCAATCAACCAGCATAGGTCTCATGTCAAGGTGAACTCTAGTATGCTTGTAGCAAAAATAACAAAATCCATGCAGTTAGGCCTTTGGAAATTTCCCTACACCAAACCATGAGTCCAATTGAACCAATTCCAAATCCCAGTGATGTGGTACATCAATACCTATCTAAATCCAGGAGCTCATGATTTTATTGAGCCTTGGATATTTTTCTGTGAATTAAACTATTCTATGCATGGTTTATTCACCTCTAAATTCACTACAGTAGCTATACGGCTCCAAATAGGGTGATTACAATTTATACGGAAAGGTATTCCAAATACCTACACTGTGCCCTTGGAATCAAATTAAGAGCTACTGTAGATTTAATCTGGTGATAAAGAGAAAATTCATACAAAACTATCTTTGGGAATTTCCTGAGGGCATTCTGTTAATTATCTTGACTTGATTCCAACTCTCAGTGAACAAGTAAATCAAGCCCTACCTAACCATCCAAGGAAATAATTTTTGGAGCTCCATAACTTTGCTGGTGAATTATTTCCTAATACTAGAACCTCTTTCACTAGAATATGCATAAGTATTTCAATAAGTGTGATAAAATAGTGAATCCACTTTTGTTGGCTTCAAATTATCAATACCTATATGTTGGTATCTTGTTTTTACAATAGTACAAGACAGAATATGGTCTTGTCCAAAAATCCATCTTTTAGGTAGTATTTAGACTATAAATCCTAAGGGGTATTCATCCCCTTCTCCAAGGCCATTCCAATCTCCTAATTCCAATCCTCCCAAAACCATCTGAGTATTAATCTAATATTATTCTTTGTTTGCTGTATGTATTGGTACTTGTTTGTCTTGTGTTGATTGTGGCTTGTTTTGTTTACATGTGTTGTCGGGAGGACGATAGTTGCGATGAAAGCAGAGAGTAGAAGAAGTGGTATTTAATATTGGTACTGGTATTCCGGGTTATCTAAAGAAGAAGTCCACGGACAATTATGCCATATTTCTGATCATCAGGCAAGCCACCTTCTAGCTCATAAGCCTTGTCCTACTATTTTACTTATGCATGTTTTATCTACTGTTTACAAAAACTGCATTGTTTTGATATATATATTGATGTATATACCTATATGGTAGGCGTTTGGCTCCTACGAACCTCTTACACTATTGTACTACTAAGTACAACCCCCTTGGTGACACCTACTTGTCCCTAGTAGAATAGATGGTGTATTACACCATACCCCTTTGGAGACCCCGATTTAGGCGAAGCAAAGCTAGAGGATGGGAAGACCCCGGAAAAAGTTTTACTAAATGATTTCTGATAAAACCTTGGTGAGGTGGGACCTCCCAGGAGATGTTGAAAAAGAAGAAGGTTTTGTTTTACAAAATGCTGGAGGAAAACCGGAGGAAAAAGGTTTATGAAAACGCACCTGGTTCTTTGCAGTCTAGCTATAACAACTTAACCCTGTGCAACCACATTACTCTGGTATGGGACAGGGCTGGATTTGATGGTTGTCTATTATGTTATGAGCTGCCTCGCAACTACTACAGGGGATCGGGGATTCCTAGAGGGTGGGCCTTCTCCGATAAAGGTGGGACATGTAGAAGGAACGAAGGGTCAGCAGGCCTCCACGCGTTACTATGGGCCCCTAATTGAAAAGCGCACAATCTTGAGGAGTGGAAAACGCGCTCCGGTTGGTCCTCGCCCGACGTCCCGGTGTTGAGGGGATTAACACCCATAGGGTAGGCACTTATATTGGAGTGGGCATCCGGAGAGTCTTCATCGGTTACTCGACCCACGATCGGTGAAGATCAGGGTAGTGTACCCGAATGTTGTGGGTAAAGTGTACAACCTCTGCAGAGTGTAAATCTATTCGAATAGCCGTGTCCGCGGTTAAGGACGGGTTGGACAAACTTCTCTAGAGAGGTGCTGGTTTTGTTTTCAAAAATGATTTTCAGAAAAGCAAAGGCTTTGAAAATGTTTTAACCATGGGATGGTCGGAAAGGATACCTGCTTTGACCATGGGATGGTCAGAGAGGTATGGAAGGAGTTTGGTCATGGGATGGCCGTAAAGGAGAAGCAAATGGGTGACCCAGTCCTAAAGTTTTCCAAAACTTTTCAAAAAGGTTTCCAAAATGTTTACAAAAGTTTTGAACAAAGATATGTAGATGCTATATCTACAAGAGAATCTATTTGAGAAAAGAACCCCTCTTGGAGCCCTCCTACTACCACAGCCATATTGCGTATCCTCTTGCTATTACTATTCTATTAAGGTGGTTTATGAGTACATTCAAAGTACTCACTGGCATTGTCCCTGACTATTAACTTGGCCAGATCTCAAGAAGAGGACGAGGATGGCGACTATGCGAGCTAGGATGTTCTCCCAGTCAGTTGCCTGTAGCTTAAGGCATGGCTCGGGCTCTACGCCTGATGATGATCCGCTGATGTTATTGATGTAGCCATAACGATAATTATGTAAGTCTTGTAATTCAGTTTATTCTCGGATGTTGTAATGATACTTGTCGGTTATGTGCCATGACTAACTGATCATGGGATCGTGGTTGCATGCATAACAGGGATTCTCGTAGGATTAATCCGGGGGCCCCACACATTTTATCTGTCAAATGCAAAATCTCTTGAAATATCTGGAATCACTATGTTGGAAATAATTTTGTGACTCATAGTTTTACATTAACATCAATTATCTCTAAAGTTAGCTGGTCATGTGATCTCTCGATTGGATGCCTGGACTGTAGGGAAGTGATAATGGTAGGCTAGTTGTTCTCAAGCTAACAACAATCAGATTCTGAACCAAGTTGGACCCATGTGATCTCTAGATTGGATGTTAGATCTTGGCTAAGAATGCTAACATGTTACCTTTCACTAACTTGTAATCGGATAAAATGATCTTACCATCATTCCTATGCTCAGCTGAGTGTGGTGATCTTTGGATTGGACACTTGGTCTGAGAGATGGAAACTAACCTTTGCTATTACCTTTGTACTCAGCTGAGTGTGGTGATCCTAGGATTGGACACTTAGTCTGAGAGGTGGGGACTAACAAATCCTTTTACCTAATTTTTTTTGGCCAATTAAGCTTAGACTCTGTTAAAAGTCTGTTTTGATCAATCTGAAGAAAGCAATGAAATGACCTGTATATGTGTATAACTGACTAACAGCAACAACATGAAAGAGGGAATCACCCCATAACTTTTTTTCTTTCATTTTGCTATTTCACTGATCAATTGCTTTAAATGTTTTTGCAGCTAGTCTGCTAGAGGTTTCTATAAAACCCTTTGTCATAGTTTTATCTCCAACCAGTCGATTCCTTTTACTTCACTTGCTTGCATTTTATGAACCTATTAATTCCTACTGTTAAGCATAGCACAGCCTGGATAATAGTCTTATTAGACACCATATCCTTATATCACCCTGAACTTAATCCTGCTCACCATATCCATCATCACTATGCCCTCTACTTTGCTTGAGGACAAGCAAAGATTCAAATGTGGGGGTTTGATAAAAGAGCAATGTACACACATTTTGGCATATTTTCCACTTATATACACCTGTATAAAGGTCATTATAGCGATACAATCTTACATGTATTACAGAGCTGCATTTCTTTTTGACAAATCGATGCAAAAAGGCACTTTAAACATTCCACAATGTAAATCATTGGATTTAAGTAAAGAAGAAGGAATAGCATCGGGACCATCTTGCGTCACAAGATAGAAAGTGCAAGGGTAAAAGTGCCAAAAGGGGAGAGCATCACAGGACTCTGGGCGACAGCTTCAGAAGCACGCGAATGAAGAGAGTGGACAGCGCAGCGCAATGCACGAAGAGAGAAAAAGGAGAGGGGAACGAAGACGTGCTACGACGAGCGATCAAGAGGGGATCTCGATCTGAGTTCCTGCCCTCCTAATCCGACCTTGCATCTGTTGACTCCACGGAAGAAGAGGGGCGAGCGTGACATCCTGGTGTCGAATGTGACTGCAGTCCTAGTAAGAATTTTTACTCTCCCTTCATCCCCTGATCTATCTCTGTCTCTTGTTGATTTGCATGCATACTCAAGGTGTTTTTGGTCATCAGCCGAATCTGTAAACTCGAATTGCTACTCTTGCTTGACCTACTGTGTAAACTCTATTCCGAGTTTGGCCTTGAGCATAGTAAATTTAGTACTCTGCCTTAATCTTCAGTAATTCTCTGTTTGATTTTTCTCTGGTTGTTGGCTAGGGAGATTTGTTGCACTAGGGAAAGCTGATTGAATAGGGTACTCTCGTCTTTACTTGGCAATTCATGCAATAGGGTCCTGAATTCAACTTGAAGTTAAATTAGCAGTTCACACATCCTCTGATTAGTTTCAGCTATAATTCAATGGTTTGCTATGTACTTAAATCCCTGTGGAAAGAACGATATGAAAGCTATATTATGCCTTCATCAACCAGCTCAACTGGTTGATCTAGTTCCCCTCTCTACTTCTTTCTCTCTCTCTCTCTCTAAAGTGATAAGAACATATCTTGAGATTCATTTCTTGTAGTTGTGGTTCGGCGTTGGCCACTATGGTGCCTTCTTCGGAAGTGTGCACAGTGGTGAACATCACATTTATTGAACATGCTACCTGATTGAATAACTAGAGATCCATTGTTGGTTGCCGATGATGCATAGGCTGAGGCATCAAACCTTGATAAGAATAACTATGATTAATGTACTCTTTAATGGCTTCTACTATAGTGGATCTACTATTGTGGTGACTCACTAGATTGTGCACAGTAGTATACTCCATAGTGGTATGATCTACTGTTAATTATGCTAGTTGGATAAGAACAACTGTGTTTATTGCTCCAAATACTCAATGATGAATCTTGCATACCAACTGTATGCAAGACTGAGAGTAATCTTCTCCCACAATTGCTCCTTTATTTAAAGTAATATGAACAAAGGCTAAAGCTGGTCTTAGTGATCAACATGTTGATTGTGGTGTAGCTGCTGCTATTATGGAGTTGTACTTGTGGTCCTGTTGTTGATCTTGATCAGCTACTATTGCTTGTGGTCACCCTTGTTTCCTTTCTCAATCTTCTCCTGGTGATTAGCTTGTGTTGTTCCTACTCCTCACCTAGTGACCTTCTCCTTCTCTTGACATGAGATCTGGTGTTCGAAGTAATAAGTGGGGCTTTTGGTGGTGTTGGAAATACCTTGTAATGAAGTGGAATGAGCTAGATGAACTGTGGTGTGGTGTTCTCTTAGCGTGGAAATAGAGAGGATGGATATGGCTATGCAGTTTGGCTAGTGTGCTATGGACAAACTAGTACTGAGCTAGTTAGCTTTGGCTTCTTTGCTGAGAACAACTATGGTTTTAACTCTTCCTCTCTCTCCCTGCTGCTGACATTACAACATATGCATGCTATGTGTATGTTGCTTGCAAGTGGGACACTTCTCTTGTGGATCAGCTTAACTAGATCTTTGGCTGGGTATTACTATTTTACTTCCTACCTTTTTACTAATTTGGTGAAATTTGCCCCTTGGCCTATGAGGTTGCACTAAGGAACAATGTACTGATAAGAACAGATCCTCTAGTTGGTGAAACTTGCCCCTCATATAAAAGTCTCAATGATGAATAGTAACAGTGCATCTCGCTGTTAATTATGGGAGCACAACTAACCCCTAACCTCCCTTTCCCTTTCTCTATTCTTTTGTCTTTGTTTTTCAGGTATTAAGCTTAGGAGGCCAATCTTCAGGAAATTAAGATTTAAGAAATGATTAGGAATTAGTTTAGGACTTACTTTTATTGATTCTGATTATAATCTTTATTTTTTATTCTTTTGTAATTTACTTATTCTTTTATTTATCTATAAAGACAATGTATTATTATTTACTTGAAATAATAAAGTTGAATTTCCTTTTCTTTTTTTTATAGTTAAACTTCACCCTTTCTATTCCTTATATTATTGTGATTGTAACTTTATTTTTCTTTATTAATTGTAAAGGAACAATGGAATGTTACCTTCCTTATTTAATAAAGTTATATTCCTTCTCCTTTTGGAGTTTAAGACTTGTTATTATTTGTAATTGTATTATGTTGAATTCTCATTTCAAATTCTATTTATTTTGGAACAATAAACCTTGTAATATTTATATAACATTAATGAATTCGATAACTCATTTCTTTATTTTTAAACCAATTTCAAATTTCTTTTGCATTCAAATAAATCATTTGAATCTTTTAAATTTAAAAAGATTCCCCCCAAAAACCGAAAGATACAGTAGAGGTCATATCGGAATCTGTCGCACTCGCCCGGATGTTTCCATCGGAACAAGAGAGATCCCGATCCCTCACTAGCTTCTTTAGTTTTGCATGATAATTTCCCGGATTTTCTATGCATGAATGCAATGCACACACCTTATCTCAGCTTATTTCTAAGCTCTAATGTTGGGATGTTACAGACTCTCCCCCTTAAAATCAACTTTGTCCTCAAAGTTCGTACTCTCTTACATTTCAGAACGAGCTAGTAACTTGCATTAATCACAACATTTCTCAGCTCCATTGTGATCACCAATGGGGATAATTATGGTATCCCGTATCAAGATTTTTTTCCTTGAATCCATTTCATTCTCGACAATATAAAACTGTACTTCTAAGTTATTCCATGGTTCCTTTCATGATAATCTCTTTGGGTTAAGTCCTTTCAAGCCTTCTTAAGATTGGCTTTGAACATATTCAGTCCATTCCGATCAGGCTTTCCTATTACTCTACACTGGCCTATATTGGAGTACTTTATTCCCCCTTTAAGGACAACTTATGAGTTATTTCTGTAAGAACTAGTCCACTAGGTTTAGTCTATTATATCTCCTTCGATCTTTCATCTGGACATACTCTTGAGAGTACTCTTATACAGATGACTTCTTATTACCTTATGAGAATAAGTCTTAACCTCATCATAGTCTAGTAAACCTTCTCCAACCTTTAGTCAGAAAATTAGACAACAACACTTTAGTGTTTATTGTTTACTCTCCCCCTTGGGGTTTACTAATGGTCTTTAAACTATATGTATAATACCCATTAACTCAATAGTAAGGATATTGGTCTCTGTCTAACTTATATGTTACCTATATAAGGTCTCACGAAAGAATCTATGGTATATCCACATAATCATGGATCTCCGAAATGAATCTTCCACTGTTATTGTCTTCCTTTTATTTTCGTAGACATTATTTCACACTGATA
Organism: Avena insularis; assembly: GCA_023614405.1. Classification (NCBI taxonomy): domain Eukaryota; kingdom Viridiplantae; phylum Streptophyta; class Magnoliopsida; order Poales; family Poaceae; genus Avena; species Avena insularis. Next base: position 301,633,603 of record CM042692.1, on the reverse strand, counting down.
ACCCAATTTCGCGAAACGTCTTGAAAGCCGTTCGCTTAAATTTTTATACTTCTTTATGGTTCTCTTAGCTTAGGCCAAGTTTTATGCTCTTTAAATCATACCAAGATGACCTAATTAGCTAGACCGCAAGGATACCAACTATGGATACCAGATGCGAATCCTCCTAGGTGTATGGATTACCCTTCAGGTTTTTGACTTCTTACTGGCATTCTCTCTGAGTTGTTAGATCCTGAATACCACCCTTGTTCTAAGACTTCTTCTTTGCACTGACTCATGATACTTCCCTAATCTTAGTACAACTACTTCATTAGCTTCTTAGCAACATGACCTATCTTGAGTTAACTTAAGTTCATTCCTTCATGTTGCACCACACCTTTTCTGCACTAATACTCCTTCTTATTACCGGCTAATAATAAGTTGGGATTGATCTATCCTTCAAAATAGTGTTGATACTCCTTACATTTGGCTTGCTTCTTCCTACAAGTCTTTATCTTGATCTTCAAAACTCGTTACTCCCTTACACGAATTCCCATTATCTATCTAGGTCTATAACATCAAGTAATAACTTGATGATGCAACATGCATTTGCACATCAAGTCAAACTTCATGCATAGATCTAGTCAACCAAGAAGATCCAAGAAAATCCAAGAAATCCAAATGTGGTACATATAACACACATTACTCTAAGCCCATAATATAGTAGTTGAGTAAAACATCTCAAAAATACAGGCTTAGTTGTGCAGTATATGATACCTCTTAGTATAGGTTTACATCGTGATACTTAGCACTTAGGATTAAACTACTCTTTGACTCAATATTTACCCAAATGCTCAATTGCAATTGGATAATTTGGAGCAAAGTGGTCTTACTTGGGTTCTGACTAACTTCTTACCTTTCTTTCAGGACTACTAAAGACTACCAATTTTCCATTTGATTGCAAATTATCCTCACATGATCTCTCAAAACTACTAACAAAATTGTAGTTACTACCTTAATCCAAAAATTATCGTAATATTATGACATCTATGACTTCTATCATGGACATGCACTGTTCTTTACTTACTGTTGTTACAAGATTATTTACTAAGCACTGGTCCTAATTACAAACTTATCATGGTCTCGGAGCTAATCCCACCATGAACTTGTTAAGATTTTCCTAGTCATCATGATTGGGGAACTAACCTCACCATGACGACTTCTTCTTAGCTTACTATTACTGATTCTTAACAAAATACTACTACATCACATGGAATTCTCAAGTAAATGTCACATGATTTATTTCTAGTTGTATCTATACATACTTTAATGGTCTACCTTGTATGGTATAGTGGTATCAACTAGTGGTAAGATTCGGCTGCTTCACAGGGATTCTAACTATAGACTCCACCACTAATACTACTCCACATTATATCCTAAACTTAGTCATAATCTTCTTTGATAATTTAACTGACTTAAGATATCATAGTGGTGTTATACCTATTTAGAGCTACTCTAGAATGACAATTCTCTAGAGAAGACATATAACGAATCCTTAAGAAAGATGACCAAAACATACAACTTAAGTGTGACAAAGCTATCCTCAAATGGATACCAATCACAAGTCATAAGAATATTTGGTTAAGATAAGATGGCTTCCTATAGTCACTATCCAACCTACAGATCTTGCTAAAAGGGTTTTAATCCTAAGTTCAAAGCATATTCTTTGATACCAGCTGCAGTGACCCAGCATACCACTGCATGATGTAGTAGACTATAGTCGTTGACATAACACCAATGAAACACCATTCACTATTATTACATCCCTCAGAGTGGTACAACAGAAACATAGCAGGTCCAAGACATGACTATAGATTACAACTCGACTCATTACATAAGATCCAGAGAACACTCTAGGTTAAAGAGAGAGAAAGAAACTTCTTACAAAGAAGAACCAGAAAAAATAACTCGGAACTATCTGGCTAATAAGACTAGCATCTAAACTATCTGGCTTGCAAATGCTGCTATTGCATTGCTCTACAAAAGTAGGTTTTATGGCTAGAGTATCTACTCATATCTAATCAAGAACTTCGTCTTCACTTCAGTTGATGTATAGGTTGACTTCATTGACTTTATTGAAGAATTTGAGTTGTCGATGATGGTTTCTTGAGCAGAAATTAATGTTGACATCGTCTTCAATGTCGTAGAACCGAACAAGGGTTAAGAAGGTACGGTTGAGTACGAGCGTACTCAGCAAGTTCAATAAAAAGGAGTGTATGATGCACTATCTCTACAGCCACAGACCAAAGGTCATAGGCAATGCAGGTTTTCGTAAACATTTCTTCGAAGGTTGCTTTTATTCCGAAAACTATGTCTGACACCTTTCACAGGTTGACCAGAACCTTCATGGGGTTCCTTTCCTGCAGCATTCGTAGCTCCTTCGCGGAACAGGGAGTAACATGTCACAGTTCTTACACTCTGCAGAGGTGCATTGCTTTACCCATGAGAGACCTTAGCCTTGTTGCACATCCAAGTCTAGAGCTTGTCCATACTTTGTTGGTATGGGGCCCGGTCTAAGATCCAAGCCAATCACTGACCTTCTCCGTGACCCCACATGAAGACACGACCTCCCCAAGTAGATATACCTCCGTTAACCCCCATATAGGCAGATATAACCCTAGCAACCCCTTGGAGACTCAAGTGAGCAGATCATGTCCCTGGCAACCCCCCATATAGGCAGATATACCTCCGACAGCCCCTCACAGAAAGTCCAGACACCAATATCGCGGGGAACTAGGAGTCCCACCCATCTGCTGAGTCTCCCAAAGGAAGCTACAACCTCACGATAAGGTCATCCATCCATGCGAAAGGAAGAAGATCCAGCTAACTTCTCCATCCCATTCCAAATCTCATGGTTAACGCGTAATATACGGTGCTAGTATCACTAGCGACATTGGTTGTTAAGTCATAGATATTATGTTCCTTTACCACTGGAACTGTATCAGTAGATTATTACCATCGGGTAAATAATCCATAATCATATTATTATGAAAATAGTGTTTTCTGACCTTTTTGAAATGCAGGTGATGACAACATTTGAGTTACAAGCATTTCATAGAAAATAACCAAAGGACATGAGCAAGTGTGAACTTGCCTTTTGTGATTGCAAGATTATGCAATCACGGTCTTCACGACAATAGAAGATCCAAATTCTGAAAGTAGCATCATTGGTCCGGTAAGGACGAATGTTTAAAGAAGCAAGATGCAATTATGCATAAGTAATATAATGCAATTTGATAAATGTGAATCCCCGGAATAATCGTACCTGCTCTAGAGTTTGGAAACTGGGAATGGTTTCTTTAGAATGTGTTTCGCTTTTATATCAGCTTCACACTTGTGCTTCTTATTAAGGCTTGTGAGAGTGTGTGAATCTATATGTAAATATAACAAGTAGCATGTAATACTAAAACACTCAAATGGGGCATGGTATCTAAAAAATTTCTTAAGCAAGATTATTAATCATTTAAAGCGTTTAAAGAAGTGTTTTTAAGGATTACTTTTAATGTTTCTTAAAAGAATAACCTTAGAGAAAAAATAACTTTACAAGGAAAAAGCATTTAAGTGTTTACCATGAAATATATTAATATTCTAAGGTTTAGGGGAATTGTTATCTTGTAATTATGATGGGATTTATTATATTAAGTTGTTAAGTGTTAAGGGACTTATTATAAGATTGGTGTTTGAAGTGGCAAAATGAATAACCTTTGAAGGAAAGGTTCTTTTGCCAAGGTTTAAACCATCTATGGGGTTAGTAGAATGTGATCGATGTCGTTTGTGTTTGCCCGAATTATTTGAATTTGAGATGCCTTATGATTTGATTGAAACAGACAAAAGTTAACTACAAAACATAATTAAACTTTATACATTGTTTATAACTTTGTGGACCAAAGTTAACTTTTAAACATGAATAGACCTAGGGTGTGATGTTTTAAAGTATTAATAACTTTTAAGCTTTGTCATAAGCATGTTTAAGAGTATGAGATCATTCACTTTCTATATAAGTGAATGATGGGTTTAAATGTGATTTGTTACTATCAGATAGATTTGACATATTAAAGAAAGAAAATTTGGCTAATATCACTTAATGTGTTGAGTTTTCATAGTCATGTTAAGCATGGTTGAGTTAAGTGGTAATGATCATTTACTTTTATCATAAATGATTGATGTTTAAAAATTAGTTAAAATTGTTGGTTTACTTGGATTTAAGGTTTTAGAAGAGTTTTTATTGGGTTAATAGTTTCCATTTAAGTTTTACATAGATCCATGTTATGGTCTTGGAACCAGTATTTAAATATAAAATATTTAAGGTATTATATCAAATTATGATTATTTTTTATTTAAGAAATGTTTCTAAAGAATTTATGAAATAGGTATTTTATAAAATAGATAAATATTTATTACTCTAAAATCTTAAAAACTTTTGGGCTAACATATGTAGTATTTTTGTAGTAAAATATATTTATTCAAGATCTTAAAAATGAATTTTATTTATATTTAGGTAATATCCATATTTTTATAAAATTCAACAAAGTACTAAATGTTTTAAAATATCTGCTTCAAGTTTTATTTGTAAAAAATTTAAGTTAGTATTTTTTATCAAATATTAGTTTTATTTTCATATGCAAAAATGATTTATGAAATTTCACTTAGGATTTAAGGGTGTTAATATTTACTTGCATTTTATTAAACTTAAATAAGTAAAATTATATTTTTCTTAGGTAGATATTATTTTTGTGGTCTTTTTGATATATTATATATATTTTTATATATTTTTCTAGAACTAAAATTCTTTCAGGGTTATTTTTGGAATTTCGCATTTGGTTTATTATTTATTTTGAAATATTCATTTTTCTTCCAATAAAACTAACTCTGGCCCACGCACGCACTGGTTAAGACCAACCCGGCCCAGTTGGGCCTGGGGTCAAACCCCACCCCATCCCAACCCCCTCTCGTTCCTCTCTCTCACACGCACGGACCCACTACATGCACGAGCTTATCTCTCGCTCCCCTTCTCCAGGGAGGCCACCGCCGCCAGTGCTACTCCGGCCGGTCGCCGGCCGACTCCGGCCCAGGCTAGTTGAACATTAGTTGCCCTTCGATGCGCTCTACACCACCCCCCAGTGTCTAGGTCGCTGGCATGGCTCTGGCTTCCACACCTCCGGCCATGCTTTCTGTGTCAATCAGGACCTCCTTTGACTCCCCTTGAGATGCAGGTCCAACTTATCAATGCCCACGACTACCTCTGACGGTCGTCCTTGACCTCGACCTCTCGTCCAGGGGATGTATGTGGGGTTGGTGTGGTGGTGCTGCTAATATGATGATATTGCCAGGATGTATTTCTCAACCTCGACGCCTGCGGGATAGTGTTGTGGCGCAACCCGACATCGATATCCTTGCCTAGTTCGTCTATGATGCCCCTGATGCATCGACCATGCCTCCGGTTTAGGTAATTCTTTTGTGACCGGCCTTCGAGCCAATGAACTATGCTAGGCGCAAAATAGTAGTGTTCCAGTGACTTGGCCAATGAGCCAAGAACACTTTTTAGCTCTATTAATGCTTTGTTTTTTATTTGCTGCGGTTTTGTCTAGTTGCCTAAACATGTTGTCCAATTATTTCAATACACTATGGACTATGTACAAAAAGATGAACACACTGCTTTGATAAACTCTTATGTATGTCACACGCTTTAGTTGAGAAGGTTGCATTATCCATGGCATTTTCTTGTGTGTAGCTTCCTGATGATCCCATGACCATTAGACAATTTGTATTAGCAAGTAATACTTCTTTTTATCTACAGGCTAATATTTTCTGGTATCTGATCTATTTCTTCTAATAAGAGAAATACATGTTGTTTATTTATATTGAAGGTGCATGTGATGTTATCTAGTACACTCAATCATGCTAGAATATATATACACTCATACTAATAATTATTCCTTCACCTACTTGTACCATTGCATGATAATACAAGGATTACTACCGGTGTTAAATACTCTTGTTGTTGGTTGCTTGGCCTATAGTTCCTAGTCATGATGCTTCAGTAAATTGCTTAGTAGCTTTTCTACTTGATTTCTATAATTAATTCTTAAAGGAAAATCCTCTACATGTGTTTGACATGATGTACTTCAAGTTTATATAAGTATATGATCTATTGCTGATATACTTGGTGGTGATTTATTTCTATTTATAATTATTTGTTATTGGCATCATTTGATTACTCAAATGCATGGGATATCTTCCTCGATCATGTATATATACTACGTATCAGTTCTACTCTCCATACTTAACCTTGCTTCTCTCTTTCTGCAGTTAAATTGTGAACTCCTGGTTATACCAGGGATCACCAGCTCACCTGGTTGATCTAGTTCCCCTCTCTTCTTCTTTCTCTCTCTCTCTAAACTGATAAGAATAGATCTTGAGCTTGATTTCTTGTGGTTGTGGTTCGGTGTTGGCCACTGTGGTGCCTTCCTCAGAAGTGTGCACAGTGGTGAACACCACATTTATTGAATATGCTATCTGATTGAATAACTAGAGATCTATTGTTGGTTGTCGATGATGCATAGGCTGAGGCATCAAACCTTGATAAGAATAACTGTGATTAGTGTACTCTTTAATGGCTTCTACTATAGTGGATCTACTATTCTGGTGCCTCACTAGAGTGTGCACAGTAGTATACTACATAGTGGTATGATCTACTGTTAATTATGCTAGTTGGATAAGAACTACTATGTTTATTGCTCCAAATACTCAATGATGATTCTGGCATACCAACTATATGCAAGACTAAGAGTAATCTTCTCCCACAACAGCTCCTTTATTTAAAGTAATATGAACAAAGGCTAAAGCTGGTCTTAGTGATCAACCTATTGACTGTGGTGTAGCTGTTGCTATTATGGAGTTGTACTTGTGGTCCTATTGTTGATCTTGATAAACTACTGTTGCTCATGGTCACCCTTGTTTCCTTTCTCAATCTCTTCCTGGTGATTAGCTTGTGATGTTCCTGCTCCTCACCTAGTGAACTGCTCCTTCTCTTGACATGAGATTTTATGTTCTAAGTAATAAGCGGGGCTTTTGATGGTGTTGGAAATACCTTTTAATGAACTGGGATGAGCTAGGTCAACGGTGGTGTGGTGTTCTCTTAGCATGGAAATAGAGAGGATGGATATGGCTGTGCAGTTTGGCTAGTGTGCTATGGAGAAACTAGTACCGAGCTAGTTAGCTTCGGCTGCTTTGCTGTGAGTAGCTATGGTTTTAACTCTTCCTATCTCTCCCTGCTGCTGACAGCAAAACATATGCATGCTATGTGTATTCTGCTTGCAAGTGGGACCCTTCTCTTGTGGATCAGCTTAACTAGATCTTTAGTTGGGTATTACTGTTTTACTTCCTACCTTCTTACTAATTTGGTGAAATTTGCCCCTTGGCCTATGAGGTTGCACTGAGGCACAATGTATTGATAATAACAGATCCTCTAGTTGGTGAAACTTGCCCCTCATATAAAAGGCTCAATTATGAATAGTAATAGTGCATCTCACTATTAATTCTGAGAGCACAACTAACCCTTAACCTCTCTTTCCCTTTCTCTATTCTTTTGTCTTTGTTTTTTAGGTATTAAGCTTAGGAGGCCAATCTTCAGGATATGAAGATTTAAGAAATGATTAGGAATTAGTTTAGGACTTACTTTTATTGATTCTGATTGTAATCTTTATTTTTTATTCTTTTGTAATTTACTTATTCTTTTATTTATCTATAAAGACAATGTATTATTATTTGCTTGAAATAATAAAGTTGAATTTCCTTTTGTTCTTTTTTTATACTTCAACTTCACCCTTTCTATTCCTTATATTATTATGATTGTAACTTTCCTTTTATTTATTAATTGTAAAGGAACAATGGAATGTTACCTTCCTTATTTAATAAAGTTATATTCCTTCTCCTTTTGGAGTTTAAGACTTGTTATATTTGTACTTGTATTATCTTGAATTCTCAATTCAAATTCTATTTATTTTGGTACAATAAACCTTGTAATATTTATATAACATGAATGAGTTCAATAACTCATTTCTTTATTTTTAAACCTATTTCAATTTACTTTCGCATTCAAATAAATCATTTGAATCTTTTAAATTTAAAAGAATTCCCCCCAAATCGAAAGATATAGTAGAGGTCATATCGTAATCTGTCGCACTCGCCCGGATGTTTCCATCAGAACAAGAGAGATCCCAATCCCTCACTAGCTTCTTTAGTTTTGTGCGAAAATTTCCCAGATTTTCTATGCATCAATGCAATGCACACATGTTATCTCAGCTTATTTCTAAGCTCTAATGTTGGCATGTTACATAGTAGTTGGGGAAGTGGGTCATGAAGTGACTGAAGTTGTGAGTTAAAGCACTCACATCTTCATTCACTCGTTGAAGAGTGTGCTCGATCTCCCCAACACGCTGGTTGAGCTGCTGGAATTCCTGATAGGGGATGTACCTATACCCCTGCTGTGGCTGGTTGGACCACGGGTCCCAAGCTCCCCCTTGCTGCTGCTGTTGTCCCTGCTCGTCCTCATGCTTCTACTCATCCTCATCCTGCTGCTCCCCTTCTTCATCTTCCTCCTCATCAGGCCGAAGTTCAACCATGATCTGCATCACTTGGTCCTTGGTGAGGATCCAAGCATCCTTCTCCACAATCAAGAAGGCTTGGGGACAGGGCAACGGAACCTGCTCTCCCTATGCATCACCAGGATAACCAAACTAATATGCTCAGAGCCTCCGGTTAACTTGGTAAACACCAAGGAAGCCACAAGCAGTTAAATATTTGACATCCATAAGCTTGGCACCGTCAACAGATTGCATAACATGTACTATAATATTTAATGCATGGGCAAGGTGAGTTACCAATCCACCAATGCGACTATCACCTTTGGTCTTGTTGCTTTGGTGGAGAAAGTGCTGGATGAGTATAGCTGCAGGATTGGGGCTTTGTGGCGTAGTGGGAAAAAGAGCCTTGGCGATGATTGCCATGTCTGCATTGGCCATGGAACTGGTATCGCTTCTCCCCAATAGAGTGTTGGCAAGGAACAAGGCATAGTAACGAATGGTTGGGTTCTAAATGGTGGACATCTTCTTCTGGTAGAAGTTGGTGCCACCATTAACAGAAATAACCTCCCAAGTTTCTCCGCTTGTGATGCTATAGAGGTTAGTAACAGTAGGTTCCCCAACATGAGGGAAACTGAAACCATCGCAAAATTGCTCAAAAGTTATCTCATAGTGCTGTCGGTTTATGGTGAAGCTTACCGTGCACATATTACCTTTCTCCCAGTGGTCGTCATAGAAGGAGGCAAGGAACTTGTAGGTAAGCTCGGCGTAGGTGTCATGGCTTGCAAAGACAAGCACCGTTAGCCGAACTTGTTACACATGAGGTCGAAGTCCGCCTTCAACCCCTCCACGGTGAGAAAGTTATGGTTGTCCCAACATGTGGGCAGGATCCTCCTCGATGAGACCATGGCCAACTTGGGGTTGCACTTGGCTCGGGACCTCGATCCCTTACCACATTGGCGCTTGCTCTTGCGAAAGATGTAAACAATTTTGTTCATCGTGATGCACTGAAAAATTTCACCATAATACCTTAGGCATATAGTTTCTACATGATATATGAACGATCATACGTGGAAAAATTCAATCCTAACGTGAGAAATCATTAGGAAAAACAAATAAGCTTGAATTTTCCCACTAGATCAATGTGAGAGTTTCAATCATGGAAATCTGAAAATAAAGCATGGATAGGGAGAGAAACATACCAATCTGTTGATTCCCCCACTTAAATGAACGAAATTCGCAAAGAATCAAGAGTTCTAGGTGGATTTTGAGAGGTTTGGAGAGATAATATGAGAGAAATAATGAGGAGGGGTGAAAGACCTAGCCTCTCTGATGCAATTTTGTGGTCGCACCAAACTATATAGTCGGAACTATACGGGCGGGTGATGTTGCTCCGCCCGTATAGTTGCGGCGACACTGCCAACTAGGATTAATTTACACGGAAAACAGCTATACAGACGCAACTATATAGCCAGATCGCAATGATCCCACCATATAGTTGGTCGTTAAACTGTCTGTCCCTCGACATAAATTTCTAAAACTAGCATCGATATCTATATGGCCGGAACTATACGGCTGGAATTTTTGTTCCCTCGTATAGTTGGTCGTTAAACCATCAGTAGTCATCAAAAATTTTCTATTTCTTCGAGAATACCTTCTTATGCCAAAACTTAGCAAAATACCTTACTTTTGAAATAAAATTGATAGTACAAACTATCGACCAACATTAGCATATTTAGAGGAAAATTTTAGCTTATGTAGATGAAAAACTCAAACTTTTATTTCCTTTATTATTCTATACTCATTCAATCAATGTTTCTACTAATTTTTGACAGTCCCATCTTCACCGGCGCGCTTCCGCAAGAATGTCTATGAAAAAGTTGTAGGAAGGTGATGAACTTTTTATTCCTAGTTTGTTTTATTAATGAGATGGGTTGACTCCCATTAAGCATTTTGTTAAGAATGGTTGAGTAACTCAACCTATTTTATCTTCTCGAATTCTTACCTTGGGTTGCCCCTTATCAAAGACACTTACCACATGAACTTGTTTTGCCGATGGAATATATCTTTCTCCTACTTCTAACTTCTTTGGAAAATACCGGATGATTTTAGCATCACAAACATTGAAGATTATCTTTCCTTTAGCACAATCAACTGATGCCCCTGCAATACTGTAACATCCCAAAACTTCAATCCAAGCTTATCAAAGATCAAATCATCCAAATTTAGGATTAAAAAAAACTTTTCCATAATTAAAATGAAAGCATTCATAATTGTGTGCATTTAAAATAGGAGTTGTTTTAAATTGCCATGATTGTGTGATCCCTTGCTTCTAAAATGTTTCTTAGGTGATTTAAACATCATCTACATCATTCCCAAACTTTTCCTAAAAGAAATCAAATCAAAAAGAATTAAAATAAAGGAATGGTCATTTTGACAAAATTAACTCTCATATCTACTTTGGCTATTCCTAGTACTCAAAAATTAAAAGAAACAATTCTTGATCTTTACACCCCTTGCTAGTACACATAATGAGGTACCAAGGCCCACCTTTTGATCTTCTAAAAACCTTCTGTAAACTAATTTAAATGATAGTTCAAAACTGAATCTAATGCATATGCATAGATCACCCCTATTTCAAAAACCATGTATTTGAGCTCCATTTTCAGAACCTTTGCAACCAGAGACTACCTAGCAATAGTGGAGATCACCCAAAAATTTTGAAACCAAAATTCAAAACTTTTTCTCTTTTGGCCATTTCATCAAACAGCTTGTGTGCACAAATCTGGCCCAATTTAAAACACTGTTTTGAGCAGTGATCTTGGTCACCATTTGTGCCTAACCTTGTCCCCTTGTTCCCTCAGTACCAGCCCTACCTTTTGCTAGCCCGGCCACACCCTGTGCACACGACCAAATGGTCATGGCCATTAAGGCCGAGCACCTTGAGCACCCCCACCGGCGACATCGCGCCACAGCAGCCGCCAACTTCCCTCGCCATGTCTAGGAGGTAGCCAACACCGCACCGCCCCTCTCTGTCCCTTGCCCGAGCAAAGACCAGCCGTGGACCACCGAGGAGAAGCCGCACCCAGTGCCACCAGACCATGCCAACGCCGCCCGCAGAGCGCGCCCTGTCCCCGCGTGCACAAGCCGCCGCTCGACACCAGCCCGCGCCCACCACTCCGCCTCGACCTGGAGAACACCCCAGACACCCCCGTTCGCCTCCCAAAGCCCCACAGCCACCGCTCGCCGTGGACACCGCCGCCTCTGCCTCTCAGAGCGCCACCTCACCCCGACCGCATACCACCGCCCCTACGGCCGCATTGAAGCGCTAGAGCACCGCCAGGGGACCGCCCATCGATCGCCATCCCCAGCCATGCCGCTAGCTCGCCGTAGCCATGTCGCCACCGTCGACCGCCCATCCCGCTCGGTCTCACCGTCGAGCCTATAAAAGGAGGCCTCCCCAGCACCAAAGACTCACACCATTCCACTCCCCTCACCTCTCCGAACCTCAACCACCCCTTGCCAGAGCAAGTGGAGCAGCAGCTCGCCGGAATTGGAGCCGGAGCCGCCGCCTCTAGAGAAGAAGGGTGCTGTTGATTCCGGCCACCCCAAGCTCCACCGTGACCACGCATCGCCTTGCCGTCGTCTTCCACTTTGTTCGCCCGCATCGCCGACCCCGCTGGAGCCCTGGTACACCCCCAGTAGACCCCCACCGAGCCGCTAGGGTTCGAGCTCGCCGGCGACCCGTCCGTCGTCGACGACGACCCTCAGCCGTAGATCTGCCCTCTAATCGCACGGCCCACAGCGCGCGTACCGTTTCATGTTTTAAGTCCCGCGGACCAGTGGGACCCCCCTGTCAGTTGAGCCCTGTGCCGCGCAGCACCACTGGGCCGTCCCATTTCCTTTCCCGCGCAGGCCCGTAGATTCAAATTTAGGTTTTTCTTTTTAGTTAGAATATAGTTTCTATCCTGTGTTTCAGAAATCAATTCTGTGAGTTTGACAAATCCAAATTGCATGAAACTAATTTTTTCTGAAAGGTATTGAAATACTCTATCCAAGCCCGTTGGATTTAATTCATTTAGAGTTATAGATTTCTCCTAATAAAAATAAGAAGACAGAAGCTTTTGCAACTTGAAACATTTTTATAAAATCAACCAAGATAGCTTTTGAGTTGATTCCAACTCTCAAAAATCACATTTCATCATATCTATCCAAATATGTAATAATATTAAGGTTTACATGCAGTGACTTTGGACTAGTACCAAAATAATGCTATATAGGCATTTCTAGTCACTTTAAATCATTAAATAATAAACTTAAACCAAAGTAATATTGATCCAACCTTTAAATCTCATTCCCACATGTTAGAATATGTGGTGAGGACATGTGTACACATGATATCATATTTTGGTGGTGAATATTAAATTTTAGTTAACATTTCAATGAGTAGAAATTACTTTTCCAAAATAAAAAGGTTGAAAATATTGAATTAAAACTTATGATGTTTGGGATGATATTAGTTGTGTGGTTTAGACTACTACTTAGCCTAAGTTAAGTATTGTTTGGTGATTGTGCACTCCCTATGTATTTCTAGACAATAGTACCGACCAAGCCTTCGAGGAGGAGGAGTTCTACCAAGAAGAAGAAGAAGGAGAAAACTTCAACCACTGCACCAACCAAGGCAAGCTATTTTAGCAAGCTATTAGTGGCAAGCTAACCCTTGCAAACATGCTTTAGTAAGCTATGGTAGCAAACTAGAATAAAACTAGATAGTTTAGTAAAGATGCCTTAAGCATACTTTGCTCACACCCCCTCAGTTTACACAAAGTTCTTTTATTAATTTTGAAGGTAGCATAAAGAGTATAAAACTTGACCTAATTAGAACCCTTAGATGTCATCCTATGGCATGAGATTGATACTACCCCTCCACCTTAGTGAACACTCTTAACCTAGTATTTTAGAATAGATCAAACTTGAGTCACTTTAGATGGGAACACTTGGTGAAAATGAGTTATGAAAACCTTGGAATGATGAGTCATTCTATTGAGATGTTTTGACATGTGTTGAGAAACACAATTGGTTTATGATGATGAAAATGATGAGGCCTGAGCCTTAACCCTTTTTATAAAACTGATGGTTGGATTCGGATGCGATACCATTCCAAATTTACCGTACAACCACATTACCTGAATTGGGTAAGGCTTAGCTGGAAATTTATATGCATTAGTATTAGTTCCCTCACGGGAGAGGTTTGAGCTGAGGCTACCTCTCAACGTTGTCCACCTATGTAGTGCCCAAGATGACTGATGGTCATGGTTGGGAGGCCATGCTCATTGGAGAGGTGCTTGTACTAGGGTGTGTAAAGGGAAGGTTATGTTTGATTATCTGCATACCCAGTATGATGATTCAGGGTTATCCCTGACAGATGTATCGAATCTTGTGGTGAAAGTGTACCACCTCTGCAGAGTGTCAAACTATTCGAATAGCCGCGTCCGCGGTTATGGACAGTTGGAATGGCCATACTGTTTCGTTGTCAGCTGTTTTCTAAATAACTTGAAATGAATGATGAACCTTGACTTAACCACAACAAGGTTGTGTAGATGAAAATAGTTTCCCCAACTTAGGTGATTCTAGACTTTTATTTTTATCTTTCTTGTTTCAGAACTCAGCTTAGGTTTCAAACTTAACTTGATAGTTATTCTTTCAATTCAGCACTTTAACTTAGAAGTATAGCCCTTGCTAGTAGTAGTTTGCGAGTACTTAAAGAGTACTCATGGCTTTTGTCCCTGGCTATTATCATGGCCAGACAATGAAGGAGATTATCAAGATGATGGTCAGCAGGATGGCTATGATAACTAGGACTATCTCGCATTGCCTTACTCAAGATGGACCCCACCGCTACGCTATCGTTTATTTCCGCTGCTTGTTGTATTAAAGACTGGATCATGAGATCCTTATTCGTGTAAAACCTTATGTATGGCTTGTAATGGATGATGTACTATGATATCCAATCTGTTATGTCTCGCAAAAATGGTAATCCTGGGATTGCGAGGTATGGCATAACGGGCATCTGGGATTAAAAATCCGGGTGTTGACAAATACTAAGGAAAGGTCTTCCAAATATTATGGATAATTTTTCATCTTCTGGCATCTCAAGAATAATAAATTCTATGGGAATAACATGCTCATCTATTCTAAGTATAACATCCTCAATCATACCAACAGGTTCTTTAGTGGATTTGTCAGCCATTTGTAAATTGATAGTAGTAGGAGAATACTCCCCTAATCCTAACCTTTTATAAAGGGAGTATTGCATAACAGGCATCTGGGATTAAAAATCCGGGTGTTGACAAGTTGGTATCAGAGCCATCCTGACCATAGGAGACCCTAGTTAGAATGGACGTCCAAACCAAAAACTTAGCTTCAAAAACCAAAGTGAGTATTTATGAAAAACTATTTCCCCTCTTACCCTTGTGAACTCATTCTTTCGCGAAAATACATGTTCCTCAAAATTCTTATATTACTACTTAAAATTTGACACACTTGATCACTTCACTAGTTTCCTCATCCTAAATTCTTGTAGATGGAGACTCAGTTCAGCAAGTTTTACCAGTTGGGAAACGGAGGTCAGCTGATCTTCGAGAGGGATCTGGATTCACTGTCAGAATTTCTGGGACGCCCACATCCGGAGTTTCTTGGAGCTCAACTTCCAGGACCCCCAGGAGGAGACCTACAATGGCTAGTCACCGCAGATCTTCGAGGAAGCATTGAAGCACCAACTTCTGGGAGAATTCAGTTCTCTGTGAGAGAGAACAACTGGCTAGATGAATTAGCCAGGGCAATGCATGAAGCTCTCGCACGTCTATGTGCCCTCAGCGTCAACAAGATTCAAGGAACCCGTTTTGCCCACTATGCAAGATGTGACTTCATGGGAATACCAATGGAGATGCCAAGTCACCCAGAGTTGAAGCGTCAACTGGAGAATCTTGACTTCTTGCTTCATGACCGACAGCAGGAGCTGGACAATGCCAGAGAGTTAGCCAACCAGAACCGTGCAATTGCCGACCAGAAGGCCCATACTTTCGCACTGCTAGTCCAAGATCGCCAGTCTCTTCGTCGCCAGCGTGCAAAGAAGGATCGCACCATCGCCCGTCTTCGCAAGAAGGTGGCCGACCTCGAGAAGACTGTCAAGGAGCAGGAAGCTCAGCTTGCCTCCAAGGAAGAAGATGATGAGGGTGAAGACATCCAAGGAGATATGGATTCTTACCTCAGCAACAATGATGACTTTCTGGAAGAGGATGTTGTGGACTTCTACACTGATGATGAAGACTCCGACTTCATCAACGATGAGTAGATGCACTAGAGCATTGTCGTAGCATGAGATGTATCATCTCATTGTATCGTAGTTTGCAGAATGGTTCTTCAAACCATCTGTTTTCCCTTTGATTGTTGTGGTGTGTGTTGTATCGTGTGCTTGCTTGCATGAATGAGAATGAAGTTAGTGAAAAACCAGAGTCTAACTCAAAGTTGTAGCTTTGAAAACCCCAAAACCATGAACCTTAGAATTTCCCTCTAACCCCTATATCTATCCCATTCTTCAGATGACTCGTGGAAACCAAGGAGGGAGCAGTTCATCGCAGGACCCAATGCTGCAGATCTTGCAGAATCTCATCGCGGACCGTGAAGCAAGCAGGGCCGAACGTCAAGCCAACTTAGCAACACTGCAGCAGATCGCCCAGAAGGCTCTCAACAACCAAGGGCATGGAAATCAGGATCACCAAGGATCCAAACTCAAAAACTTTCAGAACACAAATCCCCCAATCTTCAACCAATCTGAGAACCCACTAGATGGTGATGACTGGTTGCAGACCATAGAAAACAACTTAGAGGTTGCAGGAGTGGATGCAAATGAGAAAGTTCTATTCGCCACCCACTATGTGGCAGGAGATGCAAGAGCCTGGTGGAATAGCATCCGCACTATGAACCAAGGTTAAGTGATGACCTGGGAAGCATTCAAGGTCAAGTTCAGCCGCACCCACGTGTCGCAAGGTCTTGTCCACAGGATGAGAGATGAATTCCGTTAGTTGAAGCAAGGAAGAATGACTTTGGTAGAGTACCGAGACAAATTCCTGTCACTTGCCAGATATGCACCCGATGAGATCAACACGGAGGCCAAGAAGAAGGAGAGATTCTTGAACGGACTGCATGATGAGATGCAGACTGTCCTCGTCAACATCCGTTTCGATGATCTCGAAGAGCTAGTCGACTCGGCCATTCAGATGGAAGGGAAGATTAACCAGGCAAACGACAACCACAAGCGTCATATGATGCAGCAGCAGATCCAATACCACGGAAGTACCGTCCCAACCCTTCACCGGGATATGCACCAAGGAACAACCGACCCTAATTCTCGCCAAGCTACCCCAACCAGAAGCGGAGGCAATGTGAAGTCCGGAGGAAACAATCACAACTCCGTAATGCTAATCATTTCAACTGCACCTCCCAAGAGCAACAACAACAACAAGAACATCGCACCCAGAACTGGCAGCAATGCTATACCGGTCGCAGCCAAAGACAAGTCCCAGATCACCTGTTTCGAGTGTGAAGTGAAAGGTCACTACTCCAATGAGTGTCCCAAGAAGGCTACCGCCAATGCCAATGTGAATGCCCCAGCTCAGCAGCAGCGTCGTGTTCAGCCAGGAAGGAGGTTTGCCCCAGGGAACCCGCACAACCAAGAACGGTCGCCTCTTCCACATGAACGCGTAAGAAGCGCCAAGATGTAGTCTTTGGGTATGTTTTCAATCAACTCAGTTTTAGCAAGAGTATTGTTTGATTCTGGAGCATCGCATTCCTTTGTCACCGAAGAATTTGTATGCACTAGTAAGATTCGCCCAACAAACTTGAAGCATGTCATGATAGTTCAAATCTCCGGCTTAACTACCAAAGCTAGAAAAATTTGCAAAGCTGTACCTATCAGAATACATGGGATAGATTTTTATGCCAACCTAATTGTACTTGGAACCAAAGGATTGGAAGTAGTACTAGGCATGGACTGGATGTCAAGGCATCAAGGACTGATAGACTGTGCTAAGAAAGCCATCACCATGACCAGTAGTTCTGGAGTAACGAGAACATATCTACGAAACCTTGCCCGTCAATTCAAGTGCAACAAGAGTGTAGCCACGCTACCATTGACCAAGTCAGAGTAGTCTGTGAATACACCGACGTATTCCCAGATGAATTGCCAGGTATGCCCCCGGATAGGGATATTGAGTTCATTATCGAACTAATCCCCGAAACCGGACCTATAGCCCAGAGACCCTACACCATGAACCCCTCAGAGTTAGTGGAACTGAAGAAGCAGTTGGATGCCATGTTAGCAACAGGCTTGATTCAGCCAAGCGCATCGCCTTGGAGATCACCAGTGTTATTCGTCGACAAGAAAGATGGAGGCAACCGTCTGTGCACAGATTACCGAAAATTGAATGATGTCACCATCAAGCACAAGTACCCCTTGCCAAAGATAGAGGACCTATTTGATCAGTTGACTGGAGCTCAGGTATTCTCAAAGATTGATCTTAGGACTGGTTATCACCAACTTAAGATTCGTGCAACGGATATTCCGAAGACCGCCTTTACTACTCGCTATGGTTTATACGAGTATATGGTTATGTCTTTTGGATTAACCAATGCCCCTGCTTATTTCATGAATCTCATGAATAAGATCTTTATGAATTTCCTAGATAAGTTTGTAGTTGTGTTTATCGACGATATCCTTATCTACTCCAAGTCCGAAGAAGAGCATGAGCAACATCTGAGAATCATCCTAGGAACCCTAAGAGAACATCAGTTATATGCCAAGTTCAGCAAGTGTGAGTTTTGGCTGAAAGAAGTAGGATTCCTAGGACATATTGTGTCTGCCGGAGGAGTCTCTGTTGATCCTACCAAGATCAAATATGTAGAAGAATGGGAAGCCCCAACCAATCAAACCCAAGTTCATTCATTCCTTGGATTAGCGGGATATTATCGCAAGTTTGTAGAAGGATTCTCGAGCATAGCCCGACCAATGACCCAATTGTTGAAGAAGGACAAGAAGTTTGAATGGACAGACAAGTGTGAAGCCAGTTTCCGGGAGCTGAAGAAGAGATTGATATCAGCCCCAATTTTGATCATGCCAGACATCAAGAAGCCATTTGATGTGTATTGTGACGAATCCAAGATTGGCCTAGGATGTGTATTGATGCAAGAAGGCAAAGTAATCGCATATCTGTCTCGACAACTAAAGCAGCATGAGAAGAACTATCCGACCCATGATCTTGAGCTAGCAGCCGTGGTTCTGGCGTTGAAGACATGGCGTCACTATTTGATGGGTAATCGCTGTGAGATTTACTCAGATCATAAAAGCTTGAAGTATATCTTCACCCAGAAGGAGCTAAATATGAGGCAAAGAAGATGGATAGAGTTAATCAAGGATTATGACCTTGACATTCACTATCACCCCGGCAAAGCCAACGTGGTAGCGGATGCTCTTAGCAGATTGCTGTGTAGGCTTAACACCATGATCAAAGAGAAGCAACCAGTTTGTATGAGGAGCTGGAGCAGTTCAGGATTGAGTTAGTTAGCAAAGGATTCCTAGCTAGCATTGAACTTCAATCCACTTTGATTAGCCAGATCAAGGAAGCCCAGAAGGGAAATGAGAGTATCGACGGGATCAAACATCGTATTGGTACAGGCAAAGTACCTGGATTCACCGAAGACGAAGAAGGAGTACTGTGGTACAAAGGACGTATCTGTGTACCAGCAGATTTGGAGCTGAAGGAGGTTATCATGAAGGAAGCTCATGATACTCTTTATTATATCCACCCCGGAGGAACAAAGATGTATCAGGATTTGAAAGAGCAATTTTGGTGGCACAAGATGAAGAGAGAGATCGGAAGCTACATCGCCAAATGTGACATTTGTCAAAGAGTCAAGGCGGAGCATCAGAGACCTGCAGGGTTGTTGCAACCATTGCAGATTCCGGAATGGAAATGGGATTCCATCGGAATGGACTTTATCTCCGGTTTACCTACTTCTAGTACGGGAAATGACTCAATCTGGGTCATAGTTGATAGACTATCTAAGGTAGCCCACTTCATACCTGTCAAGACAACCTACCAAAGTGCAAAACTAGCAGAGTTGTACATTGCTAGAATTGTTAGTCTGCATGGAACCCCCAAGACCATTGTATCAGATCGAGGAACCCAGTTTACTTCAAGATTTTGGCAGAAAGTCCAGGAAGGTTTAGGAACCAAGTTAAATTTCAGTACCGCCTATCACCCGCAAACAGATGGACAGACTGAGAGAGTCAACCAGATTCTTGAGGATATGCTTAGAGCCTGTGTGTTGGAATACGGATCAAAATGGGAAGACTGCCTACCATTCGCAGAGTTCTCATATAACAACAGTTATCAGGCTAGTTTGCAGATGGCACCATTTGAATTCCTATACGGAAGAAAATGTCGTACCCCCTTAAATTGGTCGCAAGTAGGAGAGAGTCAAATCTTTGGACCCGACATTCTCCGAGAAGCCGAAGAGAAAGTTCACAAAGTCCGTGAGCACCTCAAGACCGCCCAATCCAGACAGAAGAGCTATGCTGACAAGAGAAGGAGAGACCTGACTTTCAATGTCGGAGATTTCGTATATCTCAAGGTTTCACCCTTGAAGGGAACTCAACGCTTTAGTCTGAAGGGAAAGTTAGCCCCCAGATATATCGGACCTTTCAAGATTCTGAACCGTCGAGGAGAAGTATCGTATCAGCTGGAATTGCCTGAAGAGATGTCAGCCATCCACAATGTGTTCCATATCTCGTTACTCCGCAAATGCCTAGAAGTGCCGGAGAAGACTGAAGTTTTCAAGAACATCGATCACAGAGCTGTGGAAATCAACAACGACCTGACCTATCGGGAAGTGCCCATCCATATCTTAGAAGAGGCCTACAGGACCACCAGGACCATGAGTATCAAGTTTCTCAAGATTCAGTGGAGCAACCATACTGAGGAGGAAGCCACTTGGGAACGCGAAGATTACATTAGGACAGAGTTCCCAGATCTCTTTAGTTCCTAGTTTTCTTGTGAATCTCGGGACGAGATTTTGTTTAAGGGGGAAGGTTTGTAACATCCCAAAACTTCAATCCAAGCTTATCAAAGATCAAATCATCCAAATTTAGGATTAACAAAAACTTTTCCATAATTAAAATGAAAGCATTCATAATTGTGTGCATTTAAAATAGGAGTTGTTTTAAATTGCCATGATTGTGTGATCCCTTGCTTCTAAAATGTTTCTTAGGTGGTTTAAACATCATCTACATCATTCCCAAACTTTTCCTAAAAGAAATCAAATCAAAAAGAATTAAAATAAAGGAATGGTCATTTTGACAAAATTAACTCTCATATCTACTTTGGCTATTCCTAGTACTCAAAAATTAACAGAAACAATTCTTGATCTTTACACCCCTTGCTAGTACACATAATGAGGTACCAAGGACCACCTTTTGATCTTCTAAAAACCTTCTGTAAACTAATTTAAATGATAGTTCAAAATTGAATCTAATGCATATGCATAGATCACCCCTATTTCAAAAACCATGTATTTGAGCTCTATTTTGAAAACCCTTGCTACCAGAGACTACCTAGCAATAGTGGAGATCACCCAAAAATTTTGAAACCAAAATTCAAAACTTTTTCTCTTTTGGCCATTTCATCAAACAGCTTGTGTGCACAAATCTGGCCCAATTTAAAACACTGTTTTGAGCAGTGATCTTGGTCACCATTTGTGCCTAACCTTGTCCCTTGTTCCCTCAGTACCAGCCCTACCTTTTGCTAGCCCGGCCACACCCTGTGCACACGACCAAATGGTCATGGCCATTAAGGCCGAGCACCTTGAGCACCACCACCGGCGACATCGCGCCACAACAGCCGCCAATTTCCCTCGCCATGTCTAGGAGGTAGCCAACGCCGCACTGCCCCTCTCTGTCCCTTGCCCGAGCAAAGATCAGCCGTGGACCACCGAGGAGAAGCCGCACCCAGTGCCACCAGACCATGCCAACGCCGCCCGCAGAGCGCGCCCTGTCCCCGCGTGCACAAGCCGCCGCTCGACACCAGCCCACAGCCACCGCTCGCCGTGGACACCGCCGCCTCTGCCTCTCAGAGCGCCACCTCACCCCGACCGCATACCACCGCCCCTACGGCCGCATTGAAGCGCTAGAGCACTGCCAGGGGACCGCCCATCGATCGCCATCCCCAGCCATGCCGCTAGCTCGCCGTAGCCATGTCGCCACCGTCGACCACCCGTTCCGCTCGGTCTCACCGTCGAGCCTATAAAAGGAGGCCTCCCCAGCACCAAAGACTCACACCATTCCACTCCCCTCACCTCTCTGAACCTCAACCACCCCTCGCTAGAGCAAGTGGAGCAGCAGCTCGCAGGAATTGGAGCCGGAGCCGCCGCCTCTAGAGAAGAAGGGTGCTATAGATTCCGGCCACCCCAAGCTCCGCCGCGACCACGCCTCGCCTCGCCATCGTCTTCCACTTTGTTCACCAAGATCGCCCTCTACCCCTGCCGAGCCCTGCACGCTCAGTGAAGCCCTAGTGAGCCTCATGAATCGAGCCCTGTGCCACCGGCCATTTCCTTTCAGCGCCTGTGTAGATTCAAATCTAGGTTTTTCTTTTTAGTTAGAATATAGTTTCTGTCTTGTGTTTCAAAAACCAATTATGTGAGTTTGACAAATCCAAATTGCATGAAAATAATTTTGTCTAAAAGGTATTGAAATACTCTATCCAAGCCCGTTGGATTTAATTCATTTAGCGTTATAGATTTCTCCTAATAAAAATAAGAAGACAGAAGCTTTTGCAACTTGAAACATTTTTATAAAATCAACCAAGATAGCTTTTGAGTTGATTCCAACTCTCAAAAATCACATTTCATCATATCTATCCAAATGTGTAATAATATTAAGGTTTACATGCAGTGACTTTGGACTAGTACCAAAATAATGCTATATAGGCATTTCTAGTCACTTTAAATCATTAAATAATAAACTTAAACCAAAGTAATATTGATCCAACCTTTAAATCTCATTCCCACATGTTAGAATATGTGGTGAGGACATGTGTCCACATGATCTCATATTTTGGTGGTGAATATTAAATTTTAGTTAACATTTCAATAAGTAGAAATTACTTTTCCAAAATAAAAAGGTTGAAAATATTGAATTAAAACTTATGATGTTTGGGATGATATTAGATCATCAATTGTGTGGTTTAGACTACTACTTAGCCTAAGTTAAGTATTGTTTGGTGATTGTGCACTCCCTATGTATTTCTAGACAATAGTACCGACCAAGCCTTCTAGGAGGAGGAGTTCTACCAAGAAGAAGAAGAAAACTTCAACCACTGCACCAACCAAGGCAAGCTATTTTAGCAAGCTATTAGTGGCAAGCTAACCCTTGCAAACATGTTTTAGTAAGCTATGGTAGCAAACTAGAATAAAACTAGATAGTTTAGTAAAGATGCCTTAAGCATACTTTGCTCACACCCCCTTAGTTTACACAAAGTTCTTTAATTAATTTTGAAGGTAGCATAAAAATTATAAAACTTGACCTAATTAGAACCCTTAGATATCATCCTATGGCATGAGATTGATACTACCCCTCCACCTTAGTGAACACTCTTAACCTAGTATTTTAGAATAGATCAAACTTGAGTCACTTTAGATGGGAACACTTGGTGAAAATGAGTTATGAAAACCTTGGAATGATGAGTCATTCTATTGAGATCTTTTGACATGTGTTGAGAAACACAATTGGTTTATGATGATGAAAATGATGAGGCATGAGCCTTAACCCTTTTTATAAAACTGATGGTTGGATTCGGATGCGATACCATTCCAAATTTACCCTACAACCACATTACCTGAATTGGGTAAGGCTTAGCTGGAAATTTATATGCATTAGTATTAGTTCCCTCACGGGAGAGGTTTGAGATGAGGCTACCTCTCCACATTGTCCACCTATGTAGTTCCCAAGATGACTGATGGTCATGGTTGGGAGGCCATGCTCATAGGAGAGGTGCTTGTACTAGGGTGTGTAAAGGGAAGGTTATGTTTGATTATCTGCATACCCAGTATGATGATTCAGGGTTATCCCTGACAGATGTATCGAATCTTGTGCTGAAAGTGTACCACCTCTTCAGAGTGTCAAACTATTCGAATAGCCGCGTCCGCGGGTATGGACAGTTGGAATGGCCATACTGTTTCGTTGTCAGCTGTTTTCTAAATAACTTGAAATGAATGATGAACCTTGACTTGACCACAACAGGGTTGTGTAGATGAAAATAGTTTCCCCAACTTAGGTGATTCTAGACTTTTATTTTTATCTTTCTTGTTTCAGAACTCAGCTTAGGTTTCAAACTTAACTTGATAGTTATTCTTTCAATTCAGCACTTTAACTTAGAAGTATAACCCTTGCTAGTAGTAGTTTGCGGGTACTTAAAGAGTACTCATGGCTTTTGTCCCTGGCTATTATCATGGCCAGACTATGAAGGAGATTATCAAGATGATGGTCAGCAGGACGGCTATGATAACTAGGACTATCTCCTTACGTCGGCATTACTGTGCCCTGAAGATGGACCCCACCGCTACGCCATTGTTTATTTCCGCTGCTTGTTGTATTAAAGACTGGATCATGAGATCCTTATTCGTGTAAAACCTTATGTATGGTTTGTAATGGATGATGTACTATGATATCCAATCCGTTATGTCTCGCAAAAATGGTAATCCTAGGATTGCGAGGTATGGCATAACGGGCATCTGGGATTAAAAATCCGGATGTTGACAAATACTAAGGAAAGGTCTTCCAATTATTATGGATAATTTTTCATCTTCTGGCATCTCAAGAATAATAAATTCTATGGGAATAACATGCTCATCTATTCTAAGTATAACATCCTCAATCATACCAACAGGTTCTTTAGTGGATTTGTCAGCCATTTGTAAAGTGATAGTAGTAGGAGAATACTCCCCTAATCCTAACCTTTTAGAAAGGGAGTATGGCATTACACTAACTCCTGCACCTAGATCACACAAAGCATTGTGAATATCAGTTTTACCTATTGAGCATGAAATAGTTGGTATTCTGGGATCTCCAGATTTATACAACAGCTTCCCATTAGCAGGATAACTAGTTACCATGCATGGCAACAGTTTCAGTTATTTCTTTCTTTCTACTAAGAATATTGAACGAAATATGACCTGAGAGGCAATAATAAAGTTGTTATTATGTATTCCTTGTATATGATAGATGTTTATTTTGCATGCTATAATTGTATTGATAGGAAACATCAATACATGTGTGTTTAATAAACAAAAAGGGTTCCTATTTATGCCTCTCTTATAGACTAGCTTGTTGATTAACAAGATGATCAAGGTTTCCTGATCATGGACATTGGATGTTGTTAATAACAAGGTCACAGCATTTGTGAAATGATGTGATGAACATTCATCCGAAGTATAGCATTATGATCAAGTCATTATGTTTATATTGCTATAACATCATACGAAGTAATCTTTATCCTTAGACCATGAGATCATGTTAATTGCTAACACCGGAAGAGTATTTTGATAACATCAAACGTCACACCGTAACAGGGTGACTATAAAGATGGGTTTAGTACTACGAAGGTGTTATATTGAGGCTCATGGATCAAGAGTTGAATTTGTCAATCCAGATGACGGAAAGATATACTCTGGGCCCTCTCGGTGATATCACATTAGGATAGATTGCAAGCAAGTGATGTGATCACTAGAATGTTATATCACGGGAACGAGAAAAGAGTGCATGTCGGTAACGAGATCAAACTAGGTATGGAGATACCGATGATCGAATCTCGGACATGTAATATATCGAGAGACAAAGGGATTTAGTTACAAGCGTTAAAGGTTCTCACGACCACAGGAGTCATTGTTGAATGTGTAGGAGTCAGTACGGATCTCCAGGTCCTGCTGCTGATTATTGATCGGAGAAGGGTCTCGATCATGTCTGCATTATTCGCGAACCGTAGGGTGGCACACTTAAGAGTTACCGGACACCATTTTGGAGCACATATGTTTCCGATGAAAGAATTGCAAAGCGCAGGAATTGTTTCAATAGAAACCAGAAATTGTTTCGGGTGAAATTGCAGAAGGTGGTTCTGCATGTGATATTGAAATATTGCAAGGGGCTATATGTGAATGTTTGTTAATTAAAGTAATTAACAAAATTCCGAATAAATTTAATAAAAAGAGTTTTATTAAATGAGAGAGCATTAAATTTGGAGAAATTTAATGCATTTAAAGTGGAGACTTTAAAAGGGAATGTGAAGAGGCATTTTAATGTGGAGGGGTTACCACCACATGAATTGGGGAGGTGAGGGGTCACCCCCCATGCGCCGGCCATGGAGAGAGGGGGAACCCCCCTCCTCCTATAAAAGGCCACCCATTCCCTCCTTCATCCTCACACCTCCTTGTGAGGGATCTCTCTTCCCCTCTAGAATTATTCCCCCATGGTCTCGGATTAGCGAGATACATGTTCCCGGTGGCATTTCGTCTAGAAGGAGTTGCTGCTTCCGCTGGATTGCTGGAGCGAGGAGGTGGAGGTTGTTCGGTGGCTTGAACGTGTGTGCGAGTGCAGATGCGCTGCTGAGTTGCGGCGCTCGGACTTCCTCATGATCTTGAGATCGGCAAGTGTACGACTACATCAACCACGAGTTCCTACTCGTTAACAAAACTCGTTGTCTTCGAGGGTAAGTTCTCCATGTATGTATGTCCACCCGTTGCTCTGTATCTAGTAGATAGATCTTGGCGTATAGTTCTCATCGTAGGAAATTTTTTGTTTTCTATGCTACGGACCCAACAGTGGTATCAAAGCCTGATCTATGCGTAGGTGCTTTGCACGGGTAGTACACATATGTTTATATGTGGGCGATGATGATCATGTTATTGCATCTTCTATGTACTTTGGATATTGGTGGCATAGTGGGATGAAGCGGCCCGGACCAACCTTACATGTCATCGTACATGAGACCGGTTCCACGACTGACATGCAACTAGTTTTGCATAAGTGGCTAGCGGGTGTCTGTCTCTCCTACTATAGTCAATATCTGATTTACAACGAGTTGCTAATAACTTGGTTATCCTTGTTGTGGTTCATGTTCGTAGGTAAGACCGGTTCTATCTCCGAAAGCCCTAAGCCACGTAAAACTTGCAATTGATAAATTAGAGGCGTCTAGTTTAGATCGTTCTTTGGGCTAGTGTATTGATATGGTATTGTTGTAAGTAGATGTATGATAGATACTCTTACAACTCACTTAACGTGTAAGTTCCATAGACCTTGGCCTTACACACAAAGGAATGATAGAGATCATACCACGATGCAAATGATAGAGATCAAATGCATGGACCATATCACCTCACTTCACACATTAGCATCTTATATTGCTAGTTTGGCGCTTTTGGTAGCATTATAAGATGATCCCTCATTTAGATATAAAGATAAAATGTGTTCTTCCTTAAGTATGCACCATTTTGTGGATCGTGTTTTGAGGCATCACGTGATGATCGGGTGTTCTCGACTCTACGCTTTCATACAACGGGTGTAAGACATTTTTACACACGCAAATACTAAGGTTCTTACTTGACGAGCCTAGCATGTACAGACATGGCCTCGGAACACGGACCGAAAGGTTAAGCATGAGTCATATAGTTGATATGATGCGCATATAGATGCTCGCCTTTGAAGCTACACCGACTCACGTGATGATCGGACTTGGTGTAGTGGATTTGGTTCATGTAATCACCAAAAGGACACGAGGGATGTCGTTTTTGAGTGGGAGTTCATTAGTAATTTGGATTAGTTGAACTCAATCTATCATAAACTTAGTCTAAATATATTTTACAAATTCTGTTGTAGATGGCACCACCTGCTTTTAATTTCAATGTGTTCATGGAGAAAGAGAAGCTTGCTGCGAATGGTAGCAACTTCACCAACTAGACTATGAATTTGAGGATTCTCCTCACTGTTGCACAAAAGAAATATGTGCTAGAGGTGCCGCTAGGCCCCCCACCAGCTCCTGATGCCCCTGACGAGGAAAAGAACGTCTATATAACTCGTCAGGAGGACCACAACTTAGTTCATTGCGGCATACTGTATGGGCTAGAGCCAGAACTTCAAAAATGTTTCGAAAATGGCAATCCCTTTGATACCATGGGAGAATTGAAAATGATTTTCGATACCCATGCTGCCGTAGAGAGTTATAATGCTTCTGAAAAGTTCTTTAGCTGCATGATGGAAGAGAACAGCTCCGTTAGTGAGCACGTACTCAAAATGTCTAGGTACACCGATAAGCTTGTGTCCTTGGGAATAACGATTCCCATTGACTTAGGCATACATCGTGTTCTCCAATCTCTGCCACCTAGCTACAAGAGCTTCGTGATGAACTATAATATGCAGGGCATGAAGTCTCTTCGAGCTTCCACAATGCTTAAGACTGCAAGTGGAGATTAGGAAAGAACATCAAGTGTTGATGATCAATAAGACCACGGTTTCAAGAAGGACAAGAAAGGAAAGCGAAGGAAAGAAGGCGGCAAATATGTTGCCGCTTTGAAAAACCCGAGCTGGCCCTAAGTCTGACACCGAGTGCTACTATTGCAAGGGGACTGGCCATTGGAAGCACAAGTGCCCCAAGTATTTGGCGGACAAGAAGGCCGGCAAGGCAAACAAAGGTATATGTGATATACATGTTATTGATGTGTACTTGACTAGTACTCGCAGTAGCACTTGGGTATTTGATACGGGATCGGTTGCTAATATATGTAACTCGATTCAGGGTCTGCGGAACAATCGACAACTAGCAAGGGATGAGGTCACGATGCGGGTCGGCAATGGATCAAGAGTTGATGTGATCGCCGTCGGAACGCTGCCTCTCCATATGCCGTCGGGATTAGTTATAAACCTGAATAATTGTTATTTGGTGCCTGCACTGAGCATGAACATTGTATCCGGATCGTGTTTGATGCAAAGTGGTTATTCGTTTAAGTCTGAAAACAATGGTTGTTCGATTTATATGAATAATATCTTTTATGGTCATGCACCTGTGTTGAATGGTTTATTTCTGTTGGATCTCGATAGTAGTATTACGCATATTCATAATGTTGATGCTAAAAGGATTAAACTTGATAATGATATATCTACATATATGTGGCACTGCCGTCTAGGTCATATTGGCGTTAAACACATGAAGAAACTCCATTCTGATGGACTTTTGGAATCACTTGATTTTGAATCATTTGATACATGTGAGCCATGCCTTATGGGCAAGATGACTAGAACGCCGTTTTCCGGTTCAATGGAACGGGCGATAGATTTATTGGAAATCATACATACTGATGTGTGTGGACCAATGAGTGTGTCGGCGCGAGGTGGATATCGTTATTTTGTTACTTTCACGGATGATTTGAGTAGATACGGGTATATCTATTTGATGAAACATAAGTCTGGAACCTTTGAAAGGTTCAAAGAATTTCAGAATGAAGTGGAAAATCATCATAACAGAAAGATCAAATTTCTGCGGTCCGACCGTGGAGGAGAGTATCTTAGTTATGAGTTTAGCACACATATGAAAGACTGTGGAATAGTTTCACAACTCACGCCTGCCGGAACACCACAACGTAATGGTGTGTCAGAACGTCGTAATCGTACTTTATTGGATATGGTTCGATCTATGATGTCTCTGCGACTTGCCATCATCATTTTGGGGTTATGCATCGAAACCGCTGCATTCACTTTAAATAGGGCACCATCTAAATCCGTTGAAAAGACCAGATGAATTATGGTTTGAAACAATCCTAATCTTTCATATCTTAAATATTGTGGATGCGATGTTAATGTGAAGAAACTTCAACAGGATAAACTCGAACCCAAAGCGGAAAAATGCGTCTTCATAGGATACCCTAAGGAAACGATTGGGTATACCTTCTATCACAAATCCAAGGGCAAGGTCTTTGTTGCCAAGAATGGATCCTTTCTTGAGAAGGAGTTTCTCGTGAAAGGTGTGAGTAGTCGGAAGGTAGAACTCGAAGAGGTTATTGAACCTTCTCTTCATGAAATGGCGAGTAGCGCAGCTCGTGGTTGTTTGAGTTGACTTCACCTAATGAAGAGAGAGCTAATGATATTGATCATGAAACTCCGAAAGAGGACACTACCGAACCTCGCAGGTCAAGCAGGACACGTGCAGCTCCTGAACTGTACGGCAATCCTGTTATGAATTTCATGATTGATGAAATAGATGACCCTGTGACGTATGAAGAAGCGATGATGAACCCTGATTCCAACAAATGGCTAGAAGCCATGAAATCCGAAATGGAATCCATGTACGAAAACCAGGTTTGGACCTTGGTGGACTTACCTCACGATCGAAAGGCCGTTGAGAATAAATGGATTTTCAAAAGGAAAACTGATGCTGATGGTAATGTGACCATCTATAAGGCTCGACTTGTCTCAAAGGGGTTTCGACAAATTCAGGGAGTTGACTACGATGAGACATTCTCTCCCGTAGCGATGCTTAGGTCGGTTAGGATTATGTTAGCAATTGCTGCATATTTCGATTATGAAATATGGCAGATGGATGTCAAAACTGCGTTCCTCAATGGTAATATTGAAGAAGAGTTGTATATGATACAACCTAAGGGTTTTGTCGATCCTAAGGATGCTAATAAGGTGTGCAAACTTCAGCGATCCATCTATGGACTGAAGCAAGCATCCTGGAGTTGGAATCTCCGCTTTGATGAGGTGATCAAAGAGTTTGGATTTGTCCAAACTTATGGAGAGGCTTGTATTTACAAGAACAGTGGGAGCAATGTGGCATTTCTGATATTATATGTGGATGACATATTATTGATTGGAAATGATATAGATCTTTTAAACAGTGTTAAAAGTTATCTAAACAGCAAATTTTCGATAAAAGACCTTGGTGAAGCGTCATATATATTAGGCATTAAAATCTATAGAGATAGATCAAGGCGCCTAATTGGGCTATCGCAAAGTACATACCTTGATAAGATATTAAAGAAGTTTAATATGGACGGAAGTAAGAAGGGGTACTTACCTATGTTGCAAGGCAAGACATTGAGTAAGACTCGAAGTCCGGCTACGTCGGAAGAAAGAGAGATAATGGATAAGGTCCCCTATGCCTCAGCCATAGGCTCTATAATGTATGCCATGCTATGTACAAGACCGGATGTGGCACATGCTATTAGTTTGACTAGTAGGTACCAATCTGATCTAGGTTCAGAACACTGGATAGCGATCAAGAATATCCTTAAGTACTTGAGAAGAACTAAGGATATGTTTCTTGTATACGGAGGTGAAGAAGAGCTAGTCGCTAAGTGTTATGTCGATGCTAGCTTTGACATTGATCCGGATGACTCTAAGTCTCAATCCGGATACGTATTCATCTTGAACGGAGCAGCAGTTAGTTGGAGGAGCTCCAAACAACCTGTGGTGGCTGGATCAACGACGGAGGCGGAATATGTTGTTGCTTCAGAAGCAGCGCAAGAAGCGGTTTGGATGAAGGAGTTCATAACGGAACTAGGTGTGGTTTCTAGTGCGTTGGACCCAATGGTGATCTATTGTGACAATAATGGAGCCATAGCCAACGCCAAGGAACCAAGGTCTCACAAGAATTCTAAGCATATTAAGCGCCGGTTTCACTCCATCCGCGAGCATGTCAAGGATGGAGATATAAAGATTTGTAAAGTGCACACGGACCTGAATGTAGCAGATCCGTTGACTAAAGTACTCCCTAGGGCAAAACATGATCAACACCAGAACTCCATGGGTGTTAGATTTATCACTATATAAACTAGATTATTGTCTCTAGTGCAAGTGGGAGACTGAAGGAAATATTCCCTGAGTGGCAATAATAAAGTTGTTATTATGTATTCCTTGTATATGATAGATGTTTATTTTGCATGGTATAATTGTATTGATAGGAAACATCAATACATGTGTGTTTAATAAACAAAAAGGGTTCCTAGTTATGCCTCTCTTATAGAATAGCTTGTTGATTAACAAGATGATCAAGGTTTCCTGATCATGGACATTGGATGTTGTTAATAACAAGGTCACAGCATTTGTGAAATTATGTGATGAACATTCATCCGAAGTATAGCATTACGATCAAGTCATTATGTTTATATTGCTATAACATCATACGAAGTAATCTTTATCCTTAGACCATGAGATCATGTTAATTGCTAACACCGGAAGAGTATCTTGATAACATCAAACGTCACACCGTAATAGGGTGACTATAAAGATGGGTTCAGTACTACAAAGGTGTTATGTTGAGGCTCATGGATCAAGAGTGTAATTTTTCAATCCAGATGACGGAAAGATATACTCTGGGCCCTCTCGGTGATATCACATTAGGATAGCTTGCAAGCAAGTGATGTGATCACTAGAATGTTATATCGCGGGAACGAGAAAAGAGTGCATGTCGGTAACGAGATCAAACTAGGTATGGAGATACCGATGATCGAATCTCGGACATGTAATATATCGAGAGACAAAGGGATTTAGTTACAAGCGTTAAAGGTTCTCACGATCACAGGAGTCATCGTTGAATGTGTAGGAGTCAGTACGGATCTCCAGGTCCCGCTGCTGATTATTGATCGGAGAAGGGTCTCGATCATGTCTGCATTATTCGCGAACCATACGGTGGCACACTTAAGAGTTACCGGACACCATTTTGGAGCACATATGTTTCAGACGAAAGAATTGCAAAGCGCAGGAATTGTTTCAATAGAAACCAGAAATTGTTTCGGGTGAAATTGCAGAAGGTGGTTCTGCATGTGATATTGAAATATTGCAAGGGGCTATATGTGAATGTTTGTCAATTAAAGTAATTAACAAAATTCTGAATAAATTTAATAAAAAGAGTTTTATTAAATGAGAGAACATTAAATTTGGAGAAATTTAATGCATTTAAAGTGGAGACATTAAAAGGGAATGTGAAGAGGCATTTTAATGTGGAGGGGTTACGACCACATGAATGGGGGACGTGAGGGGTCACCCCCCATGCGCCAGCCATGGAGAGAGGGGGCACCCCCCCTCCTCCTATAAAAGGCCACCCATTCCCTCCTTCATCCTCACACCTCCTTGTGAAGGATCTCTCTCCCCCTCTAGAATTATTCCCCCATGGTCTCGGATTAGCGAGATACATGTTCCCGGTGGCATTTCGTCTGGAAGGAGTTGCTGCTTCCGCTGGATCGCTGGAGAGAAGAAGGAATCACCAAACCTTCAAAACCATGGGATTTAAATCACCATAATATGAATCACAAGGTTTAAAGTATTAATAGGGATATATATTAATTCCTATATGAGAATAAGTTTGAATGGGATTATATATACATCATCAGCCATTTTAAATCATTACTATTACATTCAGGAAGTCAAAATAAAAAATCATTTTATTAAGATCTTATTATAAGAAACAAATCTATACAACCCTAATTCCTATTTATATTTTCTAATAAAAATAATCCTTATATATAATCATGAATAGTGAAAATACTAAAAACGAATGCCAAACCAACTAGTTACATTAACCATGTCAAACCCTTGTTGATTCAATGAATTCTGGATATTTGAAACATTATAAGAATTCAAATTAAAAAGTATATCATAAACAGAAATAAAAACGGAAAAAGAAAAGGAGACAAAATAATTATCCAATGTGGTCCACGGCCCATTTCCTTCTTTGCCTAACTACCGCTTGTGTGCGCTAGCCGCTGCTCTCCGCTCACTTTTCTAGAGCCCTGCAGTAGCCAATCTCAGCCCAAGCCCGTGTACCGATTCGATGTGTGACTAACGAGTGGGGCCTACGCAGGAGAGACGTTGTCGTCTTCCTCTCTATGCACGGCCGCCACCACATCGATGATGCCACGTACCGAGCCACCGATTTCCTTGACCACGACCGTAGTTGACCTCCACGTCGATGCTCTTATCGTCTCCATGCCTACTGGCATGATTAGCATTAAGATTCCTACCCCGGAGAAGCTCCAACTCTGCTGTCGCATCTCCATTGTCGTCGCCGGTGAAATTACGAGCAAGACCTCCTTGAGCACTATAAAAACCATCTGGAGCATCGCCAAGAAACCCTAGTCCTTCGAGGCCTATTCAATCTCTCTATAATCTTCTCCATCCCTTCCATTCACTAAAAAAGACTCACCGGAGTTCTCGCCGCCGTCGTCGATGGAAGGCACACCAGACACCGTGGAGTAGTCCGGGAGAAGCACCATGCTCTATAGATCATCTGGGTGGAGTGCAGGGCCAAGGGGAGCTCGGAGTAGGGGAATTTTTCCATTTCCTTCCGTCGGTGTTCGCCGAAATCCGTG
The DNA here is from genome assembly GCA_023614405.1 of Avena insularis. NCBI lineage: Eukaryota > Viridiplantae > Streptophyta > Magnoliopsida > Poales > Poaceae > Avena > Avena insularis. Next base: position 301,599,521 of record CM042692.1, on the reverse strand, counting down.
ATTCTGCACTCATTTCCGGTCACCATCTACATCGTCAAGTCCACCATCAAGTCCAGGGTAAGATTCCACGTCGATTAGTACTACCTAAGCATCCTAGGAGAACCGGTAGTCCTGTTGGACATTTGGCCGGCGAGCACCGCTGCAGTTGCTCGCTGTCGTCACTATTCTAGTGACCAAAACTGGGCGGCGAGGCCACCACTGGGTTTGCCTCTATTCCGTCTTCCCAACAACACCACACACGCTTGCTAACTCGCGCTAGATCGCCGCCGCTTGCTATCTGAGCCTCTCCGGCGAGGTTTTCAAATATGGTAATTGTTTTCTTCTTTAATATTCATAACTAATCAGAAAATCTTAAAATATTAATTTTAAGTTTAATTGCTTTTACTTTGTAAACAAATCTTTTCCTCAAAAAGTTATTTTTTAAGAAACATTAAAAGTAATCCTTAAGCATCTATAAAAAGGCTCTAATTGATTAACAATCTTGCTTAAGAAATCTTTTAGATACCATGCCCCATTTGAGTGCTTTACTATTATATACTACTTGTTGTATTTACATATTATTTCACACACTCTCACAAGCCTTAGTCACAAGCACAAGTTTCTAGCTAGTATAAAAGTGAAACACATTCTAAAGAAACCATCCCCAATTTCTGAACCCTAGATCAGATACGATTATTCCGGGGATTCGCATTTATCAGATTACATTACATTACTTATGCACAATTGCATCTTGCTTCTTTAAACATTAGTCCTTACCGGACCAATGATGTTGTTTACAGAAATTGGATCTTCTATTGTCTTGAAGACCGTGAGTGCATAATCTTGCAATCACAAAAGGCAAGTTCACACTTTCTCACGTCCTTTGGTTATTTTCTATCAAATACTTGTAACTTAAATGTTGTCATCACCTGCATTTCAAAAAGGTCAGAAAACACTATTTTCATAATAATATGATTATGGATTATTTACCAAATGGTAATAATCTACTGATACAGTTCCAGTGGTAAAGGAACATAATAACTAGGACTTAACAACCAATGTTGCCAGTGATTCTAGCACCATATATTACGCGTTAACCATGAGATCTAGAATGGGATGAAGAAGTCAGCTAGATCTTCTTCCTTTCGCATGGACGGATGACCTTATCGTGAGGTTGTAGCTTCCTTGTGGGGACTCAGTAGATGGGTGGGACTCCTAGCTCCCCGTGATATTGGTGTCTATACTTTTTGTGAGTGGCTTTTGGAGGTACATCTGCCTATATGGGGGTTGCCAGGGACATGATCTGCTCACTGGAGTCTCCAAGGGGTTGGTAGGGTTATATTTGCCTATATGGGGGTTAATGGAGGTATATCTGCTTGGGGAGGTCATGTCTTCATGTGGGGTCATGGAGAGGGGCAGTGATTGGCTTGGATCTTAGTCTGGGCGTCATACCAAGGAAGTATGAACGGGTTGGCCGCTCGGATGTGCAACAAAGCTAAGGTCTCTCATGGGTAAAGTAACGCACCTCTACAGAGTGTAAGAACTATAAATTGTTACTCCCTTTTCCGGGAAGGAGCTGTGAACACTGCAGGAAAGGAACTCCATGAAAGTTCTGGTCAACCTGTGCAGGCTGTCGGACATAGTTTTGAGAATAAAAGCAACCTTTAAATAAATGTTTACGAAAACCTGCATCTCCTAAGAACTTTGGTCTATGGCTGTATAGATAGTGCATCATGCAGTCCTTTTTAGTGAACTTGCTGAGTATGCTCGTACTCAACCGTACCTTCTTAACCCTTGATAGGTTCTACGTCATGGAAGACGACGTCAACATCATTTTTTGCGCAAGAAACCATCACCGGCAGCTCAGGTCCTTCAATAAAGTCAATGAAGTCAACATATACATCAAGCGAAGTGAAGATGAAGATCCTGATTAGATAGGAGTAGATACACCAGCCATAAAACCTACTTCTGTAGAGCATTGCATTAGTAGTAATTGCAAGCTAAATAGTTTAGATACTAGTCTTAGTCTAAAGATAGTTCTGAGTTGTTATTTCTGGTTCTTCTTTGTAATAAGTTATTTTCCGCCTCTTTAAGCTAGAGTGTTCTATGGATCTTTTGTAAAGAATCGAGTTGTAATCTATAGTCATGTCTTGGACCTGCTGTGTTTCTGTTGTACCACTCTGAGGGATGTAATACTATTGAACGTTGTTTCATTGGTGTTATGTCAACGACTATAGTGTACTACATCATGCAATGGTATGCTGGGTCACCGCAAAATCTGTGGTATCAGAGACTGCTACAGATTCGAGGAAGCCCCTGAGTGCCAAAGCGAAGCCATAGAACATTGTTTTAGCTACCCTTTGTAATAGTTTAGCCTTCCACTATTGAATTGTGCTTTTGTGGGGGTTCCCCTTTTAAGACTTGCTGGACTTGGATGCCCGCTTCTCTTTATTGATGAATGGTTGGTCTTATTTGCCTCCTTTTCTGGATGTAACAGGGTCCTTCGAGTGATCCCCCTGACTCCCGTCCCACCGATGAAACTGTGGCGCGACCACGTTCAAAGGTGGAGAAACTGTCACTGCTCTTGTGACTGCACGACCACATAAAGCAGTTGGAGCGAGAGGTGCCCATGATCCGCGGTAACGCGGATGTGTGGAAGTCGAAGGCTAAAAAGGCCGGTGCGCGCGAGAAGTACCTCCTAGACAAAGTCGCTCAATTGAATGAGCAATTCAAGTGATAGTTCCCTAGCTTATTATCTTGTCCTTAGCCATTCACGGCGACGCTTTGTCTTTATGCTTTGCCTACTTCTTGTAGTTGTTAGCGCTCGTCACCCGTAGGATGAGAGGGATCGAGTTGCTATTCGACTAAATGACTTGACCTAGGAGCAACTGGAAGCTAGTGGGTACTTCTGGGTGGATCATGATCATGCAGTTGCGTTGGCGACACTACAGGATCGTGCATCGCATGTGCTGTAGTGTTTGAAGAAGGCGTAGTCATGCCTTAAGCATATATTTTAGGCGATGTTTCCCCTGTATGTGGTTCCTTCAAGCTTGCTAGCTTTGTTGTCGAAGTGTCAGGATATCAGCGCGGTTCGCGAGTGCATGCGCCAGTAGTTGGTCGTGGGTGCCAAAGCTGCGTTGGCACTTATTCGCCTGCACCGGCCAGATGTGGATGTCGCCGCTGTTGCCGCTAGTCCACCGCCTCCTCTAGAAGGGATGACATGGAACATGGTGCCACATTACTAGGCGATTGATCGGCCAGCCAAAGATATCATTGATTTCTTTGAAGAGCAAACAAATGTTCTCCTTTTGCGGCGGTAGTGTAGCATGGTCCTGCACGTGGATGTATAGGTGTTGTAAAGTTCATATAATTGTGCTGGGTGTTATTGATACCCGTTAATGTGTAAAAAAGCTTGCTAGCTTGTATATTTTTAAAGTGTGTTGTAATATGCAGTTCCTTTTTGTTAGCCTAACGTATATTCATCTCAGCATCTTGTCAACCTGTCAGGTGCGTTGCAGCTGGGTTGATTTTACCAAGGGTTCGATTGATAGTGCGTCAGATACTCAGGATACTGCGTTGTTCGTGTAACAAGGTGTGGAGGGTGGCGCAGCCCCCGAGTGATACAAGTGCAAGTAAAATAGAAACCACAAAGTTGCAAGTACTTAGCTTTATTTATTCACAGAATATCACGAGGTATAATGTATGGCTAAGTAGCCTGGCTGAATAGCCTTATTTGTAAAGTAAAAAACGTCTAAGGGTAGAAACGACGCAGTTGCACGATGTTCCAGGGATTGGAGTATGTGACTCCACTTTCTAGATCTTTAAGACGTTAGGCGCCACCTGGGATTACTTTGGTAATCACATAAGGTCCTTCCCAAGAAGACTCGAGTTTGAGGTGCCCTTGCTGCTCGACGGAGGATCTGGGGTGTAGCCTTCTGCTGTGGTAATTGTGGAGGTTCTGCTGGCATATCATAGATCTCTACTGCAATTCTGTGTGCTTCATCAAGGAGATCGACGTAGTCTTCGAGTGCGAGGGTTGATTCTGCCTCGCTGTATGCTAGTACCCATGGGGCTTTGTAGTGCACCTCTGCGGGTAGTACTGCCTTGGCGCCATGTACAATGAAGAACGACGTGTGGCCTGTAGCACTGTTGGGAGTTGTGCGCAGGCTCCATAGTACTGATTGTAGTTCCTCAGGCCAGCACCCGACATCTCTTTCGAGTGGTCGGAGGAGCCTTTTCTTGATTCTGCTGCAAACGAGGCCATTGGCCTTTTCGACTTGACCGTTTGTCTGAGGGTGCACCACTGAGGCGTAGCTGATGTTGATTCCCATTTTTTTGCAGAAGCCATGGAATTTGTTCGAGGTGAAGTTTGTTCCGTTGTCCGTGATGATGCTATGTGGCACCCCAAACCGTAGGACGATGGACTCGAAGAATTTAACGGCACTGCCCCTGATTGGTTTGTCACCGGCGTGGCCTCGATCCACTTGGTGAATTTGTCGACCGTGACGAGGGGGTAGACATATCCGCTGGGTGAAGATTTATGGAGCTTGCCAACCATGTCGAGTCCCTATTGTGCGAAGGTCTATGCCACAGGTATTGGCCTGAGCTCGGTGCCAGGTGTGTGCAGCTTGTCCACGAATCGCTGGCAGGCGTTGCATCGCAAGATGATGTCTTTAGCATCATGCATTGTTGTTGGCCAGTAGAATCCAGCTCGTAGAGCTTTGGTGACGAGGGCGCGACTACCAGCATGATGGCCACAATTGACTTCATGTATGTCGAGGAGGATGTCTCTTCTGTCTCTGTTGGAGATGCACCATTGAAGGACTCCTGTGATGCTACGCTTGTACAGTTCACCATTGATGAGGGCGAATGCCTTGGATCGTCGCGCTATATGACGCACATCTGTCGGGTCATCTGGCAACCATTTGCTGAGCAAGTATGTGATGTATGGATGCATCCAGGATGGCTCGATCATCATGACCTCCATGGGGCCTTCGAGTCCTGTATCTGGCTCCATGTCGTCGAGTGTCGTTGGCTCGTTGGGTGGCGTAGCCCCGGAGTCCTTTGCCATGCTGGTTTTATGCTCTGGAACCTTAGGCTTGCTAGAGCGCTCACAGATGCGTTCTAAAAATACTCTGGGTGGTACTTGGGCACAAGTGGAGCTGATGTTATCGAGTATGTCTGCTTCCTCATTTCTCTCATGGCCAATGTGCCGTAGCTTGCAGCCGTCGAAGTCCGCCTCAAGTGCGCCGTAGAGGTCACGGTAGGCGATCATGTTGTCACTCAGAGCATCGCACTCGTTCATTGTTTGGTTGACCACTAGTTTGGAGTCGTCGTAGATTATGAGTCACTTTGCGCCGCAGGCTTTTGCCATACGCATCCTGTGGAGCAGGGCTTCATATTCAGCTTCGTTGTTGGAGGCAGTGAACTGCATTTTGCAGAAAATACCTCATCTTGTCACCTTGAGGCGATGTTAGTATGACGCCCGCGTCAGCTCCCTCCTTGCGCATGGATCCATCGAAGTGCATTGTCTATAGATCAGACATGTCTGGCTTGTCGGGGAGCTGGTTTTCCACCCACTGTACAAGTAAGTCCAGGAGAACTTGCGACATGATCGCGTCTCGCTTCTCGTACGTGATGTCTCGTGGAGACAGTTCTATCCCCCAGAGCGCGACTCGTCTAGTGGCGTCGGGGTTGTTGAGTATGTGCCCTAGCGGGGCGTCGTTCACCACAAAAATGGGTGCTCTTGGAAGTAGTGGCGCAGTCGCCTGGCTGTCATGAATACGCCATACACCAGCTTCTAATATTGCGGGTACCACTGTTTTGTTGGCGTGAGCACCTCGCTGAGGTAGTAGACTGGGCGCTGCACCCCGTGTACTTTATTTAGTTCGGCTCTACTACGAGCACGGTACTAACCACCTGGTTGGTGGCAGAGATATATAGCAACAGTGGCTCCTTTTCGCGAGGTGTTACTAACACCATCTAGGTGGACAGTAGACGCTTGAGGTCTTCGAATGCTTCTTCTGCTTCATCTGTCCACTCGAATTTGTCAGCCTTGCGGAGAAGTTGGTAGAAAGGTAGTGCCTTTTCGCCCATCCGACTGATGAATCGACTGAGCGCCACGATTCGCCCAGCCAGCTGTTGGACGCCTTTTACATTCTTCGGCTTATCCATAGCCAGTATGGCTTTTATTTTCTTCGTGTTGGCCTCGATCCCTCTCGCACAGATGAGGTACTCGAGCAATTGCCCAGATGGTACGCCGGAGGCGCATTTGTCTGGATTCAGCTTTATCTGGTAGCAGTCGAGGTTACCGAAGGTCTCGCAGAGATCCTTGAGTAGCGAGGCTTCCTCCTTTTTTTGACGATGATGTAATCGATGTAGACTTGGATGTTATGACAAAGATGGTTCTTAAGGCAGGCCTGCATACACCGCTGGTAGGTGGCTCCTACGTTCTTCAGCCCGAAGGACATCGTTGTGTAGCAAAAGACACCAAAGGGCGTGATGAACACTGTTTTCTCCTGGTCCTCCTCCTTCATTCGAATCTGGTGATAGCCTGAGTAGGCGTCGAGGAAGCAGAGGCGCTCACATTCTGCAGTGGAGTCGATTATCTGATCGATCCATGGGAACGGGAAGTGGTCCTTTGGGCAATGCTTGTTCAGGGAGGTGAAGTCCACGCACATCTGTAGGATATCCGTGTCTTTATTAGGAACAAGCTGGGGGTTTGCTACCCAGGTGCTTTCCTTGATCTCGCGTATGAAATTAGTGTCGAGGATATTATTGACTTCCATACCGACCGCTTTTTCCCTTGGTTCAGACAGTCGCCGTATTGTTTGTTTGACTGGCCTTGCTTCAGGATTCACATTGAGTGAGTCCTCGGCAATTCCCTAGGAACTCCTGGCATGTCCGTTGGACACCAGACGAAGATTTCCTAGTGCTCATGGAGGAATTCAACGAGCGCGAGTTCCTATGCGTGACTCAAGTTGTTGGCGATGAGGGCCGTCTTGGTCGGGTTCGTTGGGTGGACCTGGACTGGCTTGGTGTGCACCAATATGTCGAAGAATTGGTCGGGTGATCTTGGCTTGCTCGGGGAGGTAGACTATTGTCTGTCGACTCCTTCAACCTCGCCAGTTCCTCTTGCATGCCAAAAGACTGGGAAATTCAGTTGAATTCCCTATCGCAGCTGTCGCATATCTCGAAGCTTCCGTTGACTGTGATAATGTCTTTTGGGCCAAGCATCTTCATGTGTAGGTAGGCATAGTGTGGCACCTCCATGAACCTCGCGAGCGCGACACGTCCGAGGATGCAGTGGTATTGCGAGGGCCAGTCGACAACTTCGAATTTGATGTGCTCTTGTCGAAAATTTGCTGGCGTTCCGAAGATGACGTCGAGGTTGATCTTGCCTAGAGGGTATACGCCCTTCCCTGGGATGGTTCCGTGGAAAGTCATGTCTGAAGTGTCCAGACATGACAGAGGAATTCGCATTGCGCGCAAGGTACTTGCGAACATGCGTTTAATGCCGCTTCCGCCGTCCATGAAGACGCGACTCATCTCAAAGCCTCCAATTTGTGCCTCAAGCTTCAGAGGATAGTGGCCTCGTCGAGGTACTTGGCATAGGTGATCGCTCTTGTTGAAGGTGATGCACGACTCGCTCCCACTGAGGTACTCAGTGGTGGACGGCAGAGAGTTCATCGCTAGATTGACTTGGCGAGTGATGGACTTTTGCACTCTATTTGAGGGGCGTCCTTTTTGGATCATTCCCATGTTTCCCAGCGCTCGCGGGTATGGCTCGCCTCCATGGTTCTGGATTGGCGCAGCCACATGTGGTGGTCCAGGCGGTGGTGGAGGTGCTTCATGAGCCGCAACGCCTAGGGCAGCTCCATAGCCTTGGTTTATCGCATCGCGATTCATCTGGGCCAGGCCTTCGTGGAGCTTGAGGAACTCACGACAATCCTTTAGAAGGTGGCTAGACTTTTTCTTGCTGTCATGCTTGTCTATGTAGAAATGTACGTTGCATGGTCCATACAGTTTGTCTTGGATAGATGTCCCAGGTGCCTCATCGCGAGTGCGGCGCTGCCACACTTGCATGGTTTTTCCGCTGTCGAGGTATCCGCTGTTGTGGTTGTTGTTGTCGCGTTTGTCGGCATAGCCAACCGCGACCATGTCGACCTCCTCGCGGTCCTCATAACCGCGCATTCGACGTTTTCCTTGGTGATCATGTCTGCAGCCTAGTTCATCATCGTCATCAGAGTGGAAACGGTATTTTACCGAGTCCTCTCCATCAGCCCACCTATTCGCGATCTCCATCAGGTGGTCGATTGTCTTGGGCTTCGAGTGGCCCAGCTCCTCCCTAAGCTCTGTTCGGCGCACTCCATTATTGAACGTGTCGATTGCACGATCCTCATAGATGTCTTCTATAGAGTTTTTATGATGGACCATCTCTGGATGTACGAGCGTAGCGGCTCGCCAGTCTTCTGGTAGCAGCCACGTAATTCTTCAATTGATGCGGGACTTTTGTAAGTGCCCTTGAATTTTCGCACAAAGCTATAGACCAGCTCTTTCCAATTGCGAATCGATCCCTGCGGGAGGTTGTTGAGCCACGCACGAGCTGCACCTTGTAGCTGTAGATGGAGGCATTGCATTGCCGTGCTTGTGGTTTCGCCATACAACCTGATGGAGGAGATGTGATCCTCCAGCCAGATCTTTGGGTCCTGCAGGCCATCAAATTTCGGGTTCTCCGATGGGAGTTTGAACCCCTTTGGCATTCGCTTCTAGCTGATGGCCCTGCTGAATAAGCTGGCGTCGCAAAGGTCTATGTCGTCATCTTCCGAGTCAGTCAAATGGGCATGCCTCTCACGCATCTTGTCGACCTTGTGCTGCGAGATGTCATCATGTGCGTCATAGTCGTAGTCGTGCCGCCGTGAGCGGCGTCATCACGACAAGTCGTGGTTGTCATCGCTGGAGGAGGGTAAAGAGTAGCATTTGGCCAGAGCTTTGTTTTTCTTCGGCTCCGGCGTTGGATCCTTGATGAGGGCAGCTTTGACTAGCCCCAGGCCCACGATCGTAGAAAAATTGTGTTTTTATTCTGTTTGTCAAACGTGGTTAAAAAAGCTCTTTTTCTGGTAGAAAAATTGTGATGTTATTCAGTACACGTGGGACCCATTCGTCAGCCTACCAGACGATGCCACTATGAACCAAAACCGCTCACGCATGGGACCCACCTGTCACAGCAGGTAGAAAAAACCCTCTCCCCTCCATGCCACTCCCAAATCACACACCACTTCCCCGAAATCCGCGCTAAAGAAAACCCTCTCCCTCCCCGCGAGCGATCAAATCCCGGCGATGAAGGTGGCAGCGGAGGTTGGAAACTGACATGTAAGTGCTCCTTGATACGTCCATTTTGCATCACTATTCTATACCATAATTTACTGTTATTCATTGATATATTTCATATTAAGAGATGATACTTGTCTTATTTCATCTGTTTTTGCATGGTTGATGACTTTTGGAGCATGGACCGTTGCAGTCAGGATTCTGATGGAAAAGGTGCTGTTTGGAGGAAAAATTCGCGAAGATCAGAAAATCTGGGAAAATATAGGGAAAATCCTATTTTTCCAGGGAAGCCAGAAGGAGGAGTGGAGATGGGCTACTTGGGTCCCACACCACCCCATGGTGCGTACCAGCATAGGCCACGCCACAAGGTGGTGTGGCCGTCCTGGCCCACCTCTGGCTCTCCCCTCTAGCGTATATAATCCTCCCGAAACCCTAATACTCAGGGAGCAACCACAGAAAGATTCCACCGCCTCTGAAGGGCGAAAAACACCGAGAGAGAAAGCTCTCTCCGGCAGACAGATTTCTGCCAGGGGAATTCTTTCCCGGAGAGGGGAGATCGTCGCCATCAACACCACCATCAATCTAGACTTCATCGGGATCATCATCATCATCACCACCATCATCACCATCAGCACCCTCATCACCATCCCCATATTGTTGTAACAATTGGGTTAAATCTTGCATAGTTCTTAGGGGAAACTTTCCCGGTGTTGATTACTCTTTGTAGTTGATGCTATTGAGTGGAACCATTGAATTATTTTTATGTTCAGATTGTTATACATTGTTATTCCATCTCTGATCATGATCCATATGATGTCTTGTGAGTATTTCGTTTGTTCTTGAGGACATGGGAGAAGTCATGTTGTTAGTAGAGGAATTGTGTTGATAAAGATTCAATTGTTTGATATTTAAGTTGTGGTGCACTTCTTCTAGTGGTGTCATGTGAACGTCGACTACATGACACTTCAGCTATATGGGCCTAGGGGAATGCATTGTGTATTTGGCTACTAATCGTAGGGGTTTCCGAAGTGACAGAAACCTGAACCCCCGTTAGGAAACCATTGCACAAGGGACGTAAGGGTCTTAGAGTTTAAAGCTGTGGTTAGGTTTCTACCTTAATTACTTTCTTGTACTTACGGATGTTTGCAAGGGGTATAATCACAAGTATGTATTAGTCCTAGGAAGGTCGGTACATTAGCACTTGTGAGTAGCCGTTCTGGAATATTAATGAGAAGTTCTATCATTTACTCTTTTGCATATCTTATATTAGTTTTCAATTCGTGGTTATATGATTGATCTTGTTGATAGTATTGGTATCACTTTGGGATCATTGAGTTAATTTTGTTGGTTTTGGCAAACCTGGCTCGGTCAGTAGCAACATTATTTTTGAGAGTTGAATGAAAAAGATAAAAGTACTCTAAAGAAATATAATTTCATCATCTTTCTTTCTTGATTTGCTCATAAGTTTAGTATTCTCTAGTTAAGATCTTTTGTGCTTCCAAGGAAGATTGCATGTTTTTCTTTTTCACTTGTATGTTTGTTTGTTTCCTTCAACTCTTATACTTGCTACCCAGCCTTGCTAGCCAAAAACCTGTACTGAGAGGGAATTCTTCTCGTGCATCCAATCCTCAAAACCAAAACCTTTACCATTTGTGTCCACCATACCTACCTATTAGCATTATTGCTATTCCAAGTAAATTCATGTTTTTATCTACCTTCCAAATTAAACTTGTTATGTGAAAATTAGAGATTAAAGCTCTCACGATCTTGATGGCACAATTTACTTTCTTGCATTTAATAAACTTGAACCATTGTGCCCATCTATGTTGCGTATATGCTTGCGCTTTGTAAGTTGTGAATTAGCAGAACCATGCTGCCATGGGGAACGCTTTCAACATTGCACTGGTACTTTGTACCTAGTTGATATCACGTTCTTTTGTCTATGGATGTCGTCGGTGTGAAATGAAAGGGGAGCTTGTAAGTCCATGGAGTTACGCATGTGTGTTAGAGAAACGCCTGGGCCGCCGGTCTCATCCATGCTGTCATGGTGGAAACCTGCAACGTAACCATAATGAGCGTCTATGAAGCATTCTTCTTATAAAAAAAGATAGAGATTGAGAAAAAGAGAAAAGAAAAAAAGAGATGAGAAAAGAGGAAAGAGAGAAAAAAGCACCATATTCCCATGGTAAATAAGAAGATTGCTGAGATGCTTGTTGTCTGCTTGCCTTGTCATTTTGATATGGGATTCTTCCGTATCATCAGACAAGGGGTACCCCGTTGGCGGTTATCTATGATACACATGTGCTTACGATGACAAGAACTTACCGGTGACTAAACTTGAGTAGCATGAGGAGCGGCCCTCGTATTCAAGGGACGTGAGATTCTCAATTTACAACTTGTCAAGCATATCCTCATATTTGATCACTTTAACCTTAATCACCTAAAAGATGCCTATGATAGGGGAAATGAGAGCTGAAAGCTAATAAGTATCATAATTTTTGGGAGCTCTTTATGAAACTTGAAATCCCTGCTTCCCTCTGCGAAGGGCCTTTCTTTTACTTTTTAGTTGAGTCAGTAAACCTATTCCCTTCTATCTCAGCAAGGATTTTGAGTTTTTCTGTTTCATTCATTCATATGATGATTTATTCAATCATGTTTCTTATGTTCCTTGTTTTGCACTTTGCTCTTATATTGGTGTTTACTACTTTGAAATCTATCATTGAAAACCAATTATTTGTGAACTCCAGCAAATTATCAACTATTCTTCGACCAAGAGCTTAGTTTGCCATTACCAATTATGATTCACTTTATGTATCTTTATTGTGTTTCCTTTACTTATTACAAGTTAAGTTATATAATAGTGAGTTGTCTTCTATTATGATCTATGTATTGATGAATGTGATGTTTCTTGTCCATATTCTTTTATCGACTCTTCACTCCATAAACCTGAGGCCATGTTTATTGAGCTCAATTTGGCTTGGGGACAAGCGAAGTCTAAGCTTGGGGGGAGTTGATACGTCCATTTTGCATCACTATTCTATATCATAATTTACTGTTATTCATTGATATATTTCATATTAGAGATGATACTCATGTTATATCATCTATTTTTGCATGGTTGATGACTTTTGGAGCATGGACCGCTGCAGTCAGGATTCTGATGGAAAAGGTGTTGTTTGGAGGCAAAATTCGCGAAGATCAGAAAATCTGGGAAAATATACGGAAAATCCTATTTTTCCAGAAGACGAAGGAAGTCAGAAGGAGGAGTGGAGATGGGCCATAGGGGGCCCACACCACCCCCTGGCACAGTCCATCCTAGGCCGCGCCACCAGGTGGTGTTTGAGGACATGGGAGAAGTCATGTTGTTAGTAGTGGAATTGTGTTGAGAAAGATTCAATAGTTTGATATTTAAGTTGTGGTGTACTTCTTCTAGTGGTGTCATGTGAACGTATACTACATTACACTTCACCTATATGGGCATAGGGGAATACATTGTGTATTTGGCTACTAATCGTAGGGGTTGCTGGAGTGACAGAAACCTGAACCCCCGTTAGGAAACCATTGCACAAGGGACGTAAGGGTCTTAGAGTTTAAAGTTGTGGTTAGGTTTCTACCTTAATTACTTTCTTGTACTTACGGATGTTTGCAAGGGGTATAATCACAAGTATGTATTAGTCCTAGGAAGGTCGGTACATTAGCACAGGTTCACCCACACAACACATAGCAAGCTAAAGAAGATTAATCAACTATATGAAGCGAAAGCACTTGACAAAATTCCCATGTGTCCTCGAGAACGTTTGGTCATCTTAAGTAATACAACCGGCTTGTCCTTCGCTGAATAAAGGATTGGGCCACTTGCTGCATTTATTCCTACTGTCTTTTATTTATTCGTACTTTCTTTACTTGCATTATCAAAAACCCCTAAAAATCCGTTTGTAAGTATTTGCAGAGAATTCCTGATCCATACCACTAGCCAGCACCTTTTGCTCCTCGTTGGGTTCGACACTTTTACTTATCGAAAATATTGCGATACACTCCCTATACTTGTGGGTCATCACTCCTCAACCTAGCGCCCTTTCACCGAGTCAACTCTTTGTTAACCGGCTGGCGATATGGTCGCCTCCTCGTTCTAGTTCGACGAATCGCCTCCTTGTTCTAGGACACCATGTCGATGTTGTTGTTTAATTAGTTCTAGTTCGATGTGTCACCTCATTGTTCTATGGTAGCGCGTATGTACTCACAATCTAGTGCTCCGCGCATCGACGTTGTTGCTTACAGCAAGGCTCAATCTAGTTCACTGGAAGTTCCCTTTAGTTTACTCACTGAATTTGATTCTCGTAATAATTGACTAATTAGAATTGTATTCTAACTTAATTCTTGTATTTACTCTTTGGGGTAGGTACGATGAATGCCAGGGAGATACATGCGCAGGTTCTAAAATTGATGCTACTGGCACTACTACTGTATATGGCATAAAAAACTAAACATTCTAATTAGTGCAATGTCTAATTTAGGCTACGAAGGATGCTGTCGTCATTGATGTCTCATCTAATGTGAAGAAACCTGTTGCTGTAGTTTTTCGCTAGATGAATGCTAAGATAGCAAAGCGAAGAGATAAAGCTTATATGAAAAGATTTAGAGTAGTCGAGAAACCGAGGATCCTTATTCCTAGAGGTGTGGCATTATATACATGTTTTGCTACATTTATTTATATGTAGATACAAATTATTACTTTCTAATATTTTCTTTCTAGGTCCAAGTATGATGGGGGTTGAGGAATTCGATGAGCACTGTGTGTTTGGAAACAATTTGCAATTGACTTCTGACCAAGTTGCTTCCCTCAAAGTGTTAGTTAAACGACACAAGCCATCTATTCCATACTATGTGTGCAAGATGAACAAGTCAAATGTCATCAGTGGGAAGGCCAAAATGGTTAAAATCTGACATTTCAATATTTAAATTTTATTATCCAAAGTGAACTCTAGCCAACAACTAATATTATTCTTCTCCTACAATACTTTTCAGCTAGCTATAGCCATGCACACCTCAACCGCTATCTCCCAAAGGTGTTACCACTCGCATGCTCCTAAAAGACCACTTTTGAGCATGTTAACATCTTCCAAGGCATGAATGATGATTCCTAAATGACAAGAGATTGGTCTAATGTTCTCGAACTCGCTAGAATAAGGGAGGGGAATGTGTGCATCTTTACCTTTTTAAATGAGGGGCTACATGGGTTGTGTTAATGTTCTGTAGTGAGACCAAAAAGTATCTGCTTGTTTATGTTGTGGTGCTGGATGAACCATTAATGTAATATGTTGTAAGTGAACTTGTAGTGGTAAGGAACTTGTTGTCAACCTGGTGCTCTACATGCTAAGTAATATTATCTCCATATGCTATGTATATATTTTGGTTGATTGTATTCATGTTGTTGCTTTCCTGTGATTGAGAGTTGGTATGTAATATACCGAATAAAGTTGTGGATCAGCACAAAACCAATGGACAAATGCATCGGTTGCAAGTTAGTTCTGCAAAAGAAGTGTTGACGGTTCGATTCTGTCTACCAGCATGAAATGTTTTTCTGTTATTTAATTTCTATCAAACGCACGGACAGCTGGGGCTGGCGGAAAACATCACGAAGCAGCGTCGAACCCAGCACTACCGTGAGATACACTACGTACGTACCGTCGACACCGAGCTGACAAGTAGGGTTGAAGCACGGAGGAGAGGGTCGATGGAAAAAAAGAGTCGAACATGTGCGGTGATGAAATCCACGATGAATTTGGCACCAGACGAAATGGCAAATGGGCTTCAAGGCCTGGGATGAAATCGGCGACGAATTTGCCACGATGAAAACAAGGAACATCATGGATAACCGGGCTGGAAGGGCTTGGATCTTGTTATGACAAAACATTCTAGAACATCAGGAATCTGCGACGTTTTTAGGTCGCATCATAAAAAAAACGTCACAGATCGTCTAGATTCTTGTAGTGATGGCGGCCCGCGGGTCTCTAGCCGGTGGCTGGTTGTTGAGGAGGTACATGGTGGCTGCTATCACTGCCGCCTGCGGCATCTTTGGGAGCACATTGCCCCGCGTATCCACCGTCATGGATGAGAAGTCGAGGACTCACGCGGCCTCTTCTCGCTCCTTATAGGTGAGGTGGGCTAGTCGAGAACGTCTCTTGGTGGCCACATGGTCATTACCCTTGGAGGAGGATCCTCTCATAGAAGAGAGCTGAGCTCGCCGAAGGCTCGACTCGTGCGCCTCCCTTCTGCGCTCGTCGAGCTGGGCAATTACTTGTTGTTGGCGCTTGTACTCCTCCTTGAGCAGCCAGTGATAACCCATCAGCATGTCTTGCGATGAGTTTGGTGGCAGGGGATTACCCCATAGGACTTCTCGATAGGGAGCCCACTCGGCATCATTGAGCTTGATCAGTACGCGCTCTGAGGTATGCTCATTCGCAGTGAGATGCGGATGGCCTTCTGTCCCGTTGTTGGTGGGTGCTCCGTTGGGGGGACCACCGTTCTAATATTTTCTTTCTAGGTCCAAGTATGATGGGGATTGAGGAATTCGATGAGCGCTGTGTGTTTGGAAACAATTTGCAATTGACTTCTGACCAAGTTGCTTCCCTCAAAGTGTTAGTTAAACGACACAAGCCATCTATACCATACTATGTGTGCAAGATGAACAAGTCAAATGTCATCAGTGGGAAGGCCAAAATGGTTAAAATCTGACATTTCAATATTTAAATTTTATTATCCAAAGTGAACTCTAGCCAACAACTAATATTATTCTTCTCCTACAATACTTTTCAGCTAGCTATAGCCATGCACACCTCAACCGCTATCTCCCAAAGGTGTTACCACTCGCATGCTCCTACAAGACCACTTTTGAGCATGTTAACATCTTCCAAGGCATGAATGATGATTCCTAGATGACAAGACGTTGCTCTAATGTTCTCGAACTCGCTAGAATAAGGGAGGGGAATGTGTGAATCTTCACCTTTTTAAATGAGGGGCTACATGGGTTGTGTTAATGTTCTGTAGTGAGGCCAAAAAGTATCTGCTTGTTTATGTTGTGGTGCTGGATGAACCATTAATGTAATATGTTGTAAGTGAACTTGTAGTGGTAAGGAACTTGTTGTCAACCTGGTACTCTACATGCTAAGTAATATTATCTCCATATGTTATGTATATATTTTGGTTTATTGTATTCATGTTGTTGCTTTCCTGTGATTGAGAGTTGGTATGTAATATACCGAATAAAGTTGTAGATCAGCACAAAACCAATGGATAGATGCATCGGTTGCAAGTTAGTTCTGCAAAAGAAGTGTCGACGGTTCGATTCTGTCTACCTGCATGAAATGTTTTTCTGTTATTTAATTTCTATCAAACGCACGGACAGCTGGGGCTGGCGGAAAACATCACGAAGCAGTGTCGAACCCAGCACTACCATGAGATACACTACGTACATACCGTCGACACCGAGCTGACAAGTAGGGTTGAAGCACGGAGGAGAGGGTCGATGGAAAAAAAGAGTCGAACATGTGCGGTGATGAAATCCACGATGAATTTGGCACCAGACGAAATGGCAAATGGGCTTCAAGGCCTGGGATGAAATCTGCGACGAATTTGCCACGATGAAAACAAGGAACGTCATGGATAACCGGGCTGGAAGGGCTTGGAGCTTGTTATGACAAAACATTCTAGAACATCAGGAATCTGCGACGTTTTTAGGTCGCATCATAAAAAAACGTCACAGATCGTCTAGATTCTTGTAGTGATGGCGGCCCGCGGGTCTCTAGCCGGTGGCTGGTTGTTGAGGAGGTACATGGTGGCTGCTATCACTGCCGCCTGCGGCATCTTTGGGAGCACATTGCCCCGTGAATCCACCGTCATGGATGAGAAGTCGAGGACTCACGCGGCCTCTTCTCGCTCCTTATAGGTGAGGTGGGCTAGTCGAGAACGTCTCTTGGTGGCCACATGGTCAATACCCTTGGAGGAGGATCCTCTCATAGAAGAGAGTTGAGCTCGCCGAAGGCTCGACTCGTGCGCCTCCCTTCTACGCTCGTCGAGCTGGGCAATTACTTGTTGTTGGCGCTTGTACTCCTCCTTGAGCAGCCAGTGATAACCCATCAGCATGTCTTGCGATGAGTTTGGTGGTAGGGGATTGCCCCATAGAACTTCTCGATAGGGAGCCCACTCGGCATCATTGAGCTTGATCAGTACGTGCTCTGAGGTATGCTCATTCGCAGTGAGATGCGGATGGCCTTCTGTCCCGTTGTTGGTGGGTGCTCCGTTGGGGGACCACCGTTCTAATATTTTCTTTCTAGGTCCAAGTATGATGGGGGTTGAGGAATTCGATGAGCACTGTGTGTTTGGAAACAATTTGCAATTGACTTCTGACCAAGTTGCTTCCCTCAAAGTGTTAGTTAAACGACACAAGCCATCTATTCCATACTATGTGTGCAAGATGAACAAGTCAAATGTCATCAGTGGGAAGGCCAAAATGGTTAAAATCTGACATTTCAATATTTAAATTTTATTATCCAAAGTGAACTCTAGCCAACAACTAATATTATTCTTCTCCTACAATACTTTTCAGCTAGCTATAGCCATGCACACCTCAACCGCTATCTCCCAAAGGTGTTACCACTCGCATGCTCCTAAAAGACCACTTTTGAGCATGTTAACATCTTCCAAGGCATGAATGATGATTCCTAGATGACAAGAGGTTGGTCTAATGTTCTCGAACTCGCTAGAATAAGGGAGGGGAATGTGTGCATCTTTACCTTTTTAAATGAGGGGCTACATGGGTTGTGTTAATGTTCTGTAGTGAGACCAAAAAGTATCTGCTTGTTTATGTTGTGGTGCTGGATGAACCATTAATGTAATATGTTGTAAGTGAACTTGTAGTGGTAAGGAACTTGTTGTCAACCTGGTGCTCTACATGCTAAGTAATATTATCTCCATATGCTATGTATATATTTTGGTTGATTGTATTCATGTTGTTGCTTTCCTGTGATTGAGAGTTGGTATGTAATATACCGAATAAAGTTGTAGATCAGCACAAAACCAATGGATAGATGCATCGGTTGCAAGTTAGTTCTGCAAAAGAAGTGTTGACGGTTCGATTCTATCTACCTGCATGAAATGTTTTTCTGTTATTTAATTTCTATCAAACGCACGGATAGCTGGGGCTGGCGGAAAACATCACGAAGCAGCGTCGAACCCAGCACTACCATGAGATACACTACGTACATACCGTCGACACCGAGCTGACAAGTAGGGTTGAAGCACGGAGGAGAGGGTCGATGGAAAAAAAGAGTCGAACATGTGCGGTGATGAAATCCACGATGAATTTGGCACCAGACGAAATGGCAAATGGGCTTCAAGGCCTGGGATGAAATCTGCGACGAATTTGCCATGATGAAAACAAGGAACGTCATGGATAACCGGGCTGGAAGGGCTTGGATCTTGTTATGACAAAACATTCTAGAACATCAGGAATCTGCGACTTTTTTAGGCCGCATCATAAAAAACGTCACAGATCGTCTAGATTCTTGTAGTGAGGGCGGCCCGCGGGTCTCTAGCCGGTGGCTGGTTGTTGAGGAGGTACATGGTGGCTGCTATCACTGCCGCCAGCGGCATCTTTGGGAGCACATTGCCCCGCGTATCCACCGTCATGGATGAGAAGTCGAGGACTCACGCGGCCTCTTCTCGCTCTTTATAGGTGAGGTGGGCCAGTCGAGAACGTCTCTTGGTGGCCACATGGTCATTACCCTTGGAGGAGGATCCTCTCATAGAAGAGAGCTGAGCTCGCCGAAGGCTCGACTCGTGCACCTCCCTTCTGCGCTCGTCGAGCTGGGCAATTACTTGTTGTTGGCGCTTGTACTCCTCCTTGAGCAGCCAGTGATAACCCATCAGCATGTCTTGCGATGAGTTTGGTGGCAGGGGATTGCCCATAGGACTTCTCGATAGGGAGCCCACTCGGCATCATTGAGCTTGATCAGTACGTGCTCTGAGGTATGCTCATTCATAGTGAGATGTGGATGGCCTTCTGTCCCGTTGTTGGTGGGTGCTCTGTTGGGGGGACCACCGTTCATGACTGGGATACCACCGCCGGTAGCGGTGTTATCCCGAGTGTCGCCGTTCTTGCCTGTGTTGACGACGGTGCACATGTAGTGTTTGGGGAAGCTGTTGCTTCTGCAGCTTTCAGATCCGGAGCCATAGGCTCCATCCTGAGTGGCCAGATCGCTCAGATTGGATTCACGACTACTGTCGCTGATCGTATTTCTGACTGCTGTCGAGGCGTTGAGTTTTCTCAGGGTGCCGATTAGCGGTGGAAACCACGATGCTGGAGCAATCGCAGGAACCTTGGGCTGGTTAGGGAGGCGAAGTGTGCCCAGCTGACCAACTTGAAAGCGTAAGTTCCCGATTGCCAGGCCGATCCCATCGCCCATGGAATCGAAATCCGGGCGAGTGGCTGACGTGTGCACAGTGAAGTCGAAGGCACTGGAGTGGAGGCGAATCTCTGTTGTTGCAGAGTTGTAGATCGCAGTTGATGGGGCCGAGGAAGTTGAAAATTAGCACTCCCAGTTCCCACAGACGGTGCTAATTGACGAGGGTTAAACTCATCAATGCCCATTGTTATGGACTTGGGTTTTGAAGAAGAAGGGAGCGCTAGAGGCATCAATCGGCTAGCAAACAAGCACACAGGGATGCAAGGTTTACCCAGGTTCAGGGCTCGTAGAGGACCCTACTCCTGCTTGTCTGCTCTTGGAATTATCGAGGGAGTCGAAAGTTACAAGGGGTGCACAGATGCAATCAGGTGATGTTGTGGAAACTAGGGTTGTGATTGTCCTCCTCGCCATCCTCTCCTAACCTTTAAATAGATAGGCTAGGTCTTGGGTAGCAGGTCGAGTCGGTTACAAGTTAGGGTTTGTCCTGTTTAAACTTTCTATCTTGAGGGCGTCGTGTGCCGCAAGCAGTTGGAGTCTCCTTAGACCACCCGAATCTTTGATTGGGCCCTGGTAACATCGTGGGCTTCTGCTTAGACTGGACCGTATATGCCAAACTTGAGTACCTATAAGGTATAACCATGTCAATTAGTGTTAGGTAAAGCTAGAAAACGATCAAATCCGGGAGAAAACCATTAATAAAATCCAAAAAAATGTGTCGAATCTCACAGCTATCATGAACCCAAGTCTCATGATGACTTTCCCCAGGATCCAGCTTCCATCTTAGATCCAACGTATGTCAATAGCTCAGATTTGGAACTAAAAAGTAAAACTATTCAAAAAAATTGACAAAAAATCAGTAAATCATCGGTGCCTAGGTTTGAATCCTGTAAAAGTTTCATCCCATTCGGATCACTAGTTTGTGATTAAATAGTTTTTTATGTTCCCAATACTACTAGTTTAAACTAATATCCACTGTGTCCAGAAAAAACCATGGAGCAGAATACACAAAAATGGGAGGAAGTCAGGGAGACAAAATCCAACACAGAACTTACAATGGGGTTACCGAGTTCTGAGTAGATGGAGCAGGCGTCGCCGATGAATGATGAGCCACTGTCGTTGACACTGAAGAAGCACGACCACGAGCTGACGCATTCCTAGCATCCTACACAGTCGTCGCTTTGGCAGCGGCAGCCAACATAGCCGAATTTGTTCCAGCTGCACCCAACGAGGATTTTGACTACGCCTCCACCACTTTCCAAGCATCACTCAACAATGCCCAAGTCTCCGATGTGGTACAAGCATCGGCCTCCGCATCCGCTTCACATGTATCCACTAGTGCTACTTTAGCATCCACCTCTGCTTTACAAGCATCCGCTGACGCAGCCAATGCATCCGCCAACGCCGATTCCATTTTCTGTAAACGCCACCGGCTTATTTAGCTCGCAATGCCCAAAAATAAATGCATGGTATCCTTTAGAAAGCCCATAATGGATGGAGGTTGGGGACATACATGCCAGCGAACGGCGGTACGATGGTGTTCAATGGTGGAGCTGCGGGGACGGTCTGGTCGAGGGAGGGTGTCCAGGCGGAGAAGATGACGATGGCGTCGAGGGGCACATGATTGAGCTTCCTCGAACTCGAAGCTAACTTTCGCCCCACTATATATATATTTTTGCGAACCCCACTTTTTTAGGGGAAACCCCTGTTGTATTAATAGTAGCAACCACACAACGGATACAAGTTTGTGCAATTGCGTTGCTCAGTTTCCCGCCTACAGACATCAAGTTTGTGCACTTGTTCGTGTGATACAATGAATTGCTGGGTAAAATATTCCAGGTGGTAGAAGCCTGCCCTTTCTATGACATCAAGATCTAGAATTCAAACATCGACCTGAAATTCCACAATCTACAACTACAAGTTTTGGTTTACTACCAGAAACATGCTAACAAATCACTCGCAACTGGCATTAATATCATCATTAACAGATCTCAAAAGGAAAAAATTAAAAGATAAAAACCACCGCGCCAAATATAGTCACATAAAGCAAGGTCCAATATATATGTCATAATAGTACATCAATAATATAGATTCGTGGACACCACACACCAGTTGAGCAAAAAAATTGTTATAGTACCTGACTTAACAAACAGTCATCCTCACAAGAGACCCAAACCCTTCAAAAATGAAAGTAGAGTGGTCAATATGGTTTACAGATTTCCTCATCTTTTGCAGGATCAGGACTATATGAGCATGGAGAATCTCGAATTTCTGTCAGGGTCTCATATGCTTCTAGAGCGGAATTGAAAAGATCTGGTCGTACACCTGGCCAATTAGCTCGTCGCCATCCACATCAGGTGAATCGGGAACTAAGTTGTCAGCCACGAACTTTTGAAAATCAACAGCAACATCATGAGAAATTGAAATTGATGTATTCCATCCTGCAGTCAAATCAGCTATCCGCTTAGTGGATGTGACCACTTCTTCCGTCAGGCGCCTAATCTGTTCGTCATGGTGTTTCACTTTCTCTTGAAGGCACGAAATCATGTGTCTATGAGCTTTGTATTTCTCTCAGAGACGGGCAATTGTCAAATCCTTGTAGTGACCGGCACCATTACACCATGAGCAATATGAGTAAGGTGGAAACTGTAGATAACAAATCCAAAATTAAACTAGATTGTCATTTCAAAAAAATTAAACCAAATTCTCGTTTCAAGAAAATCCAAATTAAGCTTCACACATCGTGCAAGCTCCACAGTGGTACCGCAAATGGCAAAGAACCATAGAGGCATATTGCCCAAACATGGGAAACATAACCGACATGAAAAGGGTCGTACTTTAGGGTTTGCCTTCTTAGCTAGCACATGAGTAGTCCTGGCCTTAGTAAGTGGCAACATATCAGAATGACTTTGTTTCTGCAAATCATGATGCAACAAAAATGATCAGTATATTTTAGGGGAAATTTTAAGTAATAAAGCGCTCTCTATCAAAAAAAATTGTTTTCGAGGACAAAGCATAGGTTGCTGAAATTCCAGCAAAGCAGCTGGATACATAAAAACACTTGTCACTCAATAATGCCTCCTCCACAGGTGGGACATGTGCATGATGCTAAATGAAATGCAGCAAAACCAGTAAATTTTAGGAAAGAACACATCAACTTTGCAATGCAAAGAAGGATACATGCATTAATCTGATGCCAAGGATTGGGCATGTTCCCCTTTAACGACAAATATAATTTAAAGAACTCAGCAATGCAGGACACCAACAAGCAACAATCTATTTATGAATGATATATAGAAAATTACATCTGCATTGCTCAGCAGAGGACCGTTTTGTGAAATAAAGGCAGGGGACAAGCTTCCCATCCTCATAAGACTCTTTTTGGTAGCATATACTTACCTATTTTCAGTGGACCTTATATCTAATTCCATGGCTACATCCATGGTGATCCCATCTTCCTAAAGTGGAATATAGATCTACTATTTCAAATAGCAATCACCTAAACAACTATCCGGATGGTTGCGGACTCACCGGAGATTGCACTGATGTGATGGAAAGGTGGACGCTGCTGGGTAAAGAAGGTGCACGACGGGGGAGGTGCACAAATGTGCAAAAAATGTGGCGATACTCGTATATAGATAGAGATAGCAGTAAAACATAAACTAGATCAATTAGTAGTAACCACAAAGTCCAGACAGGCTATAAGTAGACTGTCAACTACTCCCATAATAATTAACCTAGTGTAATTTAACATGGCAGTACTATGAGATGGTGAGTACTAGTAAACAAAAGGGGATTACTTAATTATTAGTGGAATCTATAGCCAGCCACCAAAAGCATCATGAGCATGCTAAATATCTAGATTGTAGACCATACTTGGTTAAGAACCTAATGTCTAGATCTAATTACCCAAATCTAAGAGCATATATCCTATTTACGACTGAGTGCAGTGAGTTAGAGACATCCGTTAACTCTGCATCCATCTCCTCGACATGCATCTGATGGAACTCCTCCTCCTCCTCTTTGAGGTGATCATGGATCTCGAGCTGTAACCACAGCGACATCATCACGTGCTGCAGCGAAAGTGAGTGCGGTAGATCTACCCAGTGGACAAACGTGCAACGCTCACATTCATAGTTGCAACCCAAGAACCTACGGCCGAAGTTCGTTCCCTCGAACACGACGCGGTGACAGGGCACCAGGGCATAGTTGCACCAGAGCCGAAGATCCGCAACGGTAACAATGTCGTACCACTCCGCATCTACCATCTGTGCTGACATATGAACCTAGGAAACATAGTCGATCGAGACAGGTAGAATAGAGAAAAATCCCAAAAGGAGGGAACCCATAAGCTAAATTCAATAAAATAAACTGAGACCATGAACTTTGGCGTACTTACCCTCACACGGCTGCCTTGTGCATCAAGATCCCCCATCATTCGGAGGACCGGCATGACTGAATCCGTAGACATTGCTCGAAAAAAGAGTGCGCCTTCAAATCCTAGCGTACAGGCTTCATGGAGAAGGAAGAGGTAGGGAGCCGGTCCTCACATTCCCTGGCTATTACTCTGTATTGGATTTAACTCAATCACTGATAACTGGGGCCCGTGCTAGAGAGCCCGTGGGCCCCCAAACATCACTCACCTAGTTTGACTTGGATTACATGGAGTACTTTTCGAAAACAGATCAAAACTCAATAAATAAATAAATCAAGCAAATCCCCCACTCTCTTTTTGCGAAAACCCATTAAAAAATGGAGACACTCACAAATGTGTACACACACTCACCCCTATGAATGCAGGTATGCACACCCTACACCTATGAGCATTTCAGAAAGACTGGATCTTGAGACTGATCCCGCGGGGCTTGAGCTTAATGAAGTCACCATAGGCACCTCGCTATATATTGACGAGAACGTCGCCTATCACTACACTCATAACCATCCTTCAAAGTCGAGCGTTGAGGCTTCGTGGCAAAGGAACTGCTAGGGGGTCGGAGCTCACATTCGCTGGCTGCTATGGGATGTAATTGAACCACTAATAATGTGGCCCCCGGTAGTGAGCCCATAGACCCTAGACACCAGTGACCATTACAATTACTTTGGGAATACTGAGCAAAATTTAAGATAAACGGAAGGCCCATCTCTCTCTTTTTTGCAAAAATCCACTACAAAATGCACGCGCTCACAAATGCATACACACAATCACCCCTATGAACACATGAACGCACATCCTACCCCTATGAGCACCTTCGAAAGATTGTGTCTTTAGACTGTCCGGTGGGGGGCTTGAGCTTGACGAAGTCACCATAGGCACCTCGCTATCGACAGGAATGTTTCCTCCTACTGCCCTTGTAACCATCCTTCAAAGCTGAGCATCGCGGCTTCATCGAGAAGGAAGAGCTAGATAAGTCATAGATAACATTCGTTTTCTTCTATAGGATATAACTAGACCACTAATTACAATGGGGCCCACGGTAGTGAGCCCATAGGCCCCAGACATCAGAGCAAGCACAATGTCAAGTCTTAAACATATGTCTAAACGTTGGAGTGGGTAGTGCTAACAAAAAGATTCTTCAAGGTGATTCTAGTGCTAGACTTATGTCGAAGAGAATCAATTGGCAGGAGGGACCACTAGTTAGTGGATAACAGTCAGTTTTTCTTTTTAGCATGGTTGTGTGGACCCACTTAAGTTCTAAATACTGGAGCAAAAGTAGTTTTCATAGCTACTTCTAGACACTCCACACGCCCTTACTAGACGTAGCTTAGAAATTTATTAACCTCGTGTCTAAGAAAATTGTAGGTTGCTTTAAAAGTTTTTCGAAAAACCTTTTGGAGGTACCCATTAGGGGTCAAAATTAATATATGAGAAACCATCCAATGAGAGTTTTGATGAAAAGTTGGATCAAGACTCGCAAATCCAAACATTTTGCTAACTGTTGGATCTTCTTTTCCATTCTTAGCATCTAGAAAGATTCTAGTAATAGTCTTGATGAGAACGATGACCGCTAGTCTGCGCAAACATCAAAACACACACTTCATTGCTCAAGTTGAGGGTCCCTGAGCTAAATGCTGGACTTGGATGCAATTTTCATTTTTTATGAGGTCCTTGATATGTAACTTGTACTTCCACAGACCATGTTCACTCTCAAGCACCTCGCTCCTACCAGACCAACCATTAGATCGGCCATTCGTAGTACTTATTATCTTATCTTTATCTTGTCGTATCTCTTACAATACCATACCACGCACTACATATAGTGTATGAATTAACTTTGAATATTGACTGTTGGATCAAGACTGGAAAATCCAAACATTACTAACCGTTGGATCTTCTTTTCCACTCTAAGCATCTAGAAAGATTATACTAATAGTCTTTAGCATGATGACCGCTAGTATGCGCAAACCTAGCTCAAAACACACACTTCATTGCTTAGTTTCAGGGTCGTCCTTGTGCTAAATGCATGGACTTGCATGCAATTTTCATTTTTTATGAGGTCCTTGATGTAAATTGTAATTCTACCAACTGTGTTAACTCTCAAGCACCTCGCTCCTACGAGACCTACCATTAGATCGGCCATTATTTGCAATACTTCTTACCTTATCTTTATCTTGTCTTATCTCTTACGTATAATACCATACCACTTCATATAGTGTACAGATTAACTTTGTAACATTTACCATTGGATCAAGACTAGCAAATCCAAACATTGTTAATTGTTGGATCTTCTTTTCCATTCTTAGCATCTAGAAAGATTCTACTGATAGTCTTGAGCATGATGAACACTAGTATGCGCAAATCTCAAAACACACAGTACTTCATTACTCGGTTTCAGGGTCCTTGTGCTAAATGCACGGACTTGGATGCGATTTTTATTTTTTATGAGGTCCTTAATGTAACTTGTACTACCATCGACCGCTCGAGCACCTCGCTCTTACAAGACCTACCATTAGATCGGCCATTCATAGTACTTCTTATCTTATCTTTATCTTGTCTCTTATCTCTTACAATACCATATATACCACCACTACATAGTGTAGGGACTAACTTATTTGAACATTAACCATTGGATCAAGACTAGCAAATCCAAACATTGCTAACTATTGAATCTTCTTTCCATTCTTAGCATCTATAAAGATTCAACTAATAGTCTTTAGCACAATCAACACTAGTATGCGCAAACCTCAAAACACACAATACTTCATTACTCGGTTTCAGGGTCCTTGTGCTAAACGCATGGACTTGGATGCAATTTTCATTTTTATGAGGTCCTTGATGTAACTTGTACTTCCACCGACCGTGTTAACTCTCAAGCACCTCGCTCTTACAAGACCTACCATTCGATCGACCATTCACATTACTTCTTATCTTATCTTTATCTTGTCTCTTATCTCTTACAATACCATACCACTACATAGTAGAGGGATTAACTTTGAACATATTAACCGTTGGATCAAGACAGGCAAATCCAAACATTGCTAACCATTGGATCTTTTTTCCATTCTTAGCATCTAGAAAGATTCTACTGATAGTATTTAGAACGATGAACTCTAGTATGTGCAAACCTCAAAACACAGTACTTCATTGCTCAGTTTCAGGGTCCTTGTGCTAAATGCATGGACTTGGATGCAATTTTCATTCTTTATGAGGTCCTTGATGTAACTTGTACTTCCACCGACCATGTTAAGTCTCAAGCACCTCTCTCCTACGAGACCTACCAACGTTAAAAGAAAATGCAATCGCCCCAATTATCACACAAAATGGACCACTGTTTCTTATACTTAATACCCAAGGTTTTAGTACTAGGATTTTTCAAGCTTCCTAGCTAACTTCGCACACTTTGGTGACTTCTTGTCAATTTAACAAAATTAAGTCAAACTTTAGCTACAAGTAAGTGTGATATATTGCCCTTGAATTAAATGTCTTTTCGGAGGTAGATGTGTGCATCTTCCTGTAGTAAACAATGTCGTCGGTGTGAGTTTTCAACTACCAGGAAAGAAAATTCTCAATTTTTTGAGTGATGATGAGATGATTCTTTTCCGTAAAGAAAGTCCAAAGAATATGGATCTCAATGCCATAAGCCAAGCTTCTAGACATATTAGCTAGGTGGACCAATGTGTTTTACTTACGATTCCCATGTTTTATGAGTTTTCAAGGTTCCTAGATGATCCCGCCCACTTGTTGAATGACTTTATGTCGAGGTATCGAAATAAAAGGTCAATTTGAACTACAAGCAATAAATTGTAGGTTGGTTTGAAAGTTTTACGAAAAAATATTTTGGGGGTACCCATCGAGTGGTTAATTAATATAATAGTTAACGACTGGTTCAACTTCTAGCTACTAAGATTTTGCATCTTGAAAATTTTGAACCCCTTTTGAAAACGATCACATGAAATAAGGAGAGAGGGGAACTGATTTTTCTATTCTCTATGGTCAACCCACAAGCTTGAGGTGCACCTTAGGCTTATAAATAACTTTATTTTTTTCCACTATGTATAAGGTGAACCTTAGCGGATGCCACATAGTAGGCCTTACTAAGGTGTGCTTTTTCTCTACTACTATAATGGAGCAGTTTTGAATTGGATCCATAGCACCAATCCTGACCATTGGGCTGTTAGATCCAATGGTTTAGAGCAGCTGGATTCATGTTGAATAGTACCTAGAGCAAACTCCACCATGTTCTAGAACCATCATGTCACCACCCCCAAAATTTCATAGCATAGTAGGTTGTATTCTCAATATGTGTAGATAGTTATTATCAATAGACTTAATTTATGCATTTTGGGGGTGGTGACATGATGGTTCTAGAACATGGTGAAGTTTGCTCTAGGTCTGTACTATTCAACATGAATCCAGTTGCTCTGAACCATTGGATCTAACAGCCCAACAGTCATGATTGGTACTATGGATCCAATTCAAAACTGCTCCACTATAGTAGTAGAGAGAATACAGCCTACTGTGCTATGAAATTTTGGGGGTGTTGACATGATGGTTCTACAACATGCATGGTGGAGTTTGCTCTAGGTACTATTCAACATGAATCCAGCTTCTCTGAACCATTGGATCTAATAGCCCAATGGTCAGGATTGGTGCTATGGATCCAATTCAAAACTACTCCATTATAGTAGTAGAGATATCTTACCACTATATAGTATACAAATAACTTTGAATATGGACCGTTGGATCAAGACTTGTGAATCCCAATATTTCCAGCCGTTGGATATTCTTTTCCATTCTAGCATCTAGAAGATTCTATTGATAGTCTTTAGCATAACGAATGCTATGCACAAACCAGAAAACACACTTCTCCATCATACTAGAATCTTCTCCCTCGTAGCTAATAATCATTGACTTCTACATGATCTTATCTTACCACTATATAGTGTACGAATAACTTTGAATGTTGACAGTTGGATCAAGATTCGCGAATCCCAGCATTTCTAGGCGTTGGATCTTGTTTTCCATTCTAGCATCTATAAGATTCTATTGATAGACTTCGGCATAATGAATTCTATGCAACAACCTCAAAACACACTTCTCCATGATACTAGAATCTTCTCCCTTGTTTCTCTAGACCATGTTATCAAAAATTTCATGTGTTAGGTAGCTTATAATATTTGACTTCTACATGATGATACAAAGTACAAGGACCAAATATACACCCATACTTTATAGATGTTGATCAAATTTATAATTTATTGTGCTTTACCAATTATAATTTTATATAGTGATGCTATGTCCTATCTTTATTATCTGAGTCTCACGTGCAAGGCATGTGCAACTTACTAGTTTACACAATGTGGGAGTAGTATATTTCTTTGCTTAGACATATGCTCACCTCTGTCCACGCGCTGTACATGCTGAGAGAATAAAATGTTGCCAGGGGAAGAGGGCAGCAGCGAAGAGGAGTTGAAGGCGGTTCCATGTCAGAGCAAAGTTATGATGGGTTCCTGACACGAGGTACTCCTGCGGCCTTATAGTGTACACTCTACTAGTAGTAAATTTCAGGACCTATGCACGCAAAAAATCGTGTGTTTTCTCTCTCCTTCGCTATGCTCCATCTCTCCTCCCCTTTCCCCTCGCGCATCAGTGTGGCTGATCTCTCTCCGCTCGTCCATAGCGTGGTGATGCGCATGTGTGCCTTGGTACGACAGCTATGCGTTTCTAGCGTGTTCGGCAGCCGTGCATTGGGGTGGAGTAGGTACGAGGAGTAGTACTACATTGGAAGGAAACCACTTTGGTCCTTGGAGGCACAAAAATTAAAACTTTTCCATTTTTCAAAATATTCACTAGCTTCCCAAACATCGGGAGGGAAGGTTATTGAAAAGATCGACCATTTGTAGTACTATACTTCTTAACTTATCTTTATCTTGTCTTATCTCTTACAATACCATACCACTTCATATAGTGTATGAATTAACTTTGAACATTGACCGTTGGATCAAGACTAGCAAATCCAAACATTCCTAACCATTGGATCTTCTTTTCCATTCTTAGCATTTAGAAAGATTCTACTGATAGTCATGAGCACGATGAACGCTAGTATGCACAAACCTCAAAATACACACTCAATTCATTGCTCAGTTTCAGGGTCCTTGAGCTAAATGCATAGACTTGGATGCAATTTTCATTTTTTATGAGGTCCTTGATGTAACTTGTACTTCCACTGACCGTGTTAACTCTCAAGCACCTCGCTCCTACGAGACCTACCATTATATCGGCCATTCACAATAATTCTTATCTTATCTTTATCTTGTATTATCTCTTAAACTTACCACACCACTACATATAGTGTACGGATTAACTTTGAACATTGACTGTTAGATCAAGACTGGCAAATCCAAACTTTGCTAACTGTTGGATCTTCTTTTCCATTCTTAGCATCTAGAAAGATTCTACCATAGTCTTTAGAACAATGGACGCTAGTATGCGCAAACCTCAAAACACACACTTTGTTGCTCAGTTTCAGAGTCCTTGTGCTAAATGCATGCATGGACTTGGATGCAATTTTCATTTTTTATGAGGTCATCGATGTAACTTGTACTTCCACCGACCGTGTTAACTCTCAAGCACCTCGCTCCTATGAGACCTACCATTAGATCGGCCATTCACAGTACTTCTTATCTTATCTTTATATTGTCTTATCTCTTACAATATCACACCACCATTGTATAGTGTATGAATTAACTTTGAACATTGACCGCTAGATCAAGACTAGCAAATCCAAACATTGCTAACCGTTAGATCTTCTATTTTCCCTTAGCATCGAGAAATATTCTATTTATAGTATTTAGCACAATAAATGCTAGTATGCGCAAACCTCAAAACGCACACACTTCATTGCTCAGTTTTAGGTTCATTGTGTTAAATGCATGGACTTGGATGCAATTTTCATTTTTATGAGGTCCTTGATGTGAGTTGTACATCCATCGATCGTGCTAACTCTCAAGCACCTCGCTCCTACGAGACCTACCATAGTTAAAAGAAAATGCAACTGCCCCAATTATCACAGAAACTGGACCAATGGTTGCTTATGTAATACCCAAGTTTTTAGTACTAGGATTTTTCATGCTTCCTAGCAAACTTTGCACACTTCAGTGACTTCTTGTCGATTTAATGAAATTAGTTCAAACTTGAGCTACAAGTAAGCATGATAGATTGCTCTTGAATTAAATGTATTTTCGTAGGTAGATGGGTGCATCTTCATGTAGTAAACAATGTCGTCGGTGTGAGTTTCTAACTATGAGGAAAGAAAATTCTCAGTTTTCAGAGTGATGACAAGATGGTTCTTTTTTGTAAAGAAAGTTTGAAGAATATGGATCTCAATGCCATAAGAGAAGATTCTATACATATTAAGTGGACCAACGTGTTTTACTTAGGATTCCCATGTTTTATGAGTTTTCATACTCCCTATAGCTAATTAAATTTGCCCCAATTGAATGACTTCATGCCTATATTTATTGAAATTTGGTCAAACTTGAACTACAACAACTAAATTGTAGGTTTCTTCTAAAGAACTACAAAAAACTTTTGGAGGTGTACCCATTGGGGGGTCAGTTAATATATCGGAAACCAACCGAGAGTTTTGACAATAGGTTTTTAACTCCTTTCTAAATAAGATTTTGCATCTTGACAATTTAACGAAAAATTAGCTCAAACTTGAGCTACAAGTAAGTGCGATAGATTTTTCTTTAATTAAATGTCTCTTTGGAGGTAGATGGATGCATCTTCTTGTAGTAATCAGTACCGTCGGTGTGAGTTTCCAACTATCAGGAAAGAACATTCTCAATTTTCCGAGTGATGATGAGATTATTGTTCGTTTTCATAAACAAAGTCCGAATGATATGGATCTGAATGCCACAAGCCAAACTTTCAGACATATATAGTGGATCGTCATGTTGTACTTATGATTCCCGTGTTTTACGAGTTTTCAAACTTATTCCTATAGCTAACTTTGCCCACTTGAAAGTGATTTTATGTTGTTTTATTGAAGTTAGGTCAATTTTGAACTGCAAGTAAATTATAGATTGCATTGGAAGTTTTACATTTTTTGGAGGTAACCATTGGCGTCTGATTTAATATATCACAAACCACCACCGTTAGTTTTTACAACAAGTTCAACTTCTTGCTAAGATTATGCATCTTGACAATTTAATGAAATTAGGTCAAACTTGAGCTACAAGTAAATGCGATAGATTGTCTTTTTTGATGTAGACGGGTGCATCTTCTTGTAGTAAACAATGCCGTCGATGTGAGTTTCCAAGTATTAGGAAATATCATTATTAATTTTCTGAGTGATGACGAGATTGTTCCTTTCTGTAAAGACATTCTGAAGAGTATTGATCTGAATGCCACAAGCCATGTTTTTAGACATCTTACCACTATATAGTGTACGAAAAACTTTGAATATTGACCGTTGGATCGAGATACGCGAATCCGAACATTTTTATCCATTGGATCTTCTTTTCCATTCTAGCATCTAGAAGATTCTATTGATAGTCTTGAACACAATGAATGCACTATGCATAAACCTCTCAAAACACACTTCTCTATCATATTAGAATCTTCTCCCTCGTTTTTCTAGACCATGTTACCAAAAAATTTAAGTGTTAGGTAGCTAATAATCTTTGAATTCTACAGATGATGATACAAAGTAGAAGAACCAAATATACACCCATACTTTATAGATGTTGATCAAATTTATATTTTCCAATTTACCTATTATAATTTTATATAGTGATGATATGTCAGACATCTATTATATGAGCCTCACGTGCAGGGCACATGCAACTTACTAGTATATATAGTGGACCAACATGTTGTACTAACGATTACTATGTTTTATGAGATTTCAAACTTCCTACCTAACTCCGCCACTTGAATGACTCTATGTAGATTCATCACAATTAGGTCAAATTTGAACTACAAGTAAATTGTAGGATACTTTGAAAGTTTTAAGAAAAAGCTTTTGAAGGTACCCATCGGACGGTTAATTAATATACTCCCTCCGACCCAAATTAGTTGACTTGGATTTGTCTAAATTCAGTTGTATCTAGACATGATTTAGTATTAGATACATCCGAATCTTAACAAATTTGAGTCAACTAATTTGGGTCGGAGGGAGTATCAGAAACCACAAAGAGTTTTGACAAGAGGTTCAACTTGTTCCTAAGTTTTTGCATCTTCACAAACTTAAACTATAGGTAAGCGTATATACTTGTCTCGAATTAAATGTCTTTTTAGAGTTAATTAATAAAAAAAAGTGATGTAATAACTTAGCTAGTTACCATAATATCACACATACCTAGACTAGTATATGATTCTACAACCTAATTAATTACGCCTTTGTGTGACACTACACACATATTATTACCCACTATGAAGGTACATGTGCAAGTTACTAGTCTAAGTTATTTAGCACTATGTGACCATCCTAAATCAGAATGAAGGTGTACGTATTGTATGCCTTAAAGGCATCTGCTCCGCTGCGCTTCAAGCTATTCACCACTCGTGTCGGCTCTCACTGGTCAGACGGATAAAGCCACCAACTTGTTGATTTAGTACTGTATATCTTCGATCTTCTTCTTTCACTGATAGAGAATAAATTCTTCTGCTGCTTCCAGGCTCGTGCTTTCGTGGAGCTACAACCAGTAGCTCAGACGACTACTCCCACGACGCTTGAGCAATTGCGACCGTCTGTTCATAATGAACGGGAAGCATTAGACAATGGATTTTATTTTGGTGGATGGTTGATTTTTTTGAGAGATTGTCGAATTTTTTTCTTTATTGAACGGAGAGATGTTCGATTTGGGGTCCGGTAACACGGGCGTAGAGGCCGACAAGGGAGAGCAAATTGGCGGTGTGGTAGGCAAGCTTATTTGAGGTGGCAACATGTGGGTGTACAAATGGTACTAGTAGCCCATTTTGTGAGTATTTTGTTGTTGTACTACAAGAGTTCGAGAGTAGTATTCTAGTTTTGGTTGCTTAATTATCGGTGGAACTTTTATGTGTTTATTAGTTATAATAGTAGTACAGTACTTGTTCCAAATATGCCTGCACAAGATGATGAATTTAGAAGATCCAAGGATTATTACGTTCGGCAAGAGGAGCTCCGAGTATACACCAAACCGTGTATCATCCATGACTATTTATTTGATAGGATAGTACAGCTCCATCCCATGCTAGGCTAGCTATGCTATACTACTAGGAAGGCCTAACCTATTTACTCGATATGCACCAAGAAACGCAGAGAAGAGAGAAAAACCACACTCGGTAGGTGGTACGATTTTAATCGATTTATTCTATTTTCCTTTGCTCTCCGTCCTCTTCCTCTCCGTCTTCTCGCTGATCCCCACTCTCCCACCTTTAGAACACGCCAACGCTGCCATGCCGCTTTCAGAGCATCTCCGTAGCCTAGTTCGATAGGCACAGTAGATTTAGCAAAGAGAAAGAAGGCACGCTTGGTTTTATTTCATTCTGTATTTCTCTTTGCCTCGATATCCATCCTCACTTCACTTTTAGAGTCCCGGTGATAGCCATTCCCACTCGCGCACCGATATAGGCATGCGCCAACGCCGCCATGCCGCTTTAAGATTAGCCCTACCAGCTGCCACTCGCTCTCTCCTCAAAAACCCCAATCAAAATCAAACGCCATCGCCCCCACCTGCTCGAGTTATTCCTCACGATTTCCCAATTGATCGATGACAGTGACACTTCTAGGGTGTTTTCCCATGGCCCCCTTGAAGAAATCTCAGCCAGATGCGACATCATCACCGCTGCGAGCCTCATCATCTGCTGTAAACGTCATCTTTAGTTAGCAACACATAGTGCATCCCTATCAAAATCTCATATGTTTGGTCTCCCCTATGTTCTTCACACTCACCCAACTGAGGTATCGCGTGAGTACGATGTCTTCTACCGCTACAATCTCATGAAGCAATTCTACAGGGGTAGCTACTATTGCGGCAGGGGCAAGAAGAAGCCATAGAAGAAGTTCAGGTGTACCTTGTGCGAGCTGATGCCGCTGGACAGGTCCTCCTCCGATGCTGTGATGCCAGATTGTGAGGGGTAAGAAGTGGGCAGTCGCCCATGGAGATTGGATCACCACTGTTGGCCTCGCCTGGAACTGGGAGCTTGTGAATGTGTTCACTCGTCGCCAGATTCCTCTACCAGCAATCTTCGATTTTGAGGCCACATCCGAGGTACTTAAGTTTATGGCGGCTAGTCAGCCTACTAATTTACTGAAGATAGCCATTTGCCGAGTTCCTATAGCTGCTGGGAACTATAAGGATTTCTCTGTCCTAGCCATCTTTGACACGGTAATTTCCTTCCTTGATGGTTCTCATGGTATGTGGATGGTTCTTGAGAACCAGTTCAGCATGTTCAGCTACCGTGATGCAATTATCCACAAGGGAGTTGTCTATGATGTAACTCAGATTGGCAATGTTTATGCATGGGATCCTCGGGCATGGGGTAAAATTTCCATCCTTAAATTTTCAAGCTTCATCATTCAAATTTTGCTCAGCTAACCTCTGAATGTGCTTTCGTTGCAAGCTCCGGTGCATCTTCCGGGCCACCTGAATTAGACGGTAATCATGAGTACAGTCCTGATCTGTGGTGATTAGCAAGATCTCCTGATGGTGGTAGGCTTATTCTGATCAATACTGTGGGTGTTAGTGATAGGCGGTATGACACTACTTATGGTGGTTATCCTATCGTCAAAAATGTTGGTTATCATCACGGCCGCAATATTCGCACCTATTCTACTTGGTTTTGCTGCCATGTGTTCTTGATTGACACTAGTAGGTTACTTCCACCGAGGCAATGGCGGAGGGTTTTAGAGCTTGGAGCATTTTCTATCTTCCTTGGATTGAACTATCCGATTACCATTCCAGGGGGCACGACAGGACTTGGCCCTGGAGACCTAACGAGGAGCAACTGTGTATACACCTCGCCGCATGCAGTTAGTCTTGATGGATTTAATCTTCGTCCTGAAATATGCCGCTTCAGTATGAATGCTCAAGATGCCGCTATTAGTTTCTCAACCAACATTGGCTGGAATTTCCCTCCGGAAAAACATTGGCTAGAATTGCCAATAGACTCTGTTGTGGGTCGTCCCAAGCTTGGCCAATGCGAAGGATTGGAACCGGCATAATTAATAGTTAAAGGGAGATCATATGGAATAGGGATTTGCATATCTTTAATTATTTCCTTTGCCTGATTTGTATCGTATGGCCTCAGCCGTTAACTTGTTATACTCTAACACTCATTTCATCGCAATATAGTGCAAGGCCTGCAATTTGATCCAACTCCTTCCGTATACAAGCCATAGTTTTAATCAGTGCGGGTCGAATATTTTGCAACTCATTGCGCCCACACCCCTTTATTATTTGTTGCACTTTCGAGTTCTCGAAAAATGTGAAATAAATCCGAATCATTGGCTATGTGATATCTTGTGCATCTACAATATCCGGTCCCACAATAGTATCTCATGTGACCTGTATGAATGAAAAAGAAAAACCTAAGTGAACAATATCTTGTGTTCATTTTGTGGTGGCCAGACCATGTACTAGTAATATTTTTGGGATGGAAATTTATAGATGAACTATATAAATATGATCTATGTTCATGATTTATTTCACATTTTTTGAGAACTTGGAAGTGCCACATATAACAGCTTGTTGCCGGTGCAACTAGTTGCAAATTGTAATTTCCGCCATGGATGTACCTAGTGGCTCCAAGCAAATGATGCCTGCAGATTCTCATTGGCAGGTGGGGCCGACGTAAACAGGCCCTACAGAGTCATGCATGTTGCCTGACTTGAGCGAAATCTGGTGTCCGTGCACGTCTCTCATTTTGCTGCACGGTTGCATGTTGTACATGTGTAATTCCATGTACCTTGTACTAGAACATATATGAACACATGCAACATGCCAAAAATACCACGGACACACATGTACTATGCATTATATCTGGTGTATATATTTTCGGTTCTGTGCTACGAGTTCTGCATGTAGGGGAACAAGATGAAAGTACATGTGTCCATGTCGCGGCTACTACTACTAGTAGTTCGTCCTCCTATTTTCCATTGAAAATACTACACTATGTTGAAATGAAAGTTGTAAAAAGAAAACCCTCTGTTCAAACTAATGTGACTAGAAAATACTGTACCCCTGATACGTAGTAAGTAGGAGTATTGTCAAATTACACGGTGTACAACGTGGTGCCCCTCGACCATCCTCGGCGCACTACGATCCTGCCCTTCATACACGAAAATTCTGGGTTGGCATGAACGGCGACTGCTCGCCTCCGTGGACCAGCGTAGGGCCTGGCGCCTAGCGAACATCTACACCTATCGAGTAATCGAACTTCCATCGACAGATACTTGTGGCATTGAGGACGCCTCATCTCCAGTATATAACGTGTAATTCTACTAGCCAGCTAGGGTTCCCCCAATTACCTATACTCATTTTTGAACTCATGCATATTTCAAAAGTTTTTTTTGCGAATCCGCGGGTATGGAGAAAAGTTCAATAAGTCGTGGGATGGATCTCTTGAGCTGTTGAAGCTCGTAATCTGTAGAGTGGGTTACATAGACTATAAGTTCCTCGCGTTGTTCGGCGGTGAAATCACCTACCTGGAAGGCGGTAGCCAAGTTTGGAGATGTTTGGAGCATTCAGGTCATGGAAGATGATAGTACTAAGATGCCATTGAGCACGGTGGCCTCATTTTTGCGGTCGCAAGTCAAGGTTGCACCTACTGCTGGGATCCCACATCGGAAGTTAATTCTAGTTCCATGATGATACATTGTGAGTGATTCAGTGAAGTTGTTCTTTAACTACCATGTTTATGTTTTACCTTTCATATGACTGAATGAGCACACGCTTTATGTCCTAAAAAATGAATGAACCATTGTCAGTAATGAATTATTACCAGTAATATGCCTTCCAAAAATATAGTGTATGACGACATCCCTGCACTAGTAAGTTCGTTCATTGTCATAATATGAAAGGTATTATTAACCAACATCTCAATTCTGAGCGCAACACAATGAAGGATTTTCAGGCCTCCTCGGATTGTAGGAATCACATCAGATTTTTCTACAACACCAATCTTTCCTTTTTGGATTTTTCCTTGGGATTCAGAGGAATTGTATAGGATTTTTGTAGTATTTGGATCCTTAGGATTTTTTTTCTATAAAATTTTGTTTGATTCGAAAGAGTATAATCCTTAGGAAGTCCTTCAAAGGATTCCTTTGCACTCTATTTTGGAGGAAAAATTCCATCCACTCCAACCTCTTTGTACAATTCCTTTGGTTTTCCTGTGCAATCAAGCATCACTTGATCCAAAATACTGTAGGCATCTAATCCTATAGGATTCAAGTGGACATGCCTCTATATCAATAAAAGCACTTCCTCTTTTGAGACTTACAACAAATAGGAAACTAAGATAAGCAAGAAATCCAAATATTCGGAATAGCAGAGTAACAAATGCAATTTCTAATGTTGTTAATTTATTGAGTAATATTATTGTCAGGATTTGCCTATTCACACTATTAGCATGAACAATGAAGAATGCTGGTATTAGAATATGTATGCCAGTAATGCACTTTTTGTCTCGAATTCGGATGTTGTAGGAAACAAGGAGCTTTCATTTGTAATCCCAGCACCTATTCTAAATGATCGGCCAGGCATGTGGTTCCTCGCTCGATTGTTTGATGTGAATGCTTGATGATCATAATTACAATGTATGGCATGGGGGTTGCCCATCGCTAAGAGGGTGAAATCATTCCCGATGCTCAAAATGGGACTAACCTACACCTATATCCTGCCTCTCGTGTCTACATTTTTGAAGAGGATCCTAGCTCTGCTAGACCTCCAGGGGTCATCATTTGGAGGCAGGTTAATAGCCTGGGTAACAATTCTTTGTTTCTCGGTCTCAATTATCCAATCATTGACAAGATGATGAAGAAACGCGGATCCAAGGCTCCGTATGGCACATTGTTCCCATTCATGAGGAAAAAATGTGAGTAGACAACATACATGAGCTTTCATGCAATACAATTCCCTCAGATTAAATGCTGCAAACTACAGCCAACTAAAGGTGAGCATGTGGTAGTTATTAGCCTTCCCAAAGATGGTTGGAACTGTGTGCGATAGGCGGCAATTTGGTTTAGGCCTAGTTTAGGTGTGGTAGGCTTATTGTGCCATCCCTAGACTGAGCTATGGATCTTTCTGGTGTATTGTTGTGTCATCTTTTTTGCATCATGGTTCAACAGTTGATTGTTAGTACACTAGTTTGATCCACCAAGGATCCATCTCCGCCTTGCGTAGAATCGGGAGGCTAAGGCATCGATCTTCATCATCAACCGTTGCATCACCACTATATCCATCCATCCCATCTACATCTTGTCTAGATCTTGTTGTAATTTCCGTACTCGTTGTGGATTTATACAAGTACTATTCATCTATGATAGATTCCATTATTATTGTCATGATGTTGATTGCCTCCATGTCTGAGTAGATCATTAGTTCTTCG
Organism: Avena insularis; assembly: GCA_023614405.1. Lineage (NCBI taxonomy): Eukaryota > Viridiplantae > Streptophyta > Magnoliopsida > Poales > Poaceae > Avena > Avena insularis. Next base: position 301,559,717 of record CM042692.1, on the reverse strand, counting down.
GGAGATGGAGAAACCCTAGTATGAGCTTGAAATAAGATAAAGTTTATTATTATATTCATCGATGTGACCATGTGTTAGATTGTCTTCATCTTGATGTTGAGAGAAGTCAACCTCTCAATATTTGCCTCTCATGGGGATTTGATGGAGGGAACTACTTGTTGGTAGACGGAGGTGTGTTAGCACTTACAGTGACTATAAAGCTGTTGGCACTCCTTACGTATCAACTTAGGAACCGAGGAAACTCAGGGAACATTATCCATGCCATGGGATATGTCCTACGGGATTATGTCCCTTAATAGCGTAGTAATTTGATTGATGTCGATTGCTAACTGCTATGGTTATGAGGATGATGTGAGAAGTGGTTGCTGCCTATTTGTCCAAATATAGAGTTCCTCCCACACATACATAGTTGAGAATGTTCATGATAATAATCTTTACTTTAACTCCTTATAATGCTAGTGGTGTATTCACTACTCCTTGAGAATGCTTTTCCCTATTGCAGTTCCAATCTCTTTTATATACGCGATACTTACTATCTTTGTTTAGTTGTTTTTATTTAATTATTTTTGCTCTTATACCAAAACCCCAAAACATATTTTTACGCAATACTCGCATTTTATCTTGTCACTTAGAACTTCATTTTGCATTTCTTTGTAGTATTTATTTCAAGAGTTATTAGACTTTAGACTCCTTCTCCCTGTTGGATCGATATCTTTATTTTGAAACTAGCTACAAACGATATGTGCACTTGCAGTCATCAAGGTATTTTCTGGTGTTGTTGCCGGGGAGCTAAGCGTTGTAGGTCTTTTAGTTTTTATTTATTTATTTTTGTCTTACTAAGTTTTATTTTGAGTTACAGGTTTCCACCAACATTATGGAGTTTGAGCATATGACTAGTGCTAACCCACTCAGCCACTTTGGGAAAAAGAGACAACTCCAATGCGAAGACAAGGGGGTTTGAAATAAATCCTCTATTACTTGGTATTCTACACAAGAAGCAATTTACTGGGGATGAAGAAGATCCTGATCCATATGAGCATATTGCATGTTTCAAATATATATGTGGCACTTTTCAATTGACGGGATATACTGCTAATGAGGTAAGGGTTAAACTTTTTAGTCAGACTTTGACTAGTACAGCTCTCTCATGGTATAGATCTCTACCCTAGAAGCCACTACTACCTGGGATAATTTAGCCTATGAGTTTCTAGGAAAATATTATCCATTATCAAAATCTTTTGGAATTAGGCGTCTTATAATGACTTGGAGGAACCGTCCTTATGAAGGACTAGTAAGAGCCTATATTAGATTTAAAGATTTACTACGTCTATGTCCTCATCATGATTTGCCTGAATGGTATTTATTGCATATCTTTTATGGCAGTTTAATTGAATCTAATAAAATTGAACTAGACTCTTTCGCGGAAGGAGCCTTTATGAATCTTCCTATAACTAAATCTTGGGCTTTACTTAATAGAATTAGCGATCATAGAGTTTCATGGAATTTTGGTCTAGGAAGCGAAGGAGGCATAGAAATAGATCATGATTGTATTCATGACTATAATAAAAAGGTCCATGTTAAAGAATTATCTAAAGAAATTTATTTGGATTCAGATCTTGTGTTGCAAGTTGTTAAAGCTTTTATAGAACACATCAAAGCTCCAAAAGAGGGTGAGGTCAAGTATGATCCACCACCTGAACATGAGAAGAAAAGATAAGTTAAAGCAACACTAGCCTCCCTAGAGCCAACATATGATATACCTTTCCCTAACACTTCATAGAAGCATATTTTTTAATATGAACAGGTCAAAGTAGTACAGGAGGAGAAAGAAGAGGAAAGTATGCCAAAAGTTAAGGAACATCTGGAAGAAACCGAAGATGAAGAGGTAACTAAGGAAGAAATTACGGCTATGTATGCACATTGTAACATAGTTGAACTTGATGAAGAGACTTCCGTATTGGTTGAAAGTAAAACAAAGGTAAAAGAGTGGGTAAGCCTATTATTCCCTACATATTTAAGGAAACCCCGCATTATGGTTTATGCGATCTTGGCACCGAAGTTAATGTTATATCTAATGATTTCTATATAGAAATAAAAGAAGAAATAGAATCGGCTGCAATTGAAAATACTGATATGACAATCATGTTAGCCAATAAAACTCTTAGAATTCCAGTGGGAGTAGTTGAAGATGCAACTGTCACAATTGGCAAAAAAAACTTTCCTATCAATTTGTAGTTTTTGATATGCCAGCTGACACTCTTTGCCCAATTATATTTGAAAGAAACTTTTTGAATGATGTTGGTGCCTATGTTGATTTCAAAAAGGAGATTGTGTCTCATAAGCTCGGGGGAGCAGAAAAAGAATTCCACGTTTCCAAATTTAAAGACAGGCCTCCACAAATACAAGAAGAAGAGAAAGAGAAAACTATTGATGAAATGACAGCTCTCTTCTTTAGTAATCAAAAAGAAGAAACAAAAGAAGACTTAAATTATGAAGAAATAGTTATGGAGGACAAGTCTCTAGAAGAACTACAAGATGAATTCAATTCACTTCCCATTATAGGGCCTCCAACTAATGAGGCTTTCAAAGAGCCAGAAAAGAGATGGGACGAGGAATTACCACCCCCAGAGTTGAAGACTCTACCAGATAATTTTAAAGACAGATTTTTAGATTATACAAATAAATTCCCTGTTATTATTAGTGCTAAACTTTAAGGAGAAGAAGAACTCATGAAAATACTTAAGGAGCATCATAAGGCCTTTGGGTACTCAATGGATGATTTGAAGGACATTAGTCCCATGATAACCGTCCATCGAATATTCATGGAAGAAGGTGCTAAACCAGTTGCATAATTTAATACGAGATTGAAGCCTAAAATGAAGGAAGTGGTAAGAAAAGAAATTGTATGCCTACTGGACGCAGGTATAATCTATCATGTAAAAGAAAGTGAATGGGTGAGTCCTATTCATTGTGTCCCTAAGAAGGGCAGTTTTACTGTTGTTCCTAATGAAAACAATGAATTGATACCTACTAGAACTATTGTTGGGCATAGGATGTTCATAGACTTCATCCTGATGACCAACTTAAAACAAATTTCATTAGTCATTTTGGATTACATGCTTACCGACGTATGCCTTTTGGTTTATGTGATGCTCTTGCTACTTTTCAAAGATGCATGATTGCTATTTTTGAGGATTTTATATAACTTATAATGGAAGTATTTATGGATGACTTTTCTGTCTATGGAGCTTCGTTTACTAGTTGCTTGGATAATCTCAAAAGAGTTTTGTAGCGTTGCGAAGAAATCAGTCTTGTTCTAAACTGGGAGAAGTGCCATTTTATGGCCAAAGAAGGTATAGTCCTTGGACATAAGGTATCAGGTAAAGGAATTGAAGTGGATAGAGCTAAGGTTGAAGCCATAGAAACTATGCCACAACCTAGGGATATAAAAGGTATAAGAAGTTTCCTTGGTCATGTGGGTTTTTATAGAAGGTTCATTAGAAATTTCTCTGGAATATCTAAACCTTTGACTGACCTTCTACAAAAAGGGAGTAAGATTTAATTTTGATGATAAATGTCTTGTAGCCTTTGATAAACTTAAATATGATTTATCCCATGCTCCTATCATTAAACCACCTATCTGGGATATGACTTTTGACTTAATATGTGAATCTAGTGATGATGATGTAGGAGTAACTCTGGGACAACACATAGGTCGCAGATTTAATATTATACATCATGCTAGTAGAACTATTAATAGTGCTCAAAAGAATTTTCCTAAGGAAGAAAGGGACTTTTTGCTCTATTCTTATCTTGCGATAAATTTCATTCTTATTAAGTTGATGCAAAAGTAAGAGTTCATACAGATCATGATGGTTTAAAAGAACTCATTGAGAGGAAAAACCATAAGCTAGACTGATCCGTTGGATTCTTTTACTTTATGAATTTGAGTTGCAGATTATGTAGAGGCAAGAAATAAAGATGTTGGATGTAGTTTCCATGTTTGCCTAGCAAGACACCAATCTTATTGAGAGGAAATTTAGTCCTGGTGATTTTCACTTACAAGAATTATTCAATGAACTAAGGTCAATTCCTCCAAAGAGAAGAAGTATTTGTTGTTGGAGGAGCTTGTCATCTCCGAATAAGAAGACGGTAAGCTCAAGGTAAGTGTTTGTACTCAAATAAGTGATTCGTTTTCATAGATTTTATTTTTGAAAATTTTGCCTTTGAATTCCACATGTTTTTCTGAAGTTTCTCGGGTTTTTTACCAACTACATGGGCGCAACTATACGACCGGAGAAAAATCTCCTACCATATAGCTGGTCGTTAAACCCTCTGTATCTTCTTCGTGAAATTGTTTTCGATTTCTAGACCTATACAGACGCAACTATACGATGTCTGTATCTATATGGTCACAACTATACGACCAGAGATGATATTCCGGCCATATAGTTGGTCGTTGAACTCTCAAACATCTTCATTTACTTTTTTCGTTTTTCCCCAAAAAAAGAAAAAACATTATTGTCAGTTTCGAGTCGTAACTTAACTGACCTAGACTCGAGATATTTGGAAATATCTTCCCGGAACAAACTATAAGGCCGGAGCTATATGGTTCGTGCCCGTATAGTTGGTCGTTACACGGAGGACTCCTCCAAATCCTTGGTTTCTTTCCCTGTTATGTTAAGATTCTTTTCTTGGGCAAGAATTTAGTGTTGCTCGCGAGTTTTACCGAGCTCTGACCCCCCCCCCTTATATACTGCCATTGTCTCATAATCTCGAGGAACCAATCTAGCAACACGCTATCCCGTCCCAGGCCGTGGAAACCCCTAGGGCTCATTGCTCCTTCCAGGGACTGCTCTAGCAGCCCGTCCATGGAGGATGATGACGAGGAGGTGGAGAGGTTTATCCCGGGGTACAAGGAGTACGTCGAGCCAAGCTTCTACAACAACGATTCCAATGATGATGTGGTTGACGTCTACATCCGCCGTGATGTCTATAATCCCCTGGAGATCAACTGGGAGGCAATGAAGAGAGATCAAGAAGAGAGAGGGTCACAAGCTGCATGGAAAAGGGCACGTGGAGACGGTCAAGTTCATCGCCACAGACCCTAGGCCGCACAAGCATAAGGAATTACCTAATATTGGTGCAGTTGATAGCAAGGGAGCAAAGGCGCCACTCTTGAAGACAACCATTGGTGCTCGTATGAGGGTGAAGCCTCAAGAAGAGTGGAGGTACGTTTTCCACTTCCCCGATCCATTAATTATGGATGAGGAAGAAGAAGTTGTTCCTAGGACCAAATATCGCGTGCGAGCACTAGAGATATATCAGAAGCAGGAACTACTTCATCGCGTCGAAGTCCGCCACCATCTCAAGGATATAGAGAAGAAGGATGATCTTCTCCCATTGGTGACTAAGCTCGTAGATAAAGTGGACACTCTGCAATCTGATTTGCGTAGGTGCTACAACCGCATTACTACTCTGGAGGATACCAACAAGAAGCTACGCACCACAGTGTTACATGCCATGGCACTATAGTGATCTACAATAATCACGGTATCAAATAATCGCAAGGGATTATTTGATCCCGCCTAGATTGATTCCAAGCTTGGGGAGATCTTTAAGACCTTGTAACCTATCTTATAAGTTTTACATTACTATTTTAGTTTTGTATTAGTTCAAACTAGAAATAAAATTTGCATCATTAGAATTCCCTTCAGGAATAGTCGATCCCTTTTATGAAATTTCGAGTTTACTATTATATATGGAGCAATATTGAGTTTGTGCTTGTCTTATTGGATATATGAATGGCTTGAGTATAATTTTACTTGCACTTGATGATAGCAATAGGAGTCTTCCACACAATTGGTATTAATGGGATATATAAAGATAATTTGGTCAATATGTTGTAAGTACATGGTTTGATTTACAAAGAAAATTATCTAATCAGTTAAGTTGAAAAAGAAACCTTGAACGAAGGAAAATATAAAGTGCTATCAAAATAGAGTGAGAATAAGTCGAGTAGAATCTTCAAGTCATAAAAATGATTCATATACAATTGGAATTTGGTAAATGAGATCGTTTAACTTTGAAGTCCTACATGAAGTCGAATGTATGGCTAGCTCCTTTGCACAACACTTAAACAAAAGTGTGAGCATATACACAAAAGAAAGAAGAAAAGAGTGAACGTGCAAAGAGAAAATAGGCATAAACCACTATATTATAGTATGACAAAGAGACGCTTTGAGATTTTGAATCCCAAGTGAATATGTTAATCCTAAAAACACTTGGGACTACCTTGCTAACTCATTCGGTTGAACTGAATACTTTTACATCATATTGAGAGTGACCTTTTGTAAACTGTTAAATGCTAAGGTGTGGAAGCCTGCTAATATTATTCGGATGGTTCGAGTTAGGTACTCTTCATGAACTTATTCCTATGTATTATATATGATAAACGCATGTTGCAACAACCTCGTTTATTTTAATGACTCAGCTTCATGAATATGAGGATCACATCCATTAAGCCAAACTTGCTCGGGATGAGAAAGAGTATAAGATTGGGGAAGTTGATTAGTGCATACTTTCATCATGTTTTATATTATTATTTTGCATTGTAGATGTAGGATCTTGGTATTTTACGGCGCTCGCGAGCACATTTTATGTCGATTTTCACCAGGATCGGGACAGATGATGGATACAATGGACACAATTCTTGGAGCAGTTATACTGGGGAGAAAAGTCGTCAGAAACAACATAAATCGCTTATTTGGGAAATATAAATAATACCAGAAGAAAACCCGAAGTGATGGAGGCACACAAACGGTTTAACGACCAACTATACGGTGGGAATAAATTTTCCGACCATATAGTTTCTGCCGTATAGTTGGTGCCACCACCGCCTGCTCAAATAGTTTCACCCCATGCAACTGGATCAAAGAGACGACATACTGAACATCCAGAAATCGCCGAAACCTCACCTCCGGAAGGCATCTGCAGGGGAACTCGTCCACCGGGATCCATCTTCGCTCTGCATAGATCTGGTTGGCTAAGGCATCGATCTTCATCATCAACCGTTGCATCACCACCATATCCATCCATCCCATCTACATCTTGTCTAGATCTTGTTGTAATTTCCAAACTCATTGCGGATTTATACAAGTACTATTCATCTATGATAGATTCCATTGTTATTGCCATGATTCTGATTGCCTCCATGTCTGAGTAGATCATTAGTTCTTGGGGAGATGGAGAAACCCTAGTATGAGATTGAAATAAGATAAAGTTTATTATGATATTCATCGTTGTGACCATGTGTTAGATTGTCTTCATCTTGATGTTGAGAGAAGTCGACCTCTCAATATTTGCCTCTCATGGGGACTTGATGGAGGGAACTACTTGTTGGTAGACGGAGGTGTGTTAGTACTTACAATGACTATAAAGCTATTGGCACTCCTTACGTATCGACTTGGGAACCGAGGAAACTCACGGAACACTATCCATGCTATGGGATACGTCCTACGGGATTATGTCCCTTAATAGCGTAGTAATTTGATTGATGTCGATTGCTAACTATTGTGGTTATGAGGATGATATGAGAAGTGGTTGCTGCCTATTTGTCCAAATACGGAGTTCCTCCCACACATACATAGTTGAGAATATTCATGATAATAATCTTTACTTTAACTCCTTATAGTGATAGTGGTGTATCCGCTACTCCCTGAGAACGCCTTTTCCCTATTGCAGTTCCAATCTCTTTTACATACGCGATACTTACTTTCTATGTTTAGTTGTTTTACTTTACTTATTGTTGCTCTTATACTAAAACCCCAAAAACACCTTTTTACGCAATACTCTCCTTTTATCTTGTTTCTTAGAACTTTATTTAGCATTTCTATTGTAGTATTTATTTCAAGATTTATTAGACTTTAGACTCCTGCTCCCTATGGGATCGATATATTTATTTCGAAACTAGCTACAACGTTATGTGCACTTGCAGTCATCAGTATCCTTGCTCATTCTTCTGCATGTGAAATGAACAAGTCAAGATTTGATGTGACATGAACAAGTCAAGCTCTGATGTGCTGACATTGTACTGTCTATACTCGTGTACAAACTAGTTCTATTATGTGTTCGAAACTGTGAACTAAATGTGCGAATTCTGAGCCTTTTTGCATGATGACAATGCCACATGTTGACGCTAATTGTGGCATGTACTAATTTGATCATACATAAGCATACAACTTCGTGCGATCAGTATATGTTGGTGCTTACCCGAGCTGTCAGAAGCTGGGCAAGTCAAGGCCACCATGTCTCTATCGTGTACAATTTATATGGCATGATTACAAGGTGTTGAGTACATCAAATAGATTGGGCACTTAGGCCGATTCAAAGCCACTCAGACCATCTCGAAATATATCCTTTGCTAAAAAGATGATTGTGCGCTATAAGACTTGACATGACACAATTTTATGTCAAACAGTCAAACTCCCACCAGTACTTTCCATGTTCGAATCCCGCAATGCTCAAGTTCCTCGCTATGTAAAAATCTTAATAAGGCGCAATATCAGTCACTTTTCTCCCTTTCCAACTTCATTCTTTTGCATCCGGCGTAGGTACAGCCAGGTCAAGAGGACCATCGACCTTCAGTACAATTTATTTTTACTACTCAGCCTATGAAAACGAATATTTCAACCCCACTTCGGACAAAAAACTCCCCATATTCTTGTTTCAAAACAAATTCCCTTAATTAGCCTTTCGTGGTGAGCAGAGTATATATTTTTTAGGGTACCAATTGCATTTTTTTTAGGATGGGGTACAAACTACATTGAATTTTCACTAAGGACCTAGCAAAAATATTGCACATTCGACCCAACACTAGCCCAAAACCTTGTAAATTTAGCCTGCCGGGTCAGGTGGACTACCGACCCCCGACATATTGAGTACATTGAATTTTCAGTGAGGAGGTTATTAGAAAATAGTACTACATTCTACCCAACTGTGGCCCAAAACCGCGCTAATTTATCCTTCCGGGTTCAGGTTCGTCATGGGCCGCCAACCCTCAACACATTGTTACTTGTTTTTTAAGCATGAACCACACTAAAGAAGTTTTAGTAAGGAGCCCACGATAAGAAGCCCATTGGTTCACAAGATTGGACCCAAGTTATTTTTTGTATCGCCCAAAATCGTCTTAATTTAGTATTTCTGTGCAATTATAATAAAGTATAGGACAAGCTTCTCCTACCCATGTTGTATTTGTACAGAGCATTTAGCTTATTTTAGGACAAGTCGTTAGGGTCGCTGTTGTTTCATTTTAAGTGATTTCAATATTTCTAAATGTCATCTTTTCCAGTAGTGGCATAGATGGTTCTGGCATAGTGGAAGCACACGCAGTTCCCATTTGTTAAAGTCTTAAGTTTGATTCCTAGGTTTTTCAATATAAATATATAATATATAGTATAATCTATGTCGTTCTTTTACATTTTTCTAGCATACACATGTTTCTTACACAAAGAAGGCTGGCATCTAGGACCCACCAACGTTGCGAAGGTCAAACCAGTGGAGTCCATCATACACACATTGCATTTGCAGAGACGCTAACATGTTGGACCCAGCAGAGACCTTATACAGATGTTGCATCGAGCAATCAATGTTTCATTTATAGAGAGGCTGATATGTGGGACCTAGCAGCGCGACCTTATATAGATGTTGCATCCAGCAAAGTTGCCAGTTCAAAATAGGGAGGCACGAGCGAGAAAAAAGTTCAGCATGCACACATTTCTTGTAATGAGAGGCTGAAATGGGGGACCCAATAGCGTGAGCAAATGGCAGATTCATCGAGCAACGCTATCTAGTTCAGAATAGGGTCTAGAGAAGAAAAAAATTCCATCATACCCATGATTCTTATAATGTGAGGATGACATAAGGGACCCACCAGCCTGAATAAACCGCTGATGCAGCAAGCAACGCTATCAAGTTCGAAACAAGAAGGCGCGACAGAGGGTAAAAACTCCATCATACACACGTTTCTTCTAATGAGAGGATGACATGTGGGGCCCAGCAGCATGATTAAATGGTAGATGCATCGAACGATGCTATCAAGTTTGGAACAGGGTAGCGCGAGCGAAGAAAAAAATCCATCATACACCTGTTTCTTCTAATGAGAGGATGACATGTGGGGCTCAGGAGGTTGGTTAAATGGTAGATGCATTGAGCATCGCTATCAACTTCGGAACAGGGCAGCACCATCGAAGGAAAAATTCCATCATAAACATGTTTCTTCTAATGAGAGGATGCCATGTGGGTCCCAGGAGGTTGATTAAATGATATATGTATCGAGCAGCGCTATCAACTTCAAAACAGGGTGATGAGTGCATATTTGCATCATGTTTTATATTACTATTTTGCATTGTAGATGTAGGATCTTGGTATTTTACATCGCTCGCGCGCACATTTTATGTCTGTTTTCACCAGGATCAGGACAGATGATGGATACAATGGACACAATTCTTGGAGCAGTTGTATTGCGGAGAAAAGGAGTCAAAAACAAAGTAAATCGCTTATTTGGGAAATATCAATAATACCAGAAGAAAACCCGAAGAGATCAAGGCACACCGATGGTTTAACGACCAACTATACGGCGGGAATAAATTTTCCGGTCGTACAGTTGGCGCCGCCACCACCTCCTCAAATAGTTTCACCCCGTGCAACTGGATCGGAGGGACGACATACACAACACCCAGAAATTGCCAAAACCTCACCTCCGGAAGGCATCTGGAGAGGGAATTTGTCGAAGATATCCATCTTCACCCTACGCAGATCTGGGAGGCCAAGGCATCGATCTCCATCTTCATCAACCGCTACACCACCATCATCTCCATCCATCCCATCTTCACCCCATCTAGATCTTGTTGTAATTTCCATACTTGTTGTGGATCTTGGTAGACGGAGGGATGATAGCGCTTATTGTGACAATAAAGTTGTTGTCATTCTTTACGTACTAACTTGGGGAACCAAGGAGAACTTATAAAGCCATGTCCATGCCACGGGAGAAATCCTTTAATAGCGGGATAATACGATTGATGTCATTTATCTCTCAGTTGTGGTTATGAAGAATGATGTGAGCAGTGGTTGCTACCTATTTGTCCATATATAGAGCTCCTCCCACATACATACATATCATGAGAATATTTGTTATAATAATCCCTGAGAACGCCTTTTTCTCTATTGCAGTTCCAAGTTCTTTTACACCCGTGATTCTTACTTTCTGCATTAAGTTTTACTTTACTTTAAATTTCTCCATTCAACCAAAACACAAAAACAACTCTACTTTTCTTGCATATTAAAGTTATTCCTTAAGTACTTCGTTTAGTTTTAATTAAAAGCATTTTAGTCTTTTGCATACTGCTCCCTGTGGGATCGGTATCTTTATTTCGAAACTAGCTACAAACGATCTGTGCACTTGCAGTCATCAAGCAATTTTCCAGCACCGTTGCCAGGGAGCTTAGCGCTATAAATCACTTTACTTTTAGTTATTTACTTTCATTGTACTAATATATTTTTTAAGTTGCAGGAGTACAACCATGGACAACACTCAACATTTAATCCAGCTTGAGACAGTAAGGAAAATGGGTTCGCCCATGGACGCTTTTATAACTGTAAATAAAAGCATCAATCCGGATGGAATTGAGATCCACCCTTTATTATTTGAACTACTACACTCTAAGAAATTTGCAGGAACAAATGAAGAGAGTCCATATGGACACTTATAATTATTTGAAGACGTTCTCAATTCCTTTATATTCGATGACTGTAATCTCTATATGGTTAAAACCTAGTTGTTTAGACAAACTCTCTCTAATAATGTTTGCGACTAGTATATATCTTTTTTTGCGGAAGCACCAAGGACTTGGATGGAATTGGCAACCAATTTCCTATCAAAATATTACTCAGAAAGCAAAGCTCACAGGATGAGAGGTATTATTATCAGCTTTAAAAATAATCCTGATGAGGGTTTGTATGAAGGATATCTAAGGTACAAGAGTTATCTAGATAATTGCCCCCATCATCATTTGCCTGATTGGTTAATCACTCACACTTTTTATGGAGGGTTTAATATTGAAAATAGAATGAATATAGACACTGCTTCTAATGGCATTTTTCTATCTTATACTTATGATGAAGCTTGGAAACTAATAATGAAAATGAGAGAGGCAACAAAAAATCTTAAAAATGAGGAGAACATTACAAATACTTTCTCTTAATATTCTTATGTGAACAATTTCCTTGCAGATGAAAGGACTTGTGCAATGATTAAAACCCTTGGTATTAATTCTTTCTTAGTAAAGAAAATTAATGAGAATTATGCAGGGCATTAACAGGTACCTACAGAATGGGAACCCCATAAACCCGTCGAAGAAAATAAGCATGCAAGAGCGCTAATGGAAGAGTTCTCCTCATCACCTATTCAAGAGAATATCAATACAAGGCAAAAAGAGGAAGAACAAATAAAGAGGAGATTAAAGAAACCGGAAAAGAACCGCAAAGCTACCAATATAAATAATGTTATATTAAAGGATCTTATGGAAGCACGAATAGTGGACAATGAAGTGGTTATGCTAGACTTTGAAACCTCAGAATTCATCGAAGGTAAAGTACGAGGTAATGAAACTTCTAAACCTGTGACTCCTATATATTATGGAGAAACTTTCTTATACGGAATTGTGAGCCGATCTCCACTATAAATATTATGCCTTCATCACTTTATGAGGAACTTTGCTACAATTTAAATCATCCATATGTGGAACTAGTAGACACTACTATTAAATTGTCTAATAGAACTAATATAAAACCGGAAGGAGTTTTCAGAAACATCTATGTCTTTATTGGATCAATCATGTACCCCCTTTATTTTCATATAGTTGACATGCCTCGAGATTATTTTTGTCCTATTCTTTTAGGCAGGCCCTTTTTTCCATAACCAAAGCTCAAGTAGATAATAAGAAGGAGACTATTTAACTAATGTTTGGAGAAGAGAAAATGACATTCCACTTCAACAAACTAAAGAAGAGGCCATATGAAGTGGAAGATATCAGGGAAGAGAAAACGATTGCCGAGCTGGCCGCAATTCATTTCAATACTCCACAAGATGAATTAGAAAGGTGCCTAATTAATTGGGAGGAAGCACCGGATGATGAGGAGAGAGAAGACATGGATGATTACCTTGATTCAGTCCCAGAAGCACAAAATCCACATGACTATGAAGAACTGGTAAGAAAAGGAGATGAAGAACCTCCACCAATTGAATTGAAACAACTTCTAGACGATATGAGGTATGAGTTTTTAGATAATGAAAATAAATGTCCTGTTATTATTAACAAAATTCTATCAGAAAATGAAACAAATAAACTCATTTCAGTCTTGGTTAAGCATCGTGAAGCCTTTGGATATAATCTAAGCGATATTAAAGGAATAGATCCATCTATTGTAACACATAAGATTACGATGCTTGATGATGTTGATCCTATAGTGGATACACAAAGAAGGCTTAATCCAAAAATGAAGGAAGTAGTAAGAAAAGAGGTCATACGCTTACTAGATGCTGACATAATATATCCTATTTCTGACAGTAAGTGGGTTAGCCCAGCTCATTGCATACCAAGACAAGGTGGTCTTGATGCTGCTATGAATGAGGATGGTGACGTAGTTCCTATAAGGCCTATTGTTGGATATCGTATGTGCATCGATTTTAGGAAGCTAAACCGTGAGACACAGAAAAATCATAAACCTATACCATTCATGGATAAATTTTTAGAAAGACTTAGTAATTATTCTTATTTCTGTTTTCTTGATGGTTATTCTGGATATTCTCTAATTTCCATACAACCGGAAGATCAAGAGAAAACAACTTTCACTTGCCCTTATGGCACGTATGATTATAGATTAATTTTGTTTGGCTTATATAATGCAGCATGGAATTTTCAAGAATGTGTTTTAAAAATCCTTGATGATTTTTTTTAGAAGATTATGGTAGTTCTAACAAATGACTTTGTTGTTTGTCGAACAACCTTTGATAATTGCCTCTATAATCTAACCAAAGTTTTGCAGAGATGCAGGAAATCAAAAATGGTTTTGAATTGGGAACAATGCTGTTTCATGGAAAGAGAAGGTGAAGTTTTTGGGCATAAGGTTTCGAAAAAGGGAATAGAAATAGATAAAACTAATATAAATGCTATAGAAAATCTTCCAATTCCTCAGGACATAGTAAACTTAAAAATGTTTATAGGACATGCAGGTTTTTATAAGCGTTTTATAAAATATTTTGCTAAAATAGCTATGCCTCTCACCAACCTCCTTGAGAAAGAAACTCCATTCTACTTAGATCATAACTACATTGCAGCTTAAACCTTAAAAATAAATTAGTTTCAGCACCTATCATGCAACCTCCAAAATGGGATGAACCTTTCGAAATCATGTGTGATGCTAGCGACTATGCTTTAGGGGTTGTGTTAGGACAGCGAGACGACAAGAATTTAAATGTTATTTATTACACTAGTATATCTCTTAATAAGATTCTGAAAAATTAAGCTACTACAGAAAAATAATTCCTTGCTATAATTTTTGCTTGCGACAAATTTAGATCTTACATCATTAATTCTAAAGTAATAGTTCATATGGATCACCAAGCTTTGCATCACCTCCTTGTGAAAAAGGATGCGAAGCCCAGGTTCATTAGGTGGGTTTTATTACTACAAGAATATGATTTGCATATAGTAGATAGGAGGGGTAAGGATAATCCGGTAGCAGATCATCTCTCTAGGATGGAGGGAATAATTACTAACTCCGTACCTATAAATGAGTCATTTCTAGGAGAATATTTAGCAAATGTTGAAATTACTGATCCTCGGTATGCATATTATGCTAACTATCTCGCAGTAAAATTTATATCTCCTAGTATGACAAGAAATCAAAGGATGAAATTCTTTAATGATCTTAAATATTACTTTTGGGATGATCCGTATCTATATCGTCATGGACCTAACGGAATGATTTGGAAGTGTGTTCCTAACCATGAAATGAATGCAATATTGCAATCTTGTCATGACAGCTCGTATGGAGGACATCATGCAGGTAAGCGAACTGCAGCGAAGGTACTTCAATCCGGATTCTATTTGCCCACCTTTCTCAAGGACGCACACAGGTATGTAGAACATTGTGATGCTTGCCAAAGAAGACGTAATATAGGTAGGAGACAGAAGATGACAATGAATTATAGTCTTATAATTGAACCCTTTGATGTATGGGGAATGGATTACATGGGACCTTTTATAGAATCAAATGGTTACACTCATATTATTGTTGCTGTCGATTATGTTACTAGATGGGTTGAAGCCATTCCAACAAGCCAAGAAGATGCATCCGCCTCAGTGAAGATGATCAAGGATGTTATATTCCCAGGTTTGGAGTTCCTAGATTCTTAATCACTCATGGTGGTTCTCATTTTATGAAAGGAACTTTCAGGAAAATTGTCAGCAAATATGGAGTAACTCACTGTGTTGCTTCACCATATCATCCTGAAACGAGTGGTCAAGTGGAACTCTCTAATAGAGAATTAAAGACCATACTCGAGAAGACATGGACAAATCAAGAAAAGATTGGTCATACAAGTTAAATGACACTCTATGGGCATACCGTACTAAGTTTAAAAATCCAATGGGTATGACACCTTATAAGATGGTATACCGTAA
This sequence comes from Avena insularis, assembly GCA_023614405.1. Lineage (NCBI taxonomy): Eukaryota > Viridiplantae > Streptophyta > Magnoliopsida > Poales > Poaceae > Avena > Avena insularis. The sequence goes on along the minus strand of CM042692.1, from coordinate 301,543,974 downwards.
GGCATGCCATTTACCTTTAGAATTGGAACACAAAGATTTTTGGGCAATCAAGAACCTAAACTATGATCTTAAAGCAGCAGGAGAAAAACGTTTATTAGATATTCATGCTTTAGATGAGTTTAGAAGCGAGGCCTATGAGAATGCAAGATTGTTTAAAGAAAAAGTGAAAAGATGGCATGATAGAAAAATAGAGAATAAGACCTTTAAAAGTGGAGACAAAGTGCTGCTCTATGATTCTCGTCTTAAATTGTTTATAGGGAAGCTCAGATCAAAGTGGGAAGGCCCATATATAGTTGAAGAAGCTTATTCATCAGGAGCAGTGAAGCTTCAGGGAAAACACCCTCTCTCTCTCATGGGTGGTAAATGGAGAACGCTTGAAGCATTATCGAGTAAAAGAAGATATAAGTGTAGTCACAATACAAGTGATCACCCCAGAAGAGGTGATTAAGCAAAGATATACAAGGAATGGCAACTGCAAGAAGAATGGACTCGAGACAGAATGAGCAACACTACGGTCAAGCTATTGACGATAAAAGAGCGCTTGATGGGAGGTAACCCATGTGAAGTAAAGGTTTGAGTAAGTTTTTAAATTTTTAATTAAAATTAAGCATTCTGTTAAATAAGGAACATTTCATGCTCTAGCAAAGAAAAAGGAAGATTGATAATGCCAAAATTGGTCGAAAATTTAAGCTGTCATTTTTCTATCAAAACTTCATATTTCATTAAATTTCAGATTAATAAAGAATTCTCGGAGAAGCAGGAATTTTTGGTGGATCCATGGGGTTTAACGACCAGCTATACGGCGGGAATAAAAATTCTGGCCACATAGCTGTGGTCATATAGTTGTTTCGACATCACCCCTTCCGTTCATGAAAGGTATTGATAGTTTAACAACCAACTATATAGCGGGAATTAAAATTCCGCCCGTATTGTTGCCGCCGTATAGATATCGATGCCTTTGACAAAGTTCTTTTCTAGGTATTGATAGTTTAACGACCAACTATACGGAGGGAATAAAAATTCCGCCCGTATAGTTTTGGTTGTATAGTTATCGACCCATCTCCAAAAAAATTATTCGGAGTATAGAAGGTTTAATGACCAACTATACGACGGAATAAAAATTCCCGCCCATATAGTTCCGGCTGTATAGTTGATCCCACCATAGAAGGAATTCTATAGTCGGTTCATAACTATACGGCGGGATCTATACGGCCCGCGCCTGTATAGTTGCTCGTTACGAACAGCGGCTAGGGTTTTTGACCTCCCCTTTTAAAGCTGATCGCATCTAACCTTTTTCATTAAGTTTTCACAGAGCTACAGCCTCCAGCCTAAAAAAATCCTCGCCATCCCTATACAAGCCCATTCTAGCAACTTCCGTGCAGCGAAGCCATCCAGCCCTTCCATGTCAACAAGATTTGGAGGAAGAAAGAAGAGAATCATGTGAAGAGGATTGAAGAAGTAGAACCTAAAGGATCATCGTCATCATCCGATCCAGAGATCAAGCCTCTCCCAAGTTAGGAGGACATGTTCCCGCAAAGGATGGAGATGATGAGGCAAGCAGAGCAGGGAAAGAGCAAGGATGAGTATCTCCCTAATCCCTATCGTCACAACATAGGATCCTATTATAAACCTCCTCTTGGTCTGTCGCCTCTTAAACCTGAGAAGGTACATCAAGATGAGATTCATGATAAGATCTATGAGTTGGAAAAAGTTTCGAAGGCATGCGTCGAAAAAGTTGGAGAACAGATTGACTCCTACTTGATGATGAGCAAAGACCTTGAGAAAAAGGTCGATGACATTGATGGTAGAGCTGGTTTCTTGAATACAACTGTTTTTGAGTTGACATATGAGAAGAAATTCCTCCAGAAAAAAATCTTGAAGCTTCAATATGACATGGCCGAGCTCAGCATTCGCCTCGCAAGCATGGCTAAGGTTTGTAACACAAAGAAGAAGGCAATACACTTCCTACCCAGGAGGAGGAATAGGTATCAACAAGGAGTTATTTGATCCTGCCTGGCTTGATTCCAAGACTGGGGAGATCTTTAAGACCTTGTAATGTATCTTATAAGTTTTATATTACTATTTTAGTTTTGCATTAGTTCGAGTTTAGAAATAAAGTTTGCATCATTTAAATTCCCTTAAGGAATAGTAGATCCCATTTGTGAAGTTCCGAGTTTATTATCATATATGTAGCATTATTGAGTTTGTGCTTGTCATATTGGATATATGAATGGCTTGAGTATAATTTTACTTGCACTTGATGATAAAAATAGGAGTCTTCCACAGCATTGGTATTAATGGAACATGTAAAGGTAATTTAATTGATATGTTGTAAGTTCACGGTTTAATTTACAAAAGTAAAAATAATCTGATTAGTCAAATTGAAAAAGAAACCTTGAACAAAGGAAAATAAAAAGTGTTATCGAAATAGAGTGAGAACAAGTCGAGGTAGAATCTTCAAGTCATAAAGATGCTTCATATACAATTGGAATTTGTTAATAGAGATCGTTAAACTTTGAATTCCTACATGAAGTGGAATGTATGGCTAGATCCTTTTGCACAACACTTAAACAAAAGTGTGAGCATATATACAAAAGAGAAGAGAAGAAAGAAGAAAAAGAGCGAATGTGCATAGTGCAAATAGGCATACACCACTATATTGTAGTATGACAAAGAAGCGTTTGAGATTTTAAATCCCAAGTGAATATGTTAATCCAAAAACACTTTGGACTACCTCGCTAATGCATTCGGTTGAACCAGATACTTTTACATGATGTTGAAATTCATATTTTGTGAACTATTGATCACTAATGTGTGGAAGACTTCTAATATTATTCAGATGGTTTGGGTAAGGTACTATTCATGAACTTATTCCTATGTATCATATATGATAAACACATGCTGCAATTGCCTCATTTATTTTATCGACTTAGCTTCATGAATATGAGGATCACATCCATTAAGCTAAACTTTCTTAGGACGAGCAAGAGTCTAAGCTTGGGGAAGTTGATGAGTGCATATTTGAATCATGTTTTATATTATTATTTTGCATTGTAGATGTAGGATCTTGATATTTTACAGCACTCGCGCACACATTTTATGTCTGTTTTCACCAGGATCAGGACAGATGATGGATACAATGGACACAATTCTTGGAGCAGTTGTATTAGGGAGAAAAGGAGTCAAAAACAATGTAAATTTCTTATTCAGGAAATATCAATAATACCAGAAGAAAACCCGAAGCGATCAAGGCACACCGACGGTTTAACGACCAACTATATGGCGGGAATAAATTTTCTTTCTGTATAGTTGGCGCCACCACCGCTTTCTCAAATAGTTTCACCCCGTGCAACTGGATCGGAGGGACGACATACAGAACACCTAGAAATCACCGAAACCTCACCTCCGGAAGGCATCTGGAGGCGGATTTTTTCCAAGGGATCCATCTTCACCCTATGCAGATCTGGGAGGACAAGGCATCGATCTCCATCTTCATCAACCGCTGCACCACCATCATCTCCATCCATCTCATCTTCACCCCATCTAGATCTTGTTGTAAATTCCATACTCATTGTAAATTGCCATGATGTTGATTTCCTCCATATCTGAGTAGACCTCTAGTTCTTGGGGAGATGGAGAAACCCTAGCATATGATTGAGATGAGATAGAGATTATTATGTTATACATTATTATGTGGATGTGTTAATTGTCTTCATCTCGATGTTGGGAGTTGTGCACCTCCTTAATATTTGCCTATTATGGGGACTCAATGAAGGGGATTACTTGTTGGTAGACGGAGGGATGATAGAGCTTACTGTGACTATAAAGCTATTGTCATTCTTTACATACTAACTTGGGGAACCAAGGAGAACTCATAAAGCCATGTCCATGAGAATATCATTTTACAGCCCGAAAGTTGGGTCGCCCAGGCAACGCGGTACCCAAGTTGATTTTTATCACCGCGATTTGAAAAGTTGGGGCGCCAATTGCTGAGAGGGTCTTTCGAGTGAATGATGGCAAAACCAAATATTTTCAAATCGCGCCCATTAAGTCAGGATATTCTATTACACTAGTTCCTGCTGTGCCCCTCCTTCGCCGGTCACTCTTCTTAGTGTAACATCCCCAAAAAATTACCTAAAAACCATCATCATTGCATTCATATCATCATGGCATGTACTCCTTTGCATTTAGTTGTCCTCCAAAATTTTGGTGAAATTTAGAGACATTTTGGAGCCCTTTTGCTAAATTCAAAAACCTAGAAAAGAAATTCTAAAGGAAAAAGAAAAGGAGGGAAAAGAAAATGTAAATAGCAGCAGTATTCTGGCCTTTTCGCCCCAAACTGGCCCAACCAGCCCACCCGGGCCTCTCTCCCCCTCTTCTTTTCTCACGCCCCCACTCCTCACCCCCACCCACTTACCTCCTAGCCCCACACCACGTAGACGCCACCTCACCTTCTTCCACGCGAACGGCCAGCACCTCCTCCCCTCCTCTGCCGTTTCCAAAACTCGGCCAAATTCTGGCGTTTCCGCGAGTTAATCGCCATTACGGCCACCCCTAATTAACCCCTCCCCCTCCTCGTCAGTTTCACCCAGCCACTACCCTCGGAGAGCCCCCAGGCTCCCCAATTGCTAGCTCGAACCACCGCCATCCGAAGCTACTCCGGCGACGATTCCGGTGAGCTCCAGCCACGCCACGTCCTCCTCTCTACCCTGTCTCGTTTGCCGTATCCTGGCGCATGTTTTAACCCCGGTCACGTGCCTTCTTTTTCTCTAGGTCGACGACACGCTCTACTCTAGCGAACTCCCTCTGCTGCTGCTGTCCGTCGAATTTTTCGGTGAGGTTAGGGTTTCCGCCGCCCCTTTTTGTCTCTCCTAGATTGTGCTGATCCAGGCGCACCCCACTGACCCCTCTCCTTGCTTGTTCGAGCCCCAGGCCATCGTCTCCGACACAGAGCCACGAGCTCCGCCGTCGACGCAACTCTAGCGAGGGATCGTGATTGAGCCAGAGCATCCCCCACGCCACCGTGACCTCCATCGAGACCGCCTCGACCTCTGGTACGTGTCCACGAACCCCCTGCCCCTGTAGAACCGCCAGAACACCGCTAGCCGATGCGCCGCCGCCGCGTGCGGTAGGTCAGCGCCGCTCGTTTCCGGCCAGGCCCTAGGAACCGTTAGATCTATCGCCTGCGGCTAGGATTTGATCGACGAACGAAGAAGTACAGGCCGATCAGATCCATTCGTTTGTCACTTAAGATCTAACGGTCTGCAGCAGTCGATCTGACCGAACCAGTACGGACCAATAGGGTTGCGCCAGGTCGCCCAGGTTAGCTGTTTAAATAGAAAAATAGACAGATTATATATTAAACATAGAAATTCAATAACTTTTGATCCACAATTCAGAAAAATGCAAATTTGGTGTCTATGGATTCAGAAAAATAAGACCTTTATTATAGAGGCCTTGTTTCACACTTTTTCTTATGAAAAACTGGAATTATAGGCAGAACCTTTTTAGGAGTATTTTGCTCATAAAAATTATTCCATAAATTGTTTTGGGGTATTTCTTATGCCTTTAGATAGAGTATTTTCACCTCTGTACTGTAGACTCTGTAAGTTTTAGAGTTATGATCATATTATTGCTTTTTGCATGCATTCATATTTTTGTAATGTTTTATTGATTGATTTATTGTTGTTGTATTGTCCTTTGTGTAGATTGTGTGGATTGTGAAGTTTGTTGCTATGAGGATTGTACCTATTCCCCTAGCTACCAAGGGAAGTGATATTTCATCTTATGTCCTATTATTTTCACTATTGCACTAGTGTTATTTTGGTAGATCTTAGCATGATAAGATTATTTATATGTTACTATACTATGCTATGCTATTCTATAGATTATATCGTAGTAGTATTTCCTTAGTTGAAAGACTATGTATGCTAGAGTGCTTAGCCATGCTATTAGAATTCGTGGGTGGAAAATACATATCAAGATAGTATGGAAAGATATTATTTTGTGTTACTAAGAAAACAACTAATGTTAATGAAACACCTGGGTGGAATGGGACTTGCTTGGTTTATGTTGAGTGGTTACTCAGGGGCCATATCTATGGTCAGCTGGTGTATCACACTTGTGGACGGCCACCCAGGAACAAAGAGATTGGAGACGTTCTTGTCACGAAGCTTCCAGTGCAACCACATGGCATACGGGCTCTGCCTTGACCAACTAAGTTGCAAGAACTCTGCCAGACAGACAGAAGGTGGTAGTTATGATAGGATGGAACGCGTCCGTGGTGGTCTAAGGGATTGCTTTTGAAAAGTCTTGTCTCGATGCATGTCGAGTCTTGTGGGGAAAGTGCACCACATCTCGAGAGGGTAAAACTAAGTACTTAGCCATGTCCCCGGTTATGGAAAATTTCCGAGCCTCAAGACAGTGAAGCAGTTCAATAATCTCCTCATCCAAATTTCTCTAAGTTAAAACTTGTGGGTGAACATGGGTAGAGGTTTAGTGATGTCTATCATTGGTACCTTAGTGTTTGAAAGAGAATACTTACTCTTCAAAAACTATTAAGTTAAAACTTGCTTTTAGCAAAGTCAGCCAAAACCACACTTAGCCATATATTCATGTAGTTGTTGGATTATACTAAATATCTATGGTATCACTTGCCAATACAATTCCAAATGTATTGACCCTTTGTGGCTGTAACTTATTATGTTGCAGGATACTCTGATGTTGAGTAGGGTTGCGGGTCTACACTCCACATGTTTGCCTATGGCGCATGAAGACAAAAGACTCTATTATTATGCTATGTAATGTGAACCTTGAGTATCTTAGCCTTGCGCTAAGTGAGTTGTAAGAACTATATATTCCTGGATATGCGATGTAATAATGACCTTTGTTTCTGTGTACTTCATCTTAAACTGTGGTTGCTAGCATTTCGATCCAGGGGCTAGCACTGCAATCACAGGGATCTTACCTTATTATGGTGAGATCTTACACTTAGCCACCCTGCACGTGTCGTAAGGGCAAATCCATTATTGTACTTTCCTAACTCTCGACACTGAATCTTGTTGCGGCGGCTGCGGTGGTCCCTTTTCTTCCCTTTCCCGACCCTAAATCTGCCGGTGGTGGAGGACCTTTTTTCTCCCTCCCCCGACACTGAATCCAATGGCGGTGGCCCAGCATATCTTGCAAGGCGAAGGTTGTAGCTACATCACCGACTGAAAAGTGTCCGTCGGGGCCCAAGTCTGGGGCTCAACGCGTAGCAGCGGCGAGGTCTTCAGCCCCGGTTAGCGAGGAGGCCAGCAAGGATTCTGCTCCCAAGGTACCTACGAGCAGCGGGTTGAAGAGAAAAGCAAGGCCGGTGGCGGATTGTTTGGCTCCGGTGGGCAGATGCAGCACTCAGATCTCGAAGAAAAAAACCCGGGAGAAGAGCGAGAGGTAATTTTTTCTTATTTATGCCTTATCTTGTAAGTAGATTAGTTATGGCATAATAGAATCGAATGAACTGAAATTTTCCCCTTTTTAATCAAATTAGGCACAGCTTTGATACAAGGGACCTATATGAGTTCATAGTTCATGTTCAAAGACCTGCAAAAACTTGATTTTAGTTGCGAGAGGGTTGTGTTCGGAAAGATGTGCATCTGCTTGTGAATTGCAAAGAGGTTGTGTCTGCATTTACATGGTAGATATGCTTGCCGCTAGAATTCCCTGGGGTTCTAGACAGAGGACAAAATTGGTGTGGCACAACATGAATGATACCTATCAGCAAATTGAGCACTCCCATGAGCTTCAGATGGTTTGGGAGTGTTGTGCAACTGATCGTAAGGTGAAAGTTGAAGCGATGATTGATGATATGTATGCAGATGCTGGAGATCTTGCTGCTAGAGCTTCTGCTCCTAGAGAATACGGACCAATAGATGCTGATCTAGATAAGTTCAGTATACGCATAGAGGTGGATTCATACATGGCAAAACATGATGAGGGAGTTAATAAGCCCGTTTCGTCATGTACTGTGGAGATCATTGTCGATTCCAAAAACATAACTCTTGATGAAATGAGAGAGATGATCGGTAAGGAAATCAGTATTGGCCCTAAGCAGATGGCAAAAAACCAGTGGTGGCATCATAAGAAGCAGCAATTCATAGATGTTTTGGATACTGAAGATCTTATGCAGATTATGCAGCGAAAGAAGCGAACCAGGAAGGTGTTCTTCCTTGGTACCATTTCTGATGTTGTTGAACAGGTTATAGTGGATGTAGATGCCACTCTAGTGGGTGAACAGAATGAGGTGGTCGCGTTGATGAGATCTCGATGACTGCTACCACTGGCTTGTCATATGGACCATGGGGTTCCCCCTGTGTTGTAATATTGATTGCTGTTGCATTTAGAGCGTGTTTCGTGATTATGTTTGTTGAGAGATTGCGATATAATGTCGTATGCTGTTGAGATTTTCGGACATGTCACTCACTGAAACCATCGTTGTTGTAATAAGACATAAGTACATTGTAGTTGACATGATTATGTTTCTTAAGATGACATACCGTACTTGTTTCTGTTATTATGTTTGTTGGGACATTGTAATGTAATGTTTTGTGAAACCATGATTGGACTAGTGATGCATAAATACATTGTAGTTGACATGATTATGTTTCTTGAGATGATGTACTATACTTGTTTCTGTTATTTTGTTTGTTGAGAGACTGTAATGTAATGTTTTGCGAAACCATGACAGGACAAGTGATGTGTAAGTACCTTGTAGTCGACATGATTTTGTTTCTTGAGTTAATGTAATATACTTGTTTCTGTGATTATGTTTGTTGAGAGATTGTAATGTGATGTTTTGTGAAACCATGTTGTTGTTATGTTTGTTGAGAGATTGTAATGTAATGTTTTGTGAAACCATGAACGAAGAAGTGATGCATAAGTACCTTGTAGTTGACATGATTTTGTTTCTTTAGATGATGTAATATACTGGTATGTTTTCGTTAGGCAATGAAATTGGGATGGAGGGAGTGCAGGTTTAATATTTGAAATGAGAATGTGTGAAGAGAATCCATGTCAGGCAGGAGACAGTAATCCAGGGAAAGGGCATGGTATCCATTAAACTATTGTAACATGCCAATTTAGTCATTGTTGCAGCGATAGAAGGGCTGCTCTCTCTCTCTCTCTCTCTCTCTCTCTCTCTCTCTCTCTCTCTCTCTCTCTCTCTCTCTCTCTCTCTCTCTCTCTCTCTCTCTCTCTCTCGCCGACACCGACACCGACGCCGTCGCCTGCGATGATGCATTCGCCATGTTGTCCTTTAACGGCGAGGACGACCAGTCGAGCAGCGACAGCCTTCTCTCTGACATCGAGTATTCCTTCCATGATGTGAGTTCCTCTGTTTTCTCGGGCTAGGGTTAGGCAATGGTAAATCTCTCGATCTGAGCTCCATATGTGCATGCAATCGTGTTCAATTTCAGCTTTGCGTTTACCTATAGGTACCACGGACGATCTACGACTCCGAATGGGAGGGCCTAGATATCGATGGAGAAGTGCCATGTGACCATGGGCTAAAACTGAGGAGATATGTTGCATTCGAAGGAAGTAACACTGGGGGAGAAGGTTTTTGGGCTATACAAATCAAGTTTGTTTACATTATGTGCAACTGTGACATGAAGTAAAATGTATCATGCATGTTCATAACACTATAGTGTGTGTGTTTTTAGGTTGGCCCGGTGTGTAAAGCAGTAGAGTGGGTGGATCTTGAGTGGCCAGATGCACTTAAGAAATGTTTGGCACAGTTATGGGAGATGTATGCGTTGGAAAGTGAAGGAAATATGCCCTGAGAGGCAATAATAAAGTTGTTATTATGTATTCCTTGTATATGATAGATGTTTATTTTGCATGCTATAATTGTATTGATAGGAAACATCAATACATGTGTGTTTAATAAACAAAAAGGGTTCCTAGTTATGCCTCTCTTATAGACTAGCTTGTTGATTAACAAGATGATCAAGGTTTCCTGATCATGGACATTGGATGTTGTTAATAACAAGGTCACGGCATTTGTGAAATGATGTGATGAACATTCATCCGAAGTATAGCATTACAATCAAGTCATTATGTTTATATTGCTATAACATCATACGAAGTAATCTTTATCCTTAGACCATGAGATCATGTTAATTGCTAACACCGGAAGAGTATCTTTATAACATCAGACGTCACACCGTAACAGGGTGACTATAAAGATGGGTTCAGTACTACGAAGGTGTTATGTTGAGGCTCATGGATCAAGAGTGGAATTTGTCAACCCAGATGACGGAAAGATATACTCTGGGCCCTCTCGGTGATATCACATTAGGATAGCTTGCAAGCAAGTGATGTGATCACTAGAATGTTATATCACGGGAACGAGAAAAGAGTGCATGTCGGTAACGAGATCAAACTAGGTATGGAGATACCGATGATCGAATCTCGGACATGTAATATATTGAGAGACAAAGGGATTTAGTTACAAGCGTTAAAGGTTCTCACGATCACAGGAGTCATCGTTGAATGTGTAGGAGTTAGTACGGATCTCGAGTCCTGCTGATTATTGATCGGAGAAGGGTCTCGATCATGTCTGCATTATTCGCGAACCGTAGGGTGGCACACTTAAGAGTTACCGGACACCATTTTGGAGCACATATGTTTTAGACGAAAGAATTGCAAAGCGCAGGAATTGTTTCAATAGAAACCGGAAATTGTTTCGGGTGAAATTTAAGAAGGTGGTTCTGCATGTGATATTGAAATATTGCAAGGGGCTATATGTGAATGTTTTTTAATTAAAGTAATTAACAAAATTCTGAATAAATTTAATAAAAAGAGTTTTATTAAATGAGAGAGCATTAAATTTGGAGAAATTTAATGCATTTAAAGTGGAGACTTTAAAAGGGAATGTGAAGAGGCATTTTAATGTGGAGGGGTTACCACCACATGAATGGGGAGGTGAGGGTCACCCCCATGCATGACCATGGAGAGGGGCACCCCTCCTCCTATAAAAGGCCACCCATTCCCTCCTTCATCCTCACACCTCCTTGTGAAGGATCTCTCTCCCCCTCTAGAATTATTCCCCCATGGTCTCGGATTAGAGAGATACATGTTCCCGGTGGCATTTCGTCTGGAAGGAGTTGCTGCTTCCACTGGATCGCTGGAGTGAGGAGGTGAGGGTTTTCCGGTGGCTTGAACGTGTGTGCGAGTGCGGATGCGCTGCTGAGTTGCGGCGCTCGGACTTCCTCACGATCTTGAGATCGGCAAGTGTACGACTACATGAACCACGAGTTCCTACTCGTTAACAAAACTCGTTATCTTCGAGGGTAAGTTCTCCATGGATGTATGTCCACCCGTTGCTCTGTATCTAGTAGATAGATCTTGGCGTATAGTTCTCATCGTAGGAAATTTTTTGTTTTCTATGTTGCGGACCCAACAGTGGTATTAGAGCCTGATCTATGCGTAGGTGCTTTGCACGGGTAGTACACATATGTTTATATGTGGGCGATGATGATCATGTTATTGCATCTTCTATGTACTTTGGATATTGGTGGCATAGTGGGATGAAGCGGCCCGGACCAACCTTACATGTTATCATACATGAGACCGGTTCCACGACTGACATGCAACTAGTTTTGCATAAGTGGCTAGCGGGTGTCTGTCTCTCCTACTATAGTCAATATCTGATTTACAACGAGTTGCTAATAACTTGGTTATCCTCATTGTGGTTCATGTTCGTAGGTAAGACCGGTTCTATCTCCGAAAGCCCTAATCCACGTAAAACTTGCAATTGATAAATTAGAGGCGTCTAGTTTAGATCGTTGCTGGGCTAGTGTATTGATATGGTATTGTTGTAAGTAGATGTATGATAGATACTCTTACAACTCACTTAACGTGTAAGTTCCATAGACCTTGGCCTTACACACAAAGGAATGATAGAGATCATACCACGATGCAAATGATAGAGATCAAATGCATGGACCATATCACCTCAGTTTACACATTAGATGTTAGCATCTTATACTGCTAGTTCGGCGCGTTTGATAGCATTATAAGATGATCCCACTTTTAGATATCAAGATAAAATGTGTTCTTCCTTAAGTATGCACCGTTTTGTGGAATGTGTTTTGAGGCATCACGTGATGATCGGGTGTTCTCAACTCTACGCTTTCATACAACGGGTGTAAGACAGTTTTACACACGCAAATACTAAGGTTCTTACTTGACGAGCCTAGCATGTATAGACATGGCCTCGGAACACGTACCGAAAGGTTAAGCATCAGTCATATAGTTGATATGATGCCCATACAGATGCTCGCCTTTGAAGCTACACCGACTCACGTGATGATCGGACTTGGTGTAGTGGATTTGGTTCATGTAATCACCAAAAGGACACGAGGGATGTCGTTTTTGAGTGGGAGTTCATTAGTAATTTGGATTAGTTGAACTCAATCTATCATAAACTTAGTGTAAATATATTTTACAAATTCTGTTATAGATGGCACCACCTGCTTTTAATTTTAATGTGTTCATGGAGAAAGAGAAGCTTGCTGCGAATGGTAACAACTTCACCAATTGGGCTATGAATTTGAGGATTCTCCTCACTGCTGCACAAAAGCAATATGTGCTAGAGGCGCCGCTAGGCCCCCCACCAGCTCTTGATGCCCCTGACGAGGAAAAGAACGTCTATATAACTCGTCAGGAGGACCACAACTTAGTTCATTGCGGCATACTGTATGGGCTAGAGCCAGAACTTCGAAAACGTTTCGAAAATGGCAATGCCTTTGATACCATGGGAGAATTGAAAATGATTTTCGATACCCATGCTGCCGTAGAGAGTTATAATACTTCTAAAAAGTTCTTTAGCTGCATGATGGAAGAGAACAGCTCCGTTAGTGAGCACGTACTCAAAATGTCTGGGTACGCCGATAAGCTTGTGTCCTTGGGAATAACGATTCCCATTAACTTAGGCATACATCATGTTCTCCAATCTCTTCCACCTAGCTACAAGAGCTTCGTGATGAACTATAATATGCAGGGCATGAAGAAGTCTCTTCGAGCTTACACAATGCTTAAGACTGAAGTGGAGATTAGGAAAGAACATCAAGTGTTGATGATCAATAAGACCACCAGTTTCAAGAAGGACAAGAAATACAAGCAGAAGGGAAAGAAGAGGCGGCATATCATTGCCGGCGCTGAAAAAACCCGAGCTGGCCCTAAGTCGACACCGAGTGCTACTATTGCAAGGGTGGCCATTGGGCAAGCCCCAAGTATTTGGCGCACAAGAAGGCGGCAAGGCAAACAAAGGTATATGTGATATACATGTTATTGATGTGTACTTGACTAGTACTTTAATAGCACTGGGTATTTGATCTGAGATCGGTTGCTAATATATGTAACTGGTTCGGGGCTGGAACAAGCGACAACTAGCAAGGGATGAGGTCACGATGCGGGTCGGCAATGGATCAAGAGTTGATGTGATCGCCGTCGGAACGCTGCCTCTCCATATGCCGTCGGGATTAGTTATAAACCTGAATATTTGTTATTTGGTGCCTACACTGAGCATGAACATTGTATCCGGATTGTGTTTGATGCAAAGTGGTTATTCGTTTAAGTCTGAAAACAATGGTTGTTTGATTTATATGAATAATATCTTTTATGGTCATGCACCTGTGTTGAATGGTTTATTTCTGTTGGATCTTGATAGTAGTATTACGCATATTCATAATGTTAATGCTAAAAGGATTAAACTTGATAATGATATATCTACATATATGTGGCACTGCCGTCTAGGTCATATTGGCATTAAACGCATGAAGAAACTCCATTCTGATGGACTTTTGGAATCACTTGATTTTGAATCATTTTATACATGTGAGCCATGCCTTATGGGCAAGATGACTAGAACGCCGTTTTCCGGTTCAATGGAACGGGCGACAGATTTATTGGAAATCATACATACTGATGTGTGTGGACCAATGAGTGTGTCAGCGCGAGTTGGATATCATTATTTTGTTACTTTCACAGATGATTTGAGTAGATACGGGTATATCTATTTGATGAAACATAAGTCTGAAACCTTTGAAAGGTTCAAAGAATTTCAGAATGAAGTGGAAAATCATCATAATAGAAAGATCAAATTTCTGTGGTCCGACCATGGAGGAGTGTATCTTAGTTACGAGTTTAGCACACATATGAAAGACTGTGGAATAGTTTCACAACTCACGCCTGCCGGAACACCACAACGTAATGGTGTGTTAGAACATCGTAATCGTACTTTATTGGATATGGTTCGATCTATGATGTCTCTGACTGACTTGCCACTATCATTTTGGGGTTATGCACTGGAAACCGTTGCATTCACTTTAAATAGGGCACCATCTAAATCTGTTGAAAAGACACCGTATGAATTATGGTTTGGAAACAAACCTAAGCTGTCATTTCTTAAAGTTTGGGGATGCGATGTTTATGTGAAGAAACTTCAACCGGATAAACTCGAACCCAAAGCGGAAAAATGCGTCTTCATAGGATACCCTAAGGAAACGAGTGGGTATACCTTCTATCACAGATCCGAGGGCAAGGTCTTTGTTGCCAAGAATGGATCCTTTCTGGAGAAGGAGTTTCTCGCGAAAGGTGTGAGTAGTCGGAAGGTAGAACTCGAAGAGGTTATTGAACCTTCTCTTCATGAAATGGCGAGTAGCACAGCTCCAGAAGTTGTTTCGGAGTTGACTTCACCTAATGAAGAGAGAGCTAATGATATTGATCATGAAACTCCGAAGAGGACACTACCGAACCTCGCAGTCAAGCGGGACACGCGTCGGGTACCGTCAATGACGGCAATCCTGTTATGAATTTCATGATTGATGAAATAGATGACCCTGCGACATATGAAGAAGCGATGATGAGCCCTGATTCAAACAAATGGCTAGAAGCCATGAAATCCGAGATGGAATCCATGTACGAAAACCAGGTTTGGACCTTGGTGGACTTACCTCACGATCGAAAGGCTGTTGAGAATAAATGGATTTTCAAAAGAAAAACTGATGCTGATGGTAATGTAACCATCTATAAGGCTCGACTTGTCGCAAAGGGGTTTCGGCAAATTCAAGGAGTTGACTACGATGAGACATTCTCTCCCATAGCGATGCTTAAGTCGGTTAGGATTATGTTAGCAATTGCTGCATATTTCGATTATGAAATATGGCAGATGGATGTCAAAACTACATTCCTCAATGGTAATATTGAAGAAGAGTTGTATATGATACAACCTAAGGGTTTTGTCGATCCTAAGGATGCCGATAAGGTGTGCAAACTTCAGCGATCCATCTATGGACTGAAGCAAGCATCCCGGAGTTGGAATCTCTGCTTTGATGAGGTGATCAAAGAGTTTGGATTTGTCCAAACTTATGGAGAGGCTTGTATTTACAAGAAAGTGAGTGGGAGCAATGTGGCATTTCTGATATTATATGTGGATGGCATATTATTGATTGGAAATGATATAGATCTTTTAAACAGTGTTAAAAGTTATCTAAACAACAATTTTTTAATGAAGGACCTTGGTGAAGCTTCATATATATTAGGCATTAAAATCTATAGAGATAGATCAAGACGCCTAATCAGGCTACCGCAGAGTACATACCTTGATAAGATATTAAATAAGTTTAATATGGACGGAAGTAAGAAGGGGTACTTACCTATGTTACAAGGCAAGACATTGAGTAAGACTCAAAGTCCGGCTACGGCGGAAGAAAGAGAGATAATGGATAAGATCCCCTATGCCTCAGCCATAGGCTCTATAATGTATGCCATGCTATGTACAAGACCGGATGTGGCACATGCTATTAGTTTGACTAGTAGGTACCAATCTGATCCAGGTTCGGAACACTAGATTGCGGTCAAGAATATCCTTAAGTACTTGAGAAGAACTAAGGATATGTTTCTTGTATACGGAGGTGAAGAAGAGCTAGTTGCTAAGTGTTATGTCGATGCTAGATTTGACACTGATCCGGATGACTCTAAGTCTCAATCCGGATACGTATTTCTCTTGAACGGAGCAGCAGTTAGTTGGAGGAGCTCCAAACAACCTGTGGTGGCTGGATCAACGACGGAGGAGGAATATGTTGCTGCTTCAGAAGCAGCGCAGGAAGCGGTTTGGATGAAGGAGTTAATAACGGAACTAGGTGTGGTTCCTAGTGCGTTGGACGCAATGGTGATCTATTGTGACAAGAATGGAGCCATAGCATATTAAGTGCCAAGGAACCAAGGTCTCACAAGAATTCCAAGCATATTAAGTGCCAGTTTCACTCCATCTGCGAGCATGTCAAGGATGGAGATATAAAGATTTGTAAAGTGCACACGGACCTGAATGTAGCAGATCCGTTGACTAAAGTACTCCCTAGGGCAAAACATGATCAACACCAGAACTCCATGGGTGTTAGATTTATCACTATATAAACTAGATTATTGTCTCTAGTGCAAGTGGGAGACTGAAGGAAATATGCCCTGAGAGGCAATAATAAAGTTGTTATTATGTATTCCTTGTATATGATAGATGTTTATTTTGCATGCTATAATTGTATTGATAGGAAACATCAATACATGTGTGTTTAATAAACAAAAAGGGTTCCTAGTTATGCCTCTCTTATAGACTAGCTTGTTGATTAACAAGATGATCAAGGTTTCCTGATCATGGACATTGGATGTTGTTAATAACAAGGTCACAACATTTGTGAAACGATGTGATGAACATTCATACGAAGTATAGCATTATGATCAAGTCATTATGTTTATATTGCTATAACATCATACGAAGTAATCTTTATCCTTAGACCATGAGATCATGTTAATTGCTAACACCGGAAGAGTATCTTGATAACATCAAACGTCACACCATAACAGGGTGACTATAAAGATGGGTTCAGTACTACGAAGGTGTTATGTTGAGGCTCATGGATCAAGAGTGGAATTTGTCAATCCAAATGACGGAAAGATATACTCTGGGCCCTCTCGGTGATATCACATTAGGATAGCTTGCAACCAAGTGATGTGATCACTAGAATGTTATATCACGGGAACAAGAAAAGAGTACATGTCGGTAACGAGATCAAACTAGGTATGGAGATACCGATGATCGAATCTCGGACATGTAATATATCGAGAGACAAAGGGATTTAGTTACAAGCATTAAAGGTTCTCACGATCACAGGAGTCATCGTTGAATGTGTAGGAGTCAGTACGGATCTCCAGGTCCCGCTTCTGATTATTGATCGGAGAAGGGTCTCGATCATGTCTGCAGTATTCGCGAACCGTAGGGTGGCACACTTAAGAGTTACCGGACACCATTTTGGAGCACATATGTTTTATTTAAAGAATTGCAAAGCGTAGGAATTGTTTCAATAGAAACCGGAAATTGTTGCGGGTGAAATTGCAGAAGGTGGTTCTGCATGTGATATTTAAATATTGCAAGGGGCTATATGTGAATGTTTGTAATTAAAGTAATTAACAAAATTCTGAATAAATTTAATAAAAAGAGTTTTATTAAATGAGAGAGCATTAAATTTGGAGAAATTTAATGCATTTAAAGTGGAGACTTTAAAAGGGAATGTGAAGAGGCATTTTAATGTGGAGGGGTTACCACCACATGAATGGGGAGGTGAGGTCACCCCCATGCGCCGCCATGGAGAGAGGGCACCCCTCCTCCTATAAAAGGCCACCCATTCCTCCTTCATCCTCACACCTCCTTGTGAAGGATCTCTCTCCCTCTAGAATTATTCCCCATGGTATCGGATTAGAGATACATGTTCCCGGTGGCATTTAAATGCAGGAAGGAGTTGCTGCTTCACTGGATCGCTGGAGCGAGGAGGTGGAGGTTGTCCGTGGCTTGAACGCAAAAAAGGAAAGTGACCGTGAAGTGCTGAGTTGCGGCGCTCGGACTTCCTCACGATCTTGAGATCGACAAGTGTACGACTACATCAACCATGAGTTCCTACTCGTTAGAAAAACTCGTTGTCTTCGAGGGTAAGTTCTCCATGGATGTATGTCCACCTGTTGCTCTGTATCTAGTAGATAGATCTTGGCGTATAGTTCTCATCGTAGGAAATTTTTTGTTTTCTATGCTGCGGACGCAACAGAAAGATCGGGGAGATTTACTGATGTAAGTGATGCAGCTGAAAAAAATTATAAGGTGTCGGTACGAAATAAGGAGCTAGAACAAGAAATCGAGAATTTGCGGTCAGAGCTAACTGGCGGAATCGATGGGAGCTTGGTTGTTGGAACTGCAAAGAAGCTTCAGGATAGTCACCGGTTGCTGATTCATAACACAAAAAAGGAGAGGGATTAGGTCAGGGAAGTCAAGAAGAAGCTAGAGTACTGCATTGCGGATCTGTTGAAGGAACTGAAGAAGGCACGCGAGGGTGAACAAGGACAGACTATAGAGGATAAAGGAAATTCAAGATGAATAATTTATGTTGTGCCAATGCCTGAAAATAGTTAATTGTAAGACTTGCAGTTGCGCTTTCCGAACTAAGCCAAACTCAATCCTCGAGCAAACTAATTTCAGACGAACACACATATTGTGCATAGAGTTAAGTTCACGCTTACAAAATCACCACTGCAGAGGATAAACCAGGCAGTTCAGTACTAAATAGACATATGTTGTGTTCAAGCGAGCCTGGCCCGGAGCTACCTGTTTTCCTCCCTAAGATTGGCTAGCTCCTTCAGTACTATGTCGTGCTTCAGCTGTAGGTTCCAGCGCTCCTTCACGGATTGGAGAATTTTGTCCGTAGCCATACGATTTTCCTTCAAGATCCCTTTCATGATCTCCGTCTACTTCCTAGCCAAGGCGTGACCTTCACTATGTAGCTTTTCTCAATTGGCGTTTAACTCCTTCAGTTTCTGGCACTTGTCAGAAAGGACCGCGAGTTCAGCGCGCCGTTGGTCAAAGGCCGGTTTCTAGGAATTTTGCTTCTCCCTTTGGATTGCTATCTTGTCATTTATCTAGGTCACTAGGTCCTGGTCGATCATTCGCCTCTTTCCCTGCAACAAAAATACATAGTATGGTTTGTTTAGTTCACCAGGACAAGCTGGTTAGTTTCCATAATTAACTGAATCGACTAGTGGCACTGCCACAATTTCAAGGAATAAGCAATCTAGGACTAATCAACATTTTATGAATCGACTAGTGGCACTATCATAATTTTAATTTCAAAGACAAATAATATTTATCTGCAGTTTAGTGTGCTGTGGGTATTTCCCAATATCACCAAATAGTAGTGGGAGAGTGGAAAACTCATAATGCAGAAACCCATGTCCAGATACATAATGGAAAGAGAACATGGGTGTCCATTCATGAACATGAACACCAACACATGTCTAGATATATAAGGAGTTGCCCTAGGATTCTTATTGCACCCTATAATGGGAAGCAGACATGGGCATTGATTCTTGAACCCTAAACATTACAAAAGGAGAGGAGGACGAACTAATATTCGTGTCCCCGCTAACGGGAATCGGACTTGGGCATTGATCCGATACGCCTCTAGACATGCCCTTAGCTCCTCGTTTTCTTTCCGAACACCCTCGAGTATGGTGATCCCTCTCCTCATGCCCGCCTTCATCTCCTTGACTGCATCCAGGAAACGGTTCCTGTCATGGTAGCCTTGGTGTCCTTGATGCGTCCTCTGAGTGCCTCGCTGACTTCATCCGGCAGGAGAATGCACCTTTCCACGAGATTCTTCTTCTGCTCCATGAGCTCGTTGATTATCTTGATGGACTATTCTTGCCTGTTCAAGTTACGGTCGAGCACTTTCTGCAGCCTAACGACATCACGTGCAAAATCTAGTGAGATCTCCTTCTGCACAGATAATTGCTTGCGTAGGCTCTCATTAGCTTGGGTGAGGGAGCGTGCAAGCTCATATTGGTTGGCAATCTTGGAACTGATCATGGCCACCTAGTCACAGTACTCGGCCTTTGATCGCTGCATCGATCATGTTAATTGAAATAGGAATTCTACAATTACACTCCAGGTCCCAGGTGAATACTAATACAGATCAAAAAAATCCCCGTTGAATCTATTGGCCGTAGTGTTAAAAAATGGACCTAGAGACCTATTCATGACCACGATAAACTAATCCTAATCACAAAAAATCCATAGTGAATCTATGAACAGCGGTATTAAGGAAAGACTAAGAGATCCAGTCATATTCATGAAAACTAATACAACTCATAAAAGAAGAAGAAAAACCAATACGGGGCAGACAGCATCTAAGAAATCCACATCATAACTCGGAGAAATAACAGTGTGGAGATTTGCTACCTCGCTGAGACATGGAACAAGGCCGAATGGGTCCTGCAACGCCTCCGTCGTGGTGGATTCGGGCTCCACGGCCGGCCTATAATACGTAGAAGAGGAAGAGCCAGAAGAAGAAGAAAAACAAGAAGAAGCTGATTAAGATCATGATGGAGAGGGAGATGGAGAAGAAGTAGAACACGAAGACCATACTAGGAGGAGCCCTCGCCTGCTAGAACATTCGGCGCCATTGTCGGGAGTGATTGGTCCTCGATGAGAGGGTGGGCTTGAGCGGCTGGTAGAGCAAGAAGTGCCTCGCGGCGATTTCTCTCCCTTTTCTCTGCGAGGATCATCAACCGGCCTCTCCCCCTCCTCAGTGGAGCCATGGCTTGCAGGGTGAGTGTGGCGGCGGTAGGAGGAAGGAGATAGTGATTAGTGTGGGAGAAGAGTCAAAGAGTACAGGCCGTAGTCCAGTAGTACTACTACTATTATACAAGACCACCATGTACGGTCTACCTTCTCAAAGAAGCCAGGGAGGTAGGGGTAGGGAATCGATGTGACTTGTCTTTATTGCGATGGACACTTCAATGGTCTTCGCGCTGCCCAAAATCCAGTATATAATAAGGGGAGTGCGAGCCGGGTGGTCATCACGGGAATCGACGCGCACATCCCGTGTGCGTGCGTCATGTGTTGATGGGGCAATGACGCGCGCAACTGCTACACGATCACGTCGGCATGTCGAACTCCACGTGACAGGCACGCACGGGATATTTACGAGTCTAGAATACGCTGTGCCACTTTTGTTGTGATCAAATTATGTTCAGTACACGAGATATTACTTCTTTCTTCTTTTTTTATGATAATCAACAAATGCATGCGTGGACACGACGCACGAAACCACTGCTCATCCTTGATCAGATCGGCACCCCACTCTGTGTACCGCCATCGACCATTCGGAGCAACTACCTCGAGCACGATGCCCCCTCGCCGTGGCAATGGCAGGTCCAAGCCGTCCACTAACCATCCTGCGTCCCCGGCTCTTCGCTGCATCGTCCATGCTCACGAGTCGCCTGCTGAGGCAACACGTCGTGTCTGACCACGCCAGGATCCATCAACATCGGCACTCGAGGACACCACGACGTCGAAGCTCGTACCGGCCGCACAGGAGGAGGGTGGGGTACCTACAGCGTCGGACGAGCGCAAAGCAGCAGCCAGGACGGGGGCGCGTGTTGCACCGACGAGTACGGACAAGAAGAGGAACGAGAAGAAGACCAGGAAGAAGAGAGGAGATAGCTATTTGGATGAGTCAGACTCGGCCAACGACGAGGCGTTCATTGATCAGTTGGAGGCAGAAGCAGAGGAGAGTGACGTGGACCCGTGGGACTACGAAGAGGAGGAGGAGGAGTAGGAGGACTCCGACAAGGAGATAGCGCGCTTATTTGAGGAAGGGAGCGGTGTCGAGTCGTCAGAGGAGGACACCGACAGCGGCGATGGCAGGGACCATGGCGTTGACAAAGACGAGGACGAACCAGAAGACAAAGCCGATGGCTTGTTTGAAATATGATCATTTATTTTATTTATTTTAGTTAGATAGATGGATTTTCACTTGTTTATGGAGGTAAAGTATCGGTGGCACGGATAGAGAGGTGGCACGGATTGACCATGCATAAACAAAGTGGAGAAGGGAGGGGTTATCCTGCCCGTTGGATCACATGGGATCAATGGTAGGTGGAGACGATCCGCGTGACATCTGTGTCAGCCAATCAGGGCATAGCACCCAGAGTGAGCACATGTTTGGGATCTCCACACGTTTGGGCTTTTGTGAGATTTGTGACCGAGAGTGAGGGAAAATCTCATTTCACAGTCCGCCTATGGATCCACCAGTATCATTGAAATGTGTGCTCTTTTTACTAACAACAACCAGAGTCATTGCATGTGTTTTCTCTTTAGAAACCACACATGGATCCACCAGTGTCATTGCATGTGTGTTATTTTTACTAACAACAACCACAGTCATTGCATGTGTGTTCTCTTCAGATACCACACATGGATCCACCAGTGTCATTGCATGTGTGTTCTTTTTACTAACAACAACTGGAGTCATTGCATGTGTGTTCTTTTCACATTCGCATATGGAACAACCAGAGTAATGGCATGTGTGCTCTTTTCACAATCCACCTATGGATCCACCAGTGTCATTGCATGTGTGTTCTTTTTACTAACATCAACTGGAGTCATTTCATGACTGTTCTTTTCACATACCACATATGGATTCACCAGAGTCATTGCATGTGTGTTCTCTTCACAATCCACCTATGGATCCACCAGTGTCATTGCATGTGTGTTCTTTTCACATACCACATATGGATCCACCAGTGTCATTGCATGTGTGTTCTTTTCACAATCCACCTATGGATCCACCAGTGTCATTGGATGTGTGTTCTTTTTACTAGCAACAACTGGAGTCATTTCATGTGTGTTCTTTTCACATACCACATATGGATCCACCGGTGTCATTGCATGTGTGCTCTTTTTACTAACAACAACCAGAGTCATTGCATGTGTGTTCTCTTTAGGGACCACACATGGATCCACCAGTGTCATTGCATGTGTGTTCTCTTCAGAGACCACACATGGATCCACCAGTGTCATTGCATGTGTGTTCTTTTTACTAACAACAACCAGATTCATTGCATGTGTGTTCTTTTCAGAGACCACACATGGATCCACCAGTGTCATTGCATGTGTGCTCTTTTTACTAACAACAACTGGAGATATTGAAATGTGTGTTCTCTTTAGAGACCACACATGGATCCACCAATGTCATTGCATGTGTGTTCTTGTTACTAATTACAACAAGAGTTATTGCATGTGTGTTCTTTTCACATTCCACATATGGATCCACCAGTGTCATTGCATGTGTGTTCTTTTTACTAACAACAACTGGAGTAATTGCATATGTGTTCTTTTCACATACCACATATGGAACAACCAGAGTCATTGAAATGTGTGTTCTCTTAAGAGACCACACATGGATCCACCAGTGTCATTGCATGTGTGTTCTTTTTACTAACAACAACTGGAGTCATTGCATGTGTGTTCTTTTCACATACCACATATGGAACAACCAGAGTCATTGAAATGTGTGTTCTCTTCAGATACCACACATGGATCCACTAGTGTTATTGCATGTGTGTTCTTTTTACTAACAACAACCAGAGTCATTGCACGTGTGTTCTTTTCACATACCACATATGGATCCACCAGTGTCATTGCATGTGTGTTCTTTTTACTAACAACAACCAGAGTCATTGAAATGTCTATTTTCTTCAGAGACCACACATGGATCCACCAATGTTATTGCATGTGTGTTCTTTTTACTAAGTACAACTAGAGTCATTGCATGTGTGTTCTTTTCACATACCACATATGGATCCACCAGTGTCACTGCATGTGTGTTCTTTTTACTAACAACAACCAGAGTCATTGAAATGTGTGTTCTCTTCAGAGACCACACATGGATCCCCTAGTGTCATTGTATGTGTGTTCTTTTTACTAACAACAATCAGAGTCGTTGAAATGTGTGTTCTTTTCACAATCCACCTATGGATCCACCAGTGTCATTGCATGTATCCTTTTTTTACTAACAACAACCAGAGTCATTGAAACGTGTGTTCTCTTCACATACCACATATGGATCCACCAGTGTCATTGCATGTGTGTTCATTTTACTAACAACAACCAGTGTCATTGCATGTGTGTTCTTTTCCCAATCCACCTATGGATCCACCAGTGTCATTGCATGTGTGCTTTTTTTACTAACAACAACCAGAGTCATTTTATGTGTGTTCTTTTCACATACCACATATGGATCCACCAGAGTCATTGATATGTATGTTCTCTTCAGACCCCACACATGGATCCACCAGTGTTATTGCATGTGTGTTCTTTTTACGAACAACAACCAGAGTCATTGCATGTGTGTTCTATTACCATGCCACATATAGATCCACCAGTGTCATTGCATGTGTGTTCTTTTCACAATCCACCTATGGATCCACAAGTCTCATTGCATGTGTGTTCTTTTTACTAGCAACAACTGGAGTCATTTCATGACTGCTCTTTTCACATACCACACATGGATCCACCAGTGTCATTACATGTGTTTTCTCTTCAGATACCACACCTGGATCCACCAGTGTCATTGCATGTGTGTTCGTTTTACTAACAACAACTAGAGTCATTGAAATGTGTGTTGTCTTCAGAGACCACACATGGATCCACCAGTGTCATTGCATGTGTGTTCTGTTCACAATCCACACATGGATCCACCAGTGTCATTGCATGTGTGTTCTTTTTACTAACAACAACCAGATTCATTGCATGTGAGTTCCTTTCACATACCACATATGGATCCACCAGTGTCATTGCATGTGTGCTCTTTCTATTAACAACAACTGGAGTCTTTTCATGTGTGTTCTTTTCACATACCACATATGGAACAACCAGAGTCATTGCATGTGTGCTCTTTTCACAATCCACCGATGGATCCACCAGTGTCATTGCATGTGTGTTCTTTTTACTAACAACAACTGGAGTCATTGCATGTGTGATCTTTTCACATACCACATATGGAACAACCAGTCATTGAAATGTGTGTTCTCTTCAGAGACCACTCATGGATCCACCAATGTCATTGCTTGTGTGTTCTTTTTACTAACAACAACTGGAGTCATTCATGTGTGTACTTTTCACATACCACATATGGAACAACCAGAGTCATTAAAATGTGTGTTCTCTTCAGAGACCACACATGGATCCACTAGTGTGTTATTGCATGTGTGTTCTTTGTACTAACAACAACCAGAGTCATTGCATGTGTGTTCGTTTCACATACCACATATGAACCACCAGTGTCATTGCATGTGTGCTCTTTTTACTAACAACAACCAGAGTCATTGCATGTGTGTTCTCTTCAGAGACCACACATGGATCCACCAGTGTCATTGCATGTGTGTTCTTTTTACTAACAACAACCAGAGTCATGGAAATGTGTGTTCTCTTCAGAGACCAGAAATGGATCCACCAGTGTCATTGCATGTGTGTTCTTGTTACCAAGTAGAACTGGAGTCATTACATGTGTGTTCTTTTCACATACGACATATGGATCCACCAGTGTCATTGCATGTGTGTTCTTTTTACTAACAACAACAAGAGTCATTGAAATGTGTGTTCTCTTCACATACCACATATGGATCCACCAGTGTCATTGCATGTGTGTTCTTTTTACTAACAACAACCAATGTCATTGCATGTGTGTTCTTTTCACAATCCACTTATGGATCCACTAGTGTCATTGCATGTGTGCTTTTTTTACAAACAACAACCAGAGTCATTTCGGGTGTGATATTTTCACATACCACATATGGATCCACCAGAGTCATTGAAATATATGTTCTCTTCAGAGACCACACATGGATCCACCAGTGTTATTGCATTTGTGTTCTTGTTACTAACAACAACCAGAGTCATTGCATGTGTGTTCTATTCACATGCCACATATGGATCCACCAGTGTCATTGCATGTGTGTTCTTTTCACAATCCACCTATGGATCCACCAGTCTCATTGCATGTGTTTTCTTTTTACTAGCAACAACTGGAGTCATTTCATGACTTCTCTTTTCACATACCACATATGGATCCACCAGTGTCGTTACATGTGTGTTCTCTTTAGATACAACACATGGATCCACCAGTGTCATTGCATGTGTGTTCTTTTTACTAACAACAACCAGAGTCATTGAAATGTGTGTTCTCTTCAGAGACGACACATGGATCCACCAGTGTCATTGCATGTCTGTTCTTTTTACTAACAACAACAAGAGTCATTGAAATGTGTGTTCTCTTCAGAGACCACACAAGAGTACAACTAGAATCATTGCATGTGTGTTCTTTTCACATACCACATATGGATCCACCAGTGGTAGTGCATGTGTGCTTTTTTACTAACAACAACTAGAGTCATTTCATGTGTGTTCTTTTCACATACCACACATGGATCCACCAGTGTCATTGCATGTGTGTTGTTTTTACTAACAACAACTAGAGTCATTGCATGTGTATTCTTTTCACATACCACATATGGAACAACCAGAGTCATTGCATGTGTGCACTTTTCACAATCCACCTATGGATCCACTAGTGTCATTGCATGTGTGTTCTTTTTACTAACAACAACTGGAGTCATTTCATGACTGTTCTTTTCACATACCACATATGGATCCACCAGAGTCATTGCATGTGTGTTCTCTTGACAATCCACCTATGGATCCACCAGTGTCATTGCATGTGTGTTCTTTTCACATACCACATATGGATCCACTAGTGTCATTGCATGTGTGTTCTTTTCACAATCCACCTATGGATCCACCAGTGTCATTGCATGTGTGTTATTTTTATTAACAGCAACTGGAGTCATTGAAATGTGTGTTATTTTCACATACCACATATGGATCCACCAGCGTCATTGCATGTGTGTTCTTTTCACATAACACATATGGAACAACCAGACTCATTGCATGTGTGCTCTTTTCACAATCCACCTATGGATCCACCAGTGTTATTGCATGTGTGTTCTTTTTACTAACAACAATTGGAGTCATTGCATGTGTCTTCTTTTCACATGCCACATATGGATCCACCATTGTCATTGCATGTGTGTTCTTTTCACAATCCACCTATGGATCCACCAGTCTCATTGCTCGTGTGTTCTTTTTACTAGCAACAACAGGAGTCATTTCATGATTTCTCTTTTCACATACCACATATGGATCCACCAGTGTCATTGAAATGTGTGCCCTCTTCAGATACCACACATGGATCCACTAGTGTCATTGCATGTGTGTTCTTTTTACTAACAACAACCAGAATCATTGAAATGTGTGTTCTCTTTAGACACCACACATGGATCCACAAGTGTCATTGCATGTGTGTTCTTGTTACTAAGTACAACCAGAGTCATTGCATCTGTGTTCTTTTCACATACCACATATGGATCCACAAGTGTCATTGCATGTGTGCTTTTTTTACTAACAACAACCAGAGTCATTTCATGTGTGTTCTTTTCACATACCACATATGGATCCACGAGTGTCATTGAAATGTGCGTTCTTTTTACTAACAACAACTGGAGTCATTGCATGGGTGTTCTTTTCACATACCACATATGGAACAACCAGAGTCATTGCATGTGTGCTCTTTTCACATACCACATATGGAACAACCAGAGTCATTGAAATGTGTGTTCTCTTCAGAGACCACACATGGATCCACCAGTGTCATTGCATGTGTGTTCTTTTTACTAACAACAACTAGAGTCATTGCATGTGTGTTCTCTTCACAATCCACCTATGGATCCACGAGTGTCATTGCATGTGTGTTCTTTTCAAATACCACATATGGATCCACTAGTGTCATTGCATGTGTGTTCTTTTCACAATCCACCTATGGATCCACCAGTGTCATTGCATGTGTGTTCTTTTTATTAACAACAACTAGAGTAATTGAAATGTGTGTTCTTTTCACATACCACATATGGATGCACCAGTGTCATTGCATGTGTGTTCTTTTCACAATCCACCTATGGATCCACCAGTCTCATTGCATGTGTGTTCTTTTTACTAGCAACAACTGGAGTCATTTCATGACTTCTCTTTTCACATACCACATATGGATCCACCAGTGTCATTGCATGTGTGTTCTCTTCAGATACCACACATGGATCCACCAGTGTCATTGCATGTGTGTTCTTTTTACTAACAACAACTAGAGTCATTGAAATGTGTGTTCTCTTCAGAGACCACACATGGATCCACCGGTGTCATTGCATGTGTGTTCTTTTTACTAACAACAACCAGAGTCATTGAAATGTGTGTTCTCTTCAGAGACCACACATGGATCCACCAGTGTCATTGCATGTGTGTTCTTGTTACTAAGTACAACCAGAGTCATTGCATGTGTGTTCTTTTCACATACCACATATGGATCCACCAGTGTCATTGCATGTGTAATTTTTTACTAACAATAACCAGAGTCATTTCATGTGTGCTCTTTTCACATACCACACATGGATCCACCAGTGTCACTGCATGTGTGTTGTTTTTACTAACAACAACTGGAGTCATTGCATGTGTATTCTTTTCACATACCACATATGGAACAACCAGAGTCATTGCATGTGTGCTCTTTTCACAATCCACCTATGGATCCTCCAGTGTCATTGCATGTGTGTTCTTTTTACTAACAACAACTGGAGTCATTTCATGACTGTTCTTTTCACATACCACATATGGATCCACCAGAGTCATTGCATGTGTGCTCTCTTCACAATCCACCTATGGATCCACCAGTGTCATTGCATGTGTGTTCTTTTCACATACCACATATGGATCCACTAGTGTCATTGCATGTGTGTTCTTTTCACAATCCACCTATGGATCCACCAGTGTCATTGCATGTGTGTTCTTTTTATTAACAACAAATAGAGTCATTGAAATGTGTGTTATTTTCACATACCACATATGGATCCACCAGTGTCATTGCATGTGTGTTCTTTTTACTAACAATAACTGGAGTCATTTCATGTGTGTTCTTTTCACATACCACATATGGAACAACCAGAGTCATTGCATGTGTGCTCTTTTCACAATCCACCTATGGATCCACCAGTGTTATTGCATGTGTGTTCTTTTTACTAACAACAACTGGAGTCATTGCATGCGTCTTCTTTTCACATACCACATATGGAACAACCAGAGTAATTGAAATGTGTGTTCTCTTCAGAGATCACACATGGATCCACCAGTGTCATTGCATGTGTGTTCTTTTTACTAACAACAACTGGAGTCAATGCATGTATGTTCTCTTCACAATCCACCTATGGATCCACAAGTGTCATTGCATGTGTGTTCTTTTCAAATACCACACATGGATCCACTAGTGTCATTGCATGTGTGTTCTTTTCACAATCCACCTATGGATCCACCAGTGTCATTGCATGTGTGTTCTTTTTATTAACAACAACCGGAGTAATTGAAATGTGTATTCTTTTCACATACCACATATGGATGCACGAGTGTCATTGCATGTGTGTTCTTTTCACAATCCACATATGGATCCACCAGTGTCGTTGCATGTGTGTTCTTTTTACTAACAACAACTAGAGTCATTTCATGTGTGTTCTTTTCACATACGACATATGGATCCACCGGTGTCATTGCACGCGTGCTCTTTTTACTAACAACAACCAGAGTCATTGTATGTGTTTTCTCTTTAGAGACCACACATGGATCCACTATTGTCATTGCATGTGTGTTCTTTTTACTAACAACAACCAGATTCATTGCATGTGTGCTCTTTTCAGAGACCACACATGGATCCACCAGTGTCATTGCATGTGTGCTCTTTTTACTAACAACAACTGGAGTCATTGAAATGTGTGTTCTCTTCAGAGACCACATATGGATCCACCAGTGTCATTGCATGTGTGTCCTTGTTACTAATTTCAACCAGAGTCATTGCATGTGTGTTCTTTTCACATACCACATGTGGATCCACCAGTGTCATTGCATGTGTGTTCTTTTCACATACCACATATGGATCCACCAGTGTCATTGCATGTGTGTTCTCTTTAGGGACCACACATGGATCCACCAGTGTCATTGTATGTGTGTTCTTGTTACTAATTACAACCAGAGTCATGGCATGTGTGTTCTTTTCACATACCACATATGGATCCACCAGTGTCATTGCATGTGTGTTCTTTTCACATACCACATATGGATCCGCCAGTGTCATTGCATGTGTGTTCTCTTTAGGGACCACACATGGATCCACCAGTGTCATTGTATGTGTGTTCTTGTTACTAACAACAACCAGAGTCATTGCATGTGTGTTCTTTTCACATGCCACATATGGATCCACCAGTGTCATTGCATGTGTGTTCTTTTCACAATCCACCTATGGATCCACCAGTGTCATTGCATGTGTGTTCTTTTTACTAACAACAACTAGAGTCATTTCATGACTATTCTTTTGACATACCACATATGGATCCACTGGTGTCATTGAAATGTGTGTTCTCTTCAGAGACCACACATGGATCCACCAGTGTCATTGCATGTGTGTTCTGTTCACAATCCACATATGGATCCACCAGTGTCATTGCATGTGTGTTCTTTTTACTAACAACAACCAGATTCATTGGATGTGAGTTCCTTTCACATACCACATATGGATCCACCAGTGTCATTGCATGTGTGCTCTTTCTATTAACAACAACTGGAGACTTTTCATGTGTGTTCTTTTCACATACCACATATGGAACAACCAGAGTCATTGCATGTGTGCTCTTTTCACAATCCACCGATGGATCCACCAGTGTCATTGCATGTGTGTTCTTTTTACTAACAACAACTGGAGTCATTGCATGTGTGTTCTTTTCACATACCACATATGGAACAACCAGTCATTGAAATGTGTGTTCTCTTCAGAGACCACTCATGGATCCACCAGTGTCATTGCTTGTGTGTTCTTTTTACTAACAACAACTGGAGTCATTGCATGTGTGTTCTTTTCACATACCACATATGGAACAACCAGAGTCATTGAAATGTGTGTTCCCTTCAGAGACCACACATGGATCCACTAGTGTGTTATTGCATGTGTGTTCTTTGTACTAACAACAACCAGAGTCATTGCATGTGTGTTCTTTTCACATACCACATATGGATCCACCAGTGTCATTGCATGTGTGCACTTTTTACTAACAACAACCAGAGTCATTGCATGTGTGTTCTCTTCAGAGACCACACATGGATCCACCAGTGTCATTGCATGTGTGTTCTTTTTACTAACAACAACCAGAGTCATTGAAATGTGTGTTCTCTTCAGAGACCAGAAATGGATCCACCAGTGTCATTGCATGTGTGTTCTTGTTACCAAGTACAACTGGAGTCATTGCATGTGTGTTCTTTTCACATACGACATATGGATCCACCAGTCTCATTGCATGTGTGTTCTTTTTACTAACAACAACAAGAGTCATTGAAATGTGTGTTCTCTTCACATACCACATATGGATCCACCAGTGTCATTGCATGTGTGTTCTTTTTACTAACAACAACCAATGTCATTGCATGTGTGTTCTTTTCACAATCCACTTATGGATCCACTAGTGTCATTGCATGTGTGCTTTTTTTACTAACAACAACCAGAGTCATTTCAGGTGTGATATTTTCACATACCACATATGGATCCACCAGAGTCATTGAAATATATGTTCTCTTCAGAGACCACACATGGATCCACTAGTGTTATTGCATTTGTGTTCTTGTTACTAACAACAACCAGAGTCATTGCATGTGTGTTCTATTCACATGCCACATATGGATCCACCAGTGTCATTGCATGTGTGTTCTTTTCACAATCCACCTATGGATCCACCAGTCTCATTGCATGTGTGTTCTTTTTACTAGCAACAACTGGAGTCATTTCATGACTTCTCTTTTCACATACCACATATGGATCCACCAGTGTCATTACATGTGTGTTCTCTTTAGATACAACACATGGATCCACCAGTGTCATTGCATGTCTGTTCTTTTTACTAACAACAACAAGAGTCATTGAAATGTGTGTTCTCTTCAGAGACCACACATGGATCCACCAATGTCATTGCATGTGTGTTCTTGTTACTAAGTACAACTAGAATCATTGCATGTGTGTTCTTTTCACATACCACATATGGATCCACCAGTGGTAGTGCATGTGTGCTTTTTTACTAACAACAACTAGAGTCATTTCATGTGTGTTCTTTTCACATACCACACATGGATCCACCAGTGTCATTGCATGTGTGTTGTTTTTACTAACAACAACTAGAGTCATTGCATGTGTATTCTTTTCACAGACCAATATGGAACAACCAGAGTCATTGCATGTGTGCACTTTTCACAATCCACCTATGGATCCACTAGTGTCATTGCATGTGTGTTCTTTTTACTAACAACAACTGGAGTCATTTCATGACTGTTCTTTTCACATACCACATATGGATCCACCAGAGTCATTGCATGTGTGTTCTCTTGACAATCCACCTATGGATCCACCAGTGTCATTGCATGTGTGTTCTGTTCACAATCCACACATGGATCCACCAGTGTCATTGCATGTGTGTTCTTTTTAACAACAACCAGATTCATTGCATGTGAGTTCTTTTCACATACCACATATGGATCCACCAGTGTCATTGCATGTGTGCTCTTTTTCTTAACAACAACTGGAGTCATTTCATGTGTGTTATTTTCACATACCACATATGGAACAACCAGAGTCATGTGTGCTATTTTCACAATCCACCTATGGATCCACCAATGTCATTGCATGTGTGTTCTTTTTACTAACAACAACTGGAGTCATTGCATGTGTGTTCTTTTAACATACCTCATATGGAACAACCAGAGTCATTGAAATGTGTGTTCTCTTCAGAGACCACACATGGATCCACCAGTGTCATTGCTTGTGTGTTCTTTTTACTAACAACAACTGGAGTCATTGCATGTGTGTTCTTTTCACATACCACATATGGAACAACCAGAGTCATTGAAATGTGTGTTCTCTTCAGAGACCACACATGGATCCACTAGTGTTATTGCATGTGTGTTCTTTGTAGTAACAACAACCAGAGTCATTGCATGTGTGTTCTTTTCACATACCACATATGGATCCACCAGTGTTGCATGTGTGCTCTTTATACTAACAACAACCAAAGTCATTGCATGTGTGTTCTCTTCAAAGACCACACATGGATCCACCAGTGTCATTGCATGTGTGTTCTTTTTACTAACAACAACCAGAGTCATTGAAATGTGTGTTCTCTTCAGAGACCACACATGGATCCACCAGTGTCATTGCATGTGTGTTCTTGTTACTAAGTACAACCAGAGTCATTACATGTGTGTTCTTTTCACATAAAACATATGGATCCACCAGTGTCATTGCATGTGTACTTTTTTTACTAACAACAACCAGAGTCATTTCATGTGTGTTCTTTTCACATACCACACATGGATCCACCAGTGTCATTGCATGTGTGTTCTTTTCACAATCCACCTATGGGTCCACCAGTCTCATTGCATGTGTGTTCTTTTTACTAGCAACAACTGGAGTCATTTCATGACCTCTTTTCACATTCCACATATGGATCCACCAGTGTCATTACATGTGTGTTCTCTTTAGATACAACACATGGATCCACCAGTGTCATTGCATGTGTGTTCTTTTTACTAACAACAACCAGAGTCATTGAAATGTGTGTTCTCTTCAGAGACGACACATGGATCCACCAGTGTCATTGCATGTCTGTTCTTTTTACTAACAACAACAAGAGTCATTGAAATGTGTGTTCTCTTCAGAGACCACACATGGATCCACCAATGTCATTGCATGTGTGTTCTTGTTACTAAGTACAACTAGAATCATTGCATGTGTGTTCTTTTCACATACCACATATGGATCCACCAGTGGTAGTGCATGTGTGCTTTTTTACTAACAACAACTAGAGTCATTTCATGTGTGTTCTTTTCACATACCACACATGGATCCACCAGTGTCATTGCATGTGTGTTGTTTTTACTAACAACAACTAGAGTCATTGCATGTGTATTCTTTTCACAGACCACATATGGAACAACCAGAGTCATTGCATGTGTGCACTTTTCACAATCCACCTATGGATCCACTAGTGTCATTGCATGTGTGTTCTTTTTACTAACAACAACTGGAGTCATTTCATGACTGTTCTTTTCACATACCACATATGGATCCACCAGAGTCATTGCATGTGTGTTCTCTTGACAATCCACCTATGGATCCACCAGTGTCATTGCATGTGTGTTCTGTTCACAATCCACACATGGATCCACCAGTGTCATTGCATGTGTGTTCTTTTTAACAACAACCAGATTCATTGCATGTGAGTTCTTTTCACATACCACATATGGATCCACCAGTGTCATTGCATGTGTGCTCTTTTTCTTAACAACAACTGGAGTCATTTCATGTGTGTTATTTTCACATACCACATATGGAACAACCAGAGTCATTGCATGTGTGCTATTTTCACAATCCACCTATGGATCCACCAATGTCATTGCATGTGTGTTCTTTTTACTAACAACAACTGGAGTCATTGCATGTGTGTTCTTTTAACATACCTCATATGGAACAACCAGAGTCATTGAAATGTGTTCTCTTCAGAGACCACACATGGATCCACCAGTGTCATTGCTTGTGTGTTCTTTTTACTAACAACAACTGGAGTCATTGCATGTGTGTTCTTTTCACATACCACATATGGAACAACCAGAGTCATTGAAATGTGTGTTCTCTTCAGAGACCACACATGGATCCACTAGTGTTATTGCATGTGTGTTCTTTGTAGTAACAACAACCAGAGTCATTGCATGTGTGTTCTTTTCACATACCACATATGGATCCACCAGTGTTGCATGTGTGCTCTTTATACTAACAACAACCAGAGTCATTGCATGTGTGTTCTCTTCAGAGACCACACATGGATCCACCAGTGTCATTGCATGTGTGTTCTTTTTACTAACAACAACCAGAGTCATTGAAATGTGTGTTCTCTTCAGAGACCACACATGGATCCACCAGTGTCATTGCATGTGTGTTCTTGTTACTAAGTACAACCAGAGTCATTACATGTGTGTTCTTTTCACATAAAACATATGGATCCACCAGTGTCATTGCATGTGTGCTTTTTTTACTAACAACAACCAGAGTCATTTCATGTGTGTTCTTTTCACATACCACACATGGATCCACCAGTGTCATTGCATGTGTGTTCTTTTCAAAATCCACCTATGGATCCACCAGTCTCATTGCATGTGTGTTCTTTTTACTAGCAACAACTGGAGTCATTTCATGACCTCTTTTCACATACCACATATGGATCCACCAGTGTCATTACATGTGTGTTCTCTTTAGATACAACACATGGATCCACCAGTGTCATTGTATGTGTGTTCTTTTTACTAACAACAACCAGAGTCATTGAAATGTGTGTTCTCTTCAGAGACGACACATGGATCCACCAGTGTCATTGCATGTCTGTTCTTTTTACTAACAACAACAAGAGTCATTGAAATGTGTGTTCTCTTCAGAGACCACACATGGATCCACCAATGTCATTGCATGTGTGTTCTTGTTACTAAGTACAACTAGAATCATTGCATGTGTGTTCTTTTCACATACCACATATGGATCCACCAGTGGTACTGCATGTGTGCTTTTTTACTAACAACAACTAGAGTCATTTCATGTGTGTTCTTTTCACATACCACACATGGATCCACCAGTGTCATTGCATGTGTGTTGTTTTTACTAACAACAACTAGAGTCATTGCATGTGTATTCTTTTCACAGACCACATATGGAACAACCAGAGTCATTGCATGTGTGCACTTTTCACAATCCACCCATGGATCCACTAGTGTCATTGCATGTGTGTTCTTTTTACTAACAACAACTGGAGTCATTTCATGACTGTTCTTTTCACATACCACATATGGATCCACCAGAGTCATTGCATGTGTGTTCTCTTGACAATCCACCTATGGATCCACCAGTGTCATTGCATGTGTGTTCTTTTCACATACCACATATGGATCCACCAGTGTCATAGCATGTGTGTTCTCTTAAGGTACCACACATGGATCCACCAGTGTCATTGTATGTGTCTTCTGGTTAATAATTACAACTAGAGTCATTGCATGTGTGTTCTTTTCACAATCGACCTATGGATCCATCAGTGTCATTGCATGTGTGTTCTTTTCACAATCCACCTATGGATCCACCAGTGTCATTGCATGTGTGTTCTTTTTACTAACAACAACTGGAGTCATTTCATGACTATTCTTTTGACATACCACATATGGATCCACCGGTGTCATTGAAATGTGTGTTCTCTTCAGAGACCACACATGGATCCACCAATGTCATTGCATGTGTGTTCTGTTCACAATCCACACATGGATCCACCAGTGTCATTGCATGTGTGTTCTTTTTACTAACAACAACCAGATTCATTGCATGTGAGTTCTTTTCAGATACCACATATGGATCCACCAGTGTCATTGCATGTGTGCTCTTTTTCTTAACAACAACTGGAGTCATTTCATGTGTGATATTTTCACATACCACATATGGATCCACCAGAGTCATTGAAATATATGTTCTCTTCAGAGACCACACATGGATCCACCAGTGTTATTGCATGTGTGTTCTTGTTACTAACAACAACCAGAGTCATTGCATGTGTGTTCTATTCACATGCCACGTATGGATCCACCAGTGTCATTGCATGTGTGTTCTTTTCACAATCCACCTATGGATCCACCAGTCTCATTGCATGTGTTTTCTTTTTACTAGCAACAACTAGAGTCATTTCATGACTTCTCTTTTCACATACCACATATGGATCCACCAGTGTCATTACATGTGTGTTCTCTTCAGATAGCACACATGGATCCACCAGTGTCATTGCATGTGTGTTCTTTTTACTAACAACAACCAGAGTCATTGAAATGTGTGTTCTCTTAAGAGACCACAAATGGATCCACCAGTGTCATTGCATGTGTGTTCTTTTTACTAACAACGACAAGAGTCATTGAAATGTGTGTTCTCTTCAGAGACCACACATGAATCCACCAATGTCATTGCATGTGTGTTCTTGTTACTAAGTACAACTAGAATCATTGCATGTGTGTTCTTTTCACATACCACATATGGATCCACCAGTGGCAGTGCATGTGTGCTTTTTTACTAACAACAACTAGAGTCATTTCATGTGTGTTCTTTTCACATACCACACATGGATCCACCAGTGTCACTGCATGTGTGTTGTTTTTACTAACAATAACTAGAATCATTGCATGTGTATTCTTTTCACATACCACATATGGAACAACCAGAGTCATTGCATGTGTGCACTTTTCACAATCCACCTATGGATCCACTAGTGTCATTGCATGTGTGTTCGTTTTACTAACAACAACTGGAGTCATTTCATGACTGTTCTTTTCACATACCACATATGGATCCACCAGAGTCATTGCATGTGTGTTCTCTTGACAATCCACCTATGGATCCACCAGTGTCATTGCATGTGTTCTTTTCACATACCACATATGGATCCACTAGTGTCATTGCATGTGTGTTCTTTTCACAATCCACCTATGGATCCACCAGTGTCATTGCATGTGTGTTCTTTTTATTAACAACAACTGGAGTCATTGAAATGTGTGTTATTTTCACATACCACATCTGGAACAACCAGAGTCATTGCATGTGTGCTCTTTTCACAATCCACCTATGGATCCACCAGTGTTATTGCATGTGTGTTCTTTTTACTAACAACAACTGGAGTCATTGCATCTGTCTTCTTTTCACATACCACATATGGAACAACCAGAGTCATTGAAATGTGTGTTCTCTTCAGAGACCACACATGGAATCACCAGTGTCATTGCATGTGTGTTCTTTTTACTAACAACAACTGGAGTCATTGCATGTGTGTTCTCTTCACAATCCACCTATGGATCCACAAGTGTCATTGCACGTGTGTTCTTTTCAAATACCACATATGGATCCACTAGTGTCATTGCATGTGTGTTCTTTTCACAATCCACCTATGGATCCACCAATGTCATTGCATGTGTGTTCTTTTTATTAACAACAACTAGAGTAATTGAAATGTGTTTTCTTTTCACATACCACATATGGATGCACCAGTGTCATTGCATGTGTGTTCTTTTCACAATCCACATATGGATCCACCAGTGTTGTTGCATGTGTGTTCTTTTTACTAACAACAACTAGAGTCATTTCAGGTGTGATATTTTCACATACCACACATGGATCCACCGGTGTCATTGCATGTGTGCTCTTTTTACTAACTACAACCAGAGTCATTGTATGTGTGTTCTCTTTAGAGACCACACATGGATCCACTAGTGTCATTGCATGTGTGTTCTTTTTACTAACAACAACCAGATTCATTGCATGTGTGCTCTTTTCAGAGACCACACATGGATCCACCAATGTCATTGCATGTGTGCTCTTTTTACTAACAACAACTAGAGTCATTGAAATGTGTCCTCTCTTCAGAGACCACACATGGATCCACCAGTGTCATTGCATGTGTGTCCTTGTTACTAATTACAACCAGAGCCATTGCATGTGTGTTCTTTTCACATACCACATATGGATCCACCAGTGTCATTGCATGTGTGTTCTTTTCACATACCACATATGGATCCACCAGTGTCATTGCATGTGTGTTCTCTTTAGGGACCACACATGGATCCACCAGTGTCATTGTATGTGTCTTCTGGTTACTAATTACAACTAGAGTCATTGCATGTGTGTTCTTTTCACAATACACCTATGGATCCACCAGTGTCATTGCATGTGTGTTCTTTTCACAATCCACCTATGGATCCACCAGTGTCATTGCATGTGTGTTCTTTTTACTAACAACAACTGGAGTCATTTTATGACTATTCTTTTGACATACCACATATGGATCCACCGGTGTCATTGAAATGTGTGTTCTCTTCAGAGACCACACATGGATCCACCACTGTCATTGCATGTGTGTTCTGTTCACAATCCACACATGGATCCACCAGTGTCATTGCATGTGTGTTCTTTTTAACAACAACCAGATTCATTGCATGTGAGTTCTTTTCACATACCACATATGGATCCACCAGTGTCATTACATGTGTGCTCTTTTTCTTAACAACAACTGGAGTCATTTCATGTGTGTTCTTTTCACATACCACATATGGAACAACCAGAGTCATTGCATGTGTGCTCTTTTCACAATCCACCTATGGATCCACCAATGTCATTGCATGTGTGTTCTTTTTACTAACAACAACTGGAGTCATTGCATGTGTGTTCTTTTAACATACCTCATATGGAACAACCAGAGTCATTGAAATGTGTGTTCTCTTCAGAGACCACACATGGATCCACCAGTGTCATTGCTTGTGTGTTCTTTTTACTAACAACAACTGGAGTCATTGCATGTGTGTTCTTTTCACATACCACATATGGAACAACCAGAGTCATTGAAATGTGTGTTCTCTTCAGAGACCACACATGGATCCACTAGTGTTATTGCATGTGTGTTCTTTGTAGTAACAACAACCAGAGTCATTGCATGTGTGTTATTTTCACATACCACATATGGATCCACCAGTGTTGCATGTGTGCTCTTTATACTAACAACAACCAGAGTCATTGCATGTGTGTTCTCTTCAGAGACCACACATGGATCCACCAGTGTCATTGCATGTGTGTTCTTTTTACTAACAACAACCAGAGTCATTGAAATGTGTGTTCTCTTCAGAGACCACACATGGATCCACCAGTGTCATTGCATGTGTGTTCTTGTTACTAAGTACAACCAGAGTCATTACATGTGTGTTCTTTTCACATAAAACATATGGATCCACCAGTGTCATTGCATGTGTGCTTTTTTTACTAACAACAACCAGAGTCATTTCATGTGTGTTCTTTTCACATACCACACATGGATCCACCAGTGTCATTGCATGTGTGTTGTTTTCACAATCCACCTATGGATCCACTAGTCTCATTGCATGTGTGTTCTTTTTACTAACAATAACTGGAGTCATTTCATGACCTCTTTTCACATACCACATATGGATCCACCAGTGTCATTACATGTGTGTTCTCTTTAGATACAACACATGGATCCACCAGTGTCATTGCATGTGTGTTCTTTTTACTAACAACAACCAGAGTCATTGAAATGTGTGTTCTCTTCAGAGACGACACATGGATCCACCAGTGTCATTGCATGTCTGTTCTTTTTACTAACAACAACAAGAGTCATTGAAATGTGTGTTCTCTTCAGAGACCACACATGGATCCACCAATGTCATTGCATGTGTGTTCTTGTTACTAAGTACAACTAGAATCATTGCATGTGTGTTCTTTTCACATACCACATATGGATCCACCAATGGTAGTGCATGTGTGCTTTTTTACTAACAACAACTAGAGTCATTTCATGTGTGTTCTTTTCACATACCACACATGGATCCACCAGTGTCATTGCATGTGTGTTGTTTTTACTAACAACAACTAGAGTCATTGCATGTGTATTCTTTTCACAGACCACATATGGAACAACCAGAGTCATTGCATGTGTGCACTTTTCACAATCCACCTATGGATCCACTAGTGTCATTGCATGTGTGTTCTTTTTACTAACAACAACTGGAGTCATTTCATGACTGTTCTTTTCACATACCACATATGGATCCACCAGAGTCATTGCATGTGTGTTCTCTTGACAATCCACCTATGGATCCACCAGTGTCATTGCATGTGTGTTCTTTTCACATACCACATATGGATCCACCAGTGTCATAGCATGTGTGTTATCTTAAGGTACCACACATGGATCCACCAGTGTCATTGTATGTGTCTTCTGGTTACTAATTACAACTAGAGTCATTGCATGTGTGTTCTTTTCACAATCCACCATGGATCCATCAGTGTCATTGCATGTGTGTTCTTTTCACAATCCACCTATGGATCCACCAGTGTCATTGCATGTGTGTTCTTTTTACTAACAACAACTGGAGTCATTTCATGACTATTCTTTTGACATACCACATATGGATCCACCGGTGTCATTGAAATGTGTGTTCTCTTCAGAGACCACACATGGATCCACCACTGTCATTGCATGTGTGTTCTGTTCACAATCCACACATGGATCCACCAGTGTCATTGCATGTGTGTTCTTTTTACTAACAACAACCAGATTCATTGCATGTGAGTTCTTTTCAGATACCACATATGGATCCACCAGTGTCATTGCATGTGTGCTCTTTTTCTTAACAACAACTGGAGTCATTTCATGTGTGATATTTTCACATACCACATATGGATCCACCAGAGTCATTGAAATATATGTTCTCTTCAGAGACCACACATGGATCCACCAGTGTTATTGCATGTGTGTTCTTGTTACTAACAACAACCAGAGTCATTGCATGTGTGTTCTATTCACATGCCACGTATGGATCCACCAGTGTCATTGCATGTGTGTTCTTTTCACAATCCACCTATGGATCCACCAGTCTCATTGCATGTGTTTTCTTTTTACTAGCAACTACTAGAGTCATTTCATGACTTCTCTTTTCACATACCACATATGGATCCACCAGTGTCATTACATGTGTGTTCTCTTCAGATAGCACACATGGATCCACCAGTGTCATTGCATGTGTGTTCTTTTTACTAACAACAACTAGAGTCATTGAAATGTGTGTTCTCTTCAGAGACCACACATGGATCCACCAGTGTCATTGCATGTGTGTTCTTTTTACTAACAACGACAAGAGTCATTGAAATGTGTGTTCTCTTCAGAGACC
The DNA here is from genome assembly GCA_023614405.1 of Avena insularis. Lineage (NCBI taxonomy): Eukaryota > Viridiplantae > Streptophyta > Magnoliopsida > Poales > Poaceae > Avena > Avena insularis. The sequence continues at coordinate 301,502,123 of CM042692.1, read as the reverse complement.
ACACATGAATCCACCAATGTCATTGCATGTGTGTTCTTGTTACTAAGTACAACTAGAATCATTGCATGTGTGTTCTTTTCACATACCACATATGGATCCACCAGTGGCAGTGCATGTGTGCTTTTTTACTAACAACAACTAGAGTCATTTCATGTGTGTTCTTTTCACATACCACACATGGATCCACCAGTGTCACTGCATGTGTGTTGTTTTTACTAACAATAACTAGAATCATTGCATGTGTATTCTTTTCACATACCACATATGGAACAACCAGAGTCATTGCATGTGTGCACTTTTCACAATCCACCTATGGATCCACTAGTGTCATTGCATGTGTGTTCTTTTTACTAACAACAACTGGAGTCATTTCATGACTGTTCTTTTCACATACCACATATGGATCCACCAGAGTCATTGCATGTGTGTTCTATTGACAATCCACCTATGGATCCACCAGTGTCATTGCATGTGTTCTTTTCACATACCACATATGGATCCACTAGTGTCATTGCATGTGTGTTCTTTTCACAATCCACCTATGGATCCACCAGTGTCATTGCATGTGTGTTCTTTTTATTAACAACAACTGGAGTCATTGAAATGTGTGTTATTTTCACATACCACATCTGGAACAACCAGAGTCATTGCATGTGTGCTCTTTTCACAATCCACCTATGGATCCACCAGTGTTATTGCATGTGTGTTCTTTTTACTAACAACAACTGGAGTCATTGCATGTGTCTTCTTTTCACATACCACATATGGAACAACCAGAGTCATTGAAATGTGTGTTCTCTTCAGAGACCACACATGGAATCACCAGTGTCATTGCATGTGTGTTCTTTTTACTAACAACAACTGGAGTCATTGCATGTGTGTTCTCTTCACAATCCACCTATGGATCCACAAGTGTCATTGCACGTGTGTTCTTTTCAAATACCACATATGGATCCACTAGTGTCATTGCATGTGTGTTCTTTTCACAATCCACCTATGGATCCACCAATGTCATTGCATGTGTGTTCTTTTTATTAACAACAACTAGAGTAATTGAAATGTGTTTTCTTTTCACATACCACATATGGATGCACCAGTGTCATTGCATGTGTGTTCTTTTCACAATCCACATATGGATCCACCAGTGTTGTTGCATGTGTGTTCTTTTTACTAACAACAACTAGAGTCATTTCAGGTGTGATATTTTCACATACCACACATGGATCCACCGGTGTCATTGCATGTGTGCTCTTTTTACTAACTACAACCAGAGTCATTGTATGTGTGTTCTCTTTAGAGACCACACATGGATCCACTAGTGTCATTGCATGTGTGTTCTTTTTACTAACAACAACCAGATTCATTGCATGTGTGCTCTTTTCAGAGACCACACATGGATCCACCAATGTCATTGCATGTGTGCTCTTTACTAACAACAACTAGAGTCATTGAAATGTGTCCTCTCTTCAGAGACCACACATGGATCCACCAGTGTCATTGCATGTGTGTCCTTGTTACTAATTACAACCAGAGCCATTGCATGTGTGTTCTTTTCACATACCACATATGGATCCACCAGTGTCATTGCATGTGTGTTCTTTTCACATACCACATATGGATCCACCAGTGTCATTGCATGTGTGTTCTCTTTAGGGACCACACATGGATCCACCAGTGTCATTATATGTGTCTTCTGGTTACTAATTACAACTAGAGTCATTGCATGTGTGTTCTTTTCACAATACACCTATGGATCCACCAGTGTCATTGCATGTGTGTTCTTTTCACAATCCACCTATGGATCCACCAGTGTCATTGCATGTGTGTTCTTTTTACTAACAACAACTGGAGTCATTTTATGACTATTCTTTTGACATACCACATATGGATCCACCGGTGTCATTGAAATGTGTGTTCTCTTCAGAGACCACACATGGATCCACCACTGTCATTGCATGTGTGTTCTGTTCACAATCCACACATGGATCCACCAGTGTCATTGCATGTGTGTTCTTTTTAACAACAACCAGATTCATTGCATGTGAGTTCTTTTCACATACCACATATGGATCCACCAGTTTCATTGCATATGTGCTCTTTTTCTTAACAACAACTGGAGTCATTTCATGTGTGTTCTTTTCACATACCACATATGGAACAACCAGAGTCATTGCATGTGTGCTCTTTTCACAATCCACCTATGGATCCACCAATGTCATTGCATGTGTGTTCTTTTTACTAACAGCAACTAGAGTCATTGCATGTGTGTTCTTTTAACATACCTCATATGGAACAACCAGAGTCATTGAAATGTGTGTTCTCTTCAGAGACCACACATGGATCCACCAGTGTCATTTCTTGTGTGTTCTTTTTACTAACAACAACTGGAGTCATTGCATGTGTGTTCTTTTCACATACCACATATGGAACAACCAGAGTCATTGAAATGTGTGTTCTCTTCAGAGACCACACATGGATCCACTAGTGTTATTGCATGTGTGTTCTTTGTAGTAACAACAACCAGAGTCATTGCATGTGTGTTCTTTTCACATACCACATATGGATCCACCAGTGTTGCATGTGTGCTCTTTATACTAACAACAACAAGAGTCATTGCTTGATTGTTCTCTTAAGAGACAACACATGGATCCACCAAAGGTCATTGCATGTGTGTTCTTTTTACTAACAACAACCAGAGTCATTGAAATGTGTGTTCTCTTCAGAGACCACACATGGATCCACCAGTGTCATTGCATGTGTGTTCTTGTTACTAAGTACAACCAGAGTCATTACATGTGTGTTCTTTTCACATAAAACATATGGATCCACCAGTGTCATTGCATGTGTGCTTTTTTTTACTAACAACAACCAGAGTCATTTCATGTGTGTTCTTTTCACATACCACACATGGATCCACCAGTGTCATTGCATGTGTGTTGTTTTTACTAACAACAACTGGAGTCATTGCATGTGTATTCTTTTCACATTACACATATGGAACAACCAGAGTCATTGCATGTGTGCTCTTTTCACAATCCACCTATGGATCCACCAGTGTCATTGCATGTGTGTTCTTTTTACTAACAACAACTGGAGTCATTTCATGACTGTTCTTTTCACATACCACATATGGATCCACCAGAGTCATTGCATGTGTGTTCTCTTCACAATCCACCTATGGATCCACCAGGGTCATTGCATGTGTGTTTTTTTCACTTACCACATATGGATCCACTAGTGTCATTGCATGTGTGTTCTTTTCACAATCCACCTATGGATCCACCATTGTCATTGCATGTGTGTTTGTCATGGTGGTGTCACGGCAGATGCCATGGATAGGCTAAAGGTGGGGACTAATATGCGCTAGGGGAATCCAGGGAGGGATAGTAGAGTGATTCTCTACACAGAAGCTTTGCATTGATGTTCAATCTTCGAGATTACAAGTGCTCCTCGAGCTGTATTGACAAGAGGAGGAAGAAGAAACTCTCTTACTCTTGCGTTCTATCTAGCCCAAGAACCCTAGATCCACTAGTGCTCAACCAACTAGAATTCTCCTAGCTCTCTCTCAGAAAAACCCAACCCCCTTACCAGAACCCTAACCCCCCTTATATAGAGGTGGTTCGGTCCTGGCCTAGGGCATACGTGGAGGCATATTCCTGAGAATATGCCTCCTCCCAAAGTAGTAACCCGACAGGGGGGCTTTTCCCCCGCATCACACTTGCTTTAGCGACGTAGCCTCTGCGGCGCCCGCGTCAGCCGACGTGAGCGTCGTCACCCTTGTTGGCCACGATCCGGTGGTCCTGCCCTTGCCTTATTCGCTCATCCAGTACGCACTGGACCTTCTTTTTTGACCAGAGAGATTCCTTCCTTCTCCTAGAAGCCAAGCGAGGATCCGAACCACAGTCGATCCGGCCATACCTGTTCCTGCATATAAGCTAGACAAACATTTCCGACATACTCTTTAAGTCGGACAAGACAATGTTAGGCGACTCCCTGGTCCGGGTTACTCCGTGATCCGGCCTGCCTTGAGGTGACTCGGCCAGCATCCGCTTAGACCTTGCCGACCCTCGTCTAACTCGGCCCTTATACCCCGGAGTGACCCTACCCGGGGTTATCCCCCCAACATTAGTCCCTGAAGCTGGTGCGGCCTTAGCGGCCTTGGTCGTTAAGGACACATCAGGTTCATTCGTATTCGAGCCTCGGACGTCTAGTTCCGGGTTAACTTCTTGTCTCGGATTGTATGGATTTACATTCCCTTCGCACGTTCCAAGTTTTCACTTGCCGGCCGGGTTACCATTGTAGCTCAGATCCTATGGTTTTACTTTCCCTCTGCACATTTCAAGTTTTCACTTGTCGGCCGGGTTACCATGGAGGCTCGGATCCGGGCCTTGCTTCCTTCTCTCATACGCCAACCCACGTAAGGGTTAATCATTGTGTTGCCTCATTTTAAGGGCCTGCACTGTAACTGTCGCAGTAACTGTTAGTGATTACTGTGCGTTGGTTACGTTACGCCTGTCTCCTCATTTACCGCAACTGCATGTCGTGTCAGGGGATCATATTTACTCTGTGGACTCCGCTGTGGCTTCTCTCTGATTGGCTAATGCTGGTGATACACGGCCACATTGCGTGGCTCTCCAGCGCAGCGTGATCCCACTTGTTGATTACTGGGGGCAGTTAAATAGGGGAGGGGCGCGCCCCTTAGCACTTTTCCAACTCCGCGCCCCTTCGCCCATTCCTCTTCTTCTTCCTCGCGACCGCGCCGCCCGATGCCCGTTCGCAAGCGCCGCCACACCTTCTCCGTGCCTCCGCACCGCAGCCACCGCTGCATCACCGCTTAGCCACGGGTCCTCGTCAATCTAGACCGCAGAGCCCCGCCGCCGCCAGCTCCAGCGAGGACAGCGGATTCGAGATGGCGGAGGAAGAGCTCATCGTCGTCGAGCAGGAGATGGAGGAGGACGCCATGCTGACGGATCTGGGCGTGGGCCGGTTCGTGGGTCTGCCAGGACGACATCGACTGGCTCTACCGGACCCGACGTATTCCCGCCGGCATCGCCACTCGTCTCCCCTCCTCGGAATTGGCCCCCTCACCCAATCCGGGTGAGTTTATCGTTTTCCTATCCCATTTCCAACGGGGATTTGGTCTTCCGGTGAGTGATTTCTTTCGGGACTGGGTCCGGACCTATCACCTGCAACCACATCATCTCTCGGCGAACGCCATCACCTCTCTGTCCGCTTTCGTCTCTTCGATCGAGGGCTACACCGGACTATGGCCGACGAAGGAGCTGTGGATCCGGTTCTTCCGCCTCCATCGCAACGTCGTCCCCAACATCCACGTCGAGTCGGAGGACAAGCAGCTCACTCAGTTCGGAGCTGCCTCGATCTTGCCCCGGAGGTTTTCAATCTTTCCCCGGGTCACCGGGCTTGACTCCTGCAAAGGATGGGCCCAGACCTTCTTCTACGTCCGGAACGAAGGCACCGAAGACTTGATCCGTTGTCGCCCTACGCTCCGGGTCCCCTGGACACGAATTTCTGGGAGGAGGTCGCCAAAAAACCTACAGCTCTGGCCAACCAAGTCAACAAAAGGTTTGCGGAGCTGAAGAAGCTCGGATTGCGCAACGAGGATGACATGATCACATTCGTGTGCAACCGAATCTCTCCCCTCCAGCGGCGCACTCACAAGTTGTGCCATATGAGCTTCAGCCGCGACCCCAACCGAACCTCCTCGTTCGAGTTGAGCAATACGGAGATCTTCCGCCGGGTCAAGGCTCTTTTCACCACCCATAAGGATTTTTCCGCCGAATGGATGTGGGGAATCGAGCATTACTGCCGTGACAGGCTCCCTCCCGCGGTAAGCTTCGCGGAGTAAACTTATTTCGGATCAATTACGTGTCGGTTCTTATCGTATTTTTGACTCTGCTCCTTGTGCTTTTTTCTCAGCTGTTTCTCCGTAAAACCTCGAGGATGGTACTGATCCGACCCTTAAGCGGGCCCTGCATCGAAATCCCGGATGAGGAGGAGCTGGACCAGGAGATGTTCCTCGCCACAACCGACGCCACCAAACGACCCAGCGGTAAATTCTCTTCTCTTAGAGTTTGGCCCGACGATGAGGATGACTCGGATATCGACGTGATTGAACCCGTTGAGGCTGTCCCGTCGAAGAAGAAGCGCGGATCCGCGTCAAGTTCTTCTTCCGAACCTTCTCAGCCTACCAAAAGGCAAAAGAAGGCCGGAGACAAGACTGCCTCCAAACGGGCAGGAAAAGCCCCGGCACGGAGGGCCCGGAAACCTAAGGAGGCCGAGACCTCGGATGCGTAAGTCATTTTTCATCAAGAACACACTTCTCCCTGCCTCGGGGTAATTTCACTCCTGACATTATTTTCTTTTGCAGGGCTCCTATGGAGGTCCCTCGGAGCGGATCGAGCATCTCCTCTCCCCTTCGGTCCGGTCCTTCCCCTCCTCGTGATGACGAGTCACGCCCGCTGAGCCCTATTCCGGAGGGCTCTGCGGCCGCTCCGGGTTCCGCAGTACCTCCTTCAGAGGAACGCGACCTCGTATCGGGAGGGGTCGGATCGGACGAGGCAACGGCGTCCGTTACTTCGGCATTGCCGCAACCAGCAACCACCAAGTCTACCGCAACTCCAGCACCAGCAGCATCTCCAGCACCAGCTACCGAACCAGCTACCGTCTCCATTCAAGAAACCAACAGCAGCTCCAAAGACTAGCCACCAAAGCTCCGTGCCAGTTTGTCCGCGTCCGAGTCATCCCAAGCTCGGCGAGGAACCACTCCAGCGGCTTCCAAGGGAAAATCTACTATGGTCACATCCTCCCAGCAAGCCAAAGGCAAGTCTACCTCCGTCAAGGCCGGTCAGCGAACCTTGTCGTCAATGCTTCCGAAGAAGTCACCGGCAGCGACAGATCCTCCTGCCGAGCCAACCGACTTGTAGCAGATGGTTCTTCACACTAGCCCATCTCTTGCCCTGATTGAAAGGAAAGAAGCTGACACAAAGGGCTTGGTGGCACCCCACATGCCCACTGGCGAACGGTACCCTCCGAGCCTCATCAAGTTTGTCATGAACTAGAATAAGGCGGAGTTCGTCTACAACTACGATCTCCCGGAAAAGTTCGGCCCTGCTGAATTTTCCACTCAGATGAATACCACCGCCAAGGCCATTAACCTCGCTGGGCGAATGATGGAGGTACGCCGTTTCTTCTTTACATGCTGTAGATAATAACCTTTAGTCCCCGAGCCTCCGGCGGAGTAACTTGTTACTCGGCCGGATGCTCATTAGAAGATCAACGTAGCTGCATGTAAACTTCAAATATGCCCACACCTAGAGCCGGGTTAAGTTCCACTTGGCCCGGATCTCGCACACTTCGAATACGCACACACCTAGAGCTGGGTTAAGTTCCGCTTGGCCCGGATCTCGTATACTTCGAATATGCACACACCTAGAGCCGGGTTAAGTTCTGCTTGGCCCGGATCTTGTACACTTCGAATCTATAATGAACTAATTTTACACGCCTGTACCTTTGTCAGGTAACTACGAATCGCCGGAGCGCCGAGTTTCAGCGCCTGCTTGATACCCACAAGATCTTGCGCGCAAAACATGTTGCACTTGGCGCGGAGCATGAAAAGAGGGGTAATTTCCTCTCTTAATACCTCTCCGTTTCATTTGTTTCTGCCGGACTAACCTCCTTATTCGGTTTTTTGCAGCTGGGGTGGAGGCTGAAAACAAAATTATGCGGAAGAACTTGGAGGAAATCCGAGGTATGTCCTCTTTCGGCCAACGTTGTTGCGTTTTCGATTCCTTCTTCTCCTTGGCTCGGCAAACATTCACTCCTTGGCTTTGCCGGGTCAACGCACTATTTCAGCATCGCTTGAGGATAATGTGCCCGTGCCTGATATGATGCTGCATTTTCTCGAACAAGCAGGACAGCATCAAGCTGAGCTGAAGAAGAAGAACGATGAGCTTGCCCTCCTCCGGACCAAGGACGATGAAATAGCCAAACTCAAGGACGAGATGGAGAAGATGAAGGCCCAACACAAAACCGAACTCCAAAAAGTTGGCCAGAACATCACCGAAGAGCGTGAGTGCTTGACCCTTCAGATCTCCAAGGACCAGGACCTGCTTAAGGAATCCGAGGTCCATCTTGGGTCGGCGCTCGCTGAGCTTGAACAACTTCGCCAGAGACGCGACAGTTGTATCAAGGATTTGACCCGGATCCATCGTCATATCTCACGTAAGTTTCTTCCCCTTGTCCGACATAGTTTTCCGGGTTAGCTCATATGCCTTTGCTTCAGCATCTTCCCTTTCCTTATTTTCAGATAACTTTCCGGAGGGTACTCCCATCGCCAGTGCTGCCATTGCCAAATTCCGCCGAGAGAGGGGTACTCCCGTTGCTCCTGATGGTGAGAGCATCCCCTTAGACATGGAGGACCTGCTGGTCAGCGTGTCAGCTCGGGTGGAAACCATCAAGAACTATGGGAAAGATCTCCTCGACGTTGCGGTCCGGATCTTCAACACTTTCTGGCCAAGCGAGAGCGCTCCAAAAAGGATCACACTCCTTGCTGAGAAGCTATTGGAAATAGAGACACAGCTTGACCTTTGGAGAGAATCCGCCGGGCGTGCCACAGTAGATACCCTCCTCCATCATATCCTTACATGGTACGAGAAGATCGACCTGAGCCTCCTCACACGCCGGCGCACCGGATCCAAATGGACCGATGATCCGAAGTGGGTAGCTCGGCGCCAGGCTTGCGCCTACAGCCATGTCGAATATTCTCCCATCCATGACTGGGTTGAGGGGCCGAGCTTTCTGGAATCCGGCGAGGAGGAGCAGATGGAGAACACGGAGGATGGGTCGGGCGATGATGGAGAAGATGCCGCTTCAGATATTGAAGACAGTGATGATGACTCCGAACTTCCTCCTCCTGCCGCCTCCTTAGTGGAAAAAACTTGAAAATTTATCGATCCCCAGATGTCGTGCAATTGTATGCTGAATACATGATATTTTGCTACTATGCTTGTATGCCGGATTAACTTGAGCGTAGTCCCCGAAGTTTCATTTTCTTGTTCGTCATTCTCGGCTCGTCTGTTCTACCTTGATTCGGTTTTACGACTTACGAATCCGAGCCTCAAGAATCGTTTTAACAATACTGACAAACTTTGAGGTTTGGCTCAAAATAATTCAACATAATAGCTTGAAAGTAAATACGGGGTTAGTCTGAAAAAACAAACGTTAGCTGGAATAGGATCGTTTCCTTAGTAGTTTTTCATGTGCTACGAAATTCCAAACTTGTTCCCTTGCTTGCCATGAAGCCAATTCTTGTTGGACAGCAGCAAGTCGAAGGGTTGGGTTTTTGGTGCTCACACATTACTAATCCGGGTTAAGTGAAACGAGTCATTCAGCTAACCCATAAAAAGTAACAACAATCATTTATTAAGGCAGTCCCCGAGTTACTGCTCGAGGCTCCGTTATTTCATTCATAAGCTCATTGCCGATATACATACCAACATATGAGATGACTCGGATACATGCACTTCCTAGCTAAGTGTAGAAGGGACGAAGTAGTGCTACATTCCATGGTCGCTTCGATTCCTCTCCGGACCTGTCCGCCTTGTTCTTTTCCTGTTTGTTTGCATCTATGAGATAATAAGAGTCATTGTGCAATGCTTTGCTCACAATAAATGGTCCTTCCCATGGGGGGATAATTTATGCATGCAAGTGGTACACTGTACCAGCCGGAGCACCAGATCGCCTTCCCGGAAGACTCGGGGGCACACTTTCCGGCTATGATAGCGTCGGAGATTTTGCTGACATATGGCGGATCTGGACAGTGCCAGTTCTCTCGCTTCTTCCAGCAGATCAACATCATTCTGCCGGGCTTCTTGCACTTCGGCTTCTGTGTATTGGGTGACCCTAGGCGAATCATGCTCTATGTCGGCTGGTAATACAGCTTCTGCCCCATATACCAGAAAGAACGGCGTGTAGCCTGTTGATCGATTCGGAGTTGTTCTTAAACTCCACAATACCGCTAGTAGTTCTTCTATCCAGCACCCCGTTGATCTTTGCAGGGGCTCAATGAGCCAGGGTTTTATCCTGGATAATACTAATCCGTTGGATCTTTCCACTTGTCCGTTCGATGCGGGGTGGGCTACCGAGGCTACGTCGAGTCGGATGTTCTTGTCTCGGCAAAAGCACGCAAATGCTCCTTCCGCGAAATTTGTTCCATTATCAGTTATAATGCTGTGTGGATAACCGTATCGCAAGATGATGTCTTTGAGAAATGTCACGGCTGTAGCTCCATCACATTTTCTTATAGGCTTCACTTCGATCCATTTTGTAAACTTGTCCACCATGAACAGAATGTGTGTCATGTTTCCTCTTGCTGGTTTGAACGGGCCAACCATATCCAAGCACCACACAGCAAATGGCCATGTAATTGGTATGGTTTTAAGTTCTGACATAGGCATATGTGTCTTGGTGGCGTATCTTTGGCAACTATTGCATTTTCTCACCAGATCTTCTGCTTGCTCCAAGGCACTTGGCCATTAAAATCCATTCCGGAATGCCTTCGCCACTAAGGCCCGGGATGAGGCATGATGCCCGCATTCTCCTTGGTGTATATCTCGGAGGATGTTAAGTCCTTGTTCCGGGTCAACACACCACTGGAGGACATTGGTTACACTCCGTTTGTACAGCTTGGAATTGATGATTGTGTAAGCTTTGGCTCTCCTCTGAGTTTGCCTGGCTAGCACTTCCTCAGTGGGTAACGTTCCATCTTTCAAGAACTGGTATATAGGCAGTGCCCAAGCTGGTATTCCTCGCGCAGGGAACATCTCCTCATCAATTTCCATTCGATCCACCGGCATAAATTCAGCCAGATCATGCTGAACAGTCCCCGGGTCTAGCGAGGTAGTCCCCAGGTTTGCCGAGGCAGTCCCCGGGCTCGGCGTTCTACCTCCCATGTCAATGTCCATGGGCTCAACTCCGGATTCCATGTTTTCCGGGACATAGATTGAATCGGTTCCTGAGGACGGCCTGATAGATGGTTTTCTAAGGTGCTCCAATGCAACGCCCGGTGGAATTGCCTGTCGGGTCAATCCGAGCTTTGACAGCATGTCGGCAGCTTCGTTTTCCACGCAAGGTACATGGTGAAATTCGCATCCCTCAAAGTAACCCGAGATCTTCTGCACATGAAATCTGTATAGCGCCATGTTTGGATCCAGGGCGTCCCACACTCCGGACACTTCCTGTATTACTAGATCCGAGTCGCCAAAGCATATTATCCGACGTATGCCAATCTCCTTCGCCACTTTGAGACCATGCACAAGAGCCTCGTACTCAGCGACATTGTTTGATGCCGCGAAATGGATCTGCAATACGTACTTGAGCTGATCCTTCTTTGGCGAGGTAAGCACAACCCCGGCACCTAACCCGGTTTTGGTTTTCGATCCGTCAAAGTGCATCCTCCAGTAGTTCGGATCTGGTGGCGGCGGTTCGTATTATACCTCGGCCCAATCCATGAAAAAGTCCGCCACAGCCTGGGACTTGATCGCTTCTCTCCTATCATACTGGGGTGCGTAAGGTGCTAGCTCAATTGCCCATTTCGCAATTCTGCCATTCGCATCTTTGTTACCCATTATCTCGGATATGGGGGCTTCACATATCACTTTGATGGGATGCTCCTCAAAGTAGTGCTTTAACTTCTTTGCCGCCATATAAACTCCGTATGCCACCTTTTGAAAATGCGGGTAGTTCTGTTTTGAGGCAGACAATACCTCGCTCAAGTTATACACTAGCCTCTGCACCGACTTACCCTCTTCATCTCACTCCACTACAATCACTGCACTTACAACTCGGTTGGTTGCGGCTATGTAGAGCAACATTGGCTCCTTTGACAGTGGAGAAGCTAACACTGGTGCAGTGGCCAACATCTTTTTCAAGTGTGCAAAAGCTTCATCGGCTTGCGGCGTCCAAACGAATTTATCTGACTTTTTCATGAGTTGGTAGAGAGGTAGTGCCTTTTCCCCTAACCGACATACAAACCGACTCAACGACGCCAGGCATCCAGTGAATTTCTAGACGTCGTTGAGACACTTTGGCAGCTCCATTCGTTCGATGGCTCGGATCTTAGTTGGATTAACCTTGATACCTCGGCTGGAGACGAGAAATCCGAGTAATTTCCCAGCCAGGACACCGAAGGTACATTTCTCCGGGTTAAGCTTCATCTGGAATCTCCTCAAGTTCGTGAATGTTTGCCTTATGTCGTCAAGGAGCGTTGCGCTTTCCTTGGTCTTGATAACCACATCATCCACGTAGACTTGTACATTTTGACCTATTTGATCGTGCAAACATTTTTGCATACATCTTTGGTACGTTGCTCCTGCATTTCGTAAACCAAACGGCATAGTGCGATAGCAGTAAGCCCCGTACGGGGTAATAAAGGCAGTTTTTATTTGATCATCCGGGTTCAGAGGTATCTGGTGGAAACCAGAATAAGCGTCAATGAATGACAGCAGTTCACATCCCGTGGTAGAGTCGATGACCTGATCTATCCTTGGCAGTGGGAATGGATCTTTTGGACACACCTTGTTTAGGTTCGTGTAATCGATACACATACGACAAACCACTGCCACGTTCGGATCATCCTTCTTCTTTTCTACCAGCACCGGATTAGAGATCCAATCCGGATACATCACTTCCATGATAAATCCTGCTGCTAGCAACCGAGCTATCTCGTCACCAATAACCTTTCTCCTATCCTCGGCGAAGCGTCGGAGAGGCTGCTTCACCGTCCTTGCTCCGGGTCTTACGTTCAAAGAGTGCTCAGCCAACTCCCTCGGAACACCTTGCAAGTCCTGTGTGGACCAAGCAAAAATATCCCGATTCTCACGGAGGAAGTTGACGAGCTCGCTTTCCTATTTGTCAGTTAACCTGGCACCAATTGTTACGGTACGCCCCGGAAACAGCTTATCCACTGGAATTTTCTTGGTGTCCTTCGCGACTTGAAATGAAACGCTTCCATGCGGGTTGCTTAACACCGGCATATACTGCTGCGCGGACTGAGCTAATGCCGCTACCTCTTGGATTTTTCTTTTCTCTTGGGCAATCACGAGTGACTCGGCTAGGTTAGACCCGGGTGAGGCGCACCCAATAGAACGTTGGAAATCCCCAGCGATAGTAATTGCTCCATTTGGCCCGGGCAACTTCATCTTCAAATAACTAACGAGGCAACTTGCCATGAATTTGCTCAGTGCTGGTATCCTGAGTAATGCATGATACGCGCTCTCCAAGTTCACCACCTCAAACTCCAGATTCTCAGTTCGGCAGTTATCCCTCGTACCGAATAGCACGTCGACCCGGACATTGCCTATGGGTTCACAGGATATGCCTGGTACGATACCATGGAAAGTTGTTCTTGTACCTTGGAGCATGTTCTCCGAGATGCCCAACTTGCGCATCGTATCCACATACATGATGTTAATGTTACTGCCATTGTCGATCGGTACCTTGGAGAACCTCACATTAATGTTTGGTCCAATGAACGTCGGATCTAACACTAGTGCATACGATCCCGGACTTGGCATAATCTTGGGATGATCTTTGACGCTCCAGGTAATTTCCTGGTCCGACCAAGACATGTACCTCGTCACTACAGGCATAACCGCGTTAACCTCCATATGTCGGCGCTGCAAGCTCTTCCTATCTGTTTCCTCTATTGTGAACACACAATAGCTCTGGTGATGTTCCCAGTACTCATTCCTTCCCTCGTTTCCGGAGTACCTCTGATCTGGTTGTTGCTTGTTTTCCACCTGATGCACTGCATCCCTTCTCTCACTGTTTTCATACCTCGGCGGAGGGGGAGGCAACATCAGTTGTTGCGTGTTTGCTCCGGAGAGCAGTTGCTGCCGAGGTAACTCCTGCCGATGGTGATCATTTCGGGGTGCCTGAGCATTCCCCGAACCACCTTGTTCTATCTTACGCATCCACTCACATTGCCTCGTTGTGTGACCCGCCGGGCTGTTCGGATTTGGCGTGTGAAATTTACACGGCTGGTCCAACATTGACTCATAGGTATACCTCGGACGATCTTTCTTTTCTTGCCATTGCTTCTTCTGCTCCAGAGTCCACGTTTTCTTGCCATCGTTTCGAGGAGTCCATTGCCCTCCCGTTTTCTGGCGTTGGTTGCTCCCTGCTCCGGGGTGATCTTGATTCACGGCTGCAACTTGTTGCGAACTATACCGATGGTTCGGTCTATCGTCTCTCCTTTCCCCCTATAATCGTTCCTCCGGGATGACCCGGCTCCATCCCTTGGATAGTACTCCTCATTTGACTCGTTCGACGCGATCCTAGGTTGAGTTGGATCACCCAAAGCATAAGAATCCGTAATCCGGATCATCTCTGCCAGCGTGACTGGCATTTTCCTTTGCAATTTCATCCACAACTCGCTGCCATATCTGCACCCTTGTGCGAACCATGCTATAGCCTGTGACTCTATGACTCCTTCACACGAGTTTCTCACGGTACACCACCGGGTCAAGAATTCACGATCCGTTTCATTAGATCTCTGCTTGCACATCGCCAGGGTCTGCGGTCTATTCGGTCTCTAATATGTACTTGAGAAGTTGCTGATAAACATTTCTTCAAAATCTATCCAACAATTGACGCTTCCAGGTGGCAAATTATTCAGCCATACCCTAGCCGGACCTTCCAACATTTGGGGTACATATCGTACAACCCATCTCAAGTTGCCAGTTGCAATTTTCACAGCTGTTGCATAGTTTATCAGCCAATCCTCCGGCTTTGTATTGCCGTCATACGTCTTCGTGCCCCTGGGTAATTGGAAATTGGGTACTGGCGGTTCCTTCATGATCCGGGGTGCAAAGCACGCTGGACCCGGAGGACCTTGACATTCGATCTGTTCCGACCTATACAGACGATCCAGCTTTAACCTGGCGTCATCCGGCATCAAGTCCCTACTTCCCAATCTCGATCCTATCACATGATAGTCCGGTCTTGCATATCCCGCATTCATCATCTCCGAGTCTCCGTCATTGTATCGGTCTTGCTCTCGTTGTGCTCCTCTCTGTTGCATAGCAAGACCGGCACTTTGCTCTTGCCTTGGTATATTCCGCTGCTGCGGTTGACCTGCTCTTGCCGAGTTTTGCTGTCCGGCATTGCCGTTGGTAGCATTCCCTTGACCAGCATTGCCTTGGTCGTGATTACCTCGGCCGGCTTCACCTCGGCTCACACTTCGTCGATCATCGTTTTTCCGCATCTCTTTTTCTTTTCCTGCACGCGTTGGGTCGTACGGAATGATCTGCTTGTTCCGTCTGGCCGAGGTTACTACCTCTTATCTCCTTGGGCCACCATGAGGCGACGATGCGGCTCCAGCGGATTTGTCCGGGTTACCCATCACCGAATGGATGATCTTAGAAGCTCCAACTCTCTCTGGGTTACCTCTCAGCAGGTCCTCATTCTGCCTGTTCGCGATCCGAACCAGCTCGTTAACCTGGTCTTGCTGTCTTTGACGGGCTTCACCCGTCAGACCCTCTAGCTCGGACGCCGCGACATCTGCTGCTCTGAGGTTCTTCGCCGGGGTACTATACTTTGGTAACCCCACAGACAGATAGTTTTCCAACCCTTCTGGTCCATCATCACCTTCTCTGTTCATCTCACTTATGAGATTTTTCCCTTTTACCTTTACTGCATCAACCTTGTTTGCCTTCGCGTACTCGCGCAGCGTCATGTTCAACGACTGCTGAGCCGCTGCTATTTTCTTCGCGCCCTCCAGTATCTTTTGCCAGATCTCCTCTAGCTCGGCCTGTGCCTGAGCCGGATCTACCACTGCTGCCACCGGGTTTGCCAAGCTATCCATAGCTTCCCTCAGCATGTTCTCAGGCCTCTCTAGCGGAGGACCCCTAGCTTTCCTCGGTGCCTTAGGCGTTACCTCCGGGTCTGGCGCTGGATCCTTGCTCATGCCCGCGCCTGGCGCAGTCATCATCACCTCTGCATGGTCCGGGGAGCGAGCGATACGCGTCCCGCGAGCCACAGTGAGGGGTGGTTCTCCTGCATCGACGACGCCACACGGATGAACGCAAGACATGTCCACAGCAACGTAGACCTTGTGCGCACCGAGCTTGACGAAGATGCCATTGCGCGGAAGGGGGCGCGTGCCGAAGCAGCCAGCGTTGTCGCTGACGTAGTCTAGTGCTCCAAAGCGTTGAACGAGCCCGGAGACGATGTGTTCGCCGGTGCCGATGAGGTTTCCCGTCCGGATCTTCACCCCTGCTAGCACCGCTAGACCCACGTGGGGAGCCAACTGTCGTGGTGGTGTCACGGCAGATGCCATGGATAGGCTAAAGGTGGGGACTAATATGCGCTAGGGGAATCTAGGGAGGGATAGTAGAGTGATTCTCTACACAGAAGCTTTGTATTGATGTTCAATCTCCGAGATTACAAGTGCTCCTCGAGCTGTATTGACAAGAGGAGGAAGAAGAAACTCTCTTACTCTTGCCTTCTATCTAGCCCAAGAAACCTAGATCCACTAGTGCTCAACCAACTAGAATTCTCCTAGCTCTCTTTCAGAAAAAACCCAACCCCCTTACCAGAACCCTAACGCCCCCTTATATAGAGGTGGTTCGGTCCTGGCCTAGGGCATACGTGGAGGCATATTCCTAAGAATATGCCCCCTCCCAAAGTAGTAACCCGACAGGGGTGCTTTTCCCCCGCGTCACACTTGCTTTAGCGACGTAGCCTCTGCGGCGCCCGCGTCAGCCGACGTGAGCGTCGTCACCCTTGTCGTCCACGATCCGGTGGTCCTGCCCTTGCTTTATTCGCTCATCCAGTATGCACTGGACCTTCTTTTTTGACCAGAGAGATTCCTTCCTTCTCCTAGAAGCCAAGCGAGGATCCGGACCACAGTCGATCCGGCCATACCTGTTCCTGCATATAAGCTAGACAAACATTTCCGACTTACTCCTTAAGTCAGACGAGACAATGTTAGGCGACCCCCTGGTCCGGGTTACTCCGTGATCCGGCCTGCCTTGAGGTGACTCGGCCAGCATCCGCTTAGACCATGCCGACCCTCGGCTAACTCGGCCCTTATACCCCGGAGTGACCCTAGCCCGGGGTTATCCCCCCAAATGTGTTCTTTTTATTAACAACAACTGGAGTCATTGAAATGTGTGTTATTTTCACATACCACATATGGATCCACCAGTGTTATTGCATGTGTGTTCTTTTTACTAACAATAACTGGAGTCATTTCATGTGTATTCTTTTCACATACCACATATGGAACAATCAGAGTCATTGCATGTGTGCTCTTTTCACAATCCACCTATGGATCCACCAATGTTATTGCATGTGTGTTCTTTTTACTAACAACAACTGGAGTCATTGCATGTGTCTTCTTTTCACATACCACATATGGAAAAACCAGAGTCATTGAAATGTGTGTTCTCTTCAGAGACCACACATGGATCCACCAGTTTCATTGCATGTGTGTTCTTTTTACTAACAACAACTGGAGTCATTGCATGTGTGTTCTCTTCACAATCCACCGATGGATCCACCAGTGTCATTGCCTGTGTGTTCTTTTCAAATACCACATATGGATCCACTAGTGTCATTGCATGTGTGTTCTTTTCACAATCCACCTATGGATCCACCAGTGTCATTGCATGTGTGTTCTTTTTATTAACAACAACTGGAGTAATTGAAATGTGTGTTCTTTTCACATACCAGATATGGATGCACCAGTGTCATTGCATGTCTGTTCTTTTCACAATCCAGATATGGATCCACCAGTGTCGTTGCATGTGTGTTCTTTTTACTAACAACAACTGGAGTCATTTCATGTGTGTTCTTTTCACATACCACATATGGATCCACCGGTGTCATTGCATGTGTGCTCTTTTTACTAACAACAACCAGAGTCATTGTATGTGTGTTCTCTTTAGAGACCACACATGGATCCACTAGTGTCATTGCATGTGTGTTATTTTTACTAACAACAACCAGATTCATTGCATGTGTGCTCTTTTTAGAGACCACACATGGATCCACCAGTGTCATTGCATGTGTGCTCTTTTTACTAACAACAACTGGAGTCATTGAAATGTGTGTTCTCTTCAGAGACCACACATGGATCCACCAGTGTCATTGCATGTGTGTCCTTGTTACTAATTACAACGAGAGTCATGGCATGTGTGTTCTTTTCACATACCACATATGGATCCACCAGTGTCATTGCATGTGTGTTCTTTTCACATACCACATATCGATCCACCAATGTCATTGCATCTGTGTTCTCTTTAGCGACCACACATGGATCCACCAGTGTCATTGTATGTGTGTTCTTGTTACTAATTACAACCAGAGTCATTGCATGTGTGTTCTTTTCACATACCACATATGGATCCACCAGTGTCATTGCATGTGTGTTCTTTTCACAATCCACCTATGGATCCACCAGTGTCATTGCATGTGTGTTCCTTTTACTAACAACAACTTGAGTCATTTCATGACTATTCTTTTGACATACCACATATGGATCCACCGGTGTCATTGAAATGTGTGTTCCCTTCAGAAACCACACATGGATCCACCAGTGTCATTGCATGTGTGTTCTGTTCAGAATCCACACATCGATCCACCAGTGCCATTGCATGTGTGTTGTTTTTACTAACAACAACCAGATTCATTGCATGTGAGTTCTTTTCACATACCACATATGGATCCACCAGTGTCATTGCATGTGTGCTCTTTTTATTAACAACAGCTGGAGTCATTTCATGTGTGTTCTTTTCACATACCACATATGGAACAACCAGAGTCATTGCATGTGTGCTCTTTTCACAATCCACCTATGGATCCACCAGTGTCATTGCATGTGTGTTCTTTTTACTAACAACAACTGGAGTCATTGCATGTGTGTTCTTTTCACATACCACATATGGAACAACCAGAGTCATTGCAATGTGTGTTCTCTTCAGAGACCACACATGGATCCACCATGGCATTGCTTGTGTGTTCTTTTTACTAACAACAACTGGAGTCATTGCATGTGTGTTCTTTTCACATACCACACATGGAACAACCAGAGTCATTGAAATGTGTGTTCTCTTCAGAGACCACACTTGTATCCACTAGTGTTATTGCATGTGTGTTCTTTGTACTAACAACAACCAGAGTCATTGCATGTGTGTTATTTTCACATACCACATATGGATCCACCAGTGTCATTGCATGTGTGCTCTTTTTACTAACAACAACCAGAGTCATTGCATGTGTGTTCTCTTCAGAGACCACACATGGATCCACCAGTGTCATTGCATGTGTGTTCTTTTTACTAACAACAACCGGAGTCATTGACATGTGTGTTCTCTTCAGACACCACACATGGATCCACCAGTGTCATTGCATCTGTGTTCTTGTTACCAAGTAGAACTGGAGTCATTGCATGTGTGTTATTTTCACATACGACATATGGATCCAACAGTGTCATTGCATGTGTGTTCTTTTTACTAATAACAACCAGAGTCATTGAAATGTGTGTTCTCTTTAGAAACCACACATGGATCCACCAGTGTTATTGCATGTGTGTTCTTTTTACTAACAACAACAAGAGTCATTGAAATGTGTGTTCTCTTCACATACCACATATGGATCCACCAGTGTCATTGCATGTGTGTTCTTTTTACTAACAACAACCAATGTCATTGCATGTGTGTTCTTTTCATAATCTACCTATGGATCCACCAGTGTCATTGCATGTGTGCTTTTTTTACAAACAACAACCAGAGTCATTTCAGGTGTGATCTTTTCACATAGCACATATGGATCTACCAAAGTCATTGAAATGTATGTTATGTTCAGAGACCACACATGGATCCACCAGTGTCATTGCATGTGTGTTCTTTTCACATACCACATATGGATCCTCGAGTGTCATTGCATGTGTGTTCTTTTTACTAACAACAACCAGAGTCATTGAAATGTGTATTCTCTTCAGACACCACACATGGATCCACCAGCTTCATTGCATGTGTGTTCTTTTTACTAACAAAAACTAGAGTCATTGAAATGTGTGTTCTTTTCACAATCCACCTATGGATCCACCAGTGTCATTGCATGTGTGATTTTTTTACTAACAACAACCAGAGTCATTGAAATGTGTGTTCTCTTCACATACCACATATGGATCCACCAGTGCCATTGCATGTGTTTTCTTTTTACTAACAACAACTAGTATCATTGCATGTGTGTTCTTTTCACAATCCACCTATGGATCCACCGGTGTCATTGCATGTGTGCTTTTTTTGCTAACAACAACCAGAGTCATTTCATGTGTGTTCTTTTCACATACCACATATGGATCCACCAGAGTCATTGAAATGTATGTTCTCTTTAGAGACCACACATGGATCCAGCAGTGTTATTGCATGTGTGTTCTTGTTACTAACAACAACCAGAGTCATTGCATGTGTGTTCTTTTCACATACCACATATGGATCCACCAGTGTCATGGCATGTGTGCTCTTTTTACTAACAACAACCAGAGTCATTGCATGTGTGTTCTCTTCAGAGACCACACATGGATCCACCAGTGTCATTGCATGTGTGTTCTTTTTACTAACAACAACGAGAGTCATTGAAACGTGTGTTCTCTTCAGAGGCCACACATGGAACAACCAGAGTCATTGCATGTGTGTTCTTGTTACTAAGTACAACTTGAGTCATTGCATGTGTGTTCTTTTCACATACCACATATGGATCCACCAGTGTCATTGCATGTGTGTTCTTTTTACTAACAACAACCAGCGTCATTGAAATGTGTGTTCTCTTCAGAGATCACAGATGGATCCACCAGTGTCATTGCATGTGTGTTCTTTTTACTAACAACAACCAGAGTCATTAAAATATGTGTTCTTTTCACAATCCACCTATGGATCCACCAGTGTCATTGCATGTGTGCTTTTTTACTAACAACAACCAGAGTCATTGAAATGTGTGTTCTCTTCACATACCACATATGGATCCACCAGTGTCATTGCATGTGTGTTCTTTATACTAACAACAACCAGTATCATTGCATGTGTGTTCTTTTCACAATCCACCTATGGATCCACCAGTGTCATTGCATGTGTGTTCTTTTTAGTAACAAAAACCAGAGTCATTGAAATGTGTCTTCTCTTTAAGAGAACACACATGGATCCACCAGTGTCATTGCATGTGTGTTCTTTTTACTAACAACAACCAGAGTCATTGCATGCGTGTTCTTTTCACATACCACATATGGATCCACCAATGTCATTGCATGTGTGCTCTTTTTACTAACAACAACCAGAGTCATTGCATGTGTGTTATCTTCAGAGACTACACATGGATCCACCAGTGTCATTGCATGTGTGTTCTTTTTACTAACAACCAGAGTCATTGAAACGTGTGATCTCTTCACAGACCACACATGGAACAACCAGAGTCATTGCATGTGTGTTGTTGTTACTAAGTACAACTGGAGTCATTGCATGTGTGTTCTTTTCACATACCACATATGGATCCACCAGTGTCATTGCATGTGTGTTCTTTTTACTAACAACAACCAGTGTCATTGAAATGTGTGTTGTCTTGAGAGACCACACATGGATCCACTAGTGTCATTGCATTTGTGTTCTTTTTACTAACAACAACTAGAGTCATTAAAATGTGTTTTTTTTTCACAATCCACCTATGGATCCACCAGTGTCATTGCATGTGTGCTTGGTTTACCGACAACAACCAGAGTCATTGAAATGTGTGTTGTCTTCACATACCACATCATTGCATGTGTGTTCTTTTTACTGACAACAACCAGTGTCATTGCATGTGTGTTCTTTTCACAATCCACCTTTGGATCCACCACTGTCATTGCATGTGTGCTTTTTTTACTAACAACAACCAGAGTCATTTCATGTGTGTTCTTTTCACATACCACATATGGATCCACCAGAGTCATTGAAATTTATATTCTCTTTAGAGGCCACACATGGATCCACCAGTGTTATTGCATGTGTGTTCTTGTTACTAACAACAACCAGAGTCATTGCATGTGCGTTCTTTTCACATGCCACATATGGATCCACTAGTGTCATGGCATGTGTGCTCTTTTTACTAACAACAACCAGAGTCATTGCATGTGTGTTCTCTTCAGAGACCACACATGGATCCACCAGTGTCATTGCATGTGTGTTCCTTTTACTAACAACAACGAGAGTCATCGAAATGTGTATTCTCTTCAGACACCACACATGGAACAACCAGAGTCATTGCATGTGTGTTCTTGTTACTAATTACAACCAGAGTCATTGCATGTGTGTTCTTTTCACATACCACATATGGATCCACCAGTGTCATTGCATGTGTGTTCTTTTCACAATCCACCTATGGATCCACCAGTGTCATTGCATGTGTGTTCTTTTTACTAACAACAACTGGAGTCATTTCATGACTATTCTTTTGACATACCACATATGGATCCACCGGTGTCATGGAAATGTGTGTTCCCTTCAGAGACCACACATGGATCCACCAGTGTCATTGCATGTGTGTTCTGTTCAGAATCCACACATGGATCCACCAGTGCCATTGAATGTGTGTTCTTTTTACTAACAACAACCAGATTTATTGCATGTGAGTTCTTTTCACATACCACATATGGATCCACCAGTGTCATTGCATGTGTGATCTTTTTATTAACAACAACTTGAGTCATTTCATGTGTGTTCTTTTCACATACCACATATGGAACAACCAGAGTCATTGCATGTGTGCCCTTTTAACAATCCACCTATGGATCCACCAGTGTCATTGCATGTGTGTTCTTTTTACTAACAACAACTGGAGTCATTGCATGTGTGTTCTTTTCACATACCACATATGGAACAACCAGAGTCATTGCAATATGTGTTCTCTTCAGAGACCACACATGGATCCACCAGTGTCATTGCTTGTGTGTTCTTTTTACTAACAACAACTGGAGTCATTGCATGTGTGTTGTTTTCACATACCACATATGGAACAACCAGAGTCATTGAAATGTGTGTTCTCTTCAGAGACCACACTTGGATCCACTAGTGTTATTGCATGTGTGTTCTTTGTACTAACAACAACCAGAGTCATTGCATGTGTGTTCTTTTCACATACCACATATGGATCCACCAGTGTCGTTGCATGTGTTCTCTTTTTACTAACAACAACCAGAGTCATTGCATGTGTGTTCTCTTTAGAGACCACACATGGATCCACCAGTGTCATTGCATGTGTGTTCTTTTTACTTACAATAACCAGAGTCATTGAAATGTGTGTTCTCTTCAGACACCACACATGGATCCACCAGTGTCATTGCATCTGTGTTCTTGTTACCAAGTAGAACTGGAGTCATTGCATGTGTGTTATTTTCACATACGACATATGGATCCAACAGTGTCATTGCATTGTGTGTTCTTTTTACTAACAACAACCAGAGTCATTGAAATGTGTGTTCTCTTTAGAAACCACACATGGATCCACCAGTGTCATTGCATGTGTGTTCTTTTTACTAACAACAACAAGAGTCATTGAAATGTGTGTTCTCTTCACATACCACATATGGATCCACCAGTGTCATTGCATGTGTGTTCTTTTTACTAATAACAACCAATGTCATTCCATGTGTGCTCTTTTCACAATCCACCTATGGATCCACCAGTGTCATTGCATGTGTGCTTTTTTTACAAACAACAACCAGAGTCATTTCAGGTGTGATCTTTTCACATACCACATATGGATCCACCAAAGTCATTGAAATGTATGTTCTCTTCAGAGACCACACATGGATCCACCAGTGTTATTGCATGTGTGTTCTTGTTACTAACAACAACCAGAGTCATTGCATGTGTGTTCTTTTCACATGCCACATATGGATCCACCAATGTCATTGCATGTGTATTCTTTTCACAATCCACCTATGGATCCACCAGTCCCATTGCATGTGTGTTCTTTTTAGTAGCAACAACTGGAGTCATTTCATGACTTCTGTTTTCACATACCACATATGGATGCACCAGTGTCGTTGAAATGTGTGCTCTCTTCAGATACCACACATGGATCCACCAGTGTCATTGCATGTGTGTTCTTTTTACTAACAACAACCAGAGTTATTGAAATGTGCGTTCTGTTCAGAGACCACACTTGGATCCACCAGTGTCATTGCATGTGTGTTCTTTTTAGTAACAAAAACAAGAGTCATTGAAATGTGTGTTCTCTTTAGAGAACACACATGGATCCACCAGTGTCATTGCATGTGTGTTCTTTTTACTAACAACAACCAGATTCATTGCATGTGAGTTCTTTTCACATACCACATATGGATCCACCAGTGTCATTGCATGTGTGCTCTTTTTATTAACAACAACTGGAGTCATTTCATGTGTGTTCTTTTCAGATACCACATATGGAACAACCAGAGTCATTGCATGTGTGCTCTTTTCACAATCCACCTATGGATCCACCAGTGTCATTGCATGTGTGTTCTTTTTACTAACAACAACTGGAGTCATTGCATGTGTGTTCTTTTCCCATACCACATATGGAACAACTAGAGTCATTGCAATGTGTGTTCTCTTCAGAGACCACACATGGATCCACCAGTGTCATTGCTTGTGTGTTCTTTTTACTAACAACAACTGGAGTCATTGCATGTGTGTTCTTTTCACATACCACATATGGAACAACCAGAGTCATTGAAATGTGTGTTCTCTTCAGAGACCACACTTGGATCCACTAGTGTTATTGCATGTGTGTTCTTTGTACTAACAACAACCAGAGTCATTGCATGTGTGTTCTTTTCACATACCACATATGGATCCACCAGTGTCATTGCATGTGTGCTCTTTTTACTAACAACAACCAGAGTCATTGCATGTGTGTTCTATTCAAAGACCACACATGGATCCACCAGTGCCATTGCATGTGTGTTCTTTTTACTAACAACAACTAGAGTCATTGAAATGTGTGTTCTCTTCAGACACCACACATGGATCCACCAGTGTCATTGCATATGTGTTCTTGTTACCAAGTAGAACTGGAGTCATTGCATGTGTGTTATTTTCACATACGACATATGGATCGAACAGTGTCATTGCATGTGTGTTCTTTTTACTAACAACAACCAGAGTCATTGAAATGTGTGTTCTCTTTAGAAACCACACATGGATCCACCAGTGTCATTGCATGTGTGTTCTTTTTACTAACAACAACAAGAGTCATTGAAATGTGTGTTCTCTTCACATACCACATATGGATCCACCAGTGTCATTGCATGTGTGTTCTTTTTACTAACAACAACCAATGTCATTGCATGTGTGTTCTTTTCACAATCCACCTATGGATCCACCAGTGTCATTGCATGTGTGCTTTTTTTACAAACAACAACCAGAGTCATTTCAGGTGTGATCTTTTCACATACCACACATGGATCCACCAAAGTAATTGAAATGTATGTTCTCTTCAGAGACCACACATGGATCCACCAGTGTTATTGCATGTGTGTTCTTGTTACTAACAACAACCAGAGTCATTGCATGTGTGTTCTTTTCACATGCCACATATGGATCCACCAATGCCATTGCATGTGTATTCTTTTCACAATCCACCTATGGATCCACCAGTCCCATTGCATGTGTGTTCTTTTTAGTAGCAACAACTGGAGTCATTTCATGACTTCTGTTTTCACATACCACATATGGATGCACCAGTGTCGTTGAAATGTGTGCTCTCTTCAGATACCACACATGGATCCACCAGTGTCATTGCATGTGTGTTCTTTTTACTAACAACAACCAGAGTCATTGAAATGTGTGTTCTGTTCAGAGACCACACTTGGATCCACCAGTGTCATTGCATGTGTGTTCTTTTTAGTAACAAAAACCAGAGTCATTGAAATGTGTGTTCTCTTTAGAGAACACACATGGATCCACCAGTGTCATTGCATGTGTGTTCTTTTTACTAACAACAACCTGAGTCATTGCATGCGTGTTCTTTTCACATACCACATATGGATCCACCAATGTCATTGCATGTGTGCTCTTTTTACTAACAACAACCAGAGTCATTGCATGTGTGTTATCTTCAGAGACTACACATGGATCCACCAGTGTCATTGCATGTGTGTTCTTTTTACTAACAACCAGAGTCATTGAAACGTGTGTTCTCTTCACAGACCACACATGGAACAACCAGAGTCATTGCATGTGTGTTCTTTTCACATACCACATATGGATCCACGAGTGTCATTGCATGTGTGTTCTTTTTACTAACAACAACTAGAGTCATTGAAATGTGTATTCTCTTCAGACACCACACATGGATCCACCAGCTTCATTGCATGTGTCTTCTTTTTACTAACAAAAACTAGAGTCATTGAAATGTGTGTTCTTTTCACAATCCACCTATGGATCCACCAGTGTCATTGCATGTGTGCTTTTTTTACTAACAACAACCAGAGTCATTGAAATGTGTGTTCTCTTCACATACCACATATGGATCCACCAGTGCCATTGCATGTGTGTTCTTTTTACTAACAACAACCAGTATCATTGCATGTGTGTTCTTTTCACAATCCACCTATGGATCCAGCGGTGTCATTGCATGTGTGCTTTTTTTGCTAACAATAACCAGAGTCATTTCATGTGTGTTCTTTTCAGATACCACATATGGATCCACCAGAGTCATTGAAATGTATGTTCTCTTTAGAGACCACACATGGATCCAACAGTGTTATTGCATGTGTGTTCTTGTTACTGACAACAACCAGAGTCATTGCATGTGTGTTCTTTTCACATACCACATATGGATCCACCAGTGTCATGGCATGTGTGCTATTTTTACTAACAACAACCAGAGTCATTGCATGTGTGTTCTCTTCAGAGACCACACATGGATCCACTAGTGTCATTGCATGTGTGTTATTTTTACTAACAACAACCAGAGTCATTGAAACGTGTGTTCTCTTCAGAGGCCACACATGGAACAACCAGAGTCATTGCATGTGTGTTCTTGTTACTAAGTACAACTGGAGTCATTGCATGTGTGTTCTTTTCACATTCCACATATGGATCCACCAGTGTCATTGCATGTGTGTTCTTTTTACTAACAACAACCAGCGTCATTGAAATGTGTGTTCTCTTCAGAGATCACAGATGGATCCACCAGTGTCATTGCATGTGTGTTCTTTTTACTAACAACAACCAGAGTCATTGAAATGTGTGTTCTTTTCACAATCCACTTATGGATCCACCAGTGTCATTGCATGTGTGCTTTTTTACTAACAACAACCAGAGTCATTGAAATGTGTGTTCTCTTCACATACCACATATGGATCCACCAGTGTCATTGCATGTGTGTTCTTTATACTAACAACAACCAGTATCATTGTATGTTTGTTCTTTTCACAATCCACCTATGGATCCACCAGTGTCATTGCATGTGTGCTTTTTTACTAACAACAACCAGAGTCATTGAAATGTGTGTTCTCTTCAGAGACCACACATGGCTCCACCAGTGTCATTGCATGTGTGTTATTTTTACTAACAACAACCAGAGTCATTGTATGTGTGTTCTCTTTAGAGACCACACATGGATCCACCGGTGTCATTGCATGTGTGTTCTTTTTACTAACAACAACCAGATTCATTGCATGTGTGCTCTTTTTAGAGACCACACATGGATCCACCAGTGTCATCGCATGTGTGCTATTTTTACTAACAACAACTAGAGTCATTGAAATGTGTGTTCTCTTCAGAGACCACACATGGATCCACCAGTGTCATTGCATGTGTGTCCTTGTTACTAATTACAACCAGAGTCATTGCATGTGTGTTCTTTTCACATACCACATATGGATCCACTAGTGTCATTGCATGTGTGTTCTTTTCACATACCACATATGGATCCACCAATGTCATTGCATGTGTGTTCTCTTTAGGGACCACACTTGGATCCACCAGTGTCATTGTATGTGTGTTCTTGTTACTAATTACAACCAGAGTCATTGCATGTGTGTTCTTTTTACTAACAACAACTGGAGTCATTGCATGTGTGTTCTTTTCACATACCACATATGGAACAACCAGAGTCATTGCAATGTGTGTTCTCTTCAGAGACCACACATGGATCCACCAGTGTCATTGCTTGTGTGTTCTTTTTACTAACAACAACTGGAGTCATTGCATGTGTGTTCTTTTCACATACCACATATGGAACAACCAGAGTCATTGAAATGTGTGTTCTCTTCAGAGACCACACTTGGATCCACTAGTGTTATTGCATGTGTGTTCTTTGTACTAACAACAACCAGAGTCATTGAAATGTGTGTTCTCTTCAGAGATCACAGATGGATCCACCAGTGTCATTGCATGTGTGTTCTTTTTACTAACAACAACCAGAGTCATTGAAATGTGTGTTCTTTTCATAATCCACCTATGGATCCACCAGTGTCATTGCATGTGTGCTTTTTTACTAACAACAACCAGAGTCATTGAAATGTGTGTTCTCTTCAGAGACCACACATGGATCCACCAGTGTCATTGCATGTGTGTTCTTGTTACCAAGTAGAACTGGAGTTATTGCATGTGTGTTCTTTTCACATTCGACATATGGATCCAACAGTGTCATTGCATGTGTGTTCTTTTTACTAACAACAACCAGAGTCATTGAAATGTGTGTTCTCTTTAGAGACCACACATGGATCCACCAGTGTCATTGCATGTGTGTTCTTTTTACTAACAACAACAAGAGTCATTGAAATGTGTGTTCTCTTCACATACCACATATGGATCCACCAGTGTCATTGCATGTGTGTTCTTTTTACTAACAACAACCAATGTCATTGCATGTGTGTTCTTTTCACAATCCACCTATGGATCCACCAGTGTCATTGCATGTGTGCTTTTTTTACAAACAACAAACAGAGTCATTTCAGGTGTGATCTTTTCACATACCACATATGGATCCACCAAAGTCATTGAAATGTATGTTCTCTTCAGAGACCACACATGGATCCACCAGTGTTATTGCATGTGTGTTCTTGTTACTAACAACAACCAGAGTCATTGCATGTGTGTTCTTTTCACATGCCACATATGGATCCACCAATGTCATTGCATGTGTATTCTTTTCACAATCCACCTATGGATCCACCAGTCCCATTGCATGTGTGTTCTCTTTAGTAGCAACAACTGAAGTCATTTCATGACTTCTCTTTTCACATACCACATATGGATGCACCAGTGTCATTGAAATGTGTGCTCTCTTCAGATACCACACATGGATCCACCAGTGTCATTGCATGTGTGTTCTTTTTACTAACAACAACCAGAGTCATTGCATGCGTGTTCTTTTCACATACCACATATGGATCCACCAGTGTCATTGCATGTGTGCTCTTTTTACTAACAACAACCAGAGTCATTGCATGTGTGTTATCTTCAGAGACTACACATGGATCCACCAGTGTCATTGCATGTGTGTTCTTTTTACTAACAACCAGAGTCATTGAAATATGTGTTCTGTTCAGAGACCACACTTGCATCCACCAGTGTCATTGCATGTGTGTTCTTTTTAGTAACAACAACCAGAGTCATTGAAATGTGTGTTCTCTTCAGACACCACACATGGATCCACCAGTGTCATTGCATGTGTGTTCTTGTTACTAACAACAACCAGAGTCATTGCATGCGTGTTCTTTTCACATACCACATATGGATCCACCAGTGTCATTGCATGTGTGCTCTTTTTACTAACAACAACCAGAGTCATTGCATGTGTGTTATCTTCAGAGACTACACATGGATCCACCAGTGTCATTGCATGTGTGTTCTTTTTACTAACAACCAGAGTCATTGAAACGTGTGTTCTCTTCACAGACCACACATGGAACAACCAGAGTCATTGCATGTGTGTTCTTGTTACTAAGTACAACTGGAGTCATTGCATGTGTGTTCTTTTCACATACCACATATGGATCCACGAGTGTCATTGCATGTGTGTTCTTTTTACTAACAACAACCAGAGTCATTGAAATGTGTATTCTCTTCAGACACCACACATGGATCCACCAGCTTCATTGCATGTGTGTTCTTTTTACTAACAAAAACTAGAGTCATTGAAATGTGTGTTCTTTTCACAATCCACCTATGGATCCACCAGTGTCATTGCATGTGTGCTTTTTTTACTAACAACAACCAGAGTCATTGAAATGTGTGTTCTCTTCACATACCACATATGGATCCACCAGTGACATTGCATGTGTGTTCTTTTTACTAACAACAACCTGTATCATTGCATGTGTGTTCTTTTCACAATCCACCTATGGATCCACCGGTGTCATTGCATGTGTGCTTTTTTTGCTAACAACAACTAGAGTCATTTCATGTGTGTTCTTTTCACATACCACATATGGATCCACCAGAGTCATTGAAATGTGTGTTCTCTTCAGAGACCACACATGGATCCACCAGTGTCATTGCATGTGTGTTCTTGTTACCAAGTAGAACTGGAGTTATTGCATGTTTATTCTTTTCACATATGACATATGGATCCAACAATGTCATTGCATGTGTCTTCTTTTTACTAACAACAACCAGAGTCATTGAAATGTGTGTTCTCTTTAGAGACCACACATGGATCCACCAGTGTCATTGCATGTGTGTTCGTTTTACTAACAACAACAAGAGTCATTGAAATGTGTGTTCTCTTCACATACCACATATGGATCCACCAGTGTCATTGCATGTGTGTTCTTTTTACTAACAACAACCAATGTCATTGCATGTGTGTTCTTTTCACAATCCACCTATGGATCCACCAGTGTCATTGCATGTGTGCTTTTTTTACTAACAACAACAAGAGTCATTTAAATGTGTGTTCTCTTCACATACCACATATGGATCCACCAGAGTCATTGAAATGTATGTTCTCTTCAGAGACCACACATGGATCCACCAGTGTCATTGCATGTGTGTTCTTTTTACTAACAACCAGAGTCATTGAAACGTGTGTTCTCTTCACAGACCACACATGGAACAACCAGAGTCATTGCATGTGTGTTCTTATTACTAAGTACAACTGGAGTCATTGCATGTGTGTTCTTTTCACATACCACATATGGATCCACGAGTGTCATTGCATGTGTGTTCTTTTTACTAACAACAACCAGAGTCATTGAAATGTGTATTCTCTTCAGACACCACACATGGATCCACCAGCTTCATTGCATGTGTGTTCTTTTTACTAACAAAAACTAGAGTCATTGAAATGTGTGTTCTTTTCACAATCCACCTATGGATCCACCAGTGTCATTGCATGTGTGCTTTTTTTACTAACAACAACCAGAGTCATTGAAATGTGTGTTCTCTTCACATACCACATATGGATCCACCAGTGACATTGCATGTGTGTTCTTTTTACTAACAACAACCTGTATCATTGCATGTGTGTTCTTTTCACAATCCACCTATGGATCCACCGGTGTCATTGCATGTGTGCTTTTTTTGCTAACAACAACTAGAGTCATTTCATGTGTGTTCTTTTCACATACCACATATGGATCCACCAGAGTCATTGAAATGTGTGTTCTCTTCAGAGACCACACATGGATCCACCAGTGTCATTGCATGTGTGTTCTTGTTACCAAGTAGAACTGGAGTTATTGCATGTTTATTCTTTTCAAATACGACATATGGATCCAACAATGTCATTGCATGTGTCTTCTTTTTACTAACAACAACCAGAGTCATTGAAATGTGTGTTCTCTTTAGAGACCACACATGGATCCACCAGTGTCATTGCATGTGTGTTCGCTTTACTAACAACAACCAGAGTCATTGAAATGTGTGTTCTCTTCACATACCACATATAGATCCACTAGTATCATTGCATCTGTGTTCTTTTTACTAACAACAACCAGTGTCATTGCATGTGTGTTCTTTTCACAATCCATCTATGGATCCACCAGTGTCATTGCATGTGTGCTTTTTTTGCTAACAACAACCAGACTCATTTAAATGTGTGTTCTCTTCACATACCACATATGGATCCACCAGAGTCATTGAAATGTATGTTCTCTTCAGAGACCACACATGGATCCACCAGTGTCATTGCATGTGTGTTCTTTTTACTAACAACCAGAGTCATTGAAACGTGTGTTCTCTTCACAGACCACACATGGAACAACCAGAGTCATTGCATGTGTGTTCTTATTACTAAGTACAACTGGAGTCATTGCATGTGTGTTCTTTTCACATACCACATATGGATCCACGAGTGTCATTGCATGTGTGTTCTTTTTACTAACAACAACCAGAGTCATTGAAATGTGTATTCTCTTCAGACACCACACATGGATCCACCAGCTTCATTGCATGTGTGTTCTTTTTACTAACAAAAACTAGAGTCATTGAAATGTGTGTTCTTTTCTCAATCAACCTATGGATCCACCAATGTCATTGCATGTGTGCTTTTTTACTAACAACAACCAGAGTCATTGAAATGTGTGTTCTCTTCACATACCACATATGGATCCACCAGTGACATTGCATGTGTGTTCTTTTTACTAACAACAACCTGTATCATTGCATGTGTGTTCTTTTCACAATCCACCTATGGATCCACCGGTGTCATTGCATGTGTGCTTTTTTTGCTAACAACAACTAGAGTCATTTCATGTGTGTTCTTTTCACATACCACATATGGATCCACCAGAGTCATTGAAATGTGTGTTCTCTTCAGAGACCACACATGGATCCACCAGTGTCATTGCATGTGTGTTCTTGTTACCAAGTAGAACTGGAGTTATTGCATGTTTATTCTTTTCAAATACGACATATGGATCCAACAATGTCATTGCATGTGTCTTCTTTTTACTAACAACAACCAGAGTCATTGAAATGTGTGTTCTCTTTAGAGACCACACATGGATCCACCAGTGTCATTGCATGTGTGTTCGTTTTACTAACAACAACAAGAGTCATTGAAATGTGTGTTCTCTTCACATACCACATATGGATCCACCAGTGTCATTGCATGTGTGTTCTTTTTACTAACAACAACCAATGTCATTGCATGTGTGTTCTTTTCACAATCCACCTATGGATCCACCAGTGTCATTGCATGTGTGCTTTTTTTACTAACAACAACAAGAGTCATTTAAATGTGTGTTCTCTTCACATACCACATATGGATCCACCAGAGTCATTGAAATGTATGTTCTCTTCAGAGACCACACATGGATCCACCAGTGTTATTGCATGTGTGTTCTTGTTACTAACAACAACCAGAGCCATTGCATGTGTGTTCTTTTCACATGCCACATATGGATCCACCAGTGTCATTGCATGTGTATTCTTTTCACAATCCACCTATGGATACACCAGTCCCATTGCATGTGTGTTCTTTTTAGTAGCAACAACTGGAGTCATTTCATGACTTCTCTTTTCACATACCACATATGGATGCACCTGTATCATTGAAATGTGTGCTCTCTTCATATACCACACATGGATCCACCAGTGTCATTGCATGTGTGTTCTTTTTACTAACAACAACCAGAGTTATTGAAATGTGTGTTCTCTTTAGAGACCACACATGGATCCACCAGTGTCATTGCATGTGTGTTCTTTTTACTAACAACAACAAGAGTCATTGAAATGTGTGTTCTCTTCACATACCACATATGGATCCACCAGTGTCATTGCATGTGTGTTCTTTTTACTAACAACAACCAATGTCATTGCATGTGTGTTCTTTTCACAATCCACCTATGGATCCACCAGTGTCATTGCATGTGTGTTATTTTTACTAACAACCAGAGTTATTGAAACGTGTGTTGTCTTCAGAGACCACACATGGAGCAACCAGAGTCATTGCAAGTGTGTTCTTGTTACTAAGTACAACTGGAGTCATTGCATGTGTGTTCTTTTCACATACCACATATGGATCCACCAGTGTCATTGCATGTGTGTTCTTTTTACTAACAACAACCAGCGTCATTGAAATGTGTGTTCTCTTCAGAGATCACAGATGGATCCACCAGTGTCATTGCATGTGTGTTCTTTTTACTAACAACAACCAGAGTCATTGAAATGTGTGTTCTTTTCACAATCCACCTATGGATCCACCAGTGTCATTGCATGTGTGCTTTTTTACTAACAACAACCAGAGTCATTGAAATGTGTGTTCTCTTCACATACCACATATGGATCCACCAGTGTCATTGCATGTGTGTTCTTTATACTAACAACAACCAGTATCATTGTATGTGTGTTCTTTTCACAATCCACCTATGGATCCACCAGTGTCATTGCATGTGTGCTTTTTTACTAACAACAACCAGAGTCATTGAAATGTGTGTTCTCTTCAGAGACCACACATGGCTCCACCAGTGTCATTGCATGTGTGTTATTTTTACTAACAACAACCAGAGTCATTGTATGTGTGTTCTCTTTAGAGACCACACATGGATCCACCGGTGTCATTGCATGTGTGTTCTTTTTACTAACAACAACCAGATTCATTGCATGTGTGCTCTTTTTAGAGACCACACATGGATCCACCAGTGTCATTGCATGTGTGCTATTTTTACTAACAACAACTGGAGTCATTGAAATGTGTGTTCTCTTCAGAGACCACACATGGATCCTGATGTCATTGCTTGTGTTTCCTTTTTACTAATTACAACCAGAGTCATTGCATGTGTGTTCTTTTCACATACCACATATGGATCCACTAGTGTCATTGCATGTGTGTTCTTTTCACATACCACATATGGATCCACCAATGTCATTGCATGTGTGTTCTCTTTAGGGACCACACTTGGATCCACCAGTGTCATTGTATGTGTGTTCTTGTTACTAATTACAACCAGAGTCATTGCATGTGTGTTCTTTTTACTAACAACAACTGGAGTCATTGCATGTGTGTTCTTTTCACATACCACATATGGAACAACCAGAGTCATTGCAATGTGTGTTCTCTTCAGAGACCACACATGGATCCACCAGTGTCATTGCTTGTGTGTTCTTTTTACTAACAACAACTGGAGTCATTGCATGTGTGTTCTTTTCACATACCACATATGGAACAACCAGAGTCATTGAAATGTGTGTTCTCTTCAGAGACCACACTTGGATCCACTAGTGTTATTGCATGTGTGTTCTTTGTACTAACAACAACCAGAGTCATTGAAATGTGTGTTCTCTTGAGATCATGTATGGCTCCACCAGTGTCATTGCATGTGTGTTCTTTTTACTAACAACAACCAGAGTCATTGAAATGTGTGTTCTTTTCATAATCCACCTATGGATCCACCAGTGTCACTGCATGTGTGCTTTTTTACTAACAACAACCAGAGTCATTGAAATGTGTGTTCTCTTCAGAGACCACACATGGATCCACCAGTGTCATTGCATGTGTGTTCTTGTTACCAAGTAGAACTGGAGTTATTGCATGTGTGTTCTTTTCACATTCGACATATGGCTCCACCAGTGTCATTGCATGTGTGTTCTTTTTACTAACAACAACCAGAGTCATTGAAATGTGTGTTCTCTTTAGAGACCACACATGGATCCACCGGTGTCATTGCATGTGTGTTCTTTTTACTAACAACAACCAGATTCATTGCATGTGTGCTCTTTTTAGAGACCACACATGGATCCACCAGTGTCATTGCATGTGTGCTATTTTTACTAACAACAACTGGAGTCATTGAAATGTGTGTTCTCTTCAGAGACCACACATGGATCCACCAGTGTCATTGCATGTGTGTCCTTGTTACTAATTACAACCAGAGTCATTGCATGTGTGTTCTTTTCACATACCACATATGGATCCACTAGTGTCATTGCATGTGTGTTCTTTTCACATACCACATATGGATCCACCAATGTCATTGCATGTGTGTTCTCTTTAGGGACCACACTTGGATCCACCAGTGTCATTGTATGTGTGTTCTTGTTACTAATTACAACCAGAGTCATTGCATGTGTGTTCTTTTTACTAACAACAACTGGAGTCATTGCATGTGTGTTCTTTTCACATACCACATATGGAACAACCAGAGTCATTGCAATGTGTGTTCTCTTCAGAGACCACACATGGATCCACCAGTGTCATTGCTTGTGTGTTCTTTTTACTAACAACAACTGGAGTCATTGCATGTGTGTTCTTTTCACATACCACATATGGAACAACCAGAGTCATTGAAATGTGTGTTCTCTTCAGAGACCACACTTGGATCCACTAGTGTTATTGCATGTGTGTTCTTTGTACTAACAACAACCAGAGTCATTGAAATGTGTGTTCTCTTCAGAGATCACAGATGGATCCACCAGTGTCATTGCATGTGTGTTCTTTTTACTAACAACAACCAGAGTCATTGAAATGTGTGTTCTTTTCATAATCCACCTATGGATCCACCAGTGTCACTGCATGTGTGCTTTTTTACTAACAAACAACCGATGAATTGAAATGTGTGTTCTCTTCAGAGACCACACATGGATCCACCAGTGTCATTGCATGTGTGTTCTTGTTACCAAGTAGAACTGGAGTTATTGCATGTGTGTTCTTTTCACATTCGACATATGGATCCAACAGTGTCATTGCATGTGTGTTCTTTTTACTAACAACAACCAGAGTCATTGAAATGTGTGTTCTCTTTAGAGACCACACATGGATCCTGATGTCATTGCATGTGTGTTCTTTTTACTAACAACAACAAGAGTCATTGAAATGTGTGTTCTCTTCACATACCACATATGGATCCACCAGTGTCATTGCATGTGTGTTCTTTTTACTAACAACAACCAATGTCATTGCATGTGTGTTCTTTTCACAATCCACCTATGGATCCACCAGTGTCATTGCATGTGTGCTTTTTTTACAAACAACAAAAACCAGAGTCATTGAAATGTGTGTTCTTTTTAGTAACAAAAACCAGAGTCATTGAAATGTGTGTTCTCTTCAGACACCACACATGGATCCACCAGTGTCATTGCATGTGTGTTCTTGTTACTAACAACAACCAG
Organism: Avena insularis; assembly: GCA_023614405.1. Lineage (NCBI taxonomy): Eukaryota > Viridiplantae > Streptophyta > Magnoliopsida > Poales > Poaceae > Avena > Avena insularis. The sequence goes on along the minus strand of CM042692.1, from coordinate 301,465,017 downwards.
AGTCATTGCATGCGTGTTCTTTTCACATACCACATATGGATCCACCAGTGTCATTGCATGTGTGCTCTTTTTACTAACAACAACCAGAGTCATTGCATGTGTGTTATCTTCAGAGACTACACATGGATCCACCAGTGTCATTGCATGTGTGTTCTTTTTACTAACAACCAGAGTCATTGAAACGTGTGTTCTCTTCACAGACCACACATGGAACAACCAGAGTCATTGCATGTGTGTTCTTGTTACTAAGTACAACTGGAGTCATTGCATGTGTGTTCTTTTCACATACCACATATGGATCCACGAGTGTCATTGCATGTGTGTTCTTTTTACTAACAACAACCAGAGTCATTGAAATGTGTATTCTCTTCAGACACCACACATGGATCCACCAGCTTCATTGCATGTGTGTTCTTTTTACTAACAAAAACTAGAGTCATTGAAATGTGTGTTCTTTTCACAATCCACCTATGGATCCACCAGTGTCATTGCATGTGTGCTTTTTTTACTAACAACAACCAGAGTCATTGAAATGTGTGTTCTCTTCACATACCACATATGGATCCACCAGTGACATTGCATGTGTGTTCTTTTTACTAACAACAACCTGTATCATTGCATGTGTGTTCTTTTCACAATCCACCTATGGATCCACCGGTGTCATTGCATGTGTGCTTTTTTTGCTAACAACAACTAGAGTCATTTCATGTGTGTTCTTTTGACATACCACATATGGATCCACCAAAGTCATTGAAATGTGTGTTCTCTTCAGAGACCACACATGGATCCACCAGTGTCATTGCATGTGTGTTCTTGTTACCAAGTAGAACTGGAGTTATTGCATGTTTATTCTTTTCACATACGACATATGGATCCAACAATGTCATTGCATGTGTCTTCTTTTTACTAACAACAACCAGAGTCATTGAAATGTGTGTTCTCTTTAGAGACCACACATGGATCCACCAGTGTCATTGCATGTGTGTTCGTTTTACTAACAACAACAAGAGTCATTGAAATGTGTGTTCTCTTCACATACCACATATGGATCCACCAGTGTCATTTCATGTGTGTTCTTTTTACTAACAACAACTAATGTCATTGCATGTGTGTTCTTTTCACAATCCACCTATGGATCCACCAGTGTCATTGCATGTGTGCTTTTTTACTAACAACAACAAGAGTCATTTAAATGTGTGTTCTCTTCACATACCGCATATGGATCCACCAGAGTCATTGAAATGTATGTTCTCTTCAGAGACCACACATGGATCCACCAGTGTTATTGCATGTGTGTTCTTGTTACTAACAACAACCAGAGCCATTGCATGTGTGTTCTTTTCACATGCCACATATGGATCCACCAGTGTCATTGCATGTGTATTCTTTTCACAATCCACCTATGGATACACCAGTCCCATTGCATGTGTGTTCTTTTTAGTAGCAACAACTGGAGTCATTTCATGACTTCTCTTTTCACATACCACATATGGATGCACCTGTATCATTGAAATGTGTGCTCTCTTCAGACACCACACATGGATCGACCAGTGTCATTGCATGTGTGTTCTTGTTACTAACAACAACCACATATGGATCCACCAGTGTATTTGCATGTGTGCTCTCTTTACTAACAACAACCAGATTCATTGCATGTCTGTTATCTTCAGAGACTACACATGGATCCACCAGTGTCATTGCATGTGTGTTCTTTTTACTAACAACCAGAGTAATTGAAACGTGTGTTCTCTTTAGAGACCACACATGGAACAACCAGAGTCATTGCATGTGTGTTCTTGTTACTAAGTACAACTGGAGTCATTACTTGTGTGTTCTATTCACATACCACATATGGATCCACCAGTGTCATTGCATGTGTGTTCTTTTTACTAACAACAACCAGAGTCATTGAAATGTGTATTCTCTTCAGACACCACACATGGATCCACCAGTGTCATTGCATGTGTGTTCTTTTTACTAACAAAAACTAGAGTCATTGAAATGTGTGTTCTTTTCACAATCCACCTATGGATCCACTAGTGTCATTGCATGTGTGCTTTTTTTACTAACAACAAGAAGAGTCATTTAAATGTGTGTTCTCTTCACATACCACATATGGATCCACCAGAGTCATTGAAATGTATGTTCTCTTCAGAGGCCACACATGGATCCACCAGTGTTATTGCATGTGTGTTCTTGTTACTAACAACAACCAGAGTCATTGCATGTGTGTTCTTTTCAAATGACACACATGGATCCACCAGTGTCATTGCATGTGTATTCTTTTCACAACCCACCTATGGATCCACCAGTCCCATTGCATGTGTGTTCTTTTTAGTAGCAACAACTGGAGTCATTTCATGACTTCTCTTTTCACATACCACATATGGATGCACCTGTGTCATTGAAATGTGTGCTCTCTTCAGATACCACACATGGATCCACCAGTGTCATTGCATGTGTGTTCTTTTTACTAACAACAACCAGAGTTATTGAAATGTGTGTTCTGTTGAGAGACCACACTTGGATCCACCAGTGTCATTGCATGTGTGTTCTTTTTAGTAACAAAAACGAGAGTCATTGAAATGTGTGTTCTCTTCAGAGAACACACATGGATCCACCAGTGTCATTGCATGTGTGTTCTTGTTACTAACAACAACCAGAGTCATTGCATGTGTGTTCTTTTCACATACCACATATGGATCCACCAGTGTCTTTGCATGTGTGCTCTTTTTACTAACAACAACCAGAGTCATTGCATGTGTGTTATCTTCAGAGACTACACATGGATCCACCAGTGTCATTGCATGTGTGTTCTTTTTACTAACAACCAGAGTCATTGAAATGTGTGTTGTCTTAAGAGACCACACATGGAACAACCAGAGTCATTGCATGTGTGTTCTTGTTACTAAGTACAACTGGAGTCATTGCATGTGTGTTCTTTTTACTAACAACAACCAGAGTCATCGAAATGTGTATTCTCTTCAGACACCACATATGGATCCACCAGTGTCATTGCATGTGTGTTCTTTTTACTAACAACAACCAGAGTCATTGAAACGTGTGTTCTCTTCAGAGACCACACATGGAACAACCAGAGTCATTGCATGTGTGTTCTTGTTACTAAGTACAACTGGAGTCATTGCATGTGTGTTCTTTTCACATACCACATATGGATCCACCAGTGTCATTGAATGTCTGTTCTTTTTACTAACAACAACTAGAGTCATTGAAATGTGTGTTCTCTTCAGAGATCACAGATGGATCCACCAGTGTCATTGCATGTGTGTTCTTTTTACTAACAACAACCAGAGTCATTGAAATGTGTGTTCTTTTCACAATCCACCTATGGATCCACCAGTGTCATTGCATGTGTGCTTTTTTACTAACAACAACCAGAGTCATTGAAATGTGTGTTCTCTTCAGAGACCACACATGGATCCACCAGTGTCATTGCATGTGTGTTCTTGTTACCAAGTAGAACTGGAGTTATTGCATGTGTGTTCTTTTCACATACGACATATGGATCCAACAGTGTCATTGCATGTGTGTTCTTTTTACTAACAACAACCAGAGTCATTGAAATGTGTGTTCTCTTTAGAGACCACACATGGATCCACCAGTGTCATTGCATGTGTGTTCTTTTTACTAACAACAACAAGAGTCATTGAAATGTGTGTTCTCTTCACATACCACATATGGATCCACCAGTGTCATTGCATGTGTGTTCTTTTTACTAACAACAACCAATGTCATTGCATGTGTGTTCTTTTCACAATCCACCTATGGATCCACCAGTGTCATTGCATGGGTGCTTTTTTTACAAACAACAACCAGAGTCATTTCAGGTGTGATCTTTTCACATACCACATATGGATCCACCAGAGTCATTGAAATGTATGTTCTCTTCAGAGACCACACATGGATCCACCAGTGTTATTGCATGTGTGTTCTTGTTACTAACAACAACCAGAGTCATTGCATGTGTGTTCTTTTCACATGCCACATATGGATCCACCAGTGTCATTTCATGTGTATTCTTTTCACAATCCACCTATGGATCCACCAGTCCAATTGCATGTGTGTTCTCTTTAGTAGCAACAACTGGAGTCATTTCATGACTTCTCTTTTCATATACCACATATGGATGCACCAGTGTCGTTGAAATGTGTGCTCTCTTCAGATACCACACATGGATCCACCAGTGTCATTGCATGTGTGTTCTTTTTCCTAACAACAATTAGAGTTATTGAAATGTGTGTTCTGTTCAGAGACCACACTTGGATCCACCAGTGTCATTGCATGTGTGTTCTTTTTAGTAACAAAAACGAGTCATTGAAATGTGTGTTCTCTTCAGACACCACACATGGATCCACCAGTGTCATTGCATGTGTGTTCTTGTTACTAACAACAACCAGAGTCATTGCATGCGTGTTCTTTTCACATACCACATATGGATCCACCAGTGTATTTGCATGTGTGCTCTCTTTACTAACAACAACCAGATTCATTGCATGTCTGTTATCTTCAGAGACTACACATGGATCCACCAGTGTCATTGCATGTGTGTTCTTTTTACTAACAACCAGAGTAATTGAAACGTGTGTTCTCTTCAGAGACCACACATGGAACAACCAGAGTCATTGCATGTGTGTTCTTGTTACTAAGTACAACTGGAGTCATTGCATGTGTGTTCTATTCACATACCACATATAGATCCACCAGTGTCATTGCATGTGTGTTCTTTTTACTAACAACAACCAGAGTCATTGAAATGTGTATTCTCTTTAGACACCACACATGGATCCACCAGTGTCATTGCATGTGTGTTCCTTTTACTAACAAAAATTAGAGTCATTGAAATGTGTGTTCTTTTCAAAATCCACCTATGGATCCACCAGTGTCATTGCATGTGTGCTTTTTTACTAACAACAACAAGAGTCATTTAAATGTGTGTTCTCTTCACATACCAGATATGGATCCACCAGAGTCATTGAAATGTATGTTCTCTTCAGAGACCACACATGGATCCACCAGTGTTATTTCATGTGTGTTCTTGTTACTAACAACAACGAGAGTCATTGCATGTGTGTTCTTTTCACATGCCACATATGGATCCACCAGTGTCATTGCATGTGTATTCTTTTCACAATCCACCTATGGATCCACCAGTCCCATTGCATGTGTGTTCTTTTTAGTAGCAACAACTGGAGTCATTTCATGACTTCTTTTCACATACCACATATGGATGCACCTGTGTCATTGAAATGTGTGCTCTCTTCATATACCACACATGGATCCACCAGTGTCATTGCATGTGTGTTCTTTTTACTAACAACAACTAGAGTTATTGAAATGTGTGTTCTGTTGAGAGACCACACTTGGATCCACAAGTGTCATTGCATGTGTGTTCTTTTTAGTAACAAAAACAAGAGTCATTGAAATGTGTGTTCTCTTCAGAGAACACACATGGATCCACCAGTGTCATTGCATGTGTGTTCTTGTTACTAACAACAACAAGAGTCATTGCATGCGTGTTCTTTTCACATACCACATATGGATCCACCAGTGTCTTTGCATGTGTGCTCTTTTTACCAACAACAACCAGAGTCATTGCATGTGTGTTATCTTCAGAGACTACACATGGATCCACCAGTGTCATTCCATGTATGTTCTTTTTACTAAAAACCAGAGTCATTGAAACGTGTGTTGTCTTCAGAGACCACACATGGAACAACCAGAGTCATTGCATGTGTGTTCTTGTTACTAAGTACAACTGGAGTCATTGCATGTGTGTTCTTTTCACATACCACATATGGATCCACCAGTGTCATTGCATGTGTGTTCTTTTTACTAACAACAACCAGAGTCATCGAAATGTGTATTCTCTTCAGACACCACACATGGATCCACCAGTGTCATTGCATGTGTGTTCTTTTTACTAACAAAAACTAGAGTCATTGAAATGTGTGTTCTTTTCACAATCCACCTATGGATCCACCAGTGTCATTACATGTGTGCTTTTTTTGCTAACAACAACCAGAGTCATTTCATGTGTGTTCTTTTCACATACCACATATGGATCCACCAGAGTCATTGAAATGTATGTTCTCTTCAGAGACCACACATGGATCCACCAGTGTTATTGCATGTGTGTTCTTGTTACTAACAACAACAGAGTCATTGCATGTGTGTTCTTTTCACATACCACATATGGATCCACCAGTTTCATGGCATGTGTGCTCTTTTTACTAACAACAACGTAGTCATTGCATGTGTGTTCTCTTCAGAGACCACACATGGATCCACCAGTGTCATTGCATGTGTGTTCTTTTTACTAACAACAACCAGAGTCATTGAAACGTGTGTTCTCTTCAGAGACCACACATGGAACAACCACAGTCATTGCATGTGTCTTCTTGTTACTAAGTACAACTGGAGTCATTGCATGTGTGTTCTTTTCACATACCACATATGGATCCACCAGTGTCATTGCATGTGTGTTATTTTTACTAACAACAACCAGAGTCATTGAAATGTGTGTTCTCTTCAGAGATCACAGATGGATCCACCAGTGTCATTGCATGTGTGTTCTTTTTACTAACAACAACCAGAGTCATTGAAATGTGTGTTCTTTTCACAATCCACCTATGGATCCACCGGTGTCACTGCATGTGTGCTTTTTTACTAACAACAACTAGAGTCATTGAAATGTGTGTTCTCTTCAGAGAGCACACATGGATCCACCAGTGTCATTGCATGTGTGTTCTTGTTACCAAGTAGAACTGGAGTTATTGCATGTGTGTTCTTTTCACATACGACATATGGATCCAACAGTGTCATTGCATGTGTGTTCTTTTTACAAACAACAACCAGAGTCATTGAAATGTGTGTTCTCTTTAGATACCACACATGGATCCACCAGTGTCATTGCATGTGTGTTCTTTTTACTAACAACAACAAGAGTCATTGAAATGTGTGTTCTCTTCACATACCACATATGGATCCACCAGTGTCATTGCATGTGTGTTCTTTTTACTAACAACAGCCAATGTCATTGCATGTGTGTTCTTGTCACAATCCACCTATGGATCCACCAGTGTCATTGCATGGGTGCTTTTTTTACAAACAACAACCAGAGTCATTTCAGGTGTGATCTTTTCACATACCACATATGGATCCACCAGAGTCATTGAAATGTATGTTCTCTTTAGAGACCACACATGGATCCACCAGTGTTATTGCATGTGTGTTCTTGTTACTAACAACAACCAGAGTCATTGCATGTGTGTTATTTTCACATGCCACATATGGATCCACCAGTGTCATTGCATGTGTATTCTTTTCACAATCCACCTATAGATCCACCAGTCCCATTGCATGTGTGTTCTCTTTAGTAGCAACAACTGGAGTCATTTCATGACTTCTCTTTTCACATACCACATATGGATGCACCAGTGTCGTTGAAATGTGTGCTCCCTTCAGATACCACACATGGATCCACTAGTGTCATTGCATGTGTGTTCTTTTTACTAACAACAACTAGAGTTATTGAAATGTGTGTTCTGTTCAGAGACCACACTTGGATCCACCAGTGTCATTGCATGTGTGTTCTTTTTAGTAACAAAAACCAGAGTCATTGAAATGTGTGTTCTCTTCAGACACCACACATGGATCCACCAGTGTCATTGCATGTGTGTTCTTGTTACTAACAACAACCAGAGTCATTGCATGCGTGTTCTTTTCAGATACCACATATGGATCCACCAGTGTCATTGCATGTGTGCTCTTTTTACTAACAACAACCAGAGTCATTGCTTGTGTGTTATCTTCAGAGACTACACATGGATCCACCAGTGTCATTGCATGTGTGTTCTTTTTACTAACAACCAGAGTCATTGAAACGTGTGTTCTCTTCAGAGACCACACATGGAACAACCAGAGTCATTGCATGTGTGTTCTTATTACTAAGTACAACTGGAGTCATTGCATGTGTGTTCTATTCACATACCACATATGGATCCACCTGTGTCATTGCATGTGTGTTCTTTTTACTAACAACAACCAGAGTCATTGAAATGTGTATTCTCTTCAGACACCACACATGGATCCACCAGTGTCATTGCATGTGTGTTCTTTTTACTAACAAAAACTAGAGTCATTGAAATGTGTGTTCTTTTCACAATCCACCTATGGATCCACCAGTGTCATTGCATGTGTTTTTTTTTACTAACAACAACAAGAGTCATTTAAATGTGTGTTCTCTTCACATAGCACATATGGATCCACCAGTGCCATTGCATGTGTGTTCTTTTCACAATCCACCTATGGATCCACCAGTGTCATTGCATGTGTGTTCTTTTTACTAACAACAACTAGAGTCATTGAAATGTGTGTTCTCTTCAGAGACCACACAAGGAACAACCAGAGTCATTGCATGTGTGTTCTTGTTACTAAGTACAACTGGAGTCATTGCATGTGTGTTCTATTCACATACCACATATAGATCCACCAGTGTCATTGCATGTGTGTTCTTTTTACTAACAACAACCAGAGTCATTGAAATGTGTATTCTCTTTAGACACCACACATGGATCCACCAGTGTCATTGCATGTGTGTTCCTTTTACTAACAAAAATTAGAGTCATTGAAATGTGTGTTCTTTTCAAAATCCACCTATGGATCCACCAGTGTCATTGCATGTGTGCTTTTTTACTAACAACAACAAGAGTCATTTAAATGTGTGTTCTCTTCACATACCAGATATGGATCCACCAGAGTCATTGAAATGTATGTTCTCTTCAGAGACCACACATGGATCCACCAGTGTTATTGCATGTGTGTTCTTGTTACTAACAACAACGAGAGTCATTGCATGTGTGTTCTTTTCACATGCCACATATGGATCCACCAGTGTCATTGCATGTGTATTCTTTTCACAATCCACCTATGGATCCACCAGTCCCATTGCATGTGTGTTCTTTTTAGTAGCAACAACTGGAGTCATTTCATGACTTCTCTTTTCACATACCACATATGGATGCACCTGTGTCATTGAAATGTGTGCTCTCTTCATATACCACACATGGATCCACCAGTGTCATTGCATGTGTGTTCTTTTTACTAACAACAACTAGAGTTATTGAAATGTGTGTTCTGTTGAGAGACCACACTTGGATCCACAAGTGTCATTGCATGTGTGTTCTTTTTAGTAACAAAAACAAGAGTCATTGAAATGTGTGTTCTCTTCAGAGAACACACATGGATCCACCAGTGTCATTGCATGTGTGTTCTTGTTACTAACAACAACAAGAGTCATTGCATGCGTGTTCTTTTCACATACCACATATGGATCCACCAGTGTCTTTGCATGTGTGCTCTTTTTACCAACAACAACCAGAGTCATTGCATGTGTGTTATCTTCAGAGACTACACATGGATCCACCAGTGTCATTCCATGTGTGTTCTTTTTACTAAAAACCAGAGTCATTGAAACGTGTGTTGTCTTCAGAGACCACACATGGAACAACCAGAGTCATTGCATGTGTGTTCTTGTTACTAAGTACAACTGGAGTCATTGCATGTGTGTTCTTTTCACATACCACATATGGATCCACCAGTGTCATTGCATGTGTGTTCTTTTTACTAACAACAACCAGAGTCATCGAAATGTGTATTCTCTTCAGACACCACACATGGATCCACCAGTGTCATTGCATGTGTGTTCTTTTTACTAAGAAAAACTAGAGTCATTGAAATGTGTGTTCTTTTCACAATCCACCTATGGATCCACCAGTGTCATTACATGTGTGCTTTTTTTGCTAACAACAACCAGAGTCATTTCATGTGTGTTCTTTTCACATACCACATATGGATCCACCAGAGTCATTGAAATGTATGTTCTCTTCAGAGACCACACATGGATCCACCAGTGTTATTGCATGTGTGTTCTTGTTACTAACAACAACAGAGTCATTGCATGTGTGTTCTTTTCACATACCACATATGGATCCACCAGTTTCATGGCATGTGTGCTCTTTTTACTAACAACAACCAGAGTCATTGCATGTGTGTTCTCTTCAGAGACCACACATGGATCCACCAGTGTCATTGCATGTGTGTTCTTTTTACTAACAACAACCAGAGTCATTGAAACGTGTGTTCTCTTCAGAGACCACACATGGAACAACCACAGTCATTGCATGTGTGTTCTTGTTACTAAGTACAACTGGAGTCATTGCATGTGTGTTCTTTTCACATACCACATATGGATCCACCAGTGTCATTGCATGTGTGTTATTTTTACTAACAACAACCAGAATAATTTAATTTTGTGTTCTCTTCAGAGACATCAGATGGATCCACCAGTGTCATTGCATGTGTGTTTTTTTACTAACAACAACCAGAGTCATTGAAATGTGTTCTTTTCACAATCCACCTATGGATCCACCGTGTCACTGCATGTGTGCTTTTTACTAACAACAACAGAGTCATTGAAATGTGTGTTCTTCAGAGAGCACACATGGATCCACCAAAGGTCATTGCATGTGTGTTCTTGTTACCAAGTAGAACTGAGTTATTGCATGTGTGTTCTTTCACATACGACATATGGATCCAACAGTGTCATTGCATGTGTGTTCTTTTTACAAACAACAACCAGAGTCATTGAAATGTGTGTTCTCTTTAGATACCACACATGGATCCACCAGTGTCATTGCATGTGTGTTCTTTTTACTAACAACAACAAGAGTCATTGAAATGTGTGTTCTCTTCACATACCACATATGGATCCACCAGTGTCATTGCATGTGTGTTCTTTTTACTAACAACAGCCAATGTCATTGCATGTGTGTTCTTGTCACAATCCACCTATGGATCCACCAGTGTCATTGCATGGGTGCTTTTTTTACAAACAACAACCAGAGTCATTTCAGGTGTGATCTTTTCACATACCACATATGGATCCACCAGAGTCATTGAAATGTATGTTCTCTTTAGAGACCACACATGGATCCACCAGTGTTATTGCATGTGTGTTCTTGTTACTAACAACAACCAGAGTCATTGCATGTGTGTTATTTTCACATGCCACATATGGATCCACCAGTGTCATTGCATGTGTATTCTTTTCACAATTCACCTATAGATCCACCAGTCCCATTGCATGTGTGTTCTCTTTAGTAGCAACAACTGGAGTCATTTCATGACTTCTCTTTTCACATACCACATATGGATGCACCAGTGTCGTTGAAATGTGTGCTCCCTTCAGATACCACACATGGATCCACTAGTGTCATTGCATGTGTGTTCTTTTTACTAACAACAACTAGAGTTATTGAAATGTGTGTTCTGTTCAGAGACCACACTTGGATCCACCAGTGTCATTGCATGTGTGTTCTTTTTAGTAACAAAAACCAGAGTCATTGAAATGTGTGTTCTCTTCAGACACCACACATGGATCCACCAGTGTCATTGCATGTGTGTTCTTGTTACTAACAACAACCAGAGTCATTGCATGCGTGTTCTTTTCAGATACCACATATGGATCCACCAGTGTCATTGCATGTGTGCTCTTTTTACTAACAACAACCAGAGTCATTGCTTGTGTGTTATCTTCAGAGACTACACATGGATCCACCAAAGGTCATTGCATGTGTGTTCTTTTACTAACAACGTAGTCATTGAAACGTGTGTTCTTCTTCAGAGACCACACATGGAACAACCAGTGTCATTGCATGTGTGTTCTTGTTACTAAGTACAACTGGAGTCATTGCATGTGTGTTCTATTCACATACCACATATGGATCCACCAGTGTCATTGCATGTGTGTTCTTTTTACTAACAACAACCAGAGTCATTGAAATGTGTATTCTCTTCAGACACCACACATGGATCCACCAGTGTCATTGCATGTGTGTTCTTTTTACTAACAAAAACTAGAGTCATTGAAATGTGTGTTCTTTTCACAATCCACCTATGGATCCACCAGTGTCATTGCATGTGTTTTTTTTTACTAACAACAACAAGAGTCATTTAAATGTGTGTTCTCTTCACATAGCACATATGGATCCACCAGTGCCATTGCATGTGTGTTCTTTTCACAATCCACCTATGGATCCACCAGTGTCATTGCATGTGTGTTCTTTTTACTAACAACAACCAGAGTCATTGCATGCGTGTTCTTTTCACATACCACATATGGATCCACCAATGTCATTGCATGTGTGTTCTGTTCAGATACCACACATGGACCCACTAGTGTCATTGCATGTGTGTTCTTTTTACTAACAACAACCAGAATCATTGAAATGTGTGTTCTCTTCAGAGACCACACATGGATCCACAAGTGTCATTGCATGTGTGTTCTTGTTACTAAGTACAACCAGATTCATTGCATGTGTGTTATTTTCACATACCACATATGGATCCACCAGTGTCATTGCATGTGTGCTTTTTTTACTAACAACAACCAGAATCATTTCATGTGTGTTCTTTTCACATACCACATATGGATCCACGAGTGTCATTGAAATGTGCGTTCTTTTTACTAACAACAACTGGAGTCATTGCATGGGTGTTCTTTTCACATACCACATATGGAACAACCAGAGTCATTGCATGTGTGCTCTTTTCACAATCCACCTATGGATCCACCAGAGTCATTGCATGTGTGTTCTCTTCACAGTCCACCTATGGATCCACCAGTGTCATTGCATGTGTGCTCTTTTTACTAATAACAACTAGAGTCATTGTATGTGTGTTCTCTTTAGAGACCACACATGGATCCACTAGTGTCATTGCATGTGTGTTCTCTTCAGAGACCACACATGGATGCACCAGTATCATTGCATGTGTGTTCTTTTTACTAACAACAACCAGATTCATTGCATGTGTGTTCTTTTCAGAGACCACACATGGATCCACCAGTGTCATTGCATGTGTGCTCTTTTTACTAACAACAACTGGAGTCATTGAAATGTGTGTTCTCTTCAGAGACCATGCATGGATCCACCAGTGCCATTGCATGTGTGTTCTTATTACTAATTACAACCAGAGTCATTGCATGTTTGTTCTTTTCACATACCACATATGGATCCACCAGTGTCACTGCATGTGTGTTCTTTTTACTAACAACAACCAAAGTCATTGCATGTGTGTTGTTTTCAGATACCACATATGGAACAACCAGATTCATTGAAATGTGTGTTGTTTTCAGAATCCACACATGGATCCACCAAAGGTCATTGCATGTGTTCTTTTACTAACAACAACTAGAGTCATTTCATGACTTATCTTTTCACTTACCGCATATGGATCCACCAGTCTCATTGCATGTGTGTTCTTTTTACTAGCAACAACTGGAGTCATTTCATGATTTCTCTTTTCACATACCACATATGGATCCACTAGTGTCATTGAAATGTGTGCCCTCTTCAGATACCACACATGGATCCACCAGTGTCATTGCATGTGTGTTCTTTGTACTAACAACAACCAGAGTCATTGCATGTGTGTTCTCTTCAGAGACCACACATGGAACCACTAGTGTCATTGCATGTGTGTTCTTTTTACTAACAACAACCAGAGTCATTTAAATGTGTGTTCTCTTCAGAGACCACACATGGATCCACAAGTGTCATTGCATGTGTGTTCTTGTTACTAAGAACGACCAGAGTCATTGCACGTGTGTTCTTTTCACATACCACATATGGATCCACTAGTGTCATTGCATGTGTGCTTTTTTTACTAACAACAACCAGAGTCGTTTCATGTGTGTTCTTTTCACATACCACATATGGATCCACCAGTGTCATTGAAATGTGTGTTCTTTTTACTAACAACAACTGGAGTCATTGCATGGGTGTTCTTTTCACATACCACATATGGAACAACCAGAGTCATTGCATGTGTGCTCTTTTCACAATCCACCTATTGATCCACCAGTGTCATTGCATGTGTGTTCTTTTTACTAACAACAACTGGAGTCATTTCATGACTGTTTTTTTCACATACCACATATGGATCCACCAGAGTCATTGCATGTGTGTTCTCTTCACAATCCACCTATGGATCCACCAGCGTCATTGCGTGTGTGTTCTTTTCACATACCACATATGGATCCACCGGTGTCATTGAAATGTGTGTTCTCTTCACATACCACATATGGATCCACCAGTGTCATTGCATGTGTGTTCTTTTTACTAACAACAGCCAATGTCATTGCATGTGTGTTCTTGTCACAATCCACCTATGGATCCACCAGTGTCATTGCATGGGTGCTTTTTTTACAAACAACAACCAGAGTCATTTCAGGTGTGATCTTTTCACATACCACATATGGATCCACCAGAGTCATTGAAATGTATGTTCTCTTTAGAGACCACACATGGATCCACCAGTGTTATTGCATGTGTGTTCTTGTTACTAACAACAACCAGAGTCATTGCATGTGTGTTATTTTCACATGCCACATATGGATCCACCAGTGTCATTGCATGTGTATTCTTTTCACAATCCACCTATAGATCCACCAGTCCCATTGCATGTGTGTTCTCTTTAGTAGCAACAACTGGAGTCATTTCATGACTTCTCTTTTCACATACCACATATGGATGCACCAGTGTCGTTGAAATGTGTGCTCCCTTCAGATACCACACATGGATCCACTAGTGTCATTGCATGTGTGTTCTTTTTACTAACAACAACTAGAGTTATTGAAATGTGTGTTCTGTTCAGAGACCACACTTGGATCCACCAGTGTCATTGCATGTGTGTTCTTTTTAGTAACAAAAACCAGAGTCATTGAAATGTGTGTTCTCTTCAGACACCACACATGGATCCACCAGTGTCATTGCATGTGTGTTCTTGTTACTAACAACAACCAGAGTCATTGCATGCGTGTTCTTTTCAGATACCACATATGGATCCACCAGTGTCATTGCATGTGTGCTCTTTTTACTAACAACAACCAGAGTCATTGCTTGTGTGTTATCTTCAGAGACTACACATGGATCCACCAGTGTCATTGCATGTGTGTTCTTTTTACTAACAACCAGAGTCATTGAAACGTGTGTTCTCTTCAGAGACCACACATGGAACAACCAGAGTCATTGCATGTGTGTTCTTATTACTAAGTACAACTGGAGTCATTGCATGTGTGTTCTATTCACATACCACATATGGATCCACCTGTGTCATTGCATGTGTGTTCTTTTTACTAACAACAACCAGAGTCATTGAAATGTGTATTCTCTTCAGACACCACACATGGATCCACCAGTGTCATTGCATGTGTGTTCTTTTTACTAACAAAAACTAGAGTCATTGAAATGTGTGTTCTTTTCACAATCCACCTATGGATCCACCAGTGTCATTGCATGTGTTTTTTTTTACTAACAACAACAAGAGTCATTTAAATGTGTGTTCTCTTCACATAGCACATATGGATCCACCAGTGCCATTGCATGTGTGTTCTTTTCACAATCCACCTATGGATCCACCAGTGTCATTGCATGTGTGTTCTTTTTACTAACAACAACCAGAGTCATTGCATGCGTGTTCTTTTCACATACCACATATGGATCCACCAATGTCATTGCATGTGTGTTCTGTTCAGATACCACACATGGACCCACTAGTGTCATTGCATGTGTGTTCTTTTTACTAACAACAACCAGAATCATTGAAATGTGTGTTCTCTTCAGAGACCACACATGGATCCACAAGTGTCATTGCATGTGTGTTCTTGTTACTAAGTACAACCAGATTCATTGCATGTGTGTTATTTTCACATACCACATATGGATCCACCAGTGTCATTGCATGTGTGCTTTTTTTACTAACAACAACCAGAATCATTTCATGTGTGTTCTTTTCACATACCACATATGGATCCACAGTGTCATTGAAATGTATGCTTTTTACTAACAACAACTGGAGTCATTGCATGGGTGTTCTTTTCACATACCACATATGGAACAACCAGAGTCATTGCATGTGTGCTCTTTTCACAATCCACCTATGGATCCACCAGAGTCATTGCATGTGTGTTCTCTTCACAGTCCACCTATGGATCCACCAGTGTCATTACATGTGTGCTCTTTTTACTAATAACAACTAGAGTCATTGTATGTGTGTTCTCTTTAGAGACCACACATGGATCCACTAGTGTCATTGCATGTGTGTTCTCTTCAGAGACCACACATGGATGCACCAGTATCATTGCATGTGTGTTCTTTTTACTAACAACAACCAGATTCATTGCATGTGTGTTCTTTTCAGAGACCACACATGGATCCACCAGTGTCATTGCATGTGTGCTCTTTTTACTAACAACAACTGGAGTCATTGAAATGTGTGTTCTCTTCAGAGACCATGCATGGATCCACCAGTGCCATTGCATGTGTGTTCTTATTACTAATTACAACCAGAGTCATTGCATGTTTGTTCTTTTCACATACCACATATGGATCCACCAGTGTCACTGCATGTGTGTTCTTTTTACTAACAACAACCAAAGTCATTGCATGTGTGTTGTTTTCAGATACCACATATGGAACAACCAGATTCATTGAAATGTGTGTTGTTTTCAGAATCCACACATGGATCCACCAGTGTCATTGCATGTGTGTTCTTTTTACTAACAACAACTAGAGTCATTTCATGACTTATCTTTTCACTTACCGCATATGGATCCACCAGTCTCATTGCATGTGTGTTCTTTTTACTAGCAACAACTGGAGTCATTTCATGATTTCTCTTTTCACATACCACATATGGATCCACTAGTGTCATTGAAATGTGTGCCCTCTTCAGATACCACACATGGATCCACCAGTGTCATTGCATGTGTGTTCTTTGTACTAACAACAACCAGAGTCATTGCATGTGTGTTCTCTTCAGAGACCACACATGGAACCACTAGTGTCATTGCATGTGTGTTCTTTTTACTAACAACAACCAGAGTCATTTAAATGTGTGTTCTCTTCAGAGACCACACATGGATCCACAAGTGTCATTGCATGTGTGTTCTTGTTACTAAGAACGACCAGAGTCATTGCACGTGTGTTCTTTTCACATACCACATATGGATCCACTAGTGTCATTGCATGTGTGCTTTTTTTACTAACAACAACCAGAGTCGTTTCATGTGTGTTCTTTTCACATACCACATATGGATCCACCAGTGTCATTGAAATGTGTGTTCTTTTTACTAACAACAACTGGAGTCATTGCATGGGTGTTCTTTTCACATACCACATATGGAACAACCAGAGTCATTGCATGTGTGCTCTTTTCACAATCCACCTATTGATCCACCAGTGTCATTGCATGTGTGTTCTTTTTACTAACAACAACTGGAGTCATTTCATGACTGTTTTTTTCACATACCACATATGGATCCACCAGAGTCATTGCATGTGTGTTCTCTTCACAATCCACCTATGGATCCACCAGCGTCATTGCGTGTGTGTTCTTTTCACATACCAAATATGGATCCACCGGTGTCATTGAAATGTGTGTTCTTTTCACATACCACACATGGATCCACCAGTGTCGTTGCATGTGTGTTGTTTTTACTAACAACAACTGGAGTCATTTCATGACTATTTTTTTCACATACCACATATGGATCCACCAGAGTCATTGCATGTGTGTTCTCTTCACAATCCACCTATGGATCCACCAGCATCATTGCATGTGTGTTCTTTTCACATACCACATATGGATCCACCAGTGTCATTGCATGTGTGTTCTTTTCACAATCCACCTATGGATCCACCAGTGTCATTGCATCTGTGTTCTTTTTACTAACAACAACTGGAGTCATTGAAATGTGTGTTCTTTGCACATACCACACATGGATCCACTAGTGTCATTGCATGTGTGTTCTTTTTACTAACAACAACTGGAGTCATTTCATGTGTGTTCTTTTCACATACCATATGGATCCACTGGTGTCATTGCTTGTGTGCTCTTTTTACTAACAACAACCAGAGTCATTGCATGTGTGTTCTCTTTAGAGACCACACATGGATCCACCAGTGTCATTGCATGTGTGTTCTCTTCAGAGACCACACATGGATCCACCAATGTTATTGCATGTGTGTTCTTTTTACTAACAACAACCAGAGTCATTGCATGTGTGTTCTTTTCATATACCACATATGGATCCACCAGTGTCATTGCATGTGTGTTCTTTTCACATACCACATATGGATCCACCAGTGTCATTGCATGTGTGTTCTTTTCACAATCCACACATGGATCCACCAGTGTCATTGCATGTGTGTTCTTTTTACTAACAACAACCAGTGTCATTTCATGTGTGTTCTTTTCACATAACACATATGGATCCACTAGTGTCATTGAAATGTGTGTTCTCTTCGGAGATCACACATGGATCCACCAGTGTCATTGCATGTGTGTTCTTTTTACTAACAACAACTAGAGTCATTGCATGTGTGTTCTTTTTACTAACAACAACCAGAGTCACTGAAATGTGTGTTCTTTTCACAATCCACCTATGGATCCACAAGTGTCATTGCATGTGTGCTTTTTTTCTAACAACAACCAGAGTCATTGAAATGTCTGATCTCTTCACATACCACATATGGATCCACCAGTGTCATTGCATGTGTTTTCTTTATACTAACAACCAGTGTCATTGCATGTGTTTTCTTTTCACAATCCACCTATGGATCCACCAGTGTCATTGCATGTGTGTTCTTTTTATTAACAACAACTGGAGTCATTGAAATGTGTGTTATTTTCACATACCACATATGGATCCACCAGAGTCATTGAAATGTATGTTCTCTTCAGGGACCACACATGGATCCACCAGTATTATTTCATGTGTGTTCTTGTTACTAACAACTACCGGAGTCATTGCATGTGTGTTCTTTTAACATGCCACATATGGATCCACCATTGTCATTGCATGTGTGTTCTTTTCACAATCCACCTATGGATCCACAAGTCTCATTGCATGTGTGTTCTTTTTACTAGCAACAACTGGAGTCATTTCATGATTTCTCTTTTCACATACCACATATGGATCCACCAGTGTCATTGAAATGTGTGCCCTCTTCAGATACCACACATGGATCTACCAGTGTCATTGCATGTGTGTTCTTTTTACTAACAACAACCAGAGTCATTGCATGTGTGTTCTCTTCAGATACCACACATGGATCCACTAGTGTCATTGCATGTGTGTTCTTTTTACTAACAACAACCAGAATCATTGAAATGTGTGTTCTCTTTAGAGACCACACATGGATCCACAAGTGTCATTGCATGTGTGTTCTTGTTACTAAGTACAACCAGAGTCATTGCATGTGTGTTCTTTTCACATACCACATATGGATCCACCAGTTTCATTGCATGTGTGCTTTTTTACTAACAACAACCAGAGTCATTTCATGTGTGTTCTTTTCACATACCACATATGGATCCACGAGTGTCATTGAAATGTGCGTTCTTTTTACTAACAACAACTAGAGTCATTGCATGGGTGTTCTTTTCACATACCACATATGGAACAACCAGAGTCATTGCATGTGTGCTCTTTTCACAATCCACCTATGGATCCACCAGAGTCATTGCATGTGTGTTCTCTTCACAATTCACCTATGGATCCACTAGTGTCATTGCATGTGTGCTCTTTTTACTAACAACAACTAGAGTCATTGTATGTGTGTTCTCTTTAGAGACCACACATGGATCCACCAGTGTCATTGCATGTGTGTTCTCTTCAGAGACCACACATGGATCCACCAGTGTCATTGCATGTGTGTTCTTTTTACTAACAACAACCAGATTCATTGCATGTGTGTTCTTTTAAGAGACCACACATGGATCCACCAGTGTCATTGCATGTGTGCTCTTTTTACTAACAACAACTGGAGTCATTGAAATGTGTGTTCTCTTCAGAGACCATGCATGGATCCACCAGTGCCATTGCATGTGTGTTCTTATTACAAATTACAACCAGAGTCATTGCATGTGTGTTCTTTTCACATACCATATATGGATCCACCGGTGTCATTGCATGTGTGTTCTTTTTACTAACAACAACCAAAGTCATTGCATGTGTGTTGTTTTCACATACCACATATGGAACAACCAGATTCATTGAAATGTGTGTTCTTTTCACAATCCACACATGGATCAACCAGTGTCATTGCATGTGTGTTCTTTTTACTAACAACAACTAGAGTCATTTCATGATTTATGTTTTCACATACCGCCTATGGATCCACCAGTCTCATTGCATGTGTGTTCTTTTTACTAGCAACAACTGGAGTCATTTCATGATTTCTCTTTTCACATACCACATATGGATCCACTAGTGTCATTGAAATGTGTGCCCTCTTCAGATACCACACATGGATCCACTAGTGTCATTGCATGTGTGTTCTTTTTACTAACAACAACCAGAGACATTGCATGTGTGTTCTCTTCACAGACCACACATGGAACCACTAGTGTCATTGCATGTGTGTTCTTTTTACTAACAACAACCAGAGTCATTGAAATGTGTGTTCTCTTCAGAGACCACACATGGATCCACAAGTGTCATTGCATGTGTGTTCTTGTTACTAACAACAACTGGAGTCATTGCATGGGTGTTCTTTTCACATACCACATATGGAACAACCAGAGTCATTGCATGTGTGCTCTTTTCACAATCCACCTATTGATCCACCAGTGTCATTGCATGTGTGTTCTTTTTACTAACAACAACTGGAGTCATTTCATGACTGTTTTTTTCACATACCACATATGGATCCACCAGAGTCATTGCATGTGTGTTTTCTTCACAATCCACCTATGGATCCACCAGCGTCATTGCGTGTGTGTTCTTTTCACATACCACATATGGATCCACCAGTGTCATTGAAATGTGTGTTCCTTTCACATACGACACATGGATCCACCAGTGTCATTGCATGTCTGTTCTTTTTACTAACAACAACTGGAGTCATTTCATGACTATTTTTTTCACATACCACATATGGATCCACCAGAGTCATTGCATGTGTGTTCTCTTCACAATCCACCTATGGATCCACCAGCATCATTGCATGTGTGTTCTTTTCACATACCACATGTGGATCCACCAGTGTCATTGCATGTGTGTTCTTTTCACAATCCACCTATGGATCCACCAGTGTCATTGCATGTGTGTTCTTTTTACTAACAACAACTGGAGTCATTGAAATGTGTGTTCTTTGCACATACCACACATGGATCCACCAGTGTCATTGCATGTGTGTTCTTTTTAGTAACAACAACCAGTGTCATTTCATGTGTGTTCTTTTCACATAACACATATGGATCCACCAGTGTCATTGAAATGTGTGTTCTCTTCGGAGACCACACATGGATCCACCAGTGTCATTGCATGTGTGTTCTTTTTACTAACAACAACTAGAGTCATTGCATGTGTGTTCTTTTTACTAACAACAACCAGAGTCACTGAAATGTGTGTTCTTTTCACAATCCACCTATGGATCCACAAGTGTCATTACATGTGTGCTTTTTTACTAACAACAACCAGAGTCATTGAAATGTGTGTTCTCTTCACATACCACATATGGATCCACCAGTGTCATTGCATGTGTTTTCTTTATACTAACAACAACCAGTGTCATTGCATGTGTGTTCTTTTCACAATCCACCTATGGATCCACCAGTGTCATTGCATGTGTGTTCTTTTTATTAACAACAACTGGAGTCATTGAAATGTGTGTTATTTTCACATACCACATATGGATCCACCAGAGTCATTGAAATGTATGTGCTCTTCAGGGACCACACATGGATCCACCAGTATTATTGCATGTGTGTTCTTGTTACTAACAACAACCGGAGTCATTGCATGTGTGTTCTTTTCACATGCCACATATGGATCCACCATTGTCATTGCATGTGTGTTCTTTTCACAATCCACCTATGGATCCACCAGTCTCATTGCTCGTGTGTTCTTTTTACTAGCAACAACAGGAGTCATTTCATGATTTCTCTTTTCACATACCACATATGGATCCACCAGTGTCATTGAAATGTGTGCCCTCTTGAGATACCACACATGGATCCACTAGTGTCATTGCATGTGTGTTCTTTTTACTAACAACAACCAGAATCATTGAAATGTGTGTTCTCTTTAGACACCACACATGGATCCACAAGTGTCATTGCATGTGTGTTCTTGTTACTAAGTACAACCAGAGTCATTGCATGTGTGTTCTTTTCACATACCACATATGGATCCACCAGTGTCATTGCATGTGTGCTTTTTTTACTAACAACAACCAGAGTCATTTCATGTGTGTTCTTTTCACATACCACATATGGATCCACGAGTGTCATTGAAATGTGCGTTCTTTTTACTAACAACAACTGGAGTCATTGCATGGGTGTTCTTTTCACATACCACATATGGAACAACCAGAGTCATTGCATGTGTGCTCTTTTCACAATCCACCTATGGATCCACCAGAGTCATTGCATGTGTGTTCTCTTCACAATCCACGTATGGATCCACCAGTGTCATTGCATGTGTGTTATTTTTACTAACAACAACTAGAGTCATTGTATGTGTGTTCTCTTTAGAGACCACACATGGATCCACCTGTGTCATTGCATGTGTGTTCTCTTCAGAGACCACACATGGATCCACCAGTGTCATTGCATGTGTGTTCTTTTTACTAACAACAACCAGATTTATTGCATGTGTGTTCTTTTCAGAGACCACACATGGATCCACCAGTGTCATTGCATGTGTGTTCTTATTACTAACAACAACCAGATTCATTGCATGTGCGTTCTTTTCAGAGACCACACATGGATCCACCAGTGTCATTGCATGTGTGCTCTTTTTACTAACAACAACTGGATTCATTGAAACGTGTGTTCTCTTCAGATACCATGCATGGATCCACCAGTGCCATTGCATGTGTGTTCTTATTACTAATTACAACCAGAGTCATTGCATGTGTGTTCTTTTCACATACCATATATGGATCCACCGGTGTCATTGCATGTGTGTTCTTTTTACTAACAACAACCAAAGTCATTGCATGTGTGTTGTTTTCACATACCACATATGGAACAACCAGATTCATTGAAATGTGTGTTCTTTTCACAATCCACACATGGATCAACCAGTGTCATTGCATGTGTGTTCTTTTTACTAACAACAACTAGAGTCATTTCATGATTTATGTTTTCACATACCGCATATGGATCCACCAGTCTCATTGCATGTGTGTTCTTTTTACTAGCAACAACTGGAGTCATTTCATGATTTCTCTTTTCACTACCACATATGGATCCACTAGTGTCATTGAAATGTGTGCCCTCTTCAGATACCACACATGGATCCACTAGTGTCATTGCATGTGTGTTCTTTTTACTAACAACAATCAGAGTCATTGCATGTGTGTTCTCTTCAGAGACCACACATGGAACCACTAGTGTCATTGCATGTGTGTTCTTTTTACTAACAACAACCAGAGTCATTGAAATGTGTGTTCTCTTCAGAGACCACACATGGATCCACAAGTGTCATTGCATGTGTGTTCTTTTCACATACCACATATGGATCCACTAGTGTCATTGCATGTGTGCTTTTTTTACTAACAACAACCAGAGTCATTTCATGTGTGTTCTTTTCACATACCACATATGGATCCACAAGTGTCATTGAAATGTGTGTTCTTTTTACTAACAACAACTGGAGTCATTGCATGGGTGTTCTTTTCACATACCACATATGGAACAACCATAGTCATTGCATGTGTGCTCTTTTCACAATCCACCTATTGATCCACCAGTGTCATTGCATGTGTGTTCTTTTTACTAACAACAACTGGAGTCATTTCATGACTGTTTTTTTCACATACCACATATGGATCCACCAGAGTCATTGCATGTGTGTTATCTTCACAATCCACCTATCGATCCACCAGTGTCATTGCGTGTGTGTTCTTTTCACATACCACATATGGATCCACCAGTGTCATTGAAATGTGTGTTCTTTTCACATACCACACATGGATCCACCAGTGTCATTGCATGTGTGTTCTTTTTACTAACAACAACTGGAGTCATTTCATGTGTGTTCTTTTCACATACCACATATGGATCCACCGGTGTCATTGCTTGTGTGCTCTTTTTACTAACAACCAGAGCCATTGCATGTGTGTTCTGTTTAGAGACCACACATGGATCCACCAGTGTCATTGCATGTGTGTTCTCTTCAGAGACCACACATGGATCCACCAGTGTCATTGCATGTGTGTTCTTTTTACTAACAACAACCAGATTCATTGCATGTGTGTTCTTTTCAGAGACCACATATGGATCCACCAGTGTCATTGCATGTGTGCTCTTTTTGCTAACAACAACTGGAGTCATTGAAATGTGTGTTCTCTTTAGAGACCACACATGGAACCACCAGTGTCATTTCATTTGTGTTCTAGTTACTAATTACAACCAGAGTCATTGCATGTGTGTTGTTTTCACATACCACATATGGATCCCCCAGTGTCATTGCATGTGTGTTCTTTTTACTAACAACAACCAGAGTCATTGCATGCGTGTTCTTTTCACATACCACATATGGAACAACCAGAGTCATTGAAATTTGTGTTCTTTTCACAATCCACACATGGATCCACCAGTGTCATTGCATGTGTGTTCTTTTTACTAACAACAACTGGAGTCATTGCATGTGTGTTCTTTTCACATGCCACATATGGAACAACCAGAGTCATTGAAATGTGTGTTCTCTTTAGAGACCACACATGGATCCACAAGTGTTATTGCATGTGTGTTCTTTTTACTAATAACAACTAGAGTCATTGCATGTGTGTTCTTTTCACATACCACATATGGATCCACCAATGTCATTGCATGTGGGCTCTTTTTACTAACAACAAGCAGAGTCATTGCATGTGTGTTATCTTTAGAGACCACACATGGATCCACCAGTGTCATTGCATGTGTGTTCTTTTTACTAACAACAATTAGAGTCATTGCATGTGTGTTCTTTTCACATACCACATATGGAATAACCAGAGTCATTGAAATGTGTGTTCTCTTTAGAGACCACACATGGATCCACCAGTGTTATTGCATGTGTGTTCTTTTTACTAACAACAACTAGAGTCATTGAAATGTGTGTTCTTTTCATATACCACATAGGGATCCATAGGTGTCATTGCATGTGTGTTCTTTTCACAATCCACATATGCATCCACCAGTGTCATTGGATGTGTGTTCTTTTTACTAACAACAACTGGAGTCATTTCATGTGTGTTCATTTCACATACCACATATGGAACAACCAGAGTCATTGCATGTGTGCTCTTTTCACAATCCACCTATGGATCCACCAGTGTCATTGCATGTGTGTTCTTTTTACTAACAACAACTAGAGTCATTGCATGTGTGTTCTTTTCACTTACCACATATGGAACAACCAGAGTCATTAAAATGTGTGTTCTCTTCAGAGACCACACATGGATCCACCAGTGTCATTGCATGTGTGTTCTTTTTACTAACAACAACTGGAGTCATTGCATGTGTGTTATTTTCACATACCACATATGGAACAACCAGAGTCATTGAAATGTGTGTTCTCTTCAGAGACCACACATGGATCCACCAGTGTTATTGCATGTGTGTTCTTTTTACTAACAACAACCAGAGTCATTGCATGTGTGTTCTTTTCATATACCACATATGGATCCACCAGTGTCATTGCATGCGTGTTCTTTTCACATACCACATATGGAACAACCAGAGTCATTGAAATTTGTGTTCTTTTCACAATCCACACATGGATCCACCAGTGTCATTGCATGTGTGTTCTTTTTACTAACAACAACTGGAGTCATTGCATGTGTGTTCTTTTCACATGCCACATATGGAACAACCAGAGTCATTGAAATGTGTGTTCTCTTTAGAGACCACACATGGATCCACAAGTGTTATTGCATGTGTGTTCTTTTTACTAATAACAACTAGATTCATTGCATGTGTGTTCTTTTCACATACCACATATGGATCCACCAATGTCATTGCATGTGGGCTCTTTTTACTAACAACAACCAGAGTCATTGCATGTGTGTTATCTTTAGAGACCACACATGGATCCACCAGTGTCATTGCATGTGTGTTCTTTTTACTAACAACAACCAGAGTCATTGAAATGCGTGCTCTCTTTAGAGACCACACATGGATCCACCAGTGTCATTGCATGTGTGTTCTTTTTACTAACAACAATTAGAGTCATTGCATGTGTGTTCTTTTCACGTACCACATATGGAATAACCAGAGTCATTGAAATGTGTGTTCTCTTTAGAGACCACACATGGATCCACCAGTGTTATTGCATGTGTGTTCTTTTTACTAACAACAACTAGAGTCATTGAAATGTGTGTTCTTTTCATATACCACATAGGGATCCATAGGTGTCATTGCATGTGTGTTCTTTACACAATCCACATATGCATCCACCAGTGTCATTGCATGTGTGTTCTTTTTACTAACAACAACTGGAGTCATTTTATGTGTGTTCATTTCACATACCACATATGGAACAACCAGAGTCATTGCATGTGTGCTCTTTTCACAATCCACCTATGGATCCACCAGTGTCATTGCATGTGTGTTCTTTTTACTAACAACAACTAGAGTCATTGCATGTGTGTTCTTTTAACTTACCACATATGGAACAACCAGAGTCATTAAAATGTGTGTTCTCTTCAGAGACCACACATGGATCCACCAGTGTCATTGCATGTGTGTTCTTTTTACTAACAACAACTGGAGTCATTGCATGTGTGTTATTTTCACATACCACATATGGAACAACCAGAGTCATTGAAATGTGTGTTCTCTTCAGAGACCACACATGGATCCACCAGTGTTATTGCATGTGTGTTCTTTTTACTAACAACAACCAGAGTCATTGCATGTGTGTTCTTTTCATATACCACATATGGATCAACCAGTGTCATTGCATGTGTGTTCTTTTCACATACCACATATGGATCCACCAAAGGTCATTGCATGTGTGTTCTTTTTCAGACCACACATGGATCCACCAGTGTCATTGCATGTGTGTTCTTTTACTAACAACAACCAGATTCATTTCATGTGTGTTCTTTTCACATAACACATATGGATCCACCAAAGGTCATTGAAATGTGTGTTCTTTTTCGAGACCACACATGGATCCACCAGTCATTGCATGTGTGTTCTTTTACTAACAACAACTAGATTCATTGCATGTGTGTTCTTTTCACATACATGTGGATCCACCAGTGTCATTGCATGTGTGTTCTTTTTACTAACAACAAGCAGAAATAAGATGTGTGTGTTCTTAGAGAGACCACACATGATCCACCCACCAATGCATGTGTGTTCTTTTACTAACAACAACCAGAGTCATTGAAATGCGTGCTCTCTTTAGAGACCACACATGGATCCACCAGTGTCATTGCATGTGTGTTCTTTTTACTAACAACAATTAGAGTCATTGCATGTGTGTTCTTTTCACATACCACATATGGAATAACCAGAGTCATTGAAATGTGTTCTCTTTAGAGACCACACATGGATCCACCAGTGTTATTGCATGTGTGTTCTTTTTACTAACAACAACTAGAGTCATTGAAATGTGTGTTCATTTCACATACCACATATGGAACAACCAGAGTCATTGCATGTGTGCTCTTTTCACAATCCACCTATGGATCCACCAGTGTCATTGCATGTGTGTTCTTTTTACTAACAACAACTAGAGTCATTGCATGTGTGTTCTTTTCACTTACCACATATGGAACAACCAGAGTCATTAAAATGTGTGTTCTCTTCAGAGACCACACATGGATCCACCAGTGTTATTGCATGTGTGTTCTTTTTACTAACAACAACCAGAGTCATTGCATGTGTGTTATTTTCACATACCACATATGGAACAACCAGAGTCATTGAAATGTGTGTTCTCTTCAGAGACCACACATGGATCCACCAGTGTTATTGCATGTGTGTTCTTTTTACTAACAACAACCAGAGTCATTGCATGTGTGTTCTTTTCATATACCACATATGGATCAACCAGTGTCATTGCATGTGTGTTCTTTTCACATACCACATATGGATCCACCAGTGTCATTGCATGTGTGTTCTTTTCACAATCCACACATGGATCCACCAGTGTCATTGCATGTGTGTTCTTTTTACTAACAACAACCAAAGGTCATTTCATGTGAGTTCTTTTAACATAACACATATGGATCCACCAAAGGTCATTGAAATGTGTGTTCTTTTCGGAGACCACACATGGATCCACCAGTGTCATTGCATGTGTGTTCTTTTTACTAACAACAACTAGATTCATTGCATGTGTGTTCTTTTCACATACCATATGTGGATCCACCAGTGTCAATGCATGTGTGTTCTTTTTACTAACAACAAGCAGAGTCATTGCATGTGTGTTATCTTTAGAGACCACACAT
Source organism: Avena insularis (assembly GCA_023614405.1). Classification (NCBI taxonomy): domain Eukaryota; kingdom Viridiplantae; phylum Streptophyta; class Magnoliopsida; order Poales; family Poaceae; genus Avena; species Avena insularis. The sequence continues at coordinate 301,436,476 of CM042692.1, read as the reverse complement.
GGATCCACCAGTGTCATTGCATGTGTGTTCTTTTTACTAACAACAACCAGAGTCATTGAAATGCGTGCTCTCTTTAGAGACCACACATGGATCCACCAGTGTCATTGCATGTGTGTTCTTTTTACTAACAACAATTAGAGTCATTGCATGTGTGTTCTTTTCACATACCACATATGGAATAACCAGAGTCATTGAAATGTGTGTTCTCTTTAGAGACCACACATGGATCCACCAGTGTTATTGCATGTGTGTTCTTTTTACTAACAACAACTAGAGTCATTGAAATGTGTGTTCATTTCACATACCACATATGGAACAACCAGAGTCATTGCATGTGTGCTCTTTTCACAATCCACCTATGGATCCACCAGTGTCATTGCATGTGTGTTCTTTTTACTAACAACAACTAGAGTCATTGCATGTGTGTTCTTTTCACTTACCACATATGGAACAACCAGAGTCATTAAAATGTGTGTTCTCTTCAGAGACCACACATGGATCCACCAGTGTTATTGCATGTGTGTTCTTTTTACTAACAACAACCAGAGTCATTGCATGTGTGTTATTTTCACATACCACATATGGAACAACCAGAGTCATTGAAATGTGTGTTCTCTTCAGAGACCACACATGGATCCACCAGTGTTATTGCATGTGTGTTCTTTTTACTAACAACAACCAGAGTCATTGCATGTGTGTTCTTTTCATATACCACATATGGATCAACCAGTGTCATTGCATGTGTGTTCTTTTCACATACCACATATGGATCCACCAGTGTCATTGCATGTGTGTTCTTTTCACAATCCACACATGGATCCACCAGTGTCATTGCATGTGTGTTCTTTTTACTAACAACAACCAGTGTCATTTCATGTGTGTTCTTTTCACATAACACATATGGATCCACCAGTGTCATTGAAATGTGTGTTCTTTTCGGAGACCACACATGGATCCACCAGTGTCATTGCATGTGTGTTCTTTTTACTAACAACAACTAGATTCATTGCATGTGTGTTCTTTTCACATACCATATGTGGATCCACCAGTGTCAATGCATGTGTGTTCTTTTTACTAACAACAAGCAGAGTCATTGCATGTGTGTTATCTTTAGAGACCACACATGGATCCACCAGTGTCATTGCATGTGTGTTCTTTTTACTAACAACAACCAGAGTCATTGAAATGCGTGCTCTCTTTAGAGACCACACATGGATCCACCAGTGTCATTGCATGTGTGTTCTTTTTACTAACAACAATTAGAGTCATTGCATGTGTGTTCTTTTCACATACCACATATGGAATAACCAGAGTCATTGAAATGTGTGTTCTCTTTAGAGACCACACATGGATCCACCAGTGTTATTGCATGTGTGTTCTTTTTACTAACAACAACTAGAGTCATTGAAATGTGTGTTCTTTTCATCTACCACATAGGGATCCATAGGTGTCATTGCATGTGTGTTCTTTTCACAATCCACATATGCATCCACCAGTGTCATTGCATGTGTGTTCTTTTTACTAACAACAACTGGAGTCATTTCATGTGTGTTCATTTCACATACCACATATGGAACAACCAGAGTCATTGCATGTGTGCTCTTTTCACAATCCACCTATGGATCCACCAGTGTCATTGCATGTGTGTTCTTTTTACTTACAACAACTAGAGTCATTGCATGTGTGTTCTTTTCACTTACCACATATGGAACAACCAGAGTCATTAAAATGTGTGTTCTCTTCAGAGACCACACATGGATCCACCAGTGTCATTGCATGTGTGTTCTTTTTACTAACAACAACTGGAGTCATTGCATGTGTGTTATTTTCACATACCACATATGGAACAACCAGAGTCATTGAAATGTGTGTTCTCTTCAGAGACCACACATGGATCCACCAGTGTTATTGCATGTGTGTTCTTTTTAGTAACAACAACCAGAGTCATTGCATGTGTGTTCTTTTCATATACCACATATGGATCCACCAGTGTCATTGCATGTGTGTTCTTTTCACATACCACATATGGATTCACCAGTGTCATTGCATGTGTGTTCTTTTCACAATCCACACATGGATCCACCAGTGTCATTGCATGTGTGTTCTTTTTACTAACAACAACCAGTGTCATTTCATGTGTGGTCTTTTCACATAACACATATGGATCCACCAGTGTTATTGCATGTGTGTTCTTTTTACTAACAACAACCAGAGTCATTGCATGTGTGTTCTTTTCATATACCACATATGGATCCACCAGTGTCATTGCATGTGTGTTCTTTTCACAAACCACATATGGATCCACCAGTGTCATTGCATGTGTGTTCTTTTCACAATCCACACATGGATCCACCAGTGTCATTGCATGTGTGTTCTTTTTACTAACAACAACCAGTGTCATTTCATGTCTGTTCTTTTCACATAACACATATGGATCCACCAGTGTCATTGAAATGTGTGTTCTTTTCGGAGACCACACATGGATCCACCAGTGTCATTGCATGTGTGTTCTTTTTACTAACAACAACTAGAGTCATTGCATGTGTGTTCTTTTCACATACCATATGTGGATCCACCAGTGTCAATGCATGTGTGTTCCCTTCACAATTCACTCAACCAGAGTAATTTTATGTGTGTTCTCTTAAGAGACCACACATGGATCCACCAGTGTCAGTGCATGTGTGTTCTTGTTACTAACAAGAAGCAGAGTCATTGCATGTGTGTTCTTTTCACATACCACATATGGATCCACCAGTGTCATTTCATGTGTGTTCTTTTCACAATCCACCTATGGATGAACCGGTGTCATTGCATGTGTGTTGTTTTTACTAACAACAACTGGAGTCATTTCATGACTATTCTTTTCACATACCACATATGGATCCACCGGTGTCATTGAATTGTGTGTGCTTCTCATTAACCACAGCTAGAGTCATTGGATGTGTGTTCTCTTCAGAGACCACATATTTATCCTCGAGTGTCATTGAAATGTGTATTATTTGCAACTACAGCCGTTGGCCACAAACAATCGGAACGCAGAGCTAACCAGCAACCGCTCTGGGCTTCTAGAAGATCCGATCCCCGATTTTTAGGTGTCGTTGGATCGGGGTGCGTCGATGATAGTGATGTCCTTCGTGAAGGCGATCCGTGAGAAGTCTGTTATGCGAACTGATTGGCAGTGGCAACGACGCTGGGCCTATGTCCTTGCCCTTATCCCCTTCACCTCGGGGCCGAAGATCATATCGTGTTCCTTCATCACCATGGAGAGGGAGAGGCCCAAACTCAGCTTGCACGAGGCTCAGATGTTCGCCCACTACGGCATACTCGCGCCGCCGTTCGCGAGGCTTCCGGCCGGCTTCGAACTCAGCTACGCCGGGGTGGCCGCTTTTTGCGTGACAACACGCTGGCGCGGCAGATCGAGGATCACCGCCATTGCCGGCGGAAGAGGGCAATGGCGCGATATCGCGCAGTGCGTTCGGGCGTACGACCTCCACCGTTATCGATGTAGCGCGCCGTGAAGAATCCATGAGGAGGAGGAACGCTGCTGGGAACATCGGCATCGATTCCGATGCGGAGGAGGCTGGCGGCAACGTGGACAATGTCGTCAATGATGGAGACTGCTGGAGCGTCATAGTCGATTAGGGCCACTTAAGCATAAATTAAATCTATGTAATGCGCTCTTTGGATCTAGGTCACTTGAGTCATGGTCGATTATCGTCATAATCTATATATGTTGGCCATGTTTTAGTTGTTTTTGTCTTTGAAACTAGTCGATCAAAACTCGTCCGATCCTGAAAATAAAGTTCGCGCGTTCTTGGCATATCTGATGGGACAATACGCTGACTTTGCTCCCAGCACTTGATGGCACAGCCATAATTTGGAGTGCGCTAGAGGAGAAGGGATCGAGCGTGTTGTAATAGTGTACTACTCCTGTCCAGATATAACTAACTTAGTTTTTTTAGATATTTAATAAATGTGTCTATACCCAAAACATGTCTAGATACATGTTTTAGGTTTCTCTGTCTTTCAAACTAATCAAAAGTCATCAAATTCTGAACAAACAAAGTCATTGCATTCACACTTGATGGGACAATACGCTGACTCTCCTACTTGATGGCACAACCATAATTCTGGAGTGCGCCGGAGGAGATGGGAATGCAAGGGAGGTGGGAACTAGTAGCCGCGTCCAAACACAGGTAAAAAATTAATGTAATAATATTTTAAAAAATTGTAATCTGGTCCACATGACCCCATCACAGACACGTTGCACACGCCAGATATAAATAAAGACGACACGGCTAGTTTAGTTTCAATGATATAATTCAACATGCGACGTTACTGTTCCTGCATCTTTTTGCTCCTCTTATTAGTCTGCTAGCCCACGCTGCATTAAGCATCAGTTGATGAGGATAAAAAATGATAAAATGGCAAATAAAACAATTTTTAAGCTTATCTTTCATCCGGAGAATCGTACAAAGATGAAATTGGTAGGGATTTATTATTTCTCCTGTAGTTAGCCGAAAGATCCTCAAGAACATCCTCAATCACCCCTGCAACTTCTTCATATTCTAATACACCTCCATTATTTGCCCTTTCCTCCCCGTTTCGCTTACCCTTTTGTTTCTTTTCACACCCTTTTCTCGCCGGCACCTCCATTTCTTCATAAATTGGCTGCTTACGTACGTTTTCCTCCGAGTGCTCATCACCGTCTTCGCGCTGATCTTCCGCCAGATCTAGCTGAGAAGCCTCATTTTCTGCCACCGGGGTGTGAACAGGGACAATATCATGTGTAACTGGGTTTTTGCACAACCTCTTGATATGTCCGAATCCGCCACAGCGTTTGCATTTCCTTTTCCTAGCTCCCAGCCTTGGACCTTTATCGGTGGAGGCTTCGATCATTAGCTTTCTAGGCCTCCCAGGTGGCCTCCTAAGAACTGGTGGTTGAAGTTTGAACCCTGGATCGACAATCTCCCAATCATTTTCATCGGCCATAGGTGGTACATTTTCTGCATAAGTTGCAGCAAACTTGTCCACGAAGAAATAGTTGTCGACATAGTTCTCTATTTCAGCTCTATTACGTGTAAGCTTTAAGATGAAGTAAATTGCATGGTGACATGGCAGACCAGTAATCTGCCACTGCCTGCATGAACAAGTCTTGTTTCCAATATCTACAGTGTACCTCTGTTCACTCCCACGCTTGTATTCTGCATAAAACTCAGCCAATGTTCTGGAACTTCTGACCATCCTCATCTTTATCGTTCTTATTCCCCTGGTTCTTGCATTCAGTAACATAACCACCTTTGGAAATATTTTATGGCCTAAAAAATTTCTTGCACAAATTCTTTGCCTTAAATCTATCTTCACCATTATGCACTTTCTTATTGCATCCAACAAAATAACAATTCCAAGTGTCTTCATGCCCGAAATCTTATCATTGAAACTCTCTGCCAAATTATTGCAATCAAATTCCACCTTCCTTAACTCACCAAACTTGCTTTTGGCCCATAGCTTGGTGTGATGTTCTTCAAGGTATTTTTTCACCTTTGGCACTACATACATGTACTGCAAGTAAGTAGCATGCGTGCTTGGGGTGTATGTGTATGCTGATCGCTACAAGTCCTCTTCAAAGATCTTTCCTTTGAACTTCTTCGTGAAGTTAGTAACGAGGTGCCGCATGCATTCCCTATGCTCAACCCCAGGAAACACAACATCAACAACATTCTCAAGACCCTCGCATGCACCGGTGTGTATCACCAAGCCTTCAGGGTGACCAATTACTTCTCGTAGTCTCTGCATGAACCATGTCCAGCTTTCATTTGATTCACCCTCAAGAACAGCATAAGCTACGGGTAGAAGCCAATTATGCGCGTCCAAAGCACAAGGTATAACATGTCCCCGAACTTCCCTCATAAAGAAGTTGCGCCTATTGCCAAGTATGGCCTGCAGCCGCCTAGGAACCCTTCCAAGATGCCTTTAGCGCATAAAACATCTCCTGAAGCATATCTTATCTGCCTGCTTATACTTGACCCCCCTCGAGACCTTTTCTCTCCCTTTCACAACCTTGTAATCGATGTCAACAACACTACCAGGTGATGTTTTCTCTACATGAGCTTTGAAACTATACAACATATGAAAACTGTCATTCCACTTGCCTTGAATGAAGTCTAGAGCCATCTCCTTCCCATCAAAGACTCTATGGTAAGGAATCAGAACGTTAAACTTTTTGCTAATCTTTGCTCTGAGTTCAGCAGGTCCAATGTTATGATCCTGCCTCACCCAGTCAAGTACAGTAGCAGCAATCCACTTGGTAGTCGCCGGTCTAATTTTACCACTTAAAGAAGTATTAGGGCAGTTGTGTTTCTTCGTGTTTACTTTGATCTTCATTCGATAAGAATCCAAATAATTCAGAGCTAGTTATCAGCAGAATAAATATGAGAAAGACTAAAACTAAATGTAGCTATTGCAACCTGAAATGGGTGTCCACCCCGCATTGGAGATGCATGTAATCTCCATTTACACACATTACTTTCCCTACAGTGCACCCTAAATCTCTTTTGATCGCTCTTTTGAATGATAAATTCAAACCCAACTCTGATTGCATAGGTTGCAACTGCATATCTGTAGTCCTCCACATTATCAAAGATAGTCCCCTCATCAATTGTAGGATTGTTCCTGTCAAAGTGTATCACTGGCCTGTCCACGTCTTCGTCGTCGTATCTACATCCCATTTCCACATCTTCACATTCCTCTTCCTCATCAGTCCCATAGTCAGGCTCAAAGTTCGAAACAACCAAATATTCCATACTCTCCATCCTATCAGGGTCAGTAGCCACGTCTGGATATGCTTTCTCATCATCATCCACACCGCCACACGTTTCAGTGCCTTCATGCTCGCTTGACAAAGCATCATGCTCAAGGACAAGCTGTACAGACATCCTGCGGTTACCAACACATATCCTTGCCATCACCACGGGACTAGAAATGCTAATTGGGGTATGCAGAAAAGGAATCACAGTTCTTACCCTTCAATGTGGATGCACGACACCTTCTCCAGGCTCCATACCTCCAAAGCTCTGCACCCCGCTTCCTCTCCCCCTGTTTCGTTGTCCTCTGTGCTCTCCAGACTTGAAGGAGATTTCATGCTCTCCAGCCGCGTAGGACCCATATCTGTGCTCTCAAGCCTCGCAGGATCCATCTCCAAGAGGGATCCGGATCACCAGCGTCGTTGGGCCCCTAACCCAATGGCCGACTCTCGGTTTTCATTTCCAGACGCGCCTGGGCGGTGGGTGGCGGCAAGGAGACAGGGCAGGGAGGGGACATGAGGGGATGGCAGGGTAGGGAGGACGGGAGGACGACGGCCCAAGGGGACGACGAGAGCGGTGCACGATTAAGCGAAGTGGCGGCGGCAGGAGCAGAGGAGCGGAGCGGAGCTGGTTGCGATAAAGCATGGAAAATTGTACAATAATGTGTTGGTGGCAGCACCAGCCCTTGAACCTGGGACGTGCGCCGTCGAAGTTGGAGGAGGCGGGCCCGCCAGTCAGAAAACATGCCACCTGTCAATGCACTATGCACGGGGAGCACTTCACGGAATTTTTTAGCAGGTCCCACATGTCAGTATGTTTGATCAAAACTTGCATGCAGTGCATGGCTGGTTCACGCGCTAGTTCCGAAAAAAAAGCCCATTGATCCAAACTTGAATTGGCAGTTCCGCTTCTTCTCCCCCGTCTCCTCGTCTCCTCGCAGTGGCAGTTCCGCTTCGTCTCCCTCGTCTGTTATCCTCTTCTTCTTCTCCTCGCAGTGGTAGTTCTTCTTTCTTCCTCGATCAAAACATTCCCACACGTAAGCCATTCCGATCTCCTGGCCGACCCACTTCGCAAGATCGCCGACTATTTGCTGGAGAAAGAGGAGTATGTCAACACCTATGCTGCTTGTTGGGAAGTCTACACCGATTGGCGCCGCACTTTAAAGGTGCCCGAATTCCATCTCAACAACTGGATCATGATAGATCACACACTTCCAGACGTTGGCGACTTCACCTTCCTCAACCTCACCACTGGTCATTGCTTCAGGACAAACCTAATGGACGTCCATCGTAGGTTCACATTCACATCCAATATTTATTGGTATTTTCCATTGTAAACATCTTAGTGCTAACTGATGCCCTCTTCTTCCAAAAGATTCTACTTCGTCGGTGTTTCTCGTGGCGTCATCATGCTTGCTCAGAGGGTGGAGTCGTACCAGATTCGGCTTCTGAACCCAATCACTAATAAGTCTAACACTGACTATCAAGCACACATACCATCTGATCTTTTGCAATTTGTCGTCGTGACAAAGTCCCCGATGATGGTGTTCATTTGCACTGATTATCCAGATCATATTGCATGGGCCGATGAGAGCACCGCAACGGGGCAAATCAATGGATCTTTTGGAGAAGGATTGTATTCGCCACCTCCTGATACGCTTCTGGTCTCCATGACGGCATTCCGAGGGGAATTATATGCATTACTTGAGAATGAAGACATCTTGTTGACCAACATCCAATTAGAGCAGCACGCGAGCACTGTCATGATGGCCAAAATAATTTTGGCCCCAGTCTTTGAACAAGTACGCGGAACCTAAATTTTTTACCTTGTGGAGTCAGACGGTGATCTGCTTCTTGTGGTGAACGGGGATTTCGCCAAAGAGCAACCGGTGTTGTACCGAGTGGACACGGAGAACCGCTCTCTCGAGGCCGTCGGCGACATTGGAAGTTGTGCCCTCTTCGTTGGTTACAATCGGTCTATCTCCATTGACACCAGGTTACACCCCATAGTTAAACCCGGTTCCATATACTACATGAATTATATCAGACTGTACGATCATGAGGTTCAAGCCTGGGAAGAGGAACCAACAATGGTAATGTATGGCTTAAGTCTAGAACATACACCGAGGCCTTACCCTCTGGACGAGATACTGGCAGCACACTGTAGATGAAGAGAGTTCTGTGAACATGTGTTGTAGCACGCGTTAGCCACCGACGATGAAATATATAGGGGAGAATGAATCCTATATTCATCCTAGGTTATTTGCTAGCATTTTTCAGGTCTATTATTCGAAGTAGAAATTTGTACTGTATTTATACTATTTTGATCAGCAGTATGCGTATTACCTTTCAGACAAAATTGTAATGTATTTAATTTTAGTACTTTCAGAATTCAAAGTATTTATTTTTAGTAGCTTCTTTCAGAATTCTCTGTGTTCGACATGGGCATCAGCTTAGCGCCGGAATTCAGGTTCCACATGGAAAATTGCACAATAATGTGTTGGTGGACGGCACCACCCCTCGAACCTGGGATGCGCACCGTCGAAGGTGGAGGGGGCAGGCCTGCTAGTCAGAAAACATGCCATGTCGGCATCCCCTGTTTCTGATGCCCTTTAAAAAAACAAACAAAACGCCACATCGTTATCCCCTGTTTCTGATGGTGTTGCTACACTCGACGGTACATGGTGGCATATAAATAATATCGTATAAACATAAGGGCATAGTCGTCAACATTTCTAAAATGAAACCCGATCCCGTCTCCTACCTGTCCTGGTACATTGCCCAATGAGGTGGATAGCCACGACCGATCTTTTTAATACGTTCGCACTCTTATGCTGAGAAGGGAAATAAAGATTGAGCTGTTAATGCAACGAGTGTCGAATTATTACCCTCTAAGGAAATGGGAAATGGTTATTTTCACGCTGCGTCTGTAGTCCAAACCCATCACGCCTTTCACCCCCTTCTCCGACTAACCATAGTTCACCTTGCGCAGCTCCTCCGCGCCGCACCAACTAGGGTAACATGGCCCCGCCTAAGAAGCCGCTGCCGCCGCCGCGACAGCTGCCAAAACTAGGGTATTTAGCGCCTCTAAGGCAGGCCATGAAGCTCTACTTCAAGGCCGGTCTCCCATTGCCCTGCCAGGCAGATGATTTCCCCGAATGTGCCAAATCGGCCACAAGCGATCACGGGCCGCTGGCGCCAGATGCGGCAAGCAGGGCCAAGAGAGCGATGTGGAGAAATCGCATGGCGGCATTACGGCATGCTCTTGGCAGTGGAAACAAGGTACGTATCAAATCGTTAACGAGAGCATGCCGCCGAGGGTACACACCCTCGAACAGGGCAGTGCCAAGGTCTAGGAACTCTCGCGTCCATGCTTCGGCACGGACTACCTTACCTCAGTGGGGAGGCTGGGAGCACGCCGTCTGTGGCAAAGACGCTCCATCCTACGCACCATCGGAGGCCGTACTATGGCGGCGACCAAGCGTCTACACTCAGCATGCTGGATTGTTCGACAGCCGAAGCCGGCGGCGGGCATCAGCTCAGCCCCGAAATTCAGGTTCGAGTTCACACGGACCTACGATCCCGAGAAGGAGATGCCGAATTTCAGTTTTGGAAGAAATCGTTCCGGCGGCGCGGATGGTCCAACTGAATCGGGACTAGCACACACAAATCACTCGTGCATGAACGATGCAGATTTCTTGTAGTTTGGCGGGAAGGCAATATATCAGTTTGGGTTAAATGATCAAAGAACTTATGTCCTCTCAAGGCAATTGGCCAGCCAACTTTTCTGGTGGAGATCTGTAGTTTCTTCAGTGTAGAATAGTTAAGTTTAGACTGAAGAATGGCTTTTGTAGATGAAATGCTGACGAATTGTTCTACAAACTAGTAGGAAGTTTAGCCCACTTTTGTGCAAGTATAAGACCCTTTTGTATGGAAGTACTACTGTTGTAAGCAAATACTAGCAAGTATCTATTTCCTTCAATTACTAGTCATGGTTCAATCCAGTTAACTGGCATCTTTTTATCGCAGACTACAGATTTTGCGTCTGGTGTCTGTGTTGTAAATCATTTTTCCTTTGTCTTGTGTTGCCTGCAAAATGGTCCTGCAGTTCAACGTGTTACAAATGTAGCTACCTTGTACTTGAAGAGGAGATGGACTACATTTTCCTGGCATCCACAGAATGGACATTGCTCATTGCCAGACCACCCTCTTTTCATGAGGTTGTCCTTGGTTATTCACAGAAATTATAAAGCACGGTGTTCAACTACATCGATTCAAACTATTACACACACGCACTACATCAAATTCATTACCCACACATACTACATCGATTCAAACTATTACACACACATACTACTTCAAACTATTACACACACGTACTACAAAGATTCAAACTATTACACATTTTTAGTCGATGCTAACTTCCTGCTACGCTTTCCATACTACAAATTCATTAGCCACACATACCACGGCAATTCACTTGAGCTCTGTGTTCAATTGAGGGAAATCAGAACCACCAGCTCGTCCAAGCCCGATTCCCCCACCGAAACTATGTGCGTCATCGCGAAACGGTGGTGGTCCTGTGCCATCAATCCTTCCAGGCCAACACTGCATGCAACGAGGATGCTTTCTGGCAGCCTCTTCGGGGCCCTGAATGCCATGTACCGATTCCAAAACCTCCTCTAGGTGCATGATGATCGGGTGCTTCTAGCAAAGCTGTCGCCCTGCCCTGCTTGGAATCTGCACCTCGTACATCTTAGGAACGGAATCAAGATCTTTCAGCCACGCCTTTACCTCGATGACCCATCTGCCGCTTGGTGGCACGATTTCCACCATCTCGCCGCCAAGGCTACTGACGACCTGCTTGAGGGCCTCCGGCTCCCAAGCATCTAATGGTAGGCCGTCAAAGCCGAGTTTGGAGTAGAAACGAAGCTGCCCCAAGCAATCATCCCACCCACAGGCGTAATGCCAACGCATGAAGCTTATTTTCTCCCCACAACACTCGAAAGAACGGGAAGAATGCAGAACATGCTCGGTGTCTGAGCTGTGCTCGAACCAGACGAAAAAATCGAATGGCGGCGCGCATACCTCAATGTTGACCTCATTTCTTCTGATCCCAAAACGAGACCTAAAATCCGACAGCAACTCTGCCGGCGACACGGCGGGACGAACGCCCAACATGCTGGCCATGAGAGTGTGGCTGTCGAACTGTTGTGCCAGGGCTACCATGCCTAGGGTGCACGACAGCACGCAACTTCCCGAGGCCGGTCGCCGGCCTGGATCGCCTGACGGGACGCGCTCTGCCATGCGAGAAGGACTAGCCAGAGGCGAGATATTAGTCTGGGGACGCGAAGCTCTGATACGGCGGACGATGCAATGGCGACGGTTACGAGCTTCGATCAGAGGCGTGGGAGGTTGACCGGACATGGCGGGGATGCAAATTAGAGCAAGTGCGAGCTCAGATCTGAGACGAGCAGCCGGAGCTTAACAAATGTTATGGGGAGGGAAGGGGAGAAGACCGGAGCAGAGCAAAGAAATAGATCTGGTCCACTTAGGGATCTGGTCCACGCAGCGGTAAGCTAGTCCACGCCTGCAAAAGATAACGGGGAATACTGACATGGCGGGCCAAGAAGAGTTGACCTAACGGCGGTATTTGAGTTCAACCATTTTTCGTCTAGTTCAAACGACCGTTTGGTCGTTAGATTTGTATTCACCCCATTTGGCCCTTCTAGACAATTGGCGATTCTACTATGGCCCCTCCGCGCGATTGATGACAACTCGGGTACCGCGGTGCGCTCACCCGCCAAGTTTGGTACCGCAAACGAACATTCCCCATGTCCATGCCACGGGAGAAATCTCTTAATAGCGGGATAATACGATTGATGTCGTTTATCTCTCAGCTGTGGTTATGAAGGATGATGTGAGAAGTGGTTGCTGCTTATTTGTCCATATATGGAGCTCCTCCCACATACATACATATTATGAGAATATTTGTTATAATAATCATGATTGCTTAGTCTAAATTGCTAGCGGTGTTTCCACCACTCCTTGAGAATGCCTTTTCCCTATTGCAGTTCCAAGTTCTTTTACTAACGCAATTCTTACTTTCTACATTAAGTTTTACTTTACTTTAAATTGCTTCAATCAACCAAAACACAAAAACAACTCTACTTTTATTGCATCTTTAAGTTATTCCTTAAGTACTCCGTTTAGTTTTAATTAAAAGCATTTTAGTCTTTCGCCTACTGCTCCCTATGGGATCGATATCTTTATTTCGAAACAAGCTACAAACGATCTGTGCACTTGCAGTCAGCACAGGGTAGCAGGAGTGAAGGAAAAAATTCCAACATACAGATGATTGTTCTAATGAGAGGCTGACATGTGGGACCTAGCAGCATGACTAAACGGTAGACGCATCGAGCAACATTATCGAGTTCAAATCAGGGAGGCGCGACCGAAAAGTATGGTCCACAAGAGACACTGACGTTCGGGACCCACACGCCTCAAAAGACTTCGGCAAGTCAACATCGCATGAGGAAACGAAAATCTTACTTCTGCCACACGCCAGCCGAGCTTCCTCCATGTTTTTAGCGGTTCCATTGTAGTAGGGGGCCGTGAAACCGGAAAAAAAGTTTTCCATCGGCCACGGCAGAGCCGAGAATTTCGTCGCAGAAGACGTGCCTTCTACGACGACCGTCGGGCCAAGTCGTTGCGGACAGAAACTTTTCTTGTAGTGACAAGCGGGTGCAAGCCAAAGTCTCCATGAAGTGAAGTTTTGGCCCGACTAACAAACTCGAGGGCTACACCTAGTGGGTGCGCTCCCGCGCCCCCAACATAAGATGGAACCATCCAACCGCACTACAAGAAAATTTGGCTTTTACAACAGACGATTTTCTTGGTTGAAGGCCCGTTTTTCGTGGTTAAAAATTCTGTCACGTGAAAACTTGTTCTGTCATAGATCTATTCGCTAGCCATGTTGATTGCTGACGTCATGCAAACTGCCATGTGATAGCCACTGTTAACAGCTCGTTAACACCATAACGGTCACAGAAACTGTGGCCGAAGCCAGGCCCAACCAAGGCCTGCTAATTACTATGTGGGCCGGCCCATGAGGATAGCCCAATAAGAAGACGGCTTGTTACTGTTTTGTCTTGCACTGCTTGAAATGGGCCCAATAATGCAGCCAGTTGCAGCCCACGAACTTGTTCTGTCGTAGATCTGTTCACCAACCGTGTTGATTGCTGACGTCATGCAAACTACCACGTGATAGCCACTGTTAACAGTTGGTTAACGTCGTAGCGGTCATAGAAACCATGGCAGAATCCAGGCCCAACCAAGGCCTGCTAATTACTAAGTGGGCCGGCCCATGAGGAGAGCCTAATAAGAAGATAGCTTGTTACTGTTTCACCTTGCACTGCATGAAATGGGCCCAATAATGCAGCTAGTTGCAGCCCACGAACTTTTAGGTCAGGTACTATTTCGGCGTACAAACGACCCAAGTTGGTACAAAACCGTGCGACCCATTAGCAGCCTACGCCAAGTCGGTCTAGTATTGTTAAGGCCTACGGTCGGCCTATCGCTGTTCTCGCAGCCCGTCATGGGCCGCCTACTAACGGCCCTTCTTTGAGATGGTATATTATTGTTCTAGCCATTAACTTTTCAGGCCACAAGCGGCTTGTTACTATTTTGGACTGGTAATTTTGTCGGCTTGTTACTATTCTTGACTGGTATTTCCATGGTCTGTTACTATTCTGGCTCATTATTGTTCTAGCCTTTTACTATTGTGGCCCTTTACTGTTGTGGCATGCTACTGTTCTGGCCTGTTAATCCTTTGTTCTATTACTCTTCTTGCATTTTACAGTTTCTTGCATTTTCTTGTTGTGGCTTGTTACTTTTCTGGCATGTTTATGTTCTAACACTCTGCTGCCTGGCCTGCTACTGTTCTGGCCTATTACTGTTTTGGCCTATTGATACGTCCATAACGTATCTATAATTTTTGATGGTTTTATGCTAATAATATGCTTTTGACAATCCTTTTTTGTATAAAGTTTATGATTTATTTGGACTAACCAACTAATAGTTGCAAAAGTGCACAATGTTCTTGTTTTACACTTTGATGTGTAGCAATTACCAAGAATACAAGTGCAAACCTTGTTGGATCAAATTGGGATTCTTCCAGAAATCTGTCTCAGAAATCTGTCAAACGTAAAACTCTTCAACTACAAAGTTGTTGGAAATTTCGCGACAAACGTTCTGGACATAAAATTTAGCTGATTCCGAGTCCGGACGGGCCTGCTAGGCCTGATTTACTGCAGCCCAAGATGGGGTGACGAGAATCCGAGAAGCTATATAAAGGGAGGAAACCTAATTCGCCCAGGGCATTTCCACCCACGAATTTGCAGCCACCAAAGCCACATTTTTGCCTCCCCATGGACCCCATCTCCATGGGGGAGGGCTCCCAATAAGCCATGAAGGAAGGGGGCTAAGGGGCGGTGCTCCCCCATGATACCGGCGGCAGGGAAGGAGTCCCCCGCGCCGCTGCCGGCGCCGCCGCCACCCTCTTCACCATCTTCACCGCCATCTCCATCACCTAATCCTCCTAGTATGCAGTGGTTCATCCTCTCACACACCTCTATACCATCCTATGTAAACATGGTATTTGATGCTATAAGTTATAATCTTATGATCTATGTCATGTTTGTGTAGTTTCTTTGTTCTTAGATTAAATGATTGAACATCTTTGGTTCATTAGAGTTGTATGTTGATATGGTACAGTCCTTTGGTGTCCATTATATTTGTGCGCGCATGGATTAAACATCATAGGGTTTGTAGTATGTGTAAGAGGAAGGGGGAGTTCTGTTGGAGTGACAGAAACATGAGGACGCGAACCGGAAAGTTGCACGTATGGGAGTTAGAGGACCATTAAACTTAAGGCTATGGTTGGGGAAACCTTAATGCATTGTTAGTAGTTACGGATGTTTGCTAACAATCCAATCATATAGTACATGTAATTCCAAGTAGTGAAGCGCATGTATATTTAGCCTCTCTCACATAGAAAACTGCATCGAAGACAATGAACCGAATTTATTCGCTAATTAAACTTGGACAAAGCCTCCACATTTACCACCACTATTCCACACTCATGGTTCTGTTAGTTTAGTGTATTTTATTGCTGCAGCAACTAACTTTACTTTCTTGTTATTTTTTATCATGTAAAGCTATCTCTAGTACTCGTATTGTTGCTCTAGTTTTATTTCCTAGATAATGCAAACGTTTAGTGTTCGTAGAGTTGTATCAGTGGTTGATAGAACACGAGAGAACATTTATCCTACCTTTAGCTCCTTGTTGGGTTCGACACTCTTACTTATAGAAAAGGCTACACACGATCCCCTATACTTGTGGGTTATCACCTATTACTGTTACTAGTGCCCACATGTGGGTCAGACAATTACTTTTACTATCTTTTACAGTTTCGGCCTTTCTGAAGCACATGCCAATATCATAAAATATGTATAATTAGTGAGCATCTTTTACTATTCATCAACGGCAGAATACAAGACGGTCCAAAAACAAAGCCCGATATTGTTCCCTAATCGACCTGGTTGGCGTAGTTATGGTACTGCCTACCACCATGTGTCGATCGCGTCAACTAAATGCCTACATGGCATATGTGAGTTATCTAGATATGAAAACCCTACAACTAGGACGTTGACCTGAAGAAGCAAGATGGCAAGTTTATCTTTGACGAAGGATGGCTAGATTTTGTCAAAGCATATGACTTGAAGGTAGGATACTTTTTGGTATTCAAGAAGCTTGCCACCACTTCCTTTAAGGTGATAGTATTTGATCATGATAACTATGAGAAGGTGATCAGATGTGCAGGTTATCACCCATCAATTGATGAACAATTTACTATATTGTAGGTGTATTAATGCGGTGACTGTTTGCTTCTAACTATAACTATTCTATAAAGAGGTGGTCTATACCCCTCTAGTCATGCATTGTGTTGGAACACCGTGGTACTTGATCGCGCTAGGCTCCAATGTGGATGTATTCAAAACTGCAAAACAAACATCTAGTGTACTACTGCTAGTATTGTACTGCCTCTATTCCATAGTATAATCCTTTTTAGCGAACTAAACAATCATCTTATTAGTTCCACCACATACAAGAGTTGTACTGTGTTGATGTACCTAACAATCAAGTGGGTAGGTGTAGTACAACTCCTGTATGCAGCGGAACTAACGAGATGATTGCTCGTTGTACTCTACTGCTAGTAGTAGTATTGTACTAGTACAAGTTTATTACTACTAGGTAGGAGTACTATTTTTTAGGAAAATAGAAGATGTAAATAAACATCATCTGGTCAAACATGACAGTAGTAGTAACTCTAGTCGGCGTACATGGCAGTGTGCTAGCCTAGCTACAATGGCCCAGGATGTGACATGGTTAATTTAGTGCATGACAGCGTGCCAGCCTAGCTATAAAATGCGCCAGGATTTCAGATGGTTAATTTAGTGCATTGCAGCATCCTAGCCAAGCTATAGTCGGCGTCCTGGATGTAGCTCCAGCGGCCTTGCAAAAAAACCTCATTCAAAGAGCCATCCCATCTTCCCCATCTCGACTGTTTTTATCCCCACTCACCAACGCCGCCTGGCCACATTTGGGATCGTCTCCAGTGCGTGCTTTGCACATTTTCCTCGCCATCTCGCCCGCTACATCAGATCTTGCAGGCTGCACCACCCCTCTCCAAAAGTCCCCCGACATTCATACTCTGGTCCGACCTCTTCCCCCAATCCATCCCAATGTCGCAATCGATTCACAACCCATTGCATGGCATCTGGAGCAAGGTCAGCGATGATATTTTCAACTAAATTGTTATGCGTCTGGACACTACCAGCACCACCCCGCTGACCGCATGCTCCAAGGAGATATATCGCCAAGTCATGGGCAGAAAAGGTAGTAGATGCCCTAACGACCACTGCGGGACATTTTTCCCCTACAACAACATCTACGAACACATAATCTGGTGCTTTCACGACCAACAAGTCTGCATGGAGCCTAGATGCGAGTTCATCACCTTGTCGGTAGAGCTAACACCTTTGGTAGAGCTCATCTGCCACCTCAGAGTTGCCCACTCGAGGAATGCGACCACAATGCCATATAGCCACAAACACTAGGAGTCGTCTAAGCCGGTGCCCACAAGAGGCTCGTGGAGAGTGGATATCATTGGCATCGGGAAAGAGGGCACCATGTTCGTCGCCGAAATTGAAGGCCACACCACGGACATCATCATATCCCACAGGTTCATCAGTTCAGGAGCGTGCGAATCACCGCGATACAAGGTGAAGCTTTGGTCACTGTCTCTGTGGCATGAGCTCCATGCAGTCGAAATGGTCGCGACATCTGAGCTAACAAGCAGGCCATCATCGGTCCAAGTCGCCCTAGAAGGGCTCAGGTTGTACTTGTGGTAGCCGTGGTGTTACCTAGAAGCTTCTGAACCGTTTGTCGGAATTTCCTATGGATTGGGAGTATTGCATCGACAAGTTTCAAAAGTAAGATAAAACATCTAGAGTTAAATACACTAATAGTCCATGTACTTGTCAGATTGGATCGATTTAGTCCCCGTATTCGAATTTTGCTGAATTTTGCCTGCGTACCTGTGAATTGGATTCGATTTAGTCCTAATCCATATTTGACACCAAAATTGCGCTGACTCGGATGCGACGTGGAAGCGTGTCTCACTTGTAGGAGTGAAGATGGACTAGAAATTTATAGTTAGCCCCTCTCGTGTTACGCTATTATCGTTAGTTAACCTCCCATTGTAAATATATCGCTCCACCTTCTAGTCTAGCATCACCACCTCTGTCGACTGCCCGTCGTCTTCGCCTCCGTCGAGTCCTTCCTTTTTCTTCCCTTGAATAGAACTCTCTGGGTTGAAGAGATCTGCAACGGCATGGGGCGCTCTACATAATGGATCTGATGGGGAGGGGGTACGTGCAAATATCTGGTAGTGGAAAAAACATTCTAGATGTAGGAGGGTGTTTCTGTAAGCCTCTAGTCCACATGGCATCTGAATCGGCACAATTTCAACATCAAACATGGATTAGGACTAAATCGATCCAAATTCACAAGTACAAGGCCAAAATTGAGCAAATTCCTAGTACGAGGACTAAATCGAGTTAGCCTAACAAGTATAGAGACTATTAGTGTATTTAACTCAAACATCTAAATCTTCTTGTCATAATCCTAGTGTTAAGATATGTAACGCTGTACTAATTAATTACTATTTTATGTTGGTGACAGATTCAATTTGTATGGGGAGAGGTGGAACAATATTGCGGCAATGTATACCTATTTACAATGTAGGTTGCTGACATAGTGGACCCACATGCGACATTATGACAAGGAAAGCAAAACAGGAAGGAAAGAAAGCACTACCTGGCCACCACTTAGACATGTTGTTGCGTTATGCCGAGTATTTTGTATGGAGGTCTGCTGCTGCTAATATATTTTGTAGTAATACATATGTACTGGTACTTGTTCAGATCGACCGATCGAGTGCTGAATATGTACTCGAATTCCTTTTGAGTCATGGGCTTGCTACAACTATTGAATTTCAATGTCTGCATTACTAAATCTGTCATTTCTTTTGACCAATGTCTACACTGCTGAATCTGTCACTTTGAAATGCTGCTGAATATATCAAGTGATGCTGAATATAAACTGGGAATCTGTCGATATTTTTCTATCTTATTTTGTACTGCTTGAAGAGTTTCGCAACATAGTAAATCAAAATTTTCTACGGAAGCGAACAGAGGGAAAGCCAAGATCTAATCTAGGAGATGCAAACAACGAGAGAGATTGGATTAGATCTTCATACCCTTGAAGATTCGACAGCGAACGCTCTCGGAACGTGGGTGATGTAGTCGTACTCGCTTCTCCTCCTCGCGATCCGATCCGATCTAGCACCACAAGTGGCGGTGCCTCTGTGAGATGCACACGTGCAGCACCTCGACGTTTCCTCCTTCCTCGGACCAGCAAGTATGGTGGAGAGATGGATTGGATCTACAACACGACGGCGTGGTGTATATGGTGGAGAATTTCTGCAGCAGGGCTTCGCCCACAAACAGTCGGGAGGGAGAGAGGAGGGCAGCAGGGCAACTAGGGTTTGGAGGAAGGTGTGTGTGGGGAGGGGGCGCACCAGCCCTCTATATATAGAGGGGGGTGCGGCCAGCCCTTGCCCATCCTCCAAGCCTATCTCTAGTTTAAACGATTTAAACTCTCCCTTATCTAGAAATTCTATCTCTAGATTTAAACGAGTTAAATCTATCTAGAATCGGCTGGGCCCTATGGGGCCTTGTGCCCCGGCCCAATGCGCCAGGACACTCCCTCATAGGCCCATGCCCCCTCCGGAAGGTGGGGCCACGTTGGTCCCTTCCGAAGGTTCTAGAAGCTTCCGCACAATACCGATTAACCTTAACTATTCCAACTCCAAAAACTGCATTTGCCTTATATGAATCTTATTCTCGGACCATTCCTAACCTCTCGTGATATCCGGATCCCATACGAGACTCTGAACAAAAATTCATAAACCAATTATCCAATCTATCCTAGCGAGACACGTTAAGTGTGTGACCCGGGTTCGAGAATATGCGCATATGATCTTCTATCAATAATCAACATGGGTCTAGGCACCCATATTGACTCACACATTCATCGATGATCATATCGGATGAACCACGATGCCAGGATTCAATCAATCCATATATATATTCCCTTCGTCGCGATATTTTACTTGCCCGAGATTCGATCGCGGTATCGCCATACCTAGTTCAATCTCGCTCACAGCAAGTACTTTACTCGCTCCGTAATCCGATATCACTTTGTGATTAACTCCTTAACCACATGCTTGCAAGAGGTGTTGATATCGACACGAAAGTGGGCCCGAAGAATATCTCTCCGACTTGGGAGGGACAAATCCCATCTCGATACATACAACCCAACAGATACTTTCCGATCACCTGAGAGACACCTTTATGATCACCCTCTCATAGGATGACGTTTTATGACCTCAAAGCTTTCTTCCGATACCAGGGAGTTGTATTATCTCATGGTCTAAGGAATACAATATTTGACATGAGAAAAGCTTCGCAAAGACGAACACGATGAAACGATCTAATAGCTTTGCTTAGTTTGGGTCTATCCACCATATCATTCTCCCAATGATATGATCTCATTATCAATTGACAACTCATGTCTATGGTTAGGAAACCTTAACCATCATTGATCAATGAGCTAGTCCATAGAGGCGTACTAGGGACACGGTGTTGTTCACAAACCACACAAGTATTAATGTTTCCGCTTAATACAATTCTAGCATGGAATATAAACTTTATCATGAACAAGAATTACAATAATAACATCTTTATTATTGCCTCTAGGGCATAATTCCAACACTGCTCAATCTTCAAATGCTACTCCATCTGTCAAGTGTTATGTCGCTACTATTACTAAGGTATTTTCTAGAACTAAGACTGATGTACTGATACTTGTTTAGATCAAGCGTAGTAGACGATCTTGCTTTTCTTTTTAAACTTGGCCTTGTCACAATCTAGATGAGGCTTGGGAATTTTGGGATGCATATATAGGGGTCACATTGGTATTGATGTGAAGAGGAGGTATGCACACAAAAGTGAAGGGGTCTGTTGCATAGAAAACAAAAAAAATCCTACGACTTCAACCACCAAGATCATATCTTGGAGATACATGTAACAATTTCAGATGGACGCACCATCAAAGACCGTAACGCGGGATAACGATCCCGCAAAAAAACCTGGATGATGTAGCATGTACATGACCATCCTAAAGGACATGTAGATGATCAACACCACAAGAGGCAGTGCTTCCATAATCGGTCACACGTACGGTGCGCCGACGACTCCCGATCCCTTGCTATAGTCGGGCAGCGGAAGTAGCGGATCCCCGGGAACTCCAACAGTGCTACGCCATGGTAGAGGTTGTGGACGGGAAGATCTCGAGCATGGCTTCTCCTAAGCACCTTTCTAGTGGCAATGGACAAGGCTGGTAAGAGGGAGAAGATGTCAACCAAAGGGCATATGAGAGAGGGGTGAATGTGTGTGAGAGAGAGGAGAGGAGGGGGCTATATATAGGTGAGGGAGGGCAGCCCAAGGGGGCTAGGCGCACAATCATAGGGCTGCCCCACGTCTCCCCCAATTTATGTGGTGGACTCTCCACTCACATAAAAACTCTCTCCACTTCGTCTCATTCATTTTCCACTCAAAAATCAAGAGTCTTTTAATTAAAAGCACTTTTAATTCACTTGATTTAATGTCACTCATTTAATGAACTCTTCATTTAATGACATTTAGTGAACACTTCATTTAATGAACACATTAACAATTCAATCCCTTGGTTTGTTTCGATACCGCGGAAACCATTTCGGTAGATTTGACAGAATAAATTCCTATGATGTCCATTGTCTTCCCCTGTGTGCCCTATCCGCTCAATTGCATCGTCTAACCTTAAGTTTTTCTCCCTACGGGTTCGAGAACTATGTAGATATGATCGAGACTCTCTCTGATCAATTATCATTAGCGGGACCTAGAGATCCATAATGACTCCCACTAGTCCAAGAAAATCCAATTGATCGTCTAAACCTTTTTCGCTATAATCAAATTCCTTTTGTCTCACGATATTTTACTTGTCCGAGATTTGATCACTCGGTATCATCCATACCTTGTTTAATCCTGTTCCCGACAAGTACTCTTTTTCTTGTACCTTTGATGTAACATTCTAATGATCAAATCACTTGCTTGCAAGCTATGTTAATGTGATATCACCGAGAGGGCCCTGAGTATATATCTTCGTCATCTCGATGGACAAATCCCACTCTTGATCTAGGAGCATCAACTAACACTTTCCAAGTACCCTACAACACTTTATAATCACCCAGTTACGAACTGATGTTTGATGTAATCAAAGTACCTTTCCGGTGAAAGTGATTGACGTGATCTCATGGTCTAAGGACATTGAGTTACTACGAATGTGATACCAATATAAACTTGAGGACATGATTGTATTGTTACATCTACTTCGGGTGACTGTTCATCATATCATTCTCCAATGGTATGACCATGTTATTGACAACATCCAATATTCATGATCAGGAAACCTGTGATCATTAGTTAATCAACAAGCTAGTATTAGGAGAGGCTTTACTAGGAATCCCTTTTGTTTATAAATCACACATGTATTAATGTTGCCTATTAACACAATATAAGATGAAAATAAACATATCTTATAAACCTACAATAGCATAATAACCACTTTATTATTGCCTCTCGGGCATATTCCTTTCAGTCTCCCACTTGCACTAGAGTCAATAATCTTACATAGTCATAAATCTAACAACCATGGAGTTCTGGTGCTGATCATGTTTTGCCCTTAGGAGAGCTTTAGTCAACGGGTCTACCACATTCAGATTCATGTCTACTTTGCAAATCCCTATATCACCATCATGAACATGTTCCCGGATGGAGTTAAACTGGCGCTTTATATGCTTGGAATTCTTGGGAGACCTTGGTTCCTTAGCATTGTCTATGGCACCATTGTTCTCACAGTAGATCACCATTGGATCCAAAGCACTTGGAACCACACCCTGTTTAGAAATGAACTCCTTCATCCAGACTGCTTCCGCCACTGCTTCTGAAGTAGAGATATATTCCGCCTCCATTGTAGATCTCGCAATTACTGGTTGCTTGGAGCTCCTCCAACTCACCGCTGCACCATTTATTAAAAACACATATCCGGATTGTGACTTAGAGTCATCCATATTGGTGTCGAAGCTAGCATCGACGTAACACCTTGCGACGAGCTCTTCTTCACCGCCATATACCAGAAACATGTATTTAGTTCTTCTCAAGTACTTAAAGACATCCTTTACTGCCTTCCAGTGTTCCAAACCTGGATCAGATTGGTACCTGCTAGTCAAACTAACAGAATGTGCCACATCTGGTCTTGTACATAGCATAACATACATAAGAGAACCTATGTCTGAGGCATAGGGGACACGGTCTGTAAATTCTCTATCTATTGTTGTAGCCCAACTTTGAGTCTTACTCAACACAGTGCCTTGTAACATAGGTAAGAACCCTTCTTACTTTCGTCCATTCTGAACTTCTTCAAAATCTTGTCAAGGTATCTACTTTGTGACAATCCTATTAAGCATCTTGATCTATTTCTATAGATCTTGATGCCTAATATGTATGCAGCTTCACCAAGATCTTTCATCGAAAACTTACTATTTAAGTAATCCTTTACACTTTTCAAAAGTTCTATTTGATTTCTAATCAACAATATGTCATCCACATATAATATTAGAAATGAAATAGAGCTCCCACTCACTTTCTTGTAAATACAAGCTTCTCCGATAGTTTGGACAAATCCAAAACCTTTAATTACTTCTTCAAATCAGAGATTCCAACTTCGGAATGCTTGCTTCAGTCCATAAATGGATCGCTAAAGTTTGCATACCTTGTTAGCATCCTTATGATCAACAAAACCTTTAGGTTGCATCATATAGAACTCTTCCTCCATGTTTCCATTAAGGAACGCTTTCTTGACATCCATCTGCCAAATTTCGTAATCGAAAAATGCAGCAATTGCTAACATAATCCTAACCAATGATAAGGAAATCGGTAATCGTTAACTGCTCGTCTGGCTTAGGAGTAGCGACTAATCGGAATTCGGACGATTAACTGATTTAATCGGTCGACTATTAATCGGTGCAATCTACGCAAATTAGCACCTAAAACACGTGTATATAAGAAAGAAATAGTATATGGGCCTCTATATGCTGAACCCTACTTATGTTGAGCTAAAAAGCCCATTAAAACATGTACGATTGGGGCGGGCTAGCGGCTAGATGAGCAATATGCGTTGAACATTTTGCAACTTTTTTGACCAAGTTTGGTAGTTAATCGGGAATACACCTAGTAATCGGTCTATCGGAGCTATTAGTCAGGTTAAGGGATTAACACGACCGATTAGTGGTAATCGACACGGTTAGGTCCCTAGTAGCGATTAATTGGCCTATTAATCACTGATTCGGATGATTTTTTGAACAGTGATCCTAACAGACTTCAGCATCGCTACCGGTGAGAAAGTCTCATCGTAGTCAATTCCTTGAATTTGTCGAAACCCCTTCGCGACAAGTCGTGCTTTATAGATGATCACATTATGTTGGGGGGATAACCCCAGGTAGGGTCAAGCCGAGGTATAAGGACAAGGTCCACTGAGGTATAAAACAGGTCAAAGTGTAAGCTTGACAAATCAGAGAAGGACTGGCCGAATCATGGTCGGGTTACCCTAAGCCAGATAGCACTGGCGAGACTTGGCCGACATATATGGTATGTCGGCATGAGGGGTGAGCTACTTTCTCTTTGCAGGTACCATCTTGGCCGAGTTGTCTTTATCGAGGACGAGTCAAGAGTTGGCTTGCTCAAGAAGGAGATAGCCAGCCCAAGGTCAACGCTTTTCGCTCTCCTAAGGGAATCTAGGGAGAGACAAGCACTAGCGAAAAGAGTCAGAGAAGCAGAGACAGAGCAGATCATCATGGACGTGACAGTCATTGACCTCAACGGTCATGGTGTGTGGACTCTATGCCATTGCCATGCAGAGGCTAGCGATAGGGGAAAGGAGCGCACCGATTTACCACTTTGGGACAAGCATATTCCTAGCATATCCGTGCCAGGTAAGCCCTAGCTATAACCTAGCCTCCCCTTTATAAGGTGAGCCAGGGCCTCCAAGGAGAGGGTCGGTGATTTTTGTTAAGGGAAAACCCTAGTGTGAGAGTAGAGAGCAAGATATCTTCATCTCCTTCCTCTCCTCAATACATCTCAAGGAGCATCTATATTCACCATTGATCCACTAAATAGAGATCTCAGTGTGCGCAATCACCGCACTATCCCTCCCTGGATACCACTTGTGCACATTGGCCCCATCTTTAGCCTACCCATGGCATTTGCCGTGACCACCATGACAGTTGTCGCCCACCGTGGGGCCAGCAGCAGCGCTAGCTGGTGTCAACATCCGGACAGGAAACTTCATTGCCACTAGAGAGCGCATCGCCTCCAGGCTGGTCCAGCGGTTCGGTGCGCTGAACTTCATCAATGACACCGCGTGCAGCATTGGCAACCGCCCGCCTTCGTGCAACAGGCTCTTCATTAGCTTCGGCGCGCACAAGATCTACATCAGCATTGATGACTCCACATCATACGCCAACGAAGTCACTCCTCTCTATATCGCTCACCCCACAAGCCGTGTGGAGGTAATGATGACCGCACTAGACGCTGGCACGATCAAAGATCCGGTAGAAGATCCGGAGAATACTGTAACTACCTCGGTGAATTACGCTCTTAGTTACAAGCCTGGATGAGCGGAAATGGTTAAAATAGTACGGTGGGGCCAAATGCCACTCACAGGTAGACCTTTCGGCCGTCCTAACCATTTCCAAACATCAGGACAAGAACGAGCGGCGAATTCGGCGAAGGATCAACTACATACACAAATGAGTATGTATGCAAGCCACCATACAACAGTCCTCGTGAGCCATTCCATCTAAAAGAAATAGAATATTGCACGGCCATACGGCAAGATCCAAATATCCTAGATAGATATAATAGTTTAGGATATCTCCTCATACATCAAACATCAGAGTATCAGGCGGAAGCGGAAAACAAGATCCGAGTACGGATAAGAAGCAAATCGGCATAAGATGCCCCATAAATAAACACATCCCGCCCACAGATCTCACGGATCCCGCTCCCTAATCTCTACACCGAGTGATCGCTGCCAACATCGTCTGCCTCCTCCACCCAAAGATCCATCTTGCGAGCTTACTGCTCATCTCAATCAAACAATTTATCGTGTGAGACCCTAGGGGTACTCAGCAAGTCTTTATGCCTCTAAAGGGGACACAACCTGGGGTGACGCAATTGCAGCAAAAGATAATACCTAACAATTCTATAGATACTCGCTAACCATCCGCCTAACCATTGATAGATGGATGTCCGTGAAGTAATAACAACAGTTATAACGGCAATATTAACAGATCCATCCTCCTCCTCGCTTACCAACAAGGAAGCGGACGAACAACCCCATCCGCTGGCGTTTTATTATCCATTCCATGAGTGTGGCATTATTTACTAGTCGTGTACTTAGTCAAATTAAAAGCGGTACTTTAGTTATACTTGTCTATGATCGAGAAATCGTGCTCCAAGTCGTCCATAACGCGGACATGGCTTTCAGAAGTTTTAACCTCAGGGTGCACAAATAGCAACACACACTCGATCAACCTCGGAAAACCAAATCAAAACCCAACGAGGCATTCACGACAAAGTGATCACAGGATTCAGAAATATTTCAGGGGCCACCCCATTGCTACCATAGCGAAGTTGGCAGCTCGAGACGGACTCAAGGTTTGTGTGGATGGTCAGAAACTAGGAACCCGAAAGTGTGGTGGGCTTGTCGATACAGCAAACGTGTCACGGACCTAAGCAAGATGGTGCTCCATGCACAATCTTAAATAAAGCAAAAGCATGGCATAAGTACGGATAGTAATAAAGCCCCAAACTAATTGTGGCCCCAAAAATAAGAATGAATCAAGCTCGCTCGGGGGTTCATTAGCCTCCGGATGTGGATAACGCGAATATTCAAGGAGGAATCAAGTACTCGGGTCCTCACGGACACAAGTGAGCATGAAAACCAAATAGCAGATATTGCTCACCGTGCCACTTTCATTAGTTATCCCATTACTACTCGGGTTAAGTTGTTTAGGTACCTCGTTATCCATCGACACTCACATACCCTACACATGTTGTTCTACGACCCGCATGGCTCAAACAACTCCTGTAGTAATGGCTCATGGGATGGAGGAACAAGCTTGATTGGGGTTTAAAAGTAAAGGCTATGCAAGACTGGATTCAAGTTAATGCAATCGCGACTCAATGATGCAAGAATAAGATAGAGGCAATAGGTACTATATGTATGCAAGCATGTGGTAGTGCTTGCTGGCTCAGTTGAAGCGAGGGAAGGATCTGGTAGTGCTCCGGTTTCTTGATATATCCCCACCTTTCAAGGTCATTCAAGAAGAACCAAACAAACAAGGGCCAACATAAATAAAGTGCACAAGCATATGAATAAAATGCGACAAGCAAACAATCATGCCATGATGAATGATGCACAATTTGCATGGCAATAAAGTAGCATGGCATGGGTGAGGTGTGGAATACAAGAATAAATCATTTTATTGAGTTTTAGTCACATTTTATAATCAAATAAGTTGCTGTATACTTTATATTTATATGATGCATGCTGCAATTCAGAACATGGAATGCATAGATAGAACGGGCTCGTCGCGCTGATCGATTTAGACATATTATATGTCAAATTTGGAGTTATAAAACAAAAGTTATTAATTAAATAAGGCAAGGGGCATTTTATTGTAATTTTTATCAACTCGAAAATTAAACTATTCAAACATTATTTTGAATAGCATTTTTGAAATCCTCACATTTTTCTGATTTCAAAACATATATCATTTGTATTATTTGGATTTATAATTTAAAAGTTATTTAAAACAGATTTGAATTTATATTTAAACATTTACAGAATCATTTTATTAAAATGTAAAAAAACGGCACCTTTTATACCCAGCTGAACTTAGCCACAGCCATGATATGTGGACCTGTCGATATGTGGACCCAAGCAGCGACGAAAACGCTTTACACCTTTATCGGCTTAATCCAGCCCCACCAATTGCGGGTCCGTCATGGATGGGCCCACGCGCGCTGGACGAGAGAGCGGTGGACACGCGCGGACGGGACGGCGGGTTGAGGCTCGACTTATGGGTGCTTCCTTGCAAAACAACCACAGTACTGATAGGTGGGGTCGGAGGAGCGCCTTGGTCGAGATAAAAAGGTGGGGGTTTTTCAGAAATTCGCCATACTGCTTTCTCTCAAAATATCGTCGACCGGTCCGCGGCGATGACGACAGAGCGCCACGGTGGGGCTCGAACCCGTGACCTGGGCGTGCGCGTAGAGGCTGAGACCACTACGGCGGCTAAGGGGATGCTGGTAGGGGAGGGCTGCACGGCTAGATCTATCTCTGCGACGCCACGGTGTGGAAACCGACCGCGAACGCCGGTGCGCAGAGAGCGTTCGACGGATTGATCGCCACGACCAGGACACGACGGTGACTGCAAGGATGTCTGGGAGACTCGGGAGATCACGGCGAGGTGGATGACGAAGGTGGATCGATCTGGGAGACGACGGATCGGCGAGGAAGCAGAGGCCGGGGCGGAGCTAGGGTTTCACGCAAGCGTCTCAGGCCAGTGCACAGGCCTCCTCCTCCTCAGCAAGGTACGGGGCGACATTGGGCCTCATGAGCTTCCTCGACAACCAGAGCACCGTGCCCGCCGCCTGTTCGAGGAGTTGGTGATCGGCACCGACGGTGGCCGGCGAGGAAGAAGAAGGGGGAGGAAGAGGGAGGAAGGGCACGGCTCTGGGGATCTGTGGTAGGTACGAAAAGAGAGGGAGGGTGGAGATAAGGCGAGGGAGAGCGGGGTGCCCTGGGGGAGTGGATTAGGGGTAAAGGTGGCCTCGGTTGTCACCTTTCTCCTCTCCCTCACGTGCCGGCTCGGGCTGGCTCGGTTTGAGCAGGGCAGGGGCAGGTAGGTGGGGCCAAGGCGAGGCCAAGGAGCGCCCAAGGAGGGGTAGGCTCGGGTGGGGCTGCTGTGGCAATGAGAGAGCTAGAGAGAGGGGGTGTGGCATGGAGCTAGGGTTGGAGGGATGGGGTGGCTCGGGTTAGCTAGGGCTTGGCTAGGAGGAGGGGTAGATGGGGTGTGGAACCAGGGAGACGGGGTAGCCAGGTGGGGTCATCATGGTAGAGAGAGGGAGGGGTAGATGGAGTAGGCTCGGGTTAGGGTTTGGTTAGGGGAGAGGCTCGGATTAGGGTTTGGTTAGGGAGCTAGGGTTAGCTAGAGAGGGAGGCTCGGGTTAGAGAGGGGTTAGAGCTAGGGTGGTTAGGGTTTGAAGAGAGAGGAAAAGAGAAAGATCTAGGGAGAGAGGGTTTTGGGCATGAACAAAAAAATAAAGGCAAGCAAAAGGGGATCTGGGTGATGGAAAGAGGGTGAGGTTGCAAGGTCAAAACAAAGGAATAGGGCCAACATGGGTAGACTCTCAAAGATCCATGCTTCACTTGCAAAACACATGAAAAACCCAAAGGAGGGAAAGATGGTGAGATTTGCATGGCCCATGCAGGGGTATTAAATGCCATGTCTTAATCTTGTACAAACAAAATAATTAACAAGGAATGATTCCCATGCATTACCAAAATATGGAATAAAGGCCAAGCAAAAGATAAAAGATTTGGACCCAACCCAACCCACATGAGCTAGATTAAAATACAAAAGAAAAGAATTACAAGCTCATGGGTATTTGGAATGGTGGAAGTATAAGGTGGTGACAAAGAAAGGTGGTGGAGTTGGAATAAAAGATATGCCCCCAACTCAACTTGGGCATTAAACATTATATCAATAACCAAATACAATATCAAGAGGCAAATACAATTTACAATGCATATGAGAGAAGAACCAACAAAAAGGGTTTTATATGATGCTCAAATGCAAGGTGGCATGATGACATGAGCATGATATAATTATGATGCAACAATTATATATAGGAAGTAGCCATTATATTACTAGACCAAGTAGCATTACAATTGTTAGACAATTGGGAAGCTACAAATACCCCAAAGGTACCTCGAGCTAGAGGTCCTCCGCTAGAGAGGCCACAAAACGTACTACAACAGGCAATAGATAGTCTCACTACACCTATGGCTCCCATAGTAGATTCGGTTCAGGCATAGGCCGAGCTAGAGGAAACCGGTCATAAAATGTTAGCAGGGGCAAAGCAAGTACAGCGGTTCAACAGGCATTGAACATCATGCTACGTGAGTATGCTAAGGCAAACAAGATAAACACTAGTCCCACCCGCCTAGATGGTGTAAAAATCAGGGGGAAAACCTCATAAGTGAGATAGGTAAAGAATATGTGCCTAGGCCAGGAGATTCGGTTAACACCATGTTAGCAGGGCTGCCGAGGTATAGCCCCCTAGCAAATAACCTCGGGGTTACATATGTTGCACCTACCGAGTTAGATGGTTTGAGGAGAGGCAACAAGAGAGAGTCATAGAGCTAGTGCGCATCACGAACCAACAAAATGAGGAGATTCAGAGGGCTAACCCGGCAAGGGCAGGGGGTTCCCATGTTGTTCATTCGGCCGGTGGTGCTCCCGCAAAATCAGTCGAGGCAAAATCCAAGGAGAGAAGAGGTGGCAACCTCTAGGAGAAGAAACAAGCAAATGGTACCGTATTGACCCGGCTGTGGCTGGGAAAGGGAAAACAGTACATGATAATGCTAACAGAGAAAGTGTTAGCCGAGGTAACGGTGGTCATAGAAACCCTGGCCAAGGCAATGGAAATCAAGGAAATGTTGGGCACGGCAATGCCAGATAGCGTAACTCGGTAGGAGCAGGACAGTATCATCCGCAGCAGCAACACTATATACCTCAGAAGAGCAAAGTGTGGGGCTAGCTATGCAGCAACAATATGCTCATCCGGGGCAAAATAGGTACAATGATGGTTACTTGGCCATGGAAAATGTCGGGTTTCCTAGTCTAGAGCATCACATGATGGGAAATTCCATGGGATCTCGGTTGGGAAATAGGAACTTGCAGCTGGATGATGCAAGATTGAAGCTGGACAGAATATATAGGCCGGAAATGATGGAAGGGCAAGGTACTTCCGGTCCTGCATGCTTTGGACCTCGGATCATGAGAAAACCACCTATGCCGAACTTTCAGTTGGCCAAAGGAACAAAGACATATGATGGTAGCACCAAGCCACAAGATTGGCTGATTGATTATGCCACAGCTGTGCACATTGCGTAGGTCAATCTCAGATGGGCAGTGAGGTATGTGCCTCAGATGCTCGAGGGACCAACAAGGGTCTGGAGAATAATCTGCCACCAGGAAGTATCAATTGTTGGTTGGATTTTGAGATGTTCATCAGTAACTTCACTAGCACGTACAAGAGGCCGAATAGGCCATAACACTTGGCAATGTGCAAGCAGATGCCGAATGAGACCTACCGGGATCTTTTGACTCGCTGCTATACATTGCGCAACTCGTGTGAAGGTGTGCTCGAGTCAGAAGCAATTTGCACAAGGGTGTAAACACGCAAGTGTATTATGGCAGAGGCTACAGAGCTATATGCCAACTATGTCGGCTGAGATCTGACCCAACCCTTGCTTATGTCAGAGATTCGACCCAACCCTTGCTTATTCATATGCATTGGGAGATCCGACCCAACCCTTGCTTATGTTGGAGATTCGACCCAACCCTTGCTTATTCATATGCATTGGGAGATCCGACCCAACCCTTGCTTATGTCGGAGATTCGACCCAACCCTTGCTTATTCATATGCATTGGGAGATCCGACCCAACCCTTGCTTATCTCGGCTGAGCCGAATGAGGAGTACTACCACTGGGATGGGGCCGGGTCATCCCATCAAAATGATTTCCGGGGCAAGAGAATAGATGAGAGGTAGGACTACCGATGTGGTTTGAGCCATGTAGATGTAGTAAACCAAGACCAGCCAGGGGCTAGGAGTAGCCAGTGATAGAAAAACAGTGGCCAGCAGTGGATGCAGAAAACTGATGGCAAGAAGACTTGGACCAATGAACAGAAAAAGGAACGGCAAGAGAAAATAGATAGGCTAAGGTACATGTACGAGGCTATGTTGGATCAGTTGCGTAAATTCACACACCCAACCCGAGTAAACCGGTGAATCATACAACCCAGTAATGTGAATGGTTTTAGCATGCAGGACAAGGTAACATGGGACCACCGCAGGCACCTCGGAAGCCACAGCTTGCAGGAGCAAATGCTCAACAAATGATGCTGACGCCACCCTGCTGAGGCATGAGAACCAGGAAAGAAGGGACGTGCATAGAGTGGAGGAACAGAATCAGGCGAACTATGAATATGCCGATCAAGGAGGCCAAAATGAGTATAGGGAGCACCATAAGAGCTATTGTGTGTTTACCATAGAGTAAAATGACAGGAAAAGTGTGCAGAGGAGACATATGGAAGTCAATGTAGTTATGTCGCCAGTGTCGAGGTATATGTACTGGTCAGATCAAGAAATCACATGGAGCATAAAGGATCACCCCAAGATCATGCTGAGTCCTAGAGCATACACTCTGGTACTTGATCCGACATTCATCGGGCTGAGTCTAAACATCATGTTTTCCATGGAACTGATTGATAATGGAAGCAGTATCAATATATTATACAAGGACACAATGCATAAGTTGGGAATCTCGGAAAACATGCTCCAAGCGACTAAGACCATATTCCATGGCATTGTGCCGGGTTTGTCATGTGAACCAATCGGGAAAGTTCGGATAGATGTGTTATTTGGCACGAGAGAGAACTGTCGGACAAAGAACATGTAGTTTGAGGTTGTGGATCTGGAAACTTGTTACCATGCATTGTTGGGCAGGCCAACTATATCCAAGTTCATGGCAAGTTGTCACATAAGCTACTTGAAGATGAAACTGCTAGGGCTGAATGGGGTCATTACTGTTGCAGGGGATTATAGGCGTTCTATGAATGTGCCTCGGTTGGATCAAATTTGGCTGAGTCACTAGTGATAGCGCAGGAAAAGAAGAGAATCCATGATGCAGTGGCACTGGCTCAATCGACTTAGATGAGTATGCTGGCATTGAGTGTAACACCCTCGAATCGGCCATATGCAGATTTTAGTGCATCCCGCCAAACCCGCATAGAAACAATTCAAAGATTCCCACGAGCCACTTGCGTGCGGGTGGAAAACGAAGTAATACCATTACAAAATAGTTCACGATGGAACCCACAGAACATATATTTACAACAACGACTCAACGAGTCAAGAATACAGATATACAGTACAAAGATCCAAATCACCTTGGAAACAATACAACATCCGAATATGGATAAGATGCAAATTGGACTAAGAGTCCTGAAGAATAACCAATGGCATCCATAACCTTGCCCAGGCCAAGCCAAAAGGGTAACCCTGCTAACGACATCGATCTCAAACCTTCTAAAACAAAAGGGGATGTCGACAAAGGGCAAAAGAGAAAATAGAGCGGTCACTACTCAGGCAAGTACATGGCGAGTCTAGAATTTGGTGGCTCTCGCCTACATAGGTATGGTGGACTGAAGCGGTAGGAAAGAATGCACTAAACAACCTATAGAGACTCGATACAACTGTCGGCTGTCATAGAGGGATAAGAAAGACCTATTCGAGGACCAACCTGATACTAATACCAAACATACCCATCCTGGTATTTCCCCCTCGAGACCAATCGAGGAAGTCCTTCCAAGGAAACTCGCACAGTTGGCAGTTTTATTAATCATTCTATTATAGTTGTAGCACATACTAGTCAGATATAGATGGCATAAGACATTCCAATATCACAACCTGTTGGCACTTTTAATTAATCATTTCGTTGTAGATGTAATACTTACTAGTCATATATTGATAACATGAGACACCCCAGTTCCATCAGTTGTTGGCACTTTTATTATCCATTCCATTGTAGTGGAGTTGATTACTAGTCTAGCTAACGTCAAATTTATAGCACTACTTTAGTTATAGTTGTCTATGGTCAAGAAACTATTCTCCAAGTCGTCCATAACCACGGACACGGCTTTTAGAAAGATTTACGCTATAGGGGTGCACAAATAGCAACACACGCATGATCAACCTCGGAAAAGCAAATACAAACCCAACGAGGCATCATGACAAAGCAATCACAAGATTCACAAAATATTTTAGGGGGGCACCGTAATAAGCTACTTGCAACGAAGTTGGCCAGCTCCGAGATGGACCCAAGGTTTGCGACAATGGTTGTAAACGAGTGGGAATCCGAAAGTGTGACTGGGCTTGTCGATACCGCGAAAACATTCCGCATTTCTAAACAGTACATGTGCTCCATGCGCAATAGTAAATAAAAAGTAGTAAAGCATGGAATAAGTATAGGATAGTAATAACGCCCCAAACTAGTTTGTGCCCCGAAGAAATAAGAAATGAATCAAGATCTGGCTAAGGGGATTCATGGTCCCACATGCGGATAGTGCGATAGTCAAGGAACAAGTGTCAAGTACTCGGGGCGTATGGGACACAAGTGAGTGGTTAAAAACCAAATATTAACTATTGTCCACCGGTGCCTCTACATTAGTTATATCTATTCCCAACATTTTAATTATCAGGTTGTAATTAAAGCCATGATCATCTACAACATTAAGCATGTGGCAACCTCCAACAACTATGGTACTCGACAACTCGAAACAACACCCGAGCAAGCAACTACGACTCGCGAGGCCAATTGTCTACCAAACAACAGGCAATAGGAGGTGTCCAAGGCTATATAGAGGCTGCAAGGAATAAAATTGGTATGGAAACTAAAGCGTCGCAACACAGATAACAATAGATCAACGGGAAGGAAGTAAAGACTACAAATGCAAAATAGGTAGAAAGAGGGAGAATGCTCGCCTAGGAAAACATAGCCGAAGATACATATCCGAAGAACTTGTTGACACCCACATCAACTCAACGGCCTAATCCGTGTAGAAGCAAAGCACTCAAAGAAACACCGGATGCACTATTTAATACTACGGAAGAAGATCCGGCATGATGCATGTATGATGTATGACATGGCAAGATGCGATGCAACTAGGCAATATTAAGTGGAAACGGGAGCCCAACAATTTATTAGAAGGTCCATGTTATTTAGTTACCCCGCAATTTAAATGTTGAATAAATAAGGAAAAACATGGCATCAGTTTGCTACACAAATTTAAATGGAGCCAATATAAGACTAGATTAGCTCACATATGCGCTACATATTTAATTATGAGGTGAATCATCATAATGCCCCCAAACAAATGAATATGTATGTGATCATGGATGAATTAATATGCAACAAGTTTATATGACATTTATAAAAATTAGGGGTCTCGGATAGTGGTCACACATCGGGTTTTGGCGATCTTGGTTCTGCCGGTTCGGGTTCGGCGAGATCGGTCTTCTGGGTTCGGTATTCGATCTAGGAAGGAGATCTTGGTGTTCCACGAAACATCATGGCACCCGAAGCTCTTGTCGATCACCTAGTGCGCAACCACAGAAGGAGTCTAGATGCAATACTCTTGCAGCTGAACAGGCACATACAGATAACAAGCTACTGCTTCCAAAGCTGATGGTCGGTGGTACAAGCCCACACACGGGAAGAGTTGGTGGCCACATAATGAAGGCACGTCTAGCACGGCAGAGAACCAAAAGGCAACAACCTGGTTGATGTCAGGTTGGTACATGCGTGTGGCCTGAGGCGGGAGTTGACTAGCAGCTCGGCTGGAGCTGGCGGCGGTGGCGACCTGTTGGGGAGATACCCCCGGGTAGGGTCACCCCGGGGTATAAAGGCCGAGTTAGCCGAGGTACGGCAAGGTCAAAGCGAATGCTGGCCGAGTCACCTCAAGGCAGACCGAATCTCGGGGTAATCCGGACCAGGGGATGTCCACCTAACTGGGTCTCAACCGACTTAAGCCGTAAGTCGGATGGATGAATCTTGCTTGTATGCAGGAACAGGTGTGGCCAGATTAACTACGGTCCGGGTCATAGCAAGCTTCTAGGAGAAGGAAGGTATTTCGCTGGTCAAAAGTAACCCCGGTACACACAGCATGAGCGAAGCAGATAGGGGCAGGACCACTGAGGCATGGCCAACAAAGGTGACAACGCCAACGTCGGCTGACGCAGGCGCCGCAGAGGCTCACGTAGCCTCTGCATGGATGACGCGGGGAAAGGCGACCCGGTCGGCTTACTATTTTGGGAGGAGGGAATATGCCTCCACGTATGCCCTAGTTGGAGACCTAGCCGCCCCTATATAAGGAGGGCTAGGGCCTCTGTAGAAAGGGTTGAGTTTTACGAGGTTGGTCTTTGGAGGGTTGATCTCTATTGGCTAGATTTTACTTGGTTCCTGAGGGCTAGCTAGCCGTGAGAGTAAGAGAGTTCCTTCTTCCTCCTCTCTCAAATACAGCTCAAGGAGCACTTGTAACCTTGGAAGTGAATCAAATACAAAGCTTCTATGTGTGGAATCACCACACTATCCCTCCCTGGATTCCCCTAGTGCAATTAGTCCCCACCTTTAGCCTATCCATGGCATCTGCCGTGACACCACCATGACAGTTGGCGCCCACCGTGGGGCTAGCGGCGCAGCAGGGGTCAAGATCCGGACGGGAAACCTCATCGGCACCGGCGAACGCATCATCTTCGGGCTCGTTCAGCGCTTTGGAGCGCTGGACTTTGTCAGCGACAACGTTGGCTGCTTCGGCACGCTCCCACTTCCACGCAACGGCCTCTTCGTCAAGCTCGGCGCGCACAAGGTCTACGTTGCTGTCGATGTGTCGTGCGTACATCCGCGGCATGTTGTCGAGGCAGGGGAGCCACCCCTTAGCGTGGTTCATGGGGCGCGTATCACTCGCTCCCCGGAACGTGCTGAGGTGATGATGACTACGCCTGGTGCGGGCACAAGCAAGGATCCGGCACCGGATCCGGAGGTAACACCTAAGGCACCGAGGAAATTAGAGGACCTCCACTAGAGAGGCCTGAGAATGTATTGAGAGAAGCGATGGATAGCTTGGAAAACCCGGTAGCAGCAGTGGTAGATCCGGCTCAGGCATAGGCCGAGCTAGAGGAAACTAGGCTGAAAATTTTAGAGGGAGCGAAAAAGATAGCTGCGGCTCAACAGTCGTTGAACATGACGCTGCATGAGTACGCAAAGGCAAATAAAGTAGATGATGTAAAAGTGAAGGGGAGAAATCTCATGAGTGAAATGAACAAAGAGGGTGATACTAGGATTGAGGAGTCAAAGAACTGTTTATCCGTGGGGCTGCCGAAGTATAGTACCCCGCAAAAAACCTTAGAGCAGCGGATGCAGCTGCGTCCGAGTTACAGGGTCTAACGGGTGAAGCCCGTTAGAGACAGCAAGATAGGGTCAATGAGTTGGTTCGGATCGCAAACAGGCAAAATGAGGAATTGCTCAGGGCT
This sequence comes from Avena insularis, assembly GCA_023614405.1. Lineage (NCBI taxonomy): Eukaryota > Viridiplantae > Streptophyta > Magnoliopsida > Poales > Poaceae > Avena > Avena insularis. The sequence continues at coordinate 301,398,444 of CM042692.1, read as the reverse complement.
AACCCGGAGAGAGCTGGGGCCTCCAAGATCGTTCATTCGGCGGTAGGTAACCCGGAGAAATCCGCTAGAGCCGCATCGTCTCCTCATGGTGGTCCTTGGAGGGAAGAGGTAGTAACCTCGGCCAGAAGGAACAAACATATCGTCCCGTATGACCTGACAAGGGCAGGAAAAGAAAAAGAAGTACAGAGAAACGACGATCGACGAAGTGTGAGCCGAGGTGAAGCTAGCCGAGGTAACCGCGACCAAGGCAATGCCGGTCAAGGAAACGCTATAAATGGCAATGCCGGACAGCGCAACTCGACAGGACAACCGCAGCAGCGGAATATACCAAGGCAAGAGCAAAGTGCCGGCCGAGGTATGCAACAGAGTGGGGCTCCACGAGAGCAAGACCGGTATAACGATGGAGATTCGGAAATGGTGAACGTAGGATACCCAAGACCGGACTATCATGTGATAGGGTCAAGATTGGGAAGCAGGGATTTGATGCCTGATGATGCCAGGTTAAAACTGGATCGGCTGTATAGGTCGGAGTAGATTGAATGTCAAGGTCCCCCGGGTCCTGTGTGTTTTGGACCCTGGATCATGAAGGAGCCTCTAGTACCCAACTTCTAGTTACCTAGAGGCATAAAGACGTATGACGGCAGTACTAAGCCGGAGGATTGGTTGATAAACTATGCTACAGTTGTGAAAATTGCTACAGGCAACTTGAGATGGGCTGTGAGATACGTACCCCTGATGTTGGAGGGGCCAGCAAGGGTATGGCTAAACAATTTGCCGCCCGAAAGTATTAACTGCTGGATCGATTTTGAGGAAATGTTTATTAGCAATTTCTCAAGTACGTATCAGAGGCCAAATAGGCCACAGACCCTAGCTATGTGTAAGCAGAGACCGAACGAGACGGACTAAGAGTTTTTAACCCGGTGGTGTACCGTGAGAAACTCGTGTGAGGGTGTGATAGTCACAGGCCATAGCATGGTTCATGCAAGGATGCAGATATGCGAGCATGTTGTGGCAAAGATTGCAAAGAGATATGCCGACTACATTGGCAGAGACGATCCGGATTGCAGATTCGTATGCATTGGGTGATCTGACTCAACCTAGACTCGTGTCAAACGAGTCAAATGAGGAGTGTTACCAGAGAGATGGAGCCGGGTCATCCCGGAGGAATGATTATCGGGGTAAAAGAAGAGATGACAGACCGGATTACCGGTATAATTCGCAGCAGGTTGCTGCTATAAATCAAGATCAGCCCGGAGCAGGGGAAATCAACGTCAGAAAACTGGGGGCCAACAATGGACACCGAGAAATGATGGCAAGAAAACTTGAACACCAGAGCAGAAGAAACAGTAGCAGGAAAAGAAGGACCGTCCGAGGTATACTTATGAGTCAATGTTGGATCAGCCGTGTAAGTTTCACACGCCAAATCCGAGTAACCCAGCGAGTCATAGAATGAGGCAATGTGAGTGGATGTGTAAGATAGAACAAGGGGGTTCGGGGAATGCTCAGGCACCTAGGAATGATCAACCTCGGCAGGAGTTACCCCGATAGCAATTGCTCTCCAGAGCAAACACGCAACAGCTAATGTTGCCTCCCCCTCCACCGAGGTATGATAACCATGAGAGAAGGGATGCAGTGCATCAAGTGGAAGACCAACATCAGCCGGATTAGAGGTACCCTGGAAATGAGGGGAGGAATGAGTACATGGAGCATCATTAGAGTTATTGTGTATTCACCACTGAGGAAACAGATAGAAAGAGCTTGCAACGCCGACATGTGGAGGTCAATGCGGTAATGCCAGTAGTGACGAGGTATATGCCTTGGTCGGACTAGGAAATTACCTGGAACATCAAAGATCATCCCAAGCTTATGCCAAGTCCCGATTCGTATGCGCTAGTGCTGGATCCGACATTCATTAGGCCAAACATCAATGTGAGGTTCTCCAAGGTACTGATTGACAATGGCAGTAGCATTAACATCATTTATGCGGATACAATGTGCAAGTTGGGCATCTCGGAGAACATGCTCCAAGCTACGAGGACAACTTTCCATGGTATTGTACCAGGTATTTCTTCTGAGCCCATAGGCAAAGTCCGGGTTGACGTATTGTTCGGCACGAGAGATAACTGATGAACTGAGAATTTGGATTTTGAAGTGGTGAACTTGGAAAGTGCGTATCACGCGTTACTCGGAAGACCAACACTGAACAAGTTCATGGCAAGCTGCCACATCAGTTATCTGAAGATGAAGTTGCCCGGGCCAAATGGAGTGATTACCATTGCTGGAGATTTCCGACGTCCCAGTGAGTGTGCGTCAGCCAGGTCTTACCTAGCCGAGTCACTCGTGATTGCGCAAGAGAAAAGAAAAATCCAGGAGGTGGCGCTGGCTCGATCCGCAGCAATATATGCCGCTGCTCAAGAATCCGCATGGTAGCGTTTCGTTCCAAGCCACAAAGGATACCAAGAAAGTGCCTGTTGATGATATGTTCCCAGAGCGCACCGTAACAATTGGTGCCGGGTTAAATGATAAATAGGAAAGCGAGCTCGTCAACTTCCGCCATGAGAATCGGGATATTTTTGCAAGTCCACACAGGACATGCAAGGTGTTCCGAGGGAGTTGGCCGAGAACTCTTTGAACGTGAGACCCAGAGCAAGGCCGGTGAAGAAACCTCTCTGCCGCTTCGCCAAGGATAGGAGAAAAGTCATTGGAGATGAGATAGCTCGGTTACTGGCAGCAGGATTTATCATGGAAGTGCTTTACCCGGATTGGCTATCTAATCTGGTGCTGGTGGAGAAGAAGAAGGATGATCCAAATGTGGCAGTGGTTTGGCGTATGTGTATTGATTACACGAACCTGAATAAGGCGTGTCCAAAAGATCCATTTCCACTGCCAAGGATAGATCAGGTCATAGACTCAACTGCTGGATGTGAACTATTGTCATTCAATGATGCATATTCTGGTTTCCACCAGATACCTCTAAATCCAGATGATCAAATAAAGACTGCATTTATCACCCCGTATGGGGCTTATTGCTATCGCACCATGCTGCTTGGTTTACGTAATGTAGGGGCAACGTACCAAAGATGTATGCAGAAATGTTTGCACGACCAAATTGGTCAAAATGTACAGGTGTATGTGGATGATGTGGTTATCAAGACCAAGGAAAGAAAAACGCTCCTTAACGATATCAGGCAGACGTTCACGAACCTAAGACGGTTCCGGATGAAGCTTAACCCGGAAAATTGTACCTTCGGTGTCCCGGCTGGAAAATTACTCGGATTCCTTGTCTCTAGCCGAGGTATCGAAGTTAATCCAACTAAAATCCGGGCCATTGAACGAATGGAACTGCCGAAGTGTCTTAACGATGTCCAGAAGTTCACTGGTTGCCTGGCATCGTTAAGTCGGTTTGTTTGTCGGTTGGGAGAAAAGGCATTGCCTCTCTATCGACTCATGAAAAAGTCAGACAAGTTCATTTGGACGCCGCAGGCCAATGAAGCCTTTATACAATTAAATAAAATGTTAGCCACTGCACCAGTGTTAGTCTCTCCACTATCAAAGGAGCCAATGTTGCTCTATATAGCCGCAACCAACCGAGTTGTAAGTGCAGTAATTGTGGTAGAGAGCGACGAAGAGGGTAAGTCAGTGCAAAGGCCAGTGTATTATCTGAGCGAGGTATTGTCAGCATCGAAGCAAAATTATCCGCACTATCAGAAAGTGGCGTATGGTGTGTACATGTCGGCAAAGAAGCTAAAACATTATTTTGAGGAGCACCCCATCAAAGTAATATGTGAAGCTCCCATATCCGAGATAATGAGTAATAAGGATGCAAGTGGCAGGATTGCAAAATGGGCAATTAAACTAGCTCCCTATGCGCCACAGTATGATAGAAGAGAAGCAATAAGGTCTCAGGTTGTGGCCGACTTTTTTGTGGACTGGGACGAGGTACAATATGAACCACCGCTACCAGATCCGAACTACTGGAGGATGCACTTTGACGGGTCAAAAACAAAAACCGGGTTAGGCGCCGGAGTCATGCTTACCTCGCCAAAGAATGACCAGTTGTAGTATGTGCTACAGATCCATTTCGCAGCGTCGAACAATGTCGCTGAATATGAAGCACTTGTGCATGGGCTCAAAGTGGCAAAAGAAATTGGGATACGTCGGATCCAATGCTTTGGCGACTCATATTTGGTAGTTCAGCAAGTGTCGGGGCTATGGGACGCTCTTGATCCAAACATGGCATTATACAGATTCCATGTGCAGAAAATATCTGGTTACTTTGAGGGATGCGAATTTCGCCGTATACCCCGGGTGGAGAATGAGGCTGCCGATGTATTGTCGAAGCTAGGATCAACCCGACAAGCAATTCCACCGGGTGTAGCATTAGAGCACCTCAGAAAACCATCTATCAGACCGTCCCGAGAAACCGACTCAATCTACGTCCCGGAGGATCCGGAGTCTGGACTGTGCCCATGGACATTGACATGGGGGTGGCGCGCGAGACCCGGGGACTACCTCAGCAAACCCGGGGACTGCCTCAGTGAACCCGGGGACTACCTCGCAGGACCCGGGGACTACCTCGCAGGACCCGGGGACTGCTCAGCGTGATCCGGTTGAAGTTATGCCGGTGGATCAGATGGAAATTGATGAGGATGTGTTCCCTGTGCGAGCAATACCATCTTGGGCACTGCCTATATTTCAATTCCTGAAAGATGGAACTTTACCCACCGAGGAGGTGCTATCCAGGCAAACTCAGAGGAGAGCAAAGGCATACACGATCATCAATTCCGAGCTATACAAAAGGAGTGTGACCAATGTCCTCCAGCGATGCGTTGACCCAGAAGAAGGGCTTGACATCCTTCGAGATATACATCAAGGGGAGTGCGGGCATCATGCCTTGTACCAAGCCTTGGTGGCAAAAGCTTTCCGGCATGGATTCTACTGGCCAAGTGCCTTAGAACAAGCAGAAGATCTGGTGAGAAAATGCAATGGTTGTCAGAGGTATGCTACCAAGACACACATGCCAATGTCGGAACTCAAGACCATACCAATCACATGGCCATTGGCCGTATGGTGTTTGGATATGGTTGGCCCGTTCAAACCAGCAAGGGGGAATATGACTCACATTTTGGTCATGGTGGATAAGTTTACAAAATGGATCGAAGTGAAGCCAATAAGAAAATGTGATGGAGCTACGGCCGTAACATTTCTCAAAGACATCATCTTGAGATATGGTTATCCTCATAGTATCATAACTGATAATGGCACAAATTTTGCTGAAGGAGCATTTGCGCGATTCTGCCGGGATAAGAAGATCCGGCTGGACGTTGCCTCGGTAGCTCATCCTGCATCGAACGGACAAGTGGAAAGATCCAACGGATTAGTCTTATCCGGATAAAACCGCTCATTGAGCAGCTGCAAAGATCGTGGGTGCTGGATAGAAGAACTACCGGTGGTATTGTGGAGTTTAAGAACAACTCAAATCGATCAAAGTTATCGCCATTCTTTACGGTATATGGGGCAGAAGCTGTATTACTAGCCGACATAGAGCATGATTCGCCTTAGGTCACCCAATACACGTAAGTGCAAGAAGCCCGGCAAAATGATGTTGATCTGCTGGAAGAAGCGAGAGAATTGGCATTGTCCAGATCCGCCATATATCAGCAAAATCTCCGATGCTATCATAGCTGGAAAGTAAACCCCCGGGTCTTCCGGGAAGGTGATCTGGTACTCCGGCTGGTACAACGTACTACTGGCATGCATAAGTTATCCCCCCATGGGAAGGGCCATTCATTGTGAGCAAAGCACTGCACAATGATTCTTATTATCTTATCGATGCAAAGCCACAGGAAAAGAACAAGGCGGACAGGTCCGGTGAGGAATCTAAGCGTCCATGGAATGTAGCTCAACTTCGTCCTTTCTACACTTAGCAAAGAAGTGTATGTATCCGAGTCTTCTCATATGTCGGTATGTATGCCGGCAATGATCTTATCAATGAAATGTTGGCACCTCGAGCAGTAACTCGGGGACTGCCTTAATAATATTTATTGTCTTTTATTATTTATATGTCAGCTGGAGTAAGTTGTTCTACTTAACTCGGATTAGTAGTGTGTGAGCACCAAAAACCCAACTCTTCGACTTGCTGCTGTCCAACAAGAATTGGCTTCATGGCAAGCAAGAGAACAAGTTTGGAATTGCGTAGCACATGAAAAACGACAATGGTTTTTTGGACTAACCTTGTGTTTACTTTCAAATTATTATGCTGAATTATTTTGAGCTAAGCCTAAAGTTTCCAAGTATTGTTCAGACAATTTTTGAAGCTCGGATTCGTAAGTCGTAAAACCGAATCAAGGTAGACACAAGCCGAGAAAGAAGATTGGATGAACAAGAAAATGAAACTCGGGGACTACGCCCAAGTTAATCCGGCATAAAAACTTAGTAGCAAAATATCACATGTGTACTGGATACAATTCCACCCGGCATACCGGGGATCTGATAAACTTTAAAGTTTTTTCACTTAAGGAGCAGCAGGAGGAGGAAGTTCGACATCATCTTCACTGTCTTCAATGTCCGAGGCATCGCCCTCCTTGTCCTCATCCGAGCCATCTTCAACGTTTTCAGCATTTTCGTCACCGGTGGCTTCTAGGAAGCTCGGTCCCTCAGTCGATTCATGAATGGGAGCATATTCGATGAGGCTATGGGCGCAAGCCTTACGCCGAGCTACCCACTCCGGGTCACTGGTCCATTTGGATCCGGTGCGCATGTGCGCTGATAGGTTGAGGTCGATCTTCTCGTACCACGTAAGTACGTAGTGGAGAACGGTCTCAGCTGCGGCGCGTCCAGCGGATTCCCTCCAAAGGTCGAGCTGGGTCTCGCATTCCATCAACTTTTCAACAAGAACTGCGGTTCCCTCCGAAGTGTCTTCTGCAGGCCAAAACGTGTTGAAGATTCAGACTGCAACGTCAAGGATATCCTTGCCATAGTTCTTGATGATTTCCAAGCGAGATGACAGGCTGACCAACAGGTCCTCCATGTCATAGGGAATCTCTTCACTGTCAGGAGCAATGGGAGTACCCCTCTCTCGGCGGAAATTAGCAACAGCGGCGCTCGCAATGGTAGTGCCCTCTGGAAATTTGCCTGAAAACGGGATAAGAGAAGCAGGTAAAGAAAAGACATGTGAAGTAACCCGGAGAAATATGCCAGATAAGGGAAAGTAACTTACGTAAAATATGGCTGTGGATCCGAGTCAACTCCCTGGTACAGTCATCACGTCTTTTGCGAAGCTGCACAAGTTCAGTGTTCACCGACTGAAGCTTGACGTCGGCCTCCTAGAGAAGTTCTCGGTCCTTGGCAATCTGGAGGTTGAGGCGCTCACGTTCTTCAGTATAGTCCTGGCCAGCTTTTTCAAGTTCGGTTTGATGCTGTGCTTTCAGCTTTTTCATTTCTGCCTTTAGCTTGGCAATATCATCATCCTTGGTTCGGAGGAGGGCAAGCTCATCGTCTTTCTTTTTGAGCTCGGCCTCATGCTGCCCTGCTTGTTCGAGAAAATGCAGCATCATATCAGGCATGGGCACACTATCTTCCAGCGATACTGAAATAGTTTGTTAACCCGGCAAAGCCGAGGTATGAATGTTTGCCGAGCCAAGGAGAAAAGGAGATAGAAAGCAGAGCAAGGTCGCACAAAAGTAACTTACCCTTGATCTGGTCAAGATTCTTCCTCATTATGGTATTCTGAGCTTCCACCCCAGCTGCGAAAACCGAATGATGGGTTAGTTCGGCAGAAAAAGATGAAGGAAAACAGAAAAATGTCAAGAAGAGAACTTACCCCTTTTCTCATGCTCAGCGAGAAATGCATTATGCTTTGCGAGCAGAATTTTGGGAGTGTCCAGGAGACGCTGAAACTCAACGCTCCGGCGGTTGGTGGTCACCTGAAAAGAGTACAAAAATATAACTTAAGCCTTGTCCATATTCGAAGTGTACAAAATCCGGGCCAAGTGGAACTTAACCCGACTCTAGGTGTGTGCATATTCGAAGTGTACAAAATACGGGCCAAGTGGAACTTAACCCGGCTCTAGGTGTGTGCATATTCGAAGTGTACAAGATCCGAGCCAAGTGAAACTTAACCCGGCTCTAGGTGTGTGGATATTCGAAGTGTACAAGATCCGGGCCAAGTGGAACTTAACCCGGCTCTAGGTGTGTGCATATTCGAAGTGTACAAGATTCGGGCCAAGTGGAACTTAACCCGGCTCTAGGTGTGTGCATATTCGAAGTGTACAAGATCCGGGCCAAGTGGAACTTAACCTGGCTCTAGGTGTGTGTATATTCGAAGTGTACAAGATCCAGGCCAAGTGGAACTTAACCCGGCTCTAGGTGTGTGCATATTCAAAGTGTACAAGATTCGGGCCAAGTGGAACTTAACCTGGCTCTAGGTGTGTGCATATTCGAAGTGTACAAGATCCGAGCCAAGTGGAACTTAACCCGGCTCTAGGTGTGTGCATATTCGAAGTGTACAAGATCCGGGCCAAGTGGAACTTAACCCGGCTCTAGGTGTGTGCATATTTGAAGTGTACAAGATCCGGGCCAAGTGGAACTTAACCCGGCTCTAGGTGTGTGCATATTTGAAGTTATCAAGGAGCTACGTTAGTTTTCTAAGGAGCATCCGGCCGAGTAACAAGTTACTCCCCCGGAGGCTCGGGGACTAATGGTTATATCACTAATATCTACAGCATGGTAAGGAAATGGTGAAGTAATGTACCTCCATCATCCGACCCGCAAGGTTAATCGCCTTAGCGGTTGTGTTCATTTGAGCAAAAAACTCGGCGGGACCGAACTTCTCCGGGAGATCGTCGTTGTGGACGAACTTCGCCTTGTTCCAGTGGTTCGTGAACTCAATCAAGGTCGGAGGATATCGTTCGCTGCTGAGCATGTGGGGCGCCACTAAACCCTTCGCATGCGCCTCCCTCCTCTCGACCAGGGCAAGTGCCGGGCTGGTGTGCAAAACAAGTTGTTGCACACTAGCTGGCTCGGCAGGGGTGTCTTTTGGTGCTGGAGGCTTCTTGGAAAGCATGGATGCAAGAGTGCACTGTCCAGCCTCGACGGACGCTGCCCTGGTGGCGTCAGGGGCCTTTTTGCCCTTGGGCTGCTGAGAGGAGGAAGTGGTTGCAGCAGATTTACCCTTAGGAGCTGCCTGGGTACTTTTTCGCCGAGACTGAGATGACTCGGACGAGGCGGAGGGGCTTGGTGCTGCTGCTGTTGCTTTGGCTGCTGGTGCTTGAGTTGGTGCTAGTGCTGGTTTCTTCTTCGGTGGGGTGCTAAGTTAACCTCGGTGGTTGCTGGTTCCGGTGGAGCCGAAGTAGTGGTAGCCACTGCCTCGGCAGAGCCAGTCTCCCCCACTCCAAGGTTGCCCTCCTCTTGACGAGGTGGGCTGGAACCCGGAGCAGCCGCTGAACCCTCCGGGATTGGGCTCAGCGGGCATGAATCGTCGCCACGAGAGGGAGAAGGGTTATGTCAGAGCGAGGAGGCAATGCCGGATCCACTCTATGTGACCTCCACCACGGCCCTGCCGAATCAAACAGTGTCAGATGAGAAACTATAACAATAGAAGAGCGAGTAAATGGCAGAGGGAAAAGAGGCTTACTCATCCGAGGTCAGGGGCTCCTTGGGTTTCCGAGCTCTTCGTGCTGGGGCCTTGGTTGCGGGTTTGGAGGTAGTTTTGTCCCGGACTTCTTTCGCCTTTTGGTTGGCTGAGAAGGTCTGGAGGAGGAAGTGGATGCGGCTTCCCTTTTCTTCTTCGGTGCAACCGGAACAGGATCACCCACGGCAAGGGGAGGGTCCTCATGGATCTGCCCACCAGGGTTAGCTGATGCCGGAAAAGCATAAGAAAGGGGGACAGCGTCAAATGCTTCCATCACCTCAATATCCGAATCATCTTCATCGTCGGGCCAATCTCTAATGGAAGTGAGTTTACCGGTGGGTCGCTTGGTCACGTCGGCCATTGGGAGGAACATCTCCTGATCCGGCTCTTCATCGTCCGAGGTCTCCCAGTCAGGCGCACATTTGAGGGTGGGATCGGTGCCATCCTTGATAGTTTGCTGAAGGAATTGCTAAAGGAGAGAAAAGACGACAGAGTTAAAAATACAACACCGACCGACATAAGATTTAATTCGGAGAAAGTTTGCAGCACGAAGCTTACCATGGGAGGAAGCCTATCCCGGCAATAGTAGTCACTTCCCCATGTCCACTGAGAGGAGAAGTCCTTGTGGGTGGTGAAGAGGGCCTTGACCTGGCGATAGATCTCTGTGTTGCTCAACTCGAAAGACGAGGTCCGGTTGGGATCGCGGCCCTAGCTCATATGGCACACTTTGTGAGTGTGTTTCTGGAGAGGGGAGATCCGGTTGCGGACGAATGTGATCATGGCGTCCTCGTTGCGCAACCCGAGCTGCTTCATCTCCGCGAACCTTTTGTTGACCTGGTTGGCCAGGACTGTGGGCTTCTTCGGGATAACGTCCCATAACTCTGGGTTAGGAGAACCCGGAGCATAGGGGCAAAGCCGGATCAGGTCTTCGGTGCCGTCGTTCCGAACATAAAAGAAAGTCCGGGCCCATCCCTTGTAGGAGTCTAGCCCGGTAACCCGGGGAAAGACGGATAACCTCCGGGGAGAAATGGATGCAGCGCCGAACTGCGTAAGATGTTTGTCCTCCGAATCAAGATCAACATTCGGAATTACGTTTCGACGAAGGCCAAAGAACCGGATCCATAGCTCCTTTGTGGGCCATAATCCGGCATATCCTTCGATCGTGGAGGCGAAAGCAGAGAGAGATGTGATGGCATTGGCAGGAAGGTGGTGCGGCTGGAGTTCGTAGGTGTTCAACCAATCATGGAAAAAATCGCTAACTAGTAAACCGAATCCCCGCTGGAAATGTGACAGGAACACCACATACTCACCCGGATTGGGTGAGGGGGCAAGTTCGGCAGAGGCGAGGCGTGCGGTGACGCCTGCGAGGATGCGCTGCGATGAAGCGATCCCAGTCATCTGGCAGACCGGGATCAGCCCATGCACCACGGTCCGACGTCGCAGCATCTTCCTCCATCGCCTGCTCGGCGACGACGATCTCCTCCTCGGTCATCTCGAGTTCGCTGCCCTCACTGGCGCTAGCGGCGGTGGGGGCAGTGGCCTAGACTGACAGCGACCCGTGGCGGAGGAGGTGCGCAGCGGCGGTGGCGACGCAGATGCGTGTGGAAGCAGTGCGGCGGCGGCGCTGCTTTCGACAGCTGGTATGGCGGCCATGTCGAGGAGTAGACGAAGAAGAAAGAGGCGAGGGCGCGGAAATGGGGAAATGACCCAAGGGGAGCACCCCTCCCCTATTTAACTGCTCCCTCAGCGAGGTAGTGGGATCGCGTTTGCCGGCGGGCCACATCGTGTGTCCGTGTACAAACCAGATTGACCAATCAGTATCAAGCCACACAGAAGGCCACAGGGCACAGCGGATCCCATGACGCGACGCATTGATGCAGTTAACGAGGAGGCAGCCGTGACGTGACGTGCGCATAGTGATAACTGACAATTACTGTGGTGGTTGCTGTGGCTGGCCCTTAAAATGAGGCAACCTAATGATTAGCCTTCATGTGGGGAAGCGTACGAGAGAAGGAAGAATGACCCGGATGAGATTGTGGTAACCCGGCCAGCAAGTGAAAACTTGGAATGTGCCAAGGGAAAGTAAATCCATGGAATCCGAGATGAGGAGGTAGCTCGGAAATGAAACTCAAAGCTCGGTGAAATTGAACCTGCTGTGGCCTTAGTGGCTAAGGCAACTAAGACCGCACCAGCTTCGGGGACTAATGTTGGGGAGATACCCCTGGGTAGGGTCATGCCGGGGTATAAAGGCCGAGTTAGCCGAGGTACGGCAAGGTCAAAGCGAATGCTGGCCGAGTCACCTCAAGGCAGGCCGAATCTCGGGGTAACCCGGACCAGGGGATGTCCACCTAACTGGGTCTCAACCGACTTAAGCCGTAAGTCGGATGGATGAATCTAGCTTGTATGCAGGAACAGGTGTGGCCGGATCAACTATGGTCTGGGTCATAGCAAGCTTCTAGGAGAAGGAAGGTATCTCGCTGGTAAAAAGTAACCCCGGTACGCACAGCATGAGTGAAGCGGATAGGGGCAGGACCACTGAGGCGTGGCCGACAAAGGTGATGACGCCAATGTCGGCTGACGCAGGCGCCGCAGAGGCTCACGTAGCATCTGCATGGATGACGCGGGAGAAAAGCGACCTGGTCGGCTTACTATTTTGGGAGGAGGCATATTCCCAGTAACATGCCTCCACGTATGCCCTAGTTGGAGACCTAGCCGCCCCTATATAAGGAGGTCTAGGGCCTCTGTAGAAAGGGTTGAGTTTTACGAGGTTGGTCTTTGGAGGGTTGATCTCTATTGGCTAGATTTTACTTGGTTCCTGAGGGCTAGCTAGCGGTGAGAGTAAGAGAGTTCCTTCTTCCTCCTCTCTCCAATACAGCTCGAGGAGCACTTGTAACCTTGGAAGTGAATCAAATACAAAGCTTCTGTGTGTGGAATCACCACACTATCCCTCCCTGGATTCCCCTAGTGCAATTAGTCCCCACCTTTAGCCTATCCATGGCATCTGTCGTGACACCACCACGACATGACCGCAGGTGCATGGAGGAGCTCCAGCAAGGACGAGCACACGCTAATGGAACGAGGTCGAGGCTGAGGATAGGAGTCGAGCATGGGCGACGATGCACTAGCTCGAGCGGGGTGGTCCAGCACGGTGTGGGAACCAGAGGTGAGGCGGCGCTCACACTACGGAGGCGAGGCTGGTAGGAGAGGCCAGGTCGACGAGGGGCACACGACTCCATGGTAGGCGGTGGTGCTCGACAAGGAGACGAGGCGATGGTGGCCAGATAGGGAGCCTGCAGGGTCGGGGACGAGGTGTGCCACGGAAGAGGGAAGCGGTGGGCTCGCAGAGCTCCTAGCAACATGGATGAGAGGCGGCGGTGGCGCTCGGGAAGGATACGGAGAAATCCTCGTGGGGTTGGGTAAGAGGGTGTAGGCGGCAGCGGACGAGGCACAAGGCAACAGGGTGAGCTCGTGCGGCGGCGGAATCGAGGTCGAGGCATGGGCAGTGGCGGCGCAAAGGGCACATGCGGCAAGAGGAAGACGGTAGGGGAGGGTTGGTGGTGTTCGGGTGGGGATCGGTCGCAGGAGGCGATGGGGATTGCGTGCCTCATGTACCGCGGGGAGCTGGTGGGTGTGGGCTTGTGTGGGGATCAGGGACAGGAAGAGGGACATGCGGAAGCGGGCATGTCGGTCGCATTTTTGTGTGCTGCGTGTGTACACCACGCCATGTGTGCGCAGGGGAGGGGCGAGGTGGTGTGTAGGTGTGGGTTTGGGTGTGTGGAGGCGGCTGGGTTGGCTCTTGGCAGTGGGGTGGGATGTGGTCTAGGGTTAGGGTCAGGTCAGGGGATTAGGGATTAGGTTAGGGTTGGTTTACGTTTAGGTTTTTCCGGTGTGGGGTTTGATTTAGATGGGTCGGGTAGTAGGTAGTCTAGCGAGGTTGGGCATCTGGCCTGACCAGCTGGACTGCCTCCCCGGGGATCTATAAAAATATGTTTTGTTATTTACTTTATTTTGTTTAAAACAAAACATTTGTAAATAGGTTTTTAGGCGAACCAAATATCCGAAAGAGACCGGGGTTTTGATTTGAAATAGAGATGGGAATATCTAGAAAACAAAAATAGTTTTGTGGGAAATAGTTTTTGGCAAACATATGCATGATGACATGATGATGCTCAAATGCAATGTGGCATGGTGACATGATCATGCGATCATGATGATGCACAAAATTAAAAAAACAAGCGATTTTCTAGTAGTGGTTTTTACCCGGGGTGCTACACTGAGTAACCCACATGGGAGTGTTTCATTCCAGCTGACAAAGGACACTAAGAAAGTTCCAGTTGATGACCAGTTCCCGGAGCGCACCGTGACTATTGGTGCGGGCCTGAATGACAAATAGGAAAGCAAGCTCATCAGCTTCCTCCATGAGAATCAAGATATCTTTGCTTGGTCCACATAGGATCTGCAAGGTGTGCCGTGGGAGCTGGCTGAGCACTCTTTGCATGTCAGGCCTGATGCTAGGCCGGTGAAGCAACCTCTCCACTACTTCAGTGAAGATAGGAGAAAAGCCATAGGGGATAAGATTGCTCGGCTTCTAGTCGCCGGGTTTATCATGGAAGTGCTTTATCCGGGCTGTCTAATCATGTGCTGGTGGCAAAGAAAAAGAATGATCCGAATGTTGCCATGGTATGGCGAATGTGCATTGATTACACGAACCTGAACAAGGCGTGTCCAAAGGATCCATTCCCTCTGCCAAGGATAGATCAGGTCATTGACTCGACCGTTAGATGTGAGCTCTTATCATTTGTAGACACGTATTCTGGTTTCCATCAGATACTGTTAAACCTGGCTTATCAAATAAAAACTACATTCATTACCCCATACGGGGCTTATTACTATCGCATGCCATTCGGCTTACGTAATGCAGGGGCAACGTATCAAAGATGCATGCAAAAATGCTTGCACAATCAAATTGGCAAAAATGTCCAAGTATATGTAGATGATGTGGTGATAAAAACCAAGGAGATTCATACTCTCTTAGATGATATCCGGCAAACATTCTCGAACTTAAGGAGCTTCCGAATGAAGCTTAACCCAGAAAAATGAATCTTTGGAGTCTCGGCCGGAAAATTACTCGGTTTCCTCCTATCCAGCCGAGGTATAGAGGCTAACCCAACTAAAATCCGAGCTATAGAGCGAATGGAATTGCCGAAGTGTCTGAACAATGTCCAGAAGTTCACATGTTGCCTGGCATCATTGAGTCAGTTTGTATGTCGGCTGAGAGAAAAGGCTTTGCTCTCTCTCAGTTAATGAAAAAGTCAGATAAGTTCATATGGACACCGTAGGAGAATGATGCATTTCATGAATTGAAAATGATGCTAGCCTCTGCACCTGTCTTAGCATCACCACTATCCAAAGAGCCGATGTTGCTGTACATAGCAGCGACTAACCGAGTCGTAAGTGTCGTGATAGTGGTGGAGTGAGACGGGGAAGGTAAGTCGGTGCAGAGGCCAGTCTATTACCTAAGTGAGGTACTCTATGCTTCAAAGCAAAATTATCCCCATTATAAGAAAATGGCATATGGCGTCTATATGGCAGCCAAAAAGCTTAAGCATTACTTTGACGAACACCCCATAAAGGTGATATGTGAAGCACCCATATCCAAGATAATGGGCAACAGAGATGCAAGCGGCCGAATCGCCAAGTGGGCAATTGAGTTAGCTCCATATGCTCCACAATATGATAGGAGAGATGCAATCAAGTCCCAGGCAGTGGCCGATTTTTTTGTGGATTGGGCCGAGATGCAATATGAACCGCCATTGCCTGATTTGAACTTTTGGAGAATGCACTTTGACGGGTTAAAACTGAAGGATGGCTTGGTCACCGAGGTAGTGCTTACCTCGTCCAAGAAAGACCAGCTAAGATATGTGTTGTAGATTCACTTTAGAGCATCAAATAATGTGGTCGAGTATGAAGCACCTATGCATGGATTAAAAGTAGCAAAATAAATTGGAATACGTTGGATCTAGTGTTTTGGTGATTCAGATTTGGTGTTACAGCAAGTTTCGGGACATTGGGATGCTCTAGATGCAAATATGGCTCTGTATAGACTTCACGTGCAAAACAATCTACGGGTACTTTAAAGGATGTGAATTCCATCATGTACCTCGAGCTGAAAATGATGCAGCCGACATATTGTTGAAACTTGGCTCATCTCAGCAAGCCACCCCACCAGGTGTAGATTTGGAGCACCTCAGAAAACCATCTATCAAACCATCACCAGAATCCGAGTCAATCCATATCCCGGCCAATCTAGGATCAATAGTTCTCCCAATGGACATTTATTGGGGGAACAGTTCGAGTAACCCGCGGATTGTTTCGGCAAACCCAGGAACTGTTTCACAAAACTTGGGACTTATTTAGCTTAACCTAGCAGAAGTTATGTCAGTTCATCCAATGGAAGTTGATGAAGTAATTTTCCCAGCACGAGTTGTACCATCATGGGCGCAGCCAATTCTTTGCTTCTTGAAGGATGGGAGTTTGTAAAGTGATGAGGTACTCTCTAGCAAAGTCCAGAGAAGAGCAAAGGAATATACCATAATAAATGTTGAGTTATATAAGAGAAGTGTCACAAGTGTCCTTCAGCGATGTGTTGGTCTGGCAGAGGACCAAGAGATCCTCCGAGATATACATCAGGGCAAATGTGGGCATCATGCCTCATTTAGAGCTTTAGTCGCCAAGGCATTTCGGCCTGGATTTTATTGGCATAGTGATTTACAAGAAGTTGAGGACCATGTGAGGAAGTGCAATGGCTATCAGAGGTATTCAAGCAAAATATATATGCCATCTTTCGAACTGAAAACTATACCTATCACTTGGCCATTTGTTGTATGGTGTTTACATATGGTTGGACCATTTAGGCCGGCTCAAGGCAACATGACTCATATCCTAGTCATGGTGGACAAGTTTACAAAGTGGATTGAGGTCAAGCAAATTAGAAAGTGTGATGGACCCACTGCCGTATCATTCCTCAAGAACATCATCTTGAGATATGGGTACCCACAGAGTATCATAACAAATAATGGCACAAATTTCGCCGATGGAGTATTTGCTCGGTTCTGCCAAGGTAAAACAATAAGACTTGATGTTACATCAGTTGCACACCCCGCATCGAACGGGCAAGTGGGGAGATCCAATGGGCTAGTACTGTCTGGGATAAAACCCCGGCTCATTGATCCGCTGCAAAGATCAGCGAGGTGTTGGATTGATGAACTCTCGGCAGTGCTATGAAGCCTAAGGACAACTCTGAATCGATCAACTAGCTATACGTTGTTCTTTCTGGTATATGGAGCAGAAGCTGTATTACCAGCCGACATAGTCCATGACTCGCCTAGGGTCACCCAATACATAGAAGACGAAGTGCAAGAAGCCCAACAAAATGATGTTGATATGCTAGAAGAGGCAAGAGAGTTGGCATTATCTAGATCTGCCATATATCAGCAGAACCTCCAACGCTATTGTAACACCCTCGCCTAATAAGGCTGAGTTCCTGTGTATAGTGCTAATCCCTGGATCGGTTCACTAGCACACACAGTACATTATATTACAGCGAAAACAATACAAGGTAGATCTCCATCCTTCAAATGTGCCACAGGCGAACAATTGTTGAGTAGAGTCTCGCGACCTATGAACGATCATTCAAAAACAGAATAACCTACAATATGAAATGGTGTAGCCACGAATGGTCAATAAATTGAATGTATGGCAAGTAGGCTAAAGTGGTTCATAACAGATCTAGCAACTACATGCTTATTTGGCTAGGTGGAGTTCAGACTCATTTGCATAAAGCAATAGTTTTATCCTAACATTTGTAACAAAGAAGATTTCCAATATAATAAATAGGACACTCTGGTTCACTTCTAGGTGCTCCTTCCCAATTAAGTTCACCCAACAAGTTTTAAGTAATTGAGAAATAAGGATGAGTGAGAAATATGTCATAGCCTCAAAATCAGGTCACTCAAATTGTCCATAACCGGGGACACGACTAAGTATCTAGTTTTGACACCCTGTAGGGGTTTGCACACTTTACCCATGTGACCTGGTCAATCCGCTCGTTCCATCACACTCATATTGTGTCATGGTAGGGAAAATTCCAAGATGGGACAATTGGGGGAGAGCTTCCCAAACCCATCCATACACGCACCAACCTACACTATCTACATCTCTGGCTACGTAGGGTTCGATTCGCCACAAACCTACTAAGTCCATCCAATCACCCATTTTTATTGGCACATGGTTGTACACATAAGCTACCAAACAAAAAACCAATCCTTTCTTAGTATCCTGGGTGGCATTCCCCACTATTGTTCGTCACTCCAATGACAATCAAACCATTCCGCCCTGGTGGTTCATTAACATTATGTTGTTTTAGATTTGAGCAAACCATAAACACTACCATAGCATGATATAACCCCAGCCCTCATCTAACATAGCATGGCTCAGCAATCTGGCAATACGATGGCTCATAAACAAGGATAACTAGGGGATAATATGGGATATAGCATAGCATATACACATCAATTCCCATATGTAGTTCTACAATGCATAAGAAAAATAGTAGGACATTTATGACCAAGATAACACTACTTTCCTTTGTCGTAGATGTAGTCGATTAGATAATCCTCATAAATATAATGTTTACACTCGTCGCACTCAAAATACTTGCAATCACAATACTTGCAATCATAGCAATTGCGATCATAGTAGTTGCACTCCTCGCAATCTAATGTTTGAAAGAAGGCACAACAATACATCATTCAAAATATTGCAATTATGCACAGTACAATAAAACAATGATGATCAAATGCATGCATGATGATTTAATATGTCACAATGGTTGTAATTAGTTCTCTAAATAATACTAGATCACATGATGCATTTAGAGAATCATTTAATGCATTAGGGTATTTATTATTAATTCTTAATTGTTAATAGAGGAGTTTTAATAGTTATGTTCGAACTTCTGTACTAATTGCAGTATTACATTTATATCTAAACTATACTGAATAGAGGGCATTAATACAAACCAGTAGCAATTGGATTCACCCTAAAGAGAGTTGTAGATATTGTTTTATAATTTAATTACTACTTAATAGAGTTTAAATTATCTAAACTGTTTACCACGACCAAACATAAATCTAAGACCAGATCTACAATCTACAGAAAACTGCGAAACCAGGGACATATTATTTATATTTTTCGGAGCTATGAATAATTTACTATAAATTTATTTCTCCAAAGGCCATTAAAACTATTTAATTAATTACCAGTGAACTGTAGCGCTAAATTTCGATCTAAACTTATATTAGTAAACTACATGAAATTATCTTCAATTTGATATATTATACGCGATTTTTGGACATAGTATGAATTTCTTATAGATTTTACAAGTTAGATCTATAATCTGCAATTTTAAATTCGAACGGAATATTTCAGGGAATATTCTGCTGACTGGATAGGTTGACCGTGCATGCTGACTGAGACTAGACGCTGACCTAGTGACGACGTGGCGGTGACGAGGCAGCTGACCAAGACGATTGGATATGGACCGCCGGGATAAGATCTAGTGGCTAGGAGATAAGTTGGCTCCAAATCGGCTCAATTTTGCCTCAGAAAAGATTAAAAACAGATCCATATTAGAGAGACAAATTCGTAGATCAAATCGAAAAACGTCCAACCTGAAAGTTGTGGATAATCATTAGATCTACCTTTTCACCAAAGTAATATTTATTTGAACAAATGAGTGCGAGAGAAACTTAGAATTATGCCATTAGATCTGAAATATTGTGTTGCGAAATTATCTGGCTATGGTGGATGAAAAGAGGTGAGATTTGTCGGGATTGAAATATTTCGACGAGATCTGCGACCATCGTGTTGAAGCCAAAAGCATCCGACGAACTTTAGGTACGTTTAGAAGGGAAATATGATTCGGTAAGCTATAGATTTGGGATTTCGAGAAGAAAAAGTGATATAGCAATGGCTCTAGGGATTATATAGGGATTTAGGACGGTAGGGAGATAGAGGTTAGAGTAGGGAACAAGTAGAAACAAATGGAAGTTAATTCAGAGTTGTAGATAAAAAATATAGTTGTTTGAGTAGAGTTACGTTTAGAAACAGATTTTTGCACGCTTTTTAAAGCGGAGATGGGATCGATCGAGGTCCATGCCTGGCTGGTTCGGTCGGCCGGCTGGCCCATTACTGTTTAATTTTCCTTTTCGTTTTTTCTTTTCTATTTTTGTATTTTCTTTATATCTTTTATATACGAACTTCAAATGATATGATTCTTGTTTCTAAATTTTTCTAAAATTCAGTAGATCATTATAGGATCATATTTGTAACATTTTCATTAGTTTTAAGATGGTAGCTTTATAAATCTCTATATATTCCTTATAGGAATATTTGGGTAAATCAACTATCGGATTTAGATACTAGGATTTGGATTCAATTTTTGAGAACTTTGCATGGATGTAATGAAATTCTTATGAATGCTTCATGATTTTCATTTTTGCAAACATTCACTCAAGTACTAAAACTAAAACTCTATCCACGCCTTTCTACCTATATGGCTAGGTGAATCACACAACTTATCACGGGCATCCTCACTTTCATTGCAGATGTTTCCATGGGAACGAACCAATGGTCGATGTATACTCCCATGTATTCAATCCACAAAGCTACTACAAAAAGTAAGCTATGTATTCTCCCAAATATTGAGGTTGCGCAATCTACTACATAACATCCTTTGCAATATTTCATACTTCCATATCCTTTTTGTTGCATTAGATGGACGTCTACCCTCCTTCATAGATGTATTATATTTTATAACCTTCCACTTAATCCTTCTACATGTCTTTAACACATCATTTTAGATCCAAGTATTTAAGATAGGGAAGGAATAGATTCTAGAGGAAAGGAACTACTAAGAAAATAATCCTACCCATGAAACTAGCTCATACAACTTTAATCATACAAACATTCAACCAAGCAACCAACACACAAGCAAACACTCGCATAACAACATTATAGGGGTTTAAACATAACAGTATATAACCACAAAATAGTTTAGAAACATCGGAAACAATACTAAGACAAAACAGAGCAACAAATAAGCAATAAACAAAATATGTCCAAAACATTACAGCATGTTTCACGAATTTTTATGACCGACTTAAGCTTGTCATTAATTTTAGCCAATTTTATGCTGGTACTACAGGTAATTACGCTCCAGATCCTAAAATATGATATCAAACCGACTTACTAGTAAGGAACTAAAAATCGCACGGTGAAACATGTCAGGTAAAAAACTTCAACTAAACAACTCACGAATTTTAAGCTTTTACTTCCATTAACGTGTTATAACATCTCTCATAAGTCCTTGAACTTTGGAGTTTCAAAAATACAAGATCCAAAACAAGGTAGCACACAATATGTTTCAAAACAAACAAGCAAGCAAACTAATATTGGCATACCACATAAGTTGGTAAGATCAATATTCTAACACGGTACCATTGATCATACCACATAAGTTGGTAAGATCAATATTCTAACACGATATCAATGATCTCCTAGAGAGATAAACATGGTGGTCTATATCTACTCAAACTTGGTGAGACATTTATTTGTATCATCTTATTAGTTCTTTTACTTATAGGCCAAGTATCATTTAGGGATAGGGATATTTATGTTAGATTACTTCTAATAGTAAATGTATGAGAATTGAAGTGGTAAGAGTATACTAGAAAGAAGTGTATGAAGAGAAGAAGATAGAATGAAATAGACTCAATAATCCATATGGCTTTCCTATTCCATTCATAGGTCACGATCCTATAGTCAACACAGAGCTCTGATACCATCTTGTAACACCCTCGCCTGATAAGGCTGAGTTCCTGTGTATAGTGTTAATCCCTCGATCGGTTCACTAGCACATAGTACAAATGATACCAAATATAATCGTGCATCATAAATATAACGAATATGGTCCGTAATTTACATTATATTATAGAGGAAACAATACAAGGTAGACCTCCATCCTTCAAATGTGCCACAGGCGAACAATTATTGAGTGGGGTCTCGCGACCTATGAACGATTACTTAGAAATAGAATAACCTGCAACATGAAATGTTGCAACCACGAATGGTCAATACATTGAATGTATGGCAAGTAGGCTAAAGTGGTTAACAATAGATCTAGCAACTACATGCTTATTTGGCTAGGTGGAGTTCAGGCTCATTGGCATAAAGCAATAGTTTTATCCTAACATTTGTAACAAAGTAGATTTCCAATACGATAAATAGGACACTCTGGTTCACTTCCAGGTGCTCTGTAACATCTCAAAAATATTTAAATGAGGATATAAATTTCCAAGAAACCAAAATTAGGGTTAAAAAAATCTTTTAATTTTAAAAACTATGAATGCAAGTGTGTGTTTGTTAATGATGTGTGAATGCATGATATGCTATGTTTTGTTTGTTATAAATGATGAGAATTGGTTTAAAGATCAAAACAATATCATGTAGGTCAAATCAAACCCAAAGCAAAGCAAAAGAAAATCAAATATAAAGCATATATGCTAATGGTCACTTTTGCACATTTTAACACTTAGCTCACTTTGAGCATCTCTATTAAATAATTTCAAACAGAAACAATTCCATTTATTTTCTGACCTTGCTAGACCAAGTGACAATGAACACAAGTGAGCTTTCAAAACTTACAAGAACAAATTCAAATTCATTTGGAGGACGTTTCAAAATTGAATCTGTCTTTTGCATCAAGATAAAAAACTTTTCAAAAACCATCAAAACCTTCTCCACTTGGACAACCTTTGCAACCAGAGACTCTCAAGCTTGTGATCAACAAACCCACTAAATAGAATTTGAAAATTCAAATTTTCTTCTCTTGTGTCCATTTCATCGAACACCTACCGAGCATAGTACAGAACTACCTACTCCCCACTGTCTAGAGCTTCGTTGTGATCATCTTTTGTACCACACTCGGCCTCCACAACTCGCCCACACTCGCCCCAGTACCAGCCCGTGCTGCTAAGCCTCGATCACTCAACCATTTGACTAGTGCCAACCGTACCCAAGCTCACCATGCCTCCCCGACATGGAATCGACGATACACGCCTCACCGCACTTGCCCACAACCGCTAGGAGTTGGCCGTGACCTCACCGTACCCGCTCGTGTATGCCTCGACCAATGCTATCCCGTGAAAACGCAAGCGCAGCCACGCCCATTTCTCTGTCCACCATGCCAAGACGCACGCCAGTACGCCGAGCATGCCGTACCTCGCCCTCCTCTCGCATCAATGCACTCGCCGTGATGCAAAGAATCTCCCAGACATGCCCGTTTGACCCTGCGCGACTTGTACACACCGTACACCGTGACGAACACCCGCGGTACCCGGGGATGGCATGGATGTTCCCGAACGATTGAGACCGCGCCTCGCCGCACCACTATGGTGGTGACGATCGCCAAGAAGCACTACGTCAGCCTACCCCCTCAGCCATGCCCATAGCTCACTGTAACAACGTCTCCGACGAGCCCGAGCCATGCCCTGATGCTCCCCTCACTGGGGTATAAATAGACCCCTCCCCTTGCCTCAAAACGCACCCCACTCGACTCCCCTATCACCCAGCAACCTCTCTGACCCACATCGGGAGAAAGGCGAAGCAAGACACGACGGAATTTCACCGGAGTTTGCCGTAGCAGTGGCAGAACGGAGCCAGCGCTAGGAGCAACCCCAGGAGCCACCGTGACCACCGTTCGAACCGCCATCACCGTCTAGTTCATATTCCCGCATCACCGTACCTAGCTAGAGCCCTGGTAAGCCCTCGACAACCCTCGCCATTGAATTAGGGTTGAATCCCGCGCGCGCTATGCGATGTAGACAACGACGCGGAGTCGTCGATCGTGCTCTAATCGTGCAGCTAGGAATAGAGAATACCGCTTCGAGTTGGATCAGCCGCTAAAACATGGGGCCAGCGCAAGTGAAGCCCAGTGCACGCGCGCTGTATAGTTGGGCCGGCCCAGTAATTTTCCCGTGTACGCCCACAAATTCAAATGTAGATTTTTCTTTTATTTCAAAAATCCTATCTATAGGTGACTTTGAAATTGAATTAAAGAAGATTCACTAAACCAAATTGCATGATTCCAATTTTGTTGGAAAGGAAATGAAAATCTCTAAACACTCCCATTGGATTCAAACATTTTGGAATTGTAGATCACCCACAGTAAAAATAACAAGGCAATGACTTTGCCAACTTCAAACATTTTTCTAAAATCAACCATAAATGCTTTTGAGTTGATTCCATTTGTCAAAAATCATATTTGCCATGATCAATTGGAATATGTAAAAATATATAGTTTTACATGTAGTAGTCATGGGCTAAGATTAAAAGAATGGCTATATAGTCATTTCTAGTCATTTTAATTATATTAAATGGAAGTATTAAACTTTGTAATATATGCCATCTACTTTAAACCACATTCCCAAGTATTGGAATATGTGGTGATGACATGTGTCAACATGATCCCATATTTTATAACTGGAGAATATTAAATCCTAAGTATTGTTCAATGAGTAGAAATTGAATTTCCAAAATAAGATAAATAAGACCATGTCACTATTTCATGTGGTGATTGAGATGATGCTAGATCATCTAGTGTGAGCCTTTGTGTGCTGAATAGAAGTAGCTAAGTATTATTTGGTGATTGTGTACCTCGTATTTATTTATAGACGCTAGTACCAACCCGGGCTACGAGGAGGAAGAATTCTACGAAGAAGAGGAGGAGCACTTCGACCACTTTACCAACCAAGGCAAGCTAAACTATGCATGTTATTGTGATGCAACCTTAATTATACCAATCCCAAGTTTTACCTGCAAGTTTTATTTTTTCCCTTTACCAAAGTTTCTTAAGTAGTTAATTATTGGTGATTAGTGGAAAAATAGGGCAGATGTCATCAAGAGCATATAACTAGGCTTAGGTAGTTACACTTGGTTAGCACCCCTCAATAGTGACACCCTCATTGGTAGTTGCTAGTGCTAAACTAATATTGATTACTTTAGATGGGAACACTTGGAGCAAATAATTATGAAAACCTTAGAATGATGAGTCATTCTATTGAAATGTTTTGACATGGGTTATGAAGCAAAATGACTTGAAGATGATGATGAATGAGGGATGTG
This sequence comes from Avena insularis, assembly GCA_023614405.1. Classification (NCBI taxonomy): domain Eukaryota; kingdom Viridiplantae; phylum Streptophyta; class Magnoliopsida; order Poales; family Poaceae; genus Avena; species Avena insularis. The sequence continues at coordinate 301,373,570 of CM042692.1, read as the reverse complement.
ACTTGACTTTGAATAAAAGTTGATGGTTGGGTTCGGATGCGATGCCATTCCAGCTTTACCATACAACCACAATACCTGAATTGGGTAGGGCTTAACTGGAAGTTTATGTGTCTTAGTATGGGTTCCCTCGCGGAAAAGGGGTTAAGCTGAGGCTACCTCGTGGCTGTGAGTAAAAGAAGTGACCACCGATGTTGTTCCCGGGATGGCGGATTGCCATGGCTTGGAGGCCAAACTCATAGGGGAGGTGCCTATACTAGGGTGTATAATTGAAAGGTTATGATTGATTATCCGCATACCAAGTATGATGATTCAGGGCTATAACTTTTGGATGTATCAAATGTTGTGGTGAAAGTGTACCACCTCTACAAAGTGTCAAACTATTCGAATAGCCGCGTCTGCGGTCATGGACAGTTGGATGGCCATACTGTTCTGTTGTCAGATGTTTTCAAAATTACTTGTGACTTGAAATATGACTTTGACTTGAACACAATAGGGTTGTGGAAATGAAAACTATGTTTTCACTTGAGTAATCTAGACAACTAAAATAGGTCTTTACTACTAAGTACTTCTGAAATAAAACTGGCTTATTGCAACCAAGCCTAAAAGCTTAGGATTCCTACTAGAATTGTCTTACTTGCATTAGTGATAGTTTCCGAGTACTTTAACAGTACTCATGGATTTGTCCCTAGCTATTCCCATGGCTAGACTATGAAGAGGAGTATCCGGAGGACGGACAACAAGATGTCTACGATAACTAGGATCATCTCCCATCGTCAGCATTGCCTGTGACAATGAAGATGGAGTCTCTGCTATGTTTATTTTCGCTGCTTTGATGTGTATTAATACTTGATCACGAGATCAACTATTTGTAAGACTATTATGGTTTGTAATGAATGAGGTACTGTGCTATCAGTTCTGTTATGTCTCACAAAAGTGGTATTCTTGGGATTGCGATGTACGGCATAATAGGCATCTGGACTTAAAAATCCCGGTGTTTACAAGTTGGTATCAGAGCCATCCTGACCATAGGAGACCCTAGTTAGAATGGACGTTTGGAAAACTTAGTTTCAAAATGAAGGAAGTGAGTATTTATGAAAACCTATTCTCACTCTTACCCTTGAGATTCTTTCAAAAAAGAGAGTTCACATGTTCCTCAAAATTCTTGCAATCCTACATAAAATTTGACACACTTGATCACCTCACTAACTTACTCATCCTAATTGCTTATAGATGGAAGTCAAGTACAACAAGTTCTACAGCTTGGCAACTGAGGAAAACTCGTCTTCGAGAGGGACTTGAGTTAGCTAGCGGAGTTTCTCGGACGCCCACATCCCGATTTCTATGGAGTGCAACTCAATGATCAGCTAGGAGGAGAACTGCAGTGGTTCGTCGCTGCAGATCTGAGAGGAAATACGAAGGTGAATATCTTAGTAGGGATAACACCTCTTTCCTAAGTGATGATTAAGACTATCTAGAGGACACAAACATGGAGTTCCACACTAACGAGGAGGACGAGGACTTCCTGGATGATAAAGAATCCATCAGTTCCGATGATGAGTAGTATCACTAGATCACTGTCATAGGTGTGAGTTTGTATCCGGTCCCAGTGTATCGTAGAATGACAGAATGGTTCTTAAAACCATCTGCTTGGAAGTTGTGGTGTGTTGTTTGGAATGTGTTGCTTGGAATGAATGAAAAGGAGTGGTTGGTTTTCAAACCTTAGCAATACTCAAGTCTAAAGCTTTTGAACCATACCCATAAGCCATAGAAATTACCCTCTTGTCTTATGATCTATCGCAATCTTCAGATTACTCGCGGCAACCCTTGTGGGAGCAGCTCATCCCAGGATCCAATGGTTTAGGTTCTGCAAATGCTAGTAGAAGATCGAGAAGCCGGTAGAGCTGAGCGTCAAGCCAATCTCGCCACTCTTCAGCAGATCGCCCAAATGGCGCACAACAACCTAGGCCATGGAAATCAGGATCACCATGGATCTAAGCTAAAGAACTTTCAAAACACAAATCCTTCTATGTTTAGCAAATATAAAGAGCCCTTAGATGCTGATGACTGGCTGCAGTCAATGGAGAACAACTTAGAAGTTGTAGGAGTAGATGTTGCAGACAAAGTGTTGTTTGCCACCTACTATCTGGCAGGTTTTGCACGATCCTGGTGGAACAACATTCATACAATGAATGGAGGACAAATGATGACCTCGGAGGAATTCAAGATCAAGTTCAGCAGGACTCATGTGCCCCCAGGTTTGATCAAGGGGATGAGGTATGAATTCAGGGATTTGAAGCAAGGGAGAATGACTGTGGTGGAATACCTTGACAGATTTCTGTCTCTGTCTAGGTATGCCCCCGATAATATCGACACCGAGGCAAAGAAGAAGGAAAGATTCCTGAATGTCCTGCATGATGAGACGCAGACAGTGTTAGTCAACATTCCTTTTGACGATCTAGAAGCTCTAGTGGATTCTGCTATCCAGATGGAAGGAAAAATCAATCAAACCAGTGAGAACCGCAAGCTTCATATGATGCACCAGCCTGGACCCCACAATACCCCAAAGTACCGCCCTAGCTCGTCTGCGGGATTTGCACCAAGACCCAACATGCCACCTATGTCCTGTCCGAACTTTCCCAATCATGGCGGAGGAAACCCGAGGCCCGGAGGCCACAACAACAACACCGGCAACCCCCAACCGTAAACCACCAAGGCCCATCAACCACCACAACAACAACAACAACAATACTGCCCCAAGTACTAGAAACAATGTTGTGCCCATTGCGGGGAAGGGCAAGTCAACGATAACCTGCTTTGAATGTGAAGTTATAGGTCACTAATCCAATGAGTGCCCCAAGAAGCTTGCTGCAGCCCCCAATGTAACTGCACCTGCCTAGCAGCAGCGTCGTGTCCAGCCTAGTAAGCTGTTTGCCCCAGGCAACCCGCACAACCGTATAGGCCGTCTATTCCATATGAATGCAGAAGAAGCCCAGGAAGTGCCAGATGTCGTGCTGGGTATGTTTTTTGTTAACTCAGTACTTGCAAGAGTGTTGTTTGATTCTGGAGCATCGGATTCGTTTGTTACAGAAGAATTTGCATGCACTAGTAAGATTCAACCAACAAATTTGAAGCATGTTATGATAGTTCAAATACCTGAGTCAACCACCAAAGCTAGAAAATTTTGCAAGGCCATGCCTATCAGAATACATGGAATAGATTTTTGTGCCAATTTAATAGTATTGTAACAAAAGGTTTGGAAGTGGTACTAGGAATGGATTGGATGTCGAAACATCAGGGATTAATAGACTGTGCCAAGAAATCCATAACCATGACCAGTAGCACTGGAGTATTAGTAGAGCATGTGTCTGAGACACTGCCCCATCAATTCAAATGCAACAAGAGTTTAGTCCAGTCAACCCTAGACCAAGTCAGAGTAATCTGTGAATACCCCGATGTGTTTCTAGATGAATTACCCGGTATGCCCCTAGATCGGGATATCGAGTTTATCATTGAATTAATTCCTGGAACTAGACCCATACCTCAGAGACCCTATAGTATGAACCCCGCCAAATTAGTGGAGCTAAAGAAGCAACTTGATGATATGTTGAGCAAAGGTCTAATACACCCTAGTGCCTCACCGTGGAGGTCACCTGTTTTGTTTGTGGATAAGAAGGATGGTGCCAACCGTTTGTGTACGGATTACCGGAAGCTGAATGACGTCACCATCAAGAACAAGTACCCACTACCAAAGATATAAGATCTGGTTGACAAGCCGATTGGTGCCAGAGTGTTTTCTAAGATTGATCTTAGAACTAGTTATCATCAACTGAAGATCCACGCAACAGATATCCCAAAGACTGCTTTCACTACCAGATATGGATTGTATGAGTACAATGTCATGTCATTTGTATTAAAAAATGCCCCCGCTTATTTCATGAATCTCATGAATAAGATTTTTATAAACTTCTTGGATAAGTTTGTCGTTATGTTCATCGACGACATTCTGATCTATTCCAAGTCGGAAGAGGACCATGAGCAGCACGTAAGAACCATCCTTGAAACCCTTAGAGAGCATCAGTTTTATGCCAACTTTAGCAAATGTGAGTTCTGGTTAAAGGAAGTAGGATTCCTAGGACATATCTTTTCGGCGGGAGGAGTTGCTGTCGATCCCACCAAGATTAAGGATGTTGAAGAATGGAAAGCCCCAACCACTCAAACCGAAGTCCATGCATTTCTTGGATTAGCGGGATATTACCGCAAGTTCGTTGAAGGATTTTCAAGCATCGCAAGGTCGATGACCCAGCTGCTGAAGAAAGACAAGAAGTTTGAATGGATGAACAAATGTGAAGCAAGTTTTCAAGAGCTCTAGAAGAGATTGATTTCAGCCCCAATTTTGATCATACCTGATATCACGAAGCCTATTGATGTATTTTGTGATGCATCCAAGATTTATCTCAGATGTGTGTTGATGCAGGAAGGCAAAGTAATATCATATCTGTCCCGACAACTAAAGCAACATGAGAAGAATTATCCCACCCATGACTTAGAATTGGCAGCAGTAGTTTTAGCCTCGAAGACATGGCGTCATTACCTCATGGGTAACCGCTGTGATATTTACTCAGATCACAAGAGTCTGAAGTATATTTTCACCCAGAAGGAGTTGAATATGAGGCAATGGAGATGGATAGAGTTAATCAAGGATTATGACCTTGACATTCACTACCACCCCGGCAAGGCCAATGTGGTAGCAGATGCTCTTAGTAGACTACCATGTAGGTTAAACACCATTATTAAGGAAGATCAGCCAAGTCTGCATGAGGAGTTGGAGAATTTTAGAATGGAGATAGTTAGTGAAGGATTCCTACCCAGTATTGAACTTCAACCCACTTTGATCAGTCAGATGAAGGAAGCTTAGAAAGGAAATGATAGTATCAACAGAATTAAGCGTCGTATCGGTACATGGAAGGAACCCGGATTCACTAAAGATGAAGAAGGTGTTCTGTGGTATAAAGGATGCATCTGTGTGCCAGCAGATTCAGAGTTGAAGCAAGTCATTTTGCAGGAATTCCATGATACTCTTTATTCTATTCATCCGGGAGGAATGAAGATGTATCAGGATTTGAAGGAGCAATTTTGGTGGCACAGAATGAAGAGAGTAGTCGGAAGCTATATCGCCAAGTGTGATATCTATCAGAGAGTCAAAGCGGAACACCAGCGACCCGTGGGACTTTTGTAGCCGTTGCAAATTCTGGAATGGAAATGGGATCCTGTTGGAATGGATTTCATCACCGGTTTGCCTACATATAGTAGAGGAAATGACTCTATTTCGGTCATAGTAGATAGACTGTCCAAAGTAGCTCATTTCATACCTGTCAAGACCACTTACCAAGGCCCGAAGCTGGCAGAGTTGTATATTGCTAGAATAGTCAGTCTACATGGAACCCCCAAGACAATTGTGTCAGATCAAGGAACCCAGTATACCTCAAGGTTTTGGAAGAAAGTCCAAGAAGGATTAGGAACCAAACAGAACTTCAGCACAACTTATCACCCGCAGACCGACAGACATACGGAAAGAGTAAACTAGATACTAGAAGATATGTTGACAGCCTGTGTACTAGAATATGGATCTAAATGGGAAGACTATCTTCCTTTCCCAGAACAAATGGCCCCATTTGAGGTTTTGTATGGAAGGAAGTGCCATACCCTCCTTAATTGGTCACAAGTAGGAGAGAGTCAGATATTCATACCAGACATCATATGAGAAGCCGAAGAGAAGGTGCACAAGATCCGTGAACACCTCAAGACCGCTCAATCTAGACAGAAGAGTTACGCTGACAAAAGACGACGAGAACTGACCTTCGGTATCAGAGACTTTGTGTATCTTAAAGTGTCACCCTTGAAAGGAATGCATCGTTTTCAACTCAAAGGGGAAGCTTGCACCCAGATGTGTCGGATCCTTCAAGATTTTAAGTCGCCGAGGAGAAGTATCCTATCAACTAGAACTACCTGAAGAGATGTCAGTTGTACATGATGTGTTTCATATCTTGTTACTTCGGAAATGCTTAGAAGTTCCGGGGAAGATCGAAGTTTTCAAGAACATCGATCACAGAGCCGTGGATATCAACAAGGATTTAATTTATCATGAAGTACCCATTCGTATTTTGGAATAAGCCTTCAGAACCACTCGGTCCAGAAGTATCAAGTTTCTAAAAATTCAGTGGAGCAACCATACTAAAGAAGAAGCCACCTGGGAGCAAGAAGATTATATTAGGACTGAGTTTCCAAATCTCTTTAGTTCCTAGTTTTTCTTGAATCTTGGGACGAGATTCTTTTTAAGGGGGAAGGTTTATAACATCTCAAAAATATTGAAATGAGGATATCAATTTCCAAGCAACCAAAATTAGCGTTAACAAAAACTTTTAATTTAAAAAAAATATGAATGCAAGTGTGTGTTTGTTAATGATGTGTGAATGCATGATATGCTATGTTTTGTTTGTTATAAATTATGAAAATTAGTTTAAAGATCAAAACAATATCACCTAGGTCAAATCAAAACCAAACCGAAGCAAAAGAAAATCAAATATAAAGCATATATGCTAATGGTCACTTTTGAAAATTTTAACACTTAGCTCACTTTGAGCATCTCTATTAAATAATTTCAAACAGAAACAATTCCATTTCTTTTCTGACCTTGCTAGACCAAGTGACAATGAACACAAGTGAGCTTTCAAAACTTACAAGAACAAATTCAAATTCATTTGCAGGATGTTTCAAAATTGAATCTGTCTTCTGCATCAAGATAAAAAACTTTTCAAAAACCATCAAAACCTTCTCCACTTGGACAACCTTTGCAACCAAAGAATCTCAAGCTTGTGATCAACAAACCCACTAAATAGAATTTGAAAATTCAAATTTTCTTCTCTTGTGTCCATTTCATCGAACACCTACCGAGCATAGTACAGAACTACCTACTCCCCACTGTCTAGAGCTTTGTTGTGATCATCTTTTGTACCACACTCGGCCTCCACAACTCGCCCACACTCGCCCCAGTACCGGCCCGTGCTGCTAAGCCTCGATCACTCAACCATTTGACTAGTGCCAATCGTACCCAAGCTCACCATGCCTCCTCGACATGGAATCGACGATACACGCCTCACCGCACTTGCCCACAACCGCTAGGAGTTGGCCGTGACCTCACCGTACCCGCTCGTGTACGCCTCGACCAACGCTAGCCCGTGGAAACGCCAGCGCAGCCACACCCATTTCTCTATCCACCATGCCAAGACGCACGCTAGTATGCCGAGCATGCCGTGCCTCGCCCTCCTCTCGCATCAATGCACTCGCCGTGATGCAAAGAATCTCCCAGACATGCCCGTTTGACCCTGCGCGACTTGTACACGCCGCACACCGTGACGAACACCCGCGGTACCCGAGGATGGCATGGACGTTCCCAACTAGTTGAGACTGCGCCTTGCCGTACCACTGTGCTCATGACGATCGCCAAGAAGCACTGCGTCGGCCTACCCCTCAGCCATGCCCATAGCTCACTGAAACAATGTCTCCGACGAGCCCGAGCCATGCCCCGATGGTCCCCTTGCTAGGGTATAAATACACCCCTCCCCTTGCCTCAAAACGCACCCCACTCGACTCCCCTATGACCCAGCAACCTCTCTGACCCACCCCCAGAGCAAGGCGCGCTGGAATTTCACTGGAGTTCGCCGTAGCAGTGGCGGAATGGAGCCAGCACTAGGAGCCACCCCAGGAGCTGCCCCGACCACCGTTCGAACCGCCGTCGCCGTCCAGTTGTGTGATGTAGACAAGGATGCGGAGCCATCGATCGTGCTCTAATCGTGTGGCTAAGAATAGAGAATACCGCTTCGAGTTGGATCAGCCGCTGACGCGTGGGGCCAGCATAAGTGAAGCCCGCTGCACGCGCGCTGTGTAGTTGCGCCAGCCCAGTAATTTTCTCATGCACGCCCACAAACTCAAATGTAGGTTTTTCTTTTATTTCAAAAATCCTATGTGTAGGTGACTTTGAAATTGAATTCAAGAAGATTCACTAAACCAAATTTCATGATTCCAATTTTGTTGGAAAGGAAATGAAAATGCTTTTGGAATTGTAGATCACCCACAGTAAAAATAACAAGGCAATGCTTTTCCAAATTCAAACATTTTTCTAAATCAACCATAAATGCTTTTGAGTTGATTCCAATTGTCAAAAATCACATTTGCCATGATCTATGTGAATATGTAAAAATATATAGTTTTACATGCAGTAGTCATGGGCTAAGATTAAAAGAATGGCTATATAGTCATTTCTAGTCATTTTAATTATATTAAATGGAAGTATTAAACTTTGTAATATATGCCATCTACTTTAAATCACATTCCCAAGTATTGCAATATGTGGTGATGACATGTGTCAACATGATCCCATATTTTATAATTGGAGAATATTAAATCCTAAGTATTTTTCAATGAGTAGAAATTGCATTTCCAAAATAAGATAAATAAGACCATGTCACTATTTCAAGTGGTGATTGAGATGATGCTAGATCATCTAGTGTGAGCCTTTGTGTGCTGAATAGAAGTAGCTAAGTATTGTTTGGTGATTGTGTACCTCGTATTTATTTATAGACGCTAGTACAAACCCGGGCTACGAGGAGGAAGAATTCTACAAAGAAGAGGAGGAGCACTTCGACCACTATACCAACCAAGGCAAGCTAAACTATGCATGCTACTGTGATGCAACCTTGATTATACCAATCCCAAGTTTTACCTGCAAGTTCTATTTTTTTCCCTTTACCAAAGTTTCTTAAGTAGTTAATTATTGGTGACTAGTGGAAAAATAGGACAGATGCCATCAAGAGCATAAAACTAGGCTTAGGTAGTTACACTTGGTTAGCACCCCTTAATAGTGACACCCTCATTGATAGTTGCTAGTGCTAAACTAATAGTGATCGCTTTCAGTGGGTTATGAAACAAAATGAATGGAAGATGATGGTGAATGAGGGATGTGACTTGACTTTGAATAAAAGTTGATGGTTGGGTTCAGATGCGATACCATTCTAGCTTTACCGTACAACCACAATACCTGAATTGGGTAGGGCTTAACTCGAAGTTTATGTGTCTTAGTATGGGTTCCCTCGCGGAAAAGGGGTTAAGCTGAGGCTACCTCCTGGCTATGAGTGAAAGAAGTGACCACCTATTTAGTTCCCGAGATGGAGGATTGCCATGGCTGGGAGGCCAAACTCATAGGGGAGGTGCCTATACTAGGATGTGTAATTGAAAGGCTATGATTGATTATCCGCATACCAAGTATGATGATTCAGGGTTAGCCCTGACGGATCTATCGAATGTTGTGGTGAAAGTGTACCACCTCTGCAGAGTGTCAAACTATTCGAATAGCCGTGTCCGCGGTCATGGACAGTTGGATGGCCGTACTGTTCCATTGTCAGATGTTTTCAAAATGACTTGTGACTTGAAATATGAATTTAACTTGACCATAACAGGGTTGTGGAAATGAAAACTATGTTTCCACTTGAGTAATATAGACAACTAAATTAGGTCTTTACTACTAAGTACTTCTGAAATAAAACTGGCTTACTGCAAACAAGCCTAGAGCTTAGGATTCCTACTAGAATTGTCTTACTTGCATTAGTGATATTTTGCGAGTACTTTAAAAGTACTCATGGCTTTGTCCCTGGCTATTCCCATGGCCAGACTATGAAGAGGAGTATCCGAAGGACGGACAGCAGGATGTCTATGATAACTAGGATCATCTCCCATCGTCAGCATTGCCTGTGATAATGAAGATGGAGTCTCTACTATGTTTATTTCCGCTGCTTTGATGTGTATTAAGACTTGATCATGAGATCAACTATTTGTAAGACTATTATGGTTTGTAATGGCTGAGGTACTGTGCTATCAATTCTGTTATGTCTCGTAAAAATGGTATTCCTGGGATTGCGATGTACGGCATAACAGGGATCTAGACTTAAAAATCCAGGTGTTTACATGCTCCTACCCAATTAAGTTCACCGAACAAGTTTTAAGTAATTGAGAAATAAGGATGAGTGAGAAATATGTCATAGCCTCAAAATTAGGTCACTCAAATTATCCATAACCGGGGACATAACTAAGTACTTAGTTTAGACACCATGCAGGGTTTGTACACTTTACCCATGTGACCTGGTCAACGTGCTCGTTCCATCACACTCATATTGTGTCATGGTAGGGAGAAGTTCAAGATGAGACAATTTGGGAAGAGCTTCCCAAACCCATCCACACACCGTACCAACCTACACTATCTACATATGTGTCTACATAGGGTTCGAGTGACCACAACCTACTAAGTCCAGCCAACCACCCATTTTTATTGGCACATGGTTGTACACGTAAGCTACCAAACAAAGAAACCAATCCTTTCTCAGTACCTGGGCGGTATTCTCCACAATTGTTCTTCACTCCGATGACAATCAAACCATTCCGCCCAGGTGGTTCAATAATATTATGTTTTTTTAGTTTTGAGCAAAGCATAAACACTACAATAGCATGATGTAACCCCATCCTTTGTCTAACATAGCATGGCTAAGCAATCTACCAATACGATGGCTCATAAACAAGGATAACTAGGGAATAATATGGGATATTATAGCATATGCACATCAATTTCTATACATGCAGTTCTACCAAACCATCTACAATGCATAGGAAAAACAGTAGGACATTTATAACATTAATACGAACCATTAGCAACTGGATTCATCCTAAACGGAGTTGTAGATATTGTTTTATGATTTAATCACTACTTAAGAGAGTTTAATTTATCTAAACAGTTTACCACGACCAAAAATAAATCTAAGACCAGATCTAGAATCTACACAGAACTGTGAAACCAGGGACATATTATTTATATTTTTTGGAGCTATGAATAATTTACTATGAATTTATTACTCCAAAGGCCATTAAAACTATTTAATTAATTACCAGTTAACTATAGTGCGAAATTTACATCTAATCTGATATTAGTAAACTACATTAAATTATCTTCAATTTGATATATTATGTGCAATTTTTGGACATAGTATGAATTTCTTATAGATTTTACAAGTTAGATCTATAATCTGCAATTTTAAATTCGAACGGAATATTCCAGGGAATATTCCACGACCGACAGGGTCGACCGGGGCATGATCCGGCACGGACAGTTGAGTTGTGCATGCCTTGTTGGACTAGACACTAACCTGGTGACGACGTGGTGGTGACTAGGAAGCTGACCGGGACGATTGAATCTGGACTGTCGGGATAAGATCTAGTGGCTAGGAGAGAAGTTGGCTCCAAATCAGTTCGATTTTGCCTCAGAAAAGATTAGAAGCAGATCTGTGTTAGAGAGAAATTCGTAGATAAAATCAAAAAACTTCCAACATGAAAGTTGTGGAGAATCATTAGATCTACATTTTCACCAAAGGAATTTGGATTTGAAAAAATGAGCGCGAGAAAAACTTAGAATTACGCCATCAGATCTGAAATATTGCGTTGTGAAATTCTCCGGCTGTGGTGGATGAAAAGAGGTTAGGTTTATCGGGAATGAAAGATTTCGACGTGATCTAAAACTTTCGTGTTGGAGCCGAAAGCATCCGACAGTTTAGAAGGGAAATATGATTCGGTAAGGTGTAGATTCGGGATTTCGAGAAAAAAAGTGATATAGCTATGGCTCTGGAGGATTATATAGGAGTTTAGGACGGTGGGGAGATAGAGTAGGGAGTAGGGAACAAGTAGCGATAAACGAAAGTTAATTTGAAGTTGTAGATAAAAAGATATAGGTGTTTGAGTAGAGGTAATTTTAGAGAACATATTTTTGCATGCTTTTTAAAGCGGACATGGGATCGATCGAGGTCCGTGCCTAGCTAGTTCGGTCGGCCGGCTGGCCCATTACTGTTTTTTTCTTTTTCATTTTCTTTTTCCTTTTCTTTTTTTGTATTTTCTTTATATCTTTTGCATACGAACTTCAAATGATATGATTCTTGTTTCTAAATTTTTCTAAAATTCAGTAGATCATTATAGGATTGTATTTGTAACACTTTCATTAGTTTGAAGATGGTAGATTTATAAATCTCTATATATTCCTTATAGGAATATTTGGGAAAATCGACTATCGGATTCAGATACTAGGATTTGGATTCAATTTTTGAGAACTTTGCATGGATATAATGATTTTCATTTTTGCAAACATTCACTCAAGTACTAAAACTAAAACTAAATCCACGCTTTTTTTCCTATATGGCTACTTAGGTCATAACAGACTGAGTTCTTTTAAATTCAAAAGGTTTCTTTTCCTTGAGAATTTTCAACAAAGTCAAACAATCAACCAAACTTATTTATATATTTCACATTTCAAAATTTGGAAAATTATGGGATGTGACAGTTATCATTGCCAGAAAGTGAACCCCCGAGTTTTCTGGGAAGGAGATTTGGTACTTCGGCTAGTGCAACACACTGATGACATGCATAAGCTCTCACCTCCATGGGAAGGACCATTCATCATGAGTAAAGAATTGCACAATGATTCATACTATCTTATAGATGCTCAAACACAGGAGAAGAATAAGGCGAACAACGCAGGAGAAGAGTTGAAAAGACCATGGAATGTAGCACTTCTTCGTCCATTTTACACTTAGCTGAAGTGTTATATCTCGAACTCTCATATGTCAGCCTATATGTAGGCAATGAGCTTATCAATAAAATCTCGACACCTCGAACAAAAACTCAAGGACTACCTTAGTAGTAATTGTCTTTATTCTGTATTTACATTATATATGTAGGCTGGCTTAAATTTCTCACCCCTTAGCCGAGTTAGTAATGTGTTGGCACTAAAAGCTAACTCTTCAACTTGTTGCTGTCCAAATAGATTGGCTTCATTGCAGGCAAGAGAAGAAGCTCGAAAAATGCTAAACACATGAAAAATGCCTAAGCAAGGAAACATAACTGACCCGACATTTGTTGTTGGACTAACCCCTATATTTTCTTTTTTTCCTATTATGCCAAGTCCTTTTGAGCTAATCCTCATAGTTTTAAGTATTATTAATTTGATTTTTAACCTCGGACTCGTAAGTCGAATGCCAAATAAAGGTAGACGCGAGCTGAGTCATTAGATTGAGCAAACAAGAAAATGAAACTCGGGGACTTCGCCCAAATAGATTCGACATAAAAAGCATAACAACAGCAAAAGGACTTAAACTGTTTCATACATTTGCACCCGGCATACCAGGGATTTAACAAAGTTTAAAGTTTGTGTGTTTAAGGAGCGGCGGCAGCCGGGTCATCCATTGCAGGAGGTGGAACAACAGCTTTAGGTTCCGGAACCTCGGCTTCCCCTTTTGTCATCCGGGTTCGCATCGATATCCTCAACATCCTCCTGGTCTTCGTTAGCACCTTACTTGACATATTCATCATCCACCTCGTCGAGAAAGCTCGACCCATCAGTCCAAGCATGGATATTGCCATATTGGATTAACTGATAGGCTCGGGCCTGGCGTTGTTGGATGAAGGTTGGGTCGGTTGTCCACTTGGAGCCAGTGCGCATGTTCAGGAGCGTGTCTAGATTGATACCGTTGTACCATGATAGCATGAAGGATAAAGTTATGACAGCACCAACTCCCGCGACAGACTCCCATGATAATTCGAGGTTGTCTCGCTCTCCATCAGTTTCTCGGCCAGTTGGGAGGGGTGTTTGGGTGCAGTTTCTTGCAGCCAGAGGACATGGAAAAGCTAGATGGCAGCATTCAGAATATCTACCCCGAACGTCTTCATCAGCTTAACCCGGGCCTAGAGACTGACCAACGAGTCATCCATGTCAAATGTCGCATAGGCACCAGCAGGAACACACTTCTCAGCTCGAAATTTCTGAAAAGTAGTGGTAACGCGAGCTTGGGACTCTGGAAAGTTTCCTGAAAGGCGAGTACAGGAACAAATTAGTAAAAGAAAGAGAAAACATGAGTGGTATGTAGGTAAATAAGAAAAAATAAGCAAAAAATCACGAGATATGATGCTATTGATTCGGGTGAGTTCCATCAACCAAGCAATAGCCTTTTTCCTAAGATTCTGTAGCTCAAGGTTCACCGTGTCAAATTTGATCTCGGTCTCCTTGACTAGAGACTTATCCTTCTCGAGTTGGGTCTTGATGTGGTCCTTCTCTTCAGTAAAGGCCTAATCAACTTTGCCAAGCTCACCTTTATGAAGCTTATTCAATTCTTCATTCTTGGTAAGGAGCCGATAGATCTCATCATCCTTTTTATTCAGCTGAGCCTGATGCTGGCCTGCTTGTTAGATAAAGTGAAGCATCAATTCGGGCATGGAAACACAATCCTGAAGAGACATTGAAAATATTTTGACGCGGCAGAACCGACGTATAATTACCCATCGATCCATAAGGAAGAGATGCAAAGGATAAAGGGCAAGAAGGAACATACCTTTCAGCTCGGCCACCTGCTTCTGTAGCTCCTGGTTCTTTATTTCCACATTGGCTGGCAAAATCCGAGTCATAAGTTACCTCGGCAGGTCAAGAATAAAAGGAACCAAACTAAAAACAGTGAAGCAAAGGTTTACCTTTGTTCTTCAGCTCTGGCAGCAATGCCTTATGCTTCGAGGAAAGCTCTTTATGCGCATCAAGGAGTCACTAGAACTCAACAGTACGCCGGTTAGTGGTGATCTGAAGAGAGCAACTGTTAGTACACAAGAAATAAGGATATTCGAAGCTACTAAAAGATCCAAGTCAAGTGGAACTTAACCCGACTCTAGGTGGTTGGATGTTCGAAGCTACTGAAAGATCCGAGTCAAGTGGAACTTAAGCCGGCTCTAGGTGGCTGGATATTCGAAGCTATTAACAGATCTGAGTCAAGTGGAACTTAACTCGGCTCTAGGTGGCTAGATATTCGAAGCTACCGAAGATCCGATTCAAGTGGAACTTAACTCGGCTCTAGGTGGCTGGATATTTGAAGCTACTCAAGAACCGAGTTAAGTGGAACTTAACCCTACTCTAGGTGGCTGGATATTTGAAATTCCTCAAGAACCGAGTCAAGTGGAACTTAACCCGACTCTAGATGGCTAGATATCAAAATTCTACTCAAGATTCAAACTGAGTAAACTCGATTAGAATCTAGGTGGTTTTCTAACAGAACTTTTGGTCTAAGTCTTAATAACTCAGTTTAAATACTTTTTAATTAAAGAGAATAAAAAGTATAATCGTGCAAGTTTAGTGCTAAGAGCATCCGGATGAGTAATATATTACTCCCCCGGAGGCTCGGGGACTAGAGGATATGTACACAATTACTTAAGCAAACATATAAGAGATAGTCAAGAAATTTACCTCCATCATTCAGCTAGCATAAGCGATAGATTTGCTGGCACTATTCATTTGTGCGCCAATCTCAGTAGGGCCGAACTTCTGAGGATTACCAGAGCTAAGATCATTGTACTCAACATTATTCCCATTCTCTGCATATTCAGCAAGTGAGCCGAGGCTACCACCGCTGAGGGTCCGAGTCAGGACTAAGACTTTCCCATGAGCTACTTGTTGGTCGACCTTTGCAACAGCGGGACTTGTATGCAGAGAAAGTTGTTGGCCAATAGCCGAGGCAGAAGGAGCAACACCCTTCTGAAGCATAGTGGCAATGGATGGCCGCGAGGATCCTTCTCCGGCCTTTTTCTTGATCATCTTGATGCCATCACCTCCCTTCTTCTATTGGGCTTGTTGTTCTGAGGTGGCTGGCCGAGGTCCTGTCGCTGAGGTTTGTTAGGGTTGAGCCCGGGAAACTGTCTGAGTTTTGGCCAGTGGGCTTCGCTGAGGCGGGCTTGTGGCCGAGTCTTAGTAGGCTCGGATGAAGTTGATGATGGTTGCTGCTAGGGAGACGAGGTAACTATAGAGGCTGGTTGAGACTAAGACTCAGAATGAGATTGAACTGGTGCCAAAGTTTTTGGCACCTCGGTAGAAACTGTTTTGGCACTGGCATACCCAGTGCCACGATCTTCTTCTTCTTGCAGGGTGGTAGAGAGGTCACCCTGCTGATCCGGCATAACCACATCCTCTGTGGTGACCCGTCCACTGGTGTCGACGTTATCGTCCTCCCATAGACATGGGCTATTATTTGGCACGACAAGAGAGTTTTCCCGAACTAGGCTCAGAACGGGAGCATCGCCATGAGGAGGAGAGGGTGGTGCCTCATGGCTATGAGAGGCAATGCTGGAGCCACTCTAGGAGACATCGACGGTGGCCCTGCCAAGTCAAATAAAGAAGACAGAAACAAGAAATACAAGAAAACAAGAGACATGAAACACAAAAATAACCCGGAGAAAGGGGCTTACCCAGACACAGCTAGAGGCGGTTTGCGCTTAGGATCCTTCTGGGTCGTAGGCCTCTTGCCATATTTCCTGAACCTTTTTCGGCTCTAGACGGTTCGGCCGGCGGAGTCGATGTCGCAACTCACTTTTTCACTATGCCTTGGCCTCCCACTGCCACTAGAGGCACGTTATGCACCTGACCAGCAAGGTTAGCTAGAGTGGGACCAGTCAGAAATACGTAAGAGATGGGAATGGGGTCAAGTACCACGAGAACCTCACAGTCATCAACATCGTCATCATCATCCGTCCAATCCTTTAAGATAGAAGTCTTACCAGAGGACCAGCCGGAGCTGGAGTCTGGGATAGGCATGAACTCCTTAGAGTATGGCTCCTCTAGATCCGTGGTATCCCTATCCTTGCCCCAAGTAAGGGTTAGGGTCTAGATATCCTCAAATGACTGCTGGAGAAATTTCTGTACAAAGGGGTATAGGAATGCCAAATAAGTAATATAGGCCGACATAAAATATAATTCAGAAAGGAGTCACTCGAAGTACATACCTTGGGAACAGGCATGTCTCGGCTAAAGGGCTCCATCCCCCATTCCCATTCCTTAGCCAACCTCGTCTTGAAAATCGACTTGACTCAGCGATATATCTGAGCATTGGACAGCTCGACCAAGGAAACTCGATCGGGATCGAGGTGACCGCTCATGTAGAAGATCTTGTGGATGCGTTTCTACAGCGGGAAAACTCGGCTGCGGATGAAAGTAATCATCATGTCCTCGCCGGTTAACCCGACACCCGTCCGCTCGAGGATGCGCTTTGCCACAAGATTGATGAGAGTATTGTTCTTATTGGGGTCAAGTTCCAAATTCTTCCTGGTGGGGACACCGACAGAAAAGGCAGGAAGCCGAATCTTGTTGTACGAGGTATCGTTCTTCATGTAGAAGAACGTCTTCGCCCACCCTTTGCAAGATTCGAGACCCGTGATCCGGGGAAAGTTAGAGCCTCTCCGAGGTGAGATGGGTGCCGCCCCGCACTAAGTTAAAGATTTCTCAGAGGCGGACCTCGTTGAGGGGGAGAGATATTGGCGAGGACCCGTGGAGGCGACGAACAACGCTACGGTGAAGCAAGGAAGCCCGGGGAACAGAGGGGCGGTGCAATTGCTAAGCAGAGAGAAGCGGGGGCGGTGCAAGGAATAAGAAGAGGAGGTGAGTGCGAGGAGTGGCTAAGGACCTCATGCCTAGATCGTGGGCAGTGGGATCACTAACTCCTGCTGACCACACGAAGCGGGCGTGTATTCCACCAACGGGCACGTCAGAGGCGATCCACACAAGAGGTTACACATCACAGAAGGTCAAACGACGCATCGTGGCTCTGCAGTTATCGAAGAGGCACGCCGTGATGTGATGGGGGTGCAATAATCCATGATAGCGTGTGGCAGTAACTGCTGTCATGGCCCTTAAAATGAGGCAAAGGCAATGATTTTTTGCCATGTAGGATACAAGGAGGATTAGACGAGAAGATAGGCATCTAAGAGGAGTATCCCAGATGCAGCACTATAACTCGGCCAACGAGATATATCTCGGAAAGAGCCCAGGAAGGTCAAAGTCAAGACCAAATCACTAAGCGGTGCACCCGAATTAAACTCAGTATAGGTCAACATAAGTATATGTCGGCAACATAGGCAATGACCCAGATAAGTTTGAACTTGTTGTGGCCTTTCCAGCTAAGGCTGATAAGACCACAACAGCTTTTGGGACTAATGTTGGGGGGATAACCCCAAATAGGGTCAAGCCGAGGTATAAGGACATGGTCCGCCGAGGTATAAAACAGGTCAAAACATAAGCTGGCCAAATCATAGAAGGGCCGGCCAAATCATGGCCAGGTTACCCTAAGCCAGATATCACTGGCAAGACTCGGCCGACATATACAGTATGCCGGCACGAGGGCTGAGCTACTTTCTCTTTGCAGGTATCATCTTGGCTGAGTTGCCTTTATCGAGGCCGAGTCAAGAGTTGGCTTGCTCAAGAAGGAGATAGCTAGCCCAAGGTCAGCACTTTTCTCTCTCATAAGGGAATCTAGGGAGAGACAAGCACTAGCGACAAGAGTCAGAGAAGCAGAGACAGAGCAGATCATCACGGACATGATAGTCACTGACCTCAACAGTCACAGTGTGTGGACTCTATGACATTGCCATGCAGAGGCTGTCGACAGGGCAAAGGAGCGCGCCAAGTTACCACTTTGGGACAAGCATATTCCTAGCATATCTAGGCCATGTAAGCCCTAGCTGTAACCTGGGCGCCCCTTTATAAGGTGAGCCAAGGCCTCCAAGGAAAGGGTCGGTGATTTTGGTTAAGGGAAAACCCTAGTGTGGGAGTAGAGAGCAGGATAGCTTCATCTCCTTCCTCTCCTCAATACAGCTCAAGGAGCATATGTATTCACCATTGATCCACTTAATAGAGATCTTAGTGTGCGGAAGCACTACAGTATCCCTCCTTGGATACCACTCGTGCAGATTGGCCCCATCTTTAGCCTATCCATGGCATTTGCCTTGACACCACCATGATAGATTACCACCAGCGTCCATTTTCCTTTTGAAAATCCACTTGTTCTCAATGGCCTTTCGGTCATGAGGTAAGTCTACCAAAGTCCAAACTTGGTTTTCATACATGGATTCCATATCGGATTGCATGGCCTCAAGCCATTTGTTGGAATCTAGGCTTATCATTGCTTCATCATACATCGCAGGGTCATCGTTTCCATCTACCATGAAATTGAGGACTAGATCACTGGACAGCTCTGGAGCTATATGTATCCTTTCTAACCTGTGAGGTTTGGTAGTACTCTCTATCGTAGTTTCAGGAGGAGGGGTTGGTACCTCATCATCATTTACTTCTTCCATTGGTGGAGTCAACACTGAAACAGATTCTGGTGCTATGCTACTCGCCACTTCAGGAAGAGAAGGTTCAATAACCTCGTCGAGTTCTACCTTCCTACTACTCACACCTTTCGAGAGAAACTCTTTTTCTAGAAAGGATCCATTTTTCGCAACAAAATTTTTTCCTTCGGATTGGTGATAGAAGGTGTACCCAATTGTTTCCTTTGGGTATCCTATGATGACGGATTTTTCCGCTTTGGATTCGAGCTTATCAGGCTGAAGTTTCTTCACATAAGCATCACAGCCCCGAACTTTTAGAAATGACATCTTAGGTTTGTTTCCAAACCATAATTCATATGATGTTGTTTCAACGGATTTTGATGGTGCCCAATGAATGCAGTTGTCTCTAATGCACGACCCCAAAATGATAGTGGCAAATCGATAAGGGACATCATAGATCGTACCATATCTAATAAAGTTGGATTATGATGTTCGGATACACCATTACCTTCTGGTGTTCCTATGGGAGTGAGTTGTGAATCAATTCCACATTGTCTCATATGTGTGTCAAACTCGTAACTAAGATATTCTCCTCCACGATCAGATCGTAGAAACTTGATCTTTCTATTACGATAATTTTCTACTTCACTCTGAAATTCCTTGAACTTTTCAAATGTTTCATATTTGTGTTTCATTAATAAGTAAATATACCCATATCAACTTAAATCATTTGGGAAGGTTACAAAATAACGATATACACCACGTGCTAACACACTCATTGGATCACATACATCGGTATGTATTATTTCCAACAAGTTGGTCACACACTCCATTGTTCGAGAGAATGGAGTTCTAGTCATCTTGCTCATAAGGCATGGTTCACATGTTTGAAATGATTCATAATCAAGTGATTCCAGCGGTCCATCAGAATGGAGCTTCTTCATGCATTTAACACCAATATGACCCAAACGGCAATGCCATAAATATGCAGTAATATCATTATTCAACTTGATTCTTTTTGCATTCACATTATGAATATGTGTATCACTAATATCAAGATTCAAAACAAATAAACCATTCAACGCAGGTGTATGACCATAAAAGATAGTATTCATATAAAAGGAACAAACATTGTTCTCGGATACAAAAGAATAATCGTCTTGCATTAAACATGATCCGGACATGATGTTCATGCTCAACGCAGGCACATAATAATACCGAAGGTAGATGAAGTGGCAGTGTCTCGCTGGCGATCACATCAACCTTCGATCCATTGCCTACATGCATTGTCACTTCATGCCTCGACTATTCCTTAGCCCCTATTTCAAGTTACATATATTAGCAACCAAACCAGTATCAAATACCCAGGTACTAACATGTATATCAATAACATGTATATCACTATACCTTTGTTTACTTTCCTGACCTTCTTATTTGACAAGTACTTTGGGCGGTTCTGCTTCTAGTGAGCAGCCCCTTTGCAGTAATAGCACCTAGTATCAGGCTTAGGGCCTCCTTTGGTCTTCTTCTCAGCCGCAACAACAGATTTGTTGTCCTTCTTGAAGTTAGCTTTGGGCTTGCCTTTCTTGCCTCTTTTCTTGAAACTGGTGTTTTTATTGACAATCAACACTTGATGTTCCTTTTTGATGTCTACCTCGGCAGTCTTAAGCATAGTTGCAAGTTCAGTGAGTGACTTGTCTGCACCATTCATCTTGTAATTAATTACAAACCCTTTGTAACTTGGTGGGAGTGATTGCAGAACCTTGTCTGTCATGAGATCAGTTGGAATATCACATCCCAGTGTCTCAAGACGTTGAGCATAACCCGTCATCTTAATGACGTGCTCGTTCATAGAGCTGTGCTCCTCCATCTTAGCGCTAAAGAACATATCGGATATCTCATATCTCTCAGCACAAATTTGTTCCCCAAACATAGTTTTGAGTTCCTCCACCATGACATCAACATCGGTAAGTTCAAAGCATTTTTGGAGTTCAGGCTCCAGCGACTGAAGGATCTCACACTGAACAAGAGTGTAGTCATCAAATTTAACATCATATGTGTTGCGCTCTTCTTGAGTCGCGCTAGCTGCAGGGGCATCACCTAACAGACCGTCCAGCACATAGGACTTCTTCATGCCCGTGAGGATAATCCTCACGTTGTGGTGCCAGTTGATGAAGTTAGACCCATTGCCTAACAGCTTTTCTTTCTTAAGAAATGCATTAAAATTGAATTTAGGGGGTGCCATGATCTACAATGTATTTTCAAAGACTATTTAGACTAGGTTTAAAATAGATAGAGTTCAAGTTAATTCTAAAATTACTTATAAGAACTCCCACTCAAAATGACATCCCTCTAGTCATTTTAGTGATTACACAAACCAAATTCACTGTGCCACGACCGGTCATCACGAGTGGTGGCGTAGATCCAATGGCGAGCATCATATGGGGATCATATCATCCATATGACTCGTGCTTTACCTTTCGGTTCATGTTCCGAGGCCATGTTTGTACATTCTATGCTTGTCAAGTAAGAACCTTAGTACTCGCATATGTAAAACTATCTGACGCCCGTCGTATGTGAATGTAGAATCTATGACACCCGATCATCAAGTGGTGCTTCAAGACGATGAACTTTCTTAATGGTGCATACTAAGGAAGAACATATTATTATCTTGATATTTAGTGGCAGGGATCATCTTATAATGCTACCAAGGCAATCAAATACTACCGAGGTGATCAAATCAACACAAAATAAGATGCATAAAAGGATAAATATCACATGCATGTATAATGTGATATGATATGGTCCTTCTCGCATTTGATCTCCATCTTGTGCGTCTTGGTATGATCTCCATCATTCCAGCGGCGTGCCACCAAGGTCCATGGCGCCACCACCATGGTTGTTCTCCACTAATATAATGTAACATCCCACCATTAGAGCTTAGAAATAAGCTGAGCTCAGGTGTGTGCATTGCATTCATGCATAGAAAATCTGGATAATTGCTTTTAAATAAAACTCTTCAAAGTGATTGAAGCTTCTCTTCACTTGGTGGAACTGAAGTAGATCATCAAGTTGATTGCGATAAGTTTCAATATGACCTTTGTTAAAAGTTTATTTTGGGTAAAGATGATTTGATCTAAGGGTAGATCAAATGTAATAAAACAAAGCCACAACACATTACTTAATGATTAATACATGATCTTATAGAGAACATATCATAGTATTCATTACAAGAACTCTTGAATACCAAATCAAGTATATAATCAAGTAAAGAAACTCAATAACTAAACCAGGATATACTTGCTTGCTATAGTTACCTATACCATGAGCACCATGATAGTTCCTAAACACTAACCTCTTATCACAGATAGAGTAGAAAGGAAGTCAAGCCAAGACCATTCACCACATATCTTATTGTCATCTTAAAAGATGACATTACTATTTAACCAAGTCCTAGAGCAATTGATCATCAATGATGAGTGATCAATTCCTCACCTAGAAGTTATTAACCTTTAGCCTTAACCTATTATATTGATCTTCCAAAAGTATTAAAGTAAACTATTAAGGAGAAGCAACTAGTTGTGGTAAAGTGTGCCATCATCAATGGGATGAGATCCTTAGTGGTGATCAAACCATTTGATGTTGGAGGAGTTCATTCACTCATGACTTAATTAAAAGAATCATCTAAACAAAAGATTTAAGCTAGTAATTAAGAAGTTATAAGAAAGCTAGTAATAATAGAGTATCAAATGATAATATTGTTAAGCCAAGTAGGTATAAACCCAAAGTAAGCTTCATTAACAAGATAAATCCTATATAGAGACCAGGTGTAGCACAAGCTTACTACTTATTTGAAGATAGATCTGGACTAGACAATTAGAAGCCTAAGTTTAGTGTACTGAATGGATGGTGGTCATTATTCTAAATTCACTTGAGGGTAATTAACCAGGTGTTTAAGATTTGATATTAGTATATCCAGCTATACTAAATTTTAGATAATTAAGTCCTCTAGCTTGATCAAGAGAAGTCAAGCTAGTGTATGATGAAATTTAGAATCTGAGTTGTATGGAGTAGTTGGAAGCCTAGTATTTTGCTCAAGATTATACAAGCACAAAATTGTATTATGGTAGTAGTACCATACCTCTTCCAGGGGATTGATATCACCTAGGATATAGTGAGGATTGTAATCTTGCAAGCCTTGGAAGTTGATGCAAGGTGAAGATAAAGGAGTTATGGAGTGGTGTTAGAAATAGCTACATTGATGATTCATCAGATGTAGCTAAAATATGGAAGTTATATACTAGAGTAAGAATGGAGTATAAGTATTGTTGAAGTGACATGACCATGTCATCATATGATGATTGATATGGTAGAGTCAGACGATTAACTTATTCAGGAAGATGTGATCTTTGTGAATGAGATGAGAGAAATGTACAAAGTATATTTAGGAAATGAATTCCTTAACTAAAGACAAGCTTAGTGAAGTATTGAGGATAGGAATTCTTGAGAAATCTTTAACCAAGATTATAGCAAGTGCTGACTCGTGGTTGATGTCGAGCTCGTTGGGGAACCCCAAGAGGAAGGTATGATGAGCACAGCAGTAAGTTTCCCTCACTTATGAAACCAAGGTTATTGAACCAGTAGGAGCAAGGAAACACCTCCAAGGTGTTGTTGCCAACTTGGAATCATGCACAACACAACCACAGAACTTTGCCCCCAACTTCTAGCAAGGTTGTCAATCTCACCGGTTTTGCTAAAAACAAAGGATTAAACGTATTGTGTGGAAGAAAGTAAAAGCTTGCACAAAGTAAACAGAAAACAGTAAACAGTTGTAGATTGATGGTAAAAGAAAGGACTGGGGTCCATATTTTACTAGTGTTGGCTCTCCTTAAGATAGATGACATGTTGGGTGAACAAATTACATCGGGGCAATTAACAAACATCGAGAAAACATACATGCATATACTAATCATCTTGACTCCTATGAGATTTGATTGGGCATTACAACATTATACATAGACCGTAATCCAACTGCATCTATGACTAATAATCGACCTTCAGGTTATCATCCGAACCCCCTATAGTATTAAGTTGCAAGCAATAGATAATTGCATTACACATTGCGTGTAAAGTAAACAATACGATTGTTCTATGAACAAAGGATTGTTGTTTTCTGTATCGGAGGCATCTTATAGGCGAAAGGGGAGGCCGGGGGGGTGCCCTAGGCGGCCACACCACCCCCTGGCGCGGGCCAGGCCTGGCCACGCGGCCAGGTGGTGTGGCGCCCCTCTGGCCCCTCTCCGTCTCATATTCTGGCTCCATGTCCCCCTCGGTGAAAAATTGACTTTGGCTTTTGTCCCGTAAAATTCCGAGAATATTCATTTTCTGACTTTCCTGGAACCAAAAACAGCAGAAAATAGGCAGCTGGCATTGTGGCATCTTGTTAATAGGTTAGTCCAAGAAAGTGTATAAAAAGTACTCCAAAGTGTGGACAAAACATAATAAAGTAGATAAAAACCAAGCATGGAACATCAAAAATTATGGATACGTTACCAACGTATCAGCAAGCCATGAGAAGTCCCATATCTACTTCATTTGTTCAAAATCCTAGAATCAAGTTGACAGTGGAACCATTTCTTATTCCTAGGTAACCATTGAATAATATCTCTTAGTCGAATGAAGCTTCTAAGAGATAATTAGAATACCAGTTGAGTGTATTGGTGAAAGCCTTGTCTACCTTATTATCTTAAACCCTAATAAAAACTTAGTCTCGTGGAATCATCAAGATCAAATTAGGAAGTAATCTCAATATCTCACTCCAACTTGAGATATCATTCTTGAATATAAATTCAGGGATAAATTCTTAACCCTTGATCCTTAGCAATATTATTAAGTAATACTTGAGGGTGTATGAGTTCAAAGTGCATATAAAATGCTTATAATTAGAAACCCTACACAATTGTTGCTTGGCACTTAGATCACATGTGTCACATGAATGGTAATTGCTAATCACTATTGTATAATAAATTTCTATCAAGAAATCAACCACACTTCAGAAGGTAGTGAACAACTAGTTAAGAAATTTTCCATGCTTAATTTGAAAACAAGTAGGATGGTTATGGATAGCATTTTAAAGGAATTTGAATAAAGGAAGTTCCACATTTTAAGAACTATAGAATTTAAACCACCATATAATATGGTTGTTAAATGATATTAAGTATGAATATATTCCGTGCATATCATTCACCATCTTAAATTATTACCATTACAATTATCATGGTGAGAATAAGAACATGTTTATAAGACTTTCAGATAATAAATAAGACCCTAAAACTCTAATTCTTAGTCATACTATTTAAATGCTATTTAATAAAACAAACCTTCATAAAATTATGAATCTTGAAAACACAATTAGAATTGTAGAGGAATTGGCTATATTGATCTCTAAAATAATCTTCATGATTCACAATATTTTGGCTATTCAAATCCTTATAAAAATTCAAACTGAAAAAGAAAAGGGAAAACAGAAATAGAAAAAGGTAAAGAAAAATAAAAACCAGCGCAACCTAGCTTCTGGCCTCGGCCCATCTTCTAACCGTCGCCCGCGTGCGTGCTCTATAGGGTCCCGATCGCTTTGCCATGGCCCAGTACCAACCCAGCCCAACATACCATTTCGTCCAGTCTATCGTCGTCGTCCACCTTGCGCTCGATGATCGAAGCAGCTCATTGGCGACCGTGCCATCATCGCCGCGCCAAGATCCTCGCCGTCGTAGCTAGGAGAGGGATAAGTGAAACACCCTCGAATCGATCCTATGAAAGTTTTAGCAGTTCCTGACAAACCCATATAGACACGGTTCAAAGCTGCCCACCAGGCACTTGCGTGCGGGTGGAAAACAAATTAATATCATTACACAATAGTCCATGATGGAACCCATAGAACATATATATATACAACAACGACTCCATGAGTCAAGAATACATATATACAATACAAAGATCCAAAACACCTTGAAAACGATACAACATCCGAGTACGGATAAGATGCAAATGGGGCTAAGAGCCCTGAAGAATAATCAATGGCATCTATAACCCTTCCCAGGCCAAGCCGGAAGGGTAACCCTGCTAACAATGTCGATCTCAAGTCTGCTAAAACAAAAGGGGTGGCGATAAAGGTCAAAAAAAGGAGCGATCAGTACTGAGGCTAGTACACGGCGAGTCTACAATTCGACGGCTCATGCCTACATAGGTATGGTGGACTGAGGCGGCAGCGAAGCATGCACTAAACAACCTATAGAGACTCGGTACATCTATCGGCTATGAAAGAGAGGTGAGAAAGATCTATTCGGGACCAACCTAATACTAACACCAATCATACCCATCCTGGTATTTCCCCCTCGAGACCAAACAAGAAAGTCAAACCGAGGAACTCACATAGTTGGCAGTTTTATTCATTCCATTATAGTTGCAGCACTTACTAGTCAGATACAATTATCATGAGACATCCCAAATCCAGTAGTTGTGGGCACTTTTATTTACTCGTTCCATTGTAGTGAAACTGATTACTAGACATGTCAAGTCAAATTTATAGCACTACTTTAGTTATAGTTGTCTATGATCGAGATATTGTGCTCCAAGTCGTCCATAACCACGTACATGGCTTTTAGAAAGATTTACCTTGGAGGGGTGCACAAATAGCAACACACACACGATCAACCTCGGGAAGAACCAAATAAAAAGCAACGAGGCCTCACGATAATGCATTCACAGGATTCATAAATTATTTCAGGGGGCCGCCCAACTAAGCTACCCGCAACAAAGTTGGCTGGCTCCAAGATGGATCCAGGGTTTGTGTCGATGACGGTAAATGACTGGGAACCCGAAAGTGTGACTGGGCTTGTCGATACATCATAAACGTGTCACAAGTCCTAAACAGTACAGGTGCTCCATGCACAATCGTAAATAAAGCAGTAAAGCATGGCATAAGTACATGATAGTTATAAAGCCCCAAAGTAGTTTGTGGCCCCAGGAAATAAAGTGTGAATCAAGCTCAGGCGAAGGGGGGGTCCATAGAGTCTCCCGTATGTGGATAGTGTGAATAGTCAAGGAACAAGTATCAAGTAATCGGGGCCTATGGTACACAAGCGAGCGTGGAAGAACCAAATAACATCTATTGCCCACCGGTGCCTCTGCATTAGTTATATCTATTCCCAGCATTTCATTTAACAAGTTGTAATTGGAGCCACGATCATCTCCAACATTAATCATGAGGCAACCTCCCAACGACTGTGGAACATCGACGATGCACAACAACACCTGAGCAAGCATCTACGAGTCACAAGGCCGACTATCTATCAAACAATAGGCAATAGGAGGTGTCCATGGCAATATAGGGGCTATAGGGACATATAGAGGGGTACAGAATCTATAGCATCGCAGCACGGATAGCAATAGATCAATAGGAGGAAGTAAATACTATAAATGTAAAATAGGTAGAAAGAGGGAGAATGCTCGCCTGAAAAACACTATTGAAGGTACATTATCCGGAGAATTGTCGATACTCGCATCAACTCAACATCCTAATCCATGAAGAAGCAAAGCACTAAGAGAAACACCGGGTGCACTATTTAATACTATGACAGAAGATCAGGGATGATGCATGTATGATGTATGACATGGCAAGGGTGCGATGCAACTAGGCAATATTAAGCAGAACTGGGGTTCCGACAATTAATTAATAGGTTCATGTTGTTTAGTTACCCCACAATTTAAATGTTGGCTTAACAAGCATGTCATCGGTTTGCTATGCAAATTTAAATGGAGTTAATATAAGCCTAGAATAGTCCGCATATGGTCTCCATATTTAATTATTAGGTGAGTCGACAAAATACCCCCCAATGACAAAATATGTGTGCAATCATGAACAATTTTGTATGCAACAAGTATATGTCATTATTATAAAAATAGGGGTCTGGGAAAGGAATCACATCCGGGTTCGGCACCGATGGGCTTGGGGTTCAGTTTGGTCTTGGACTCCGGGATCAGTCTTCACGGTCTTCGGCCGTCGGATCCGTGATGGACAACTTGGTGGTTTTCTAGGAATGGTCTTCAGGCTCCTCGAGGTTCCGCCCTCGGATCCACGAAGGAGTGCTTGGAGTTCCAAAAGGAGGTCTTGTCGAGGGTTCGTCTAGTGCCGTAGGGTTCGGCTTCTCGCATCAATATCGGGTGGCTCCCTTGGTTCCTTCTCATGCTTCGGCTTTGGAACGCTCTCTACAATAGTACCAACGCCACAACAAGATGTAGAAATGGACATCTCGGGTTCTGCGGCGACCCGACACGAACAAACGCACGACCCAAAACTTGACAACATGCATCTTGGTTAGTGGATAGTAGTTGCGGGTCAGGGTCGGACTCGTCGAGCATAGCTATAGGGGACCGAGGAACCGGCGACAAGGAACATGCCTTGCAGAGCTTGGCTCGGGAGGAAGTAGGTCGGAGAGGAGATCCTGCAGGCTGCAGTGACACCAGGGAGGAGATGGGGCAGTGGGCGTAGGGGATGCAGGCGCGGGTTGACGACGAGGCAGACCACGGGAGGAGGTGTGTGGTCGCGATGCTGGCAAGGTGGCACAACTCGAGAGAGGGCCATGTCGAGGTGGTCATTGGCAGCACATGAGCCGAGAGGCAGGCCGCCAGGTGAGGGAGGCTACAACAACCACGGAGGGCAGAGGTCAAGGTCGAGGTCGAGAGGGGAGTGGGGCCCTAGTCGATGGCAAGGTAGCTCTCGCTAGCGGCAGAGGCGAGGAAGACTGGA
This sequence comes from Avena insularis, assembly GCA_023614405.1. Lineage (NCBI taxonomy): Eukaryota > Viridiplantae > Streptophyta > Magnoliopsida > Poales > Poaceae > Avena > Avena insularis. The sequence goes on along the minus strand of CM042692.1, from coordinate 301,344,544 downwards.
GGCGGCAGCGCACAGTCCCGGGAGAGCTTGAGGGCAAGGGTGGTGGCGAGGGACTCGCGGGGCGTAGCTTGGTTAGCGGCCACGGCGGCTTGCGCTGTAGGGTAGCAGCTACGGGGAAGGGAGAGGAGCGGCAACGGTGGGGTCTGGGTGGAGGGGATCGAGAGGAAGGTGGGAGGGGATCCCGTGTCACGGGTGGGGGCCAGGCGGGTAGTGGTTCATGGTGGGTGGGTTAGGCGACGCGGGTGCTTTGGTTGGGGTCGTGCTGGCAGTTTGGCCGCGGGGTGGGGAGTGGGGATGGTGGAGCGGGGTGGTGTAACGCAGGTTGGGGCTGGCTTGCGTGCCGTGTGCTGCACGGAAGCGAGTCGTGACGCGGGATGGGACCGGGGTGGAGCAGGCGTTAGTAGTAGGTGGGTGTGGGTTCTGGTGGTGGGGAAGGGGTAGGACTAGGATTAGATTTAGGTAGGCATTTAGGGTTAGGGTTTGGTACTAGAGGGATCTAGGGTCACAATTCAACCGGGGTGGTAGGCTGCTGCCTAGCTAGGCCATTGAGCCTGGCCGGTGGCGGCCTCCCCCGATACAACTTTATTTTAAAATATGTTTATTTTATTTTTAATAAAAGATGTTATAAATAGTTTATACAAACAAAATACTCTGAAGGTCCGGGTTTTTGATTTGAAATAAAGATAGGGGATATTTAGAAAACAAAGATAGGATTTTAGAAAATATTTTTAGGCAAAAGATGCATGATGATACTCAAATGCAATGTGGCATGATGACATGAGCATGCGGTCATGATGATGCACAAAACAAAAAACACATGATTTTCTAGAAGTGGTTTTCCCAGGGTGCTACAATAAGACCACCCTGATGCCTTCCTCTCTCATGCTCATACACACACTCCTTCCCTCGTGAGCTCTCTCTCTCTCTCTCTCTCTGATTCTTCTCCCTGCTGAAACCCTAGCCATAGCCTCTGGTGAGAGCCGATGTTTTTGTCCACCCCTTGGCCAGCTGAGGTCACCATCATGCTCCTGATGCTCGTCTTGGTCGTTTGCCCCATCTTGCGCAAGCCGGGGTGGCTTCAGTTGCCCGAATCGTTACCTCCGTATCCATCACCGGCGATCGTTGTTGCCATCGATTCCGGTCAAGTCACGCCTCAGCAACCCCTCCGCTTCAATCACGGTAAGCCAGCGGTGCTCACGCACCACTTCAACATCCTCCTCTTGCCCTAAATCAATCTGTCATCATAGCTCACCGTCCGCCGCTGTAGTAGCTAGCTTTCGTCATCGCTTCGCCCCATTTGCTAGCGGCCCCGCCACTATTAGGTTCCCCTCCCCGTGCCGCATCAAACCCAGTTCCTAGTGTAGTCCCACAGTCCCATGTCACCGTGTCCGCCGACGACCTGGGAGATCGCCGCAAGCTGACGTCACGCTAATGCCGTGGTTACGTCAGCAGGGCGCAGTCAACCTAGTCAAAATCGTTGTGGGCCCGCTTCGCTGATGTGGAGTGCTGACCTGGTGGAGACCCCACTAGTCAGTGGCTATAGGCTAGGTATTAGATGGGTGTAAAAAGGATTTCCTTATTAATAAAATTCTAGAAAATAAATAAACATTATAAATTCAATATCTTTTGTTTTATAACTTAGAAAAATATGTATTATATATATCAAAAATTTCAGAATATTAAATCTACAATTTAAATCTATTACCATATATCGTTAAATAATTATTATAAGATTTTACTATTTAAAGTTATTTTTATAAGATAATTAAATCTTGTAAAATCAATAACTCATTATTTAAAATTTAGAAAAATATGTATAATATATTAAAATTCTTAGAAAAGAAAAATATAAAATTATAAACTTGTTTCATACATTTTTGTGTCACTTAACTAAACATTTATTATTTAGTAAGTAATACAACTTATAAAAATCATTACTTATTACTTAAAAATAATAAAATACATATAATATACCAAAATGTTCACAAAAATAAAATATACACAATAAAAATATCACCTTTCATATTTGAAGTAAAATAAAATGTAAGGGTCTGATAAATTTTATTTAAAACCTTTCCTTTTGTTTTAAAGCATTAAAAATGTATAAATATTTGCTCATGTTTGTAATATTATTTATTTAAAGTCTAAAATTGGAATAACAAACCCAAATTATGTTTGTATGAAATAAAAATAGATCCAACCATTTTAGGATGCATTTATTAAAACTACCATTTGAAATTAAGTGTATCTCATTTTCCAAAAAGATTTTATAAATTGTAAAATTATCAAAATTAATATTTTGACTTATTAAACCTTTCTAATAGCAGTTCCCTAACTAGTTTATAATGACCTTTTAAAATCTAAGGGTAACTCATAAGTAATCCAAAGAGAATGTTGTTTCCATGTTCCTAGAATATAATGGGATGAAATCTTCCACTCACTTATATAACATCAACAAAACCCTACTCGAATAAAGGTAGAACTATTTTGATCTAAACTTTAATAAATTATTATGAAGTTTTGAAGGGAAGAGAATGTGGTACCATCTTATATTAGTGCTCTATAAAATTCATATGCTAATAAGATGCTTAACTCAATGAAAACAATGGTTTCTTTAATAAAAAGAAATAAACATAGTAGTATCTGCTTACAGGTTTAATTGCTTTCACTTACTTAAATAAAAATTTCTTCAAAAGTTATTCTTTTAAGACACATTAAAAGTCATTCTTAAGCATTCTCAAAAACACTTTAATGAGTAACAATCTCTAGATAAGAAGCCTTTGAATAACATTCCACACTTAAGTGCTCTATTATTGTATGCTACTTATTGTACTTGTATGTTGTTTCACACACTCTCACAAGCCTTAATAAGAAGCACAAGTGTGAAACCAATCTAAAAGGGCAACACATTCTAAAGAAACCATTCCCAGTTTCGAAACCCTAGATCATAGACGATTATTCCAGGGATTCGAGTTTATAAACTTGCATTACATCACTTATGCATAATGGCATCTTGCTTCTTTAAAACATTACTCCTTACCGGACCAATGATGATGATTTCAGATATTGGATCTTCTTTTGTTGTAAAAATCATGAGTGCATAATCTTGCAATCATAACAAGCAAGTTCACACTTGCTCATGTCCTTTGGTTATTTTCTATCAATTATTTGCAAATCAAATGTTTTCATCACCTGCATTTCAAAAAGTTCAGAAAATACTACTTTCATAATGATATGATTATGGATTACTTACGAAGTGGTAATAATCTTCTATTATAGTTCCGGTGGTAAAGGAACATATTATCTAGGACTTAACAACCAATGTCGCCAGTGATTCTTGCGCCGTATAATACGTGTTAACCATGAGATTTGGAATGAGACAGAGAAGTCAGCTGTATCTTCTTCCTTTCGCATGTGAATAGATGACCAGGTCGTGGTGGTAACTCCTCTATGAGGGTTGGCAGCATATGGGTGGGATCCCTCAACATCCCAAGACTTCTGGTATCGATGAGGGTTGTACGCCTTAGGCTGCCATTGGAAACAAGTTTTATCCTAGGACTAACATGCAATCTGTTGGGCATGCGGGGTCATGAGGAAGGCAGTGATTGGCTTGGATTCTTATACCGGGCCTCACACCAAAGATCAAAATGAACACTTGCATGAAGAGGGAAGCCAAATATAAGAAGTATCAACACTATTTTGAAGGATGGATAAAACCCAATTCATTATTAGTCTGCAATAAGAAGGAATATTAGTGCAGAAAAGGTATGGAGAAACACAAAGTGATGAACTTAGGTTCACTCAAAGTAGGTTATGTTGCTAAGGATCTGATGAAGTAGTGATAACTAGGTCATGTAAGTATCATGAAATGGTTCAAAGCAGAAGTTTTGGAACAAAAAGTGGTATGCAAGCTCTGACAATTCAGAGAGAATGCCAGTAGTAAGTCAAAAATCTATAAAATAATCAATAAGCCATACACCTAGGAGGATCCGCAGCTGATATCCTATTAGTTTAACTAACAAGGTAATCTTGGTATGCCATAAAGATGATAAAACTTGGCCTATGTTATGAAAAGTAGAAAAGGTAAACCCATATTAACAGCTATTTTAAGAACCCTTTGGTAAGTTATCTACTTTTAAAGGAGATAAGTAGTCCTTATATATGTGAAGAGTTGTTTGGAAGATTCATTTTGGAGATCCACAATCGTGTGGGTATACCGTAAGCTCTTCCGTGAGACCTTATAGAGATAAAGTATAAGCTAGACAGAGACCAATATCCTAACTATAGAGTCAATGATAGTTATACATGTAGTTTAAAGGCCATTAGGAAACCCCGAGGGGGAGAGTAAACAATAACACGGAAGTTTTGTTATTTGAGTTTCCAACTAAAGGTTGGAGAAGAAGTACTAAACTATGATGAGATTAAACCTTATTCTCATAAGGTTATAAGAAGACATCATTATAAGGCACTATCGGGAGTATAGATCGTAGGAGATAAAATAAATTAACCCTAGCGGACTTGTTACAAAGGAAGCAACTCATAAGTTGCCCTTAAGAGGGAAGAAAGTATCCCATACTAGACCGGTCTAGTGTAATAGTTAAACTTGATTGGAATGGAGTGAATGTGCCCAAAACCAATCCTAAGGAGGACTGTAATGGCATAACCCCAAGGTATTATAGTAAAAGGAACCATGGGATAGCACAAAAACGACAGTTGGATATTGTCAAGTATGAAGAGGATTCAAGGAAAAAGGTCTAGATAAAGGATACCACACCATACCCATCTGTGATCATAAGGGAATTTGAGAAATGTCGTGATCAATACAAGTCACCTCCTCACTTTGAAACGTAAGAGAGTACAAACTTCGGGGACAAAGTGCGGTGACCCAACATACCATTGCATGATGTAGTACACTATAGTCATTGACATAACACCAATGAAACACCGGTCACTACTATTACATCGCTCAAAATGGTACAACAGAAACACAGCAGGTCCAAGACATGACTAAAGATTACAACTCGACTCTTTATAAAAGATCTAGACAACACTCTAGGTTAAAGAGAGAAAAATAAACTTCTACCAGAGAAGAACCAGAAATAATAACTCAGAACTATCTAGCTAATAAGACTAGCATCTAAACTATATGGCTTGCAATGGTACTAATGCAATGCTCTATAGGAGTAGGTTTTATAGCTAGAGTATCTACTCCTATCTAATCAGAACTTCGTCTTCACTTCAGTTGATGAACATGTTGACTTCATTGACTTTACTGGAGAACTTGAGCTATCGATGATGGTTTCTTGAGCATAAGTTGGTATTGGTGTCGTCTTTAATGGCTTAAAAATTTAGCAAGGGTTAAGAAGGTACGTTTGAGTACGAGCATACTCAGCAATTTCACTAAAAAGGAGTGTATGATGCACTATCTCTACAACCACAGACCCAAGGTCGTAGGCAGTGTAGGTTTTCTTAAACATTTCTTCAAAGGTTGCTTCTATTCTGAAAACTATGTCCGACAGCCTTCACAGGTTAACCAAAACTTTCATGGAGTTCCTTTCCTGTCGCGTCCGTAGCTCCTTCTCGGAACAAGGAGTAACATGCCATAGTTTTTACACTCTACAGAGGTGCGGTGCTTTACCCATGAGAGACCAAATCCTTGTTGCACAACCGGGCGATCTTTCCTGCCACAATTCCTTGATGTGGGGCCTAGTAGATGATCCAAGCCAATCACTGCCCTTCTCCATGACCCCGCATGAAGACACGACCTCCCAAGCAGGAATACCTCCGTTAACCCCCATATAGGTACATATAACCCTGGCAACCCCTTGGAGACTCCAGTGAGCAGATCATGTCCCTGGCAACCCCCATCGAAGTGGCAGATCTACCTCCGACAGCCCCTCACGGATAATCTAGATACCAATATCGCGGGGACATAAGGGTTCCCACCCATGTGCTGGATTCTCCACGAGAAATCTTCAGCTTCACGATAAGATCATTCATCCATGCGAAAGGAAGAAGATCCAGCTGACTTCTCCGTCCCATTCCAGATCTCATGGTTACCGCGTAATATAGGGAACTAGAATCACGGGCGACATTGGTTGTTAAGTCCTAGATATTATGTTCCTTTACCACTAGAACTGTATCAGTAGATTATTACCACTTGGTAAATAATCCATAATCATATTATAATGAAAAATTTATTTTCTGACCTTTTTGAAATGCAGGTGATGACAACATTTGAGTTACAAGCATTTGATAGAAAATAACCAAAGGACATGAGCAAATGTGAACTTGCCTTTTGTGATTGCAAGAATATGTAATCACGGTCATCAAGACAATAGAAGATCCAAAATCTGGAAATAGCATCATTGGTTCGATAAGGATGAATATTTAAAGAAGCAGGATGCAATTATGCATAAGTAATGTAATGCAGTTTGATAAACGCGAATTCCTAGAATAATCGTATCAAATCTAGGGTTTGGAAACTGGAGATGGTTTTTTAGAATGTGTTTCACTTTTATATCAGCTTCACATTTGTGCTTCTTATTAAGGCTTGTGAGAGTGTATGAAACAATTAAGTAAATACAAAAAGTGGTATACAATACTAAAGCACGCAAATGGGCATGATAAGTAAAAGATTTCTTAAGCAAGATTATTAATCAATTAGAGTCTTTATAAAAATGCTTGAGGATTACCTTTAATGTTTCTTAAAAGAATAACTTTTGAGGAAAAGATTTCTTTACAAAGTAAAAGCAGTTAAACTTAAAGCTAACACTTTAAGATTTTCTTACTAGTTATGAATATTAAAGAAGAAAACAATTACCATATTTGAATAGCTATTCCTCTTCGAGTGGATACTTAGATATTTTGAATATGTATATATTATATGTGGCTCACTTTTTAATCTGGAGTAAAAGTATTATTGCCTTTATAGAAATGGTGTCTTCATAATTTTATAATTGAATATGATCACTTACCTATTTTACAAGTAATGCTTATATTTTATAAAAATGAAAAAGGACTTACTTTAATTACTTAAAAACTTGGTTTAAAGCTTTAGGTAGACTCCTGAAATTGTAAATGAACTTGTAGTTAATATCTTGATGATCTTATAATGGGTAAAATTAAACTACACTTAATTTTTTAAATGGTAGCTTTAGTAAATAATTCTAAAAATGGTTGGACCTATTTTTACTTCACTTAAACAACAATTGAACTTGTTATTACATTTTTAGTTTTTAAACAAACAAAGGTAAAGGTAAAGTAAAGATTTATGTAGTTTGAATCCATTGAAATATTAGAAAATAGTTTTAATCAAGACTTATTGAACTTTTACCTTTATTTGACTTCAAATGTGTAATAGGGTATTTTTGTTGTGTAGACTTTATTTTTGTGATATTTTGGTATATTATAAGTATTTTGTGATTTTTAATAATAATAAGATATGATTTTCATAAGTTTTATCACTTTATAAATGCTTAATAATTTACAATATTTATTTGAGTGACACAAAATGTATAAAATAACTTTATGAATGTATAATTTATTTTTCTAAGAATTTTGATATATTATAGTTGTTTTTCTGAATTTGAAATAATAAAATATATTTATTTAAGATTTATCGCTAATAGGATATTTACCAATAATAATTATTATTTTATTTAAATTGGAAAATAAAATATGATAATAGGTTTAGAATATAGAATTTATTTTCCTGAACATTTTGATATATAATACAAATTTTTCTAAATTATAAAACAAAAGATATTAAATTTATAAGATTTCTTATTTCTTAGAATTCTTGAAATAAACAATTTAAAAGGAATTAATGTGTCACGCTGACGTCACCTAGTCTGATTAAATCTTTTGTTACCACTTCAGACTCTAGCCCCAGTTAATGACAAATGGGCCCTAGGCCACATCACATGCCATGCGGGACGAAGACCAAGTCAAACAGCATCGAGGTGACAAGGATGACGCCGACATGACGTCACCAAGTCAAACAGCATCGAGGTGACAAGGATGACGCCGGCATGACGTCACTATGACGTCAGCTGTCAACACCCGGATTTTTAATCCTAGATGCCCGTTATGCCATACCTCGTAATCCCAGGATTACCATTTTTGTGAGACATAACGGATTGGATATCACAGTACATCATCCATTACAAACCATACATAAGGTCTTACGCAAATAAGGATCTCATGATCCAGTCTTAATACAACAAGCAGCGAAAATAAAAGATAAGCGTAGCGGTGGGGTCCATCTTCAGGGATACAGGCAATGCTGACGAAGCCAGATAGTCCTAGTTATCATAGCCATCCTGCTGGCCATCATATTGATAGTCTCCTTCATAGTCTGGCCATGAGAATAGCCAGGGATAAAAGCCATGAGTACTCTTTAAGTACTCGCAGACTACCATTAGAAGTAGTATAGTGCTAAGTTAAAGTGATAAATCTAAGTTTAACTATAAAGTTAAGTTTGAAACCTAAGCTAAGTTCTGAAGCAAAGAAAGATAAAATAAAGTTCTAGAATCACTTAAGTTGGGAAGCTATTGTCATAAACACAACTCTGTTGTGGTCAAGTCAAGATTCATCATTTCTTTCATAAGTCATTTTGAAAACATCTGACAACGAAACAGTATGGCCATTCCAACTGTCCATAACCGCAGACGCGGATATTCGAATAGTTTGACACTCTGCAGAGGTGGTACACTTTCACCACAAGATTCGATACATCTGTCAGGGATAACCCTGAATCATCATACTTAGTATGCATATAATCAAACATAACCTTTCCTTTACACACCCTAGTATAAGCACCTCTCCTATGAGCATGGCCTCCCAACCATGACCATTTGTCATCTTGGGCACTGCATAGGTGGACAACATTGAGAGGTAGCATCAGCTCAAACCTCTCCCGTGAGGGAACTAATACTAATGCATATAAACTTCCGTCTATGCCTTGCCCAATTCAGGTATTGTGGTTGTACGGTAAATTTGGAATGGTATCGCATTCGAAACCAACCATCAGTTTTATAAAAGGGCTAAAGCTCATGCCTCAACATTTTCATCATCATAAACCATTTGTGTTTCTCAACACATGTCAAAACATCTCAATAGAGTGACTCATCATTCCAAGGTTTTCATAATTCATTTTCACCAAGTGTTCCCATTTAAAGTGACTCAAGTTTTTATCTACTCTAAACTACTAAGTTAAGAGTGTTTACTAAGGTGGGAAGGTGGGATCAATCTCATGCCATAGGATGACATCTAAAGTTATCTAAAATAGGTCAAGTTTTATACTCTTTATGCTACCTTCAAAACAAGTGAGGGGCTTTGTGTAAAGTAAAGGAAGTAAAGCTTGAAATTAATACTTGGGGTAAAGAATAGTCAAAGTAGTTTAACCAAAGCATGCCTATAGCATCTTTGCTAAACCATCCAGTTTAATCCTAGCTTTCTAATAGTAGCTTGCTAAGTAGAACACTTGCAAGGGTTTGCTTGCATTGTTAATGGTGGCTTGCAAGTACAACTTGCAAGGGTTAACTTGGATAGTGCTAGCTTGCCTTGGTTGGTGCAGTGGTTGAAGTTGTCTTCCTCCTCTTGGTAGAACTCCTCCTCCTCGTAAGCTTGGTCGGTACTATCTTCTATAAATACATACGGAGTACACAATCACCAAAAAATACTTAACTAGTCTAATTAGTACTCTAAGGCACACAATTGATGATCTATTATCATCACAAGCATCACAAGTTTTATTCACTAGTTTCCTCCTTTTTATTTTAGAAAAGTATTTTCTACTCATTGAAAAAATTAACTAAGATTTAATATTCACCACTTAAAATATGGGATCATGTGGACGCATGTCATCACCACATATTCTAACATGTGGGAATGGGATTTAAGGGTTGGATCATAATTAATTTGGTTTAACTTGATTATTTAATGATTTAAAGTGACTAGAAATGCCTATATAGCATTATTTTGGTACTAGTCCAAAGTCACTTCATTTAAAACCTAATATTATTACATATTCGGATAGGCATGATGAAATGTGATTTTTGAGAGTTGGAATCAACTCAAAAGCTAACTTGGTTGATTTTATAAAAATGTTGCAAGGTGCAAATGCTTCTGTTTTGTTATTTTTACTAGGAGAGATCTCTAAGTCTAAATGAATTAAATCCAACGGGCTTGGGTAGATCATTTCAGTAGCTTTCTAGCCAAATTGGAATCACTCCATTTGGATTTGTAAATCTCTCCAAATTGATTTTCAAACTAAGGGACAGAACTAGGTTCAAACTAAAAAGAAAAATCCTAATTCAAACTGACTGGATCGCGCGGGAACGCTAACGGGCCGGCCCAGTGTCACTCCGCGGCACCGGGCTTAGCTGACAGGGGGTCCATCGGTCAGTGGCTCATAACGCGTGAAGCGGTACGGGGCAATGTGGGGCGTTGGATTAGAACAGGGATCAACAGCTGGGGATCGTCATCAACGATGGACCTGTCGCCGGCGAGCTCTAACCCTAGCGGCTCAGTGGGGGTGCATAGGGGGTGTACCAGGGCTCCAGCGATGATGGCGAGGCGGGCAAATGGACTGGTGGTCGACGGCGAGCTCAGGGACGGTTGAGGCAGCTCCGGAGATGGTCGCAATCAGCGGTGCCCTTCTCCTCCAGAGGCGGCCTGCTCCGGTGCAATTCTGGCGAACTGTTGCTCTCCTTGCTCCCTGGGTCGTGGCGACGCGGTGGGCGCGGGTGGCGGTCGAGCGGCAGCTTGGGCACGCGTGTCGGGCGTGACGCTCTGGCGCGTGCTCGGCATGGCTCAGCTGCTCTGGGCACGGCAGTTTGGCGGTGGTCCATGGTCTGTCCTGGCTCGGGGAGGGGACAGAGGGTGGCGGCGAGGTGTTGGCTAGCTGCTAGACATGGCGAGAGAGAGGGAGGTGGTCTTCTAGGGTGAGGGCATGGTCGGCTGGCCAGCATGTGCTCGTCTTGGCATTGCCATGGCACTAGGGGGTAGGGGATGGGGTAGTTAGGCCCTAGTTAGATCAAGAGGGGATAGTGGGGTTAAATGGGGATCAAATGGGGGCAAAACCCTGTGCAGAACAGTAAGCTAGGTTTAGAGTTAGATTCTGGCCTGCCAAGTGTTTGATGAAATGGCCGCAATTAAATTATTTTTAAATTTTGCAAATATTTTTTGTGGGTGTGCTAGTACTAAGCTTGAGACTCTGTGGGTGCTTGGGTTTTGAAAATTGAGCTTGTTTGAGTGGTTTTTGAAATAGTGGGATCTTCCCATATGATATAGATTCAATTTTCAAATGCCAATTAAATATAGTGTTTGAAAGTTTTTGGCAGATCACAAAGTGGGCCTTGGTACCTCATTATGTGTACTAGCAAGGGGTGCAAAGATCCATAATTGTTTCTGTTAGGTTTTGAGTACTAGGAATAGCCCACGTAGGCATGATAGTTAATTTGGGAAAAATGACCATTCACTTGATTTATTCATTTTAATTTGTCTTTCTTTGGGATTTGTTTAGGGATGATCTAGATGATGTTTATTTCACCTAAGAATCATTTTACAAGCAATGGATCACTTAAACATGGCAATTCAAACAACTCCTATTTTAAATGCACACACACATGAATGCTTTCATATTTTGAATTGGAAAAGTTTTTGTTAACCGTAATTTTGATGATTTGGATCTTAATAATCTTGGATTAGAGTTTTGGGATGTTACATCAGCCGAGGATGATTCTCAGATCATCGATCGATCCCTTGATCGAGACCTCGTGGGGCTACGCAAGTGTGCTAGCGGGATAGAGCGCGATGAGGCGAGCAATAAACTAGCGGTGCTACTCCTGTTAGGTCGCCAAAGTATAGACTACGATGACGAGCGGTGGTGGTGCTTGCAGATGCACGGCGGCAGAGTAGCAAAGAGCTAGAGCGGGAGCGAGGAGAAGTGCCAGAGCACCATGGGCTCACCGGGATTGCAGTGAAGCGGTTGGCGAGGCAAATCGTGTCTAGAATCGATGGTGAGAGCGGTGGTCGGCACCGAGGACTGAGGTCCCGATTGAGGCAATAGGTACCACCTTCGGTTGTGTGGTTGGAACGAGAATAACAAGAAGAGCCGGTTCTTCTGGTGGGCTTGATTGAGCAAGGGGAGCTACAAAGCGACAGCGACGAGCGGCTCCGACGGGGCTAGGGTTTCGGCCGAGTGGAAGAGAGAGAAAGTGAGCACGAGAGGGGGAAAGAATGAGGGTGAGGATGAGCACGGTGTTGCGGTGGTGTTCTTATCTCCATCTCCGCAAGACGATGATGTCAGCAGGCATCGCAGCGCGATGAGAATCGACGGTGGCAGCGTCGGCCAGCGAGTTGCTTGTCTGCGTGAGGATGACGATGGGGTAACAGAGCCGAAGCGATATTGGGCTGGTGTGGGCAGAGATGGGACGAGCTGGGCTGCAGTAAAGTTTCCCAGGTGGATTATTGCTGCTGCTCGCGAGCGATAGATAAGCGAAGAGACAAATGGGTCGTGGCTGGAGTGGCTGGTTGTCTCCTTTTCTTTCTCTTTTATATTTCTGTTTTATTTTCTATTTACAATTTCCTTTCGAATTATATTTCTTCAAGGGTTTAAACATTTAAAATCCTGGTAGAATATTCAAAATGGTTTAGAGAATCATTATAATAAATCTTCTCTTTATTTTTCTTTATATATTCGAAATTCAGGAGTATATAAAAGGTTCTTTTAAAGAAAAGTTATTAATAGGAATTAGGGTTTTAGAGAGTTATTCCTTATCATGATTTCATAAAAAGTGATTTTGTTTTGTCTTAATAATTGTAAGGATTTAAAATGGGTAATGATGATTATATCATTCTATACACACTTGGTATCATATTGGGATTCCTATATATATACCCCTAATAATGTTTTAAGTCTTTATGATTCAAAACATGGTGATTTTTTCTACTCAAATCAACTAGGTGTTTAATATTAGAATTTCCTTAGCACAATCTTCGTTAAGTCATTATGCATGAATATCAATCATTAATGAGTAAATGAAACTGTTCATTTCCAAATAATGGACATAAGTTTTGGGAAGGTTTAATAGATTCATTAATGGAGGGTGAAGATATTCATTTACAGATAGCTATTATGAGTTTAAAGAATAGATAATGAACTCACATTCTATTACGGGTATGGATGAAAATTAAGAGCTAAGATAATTTGCTTTCATGTCTTGTGGCCATGGAATCTCAACTTAGAGTGAGCTATTGAGATTGCTTTACTAAAGTGACCTTGATGGTATATGAGACTAGATCTTTATTAGGGTTTAAGATAATTAGGTGGACAAGGCTTCCATCAATACACTCTCAGCTGGTATCCTACTTATCTCTTAGACATTTCATTTGACTAAGAGATACTATCCATTGGATGCCTAAAAATAGGAATTGGTTTAACTACCCTCTTTATTCAAGGGTTTTAAACAAAGAGATAGACATGGGTTTTGTCATGGCTTGATGTACTGTTGGTTAATGGTTTCTCAAACACTCCTACCTTAAGACCTCACTAAGTTTATCTTTTAGATAAGGACTTCATTTCCTAAATATGCTCTATAACTGTCTAATATTATTCAAAAATATCACATCTTCCTGAATAAGTCAATCATCTGACTCCACCATATCCATCATATTATTACGACATGGTCATGCCATTTAAACAACACTCCCCTACATTCTTCTCCTAGTACAAATGACTTCCATTTCTAAACTACCCTTGAGGAAGTCATTCATCTAATTAGTTCTAACTTCATTAATACACTCTTGTAACATTCTTACTTTACTACACAACTTGCACATCTTAACTACCCTAGATGAATCCATCAATGTAGTTGTTTCTAACTCCCTCCATAAACTCCTTTATATTAGCCTTGCATCTACTTCTAAGGCTTGCAAGATTATAGTTCTCTCTATATCACATGTGATAACAATCCTCTGAAATAGGTATGGTACTACTCTCCATAATACAAGTTGTTCTTGTATTAACTTGGTTAAACTACTATTCCTCCGACTACTCCATACGACTCATATTATATACTTCATCATACCCTAGCTTGACCACTCATGATCAAGCTAGATGATTCAGCTTACTAGAGCTTTACCTAATTTTGTATACTCACCACCCTACTTTATCAGCTAGTCATCTATTCTCAAATGACTTGAGAATAATGACCACCAACCTTTGATCAAACAAAGCTTAGGCTTCTAATTGTGTGATCAATATCTATATTCACTAAGTAGTAGGCTTGTAGTAGTCTCTCTATAAGGCTTATCTTGTTAAGGAAAGTTACTTGAGGTTTATACCTACTCGGCTTCACAAGGTTATTACTTGATACTCTAACACTACTAGTTTTCTTATAACTTCTCAAGTATTAGTTAATTCTTAGGTTTAGATACTTATTCTAGTTAACTCATGAGTGAGTTAACTCCTCCAACATCCAATGGTTTGATTTCCACTAAGGATCACATTCCATTGATGATGGCACACTCCACCATATCTAGTTACTTCTTCTTAGTAACATACTTATGGTATTTGGAAGGTTAATATAATAGGTGAAAGCTAAAGGTTAATAAGGGTTAGGTCAAGCATTGATCACTCAATCCTTGATGAGCAATTGACACTAAGACTTGGTTAAATTAGAATGTTATCTATTAATATGATAATAAGGATATGAGATGAATGGTCTTGGCTTGTCTTCCATTCTACTTCATTTATCGTAAGAGTTCATATTTAAGAACTACCATGATACCCATGGTAGGAATAACTATGGCAAGCAAGTGTATCAAGATTTAGTTATAGATTTTTTTACTTAAGTTATATACTTAACTTGGTATTTATGGTTTGTGGTAGATAATACCTTGATATCATCTTTAGAAGATTAAATATTCATACTTGAGTTGTTGTATGGAATACCATGTAATGATCTCTAGAAGATCAAGTACTCCTTATTAAGTAGTGTGCTATGACTTAGTTTTATTACATTTCATCTACCCTTAGATCAAATTATATTACCCAAGGTAAGGTTTTAGCAAAGGTCATATTGAAATGTATCGCAGTTAACTTGATGATCTACTTCAGTTCCACCATGTTAAGACAAGCTTCAATCATGTTGACAAGTTTTATTTAAAAGCGCAACAATTATCCTGATTTTCTATGCATGGATGCAATGCACACACCTCATCTCAACTTATTTCTAAGCTCTAATCATGGGATGTTACAGACTCTCCCCCTTAAATGAGGAGTTGACTTGTATTGATCATGCATTTCTCAATTCCATTGTGATCACAAGTGGGGATTATCGTGGTATCCCGTATCCAGATCTTTTTCCTTGAATCCTATTCATTCTCGACAATATACAACTACAATTCTAAGTTAGCCCATGGTTCCTTTTACTTTAATGTCTTTGTGGTCCTTCCTGTGGTTGGTTTTTGGATTCATTTAACCCAATCTAAGCAGGATTTCCTATTACACTACACAGGTCTATTTTGGTATAATATCTACCTTCTTAAGGACAACTTAAGAATTGTTTCCTTTAGAACTAGTCCGCTAGGATCACTTTATTTTATCTTCTACGACCTTTACTCAGACATACTCTCGGGAGTATTTTTATAATGATGACTTCTTATAACCTTATGAGAATAAGGCTTAATCTCATCATCGTTTAGCACTTCTTCTCCACCTTTACTTTTTTTTGTGGGGATTCTCCACCTTTACTTAAAAGTCAAATAATAACACTTTCATGCTATTGTTTACTCTCCCCCTTAGGGTTTCCTAATGGTCTGTAAATTGTATGTAGAATATCCATTAACTCAATAGTAAGGATATTGGTCTCTGTCCAGCATATACCTTACCTCTATAAGGTCTCATGAAATAATTTGTGGTATACCCACACAATTGTGGATCCCGAATTGAATCTTCCAACGTTACTTGTTTTACTTTTATCTTCTTAGACATTATTTCTCACCGATAAACCCGATTTCACGAAACGTCTCGAATGCCGTTCGCTTTAATTTTCATACTTCTTTATGACTCTCTTAACTGAGGCCAAGTTTTATGCTCTTTAAATCATACAAAGATGACCTAATTAGCTAAACCGCTAGGATACCATCTATGGATAATAGCTACAAATCCTCTTTGGTGTATGGATTACCCTATAGGTTCTGCACTTACTACTGGCATTCTCTCTGAGTTGTCAAAGCTTGAATACCACCTTTGTTCCAAAACTCCTTCTTTGTACCCTTCCAAGTTACTTCCATGAACTTGGTACAACTACTTCATTAGCTTCTTGGCAACATCACCCATTTTGAGTGAACTTAATTCATACTTTAATGTTGCTCCACACCCCTTTCAACACTAACATTCCTTTTTATTGTCAACTTCTAGTGAGTTGTGATTGATCAATCCTTAAAAATAGTCTAATACTCCTTATATTTGGCTTCATTCTCCGTGCAAGTCTTTATCTTGATCTTTGGAACTTGTCACTCTCTTACACGAATTCCCTTTATTATCTAGGTTTATAACATCAAGTAATAACTTGATGATGCAACATGCATTTTCACATCAAGTCAAACTTCATGCACAGATCTAGTCAATCAAGAAGATCCAAGAAAAACCAATAAATAGTAAAACATATACCATGTATTAAACACATTTCTTCGAAATATTACAACTCCCAACCACGGCAAGACACTCCCTTTGCACCCTACCTCCTTATAATACAAGATTTTCCTTGCCCATGTGAGCATGTTCTCACTTATTTCAGCAAGCCTCTCAAACTCTACAATACGCATTACCTATTATAAACATGATTCAAGCACTCTACTTTATGGATCTTTTTTTCTTTATTCTCATTTTCATCTCTCACTTTAGTTCTTCTTGGATTTTCGTCCATGATGCCGCGAGGTTCGACGACTTCCTTCTAGTGCATCAGAACATCCAGTAGGTGCGTAATCTTGAGTAGAAGTACCAAGATGGAGATTAGCCATTAAAAATGCCTAACATACTCATGATCATCTTCAGGATTCTTCTTTCCTCTTTTGAGCGTATCTTCAAAGTAAGAGGTATTCTTTGCCTTTTCCACAACCTAGTCGTACATATTGGTATAGTAACTAGTAGGACACTCTTATAGCTCAATGGGATTGTTACCACCCCCATATGGTCCATAAGACTCAATAGGGTTGTAACTAGTTTCTACTCCATTACCAGATCCACAGGGTATAGGTTTCCCATGGTTTCATCATACGGCTGGTCGTCCCATCTGGTATTACCTTTAACGACATTATTGGGGTTGGGTGCATTCCAAATATTTTGTTCCTCCTCGTATTTGGTCCACGGTTCTACTGGTTACTGAGATTCAACTAGATAATAGGCATATACTTTAGAGTGTGCATCATTAAACTCCATTTCTTCAAACACCTCCCCTAAGAAGACTGGTTTAGGGTGCTTTGCTTATTTAGCTAACTTCTTTCTACGTGCCATTGCCTTTGCAGGATCAGTAAAATCCTCAATGACAGTGTCTAACTCTTGAACTAGCACTTGATGAGTGGTATGGAATGTGTTTAGTAAAGACTTGTAATGATCCATGTACTCAACTGCCAAAGCAGGTTTCGTCCTTACTACAGCAGAATGATCTAACTCTGGATCAGAACTAAGGGTTTCGTGAGGTACAGCAGTATAGGTAGTACCTACCAGTGCCTTGGCATTCTGTTCCCTTATCATGGTTATGGCTTCTACTACTATAATCTAATAGGCTGTGGCCATACATCTTGATTCTCCCAATGGTATTTCTCCACGCACTCCCAACTTCTTGGGTAACATGATCAGGATACGGTACTTGGCTAATATCTACCCATCGTAGAAACTATAAACCTTGACAAGAAGTCAAGATTTACAATCCAGACTCCATAGAAGTTGTCTTAGAGTGATAGTCCAGTCATCTTCATAATCATCTAAGGTCTTGTTCAATACTTTAACATTCCGAGGTGGATACCTAGGTGCCATTCTTGTACTATAGATAAGAAATTATCATCAGTCATCTTGAGTTAAACTCATGGTACTTATTTAAAATTGCATCATAATAAAGAATCATTGCACTAGCAACATAAAGAGATTATTCCCAATTGAATATCCATCATATTTCTAGAGAATTCTTTATTGTTGCTAACATCCTTCCTATAGGTTCTACACAACTAGGTTTACCAAACTAAGGTCAAAGCATATCCTCTGATACCAGCTGTGGTGACCCAGCATACCACTTCATGACGTTGTACACTATAGTCATTGACATAACACCAATGAAACATCATTCACTAGTTTTACATCCCTCAGAGTGGTACAATAGAAACATAGCAGGTCCAAGACATGACTATAGATTACAACTCGACTCTTTACAAAAGATCTAGAGAACACTCTAGGTTAAAAATAGAAAGAAACTTCTACCAGAGAAGAACCAGAAATAATAACTCAGAACTATCTATCTAATAAGACTAGCATCTAAACTATCTGGCTTGCAATTGCTACTAATGCAATACTATATAGGAGTAGGTTTTATGGCTAGAGTATCTACTCCTATCTAATCAGAACTTCATCTTCACTTCGGTTGATGAACATGTTAACTTCATTGACTTTACTGAAGAACTTGAGCTGTCGATGATGGTGTTGACATTGTCTTTAATGGCTTCAGAATCTTGAAAGGGTTAAGAAGGTACGGTTGAGTACGAGCGTACTCAGCAATTTCACTAAAAAGGAGTGTATGATGCACTATCTCTACAACCACAGACCCAAGGTCGTAGGTAGTGCAGGCTTTCATAAACATTTCTTCAAAGGTTGCTTTTATTCTAAAAACTATGTCTAATAGCCTTCATAGGTTGACCAGAACTTTCATGGAGTTCCTTTCCTGCCGTGTTCATAGCTCCTTCCTAGAACAGGGAGTAACATGTCACAGTTATTACACTCTGCAGAGGTGCATTGCTTTACCCACGAGAGACCAAATCCTTGTTGCACAATCGGGCGATTTTTCCCGTCCATAATTCCTTAATGTGGGGTCCAGTAGATGATCCAAGCCAATCACTACCCTTCTCCGGGACCCCGCATGAATACACGACTCCCCAAGCAGGAATACCTCCATTAACCCCCATATAAGAATATATAACCCTGGCAACCCCTTGGAGACTCCAGTGAGCAGATCCCTGGCAACCCCCACCGAAGTGACAGATCTACCTCCGACAGCCCATCACGGATAATCTACATACCAATATTGCAGGGATATAAGGGTTCCCACCCATGTGCTTGATTCTCCACGAGAAATCTGCAGCTTCATGATAAGGTCATCCGTCCATGCGAAAGGAAGAAGATCCAGCTGACTTCTCCATCCTATTCCAGATCTCACGGTTAACATGTAATATACGCCGCTAGAATCACTGGCGACATTGGTTGTTAAGTCCTAGATATTATGTTCCTTTACCACTTGAACTGTATCAGTAGATTATTACCACTTGGTAAATAATCCATAATCATATTATTATGAAAATAGTATTTTCTGACCTTTTTGAAATGTAGGTGATGACAACATTTGAGTTACAAGCATTTGAGAGAAAATAACCAAAGGACATGAGCAAGTGTGAACTTGCCTTTTGTGATTGCAAGAATATGCAATCACGGTCTTCAAGACAATAGAAGATCCCAAATCTAGAAATAGCATCATTGGTCCGATAAGGACGAATGTTTAAAGAAGCAGGATGCAATTATGCATAAGTAATGTAATGCGGTTTGATAAACTCGAATTCCCGGAATAATCACATCAAATCTATGGATTGGAAACGGGGGATGTTTTTTTAGAATGTGTTTCACTTTTATATCAGTTTCACATTTGTGCTTCTTATTAAGGCTTGTGAGAGTGTGTGAAACAATTAAGTAAATACAACAGGTAGTATACAATACTAAAGCACGCAATTGGGGCATGGTAAGTAAAAGATTTCTTAAGCAAGATTATTAATCAATTAGAGTCTTTATAAAAATGCTTAAGGATTACCTTTAATGTTTCTTAAAAGAATAACTTTTGAGGAAAAGTTTTCTTTACAAAGTAAAAGCAGTTAAACTTAAAGCTAACACTTTAAGATTTTCTTACTAGTTATGAATATTAAAGAAGAAAACAATTACCATATTTGAATAGCTATTCCACTTGGAGTGGATACTTAGATATTTTGAATGTGTATATATTATATGTGGCTCACTTTTTAATGTTTTATAGTAAGGTGGAGTAAAAATATTATTGCCTTTATAGAAATGGTGTCTTCATAATTTTATAAGTGAATTGGATCACTTACCTATTTTAGAAGTAATGCTTATGTTTTATAAAAATTAAAAAGGACTTACTTTAATTACTTAAAAACTTTGTTTAAAGCTTTAAGTAGACTCCTTTACTTGTAAAATAACTTGTAGTTAATATCTTGATGATCTTATAATTGGTAAAATTAAAATACACTTAATTTTTTAAATGGTAGCATTTGTAAATAATTCTATAAATGGTTGGACCTATTTTTACTTCACTTAAACAACAATTGAACTTGTTATTACATCTTTAGTTTTTAAACAAATAAAGGTAAAGGTAAAGTAAATAATTATGTAGTTTTAATCCATTAAAATATTAGAAAATAGTTTTAATCAAGACTTATTAAACTTTTACCTTTATTTGACTTCAAATGTGCAAGAGGATATTTTTAATGTGTAGACTTTATTTTCGTGATCATTTTGGTATATTATAAGTATTATTTGTTTTTAATAATAATAAGATATGATTTTTATAAGTTCTATCACTTTATAAATGCTTAATAATTAATAATATTTATTTGACTGACACAAAATGTACAAAATAAGTTTATAAATGTATATTTTATTTTTCTAAGAATTTTTATATATATAGTTGTTTTTCTGAATTTTAAATAATAAAATATATTTATTTAAGATTTATCCCTAATAGGCTATTTACCAATAATAATTATTATTTTATTTAAATTGGAAAATAAAATATGATAATAGGTTTAGAATATAGAATTATTTTATTGAACATTTTGATATATAATAAATATTTTTATGAATTCAGAATAGAAAACAGATGGTTTTAAGAACCATTCTGTAAAACTACGATACAATGGGACCGATAAAACTCATTCCTACGGTAGTGATCAAGTGCATCTACTCATCATCAATGAAGTCGGAATAATCATCATCGGTATAGAAATCCATGGCATCATCCTCCAGGTAGTCATTGTCATCACTGAGGTACGAGTGAAGATCTCCCTGGATGTCTTCACCTTCTTCCTCTTCCTTTGCTTCAAGCTGGACTTCTTGCTCATGGATGGTGTTCTTGAGAGCGGCCACCTTCTTGCGAAGATGAGCGATGGTGTGATCCTTCTTATCACGTTGACGACGAAGTGATTGGCGATCCTTGACGAGCATGGTGAGGGTCTGGTCCTTCTTGGCGACAATGGCAAGGTTGTGGTTGGCATAGGCTCGGGCATTGTCCAATTCTTTCTGCCTATCGTACAGCAGGAAGTCAAGGTTCTCCACTTGGCGCTTCACCTCCGGGTGACTTGGCATCTCCAATGGCATTCCCATAGAATCACGCTTTGTGAAGTGCGCAAAGCGAGTTCCCTGGATCAAGTTGATGTTTTGCCCATACAGATGGGCAAGAGCTTCATGCATAGCCCTAGATCATCCATCTAGCCAGTTGTTCTCTCACACGATGAATTGAATCTTCTCAGAAAGGGGTGCTTCCATCTTGCCTCTGAGATCTGCATCTATCATCCATTGTAGATCTCCTCCTGGGTGATCCTTGAGTTGTGCTCAAGAATTCGGATGCGGCGCCAGGATACTCGATGCATCTAGATCCCTCTCAAAGATCAGCTGGCCTCCATTGCCCAACTGGTAGAACTTGCAATACTGAACTTCCATCTATAAGAATTTAGGATGAGTAAGTTAGTGAGGTGATCAAGTGTGTCAAATTTTATGTAGGAATGTAAGAATTTTGAGGAACATGATTTTTTTGAAAGAATCAAGGATAAGAGTGGGAATAGGTTTTCATAAATACTCACTTCTTTGGTTTTGAAACTAAGTTTTTGTTCGGACGTCCGTTCTAACTAGGGTATCCTATGGTCAGGATGGCTCTGATACCAACTTGTCAACACCCAGATTTTTAATCCCAGATGCCTGTTATGCCATACATCGCAATCCCAGGATTACCATTTTTGTGAGACATAACAGATTGGATATCACAGTACATCATCCATTTCAAACCCTAATAAGGTCTTACACAAATAAGGGATCTCATGATCCAGTCTTAATACAAACAAGCAGCAGAATAATAAGCGTAGTAGTGGACTCCATCTTTAGTGTCACAGGCAATGCTGACGATGGGAGATGATCCTAATTGTCGTAGCTGTCCTGCTATCCATCTTCTTGATAGTCTGGCCACGGGAATAGCCAGGGACAAAGCCATGAGTACTCTTTAAGTACTCGCAAACTATCACTAACAAGTAAGGTAGTTCTAGTAGGAATCCTAAGCTTTAAGTTTATTTGCAAAAAGCCAGATTTATCTAAACTGAGTTCAGAAGTAATGAAAACTAAGTAAATGTTCTAAATCACATTAAGAGGGAACCTAGTTTTCATATTCACAACCCTGTTGTGGTCAAGTAAAAAATCATAGTTCACTTCGCAAGACATTTTGAAAACATCTGATGATGGAACAGTATAGCCACTCCAACTGTCCATGACCGCGGACATGGCTATTCGAATAGTTTGACACTCTGCAGAGGTGGTACACTTTCACCACAAAATTTGATACATCCGTTAGGGATAACCCTGAATCATCATACTTACTATGCGGATAATCAATCATAACCTTTCCTTTCCACACTCTAGTATAGGCACCTCCCCTATGAGCTTAGCCTCCCAGCCATGGCCATCTGCCATCCTGGGCACTACATAGGTGGACAATTCACACTCGCGAGGTAGCCTCAGCTCAAACCTCTTCCGCGAGGGAACCCATACTAATGCATATAAACTTCCAGCTAAGCCTTACCCAATTCAGGTATTGTGGTTGTACAGTAAAATTGGAATGGTATCGCATCCGAACCCAACCATCAGTTTTTATAAAGGGCTAAGGCTCATGCCTCAACATTTTCATCATCAATCCATTTGTGTTTCCCAACACATGTCAAAACATTTCAATAGAATGAAGCATCATTCCAAGGTTTTCATAATTATTTTCACCAAGTATTCCCATCTAAAGTGAACAAGTTGTATGCTTAGCACTAGCCACTAAGTTAAGAGTGTTCACTAATGAGGGATGCTAATCTCAATCTCATGCCCTAGAATGACATCTAGTATAGGCCTATTTTTATAATCTTTATGCTATCTACACTACTTTCCAATACTCACAAAGCACTAACTAAAAGTAAAGAACTTTGGTAAAGTAAAAGAGTAAAACTTGCAAGTAAAACTTAGGATGGGTATAAATCAAAGGTATATAGCCAAGCATTCCTAATGCATCTTGCTTAGGTTAAATCTTGCATAGATCTAGCTTGCCAATAATAGCTTGCCTTGAGTAGAGAAGTGGTTGAAGTTTTCCTCTTCTTCTTCTGGGTAGAACTCCTCCTCCTCATAGCTTGGGTCGGTACTATCGTCTATAAATAAATACAGGATACACAATCACCAAACAATACTTAACTAATTCTATTTAGCACACTAAGGCTCAAACTTGATGATCTAGCATCATCACAATCATCACATGAAATAAAGAACTAGTTTTATTTATCTTATTTGAGAAGAGTAATTTCTACTCATTGAAATTGATTAAGATTTAATATTCTCCAATTAAAATATGGGATCATGTGGACACATGTCATCACCACATAATCCAATACATGGGAATGTGATTTAAAGTGTTGGTCATATTTTATAAAGTTTAAGATTATCATTTAATAAATTTAAAGTGACTAGAAATGCCCTAATAGCATTCTTTTGGTACTAGGCCAATGTCACTACATGCAAACCTAGGTATTTTTACATATTCAGATAGATATTGTCGAATGTGATTTTTGAGAGTTGGAATCAACTCAAAAGCAATTATGGTTGATTTTTGAAAAATGTTTGAAGTTGCAAAAGTCTCTGTCTTATTATTTTTTCTATGGATTATCTCTAACTCCAAATGATTTAAATCCAACAGGATTGGATAGATAATTTAATTATCTTTCTGATAAAATTTGAATCATGAAATTTGTTTCAGTGAAACTCTCTGAATCGATTTTTGAATCAGCGGACAGAAACTAGTTTAAACCTAAATGGAAAAACAATTATTTGAACTTTCAGGCCAGCGCCGGAAGTTAAACGGGCCGGCCCAGTTACACTCCGTGGCGCAGCAGGCTACATACAGGAGGGGTCCACAAGTCAGCGACTTACTCTGCGCAAAACAGTATCTAAGCATCTGGGCCATGCGATCTAATTCTAGTCCAACGACGGTGAGTCGTCGTCGACGACGAACTACTCCGACGAGTAAAATGACCTAGCACAGCGGTGGGCGTCTCGTGGGGCTCACCTGGGCTCCATCTAGGGTCGGCGACAGGGGCAATCGACGTGGTAGACGACGGTGAGGCGAGGCGCGGTCACGGCAGGGCTTGGGGTGGTCGAAATCGCCGGCGCCCTTCTCCTTCAGCAGCGGTGGGCTCTGGCCAAATTCCAGCGAGGGAGAACTCGCCTTGATCTGGGAAGAAGTGGGGGAGGGCCAGTGAAAGGTGGTGAGTGGAACGGTGTGGAGAAGAGAGGCAGGAGTGGCCTCCTTTTATAGCGCGACGAGGGGACCGAGCGGTGCGGCGTCAGCTCGACGGTGGCGTCGCTACAGGCGGCTATTGTCGTGGCAGAGGTAGGTGGATGGTGTGGTGTTCCCTGGCGGTTCTTACAGTCATAATGGCGAGGCGTGGGGTGGCGTGGTTTGGTCGGGAGCGTGCGGTGCTCCGCGTGGAGGCAAATGTGTTTGCGGTGGCATGCGGCAGCTGCGGGTCACGCGGCAGCGAACTGTGGTGTCTTCCCGGTTGTTGTGATCATGGCAGACGTGAGCGTGCGCGGTGAGGGCAAGGCGCAAGCTGGGCGAGCTGGTCGGGCGCAGCGAGCGGGCGCGCTCTAGACATGGTGCAAAGAGGCGGGGGCGCGACATAGCTAGGGTGGTCCAGGGCTCAGCTGGGGTCGTGGCCTAGACAGGGGTGGCGGTAGAGCGAGGCGTGCTTCCTAGACATCATGGCTGGTTGCGGTGGTGTCTGCTGTGAGCTGGCCGTGGTCGCCCGGCGATGACCAAATTCGGGCGGCGCTGCATTGGTGCACATGGCGAAGGGGGGTTGTCTGGGTGCTGGCTAGGCTCGGGGGAGATAGGGGAGTAAAGAGGAGACCAATTGGTCGAGGATTACTGTGCACAACTGTGAAGTTAGGCAGAGGGTTAATTAGTACAAGCAGGGTGTTTATGGAAACGGCCGCATGACTTTTACTTTGGAATTTTTGAGTGATCTTTAATTAAGCTTGAGAGTCTATGTTTTCTTGGAGAGGTCAAGGGGTATTGATTTGATAGGTTTTCGAAAAAGTGGGATCTTAACATGTGAACTAGATTCAATTTTCAAATGTCCATTAAATTTATTTGAAAAGTGTTTTTGTAAGTTTGTAAAGTGGGCCTTGATACACTTTACTTGGTCTAGCAAGGGGTGAAAAGAGTTGGAAATGTTTCTGTTAGAAATCCTTTTCTAGGAACACACAAAGTGGCCTAGTGGTTTACTTTTGTCAAAATGACCATTTGGTTTATTTATTCATATTTGATTTCTTTCTCCTTGGATTTTGTTTGTAATTGGCCTAAATGATGTAGCATTCATCTTAAAACCATTTCACATCACTTAGAACAATCAAGCATGGAATATACACACAATTCTACACTAATGTAAACACACATGCATTCATATTCATTTTATTAATAAAAGTTTTTGTTAACCCTAAATTGGGTGGTTAGAACTTGATAATCTTGATTATAAGTTTTGGGGTGTAACACTGCGTAAGTGTGCTAGAGGGATAGAGCACGATGAGGCAAGCAATAAACTAGCGGTGCTACTCCAGCTAGGTCGCTAGTTTTAATGACTACGACAACGGGCAGCGGTGGTGCTCGCAGATGCACGACGGCAGAGCAGCATAGAGCTAGAGCAGGAGCGAGGAGAAGTGCCAAAGCACCATGGGCTTAGCGGGATTGCAGTGAAGCGGTTGGTGAGGCAAATTGTAGCCGGAATCGATAGCGAGAGCGAAGATCCAGGTGGTACTTCTGGTGGAATTAATTGAGCAAGGGGAGCTATGAAGCGATGGCGACGAGCGGCTCCGGTTGGGATAGGGTTTAGGCTGAGTGGGAGAGAGAGAAAGCGAGCGAGAGAGGGGAAAGAATGAGGCTGAGGACGAGCGTGGCATTGCGGTGGCGTTCTTAGATCCATCACCACAAGATGACGACGGCAGCGGGCGTCGCAGCGCGATGAGAATCGACAGTAGCGGCATCGGCCAGCGAGCTGCTTGTCTGCATGAGGATGATGATGGGGTGACAGAGCCGAAGCGGTATTTGGCTGGTGTGGGCCGAGCTGGGCTGCGGCAAAGTTTGCCAGGTGGATTGCTGCTGCTGCTTGCGAGCGACAGATAAGAAAAGAGACAAATGGGTTGTGGCTGGAGTGGCTAGCAATCTCTTTTTCTTTCTCTTTTCAATTTCTGTTTTCTTTTCTATTTACAATTATCTTTCCAATTATTATTCTACAAGGGTTTAAACATTTAAAATCCTGTTAGAATATTCAGAATGGTTTAGAGATTCATTATAATAAATCTTCTCTTTATTTTTCTTTATATATTCGAAATTCAGGAGTATATGAAAGGTTCTTTTAAAGAAAAGTTATTAATAGGAATTAGGATTTTAGAGATTTATTCCTTATCATGATTTCATAAAAATGATTTTATTTTCTCTTGATAATTGTAAGGATTTAAAATGGTAATGATGATTATATCATTCTATACACACTTGGTATCATATTGGGCTTCCTATATATATACCCCTAATAATGTTTTAAGTCTTTATGATTCAAAACATGGTGATTTTTTCTACTCAAATCAACTAGGGGTTTAATATTAGAATTTCCTTAGGACAATCTTGGTTAAGTCATTATGCATGAATATTAATCATTAATGAGGAAATGAAATTGTTCATTTCCAAATAATGGACATACGTTTTGGGAAGGTTTAATAGATTCATAAATGGAGGGGTGAAGATATTCATTTATAGATAGCTTTTATGAGTTTAAAGAATAGTTACTAAACTCACATTCTATTATGGGTATGGATGAAAATTAAGAGCTAAGATAATTTTCTTTCATGTCTTGTGGCCATGGAATCTCAACTTAGAGTGAGCTATTGAGATTGCTTTACTACAGTGACCTTGATAGTATATGAGACTAGATCTTTATTAGGTTTTAAGACAATTAGGTGGACAAGGCTTCCATCAATACACTCTCAACTGGTATCCTACTTATATCTTTGACATTTAATTTGACTAAGAGATACTATCCATTGGTTGCCTAAAAATAGGAATTGGTTTAACTACCCTCTTTATTCAAGGGTTTTAAACAAAGAGATAGACATGGATTTTGTCATGGCTTGATATATTGTTTGTTAAGGGTTTCTCAAACACTCCTACCTTAAGACCTCACTAAGTTTATCTTTTAGATATGGAATTCCTTTCCTAAATATACACTATAACTCTCTTATCTTATTCACAAAGATCAGATCTTCCAAAATAAGTCAATCATCCGACTCCACCATATCCATCATATTATTATGACATGGTCATGCCATTTCGACAACACTCCCCTACATTCTTCTCCTAGTACAAATGACTTCCATTTCTAAACTACCCTTGAGGAAGTCATTCATCTAATTAATTCTAACTTCATTAATACACTCTTGTAACATTCTTACTTTACTACACAACTTGCACATCTTAACTACCGTAGATGAATCCATCAATGTAGTTGTTTCTAACTCCCTCCATAAACTCCTTTATATTAGCCTTGCATCTACTTCTAAGGCTTGCAAGATTATAGTTCTCTCTATATCACATGTGATAACAATCCTCTGAAATAGGTATGGTACTACTCTCCATAATACAAGTTGTTCTTGTATTAACTTGGTTAAACTACTATTCCTCCGACTACTCCATACGACTCATATTATATACTTCATCATACCCTAGCTTGACCACTCATGATCAAGCTAGATGATTCAGCTTACTAGGGCTTTACCTAATTTTGTATACTCACCACCCTACTTTATCAGCTAGTCATCTATTCTCAAATGACTTGAGAATAATTACCACCAACCTTTGATCAAACAAAGCTTAGGCTTCTAATTGTGTGATCAATATCTATATTCACTAAGTAGTAGGCTTGTAGTAGTCTCTCTATAAGGCTTATCTTGTTAAGGAAACTTACTTGAGGTTTATACCTACTTGGCTTCACAAGGTTATTACTTGATACTCTAACACTACTAGTTTTCTTATAACTTCTCAAGTATTAGTTAATTCTTAGGTTTACATACTTATTCTAGTTAACTCATGAGTGAGTTAACTCCTCCAACATCCAATGGTTTGATTTCCACTAAGGATCACATTCCATTGATGATGGCACACTCCACCATATCTAGTTCCTTCTTCTTAGTAACATACTTAAGGTATTTGGAAGGTTAATATAATAGGTCAAAGCTAAAGGTTAATAAGGGTTAGGTCAAGCATTGATCACTCAATCCTTGATGAGCAATTGACACTAAGACTTGGTTAAATTAGAATGTTATCTATTAATATGATAATAAGGATATGATATGAATGGTCTTGGCTTGTCTTCCATTTTACTTCATTTATCGTAAGAGTTCATATTTAAGAACTACCATGATACCCATGGTAGGAATAACTATGTCAAGCAAGTGTATCAAGATTTAGTTATAGATTTTCTTTACTTAAGTTATATACTTAACTTGGTATTCAGGGTTTGTGGTAGATAATAGCTTAATATCATCTTTAGAAGATTAAATATTCATCCTTGAGTTGTTGTATGGAATACCATGTAATGATCTCTAGAAGATCAAGTACTCCTTATTAAGTAGTGTGTTGTGACTTAGTTTTATTACATTTCATCTACCCTTAGATCAAATTATATTACCCAGGGTAAGGTTTTAGAAAAGGTCAGATTGAAACGTATTGTAGTCAACTTGATGATCTACTTCAGTTCCACCAAGTTAAGAGAAGCTTAAATCACTTTGAAAAGTTTTATTTAAAAGCGCGAAAATTATCCAGATTTTCTATGCATGAATGCAACGCACACACCTTATCTCAGCTTATTTCTAAGATCTAATGTTGGGATGTTACAGACTCTCCCCCTTAAAATAAACTTCGTCCCCGAAGTTCGTACTCTCTTACTCGGAATGAGGAGTTTACTTGTATTGATCATGCATTTCTCAATTCCATTATGATCACAAGTGGGGATTATTGTTGTATCCCGTATCCAGATCTTTTTCCTTGAATCCTATTCATTCTCGACAATATACAACTACAGTTCTAAGTTAGCCCATGGTTCCTTTTACTTTAATGTCTTTCTGGTCCTTCCTGTGGTTGGTTTTTGGATTCATTTAACCCAATCCAAGCAGAATTTCCTATTACTCTACATAGGTCTATTTTGGTATAATCTCTACCTTCTTAAGGATAACTTAAGAATTGTTTCCTTTAGAACTAATCCACTAGGATCACTTTATTTTATCTTCTATGATCTTTACTCAGACATACTCTCGGGATTATTTTTATAATGATGACTTCTTATAACCTTATGAGAATAAGGCTTAATCTCATCATCATTTAGTACTTCTTCTCCACCATTACTTAAAAGTCAAATAATAACACTTTCATGTTTGTGTTTACTATCCCCCTTGGGGTTTCCTAATGGTCTCTAAACTGTATGTAGAATATCCATTAACTCAATAGTAAGGATATTAGTCTCTTTCCAGCTTATACCTTACCTCTATAAGGTCTCATGAAAGAATCTGCGGTATACCCACACAATTGTGGATCCCGAATTGAATCTTCCAACGTTACTTGTTTTACTTTTATCTTCTTAGACATTATTTCTCACTAATAAACCTGATTTTATGAAATGTCTCTAAAGCCGTTCTCTTTAATTTTCATACTTTTTTATGCCTCTCTTAACTTAGGCCAAGTTTTATGCTCTTTAAATCATACAAAAATGACCTAATTAGCTAAACCGCTAGGATACCAGCTACGGATACTAGCTGTGGATCCTCTTTGGTGTATGGATTACCCTATAGGTTCTGGACTTACTACTAGCATTCTCTCTGAGTTGTCAGACCTTGAATACCACCTTTGTTCCAAAACTCCTTCGTTGTACCCTTCCAAGTTACTTCCATGAACTTGGTACAACTACTTCATTAACTTCTTGGCAACACCACCCATTTTGAGTGAACTTAATTTATCCTTTAATGTTGCTCCACACCCCTTTCAACACTAATATTCCTTCTTATTGTCAGCTCCAAGTGAGTTGGGATTGATCCATCCTTAAAAATAGTGTTGATACTCCTTATATTTGGCTTCATTCTTCGTGCAAGTCTTTATTCGTATCTTTGGAACTCATCACTCCCTTACACGAATTCCCTTTACTATCTAGGTATATACCATGATGCAACATGCATTTGCACATCAAGTCAAACTTCATGCACAGATCTGATCAATCAAGAAGATCCAAGAAAAACCAAGAAATACTAGTGCATATACCATGTATTAAACATATGTCTTCGAAATATTACAACTCCCAACCACGGCAAGACACTCCCTTTGCACCCTACCTCCTTATAATACAAGAGTTTCCTTGCACATGTGAGCATGTTCTCACTTATTTCAGCAAGCCTCTCAAACTCTACAATATGCATTACCTATTATAAACATTATTAAAGCACTCTACTTTATGGATCTTTTTTTGGTCTTTATTCTCACTTTCATCTCTCACTTCAGTTCTTCTTGGATTTTCGTCCATGATGGCGCGAGGTTCGACGACTTCCTTCTGGTGCATCAGAACATCCAGTAGGTGCGTAAAATTGAGTAGAAGTGCAAAGATGGAGATTAGCCATTGCAAAATGCCTAACATACTCATGATAATCTTCAGGATTCTTCTTTCCTCTTTCGAGCGCATCTTCAAAATAAGAGGTATTCTTTGCCATTTCCATAACCCAGTTGTACATATTGGTATAGTAACTACTAGGACACTCTTCCAGCTCAATGGGATTGTTACCGCCCCCATATGGTCCATAAGACTCTATAGGGTTGTAACTAGTTTCTACTCCATTACCATATCCACAGGGTATAGGTTTTCCCACGGTTTCATCATACGGCTGGTCTTCCCATCCGGTATTACCTCTAATGGCATTATTGGGGTTGGGTGCATTCCAAATATTCTATTCCTCCTCGTATTTGTTCCACGGGTCTACTGGTTGCTGAGATTCAACTAGATAATAGGCATAGGCTTTAGAGTGTGGGTCATTAAACTCTGTTTCTTCAAACACCTCCCCTGAGAAGACTGGTTTAGGGTGCTTTCCTTCTTTAGCTAACTTCTTTCTACGTGCCATTGCCTTTGTAGGATCAGTAAAATCCTCAATGACAGTGTCCAACTCTTGAACTAGCACTTGATGAGTGGTATGGAATGTGTTTAGTAAAGACTTGTAACGATCCATGTACTCAACTGCCAAAGCAGGTTTAGTCCTTACCAGAGCAGAATGATCTAATTCTGGATCAGAACTAAGGGTTTCGTGAGGTATAGCAGTATAGGTAGTACCTACCAGTGCCTTGGCATTCTGTTCCCTTACCATGGTTATGGCTTCTACTACTGCAATCTAATAGGTTGTCGCCATACAGCTTGCTTCTCCCAATGGCATTTATCCACGCACTCCCAACTTCATGGGTAACATGATCAGGATACGGTACTTGGCTAATATCTGCCCGTCATAGAAACTATAAACCTTGACAAGAAGTAGAGATTTACAATCCAGACTCCATAGAAGTTGTCTTAGAGTGATAGTCCAGTCATCTTCATAATCATCTAAGGTCTTGTTCAATACTTGGACATTCCGAGGTGGATACCTGATACATTGCAAATGTATCTATAATTTTTGATGTTCCATGCTTGGTTTTATCCACTTTCTTGTGTTTTGTTCCAACTTTGGAGTACTTTTCATTTGATTTCTTGGACTTACCTATTAACAAGAGCCATAGTGCCAGCTGCCTGTTTTCTGCTGTTTTTGGTTCCATGAAAGTCAGAAAATGAATATCCTCGGAATTGGACGGGACAAAAGCCAAAGTGCCTATTTTTCCGGAAGTCATCAAGTGCCAAAATATGAGACGGAGAGGGGCCATAGGGCGGCCACACCACCTGGCCGCGCGGCCAGGCCTGGCCCACGCCAGGGGGTGGTGTGGCCAGCCCAGGCACCCCCTCGGCCTCCCCTTCCGACTATAAGATGCCCTCAGGACGTAAACCCTATGTACCTGATCAAAAATCCAGGAAAGAGTCTGTAGCCGCCGTCATCTCCATCCCTAGATCGGGAGGGATCTGAAGCTCTTCCCGGCACCCTGCCGGAGAGAGGATTTCACCCTGGAGGCCTTCTTCATCACCATGCAAGCCTCCGGTGTGATGAGTGAGTAGTTCATCCTTGGACTACGGATCCATGTAGTAGCTAGATGGCTGGTTCTCCTCCTTTGTGCTTTCATGTCTAGATCTTGTGAGCTCCGTTCATGATCAAGATCATCTATTTGTAATTCTGCATGTTGTGTTTGCGCGGATCCGATGGATATTGAGATGCTATTTTAGATTGATTATTGATTCTATCATGTCTTTGTTATTTGTGATCTTGCATGCTTTCCGTTGTTAGTAGTTATCTTGGCCAAGTAGATGCTAGCAACTCCAAGAGTTAGTATTTATGCTCGATAGTGGGTTCATGCCTCCGTAACTGGGAAGTGATGAAATCTCTAAGGTACTAGATGTGCTGTTGCTACTAGGGAGAAAACAACAATCCTTTGTTCATAGAACAATCGTATTGTTTAATTTACACGCAGTTCGTAAAGCAATAATCTGTTGCTTGCAACTTAATACTGGAGGGGGTTTGGATGATAACCTGAAGGTGGATTATTAGTCATAGATGCAGTTGGATGGCGGTCTATGTGTAATGTTGTAATGCCCAATCAAGTCTCAAAGGAGTCAAGATGATTAGTATATGCATGTATTGCTTTCTTGGTGTTTGTCAATTGCCCCGCTGTAATTTGTTCACCCAGCATGTTATCTATCTAAGGAGAGCCACCTCTAGTGAACTATGGATCCCGGTCCTTGTCTTTTACATACAATCTACAATCTTTTACTGCTTTGTGTTTACTTTCTGCAAACTTTTACTTCTTTCCATTCGATACGTTTAATCCTTTGTTTTCTGCAAAACACGGTGAGATTGACAACATCATCGCAAGTTGGGGACAAAGTTCTTTGGTTGTGTTGTGCAGGTCTCCACGTTGCTACTAGCACCGGTAGTGCGCCCTGCCAAAGCTCAGCTAGTAACACCTTTGGGATGTCTCCTTGCTCCTACTGGTTCGATTAAACCTTGGTTTCATAACTGAGGGAAACTTGCTGCTGTGCTCATCATACCTTCCTCTTGGGGTTCCCAACGAGCTCTACATCAACACTGCCATCAAGCAATTTTCTGGGTGTCGTGCATTGAGCCATCAAGCGATTTTCTGGCGCTGTTGCCGGGGAGTCAAGGACATCTTCACAAGGGGAGTCTCTCATAGCCAATCTCTTTACTTTGTTTTTTTTGTTTTGCTTAGTTTCTTTTTTGCTTTGTTTGCTTGTTTTGTTCTTCAAAAACACAAAAACATTAGTTTTACTAAGTTGCTTTCTTTTCAAAAATACAAAAAAATTAGTTTTACTAGTTTGCCTTCTTTACCAAAAAACACAAAAAAATTAAGTCTCCTTTAGTTGTCACATCTGCCTTAGCTCACCATGTTGGTCCCCAAATTCACTTTGAAAGACCTTTCAATTGGTAGTGGTTCTATAATTGGGAAAGATAACATTGAAGAATTCTTTAATCATGTTAGTAAGCATGAAGATACTGAGGATAGATCCCTTGTAGAACTTGATCCAAACTATGAGATTGTTGCAGCTTCTTTAATTGACATGTTAGAAGCTAGGTTTGTTAACCTCAACCCCTTAATGCAAGTAATGTTTCTTAAGCTTAAATAAATTGAGGATCCTGAAAAGAGGGATTTCATTTTAGAAACTTTGTTTAAGGAGTTCTATGATGTTGCCAAGGAAGATAGGCAAGTCTTTGAACGTTTCAATATGCTAGGCTCATGAGTAGATGTTGTTGGTACACGAGAAAAGATGAACAAAACCGAACCTAACGGGGAGGAACCTAAGATACCAACACCCTTTAAACTAATACCAATACATGATGCCATAGAAAAGAATCTTGATTGGATTGTTCCTTCAAACCCTTTTGATGAGAATAGTGAACCCAATATCCTCTAGAACTTATTTGGATGATATACTTTGCCTTGTTGAAAATATTTCTGGTATTGATCTTAATGCTTCTTCATTTGAGAACACTTGATTCTTTTTCTTTCATCTTATGCCTAACTTAAAGGCGTTAAAGAAAAGTACTTATTGGGAGATAACCCAAAAGTTTTAGATGAGCCTTGGAAGTTATTACCTCTGTAATAACATCTCCTTATCCTTTTTATTTGCTTTTTGTGCCAAGAGTAACCTCTAATGAGAGAGAAGTAATGATTGGGAAAGTTGTTGTCCCGAAACAGATTTCTGTGCTTCACCGTAAAATTTGTGAGAGAGCTCTGTATGTCGGATTGAGCTGTAATGTTTTGTGATTATTCCCCAGGTTGTTATATAACTTTCGTTAGTTCAACACTTTTTGATTTGAGCAACATCAGGTCTTCGAAAAAATTCATCTTTACCTGCTGGTCTGTTTTGACAGCTTTCTGCTATTTTCTGCATTTGCTTCTTTTGGGTTCCTCTTTGAGTTCTTTTGGGGAATTGAGCTTTTTGAGGGAAGTGCTACAGTAGCTAGTGTTCTAATGGAAGTTTATTTGGTGTTATGACTGAACCTTAAGACTTATTTATCTTGAGTGCACTAATGTGGCTAATAAAGATTGTGTGAAGTTTTGTATGAAGGAAAAATTTCAGGTGTATGGAAGGAATGAGTAATGAGATGAAGAATGGACTAAAGCTCAAGCTTGGGGATGTCATGCGTGTCACCACAAGAAATATCTAATAAGTACAAGCGTCAAAGCTTGAGGATTCCCAAGGCATCCCCTTCTTCATCAATAAAAATGTCAGGTTTCTTCCAAACGCTTCATTTTTATTGTTTCATGCACAGTTGTGCTGTTCTTGGAGCGTCTTCTTTTTGTTTTCGTTTTGGTTTTTTGTTTGCTTGGTTTGCTTAGTTTTCTGAATAAATTGGTTGGACCCCCTCTTTCATACATTGGCTTGCAAATAGTTTGGTTTGGTTTGGAAAAGAGTAGGAAAGTTCATGCTTATGTGGTAAAAAGAGCTTGTTTTTGACTGTGGCCTATGCTTTGTCATGCCATGCTTGATATTGTTTTGGCTTTATTCTTAGTATTATTTGTTGTAGCATGACTTGTTATAAACAATTGATATTGCTTAATGTGCCTTGGATGAATCATGCGTTGTTTTAGCATATTAAAGCATAGTATAGTGGTATTCTCCTTTGATGCTTTATTTGGGTTGACTTGGCGCATGCTCACACCATGTTATGACTATCTCAAGTCACCATAGCCTTTTTGATCCTTTAATTTTCAACTTGTAGTATCACTTTATGCTTTGATCAATGATGTTTTGTCGCTCTGCATGATTATGGCCATTATTGCTCTCTTAGTTTGTCGCTCCCAGTCTTTTGCTAGCCTCCACCACCAAGTATGAGTTCCACTCATGAATCCAACTGCCCAAACCAAGTTATTCCAAAGTGTCCACCATACCTACCTACTAGATTATGCTATTCCAAGTATATTCATGCTTTTGTTTACCTTCCAAATTAAACTTGTTATGAGAAAACTAGTGATTAAAGCTCTCACGAACTTGATGGCACACTTCACTTTTTGCATCTAATAAACTTGAACCATTGGGTCCTTCTTTGTTGTGTATATGCTTGCGCTTTATAAGTTGAAATTAGCAGAACCATGTTTCATGGGGAACGCTTTCAACATTGCACTTGTACTTTGTACCCCGTTGATATCATGTTCTT
Source organism: Avena insularis (assembly GCA_023614405.1). Taxonomy (NCBI): domain Eukaryota; kingdom Viridiplantae; phylum Streptophyta; class Magnoliopsida; order Poales; family Poaceae; genus Avena; species Avena insularis. Next base: position 301,308,078 of record CM042692.1, on the reverse strand, counting down.
TTGCTTACGGATCCCGGCGGTGTGAAATAAAAGTGGAACTTGTAAGATCATGGAGTTTGTATGTGTGTTAGAGAAACACCTGGGCCGCTAGCCTAAGCCATTCCTAATCATGGTGGAAACTTGCAGCATCACCATAATGAGCACTCTATGAAGCATCCTCAATAAAAACCTATGCAAATAGCAAATAAAAGATCATGAGATGCTCATTGTCTGCTTGCCTTGTCATTTTGATTATGGGAAAGCTCCCGTATCATGTGCAAGGGGTACCCCATTGGCGGTTCTTAATGATACACATATACTTACAATGACAAGAGCTTACTCGTGACTTAAGTTGAGTAGCATGAGGATCGATCTTCGTAAGTAAGGAGCATGAGATTTCGGTTTATAACTTGTCAAGAACATCCTCTTAGTTGTGTCACTTTAACCTTAATCACCTTAAAGATTCTTATGATAGCGGCAATGAGAGCTGAAAGCTATAAGTACCCTAATTTTTGGAAGCTCTTTATGAGACTCGAATCCCTACTTCATTTTACAAAAGACCTTTCTTCCACCTTTATATTGAGTCTCCACCTTCTATCTTTATGCACCTACTTTGAGAGCATTGTGGCCATTCTTAGTTCTATGTGCATTGTCCCAAGACTAGTTGATTCATGCATAACTTGTTATTGCTTGTTTTAAACTATTGTATCTAGTCACTCTTATGAACTTTGAAGGTGTCCTATGCATTTATATTTGCTACTCTATTGAGGGACAAGCTGAATGCTATTATGCTATGTTTTCTTTATGTGAAACAAACAAACGTCTTGCAAAGCATTGCTATTCATGAATCTTTTATTTGTGCCTTTTTATGTTGCATCATAGTTTCTTTGCTTATTGCTAGAACTTTGTCTTTCATGTTATGATTGAAGTACTATGATCCCATCTTTGAATGTTTTGCAAATACTTTGATCAAGTCTTTGATGGTGCATGTCACCTCAAAAATTATTCTTTCTTTTTATCACTTACCTACTCGAGGACGAGCAGGAGTTAAGCTTGGGGATGTTGATACATTGCAAATGTATCTATAATTTTTGATGTTCCATGCTTGGTTTTATCAACTTTCTTGTGTTTTGTTCCAACTTTGGAGTACTTTTCATATGATTTCTTAGACTAACCTATTAACAAGAGCCACAGTGCTAGGTGCCTGTTTTCTGCTGTTTTTGGTTCCAGGAAAGTCAGAAAATGAATATTCTCGGAATTGGACGGGACAAAAGCCAAAGTGCCTATTTTTCGAAAGTCATCAAGTGCCAGAATACGAGACGGAGTGGGGCCAGAGGGCGGCCACACCACCTGGCCGGGCGGCCATACCACCTGGCCGGGCGGCCAGGCCTGGCCCACGCCAGGGGGTGGTGTGGCCAGCCCAGGCACCCCCTCGGCCTCCCCTTCCGACTATAAGATGCCCTCTGGACGTAAACCCTAAGTACCCGATCAAAAATCCTCGAAAGAGTCTGTAGCCGCCTTCATCTCCATCCCTAGATCGGGAGGAATCTGAAGCTCTTCCTGGCACCCTGCCGGAGAGGGGATTTCACCCTAGAGGCCTTCTTCATCACCATGCAAGCCTCCGGTGTGATGAGTGAGTAGTTCATCCTTGGACTACGGATCCATGTAGTAGCTAGATGGCTGGTTCTCCTCCTTTGTGCTTTCATGTCTAGATCTTGTGAGCTCCGTTCATGATCTAGATCATCTTTTTGTAATTCTGCATGTTGTGTTTGCGGGGATCCGATGGATATTGAGATGTTATTTCAGATTGATTATTGATTCTATCATGTCTTTGTTATTTGTGATCTTGCATGCTTTCCGTTGTTAGTAGCTATCTTGGCCAAGTAGATGCTAGCAACTCCAAGAGTTAGTATTTATGCTCGATAGTGGGTTCATGCCTCTGGTAATCTAGGGAAGTGACAGAAATCTCTAAGGTACTAGATGTGTTGTTGCTACTAGGGAGAAAACAACAATCCTTTGTTCATAGAACAATCATATTGTTTACTTTACACGCAGTTCATAAAGCAATAATCTGTTGCTTGCAACTTAATACTGGAGGGGGTTCGGATGATAACCTGAAGGTGGATTATTAGTCATAGATGCAATTGGATGGCGGTCTATGTATAATGTTGTAATACCCAATCAAGTCTCAAAGGAGTCAAGATGATTAGTATATGCATGTATTGCTTTCTCGGTGTTTGTCAAATGCCCCGCTGTAATTTGTTCACCCAGCATGTTATCTATCTAAGGAGAGCCACCTCTAGTGAACTATGGATCCCGGTCCTTGTCTTTTACATACAATCTACGATCTTTTACTGATTTGTGTTTCTTTTCTGCAAACTTTTACTTCTTTCCATTCAATACGTTTAATCCTTTGTTTTCCGCAAAACACGGTGAGATTGACAACCTCATCACAAGTTGGGGACAAAGTTATGTGGTTGTGTTGTGCAGGTCTCCACGTTGCTACTAGCACCGGTAGTGTGCCCTGCCAAAGCTCAGCTAGTAACACCTTTGGGGTGTTTCCTTGCTCCTACTGGTTCGATTAAACCTTGGTTTCATAACTGAGGGAAACTTGCTGCTGTGCTCATCGTACCTTCCTCTTGGGGTTCCCAACAAGCTCTACATCAACACCGCCATCAAGCAATTTTCTGGGCGACGTGCATTGAGCTATCAATACCTAGGTGCCATTCTTGTACTATAGATAAGAAATTATCATCAGTCATCTTGAGTTAAAACTCATGGTACTTATTTAAAATTGCATCATAATAAAGAACTATTGGACTAGCAACATGACGAGATTATTCCCAATTGAATATCCATCATATTTCTAGAGAACTCTTTATTGTTGCTAACATCCTTCCTACAGGTTCTACACATTTACTAGGTTTACCAACCTAAGGTCAAAGCATATGCTCTGATACAGCTGCGGTGACGACCACTTCATGATGTTGTACAGTATAGTCATTGACATAACACCAATGAAACATAATTCACTAGTTTTACATCCCTCAAAGTGGTACAATAGAAACACAGCAGGTCCAAGACATGACTATAGATTACAACTCGATTCTTTACAAAAGATCTAGAGCACACTCTAGGTTAAAGGGACAGAAAGAAACTTCTACTAGAGAAGAACCAGAAATAATAACTCGGAACTATCTAGCTAATAAGACTAGCATCTAAACTATCTGGCTTGCAATTGCTACTAATGAAATGCTCTATAGGAGTAGATTTTATGGCTAGAGTATCTACTCCTATCTAATCAAAACTTCGTCTTCACTTCGGTTGATGAACATGTTGACTTCATTGACTTTACTGAAGAACTTGAGCTGTCGATGATGGTTTATTGAGCATAAGTTGGTGTTGACATCATCTTTAATGGCTTTAGAATCTAGTAAGGTTTAAGAAGGTACGGTTTAGTACGAGCATACTCATTAAGTTCACTAAAAAGGAGTGTATGATGCACTATCTCTATAGCCATAGACCCAAGGTCGTAGGCAGTGCAGGTTTTCGTAAACATTTCTTCAAAGGTTGCTTTTATTCTGAAAACTATGTCCGACAGCCTTCACGGGTTGACTAGAACTTTCATGGAGTTCCTTTCCTACCGCGTGCGTAGCTCCTTCCTAGAACAAGGAGTAACATGTCATAGTTCTTACACTCTATAGAGGTGCGTTGCTTTACCCATGAGAGACCAAATCCTTGTTGCACAACCGGGCGATCTTTCCCGTTCACAATTCCTTTATGTGGGGCCTAGTAGATGATCCAAGCCAATCACTGCCCTTCTTCGTGACCCCGCATGAAGACACAACTCCCCAAGAAGGAATACCTGCATTAACCCCCATATAGGCATAAATAACCCTGGCAATCCCTTGGAGACTCCATTGAGCAGATCATGTCCTGGTAAACGACACCTAAGTGGCAGATCTACCTCCGACAGCCCCTCACGGATAATCTAGATACCAATATCACGGGGACATAAGGGTTCCCACCCATGTGCTGGATTCTCCACAAGAAATCTGCAGCTTCACGATAAGGTCATCCGTCCATGCAAAAGGAAGAAGATCCAGCTGACTTCTCCGTCCCATTCCAGATCTCATGGTTAACGCGTAATATATGGTGCTAGAATCACTGGCGACATTGGTTGTTAAGTCCTAGATATTATGTTCATTTACCACTAGAACTGTATCAGTAGATTATTACAACTTGGTAAATAATCCATAATCATATTATTATGAAAATAGTATTTTCTGACCTTTTTGAAATGCAGGTGATGACAACATTTGAGTTACAAGCATTTGATAGAAAATAACCAAAGGCCATGAGCAAGTGTGAACTTGCCTTTTGTGATTGCAAGAATATGCAATCATGGTCTTCAAGACAATAGAAGATCCAAAATCTAGAAATAGCATCATTGGTCCGATAATGACGAATGTTTAAAGAAGCAGGTTGCAATTATGCATAAGTAATGTAATGCAGTTTGTTAAACACGAATTCCCGGAATAATCGTTTCAAATCAAGGGATCGGAAACTGGGGATGGTTTTTTAGAATGTGTTTCACTTTTATATCAGTTTCACATTTGTGCTTCTTATTAAGGCTTGTGAGAGTGTCTGAAACAATTAAGTAAATACAAAAAGTAGTATACAATACTAAAGCACACAATTGGGGCATGGTAAGTAAAAGATTTCTTAAGCAAGATTATTAATCAATTAGAGTCTTTATAGAAATGCTTAAGGATTACCTTTAATGTTTCTTAAAAGAATAACTTTTGAGGAAAAGATTTCTTTACAAAGTAAAAGTAGTTAAACTTAAAGCTAACACTTTAAGATTTTCTTACTAGTTATGAATATTAAAGAAGAAAACAATTACCATATTTGAATAGCTATTCCACTTGGAGTGGATACTTAGATATTTTGAATATGTATATATTATATGTGGCTCACTTTTTAATGTTTCATTGTAAGGTGGAGTAAAAGTATTATTGCTTTTATAGAAATGGTGTCTTCATAATTTTATAAGTGAATAGGATCACTTACGATTTTTAGATGCTTATATTTTATAAAAATGAAAAACGACTTACTTTAATTACTTAAAAACTTGGTTGAAAGCTTTAGGTAGACTCCTGAACTTGTAAAATAACATGTAGTTAATATCTTGATGATCTTATAATGGGTAAAATTAAAATACACTTAATTTTTTTAAATGGTAGATTTAGTAAATAATTCTAAAAATGGTTGGACCTATTTTTACTTCACTTAAACAACAATTGAACTTGTTATTACATTTTTAGTTTTTAAACAAATAAAGGTAAAGGTAAAGTAAAGATTTATGTAGTTTTAATCCATTAAAATATCAGAAAATAGTTTTAATCAAGACTTATTATAATTTTACCTTTATTTGACTTCAAATGTGCAAGAGGATATTTTTAATGTGTAGACTTTATTTTTGTGGTCATTTTGGTATATTATAAGTATTTTGTGATTTTTAATAATAATAAGATATGATTTTTATAAGTTTTATCACATTATAAATGCTTAATAATTAATAATATTTATTTGAGTGACACAAAATGTACAAAATAAGTTTATAATTGTATATTTTATTTTTCTAAGAATTTATATATATTATAATTGTTTTTCTGAATTTTAAATAATAAACTATATTTATTTTAAGATTTATCCCTAATATGTTATTTACCAATAATAATTATTATTTTATTTAAATTGGAAAATAAAATATGATAATAGGTTTAGAATATAGAATTTATTTTACCGAACTTTTGATATATAATAAATATTTTTCTGAATTATAAAACAAAAGATATTAAATTTATAAGATTTCTTATTTCTTAGAATTTTTGAAAAAACAATTTAAAGGAATTAATGTGTCATGCTGACGTCACCTAGTCTGATTAAATCTTTTGTTACCGCTTCAGACTCTAGCCCAGTCAATGACAAATGGGCCCTGGGCCATGTCACATGCCACGCGAGACGAAGACCAGGTCAAACAGCGCCGAGGTGGCAGGGATGACGCCGGCATGACGTCACGGTGACATCAGCCGAGGATGATCCTCAGATCATCGATCGATCCCTCAATCAAGAGCTTGAGGGGCTACACAAGTGTGCTAGCAGGATAGAGCGCGATGAGGTGAGCAATAAACTAGCGGTGCTACTTCTGTTAGGTCACCGGAGTAATAACTACGATGACAGGCGGCGGCGGTGCTCGCAGATGCATGGTGGAAGAGCAGGAGAGAGCTAGAGTGGGAGCAAGGAGAAGTGCCAGAGCACCATTGGCTCACCGGGATTGCAGTGAAGCGGTTGGTGAGGCAAATCATGGCTGGAATCGATGGCGAGAGAGGTGGTCCGCACCAAGGACTAAGCTCCCAATTGAGGCGATAGGGACCACCTCCACTTGCGTGGTTGGTACAAGAAGAATGAGAAGAGCCAAGCGGTTCTTCTGGTGGGCTTGATTGAGCAAGGGGAGCTATGAAGCGATGGCGACGAGCGGCTCCGGCGGGGCTAGGGTTTCGGCCGAGTGGGAGAGAGAAAGCAAGCGTGAGAGGGGGGAAAGAATGAGGATGAGGACGAGCGCAGCATTGTGGTGGCATTCTTATCTCCATCACCACAAGATGACAATGGCAGCGGGCGTCGTAGCGCGATGAGAATCGACGGCAGCGGCGTCGGCCAGCGAGCTGCTTGTCTATGTGAGGATGACGACGGGGTGATAGAGCTGAAGCGGTATTGGGCTGGTGTGGGATGAGATGGGCCGAGCTGGGCTGTGGAAAAGTTTGCCAGGTGGATTGTTGCTGCTGCTCGCGAGCGACATATAAGCAAAGAGGCAAATGGGTCGTGGCTGGTTGTCTCCTTTTCTTTCTCTTTTCTATTTCTGTTTTCTTTTCTATTTACAATTTCCTTTCAAATTATATCTCTACAAGGGTTTAAACATTTAAAATCCTGGTAGAATATTCAGAATGGTTTAGAGATTCATTATAATAAATCTTCTCTTTATTATTCTTTATATATTTGAAATTCAGGAGTATATTTAAGGTTCTTTAAAGAAAAGTTATTAATAGGAATTAGGGATTTAGAGTTTATTCCTTATCACGATTTCATTAAATTGATTATGTTTTCTCTTGATAATTGTAAGGATTTAAAATGGCTAATGATGATTATATCTTTCTATACACACTTGGTATCATATTGAGCTTCCAATATATATACCCGTAATAATGTTTTAAGTCTTTATGATTCAAAACATGGTCATTTTTCTAATCAAATCAACTAGGTGTTTGCTATTAGAATTGCCTTAGCACAATCTTGGTTAAGTTATTATGCATGAATATCAATCATTAATGAGGAAATTAAACTATTCATTTCGAAATAATGGACATAAGTTTTTGGAAGGTTTAATATATTCATTAATGGAGGGGTGAAGATATTCATTTAGAGATAGCTATTATGAGTTTAAAGAATAGTTAATGAAATCACATTATATGATGGGTATAGATGAAAATTAAGAGCTGAGATAATTTGCTTTCATGTCTTCTGGCCATGGAATCTCAACGTAGAGTGAGCTATTGAGATTGCTTTACTAAAGTGACCTTGATGGTATATGAGACTAGATCTTTATTAGGGTTTAAGACACTTAGGTGGACAAGGCTTCCATCGATACACTCTCAACTGGTATCCTACTTATCTCTTAGACATTTCATTTGACTAAGAGATACTATCCATTGGCTGCCTAAAAATAGGAATTGGTTTAACTACCCTCTTTATTCAAGGGTTTTAAACAAAGAGATAGACATGGGTTTTGTCATGGCTTGATATACTGTTGGTTAAGGGTTTCTCAAACGCTCCTACCTTAAGACCTCACTAAGTTTATCTTTTAGATAAGGAATTCCTTTCCTAAATATACTCTATAACTCTCTTATCTTATTCACAAATATCACATATTCCTGAATAAGTCAATCATCTGACTCCACCATATCCATCATCATATGATGACATGTTCATGCCATTTCAACAACACTCCCTACATTCTTATACTATTACAAATGACTTCCGTTTCTAAACTACCCTTGAGGAAGTTATTCATCTAATTAGTTCTAACTTCATTAATCCACTCTTGTAACATTCATACTTTACTACACAACTTGCACATCTTAACTACCCTAGATGAATCCATCAATGTAGTTGTTTCTAACTCCCTCCATAAACTCCTTTATATTAGCCTTGCATCAACTTCTAAGGCTTGCAAGATTATAGTTCTCTCTATCACATGTGATAACAATCCTCTGAAATAGGTATGGTACTACTCTCCATAATACAAGTTGTTCTTGTATTAACTTGGTTAAACTACTATCCTCCAACTACTCCATACGACTCATATTATATACTTCATCATACCCTAGCTTGACCACTCATGATCAAGCTAGATGATTCTGCTTACTAGGGCTTTACCTAATTTAGTATACTCACCACCCTACTTTATCAGCTAGTCATCTATTCTCAAATGACTTGAGAATAATGACCACCAACCTTTGATCAAACAAAGCTTAGGCTTCGAATTGTCTGATCAAGATCTAAATTCACTAAGTAGTAGGCTTGTACTAGTCTCTCTATAAGGCTTATCTTGTTAAGGAAACTTACTTGACGTTTATACCTACTTGGCTTCACAAGGTTATTACTTGATACTCTAACACTACTAGCTTTCTTATAACTTCTCAAGTATTAGTTAATTCTTAGGTTTAGATAATTCTTCTAGTTAACTCATGAGTGAGTTAACTCCTAACATCCAATGGTTTGATCACCACTAAGGATCACATTCCATTGATGATGGCACACTCCACCATATCTAGTTCCTTCTTCTCAGTAACTTACTTAAGGTCTTTGGAAGGTTAATATAATAGATCAAAGCTAAAGGTTAATAAGGGTTAGGTCAAGGATTGATCACTCAATCCTTGATGAGTAATTGACACTAAGGCTTGGTTAAATTAGAATGTCATCTATTAATATGATAATAAGGATATGAGATGAATGGCGTGGCTTTTCTTCCATTCTACTTCATTTTTGGTAAGAGTTCATATTTAAGAACTACCATGATACCCATGGTAGGAATAACTATGGCAAGCAAGTGTATCAAGATTTAGTTAGAGAGTTTCTTTCCTTAAGTTATATATTTAGCTTGGTATTCAGGGTTTGTGGTAGATAATACCTTGATATCATCTATAGAAGATTAAATATTCATCCTTGAGTGTTGTATGGAATACCATGTAATGATCTCTAGAAGATCAAGTACTCCTTATTAAGTAGTGTGTTGTGACTTAGTTTTATTACATTTCATCTACCCAAGGTAAGGTTTTAGCAAAGGTCATATTGAAACGTATCACAGTCAACTTGATGATCTACTTTAGTTCCACCAAGTTAAGAGAAGCTTCAATCACTTTGACAAGTTTTATTTAAAAGCGTGAAAATTATCCAGATTTTCTATGCATGAATGCAATGCACACACCTCATCTTAGCTTATTTCTAAGCTCTAATGCTGGGATGTTACACAAAGTTTATTTTAAGGGGGAGAGACTCTAACATCCCAGCATTAGATCTTACAAATAAGCTGAGCTCAGGTGTGTGCATTGCATTCATCCATAGAAAATCTGGATAATTTTCACGCTTTTAAATAAAACTTGTCAAAGTTATTGAAGCTTGTGTTAACTTGGTGGAACTGAAGTAGATCATCAAGTTGATTGCAATAAGTTTCAATGTCACCTTTGTTAAAACTTTATTTTGGGTAAAGATGATTTGATCTAGGGGTAGATCAAATGTAATAAAACAAAGACACAACACATTACTTAATTATTAATACATGACCTTATAGATATCATATCATGGTATTCATTACAAGAACTCTTGAATACCAAATCAAGTATATAATCAAGTAAAGAACCTCAATAACTAAACCTTGATATACTTGATTGCTATAGTTATCTATACCATGAGCACCATGATAGTTCCTAAACACTAACCTCTTACCACAAATAGAGTAGCAAGGAAGTCAAGCCAAGACCATTCACCACATATCTTTATTGTCATATTAAAAGATGACATTCCTATTTAACCAAGTCCTAGAGTCAATTGATCATCAATGATGAGTGATTAATTTTTGACCTAGAACTTATTAACCTTTAGCCTTGACCTATTATATTAAAGTAAACTATTAAGGAGAAGGAACTAGTTGTGGTAAAGTGTTCCATTATCAATGGGATGAGATCCTTAGTGGTGATCAAACCATTTGATGTTGGAGGAATTCACTCACTCATGAGTTAATTAGAAGAAGCATCTAAACCAAAGAGTTAAGCTAGTAATTAAGAAGTTATAAGAAAGCTAGTAATAATAGAGTATCAAATGATAATCTTGTTAAGCCAAGTAGGTATAAACCCAAAGTAAGCTTCATTAACAAGATAAATCCTATATAGAGACCAGGTGTAGCACAAGCTTACTACTTATTTGAAGATGGATCTGTACTAGACAATTAGAAGCCTAATCTTAGTGTACTAAATGGATGGTGGTCATTATTCTCAATTCACTTGATGATAATTAACCAGGTGTTGAAGATTTGATATTAGTATATCCAGCTATACTAAATCTTAGCTAGTTAAGTTCTCTAGCTTGATCAAGAGAAGCCAAGCTAGTGTATGATGAAATTTATAACCCGAGTTGTATGGAGTAGTTGGAAGCCTAGTATTTTGCTCAAGCTTATACAAGGACAAACTTGTATTATGGGAGTAGTACCATACCTCTTCCAGGGGATTGATATCATCTCGGATATAGTGAGGATTGTAATCTTGCAAGCCTTGGAAGTTGATGCAAGGTGAAGATAAAGGAGTTATGGAGTGGATTTAGAAATAGCTACATTGATGATTCATCAGAGGTAGCTAAAAGATGGAAGTTATATACTAGAGTAAGAATGGAGTATAATTATTGTTGAAGTGACATGACCATGTCATCATATGATGATTGATATGGTGGAGTCAGATGATTGACTTATTCGAGAAGATGTGATATTTGTGAACAGGGTGAGAGAAATGTACAAAGTATATTTAGGAAAGGAATTCCTTAACTAAAGACAAGCTTAGTTAAATATTGAGGATAGGAATTCTTGAGAAATCTTTAACCAAGATTATAGCAAGCCATGACAAGTCCCATGTCTACTTCATTTGTTCAAAACCCTAGAATCAAGTTGACAGTGGAACCATTTCTTATTTCTAGGTAACCATTGAATAATATCTATTAGTTGAATGAAGCTTATAAGAGATAATTAGAATACCAGTTGAGTGTATTGGTGAAAGCCTTGTCTACCTTATTATCTTAAACCCTAATAAAAACTTAGTATCATGGAATCATCAAGATCACATTAGGAAGTAATCTCAATATCTCAGTCCAAGTTGAGATATCATTCTTGAATATAAATTCAGGGATTAATTCTTAACCCTTGATCCTTAGCAATATTCTTAAGTAAACATGAGGGTGTATGAGTTCAAAGTGCATAGAAAATGCTTATAATTATAAACCCTACACAATTGTTGCTTGGCACTTATATCACATGTGTCACATAAATGGTAATTGCTAATCACTATTGTATAATAAATTTCTATCAAGAAATCAACCACACTTCAGAAGGTAGTGGACAACTAGTTTAGAAATTATCCATTCTTAATTTGAAAACAAGTAGGATGGTTATGGATAGCATTTTAAAGGAATTTGAATAAAGGAAGTTCCAAACTTTAAGAACTCTAGAATTTAAACCACCATATAATAAGGTTGTTAAATGATGTTAAGTATGAATATATTCCTTGCATATCATTCACCATCTTAGATTATTACCATTACAATTATCATGGTGAGAATAAGAACATTTTTATAAGACCTCCAGATAATAAATAAGACCCTAAAACCCTAATTCTAAACCATACTATTTAAATGCTATTTAGTAAAACAAACCTTCATAAAATTATGAATCTTGAAAAAAAAATTAGAGTTATAGAGGAATTGGCTATACTTTATCTCTACAATAATGTCATGATTCACAAATTTTCTGGATATTCAAATCCTTATAAAAATTCAAAGTGAAAAAGAAAAGGGAAAACAGAAAATAGAAAAAGGTAAAGAAAAAGAAAAAGAAACACTAGCACAACCCAGCTTCTGGCCTCGGCCCATCTTCTAACCGTCGCCCGCGTACATGCTCTGTAGGGTCCTGCTCGCATTGCCATGGCCTCGTACCGGCCTAGCCCAACATACCCTTTTGTCTAGTCTATCGTCGTTGTCCACCTCGCGCTCAACGACCGAAGCATTTCTCTAGCGACCACGCCATCGTCACCATGCCAAGATCCTTGCCATTGTTGCCAGGAGAGGGATAAGACTGTCCTGAGGCCTTCCTTTCTCATACTCATCCACTCACTCCTTCCCTCGCGAGCTCTCTCTATGATTCTTCTCCCTGTTGAAGCCCTAGCCATAGACTCCGGTGAGAGCCGACGTTTCTGTCCACCCCTTGCCCAGATGAGGTCACCATCATGCTCCTGATGCTCATCTCGGTCGTTTGACCCATATTGTGCAAGCCGGAGTGGCTTCAGTCGCCCTAATCGTTACCTCCGTCTCTAGCACCGGCGACTGTCGTTGCCATCGATTCCGGTCAAGACTCACCTCAGAAACCCCTCCGCTTAAATCCCAGTAAGACAGCGGTGCTCAGGCACCACTTCAACATCTACCTCTTTCCCTAAATCGATCTGCCATCGTAGCTCGCCATCAGCTGCCGCAGTAGCTAGCTTTCGCCATTGCTCTTGTGACCTTTTTCTAGCGGCACCACCACTATTAGGTTCTCCGCATCACGCCATGTCGAACCCAGTTCCCAGCACAGTCCCGCGAGTCCCCTATCACCGTGTCCGCCGTTGATTTAGGAGATCGCCGCCGGCTGACATCACGCCGACGTCGCGGTGATGTGAGAAGGGCGCATCCAACCCAGTAAAAATTGATGTGGGCCCGCTTCGCTGATGTGGAGTGCTGACATGGTGGACACCCCACCAGTCAGTGGCTACATGCTAGCTATTAGATGGGTGTAAAAAGGATTTCCTTGTTAATAAAATTCTAGAAAATAAATAAACATTATAAATTCAATATATTTTGTTTTATAATTCAGAAAAATATGTGTTATATATATCAAAATTTTCAAAAAATTAAAATCTACAATTTAAATATATTACCATATATTGTTAAATAATTATTAGATGGTTTTACTATTTAAAGTTATTTTATAAGGTTTTACAATTTAAATTTACCATATATTATAAGGTTTCACTTACTTAAATATTTTTTTCTTCAAAAGCTATTCTTTTAAGACACATTAAGAGTAATTCTTAAACATTCTCAAAAAGACTTTAATCAGTTACAATCTCTAGAAAAGAATCCTTTGAATACCATTCCACACTTTAGTGATATATTATTGTATGCTACTTATTGTACCTATATGTTGTTTCACACACTCTCACAAGCCTTAATAACAAGCACAAGTGTGAAATCAATCTAAAAGGGCAACACATTCTAAAGAAACCATTCCCAGTTTCCAAACCCTAGATCATAGATGATTATTCTGGGGATTCGAGTTTATAAACTTGCATTACACTACTTATGCATAATCTTGTTTCTTTAAAACATTAGTCCTTATCGGACCAATGATGAGGGTTTTAGATATTGGATCTTCTTTTGTTCCCATGACCGTGAGTGCATAATCTTGCAATCACAACAGGCAAGTTCACACTTGCTCATGTCCTTTGGTTATATTCTATCAATTATTTGCAAATCAAATGTTTTCATCACCTGCATTTCAAAAAGGTCAGAAAACACTACTTTCATAATGATATGATTATGTATTATTTTCTAGGTGGTAATAATCTGCTATTATAGTTCCAGTTGTAAAGCAACATATTATCTAGGACTTAACAACCAATGTCGCCAGTGATTCTTGCGTCGTATAATACGCGTTAACCATGAGATTTGGAATGGGACGAAGAAGTCAGATGTATCTTCTTCCTTTTGTCTAACATCCCAAAACTTTAATCCAAGTGATCAAGATCAAATCTACCCAATTTAGGGTTAACAAAAACTTTTCCATTTAAAAATCTTTAAGCATGCATATGTGTGTACATTTAAAATAGGAGTTGTTTTGAATTGCCATGATTGAGTGATCTATTGATTGTAAAATGACTCTAAGGTGATTTACCCATCATCTAGATCACCCCCAAGCAAATCCCAAAGAAAAAGAAACCAAAAAGAATTAAATAAGGAAATGGTCACTTTTGCCATTTTAATCACCTAGCCCACTTTGGCTATTCCTAGCACTCAAATTCCAATAGAGACAATTGTGGATCGTTGCACCCCTTGCTAGTACAAGTAGTGATGTACCAAGGCCCACTTTGTGATCTCCAGAAAACATTTGAACTCTAAATTTAAATGAAATTTGAAAATTGAATCTACTTCATATGTCTAGATCCCACTTTCTCAAAAAGCATCCAAATGAACTCCATTTCAAAACACCAAGCAAACCTAGATGCTTAAGCATAAGATAAACCACTCCACCAAAAATATTTCAAATATTCAAATAAAAGTTTCATGCGGCCATTTGATCGAACAGGTGGCAGGCAAGATTTTTCTGCCTAACTAATACTGTTTATGGACCAATGCATTGTCGAGTTTTTAGCCTCCATTTGGTTCCCCTGTCTCCCCCTGCTCCAACCAAACCCTCACCAGCCTACCCCTTAGCCTAGAGCAAGCGCAGGCCGCCTGCTTTTTGGTCACGCCGCCGAAAGCATGCATCGCGTGAGTATCACGTCACGCCATTCTAGCTTGCCCACTAGCTCCACCCAACCCAACCGCGACTCCCTGTCCACCCCATGGCCAAAGCCAGCCCCTGGACCACCCTAGAACCGCGCCGCACTACCCTCTCTATGCCGCGCCAGAGCACGCCAGAGCGCCCTCATTGCCAGCACGCCACAGACCGTGCCTCGACACCAAACCGCGCACACTGCTCCGCCTTGACCACACCAACCCGCCAGACACGGCTGTGCACCGTCGCGCGACCCACAGTCGCCATGATCACCGTCGAGCATTGCCTCTGTCTCCCAGAGCGTGAGAAGCTCCCGACCAATTGCCACCGCCCCTAGCCACGCCATTACGCCATAGAGGACTACCAGCAGACCGCCCAGCGTCCGCCTACCTCGCCCACGCCGGTAGCCCCCTATGCCGTCGTCACCAACGAGTCGCGCCCATACCTCACTGCCTCACCGTCGAGCCTCTATAAGGAGGCCACCCCTAGCCTCAATCACCACACCATTCCACTCCCCTCTCTCCACTGATCGTTTCCCCTCTCTTGCCAGAGCTACTCGAGCAGCCCATCACCGGAATTCCGCCGGAGGTAGCCGCTGCAGAGGAGGAGAAGTTGCAGTCGATTTCGTCCACCTCAGCCCCTGTCGTGACCTCGCCTGAGTCCGATGTCATTGTCCAGTTCATTTTCCCGCATCGCCGCACTAGCTGGAGCCCTGGTATGCACCACCTTACCCCCACTGACCGCGCTAGGGTTCAATCTCGCTGGCGACGAGTCCGTCATCGACGATGACCATAGACCGTTAGATCTTGTTCTAATCGTGTGGTTATTATCACCCCGTACTGCTTCGCGTTTTATGAGTCACTGACAGGCGGGACCCCCCTGTCAGCAGCCCTCAGCGCCGTGGAGTGTACACGGGCCGGCCCATTTAGTTTCCCGCGCTGGCCCAGTAATTCAAATATAGGTTTTTCTTTTTAGAAGTAAACTTAATTATGTCCCTTAGTTCAATAATCCATTCAGGGAGTTTTACAAATCCAAATTGAGTGATTCCAATTTTGTTGGAAAGCTACAGAAAATCTCTATCCAAGCCCTTGGATTTATGTCATTTAGAGTTAAATATCTCCACTAGTAAAAATAATAAGCCAAAAGCTTTTTCACATTCAAACATTTTTATAAAATCAACCATAATAGCTTTTGAGTTGATTCCAACTCTCAAAAATCACATTTAACCATTCCTATCTGAATATGTAATAATATAAAAGTTTGCATGCAGTGACTTTGGACTAGTACCAAAATAATGCCATATAGGCATTTCTAGTCACTTTAAATCATTAAACACTAAACTTAAACTTATTAAAATGTGATACAACCCTTAAATCACATTCCCATATGTTAGAATATGTGGTGATTACATGTGTCCACATGATCCCATATTTTAATTGGAGAATATTAAATCTTAGTTAATTTCAATGAGTAGAAATTACTTCTCTCAAATAAAATAAATGAAGCTAGTTCATTAAACCTTGTGATGTTTGTGATGATAATAGATCATCCAATGTGTGCCTTAGTGTGCTAAGTAGACTAGTTAAGTATTGTTTGGTGATTGTGTATTTCGTATGTATTTATAGACGATAGTATCGACCAAGTCTACGAGGAGGAGTTCTACCAATAAGAGGAGGAAGAAAATTTCAACCACTGCACCAACCAAGGCAAGCCATCATTAACAATGCAAGCTATTGTTAGCAAGCTAGCATTATACAAATTAGCAATGCAATCTAACCCTTCCAAACTAGATAACCTAAGCAAAGGCATTAGGCATGCTTTGGTTATACCCTTTGACTTATACCTATTCCAAGTTTTATTGACAAGCTTTACTTCCTTCACTTTACTAAAATCCTTTACTTGTTTAAAGGTAGCATAAAGAGTATAAAACTTGACCTATGTAGTTAGACTTAGATGTCATTCTATGGCATGAGATTGAGATTGGCATCCCACATTAGTGAACACTCTTAACTTAGTAGTTTGGAGCTGAACCAAAACTTGATTCACTTTAGATGGGAGTACTTGGTGAAAATGATTTGTGAAAACCTTGGAATGATGAGTCATTCTATTGAGATGTTTTGACATGTGTTGAGAAACACAAATGGTTTATGATGAAGAAAATGTTAAGGCATGAGCCTTAGGCCTTTTACAAAAACTGATGGTTGCGTTTGGATGTGATACCATTCCAATTTTACCATACAACCACAATACCTGAATTGGGTAAGGCTTAGCCGGAAGTCTATATGCATTAGTATGAGTTCCCTCATGGGAGAGGTTTGAGCTGACGCTACCTCTCAATGTTGTCCACCTATGCAGTGCCCAGGATGGCAGATGGTCATGGCTGGGAGGCCATACTCATAGGAGAGGTACTTATACTAGAGTGTGTAAAGGAAAGGTTATGTTTGATTATCTGCATACTAAGTATGATGATTCAGGGTTATCCCTGACAGATGTATCGAATATTGTGGTGAAAGTGTACCACCTCTGCAGAGTGTCAAACTATTCGAATAGCCGCGTCCGCGGTTATGGACAGTTGGAGTGGCCATACTGTTCCGTTGTTAGATGTTTTCAAAATGACTTATGAAATGAATTGTGACATGACTTGACCACAACAGAGTTGTGACTATGACAACTAAGTTCCCACTTAGGTGTTTTCAAACTTTATTTTATCTTTCTTTGTTTCTGAACTCATCTTAGGTTTCAAACTTAACTTTACAAATAGACTTAGAACTTAGGATTCCTACTAGAACTATCTTACTTGTTAGTGGTAGTTTGTGAGTACTTAAAGAGTACTCATGGCTTTTGTCCCTGGCTATTCCTATGGCCAGACTATGAAGGAGATTACCAAGATGAAGGACAGCAGGACGGCTATGATAACTAGGACTATCTCCCATCGTCAGCATTGCCACTGACTCTGAAGATGGACCCCACCACTACGCTATTTTATTCCGCTACTTGATTGTACTAAGACTGGATCATGAGATCCTTATTTGTGTAAAACCTTATTATGGTTTGTAATGGATGATGTAGTATGATATCCAATATGTTATGTCTCGTAAAAATGGTAATCCTAGGATTGCGAGGTATGGCATAACAGGCATCTGGGATTAAAAATCCGAGTGTTGACATTTCGCATGTCAACGGATTACCAGGTCGTGGTTGTAACTCCTCTATGAGGGTTGGCAGCATATGGGTGGGATCCCTGAACGCCCCACGGCTTCTGGTATCCATGAGGGTTGTACGCCTTAGGCTGCCATTAGAAAGAAGTTTTATCCTAGGCGTAATGTGCAATCCATTGGGCATGCCAGGTCGCGAGGAAGGTAGTGATTGGCTTGGATTCTTATACCGGGCCTCACACCAATGAAGTGTGAACAGGTTGGCCGCTCGGATGTGCAACACGGTTAAGAATCTCTTATGGGTAAAGTAACGCGCCTGTTCCGGGAAGGAGCTACGAACGTGGCAGGAAAGGAACTCCATGAAGTTCTGGTAAACCTGTGAAGGATGAAAAACATAGATTTTTAGAATAAAAGCAACCTTTGAAGAAATGTTTTTGAAAACCTACATAGCCTACGACCTATGGTATGTGGTCGTATATAGTGCATCAAACACTCCTTTTTAGTGAACTTGCTAAGTACGCTCGTACTCAGCCATACCTTATTAACCCTTTCTAGGTTCTAAAGCCTTTGAAGATGTCGTCAACACCAACGAATGCTCAAGGAATTGTCACTAAAAGCTCAAGTTCTTCAATAAAGTCAATGGAGTCAACATACACATCAGGTGAAGTGAAGACGAAGTTTCTGATTAGATACAAGTATATTATCTAGCCACAAAACCTACTTCTGTAGAGCATTGCAATAGCAGAAATTGCAAGCCAATTAGTTTAGGTACTAGTCTTTTAGCAAGATAGTTATGAGTTGTTACCTCTGTTTCTTCTTTGTAAGAAGTCTTTTTCTTCCTCTTTAACCTAGAGTGTTCTCTGGATCTTTTGTAAAGAGTCGAGTTGTAATCTATAGTCATGTCTTGGACCTGCTATGTTTTTGTGGTACCACACTGAGGGGCGTAATAGTAGTGGAATGGTGTTTCATTGGTGTTATGTCAATGACTATAGTGTACTACATCATGCAGTGGTATGCTAGGTCACCACATATAATTACATGGATTTCCATTTTCCGGCACGCAGGCTATAAAATAAAATAACAACCATATGGCTTCTACCAGTTTTTTTACAATAAAACACATTGCATACAACATCTTTTGTATCATAGACCATATCACATCACATGCCCTGCAAAAACAAGTTAGATGCCTCTAAATTATGTTTGCATATTTTACACGGTTTTGGGATTTCTAGGAGAGAACCGGTCTACCTACGGATTTCAGCCACAACATTGACAGTCAAGTTGTTTGCAAACCGTAGTAAATCAGATCACAATTATGTTGGGAGAGACAGACACCTGTTGAGCCACTTATGCAATATGAGTTGCATGTCAAGCATGGGACAAGTCTCATGTGCGAGGACATGTAAAGTTAGTTCGGGTCGCTTCATCCCACCATGCCACCATGATCTAAATTTATGCAAGTATGAAACGACGAGACTATCAACACCCACATCTCTATGTGTTCTAATCGTACAAAGCATCTACGCATAGACATATCTCTGATACCACTAAAGGGGTTTATTGCATAGGAAAAAAATCCTTAGGTTGCAACCACCAAGATCATATCTAGGAGATACATGTAACGGTTTCAGATGGACTCACCCTCAAAGACCATAATGCGGAATAACCTTCCTGCAAACAAACGTGGATGATGTAGAGTGTACACAACCATCCTCAAGTATATGCAGATTAGCACCACAAGAGGCAGCGCCTCCGTAATCGGTCACACGTACGGTGTGTCGATGACTCCCGATCCCTCGCTCCAGCCGGGCAGCGGAAGTAGCGGATCCCCGGGAACTCCAATAGCACTACTCCATGGTAGAGGTGGTGGAGGGGAAGATCTTAAGAAGGGCTTCGCCTAAGCACCTTTATAGTGGCAATGGAGAAGGCTAACAAGAGGGAGAAGATGTCAACCAAAGGGCATAGGAGAGAGGGGTGAATGTGTGTGAGAGAGAGGAGAGGAGGGGGCTATATATAGGTGAGGGGGCATCCCAAGGGGGCTAGGCACACAGCCATGGGGCTTCCCCCACCTCTCCCCCAATTTATGTGTCGTGGTGGTGTCACGGCAAATGCCATGGATAGGCTAAAGGTGGGGACTAATATGCGCTAGGGGAATCCAGGGAGGGATAGTAGAGTGATTCTCTACACGGAAGCTTTGTATTGATGTTCGATCTCCAAGATTACAAGTGCCCCTCGAGCTGTATTGACAAGAGGAGGAAGAAGAAACTCTCTTACTCTTGCCTACAAACTAGCCCAAGAACCCTAGATCTACTAGATTTCTCCTTGCTATGTATCTGAAAAGCCCCAACCCCCTTACCAGAACCCCAACCCCCCTTTTATAGAGGTGGTTTGGTCCTGGTCTAGGGCATACGTGGAGGCATATTCCTAAGAATATGCCCCCTCCCAAAGTAGTAACCCGACAGGGGTGCTTTTCCCCCGCGTCACACTTGCTTTAGCGACGTAGCCTCTGCGGCGCCTGCGTCAGCCGACGTGAGCGTCGTCACCCTTGTCGGCCACGATCCAGTGGTCCTGCCCTTGCTTTATTCGCTCATCCAGTATGCACCGGGCCTTCTTTTTGACCAGAGAGATTCCTTCCTTCTCCTAGAAGCCAAACAAGGATCCAGATCACAATTGATCCGGCCACACCTGTTCCTGCATATAAGCTAGACAAGTATCTCCGACTTACTCCTTGAGTCGGACGAAACAATGTTAGGCGACCCCCCTGGTCCGGGTTACTCCGTGATCCGGCCTGCCTTGAGGTGACTCGGCCAGCATCCGCTTTGACCTTGCCAAACCTCGGCTAACTCGGCCCTTATACCCTGGAGTGACCCTACCCGGGGTTATCCCCCCAACATTAGTCCCCGAAGCTGGTGCGGCCTTAGCGGCCTTGGTCGCTAAGGCCACATCATTCATTAAATATCTAAGCTTCGGACGTTTAGTTCCAGGTTAACTTTTTGTCTCGGATTATATGGATTTACGTTCCCTTCGCACGCTCCAAGTTTTCACTTGCCGGCCGGGTCACCACTTTGGCTCAGATCCTATGGTTTTACTTTCCCTCTGCACATTTCAAGTTTTTCTACCCGGCCGGGTTACCATCGTGGCTTGGATCCGGGCCTTGCTTCCTTCTCTCATACGCCAACCCACATAAAAGTTAATCATTACGTTGCCTTATTTTAAGGGCCTGCGCAGTAACAGCCGCAGTAAATGTCAGTGATTACTGTGCGGGGGTTACATCACGTCTATCTCCTCGTTCAGCGCAACTGCACGTCGTGTCATGGGATCACATTTACTCTGCGGCCCCCGGTGTGGCTTCTCTCTGATTAGTTGATGCTAGTGATACCCGGCCACACTGTGTGGCTCTCCAGCGCAGCACGATCCCACTCGTTGATGACTGGGGGCGGTTAAATAGGGGAGGGCATGCTCCTTAGAACTTTTCCATCTCCGCGCCCCCTCACCCGTTGCTCTTCTTCTTCCTCGCGACCGTGCCGCCGCCAGTGCCCGTTGCAGCAGCGCCGCCACCGCACCGTAGTCACCGCTGCACCACTGTTTAGACACGGGTCCTCGTCAATCTAGACCACAGAGCCCCGCCGCTGCCAGCTCCAGCGAGGACAGCAGAATTGAGATGACGGAGGAGGAGCTCATCGTCGTTGAGCAGGAGAAGGAGGAGGACGCCGGCGCGGCGGACCGCGGCGCGTGGGATGGCTCTTGGGTCTGCGAGGACGACATCGACTGGCTCTACCGGACCCGGCGCATTCCCGCCAGCGTTGCCACTCGTCTCCCCTCCTCGGAGTTGGCCCCCTCACCCAATCCGGGTGAGTTCGTCGTTTTCTTATCCCATTTCCAATGGGGATTTGGTCTTCCGGTGAGTGATTTCTTCCGGGACTGGGTCTGGACCTATCACCTGCAACCACATCATCTCCTGGCGAACGCCATCACCTCTCTGTCCGCTATTCTTTCTTCGATCGAGGGCTACACCGGGCTATGGCCCATGAAGGAGCTGTGGATCCGGTTCTTCGGCCTCCGCCGCAACGTCGTCCCCAACATCCACGTCGAGTCGGAGGACAAACAGCTCACTCAGTTCGGAGCTGCCTCGATCTCGCCCCGGAGGTATTCAATCTTTCCCCGGGTCACCAGGCTTGACTCCTGCAAAGGATGGGCCCGGACCTTCTTCTACGTCCAGAATGAAGGCACGGAAGATTTGATCCGGTTGCTGCCCTACGCTCCGAGTCCCCCTGACACGGATTTCTGGGAGGAGGTTGCCAAGAAACCTACGGCTCTGGCCAACCAAGTCAATAAAAGGTTCGCGGAGCAGAAGAAGCTCGGATTGTGCAACAAGGATGCCATGATCACATTTGTGCGCAACCGAATCTCTCCCCTCTAGCGGCGCACTCACAAGTTGTGCCACATGAGCTTCAACCGCGACCCCAACCGAACCTCCTCGTTCGAGTTGAGCAATACGGAGATCTTCCGCCGGGTCAAGGCTCTTTTCACCACCCATAAGGACTTCTCCGCTGAATGGACGTGGGGAATCGAGCATTACTGCCGTGACAGGCTCCCTCCCGCGGTAAGCTTCGCGGGGTAAATTTATTTCGGATCAATTACATGTCGGTTCTTATCATATTTTTGACTTTGCTCCTTGTGCTTTTTTCTCAGCTGTTTCTCCAGCAAACCCTCGAGGATGGCCCGGATCCGAGCCTTAAGTGGGCCCTGGACCGAGAAATCCCGGATGAGGAGGAGCCGGACCAGGAGATGTTCCTCCCCACAACCGATGCCACCAAATGACCCAGCGGTAAATTCTCTTCTCTTAGAGATTGGCCCGACGATGAAGATGACTCGGATATCAACGTGATTGAACCCGTTGAGGCTATCCCGCTTTCGTTTGCCTTCCCGGCATCAGCTAACCCCGGTGGGCACATCCACGAGGATTCTCCACTTGCCACGGGCAAGCCTGTTCCGGTGATGTCGAAGAAGAAGCGCGGATCCGTGTCAAGTTCTTCTTCCGAACCTTCTCAGCCTTCCAAAAGGCAAAAGAAGGCCGGAGACAAGACTGCCTCCAAACGGGCAGGCAAAGCCCCGGCACGGAGGGCTCAGAAACCTAAGGAGGCCGAGACCTCGGATGCGTAAGTTCCTTTTCACTGCGCAACACACTTCTCCCTGCATCGGGGTAATTTCACTCCTGATATTATTTTCTCTTGCAGGGCTCCTGTGGAGGTCCCTCAGAGCGGATCGAGCATCTCCTCTCCTCTTCGGTCTAGTCCTTCCCCTCCTCGTAACGACGAGTCACGCCCGTTGAGCCCTATTCCGGAGGGCTCTGCGGCCGCTTCGGGTTCCGTAGTACCTCCTTCAGAGGTACGCGACCTCGGATCGGGAGGGGTCGGATCGGCCGAGGCAATGGCGCCCGGCCCTTCGGCATTGCCGCAACCAGCAACCGCCAAGTCTACCGCACCACCAGCACCAGCAGCAGCTCCAGCACCAGCCGCCGAACCAGCGCCAGTCCTGGCTCCGAAGAAACCAACAGCAGCTCCAGCACCAGCCACCAAAGCTCCTGTGCCAAGTTCATCTGCCTCGTCCGAGTCATCCTAGGCTCGGCGAGGAACCACTCCAGCGGCTTCCAAGGGCAAATACACTGTGGTCACTTCCTCCCAGCAAGCCAAAGGCAAGTCTACCTCCGTCGAGGCTGGGCAGCGAACTTTGTCGACAATGCTTCCAAAGAAACCACCAGCAGCGACGGATCCTCCTGCCTAGCCAGCTGACTCGCAGCAGATGGTCCTTCACACTAGCCCAACTCTTGCCCTGATTGAAAGGAAAGAAGCTCACGCAAAGGGCTTGGTGCCGCCCCACATGCCCACTGGCGAACGGTACCCTCCGAGCCTCATCGAGTTTGTCATGAACTGGAATAAGGCGGAGTTCGTCTACAATGACGATCTCCCGGAAAAGTTCGGCCCAGCTGAATTTTCCGCTCAGATGAATACCGCCGCCAAGGCGATTAACCTTGCTGGGCGAATGATGGAGGTACGTCGTTTCTTATTTACATGCTGTAGATAATAACCATTAGTCCCCGAGCCTCCGGCGGAGTAACTTGTTACTCGGCTGGATGCTCCTTAGAAGATCAACATAGCTGCATGTAAACTTCAAATATGCACACACCTAGAGCCGGGTTAAGTTCCGCTTGGCCCGGATCTCGTATACTTCGAATATGCACACACCTAGAGCCGGGTTAAGTTCCACTTGGCCTGGATCTTGTACACTTCGAATATGCACACACCTAGAGCCGGGTTAAGTTCCGCTTGGCCTGGATCTTGTACACTTCAAATATGCACACACCTATAGCCGGGTTAAGTTCCGCTTGGCCCGGATCTTGTACACTTCGAATATGCACACACCTAGAGCCGGGTTAAGTTCCGCTTGGCCCGGATCTTGTACGCTTCGAATATGCACACACCTAGAGCCGGGTTAAGTTTCGCTTGGCCTGGATCTTGTACACTTCGAATATGCACCGAACTAACTTTACAAGCTTGTGCCTTTGTCAGGTAACCACCAATCGTCGGAGCGCCGAGTTTTAGTGCCTGCTTGATACCCACAAGATCTTGCGCGCAAAACATGTTGCACTTGGCGCGGAGAATGAAAAGAGGGGTAATTTCCTCTCTTAACACCTCACCGTTTCGTTTGTTTCTACCGGACTAACCTCCTTCTTTGGTGTTTTGCAGCTGGGATGGAGGCTGAAAACAAGATTATGCGAAAGAAGTTGGAGGAAATCCGAGGTATGTTCTATTTCGGCCAACGTCGTTGTGTTTTCCATTCTTTCTTCTCCTTGGCTCGGCAAACATTCACTCCTCGGCTTTGCCGGGTCAACACACTATTTCAGCATCGCTTGAGGATAGTGTGCCCGTGCCTGATATGATGCTGCATTTTCTGGAACAAGCAGGACAGCATCAAGCCGAGCTGAAGAAAAAGGATGATGAGTGTAGTGACCTCGGATCAAGTAAGATCCTAAGTCCCTGTGATTAACATGCTAGTCCCTGGATCAATAGCTAGCACTCACAGTCGATGAAATATCATGTAAAACACAAGTCTTTATTACATGAATCGAATAATCCAGAGTTTACATTATTACAAGAGAAGCGATATAAATACAACTTGGAGTCCCATCAATGCCACAAGCAGGTTGAGTGAAGACCCGCGATCCTAGCGCACCTTTCAACGATCTCTGAAATTCTGCACATGAAACATGCAGCCAACAAGTTGGGTCAATACTTTGAATGTATTGGCAAATTACACCAAGGAAAGAAAAAGACTATCTCTACATGCAAGGCTAGTTTAGGATGTAGAGTTCATTTTCTCAAAGCTAGTTTTCTTAAGTAGAGAGAAGAAGAGAGGATTGTCCTACTTTGTAAACATTTGCTTTGATAAAATAAGGTCGAGTGGCACACGAGGATATTACGCACCAAGTGTCCAAACAACCAGACACTTGGATATTACGCACCAAGCGTCACTTGGATGAATAAACTAAGGTCGAGTGGCACACGAGGATATTACGCACCAGGTGTCCAAACAACCAGACACTTGGATATTACGCACCAAGTGTCACTTGGATATTACACACCAAGTTTCCCAAATTCCCACCCATTAGCGATATTACGCACGCCATGGGGTTTCAAAACTTTGTTTTAGAAAAGAGAGGAAGATCCTTGAGGCTCCATCCTTCGATGCTCAAAGTTGTTACATTACGTGAACATGGCTGATCGATCAGATTGCAATACTCTCGAGAGTTTGTGCACTTTACCCACAATCCACGATCAAGTCCTTTTACAAAAAAGACCATGGCGAGCCTTTCCCTTAGTAGCCCCTCTACCTTCCGGATCCAACCGTGCCAATAATCCTCCAAATGTTGGTACCCAGGTGAGGTTTCCCAATAAGTACTAGGCCAAGACAGAGCCCATAATGTATTGTGGTTGCACTGGAAGCTTCTGAATTCTGAAACATGGCAGACTTCTTTGATTCTGGTGGCGTCCTCCACCAAAATTCACACTCGTTGACCCGACAACCATTCCGCCCAGAAGAAAACTTAGTTTTATTTTGAAGTGGATTTGAGAAGAAAATTTGCTCTAGAGAGCCTTTATACTTAGAAAAATTCTTTGTCTTTTGAACCCCCCAACGGTACTTTGTATATATATAGCATAGCAAGCAATACTTAGCAAAAATAGGGGTAACCTATTGGGATAGGAAATCCTAAGTATAGAGCTACTCATGGCATACTACAAAATCATCGCACTTGCAAAATAATACTGAGGAAAAATTCTACTAGATCATCCTACACATGCACACTACAGAATTTTGAAGATCACATGCATAGAATCAAAACTGGGACAAAATTATGAACAAGTGGTGTAACTTGCCTTATGTTGATAATATGGGTGTTAGAATGTATTTCTCTACAGCAATCGCACTCTCCGAACAATGTGGACAGGTGATGTTGCGCCGGCCAACATCGACGTGGCTGCTGACCCGGGCGAGTGACGCGGCGACGACGTGGACAGCGACGTGGCGCCACACGGTTGGCCCGTACCGGTTCAGGCTTGGTCTAATCAGGGACGTCTAGATCGGATCCAACGGTTGGGAGCAGAAGGTTGCGCAGGCCCTCGCCGGGGATGACGTCAGTGGCGGCGGTAGATGGTGGCTGGCGGCTGACGGTGGTCTCTGGCGTCGCTCCGGTGGGCAACGGTGACGGGAAATAACACCGAGGGACGGAGGAGAGGTCGGGGAGGCGAACGGCGTAGTCGATCTCTTCCTTCTCTTCCTGTAGCGACGTCTACGAGCGGACAGAGGTCAGCGGCGACGGTGGAGCTCCGGCGAGCAATCGAGGGTGTTCCGACGATCTGCGCAAGGGGAAAAGCAGTGAAGAGACACGGTAGAGGATGGGGAAGAGGATAGGAGGAACATTAGGGTGTGGGCGACGGAATTCGTCGGGCTCGAGGTCGACCTGAGGGCTCCCGGCGGCGAAGGATCCGAACCTCGATGGTGGGACTAGGGTTTGTCAAAACACGAAAATAATCGATGGGGTGGATGCCGAAGCTTTATGGGGGCGCTTTGCGTGGAGTACGGGCAACAAACTCGAACAACAACCGTTCGGATTGGATCGGGATCGGACAGCGTGGTCGCGTCGGTCTTTGGCTGGAGGTTGAAGACGAGGTGCGGGGTCCACCCGTCAGCGAGGCAGAGAGGAGGGAGGCCGAGCGGACTGGCAGCTGGGCTGCGATGGGCCTATAGCAGGTTGTTGCTTGCTGCTGCTGCGCGGCTGATAAAGAGAGGAGGGGCTGCTCGGGCCGGGCCTGGCCGGTTAGGTTAGTTGTTTCCCCCTTTTTTTTCTGTAGTCTTTTTCTTTTATTCTTTTCTGTTTTTCCTTTATAACTTTTGTTTTAGGGCTCCAAAAAGACTCAAATAAGTTTCTGTTGTTTTCTAAAATTGATATCTGTAGGTATACATCATTTATGAATTCTATTTCTTAAATGTTACTATGGTCAAGTTCATAGCTCAAGGGTTGTACTTAGAATGGGAAAATCCCATTTAGGGTTTTGATTTTTCTTTTAGGCAATACTAAATTTTCTTATGGTTTATATGCAATGATGGTCATGCATGCTTAATGATTTTGAATCTTTGAAAACTTGCACTCCAATTCTCCAATCCATAATCAATCCATGCCCTTTTGCCTATATGGCTACTTAGGTCTTAACAAAAGAATATAAGATTTTGAATTCAAGGTTGAGAGGATTTTCTATGCAAAAAGTTTCTTCTCCTTGAGAATTTTCAACAAAGTCAAACAATCAATCAAGCTATTGATTTTATTTATAACATCCCAAAATAGGAAAAAATTTGGGATGTTACAGACTACCACCCTTAAAAGGAATCTCGTCCTCGAGATTCGAGAAAGCTAGCAAGAAATAGGTTTGGTTCACACTAAGGTGCTACCACCCTTAAAGATTGTATTTGTTAGGTTCCTCTGATGGGTCGGTGTGGATTGTTGATTTGTAAGATCCATTCACACTAACATAATTCATCGTAGCTTGATGGACGGATTGGGCTTCTTTCCTTTGGCATTTCCTTTGCCACAACCATTATTCCATTTCCATGGTCAATCCAACGCGTAATTCTCCGTTTCACCATACTTATAGCATGTCACCTGGCTAGAATCTTTCTTGGGCTTCTTCACGCTTCTGCCTCTATTATTATTAGCATCATCGTTTTTATCCTTTCCAGCTACATTTACATGTTTTGGACAATTATCAGCATAATGCCCAGGATTGTGACACTAGAAGCATAGGAATTTGCTTAGATCCTTCCTCCTTTTTGACAAGGACATCCCGTCTTGTGGTTCTTCACGCTCTACCTCAACATTTGGAAGCCTTGATCGTTTCCTTGAGCCAGTTTGGGGAAAATGGGCATTCCTTTCATATGTCGAGTATCGCGAAGTGATGACTTTGGGTGCGGTGTCTAGAGTCTTGAATCCATCCCTTGTCTTTGTCGTGTCCTCGCAGAGCTTCATGAGGTCTTGGCGCATTCCGTCCCCGACTTGCTGATTCAGTTGATGTACCACCGGGTATAGGTGCATTGAGCGGGATTGTGATTGGTCCCTTCGCATAGGAAGCATGTAACTTGAGAGGTGGGACATTCTTCTGATGGGTGCCTTCCTTCATAGTAGGGGCGCTGATCATGATGCTCCTTGGTGATATGTCCTATTTCTCCATAGATCGTGCAAGCTAAATGTTTCGGGACTTCAACTTCTTGGATTTTTGGCATACGAGACGAGATTGAAGTAGAACCACTTTAAATTATTCCTAAGATATCACCCCTTGATGATCATCAATGATGTGTTGCATCTCCCACCAGGTTGCAGCGCCGTCCTTTAGGAATTGGGTGGCATAATGAAGCATTCTGTTGACTCTAATGTTGGCATCCTTCATTCTTTCTTCAACCTGGAGCATTCACTTCTTTGCATCGGCGTGGCTCTTACGCTTGGAGTTGAGTTCCTTGTCCTCCTTATTGATATGGTCCATCCGTCCAGTTGACCAAGATTTAGAGTAGGAACGAATGGAGTATGGAAGAAGAAGAATAACCCATACAAGAAATTTTATTTAGAAAACAGGTTTTCATTAGCTAAGGTAATAAACCATACAAGATAGCAAACAATTTGTCGTATCTATATTTAGCGAAATCTTATTCGGGTTTGGTTCCTAATAGGTCACTTGAAATCTTCGAGGCTTCGGGTCTCCAAAAGTCTTTGTGCTCTTGATAGTCTTCATGTTCCTCATAATCTTCAATCTTTCGAGTTCTTTAGTTAATAACATTGACTTAAGGCCTTTTAAGTCTTTAATCTCGTAGCTTCAGTCTTGGAACGTCTTTTATGGAGGGCTTCAAGTCCTGACTTAATCGAAACATTGAGATGATCTTCTTTGAAAAGGTAATCTTGAGAAAGTTTCTTCTTGAAGTGTGTAGTGGTCATTTTCTAATGTTGAAAAGATGAGACTTAAGAAATTTTAAAACCCAAAGGTAGATTATGAGAAGTATGAGAGTTTTCTGAAATAACTTAGAAAATATTTGTCCTAAAGTTTTTCCATGTCTAGGGTCACGATCTACAGTCAACTTATGCTCTGATACCATCTGTAGTGACCTCGGATCAAGTAAGATCCTAAGTCCCTGTGATTAACATGCTAGTCCCTGGATCAATAGCTAGCACTCATAGTCGATGAAATATCATGTAAAACACAAGTCTTTATTACATGAATCGAATAATCCAGAGTTTACATTATTACAAGAGAAGCGATATAAATACAACTTGGAGTCCCATCAATGCCACAAGCAGGTTGAGTGAAGACCCGCGATCCTAGCGCACCTTTCAACGATCTCTGAAATTCTGCACATGAAACGTGCAGCCAACAAGTTGGGTCAATACTTTGAATGTATTGGCAAATTACACCAAGGAAAGAAAAAGACTATCTCTACATGCAAGGCTAGTTTAGGCTGTAGAGTTCATTTGCTCAAAGCTAGTTTTCTTAAGTAGAGAGAAGAAGAGAGGATTGTCCTACTTTGTAAACATTTGCTTTGATAAAATAAGGTCGAGTGGCACACGAGGATATTACGCACCAAGTGTCCAAACAACCAGACACTTGGATATTACGCACCAAGCGTCACTTAGATGAATAAACTAAGGTCGAGTGTCACACGAGGATATTACGCACCAGGTGTCCAAACAACCAGACACTTGGATATTACGCACCAAGCGTCACTTGGATATTACACACCAAGTTTCCCAAATTCCCACCCATTAGCGATATTACGCACGCCATGGGGTTTCAAAACTTTGTTTTAGAAAAGAGAGAGGAAGATCCTTCAGAGGCTCCATCCTTCAGATGCTCAAAGTTGTTCTGTTACCGTGAACACGGCTGATCGATCAGATTGCAATACTCTCGAGAGTTTGTGCACTTTACCCACAATCCACGATCAAGTCCTTTTACAGACAAGACCATGGCGAGGCTTTCCCTTAGTAGCCCCTCTACCTTCCGGATCCAACCGTGCCAATAATCCTCCAAATGTTGGTACCCAGGTGAGGTTTCCCACTAAGTACTAGGCCAAGACAGAGCCCATAATGTATTGTGGTTGCACTGGAAGCTTCTGAATTCTAAAACATGGCAGACTTCTTTGATTCCTGGGCGGCCGTCCTCCACCAAAATTCACACTCGTTGACCCGACAACCATTCCGCCCAGAAGAAAACTTAGTTTTATTTTGAAGTGGATTTGAGAAGAAAATTTGCTCTAGAGAGCCTTTATACTTATAAAAATTCTTTGTCTTTTGAACCCCCCAACGGTACTTTGTATATATATAGCATAGCAAGCAATACTTAGCAAAAACAGGGGTAACCTATTGGGATAGGAAATCCTAAGTATAGAGCTACTCATGGCATACTACAAAATCATCGCACTTGCAAAATAATACTGAGGAAAAATTCTACTAGATCATCCTACACATGCACACTACAGAATTTTGAAGATCACATGCATAGAATCAAAACTGGGACAAAATTATGAACAAGTGGTGTAACTTGCCTTATGTTGATAATATGGGTGTTAGAATGTATTTCTCTGCAGCAATCGCACTCTCCGAACAATGTGGACAGTGACTGGGCGCTGTCCTGCTGACTGGCATCGACGTGGCTGCTGACCCGGGTGAGTGACGCGGCGACGACGTGGACAGCGACGTGGCGCCACACGGTTGGCCCGTACCGGTTCAGGCTTGGTCTAATCAGGGACGTCTAGATCGGATCCGACGGTTGGGAGCAGAAGGTTGCGCAGGCCCTCGCCGGGGATGACGTCAGTGGCGGCGGTAGATGGTGGCTGGCGGCTGACGGTGGTCTCTGGCGTCGCTCCGGTGGTCAACGGTGACGGGAAATAACACCGAGGGACGGAGGAGAGGTCGGGGAGGCGAACGGCATAGTCGATCTCTTCCTTCTCTTCCTGTAGCGACGTCTACGAGCGGACAGAGGTCAGCGGCGACGGTGGAGCCCCGGCGAGCAATCGAGGGTGTTCCGACGATCTGCGCAAGGGGAAAAACAGTGAGGAGACGCGGTAGAGGATGGGGAAGAGGATAGGAGGAACATCAGGGAGTGGGCGACGGAATTCGTCGGGCTCGAGGTCGACCTGAGGGCTCCCGACGGCGAAGGATCAGAACCTCGATGGTGGGACTAGGGTTTGTCAAAACACGAAAATAATCGAGGGGTGGATGCCGAAGCTTTATGGGGGCGCTTTGCATGGAGTACGGGCAACAAACTCGAACAACAACCGTTTGGATTGGATCGGGATCGGACAGCGTGGTCGCGTCGGTCTCTGGCTGGAGGTTGAAGACGAGGTGCGGGGTCCACCCGTCAGCGAGGCAGAGAGGAGGGAGGCCGAGCGGACTGGCAGCTGGGCTGCGATGGGCCTATAGCGGGTTGTTGCTTGCTGCTGCTGCACGGCTGATAAAGAGAGGAGGGGCGGCTCGGTCCGGGCCTGGCCGGTTAGGTTAGTTGTTTCCCCCTTTTTTTCTGTAGTCTTTTTCTTTTATTATTTTCTGTTTTTCCTTTATAACTTTTGTTTTAGGGCTCCAAAAAGACTCAAATAAGTTTCTGTTGTTTTCTAAAATTGATATCTGTAGGTATACATCATTTATGAATTCTATTTCTTAAATGTTACTATGGTCAAGTCCATAGCTCAAGGGTTGTACTTAGAATGGGAAAATCCCATTTAGGGTTTTGCTTTTTCTTTTAGGCAATACTAAATTTTCTTAGGGTTTATATGCAATGATGGTCATGCATGCTTAATGATTTTGAATCTTTGAAAACTTGCACTCCAATTCTCCAATCCATAATCAATCCATGCCCTTTTGCCTATATGGCTACTTAGGTCTTAACAAAAGAATATAAGATTTTGAATTCAAGGTTGAGAGGATTTTCTATGCAAAAAGTTTCTTCTCCTTGAGAATTTTCAACAAAGTCAAACAATCAATCAAGCTATTGATTTTATTTATAACATCCCAAAATAGGAAAAAATTTGGGATGTTACAATGAGCTCGCCCTCCTCCGGACCAAGAACGACGAAATAGCTAAACTCAAGGCCGAGATGGAGAAGATGAAGGCCCAACATAAAACCGAGCTTCAGAGAGTTGGCCAGAACTTCACCGAAGAGCGTGAGCGCTTTACCCTCCAGATATCCAAGGATCAGGACCTGCTCAAGGAATCCGAGGTTCAGCTTGGGTCGGCGCTCGCTGAGCTGGAACAACTTCGCCAGAGACGCGACAGTTGTATCAAGGAGTTGACCCGGATCCATCGCCACATCTCACGTAAGTTTCTTCCCCTTGTCCGACCTAGTTTTCTGGGTTAGCTCATATGCCTTTGCTTCAGCATCCTCCCTTTCCTTATTTTTAGATAACTTTCCGGAGGGTACTGCCATCGCCAGTGCTGCCGTTGCCAAATTACGCCAAGAGAGGGGTACTGCCATCGCTCCTGATGGTGAGAGCATCCCCTTAGACATGGAGGACCTGTTGGTTAGCGTGTCAGCTCGGGTGGAAACTATTAAGAACTATGGGAAAGATCTCCTTGACATTGCGGTCTGGATCTTCAACACATTCTGGCCAAGCGAGGATGCCCCGGAAAGGATCACGCTCCTTGCCGACAAACTGATGGAGATTGAGACTCAACTTGACCTCTGGAGGGAATCCGCCGGGCGTGCTGCAGCAGATACCCTTCTCCATCATATCCTTTCATGGTACGAGAAAATCAATCTGAGCCTCCTCACCCGTCGGCGCACCAGATCCAAATGGACCAATGATCCGGCGTGGGTAGCTCGGTGCCAAGCTTGCGCCTACAGCCTCGTCGAATATTCTCCAGTCCATGACTGGGTTGAGGGGCCGAGCTTTCTGGAATCCGGCGAGGAGGAGCAGATGGAGAACGTGGAGGATGGGTCGAGCGATGATGGAGAAGATGCTGCTTCAGATATTGAAGACATTGATGATGACGCCAAACTTCCTCCTCCTGCCGCTCCTTAGTTGAAAAAACTTGAAAATTTATCAGATCCCCGGTATGCCGGGTGCAATTGTATGCTGAATACATAATATTTTGCTACTATGCTTGTATGCCGGATTAACTTGGGCGTAGTCCCCGAGTTCCATTTTCTTGTTCGTCCAATTCTCCGGCTCGATCCGTGTCTACCTTGATTCGGTTTTACGACTTACGAACCCGAGCCTCAAGAATCGTTTTAACAATACTGAGAAACTTTGAGGCTTGGCTCAAAATAATTAAACATAATAGCTTGAAAGTAAATACGGGGTTAGTCCGACAAAACAAACGTTAGCTGAAATAGGATCGTTTCCTTAGTAGTTTTTCATATGCTACACAATTCCAAACTTGTTCCCTTGCTTGCCATGAAGCCAATTCTTGTTGGACAGCAGCAAGTCGAAGGGTTGGGTTTTTGGTGCTCACACATTACTAATCCGGGTTAAGTGAAACGAGTCATTCCAGCTAACGCATAAAATGTAACAACAATCATTTATTAAGGCAGTCCCCGAGTTACTGCTCGAGGCTCCGCTATTTCATTGATAAGCTCATTGCCGACATACATACCGACATGTGAGATGGCTCGGATACATACACTTCTTAGCTAAGTGTAGAAGGGACGAAGTAGTGCTACATTCCACGGTCGCTTGGATTCCTCTCCGGACCTGTCCGCCTTGTTCTTTTCCTGTGGATTTGCTTCTATGAGATAGTAAGAATAATTGTGCAATGCTTTGCTCACAATAAATGGTCCTTCCCATGGGGGGGATAATTTATGCATGCTAGTGGTACGTTGTACCAACCGGAGGACCAGATCGCCTTCCCGGAAGACTCGGGGGCACACTTGACGGCTATGATAGCGTCGGAGATTTTGCTAATATATGGCAGATCTGGACAGTGCCAGTTCTCTAGCTTCTTCCAGCAGATCAACATCATTTTGCCGGGCTTCTTGCACTTCGGCTTCTGTGTATTGGGTGACCCTAGGCGAATCATGCTCTATGTCGGCTGGTAATATAGCTTCTGCCCCATATACCAGAAAGAATGGCGTGTAGCCTGTTGATCGATTCAGAGTTGTTCTTAAACTCCACAATACTGCTGGTAGTTCTTCTATCCAGCACCCCGCTGATCTTTGCAGCGGCTCAATGAGCCGGGGTTTTATCCCGGATAGCACTAATCCGTTGGATCTTTCCACTTGTCCGTTCGATGCGGGGTGTGCTACCGAGGCTATGTCGAGTCGGATTTTCTTATATCAGCAAAATCGTGCAAATGCTCCTTCAGCAAAATTGGTGCCGTTATCAGTTATGATACTATGAGGATAACCGTATCTCAAGATGATGTCTTTGAGAAATGTCACAGCCGTAGCTCCATCACATTTTCTTATAGGCTTCACTTCGATCCATTTTGTAAACTTGTCCACCATGACCAGAATGTGCGTCATGTTTCCTCTTGCTGGTTTGAACGGGCCAACCATATCCAAGCACCACACAGCAAATGGCCATGTAATTGGTATGGTTTTGAGTTCCGACATTGGCATATGTGTCTTGGTATGCATTTGACAACCATTGCATTTTCTCACCAGATCTTCTGCTTGCTCCAAGGCACTTGGCCAATAGAATCCATGTCGGAACGCCTTTGCCACTAAAGCCCGGGATGAGGCGTGATGCCCGCATTCTCCTTGGTGTATATCTCGGAGGATGTCAAGTCCTTCTTCCGGATCAATACACCGCTACAGGACATTGGTTACACTGCGTTTGTACAGCTCGGAATTGATGATTGTGTAAGCTTTGGTTCTCCTCTGAGTTTGCCTGGCTAGCACTTCCTCAGGGGGTAACGTTCCATCTTTCAGGAACAGGTATATAGGCAGTGCCCAGACTGGTACTGCTCGCGCAGGGAACATCTCCTCATCAATTTCCATCCGATCCACCGGCATAACTTCAGCCGGATCACGCTGAACAGTCCCCGGGTCTAGCGAGGTAGTCCTTGGGTTTGCCGAGGTAGTCCCCGGGTTTGCTGAGGTAGTCCCCGGGTTCGGCGTACTGCCTCCCATGTCAATGTCCATGGGCTCAGCTCCGGATTCCGCGTTTTCCGAGACATAGATTGAGTCGGTTCCTGGGGATGGCCTGATAGATGGTTTTCTGAGGTGCTCCAATGCAACACCCGGTGGAATTGCCTGTCGGGTCGATCCGAGCTTCGATAGCATGTCGGCAGCCTCGTTTTCCACGCGAGGTACATGGTGAAATTCGCATCCCTCAAAGTAACCCGAGATTTTCTGCACATGAAATCTGTATAATGCCATGTTTGGATCCAGGGCGTCCCACACTCCGGACACTTGCTGTGTTACTAGATCTGAGTCGCCAAAGCAGATTATCCGACGTATGCCAATCTCCTTTGCCACTTTGAGACCATGCAAAAGAGCCTCGTACTCAGCGACATTATTCGATGCCGCGAAATGGATCTGCAATACGTACTTGAGCTGATCCTTCTTTGGCGAGGTGAGCACAACCCCGGCACCTAACCCGGTTTTGGTTTTCGATCCGTCAAAGTGCATCCTCCAGTAGTTCAGATCCGGTGGCGGTGGTTCGTATTGTACCTCGGCCCAATCCACGAAAAAGTCCGCCACAGCCTAGGACTTGATCGCTTCTCTCCTATCATACTGGGGCGCGTATGGTGCTAGCTCAATTGCCCATTTCGCAATTCTGCCATTCGCATCTTTGTTACCCATTATCTCGGATATGGGTGCTTCGCATATCACTTTGATGGGATGCTCCTCAAAGTAGTGCTTTAACTTCTTTGCCGCCATATAAACTCCGTATGCCACCTTTTGAAAATGCGGGTAGTTCTGTTTTGAAGCAGACAATACCTCGCTCAAGTAATACACTGGCCTCTGCACCGACTTACCCTCTTCATCTCGCTCCACTACAATTACTGCACTTACAACTCGGTTGGTTGCGGCTATGTAGAGCAACATTGGCCCCTTTGATAGTGGAGAAGCTAGCACTGGTGCAGTGGCCAACATCTTTTTCAAGTGAGCAAAAGCTTCATCGGCCTGCGGCGTCCAAACGAATTTATCTGATTTTTTCATGAGCTGGTAGAGAGGCAGTGCCTTTTCCCCTAACCGACATACAAACCGACTCAACGACGCCAGGCATCTAGTGAACTTCTGGACGTCGTTGAGACACTTCGGCAGCTCCATTCGTTCGATGGCTCGGATCTTAGTTGGATTAACCTCGATACCTCGGCTGGAGACGAGAAAACCGAGTAATTTCCTAGCCGGGACACCGAAGGTACATTTCTCCGGGTTAAGCTTCATCCGGAATCTCCTCAAGTTCGCAAATGTTTGCCTTATGTCGTCAAGGAGCGTTGCGCTTTCCTTGGTCTTGATAACCACATCATCCACGTAGACTTGAACATTTTGACCTATTTGATCGTGCAAACATTTTTGCATACATCTTTGGTTCGTTGCTCCTGCATTTTGTAATCCAAACGGCATAGTCCGATAGCAATAAGCCCCATATGGAATAATAAAGGCAGTTTTTATTTGATCATCCGGGTTCAGAGGTATCTGGTGGAAACCAGAATAAGCGTCATGGATGACAACAGTTCACACCCCGCTGTAGAGTCAATGACCTGATCTATCCTCGGCAGCGGAAATGGATCCTTTGGACACGCCTTGTTCAGGTTCGTGTAATCGATACACATACGCCAAACCACTGCCACGTTCGGATCATCCTTCTTCTTTTCTACTAGCACCGGATTAGAGAGCCAATCCGGATACAACACTTCCATGATAAATCCTGCTGCTAGCAACCGAGCTATCTCGTCACCAATGACCTTTCTCCTATCCTCGGCGAAACGTCGGAGAGGCTGCTTCACTGGCCTTGCTCCGGGTCTTACATTCAAAGAGTGCTCTGCCAACTCCCTCGGAACACCTTGCAAGTCCTGCGTGGACCAAGCAAAAATGTCCCAATTCTCACAGAGGAAGTTGACGAGCTCGCTTTCCTATTTGTCAGTTAACCCGGCCCCAATTGTCACGGTACGCTCCGGAAACATGTTATCCACTGGAATTTTCTTGGTGTCCTTCACGGCTTGAAATGAAACACTTCCATGCGGGTTACTTAACGCCAGCATATACTGCTGCGCGGATTGAGCTAAAGCCGCCACCTCTTGAATTTTTCTTTTCTCTTGAGCAATTACGAGTGACTCGGCTAGGTTAGACCCAGTTGAAGCGCACTCAATAGAACGTCGGAAATCCCTAGTGATAGTAATTGCTCCATTTGGCCTAGGCAACTTCATCTTCAGATAACTAACGTGGCAACTTGCCATGAATTTGCTCAGTGCTGGTCTCCCGAGTAATGCATGATACCCGCTCTCCAAATTTACCACCTCAAACTCCAGATTTTCAGTTCGGCAGTTATTCCTCGTACCGAATAGCATGTCGACCCGGACTTTGCCTATGGGCTCACAGGATATGCCTAGTACGATACCATGGAAAGTTGTTCTTGTAGCCTGGAGCATGTTCTCCGAGATGCCCAATTTGCGCATCGTGTCCGCACACATGATGTTAATGCTACTGCCATTGTCGATTAGTACCTTGGAGAACCTCACATTAATGTTTGGTCCAATGAACGTCGGGTCTAACACTAGTGCATACGAGCCCGGACTTGGCATAAGCTTGGGGTGATCTTTGACGCTCCAGGTAATTTCCTGGTCCGACCAAGACATGTACCTCGTCACAGCAGGCATAACCGCGTTAACCTCCATATGTCAGCGCTGCAAGCTTTTCCTATCTGTTTCCTCTGTTGTGAACACACAATAGCTCTAGTGATGTTCCCTGTACTCATTTCTTCCCTCGTTTCCGGAGTACCTCTGATCCGGTAGTTGCTGGTTTTCCACCTGATGCACTACATCCCTTCTCTCACTGTTGTCATACCTCGGCGGAGGGGGAAGCAACATCAGTTGCTGCGTGTTTGCTCCGGAAAGCAGTTGCTTCCGAGGTTGTTCATTCCGGGGTGCCTGAGCATTCTCCGAACCACCTTGTTCTATCTTGCGCATCCACTCACATTGCCTCGTCGTGTGACTCGCCGGGCTGTTCGGATTTGGCGTGTGAAACTTACACGGCTGGTCCAACATTGACTCATAGGTATATCTCGGACGATCTTTCTTTTCCTGCCATTGCTTCTTCTGCTCCGGAGTCCACGTCTTCTTGCCATCGTTTCGAGGAGTCCATTGCCCTCCCGTTTTCTGGCGTTGGTTGCTCCCTGCTCCGGGCTGATCTTGATTCATGGCCGCAACTTGTTGCGAACCATATCGATGGTCTGGTCTATCATCTCTCCTTTTTCCCCTGTAATCGTTCCTCCGGGATGACCCGGACCCGTCCCTCGGATAGTACTCCTCATTTGACTCGTTCGACGCGATCCTAGGTTGAGTCGGATCACCCAAAGCATAAGAATCCGCGATCCGGATCATCTCTGCCAATGTGACTGGCATTTTCCTTTGCAATTTCATCCACAACTCGCTGCCATATCTGCACCCTTGTGCGAACCATGCTATAGCCTGTGACTCCATGACTCCCTCACACGAGTTTCTCACGGTACACCACCGGGTCAAGAATTCACGGTCTGTTTTGTTAGATCTCTGCTTGCACATTGCCAGGGTCTGCGGTCTATTCGGTCTCTGATATGTACTTGAGAAGTTGCTGATAAACATTTCTTTGAAATCTATCCAGCAATTGATACTTCCGGGTGGCAAATTGTTTAGCCACACCCTAGCCGGACCTTCCAACATTTGGGGTACATATCGTACAGCCCATCTCAAGTTGCCAGTTGCAATTTTCACAGCCCATCTCAGCCAATCCTCCGGCTTTGTACTGCCGTCATACGTCTTCGTGCCCCTGGGTAATTGGAAATTGGGTACGGGCGGTTCCTTCATGATCCGGGGTCCAAAGCACGCTGGACTCGGAGGCCCTTGACATTCGATCTGTTCTGACCGATACAGGCGATCCAGTTTTAGCCTGGCATCATCCGGCATCAAATCTCTGCTTCCCAATCTCGACCCTATCACGTGATA
The DNA here is from genome assembly GCA_023614405.1 of Avena insularis. Classification (NCBI taxonomy): domain Eukaryota; kingdom Viridiplantae; phylum Streptophyta; class Magnoliopsida; order Poales; family Poaceae; genus Avena; species Avena insularis. The sequence goes on along the minus strand of CM042692.1, from coordinate 301,268,353 downwards.
GTCCGGTCTTGCGTATCCCGCATTCATCATCTCCGAGTCTCCGTCATTGTATTGGTCTTGCTCTCGTTGTGCTCCTCTCTGTTGCATACCACGACCGGCACTTTGCTCTTGCCTTGGTGCATTCTGCTACTGCGGTTGACCCGCTCCTGCCGAGTTTCGCTGTCCGGCATTGCCGTTGGCAGCATTCCCTTGACCGACATTGCCTTGGTCGTGGTTACCTCGGCCAGCTTCGCCTCGGCTCACACTTCGTCGATCGTCGTTTTTCCGCATCTCTTTTTCTTTTCCCGCATGTGTTGGGTCATACGGAATGATCTCCTTGTTCCGTCTGGCCGAGGTTACTACCTGTTCTCTTCTAGGGCCACCATGAGGCGATGATGCGGCTCCAGCGGATTTCTCCGGGTTACCCATCACCGAATGGACGATCTTAGAAGCTCCAACTCTTTCCGGGTTACCTCTCAGTAGGTCCTCGTTCTGCCTGTTCGCGATCCGAACCAGCTCGTTAACCCGGTCTTGCTGTCTTTGATGGGCTTCACCCGTCAGACCCTCTAGCTCGGATGCCACGGCATCTGCTGCTCTGAGGTTCTTCGCCGGGGTACTATACTTCGGCAACCCCACAGACAGATAGTTTCCCGACCCTTCTGGTCCATCATCACCTTCTCTGTTCATCTCACTTATGAGATTTTTCCCTTTGACCCTTACTGCATCAACCTTGTTTGCCTTCGTGTACTCGCGCAGCGTCATGTTCAATGACTACTTAGCCGTTGCTATTTTCTTTGCTCCCTCCAGTATCTTTCGCCGGGTCTCCTCTAGCTCGGCCTGCGCCTGAGCCGGATCTACCACTGCTGCCACCGGGTTAGCCAAGCTATCCATAGCTTCCCTCAGCATGTTCTCAGGCCTCTCTAGCGGAGGACCCCTAGCTTTCCTCGGTGCCTTGGCTGTTACCTCCGGGTCTGGCGTTGGATCCTTGCTCATGCCCGTGCCTGGCGCAATCATCATCACCTCTGCATGGTTCGGGGAGCGAGCGATACGCGCCCCGCGAGCCACAATGAGGGGCGGTTCCTCTGCATCGACGACGCGACGCGTATGAACGCAAGACACATCCACAACAATGTAGACCTTGTGCTCGCCGAGCTTGACGAAGATGCCGTTGCGCGGAAGGGGGCGCGTGCCGAAGCAGCCAACGTTGTCGTTGACGTAGTCCAGCGCTCCGAAGCACTGAACGAGCCCGGAGACGATGCGTTCACCGGTGCCGATGAAATTTCCCGTCCGGATCTTCGCCCCTGCTAGCGCCGCTAGCCCCACGGTGGGCGCCAACTGTCATGGTGGTGTCACGGCAGATGCCATGGATAGGCTAAAGGTGGGGACTAATATGCGCTAGGGGAATCCAGGGAGGGATAGTAGAGTGATTCTCTACACGGAAGCTTTGTATTGATGTTCGATCTCCAAGATTACAAGTGCCCCTCGAGCTGTATTGACAAGAGGAGGAAGAAGAAACTCTCTTACTCTTGCCTACCAACTAGCCCAAGAACCCTAGATCTACTAGATTTCTCCTTGCTATGTATCTGAAAAGCCCCAACCCCCTTACCAGAACCCCAACCCCCCTTTTATAGAGGTGGTTCGGTCCTGGTCTAGGGCATACGTGGAGGCATATTCCTAAGAATATGCCCCCTCCCAAAGTAGTAACCCGACAGGGGTGCTTTTCCCCCGCGTCACACTTGCTTTAGTGACGTAGCCTCTGCGGCGCCTGCGTCAGCCGACGTGAGCGTCGTCACCCTTGTCGGCCATGATCCGGTGGTCCTGTCCTTGCTTTATTCGCTCATCCAGTACGCACCGGGCCTTCTTTTTGACCAGAGAGATTCCTTCCTTCTCCTAGAAGCCAAACGAGTATCCGGATCACAGTTGATCCGGCCACACCTGTTCCTGCATATAAGCTAGACAAGTATCTCCGACTTACTCCTTGAGTCGGACGAGACAATGTTAGGCGACCCCCTGGTCCGGGTTACTCCGTGATCCGACCTGCCTTGAGGTGACTCGGCCAGCATCCGCTTTGACCTTGCCGAACCTCGGCTAACTCGGCCCTTATACCCCGGAGTGACCCTACCCGGGGTTATCCCCCCAACATTATGTGCTGGACTCTCCACTCACATAAAAACTCTCTCCACTTTCTCTCGTTCATTTTCCACTCAAAGTTCAAGAGTCTTTTCATTAAAACCACTTTTAATTCACTTGATTTAATGTCACTTATTTAACAAACACTTCAATTTAATGAAAACTTCATTTAATGAGTACTTCATTGAATGAACACATTAACATTTTATTTCCTTGCTTTGTTTTAGTACCCTGAAAACATTTTGGCAGATTCGATAGAATACATTCCTGTGATGTCCATTGTCTTCCCATGTGCTCCCTATCCGCTCAATTGCATCGACTAACCTTAAGTGTGTTTCCCTACGGGTTTGAGAACTATGTCGACATGATCGAGACTCTCTCTGATCAATAATCATTAGCAGGACCTGGAGATCCATAATGACTCCCACTAGTTCCACGAAAATCCAATTGATCGTCCAAACCTTTTTCGCTGTAATCAAATTCCTTTTGTCTCGTGATATTTTACTTGTCCGAGATTCGATCACTCGTTATCATCCATACTTTGTTTAGGGCCCTGAGTATATCTCTCCGTCATCTGGATGGACAAATCCTACTCTTGATCCACGAGCCTCAACTAATAGTTTCCAAGTACTCGACGACACCTTTATAATCACCCAGTTATAAAGTGATGTTTAATGTAATCAAAGTACCTTTTCGGTGAAAGTGATTGAGTGATCTCATGGTCTAAGGACATTGAGTTACTACGAACGTGACAATAATAAAACTTGAGGACATGATCGTATTGTTACATAAACTTCGGGTGACTGTTCATCATATCATTCTCCAATGATATGACCCTGTTATTAACAACATCCAATGTTCATGATCAGGAAACATGTGATCATCAGTTAATCAACAAGATAGTATTAAGAGAGGCTTTACTAGAAACCTTTTCTGTTTATAAATCACACATGTATTAATGTTTCCTATTAACACAATTATAGCATGAAAATAAAAATATGTTATAAACCTGGAATAGCATAATAACCACTTTATTATTGCCTCTCGGCAATATTCCTTTCAAAAAGCATACTTGATCGTCAGTTTTGATTGCTCCAATGATCGAGTGTGTTTATAGAAACAGGCAAACTGATCGTGTGACAAGATTTTAGAGCTAAAACATGAACGGGTTCTCTCTATACGGCTATTGAGTTTCAGTATCTGTATTGCTGAAATAGTCACTTTGGTATGCTACAGAATCGGCCAAGTGTCGTTGAATATGAACTAGGAATCTAGCGATATTTATTTTGTCTTATTTTGTACTACTGGATCTTTCAAATGCTACTAAATTTGTGAAAAGTTCTATGCTACTGTTGGGCTGCTTGCACTAGAGCTTTTGAATGTGTCATCGAAATCGTTGGATGTGTTTTGCACAGAGATGAGAGGGTACCAAGTGAAGTCATTGGATCCAGTCCAGTTTTGGCACACGCGGTCTGTATCCCTTATTCTTTAGATATTTTTACACGAATATCTATCAAAAGAATTATCGCCTTTTTTCCGGTAGTGAGGTATGTGTTCTGAATCTAGCCGAGCAACAGCACAATGCAAATTTTACTAATGAGGAGATAAAATCTAGCCCATTCGGCCCCTCTTTAGCCCTGAACAATTTAATTCGGCCTTCTAGGGGTCAGGGGATTTGTTAACCACAACCCATTTAAATTTTTATCAAGGAACCCATGGAGAATAGCGCATGGAGTATAGCCCATTGAGTATAGTAGATGTAGAATAGACCAAAATCTTTAATTCGGTGTTTTTGGAATTGCCCTTTAAAAAATCCTCCTACCCATGTTTTTAAGAAACTACTCCATTATGTGGCATTTAATAAATTGAGATGCCAGGATCGCTTCCCTTTTATTTTAAGAGAGATAACATGGACACCTAAAATCTTTTTAAGAAGACTAATACATAAGTTATAGGTACTATAAAGCTTTTAATGATAATGTTCATCTTATTTGTTTGTCGTAGTGGCAGCGCACATGGTTTATACGTGTTTTGAAGTCTTGAGTTTGATTCTCTATGCTTGATATAAAATTATCTTGGATTTACATTTTCTTCTTCTAGCAATATTGCTTTATGGAGAGGCTGACATCGCGGACCCTCCAGCCTGTAGTGTCCCTTGAGTTTGATGGGAGGGTTTGAAAAAAAATTTAGGTACTTGTATAGAGAGGCTGACGTCAGGGATCCACAAACTAGAACATACTAGGGAGGCTGCCATGCACAAGACAAAACATACCAGGGAGGCTGATATGTGGGCCACATCAGCAAGACCATACACGGCTGCCACATCGAGCAACATTGCCAAGGTCAAAATAGTAGACGTAGCCGAAAGAAAAGTCCATTATAAACACATTCATTTATAGAGATACTGACATGGGGGACCTAGTAGAGATACGTTATACAGGTGCTGCATCGAGCAATGTTTACCAACTGAGCGGAAGACTTGACGCGAGCCAATGAAGCGCTGCTAAGGCTTTCCCGTGTTGAGTCGCTCTTTCATGAGCTTCTAAGAAGTTCGAAACATGGAGGAGTGAACGAGAAAAAAGTCCAGCATACACATGTTTCTTCTAATGAGAGGATGACATGGGGGACTGCTGACCACAACCCAAAGAAATTTGATAAAGCAGCCCATGGAGCACAACCCTGAATAGATTTTAGTTCAGCATTTTAGGGGTTAGGGGACTGCTGAGCATAGCCTAGTGAAATTTGATAAAGGAGCCCATGTAGAGCAGCCCATCTAGGTAGTCAAACTCTTTTTAATTCAGCCTTTTGAGCATTGCCCCCACCTATCAAAATAAAAAAAGCTCTGCCTACCCATGTTTTAAAGAAACTGCTCTATTATGTGGCATTTTATAAATTGGGATGCCTGAGCGCTGCCATTTTATATTTTAAAATAGATAAACATAGATACACAAAATATTTTTAAGAAGACCAATAAATAAGTTGTAGTACTAATATTAGCTTAATGATATATATTATATAAACATCTTTGGTGTAGTGGCAAAGCACTCGGTTTACGTCTATTTGATTTGAAAGGTCTTGAGTTCGAATCCCCTTCGCGTACATGGGACACCATGGTGCCCGGGCACCATACCTGTATTTCTTTGAATTCATACATACCTCGGAGCATACGTAACCAAATTTCACATACCTAAGGTGTACATACCTAAAGTATACATACGCAAGGTATGCATACCTAAGGTGTGCGTACCCAAGTTGCATATATACACACGTATGCAGCGTACGTACATCTTAGGTATGCATAACCTGAGGTATATGTAACTATAGAATACATATTTTAGGCATGTTTACCTTAGGTATGTGTAACTTAGGTATGTATACCTTCAAGTATGTACAAGTCATGGTAAAAAATGTGCGTATCCCGTATGCTGTGTGGGCACGATGATGCCCCAGTTATTATATATATTGGGTTTACATTTTTATTTTAGTAATATCGCACTATGGAGAGGCTGACATCATGGACCCACCAGCTTGCAGCATCCCTCAAGTTTAATGGTCGAGTTTGAAAAAAAGTAAATACTTGTACAGAGAGGATGACATCACGGACCCACCAGCAAGAACATACAAGGATGCATTAGGGACCCACAAGCCAGAACATAGTAGAGAGGCTGACATGCGGGCCCCAGACAGCAAGACCATCCATGGTTGCCGCATCGAGCAACGTTGGAAAGGTCAAAACAGCGGACGTGGCCAAAAACGTCCATCATACAAACGTTTCAATTACAGAGAGACCGACATGTTGGACCTAGCAGCCTAAAAACGGCTGATGCAGCAAGCAATGTTATCAAGTTCGAAACACGGAGGTCCGAGCAAAATAAAAAAGTCAATCATACAACCGATTCTTCTAATGAGAGGCTGACATGAGGAACCTAGATGTGTGACCAAACGGTAGATTCGTCGAGCAACGCTATCTACTCCTTGTTCGGAATAGGGTAGCCCTAGAGAAGAAAAAAATCCATCATACACATTTCTTCTAGTGAGAGGCTGACATAGGGGACCCACCAGCCTGAATAACGGCTGATGCAGTGAGCAATGCTATCAAGTTCGGAACACGGAGGCATGACCGAGGTCAAAAAATCCACCATACATACATTTCTTCTAATGAGAGGCTGATATGGGGACCCACCAGGGTGACTGAATGGTAGATGCATCGAGAAGCGCTATAAAGTTCAGAATAGGGTAGCACGAGCGAAGAAATTCCATCATACACACGTTTCTTCTAATGAGAGGATAATATGTGGGCCCTAGCAGCCTGATTAAATAGTAGATGCATCGAGCAATTCTATCAAGTTCGGACCAGGGTAGCGCGAGGGAAGGAAAAAAATCCATCATACACACGATTCTTTTAATGAGAGGCCAACATGTGGGCCCCATCAGCCTGACTAAACGACAGACACATCGAGCAACATTATCGAGTTCAAATTAGGGAGGCGTGACCGAAACTTATGGTTCGCTAGATACACTGATATCCGGGAACCGCACGCCTCAAAAGACTTCGATGAGTCAAAATCGCGCGAGGAAACGAAAATCTTGCTTCTGCCACGCATTGGCTGAGATTCCTCCATGTTTTTAGCGGTTTCGTTGTAGTAGAGGATCGTGAAACCAGAACAAAAGTTTTCCATCGGCCATGGTCGAGCTGAGAAATTTGTCACGGAAGCCGTTGCGAAAGGAAACATTTGTTGTAGTGTCGGCTGGCGAGCCGATGGTGCATAAGGACACCATACAATAAGGAGTCAAGCGCTCAGAAGAAGTTTTGGCCCAACTAACTCTCGTCAGTCGACCCAAAACTCGGGGACTTCACCCAATGGGCATGCTCTATGACCCCACAAGAAAATAACAAGGCACACTTAAATGCCAAAAACAACAAGCAAAGGATAAAGGAGCTTCGACCCGACTGTCTTCTCCAGCCGGCTCGAACCTCGGGGGTTACACCTAGTGGATGCGCTCTGTGCCCCAACATAAGGACAAGCACCCGGCGAGCAAGCCTAGAAAACAAAAAATTTCAAGGTCAAACAAGAGGACAATAACATAAAAGCATCCGGGAGACGAAGATCCCGCCAGTTCAAACGGACATGAGTTGTTCACACGTGCAACAGAAAAGAAAGATTGTTTCAAAAATTACTCACGGCATTCCAGAAATATGATCATTGCTGAGGAGTAGGCTCTTTGGTAGAGGTCGAGGCAGGCACGGTCTTGCTGCAGGAGGCAACATCAGTGGCATTCAGCAAAGGGGTAGTCGGTGCGGCACCTACTTCACCCGTAGTCGCGCACCTTCTCCTTGAACTAAGATATTGGCATGATCGTCGTCAAAATCTTGATCCAGGTCTATGCAGCGTCCCACCCGGATGGCACTAGTGCAAAGCTCGGGGCATTGTTCATGCAGGGCAACCAGGCTTGTTCCCTCCAGGAAGCCAATGAGAATGGCCCCCCGCTGGGCAGCCGGATACTAGGGAAGAGCACATTGCTAGCTCCATGCCTCCATGAGCAGCCATCTCCTATCCCATGTTGATGGCGTTTGGGCCTTCCTACATCTTTTCCGCAAGGGCGTAAAGGGTGGTAGGCTCATCATCAAACCGGAAGACATACTCGAAGACCTCGAGGCACACTTTGTGTAGCTAAAGGGTCTCCTCACCAAGGGTGCCAACAAGATCTTCGGTAGAGAGATCCCGCCCAGCCTTGTCCGCGTGCAAGCGCGCGGCTGCCTATGCAGGCGCCTGCAGGTAATAAGCTACATCGACAAAAACACTAGTCAAAACCGACTCCCCCAGCAAATCAAAAGGAAAATCAAGCAAAGAAAAGCATACCGGCCACAGCCCTAGCAATGCGCTCAAGCTCGCTACACGAGGCCTCCTCACACTCTCTGATCACTCGAAGCTGATCCTCCTACCTCTTGGAGGACTACTCGAGAAGCTTGAAGGCCTCCTAGTGCTTGGCGATGGTGCCCTTGTTCCTCTCGGCAGAAGCCTCCAACTGGTCCTTCTTGGCAGCAAGATCTTCAATTTTATCCTGCTGGGCCTGGTTGGACTCCTCTAGCCAGCGAACCTCCCTCTATAGCTGGTCCATCTCTAGCTCCTTGTCAGCAATCATGGATGTAGGAGGATATTTGATGGTCAGCAAGAACTTGGTAAAGTCAGGCAGTTCGGGAGGCATACTCGACACGTAGCACTTAGTATCAGCGAGCTTACGACCCAATGCCTATGCTTTCCCCGCCATCTCCACATAATCTTGCTGCAGAAGGAGAGAAATTAGCAAGAAAAGTCATCCAAGTAAAGTTCACCCACCACCCGGCAAAAATTCGTACCTCAATAGAAGTTGTCATCCACTGGGCCTCGCCAAGGGCCAACTCGAGGATACTTGCCATCAACCTCGCCTAATCAAGGGAAAGGGGTGCCTTGTCAATAGCTTGGCCAATGAGGATTGTCCCAAGCTAAATGCATCCACAGCCGGCTTCGGCATGCTAGGCTTATAGCCAGTGATCATGACCTCCTATTCCGCCTAGGCAGCCAGAGGTGCCTCCTCGACCTTAGCACCCCCCCAGACGGTTGTGTGCTCCCATCGGCTCCTGCACTAGCGGATGACGTAGTCGGACCTTCCCGCCATCCCCTCCTTCCTCTAGGTAACGACTGGGGCGATGCAGCCGGCTGAGCAGGGCTCTAGAATGGATCGATGTTCCCAATCGGCTTAGGCGGAGGAGTGGCCAAGCGCTTCGCCCACATCTAGGCGAAGAGGTAGGCAATGGTACCTGATGGCTCCAATATTTGCCATCTTCCACTACATTTAAACATTATTTTTGGTCAAGCAATTGCCAAGAAACTCTCAATCCTTGCCACTAATGACTAATAATTGAAAACATATGCAAAACCTCTCTTTGAATTATGTTGTGCAGGAAATCATGGCTTTTATGCGAAATAAGGAGTCATAATGAAGGATTTTGAAGAAGTCCACATGGCCAAGTAATTGGGAAGCGATGCCAAGGCGTCTGTATGCTTAACGACCACTAGTACGGGAAGGGCCCGCCCGTACCGCCTGCCCGTACCAGGTGGTGACGGCTTCGTCTCGTCAAACCCTACAACTTTCGTGAAGACGCCTATATATTTTGAGGCTCCAGCCGTCGGCCAGAGAGCCCCCATTCTCAGATTACATCACAACACCACCAAAGGAGATCCACACCATTGTTCATCACTTCCACCATCCAGCCATCCTCTAGCCATAGCCATTGCTTTGTACTTTAGATCTCCTTGTGATTTGGTGACCATTGTAAGAATATTTGATTTCAATGTAAGCATTTGTATGATGTTTTCTATCTCTGATCTATTTGTTATGAGTGAGTAGTCCTCACGGGCTTTGGGTTGGGGAGAAACCTCGCAGCGATTATGTGCATCTAGATCATGGGAGTATTGTATTTTGTTTGCAATTGAGATTTGTATCTTTTGTTTCTTCGTCTCTTGTCTCTATCTGTGGACTTGTAGGTACCGAAGATCCCATAGATTTATAAAGGCTTGAGGTGAGATACTTGGCTAGTGGCGATCTCATAGGAACCTCAGTGAAAGAAAGGGTAGTACGGTATTCGCCTAGTGCCCCATTCGGGATCAACAACAACATCACCACTTAAAGCTTTAATCTATGTTTTATAGTTAATAATCGTTTGTAACCCGTGGTGATGAGGGTTTAACTCATCAATGCCCATTGTTATGGACTTGGGTTTTGGAGAAGATGGGAGCACTTGAGGAATCTATCGGCTAGCAAACAAGCACACAGGGACGCAAGGTTTACCTAGGTTTAGGCCTCGTAGAGGACCCTACTCCTGCTTGTCTGCTCTTGGAATTATCAAGGGATTCGAAAGTTATAGGGGTGCGCAGATGAAATCTGGCGATGGTATGGAAACTAGGGTTGTGATTGTCCTCCTCACCGAGAATATCATTTGCGGCCCGAAAGTTGGGGCGCCTAGGCAACGCGGTACCCAAGTTCCCTGAAATCAGCCAGGATGACTACAGTTGGTGTGCCAAATACTTAGAGGGTGTTTTTTGGCACGAATTCAACTTTACGTTTCAATACAAAAAATCAGGCTAACGGCCATCAAGTTGGGCCCCCCTGTCAGTTCTCGCCGTTATGTCACTCCCGTCGCTTAGGTGTCAATTAGGCTTGCAGCATTGGCATCTGCATCCATTACACGTCTTCTTCTTCCCCAGAGCGGCAATCTGTGGGGCGTCGCAGCCATGGCGCAGAGCTGGGACATGGACGAACCTGCTCGGCCCAGCTCTCCTCCATGTAGGCTTGCAGCGTTGGCGCCTGCATCCATTACGCGTCTTCTTCTTCTTCGGAGCGACAATCTATGGTCGCGGCCATGGCGCAGAGCTGGGACGTGACGAACCTGCTTGGCCCCGCTCACCTCCCCATCTCGAGTCAGAGCTCGCCCTCACCATGGATGCACCCATGGCACGGTGCGGGGACGAAAATTGGTTCCCAGTGAGATCTGTCACCGTGTCGACCATGCTCGGTTCTGTTTTCCTCCTCTAGAATCTGAGCTCGCTGTCGCCGTGGTTGCACCCACACCAATTGTTCCACCTCTGTCGAGGTCTCTGTGGTAGCTCAAGTTCTGTCATGTTGTACATGTAAGCGAATTCGGAGTTGGGCGGCGGCAACCCGTTGTTGAACCTGCAAGGAATTTGCTGAAGACTGTGTGCCGCTCCAAGGTCTTCAGCTGATGCCTTCGGCTTCTGCCAACGTCCACCGCCGATGTGAGATCATTTAGTTACTTCAATACAAAATTTCGACCAATTTAACTTGTTGATGTATTCCTTGACAATTATAATATAATCGAGCACTAGAAATATTTTGTAGTGTGCATGAGCATGATCAGTAATATAATTTAACACTAGAAATTTTAAGGCACTCCATATAAAGGAGTAGATTAATATAGAAGGTTCACCAGAGACACCACGGATATATTGTCTTACATGCCACACACATGTAATAATTAACTAAAACAAAATAAAAGCAGGGGCGGCAGCAGGAGGCCGGGACAAGGAGACGCCTAGAAGGGCAGGGGCATATCAGCAGGAGGCAGCGACAGCCTAGTCGATGGGATGCAGGCCAGTCCTGACATACTCCCGGAGGAATTTGCCGAAGGCTGCGTGCTGCACCAAGGTAATCGGCCTATGGCTTCTGCCTCCGCCTCTGCCAACGCCCACCACGTGCCGGATCATGCTGTCGAGGTCCACGTTGATTACTCTGCCACAGAATGGGAAAAACAGTTTCTCCCTACAGTGGAAACGGATTAGCCCACACCGTAACCGCCTCAGCACGTAGCGACTCTTGTTGTCCCTGGATACCTTGCTATCGTCCACTTCATCATCATCCTCCTGTTGATTTTTAAGAACATAACTTAGAACTCATACATATGATTGAATTGTATTACAACTCAAGAATTGACAACATGTATATGTAAGACAATATATCCGTGGATATCAAAGATAAGGCATCTCAGCAATAGTTTGATTGGTTCATATATCATTTCATCTCAACACAATGACAAATAATTGCATCAGAGTGAATGTAGGATAAATCTAGGGGCCTCATAAGTTTCTCCAGGGATAGAGTCAGCGAACCAAGTAACAATTGCACAACTTGTAATATGTACATCGCCCCAGGTTCACTAACACATCCCTGAAAAAATCTGACACCAATGTGTCTGCCTCTCTTTTGGGACAAATTTGAATCATTGGCCATAATAAGAAATTGAAATGTAATAAAACAAAACATTATTTAGGGATATACATAGTCAGGTAAAAAAACAAGCCTAAATATTGTAATTATAAATAAAAACCAAAGAATTAATCTTCAGGTACATGTTAAAAATACTTATGATCAAAACCATTCATATACATATGCATCATACCAATCATTAAAAGATCAGAAACAATTCAAGGATCATATATGTAGTTCCATATGAGACTAAATCTAGGGCCTCATAATTTGTTTCAGAGATGGAGTTGGTGAACCAAAGTACCAACAGCACAACCTATATTGTTTGTGTGCATTGCTGCCTCAGCTTCACCAACCCATTCCTAAAACACGACACCATCATACGTGTCTCCCCTTAAACTCTTTTGGGGCAAATTTCAATCATCGGCCTTGGTGACAAACTAAAATGTAATTCTTATACACTATGAATGCATGGAATAGATAATTCAAATATCATAGTTCTATTAATGTAGAATAAAGATTGTGTCCTCATAAGTTTCTACAGAGATGGCGTAAACGAACAAAGTAACAATTGCACAGCTTATATTGATCTTGTACATGGCACCAGGTTCGCTAACTCATCCCTAAAAAAATCTAACACCAATGTGTCTGCCTCTCTTTGGGGAAAATTTGAATCATTGGCAACAATAAGAAATTGAAATGTAATTGTAAAAAACAATATTCAGGGATATACATAGTCAGCTACAAAAACAAGCCTAAATATTGTAATTATAAATAAAAAACCAAACAATTAATCTTCAGGTAAATGTTAAAAATACTTATGATCAAAACCATTCATATACATATGCATCATACCAATCATTAAAAGATCAGAAATAATTCAAGGATCATATATGTAGTTCCATATGAAAATAAATCTAGGGCCTCATAATGTGTTTCAGAGATGGAGTTGGAGAACCAAAGTACCAACAACGCAACCTATATTGTTTGTGTACATTGCTGCCTCAGGTTCACCAACACATCCCTAAAACACGACACCATCATATGTGTCTCCCCTTGAACTCTTTTGGGGCAAATTTCAATCATCGGCCTCGGTGACAAACTAAAATGTAATTCTTATACACTATGAATGCATGGAATAGATAATTCAAATATCATAGTTTTGTGAATGTAGAATAAAGATTGCTGCCTCATAAGTTTCTACAGAGATGGCGTAAGCGAACCAAGTAACAATTTCACATCTTATATTGATCTTGTATATGGCCTTAGGTTCGCTAACTCATCCCTGAAAAAATCTGACACCAATGTGCCTGCCTCTCTTTGGGGCAAATTTGAATCATTGGCCACAATAAGAAATTGAAATGTAATCGTACAAAACAATATTCATGGATATACATATGCATCATACAACACATTCATAGATCAGAAACAATACAAAGATTATATATATAGGTTCCATATGAGAAAGAAATTAGGGCCTCATTTTTTTCAGCGATGGAGTCGGAGAACCAAAATACCAACAGCACAACCTATATTGTTTATGTGCAGTGCTGCCTCAGGTTCACTAACCATCCCTAAGAAAACGACACCATCAGATTCCCTTGCACTATTTTGGGGAAAAATTGAATCATTGGGCTCAGTAAGGAATAGAAATGTAATGTTATAGGCATGCTGTGTATCGAAATCAACACTCAACTAGCAAACTCAACTAGATGGCAGATGAGTAGATTGGGGTTTTGTGACTAGACGGATTGGGGTTTTGTGAATAGATGGCAGATGCATCAATCGACCGATCAAACCATATATATACTACCCTACTTCAAGAGCAAAAGAATATGTACACGATTGAGCAAATCCTATGTATGAACAGTGAAATCTGCGGCTGCGACTAGAGAAGCTAGCAATGTAGTACCTCGGACTCCTGATCAAGGACCTCCTCCTCGAACTCGTCATTCTTTGTGATTGCGTCGAAGATTTCTTGTACATCGATGGGGTCATTGATGTAGATCACCGGATTGCGTCCGCCTGCCGCCTGCCCCCCATCCAGATCTGCTGCTGGCACCACAACATTGTTGGCCACCTGCTGCTCGACGGAGACGGATACTAGCTGGACGGATGAGCTCGCACCCTCGATGGCGCGGCGACGAGCGGTGTTCGTGCCCGGAGAAGACGCCTCCGCCTTCTTGGTGACGACCGAGCCATCTGCTGCTGCGCCTTCAACTGGCTTCACCTTCGGCTCATCTCCATGCGTACGCTTCATGGCACACCTAGGGAAGGAGGTAGTGCAAGCGAGGGAGCTTCGGCACACGCGGTAGGTGCAGATTGGGGTCTTGGGACTAGACAGACTAGGGAAAATGACACAAGCACATGGAAGAAGAAGGTCGAGCGGGTTTATAAACACCGGACTGTTCATAGTCCTCGAGTGGACACGTGTGGTGGGTGGGGCGGGGGACTACCATGATCTCCACCTCTCTTTTCCTGGGTTCGCTTTTTTTGAAACAGCCACGATCTCCACTTAGATCTGCATTGAAAACACGCTCATGGTAGACCTCGATTCCACCGCATGCAAGTGGCGCGGAACCAATTTCTAGCAACGTTAGATCTATTCGAGGGGGGCCCTTGACTCATGGAAGTTACTTGCGATAGGGCCTAGATGGAAGTGAGATTGAGAGCACCGCGTAACAATGGGATATGGCTTATTAAAATCAAGTGGCAATAAATTGCAGCGTCCCGTCGACAATCGTGCACTCGATGACCCCGTTGCCCTATGCATGTGGTGTAGTAGCAGCAGTAGCCTTTGCAGACTAGATTAAACATGACATGACCACTCGACGACTTTTTCCATGGACGGAATTGCGTTCCTTCTAGTAGAGGGAGACGTCTGTGTTGTCTCGCACTTTACTGTGAAGGGCACAACGTCTGCAACGATCATCGTTGGATCACACAGGATCAACGGTTGGTGCGCACGATCCGCGTGACAACTGTGACAACCAATCAGGGTGTAGCAGACAGAGTGAGCACAGGTTTGGTCTTCTACGAAAGAGAGAGGGAGAATCAAGGGCAAAACTGAGTAGTATCAAAAAACCAAGGGAAAAACTAGGTAGTATCAAAAAACCAAGGGTAAAACTGAGTAGTATAAAAATAGAAAGAGTCATTGCATATGTGTTCTTCTCACAAACCACACATGGATCCACCAGTGTCATTGCATGTCTGCTCTTTCATTAACCATAGTTAGAGTCATTGCATGTCTGTTATTTTCACAAACCACATATCACCAGTGTCATTGCATGTGTGTTCTTCTCATAAACCACATATGGATCCACCCAGTGTGATTGCATGTGTGTTCTTCTCACAAACCACATAAGCATCCACCAGTGTCATTGGATGTGTGTTCTTTTCATGAACCACACCCACTGTCATTGGATGTGTGTCCTTCTCACAGACAACACATGGATCCACCAGTGTCATTGCATGTGTGCTTCTCATGAACCACACATGGATCCACCAAGTGTGATTGCATGTGTGTTCTTCTCACAAACCACATATGGATCCACCAGTGTCATTCGATGTGTGTTCTTTTCATGAACCACACCCAGTGTTATTGGATGTGTGTTCTTCTCACAGACCACACATGGATCCACTAGTGTCATTGCATGTGTGTTCTTCTCATGAACCACACATGGATCCACCAAGTTTCATTGCATGTGTGTTCTTTCCACAAACCACAAATGGATCCACCAGTGTCATTGCATGTGTGTTATTTTCATGAACCACACCCAATGTCATTGCATGTATGTTCCTCTCATAAACCACACATGGATCCACCAATGTTGTTGCATGTGTGTTCTTCTCATGAACCACAGCTAGAGTCATTGCATGTCTGTTCTTCTCACAAACCACATAAGGGTACACCAGTGTCATTGCATGTGTGTTCTTCTCATGAACCACACCCAGTGTCATTGCATGTGTGTTCCTCTCAGAGTGTACACATGGATCCACCAGTGTCATTGGATCTGTGTCCTTCTCATGAACCACACATGGATCCACCTAGTGTGATTGCAAGTCTGTTCTTTTCACAAATCACATATGGATCCACCAGTGTCATTGCTTATGTGTTCTTTTCACAAACCACATATCACCAGTGTCATTGCATGTGTGTTCTTTTCACACCCAGAGTCATTGGATGTGTGTTCCTCTCATAAACCACACATGGATACACCATTGTCATTCCATGTCTGCTCTTTTCATTAACCACGTTCGAGTCATTGCATTTTTGTTCTTTTCACAAACCACATATCACCAGTGTCATTGCATGTGTGTTCTTCTCACAAACAACATAAGGATCCACCAGTGTCATTGGATGTGTGTTCTTTTCATGAACCACACCCGGTGTCATTGCATGTCTGTTCCTCTCACAAACCACACATGAATCCACCAGTATCATTGCATGTCTGTTCTTTTCATGAACCACAGCCAGTGTCATTGCATGTGTATTCTTATCACAAACCACACATGGATCCACCAGTGTCATTGCATGTCTGCTCTTTTCATTAACCACAGTTCGACTCATTGCATGTGTGTTCTTTTCACAAACCACATATCACCAGTGTCTTTGCATGTGTGTTCCTCTCATAAACCACATATGGATCCACCTAGTGTGATTGCATGTGTGTTCTTCTCACAAACCACATAAGGATACACCAGTGTCATTGGATGTGTGTTCTTTTCTTGAACCACACCTAGTGTCATTGCATGTGTGTTCTTCTCATGAACCACACATGTATCCACCAAGTGTCATTGCATGTGTGTTCTTTCCACAAACCACATATGGATCCACCAGTGTCATTGCATGTGTGTTATTTTCATGAACCACACCCAGTGTCATTGCATGTATATTCCTCTCATAAACCACACATGGATCCACCAATGTCGTTGCATGTGTGTTCTTCTCATGAACCACAGCTAGAGTCATTGCATATCTGTTCTTCTCACAAACCACATAAGGGTACACCAGTGTCATTGCATGTGTGTTCTTCTCATGAACCACACCCAGTGTCATTGCATGTGTGTTCCTCTCAGAGTGTACATATGGATCCACCGGTGTCATTGGATCTGTGTCCTTCTCATGAACCACACATGGATCCACCTAGTGTGATTGCAAGTCTGTTCCTTTCACAAACCACATATGGATCCACCAGTGTCATTGCTTATGTGTTCTTTTCACAAACCACATATCACCAGTGTCATTGCATGTGTGTTCTTTTCACACCCAGAGTCATTGGATGTGTGTTCCTCTCATAAACCACACATGGATACACCATTGTCATTCCATGTCTGCTCTTTTCATTAACCACGTTAAAGTCATTGCATTTTTTGTTCTTTTCACAAACCACATATCACTAGTGTCATTGCATGTGTGTTCTTCTCACAAACAACATAAGGATCCACCAGTGTCATTGGATGTGTGTTCTTTTCATGAACCACACCCGGTGTCATTGCATGTCTGTTCCTCTCACAAACCACACATGAATCCACCAGTATCATTGCATGTCTGTTCTTTTCATGAACCACAGCCAGTGTCATTGCATGTGTGTTCTTCTCATGAACCACAACTAGAGTCATTGCATGTCTGTTCTTCTCACAAACCACATAAGGATCCACCAGTGTCATTGGATGTGTGTTCTTCTCACAAACCACACATGGATCCACCAGTGTCATTGCATGTCTGCTCTTTTAATTAACCACAGTTCGACTCATTGCATGTGTGTTCTTTTCACAAACCACATATCACCAGTGTCATTGCATGTGTGTTCCTCTCATAAACCACATATGGATCCACCCAGTGTGATTGCATGTGTGTTCTTCTCACAAACCACATAAGGATACACCAGTGTCATTGGATGTGTGTTCTTTTCTTGAACCACACCTAGTGTCATTGCATGTGTGTTCTTCTCATGAACCACACATGTATCCACCAAGTGTCATTGCATGTGTGTTCTTTCCACAAACCACATATGGATCCACCAGTGTCATTGCATGTGTAGCATCCCAATTGTCTAACAATTGTAATGCTACTTGGTCTAGTAATATAATGGCTACTTCAAATATATAATTGTTGCATCATCATTATATCATGCTCATGTCATCATGCCACCTTGCATTTGAGCATCATACAAAACCCTTTTTGATTTGGTTCTTCTCTCATATGCATTGTAAATTGTATTTGCCTCTTGGTATTGTATTTGGTTCTTGATATAATGTTTAAATGCCCAAGTTGAGTTGGGGGCATATCTTTTGTTAACTCCACCACCTTTCCTTCACCACCTTATAATTCCACCATCCAACTAGACATGAGCTTGGCACTTATTGGTTTTACCTCTAGCTCATGTGGGTTGGGATGGATCCAATTCTTTTCCACATGCTCTCATCTTGGCATCATTTTGTTTTCACATTATTGATATATGAGAGCCACTTGGCCACCTTTGCATGCCTTGTGAGTGGTACCCTTTTCCCTAGCTCCCACATGGATGATTATGGATTATGCTCATGTTGGGATATTTTTGGGACTATTGAGCATCTAGTGGCACATACACACTAGCAAGTCCCAAATATAATCAAACCTGGTCATCTCCATCTACTCCACATGGGGCATCCTTTTAATTCTTTGTGCTTGGCTTCTACTCCAATTTTGGGAATGCATAATATTAATGCCATGTAATAATATTGTTTTCACAAGAACCCACATGGCAATAAATAATTTTGCATGGGCCATGCAAGTACCACCTTTTTGCTTGTCATTTGGATTTTATTTGTTTTGAGTGGAGCACCTCTATCTTCCCCTTCTCTTGGCTTGATCTAGTGTGATCTTGCTTAATCCTCACCGCCTCTTCTCCTTCCCTTTCCTTGTCAAAATCTTGTGGGAGCTTGGCACATCATGCTTGATCTTGCCCAAAAGTTCACCACTCCATCTCTCTCTCTCTCTAGCTCTCTGTCTCTAATCTAAACCACACTCCCCCTCTCACCTAAACCCTAAGTCCACCACCCCTCTCTCTCTCGGCCTCCCCCTCTCTCTCACCTAGCTTGGCCCCACTTGGCCACCTAACCAAACCCTAGCTGGCCACCTAGCTATCCCCCAACCCTAGTACCAACCCTAAACCGAAGCTCCCCTAAACACTAAACCTGAGCCTACCTCCCTCCCTCTCTCTCTCTCTCCCTGCCTGCCCTGCCCCTAGCCCGAGCCTGCCCCTGTCCTTGGCCTCGCCCTCTGGCCCCACCTGGTAGCCACACCCCTGCCCTGCCCCGAAGAGCACGTGAGGAAGGAGGGAGAAAAAGGTGGCCGAGACCACCTTTTCCATCTACCCCGCTCCCCCACGGCACCACCTCCCTCTCCCGTCCCTATCCACCCTCTCTGCCTCTCCCAGCTACCCCCAGATCCACCCAGCGGCGCCCTACCCTCTCCCCTCTCTGCTCCATCGCCACCGTCTACACCATCGTCTGCACCCTCGGCCTCCACCGCGTCCAGCCGATCCAGCCAAGCAGCACGTCCGTGGGCGGCACGAGATCAACCGCTTCGCTGCTTCACCGAGCCCGGTGGCGAGGAGGAGAGACTGGAGCCACTCGAACCAGCGCGAGCCAGCGAAACCCTAGATCCTCGGCGTGCCTCTCGGCTGATCCTCTGCTCGCCGAACCGATCCACCGCCACCGACAGCCTCGCGGTGAGCTCCTCTCCCTCCCCGACATGGTCCGCCTCGCCTTCACCGTCTAGATCAGCCGGCCCTTCCGTCGAGCGCTCTCTGCGCGCCGCCGCGTGCTTCTGTCTGCAGCCGCCCCGCGCCAAACCAGCCCTATCTAGGCCACGGCCACCTCCCTGTCACCAAGCCCAAGCCACCGCACTGGCTCGCACCTCCCAGCGCGCGCCGCACGTCCCAGGTTCGAACCCCCGCCACGCGCTGTCGCGCACAGATCCGTCCGCGGCGCGGAGAAGAGAAACAGTGGGGTCAGGCGCCCTTTTTGCGCTTACCCCCCTGCAGTTTTCTTCGGCTAAACCCGCGCTCCAATCGGTCCCACTTGTCTGTCTCCGTGGCGTTTTGCAAAAGGCTCCTGGAGTTTTACTTCTCAACCCGCGCTCAATGAAGCCCCACTGTCGCCTCTGGTCCGCTCGCCTCTGCGCGTGGACCAGCGGTCAAGGCCACACCTGTCATCCGCTAGGCTAGAATAGCTCATGTGATTTTCAAGTTTTTCACAGGCTTGGTCCAGTCAGCAGTGGCCCCACATGTCATGGATCGTGGCTAGCTAACCCTGAGTATAAAAAGTAATTCAGTCTATCTGTTTAAATTCAAATCTTTTCCAAATTAATTCAAATTCAAATTTATTTCTGTTTTTAAATAACTTTTAAAATATTAATCCAATTAATACAAATAATATATGCTTTCAAATCAGAAAAATGTGAGGATTTCATATATGACCTTCAAAATATATTTTGAACACTTCAAAATTCCAAGTTGGTTTAATTACAATAAAATGCCCTTTTGTCTTAATTAATTAATAACTTTTGATTTATAACTCCAAATTTAACAAATGATATGTCTAAAATGATTAGCTCGACGAGACCTTTCTGTTTATGCATTCCATGGTTTGATTTGAAGCATGCATCATATAAATATAATGTATACAGCAACTAATATGAGAATAAAATGGGGCCAAAACTAAATAAAATGCTTTATTGTTGTATTCCACACCGCACCCATGCCATGCTACTTTATTGCCATGCAAATTGTGCATCATTCATCATGGCATGATTGTTTGCTTGTCGCATTTATTCATATGCTTGCGCACTTTATTTATGTTGGCCTTGTTTGTTTGGTTCTTCTTCGAATAGGCTGGCGGGGATATATCAAGAGAACCAGAGCACTACCAGATCCATTCCTTGCTTCAAGCTGCCAGGCAAGCACTACCACATGCTTGCATACATAGACCTATTGCCTCTATCTTATTCTTGCATCATTGAGTCGCGATTGCATTAAATTGAATCCCAAGTATTGCATAGCCTTTACTTTTAAACCCCACCGAAGCTTGTTCCTCCATCCCATGAGCCATTACTACAGGAGTTGTTTGAGCCATGCAGTCGTAGAAACGACATGTGTAGGGTATGTGAGTGTCTGATGGATAACGAGGTGCCTATACAACTTAACCTGAGTAGTAATGGGATAACTAATGAAAGTGGCATCGGTGAGCCATATTCTCTATTTGGTTTTCAGGCTCACTTGTGTCCTGTAAGACCCCGAGTACTTGATTCTGTTCCAAGATTATTCGCTATCCACATCCGGGAGGCCTTATGGACCCCCACTGAGCGAGCTTGATTCATTCTTATTTCTTGGGGCCACAAACTAGTTTGAGGTTTTATTTACTATCCTGCTTATGCCATGCTTCTGCTTTATTTAAATTGTGCGAGGTCTTGACACTTTCTTTGTTAGGTCCGCGTGACCTGCTATGTCGACAAGCCAGTCACACTTTCGGGTTCCCGATCGTTCTTGGCCACACAAACCTTGAGTATGTCTCGTAGCAGGCCAGCTTCGTTGCGGGTAGCTTAATGGGGTGGCCCCCTGAAATATTTCTGAATCCTGTAATTGCTTTGTCGTGGATCCTCGTTGGTTTGATTTGGTTTTTCCGAGGCACATCGAGTGTGTGTTGCTATTTGTGCACCCTGCGGTAAAACTTTCTGAAAGCCGTGTCATGGTTATGGACGACTTGGAGCACAGTTTCTCGATCATAGACAAGCATAACTAAAGTACCGCTTTTAATTTGACTAGACTAGGTACCTGACTAGTTAATAGTGCAATACCCACGGAATGGATAATAAAACTGCCAACGGATGGGGGGGGGGTTGTTCGTCCGCTTCCTTGTCGGTAAGCGAGGAGGAGGATGGATCTGTGGATATTACCGTTATAACTGTTATAACTGTTGTTATTAATTCACGGACATCCGTCTATCTCTGGTTAGGCGGATGGTTAGTATCTATAGAATTGGTAGGGTTTATCTTTTGCTGCAATTCGTCACCCAGGTTGTGTCCCTTTAGAGGCATAAAGACTTGCCGAGTACCCCTAGGGTCTCACACGATAAATTATTGGTTCAGATGAACAGTACACTTAAGATGGATCTGGGTGGAAGAGACGGACGATGTGGGAAACGATCATTCGGTGTAGAGATTCCGAACGGGATCCGTGAGATCTGGCGGGATGTGCTTATTTATGGGGCATCTTATGCCGATTTGCTTCTTATCCGCACTCGGATTTTGTCTTCCGCTCGCTTGACACTGCTGTTGATTGATGTATGAGGAGATATCCTACACTATTATATCTATCTAGGATATTTGGATCTTGCCGTATGCGTTGCTATATTCCTTTCTTTTTAGATGGAATGGCTCGATGTACTATTGTATGGTGGCTTGCATACATACTCATTTGTGTATGTAGTTGATCCTTCGCTGCCGATTACGCCTGTTCTTGTCCCGATGTTTGGAAATGGTTGGGACGGCCGAAAGGTCTACCTGTGAGTGGCATTTGGGCCCCACCGTACTATTTCAACCATTTCTGATCATCCAGGCTTGTACTAGGAGCGTAATTCACCGAGGTAGTTACAACATGTGTGTTATTTTCATGAACCACACCCAGTGTCATTGCATGTCTGTTCCTCTCATAAACCACACATGGATCCACCAGTGTCATTGCATGTGTGTTCTTCTCATGAACCACATCTAGAGTCATTGCATGTCTGTTATTCTCACAAACCACATAAGGATACACCAGTGTCATTGCATGTGTGTTCTTCTCATGAACCACACCCAGTGTCATTGCATGTCTGTTCCTCTCACATTGTACACATGGATCCACTAGTGTCATTGGAAGTGTGTTCTTCTCATGAACCACATCTAGAGTCATTGCATGTGTGTTCTTCTCACACACCACATAAGGATACACCAGTGTCATTGCATGTGTGTTCTTCTCATGAACCACAACTAGAGTCATTGCATGTCTGTTCTTCTCACAAACCACATAAGGATCCACCAGTGTCATTGGATGTGTGTTCTTCTCACAAACCACACATGGATCCACCAGTGTCATTGCATGTCTGCTCTTTTCATTAACCACAGTTAGAGTCATTGCATGTCTGTTCTTTTCACAAACCACATATCACCAGTGTCATTGCATGTGTTTTTTTCTCATGAACCACACATGGATCCACCCAGTGTGATTGCATGTCTGTTCTTCTCACAAACCACATATGCATCCAGCAGTGTCATTGCATGTGTGTTCTTCTCATGAACCACACCCAGTGTCATTGGATGTGTGTCCCTCTCACAGTGTACACATGGATACACCAAGTGTCATTGCATGTGTGTTCTTTCCACAAACCACATATGGATCCACTAGTGTCATTGCATGTGTGTTACTTTCATGAACCACACCCAGTGTCATTGCATGTTTGTTCCTCTCATAAACCACACATGGATCCACAGTGTCATTGCATGTGTGTTCTTCTCATGAACAACAGCTAGAGTCATTGCATGTCTGTTATTCTCAAAAACCACATAAGGATGCACCAGTGTCATTACATGTGTGTTCTTCTCATGAACCACACCCAGTGTCATTGCATGTGTGTTCCCCTCATAGTGTACACATGGATCCACCAGTGTCATTGGATGTGTGTTCTTCTCATGAACCACATCTAGAGTCATTGCATGTGTGTTCTTCTCACAAACCACATAAGGATACACTAGTGTCATTGCATGTGTGTTATTCTCATGAACCATAGCTAGAGTCATTGCTTGTTTGTTCTTCTCACAAACCACATAAGGATCCACCAGTGTCATTGGATGTGTGTTCTTCTCACAAACCACACATGGATCCACCAGTGTCATTGCATGTCTGCTCTTTCATTAACCACAGTTAGAGTAATTGGATGTCTGTTCTTTTCACAAACCACATATCACTAGTGTCATTGCATGTGTGTTCCTCTCATGAACCACACATGGATCCACCAAGTGTGATTGCATGTCTATTCCTCTCACAAACCACATATGGATCCACCAGTGTCATTGCATGTGTGTTCTTTTCACAAACCACACCCAGTGTCATTGGATGTGTGTTCCTCTCATAGTGTACACATGGATCCACCAGTGTCATTGCATGTGTGTTCTTCTCATGAACCACACATGGATCCACCAAGTGTCATTGCATGTGTGTTGTTTCCACAAACCACATATGGATCCACCAGTGTCATTGCATGTGTGTTATTTTCATGAACCACACCAAGTGGCATTGCATGTCTGTTCCTCTCATAAACCACACATGGATCCACCAGTGTCATTTCATGTGTGTTCTTCTAATGAACAACAGCTAGAGTCATTGCATGTTTGTTGTTCTCACAAACCACATAAGGATACACCAGTGTCATTACATGTGTGTTCTTCTCATGAACCACACCCAGTGTCATTGCATGTGTGTTCCTCTCACAGTGTACACATGGATCCACCAGTGTCATTGGATGTTTATTATTCTCATGAAGCACAGCTAGAGTCATTACATTTCTGTTCTTCTCACAAACCAAACATGGATCCACCGGTGTCATTGGATGTGTGTTCTTCTCACAAACCACACATGAATCCACCAGTGTCATTGCATGTCTGCTCTATTCATTAACCATAGTTAGAGTCATTGCATGTCTGTTCTTTTCACAAACCACATGTCACCAGTGTCATTACATGTGTGTTCCTCTCATGAACCACACATGGATCCACAAAGTGTGATTGCATGTCTGTTTCTTCTCACAAACCACATATGGATCCACCAAAGTCATTGCATGTGTGTTCTTTTCACAAACTACACCTAGTGTCATTGGATGTGTGTTCCTCTCACAGTGTACACATGGATCCACCAGTGTCATTGCATGTGTGTTCTTCTCATGAACCACACATGGATCCACCAAGTGTCATTGCATGTGTGTTCTTTCCACAAACCACATATGGATCCACCAGTGTCATTGCATGTGTGTTATTTTCATGAACCACCCAATGTCATTGCATGTTTGTTCCTCTCATAAACCACACATGGATCCACCAGTGTCATTACATGTGTGTTCTTCTCATGAGCAACAGCTAGAGTCATTGCATGTCTGTTCTTCTCACAAACCACATAAGGATACACCAGTGTCATTGCATGTGTGTTCTTCTTATGAAGCACAACCAGTGTCATTGCATGTGTGTTCCTCTCACAGTGTACACATGCATCCACCAGTGTCATTGGATGTGTGTTCGAACCACATCTAGAGTCATTTCATGTGTGTTCTTCTCACAAACCACACATGGATCCACCAATGTCATCGCATGTGTGTTCTTCTCATGAACCACAACTAGAGTCATTGCATGTCTGTTATTCTCACAAACCAAAGCTAGAGTGATTGCATGTCTGTTCTTTTCACAAACCACATATGGATCCACTAGTGTCATTGCATGTCTGTTCTTTTCATGAACCACACCCAGTGTCATTGCATGTCTATTCTTCTCATAAACCACACATAGATCCACCAGTGTCATTGCATGTGTGTTCTTCTCATGAACCATAGCTAGAGTCTTTGCATGTCTGTTATTCTCACAAACCACATAAGGATACACCAGTGTCATTGCATGTGTGTTCTTCTCATGAACCACACCAGTGTCATTGCATGTGTGTTCCTCTCACGCTATACACATGGATCCACAAGTGTCATTGGATGTGTGTTCTTCTCATGAACCACATCTAGAGTCAACCAGTGTGATTGCATGTCTGTTCTTTTCACAAACGACATAAGGATCCAGCAGTGGCATTGCATGTATGTTCCTCTCATAAACCACACATGGATTCACCAAGTGTGATTTCATGTGTGTTGTTCTCACAAACCACATAAGGATCCACCAGTGTCATTGGATGTGTGTTCTTCTCATGAACCACACCCAGTGTCACTGGATGTGTGTTCCTCTCACAGTGTACACATGGATCCACCAGTGTCATTGCATGTGTGTTCTTCTCATGAACCACACATGGATCCACCAAGTGTCATTGCATGTGTGTTATTTCCACAAACCACATATGGATGCACCAGTGTCATTGCATGTGTGTTATTTTCATGAACCACACCCAGTGTCATTGCATGTATGTTCCTCTCATAAACCACGTATGGATCCACCAGTGTCATTGCATGTGTGTTCTTCTCATGAACAACAGCTAGAGTCATTGCATGTCTGTTATTCTCACAAACCACATAAGGATACACCAATGTCATTGCATGTGTGTTCTTCTCATGAACCACATCCAGTGTCATTGCATGTGTGTTCCTCTCAAAGTGTACACATGGATCCACCAGTGTCATTGGATGTGTGTTCTTCTCATGAACCACATCTAGAGTCAACCAGTGTGATTGCATGTTTGTTCTTTTCACAAACCACATATGGATCCACCAGTGTCATTGCATGTCTCTTCTTTTCATGAACCACACCCAGTGTCATTGCATGTCTGTTCCTCTCATAAACCACACATGGATCCACCAGTGTCATTGCATGTGTGTACTTCTCATAAACCACATCTAGAGTCATTGCAGGTTTGTTCTTCTCACAAACCACATAAGGATCCACCAGTGTCATTGGACGTGTGTTCTTTTCATGAACCACACCTAGTGTCATTACATGTGTGTTCTTCTCACAGACCACACATGGATCCACCAGTGTCATTGCATGTGTGTTCTTCTCATTAACCACATCTAGAGTCATTGCATGTCTGTTCTTCTCACAAACCACACATGGATCCACCAGTGTCATTGCATGTCTGTTCTTCTCATGAGCTACAGCTAGAGTCATTGCATGTCTGTTCTTCTCACAAACCACACAAGGATCCACCGGTGTCATTGCATGTCTGTTCTTTTCATGAACCATAGCCAGTGAAATTGCATGTGTGTTCTTCTTTCAAACCACACATGGATCCACCAACGTCATTGCATGTCTACTCTTTTCATTAACCACAGTTAGAGTCATTGGAGGTGTGTTCTTTTCACAAACCACATATCACCAGTGTGATTGCATGTGTGTTCTTCTCATGAACCACACATGGATCCACCTAGTGTGATTGCATGTCTGTTGTTTTCAGAAACCACATATGGATCCATCAGTGTCATTTCATGTGTGTTCTTTTCACAAACCACATATCACCAGTGTCATTGCATGTGTGTTCTTTTCATGAACCACACCCAGAGTCATTGCATCTGTGTTCCTCTCATAAACCACACATGGATCCACCAGTGTCATTGCATGTCTGCTCTTTTCATTAACCACAATTAGAGTCATTGCATGTGTGTTCTTTTCACAAACCACATATCACCAGTGTCATTGCATGTGTGTTCTTCTCACAAACAACATAAGGATCCACCAGTGTCATTGGATGTGTGTTCTTTTCATGACCAACACCCGGTGTCATTGCATGTATGTTCCTCTCACAAAGCACACATGGATCCACCAGTATCATTGCATGTTTGTTCTTTTCATGAACCACAGCCAGTGTCATTGCATGTGTGCTCTTCTCACAAACCACACATGGATCCACCAGTGTCATTGCATGTCTGCTCTTTTCATGAACCACAATTAGAGTCAGTGCATGTCTGTTCTTTTCACAAACCACATATGGATCCACCAGTGTCATTACATGTGTGTTCCTCTGATAAACTACACATGGATCCACCAAGTGTGATTGCATGTGTGTTCTTCTCAAAAACAACATAAGGATCCACAAGTGTCATTCGATGTGTGTTGTTTTCATGAACCACACCCAGTGTCATTGGATGTGTGTTCTTCTCATAGACCACACATGGATCCACCAGTGTTATTCTATGTGTGTTCTTCTCATGAACCACACATGGATCCACCAAGTGTCATCGAATGTGTGTTCTTTCCACAAACCGCATATGGATCAACCAGTGCCATTGCATGTGTGTTATTTTCATGAACCACACCTAGTGTCATTGCATGTTTGTTCCTCTCATAAACCACACATGGATCTACCAGTGTCATCGCATGTGTGTTCTTCTCATGAACCACAGCTAGAGTCATTGCATGTTTGTTCTTCTCACAAGCCACATAAGGATACACCAGTGTCATTGCATGTGTGTTCTTCTCATGAACCACACCCAGTGTCATTGCATGTGTGTTCCTCTCACAGTATACACATGGATCCACCAGTGTGATTGGATGTGCGTTATTCTCATGAACCACATCGAGAGTCATTGCATGTGTGTTCTTCTCACAAACCACATAAGGATACACTAGTGTAATTGCATGTCTTTTCTTCTCATGAACCACAGCTAGAATCATTGCATGTGTGTTCTTTTCACATACCACATATGGATCCACCAGTGTCATTGAAATGTGTGTTCTCTTCAGAGACCACACATGGATCTAGCAGTGTCATTGCATGTGTTTTTTACTAACCACATCTATAGTCATTGCATGTCTATTCTTCTCACATACCACATATGGATCCACCTGTGTCATTGAAATGTGTGTTCTCTTCAGAGACCACACATGGATCCACCAGTGTCATTGCATGTGTGTTCTTATCATGAACCACACTTAGTGTCATTGCATGTCTGTTCCTCTCACAAACCACACATGGATCCACCAGTGCCATTGCATGTGTGTTCTTCTCATGAACCACAGCTAGAGTCATTGGATGTGTGTTCTTTTCATGAACCACAGCTAAAGTCATTGCATGTGTGTTCTTCTCGAAACCACATAAGGATAGACCAGTGTCATTGCATGTGTCTTCTTCTCATGAACAACATCTAGAGTCATTGCATGTCTGTTCTTCTCACAAACCACACATGGATCCACAAGTGTCATTGCATGTGTTTTCTTCTCATGAACCACACCCAGTGTCGCTACATGTGTGTTCCTCTCATGAACCACATCTACAGTCATTGGATGTGTATTCTTTTCATGAACCACATCTAGTGTCATTGCATGTGTGTTCTTATCACAAACCATACATGCATCCACCAGTATCATTGCATGTTTGTTCTTTTCATTAACCACATCAAGAGTCATTGCATGCCTATTCTTCTCACAAACCACACATGGATCCACTAGTTTCATTGCATGTTTGTTCTTCTCATGAACTACAACTAGAGTCATTGCATGTCTGCTCTTCTCACAAACCACACAAGGATCCACCGGTGTCATTGCATGTCTGTTCTTTTCATGAACCACAACCAGTGTCATTGCATGTGTGTTCTTCTCACAAAGCACATATGGATCCACCAGTGTCATTGCATGTCTACTCTTTTCATTAACCACAGTTAGAGTCATTGGAGGTGTGTTCTTTTCACAATCCACATATCACCAGTGTGATTGCATGTGTGTTCTTCTCATGAACCACACATGGATCCATCTAGTGTGATTGCATGTCTGTTGTTTTCACAAACCACATATGGATCCACCAGTGTCATTGCATGTGTGTTCTTTTCACAAACCACATATCACTAGTGTCATTGCATGTGTGTTCTTTTCACACCCAGAGTCATTGCATGTGTGTTCCTCTCATAAACCACACATGGATACACCATTGTCATTCCATGTCTGCTCTTTTCATTAAGCACAGTTGGAGTCATTGCATGTGTGTTCTTTTCACAAACCACATATCACCAGTGTCATTGCATGTGTGTTCTTCTCAGAAACAACATAAGGATCCACCAGTGTCATTGGATGTGTGTTCTTTTCATGAACAACACCCGGTGTCATTGCATGTCTGTTCCTCTCACAAACCACACATGGATCCACCAGTATCATTGCATGTATGTTCTTTTCATGAACCACAGCCAGTGTCATTGCATGTGTGTTCTTCTCACAAACCACACATGGATCCACCAGTGTCATTGCATGTCTGCTCTTTTCATGAACCATAGTTAGAGTCAGTGCATGTCTGTTCTTTTCACAAACCATATATGGATCCACTAGTGTCATTGCATGTGTGTTCCTCTGATAAACTACACATGGATCCACCAAGTGTGATTGCATGTGTGTTCTTCTCAAAAACCACATAAGGATCTACAAGTGTCATTGGATGTGTGTTCTTTTCATGAACCACACCTAGTGTCATTGGATGTGTGTTCTTCTCATAGACCACACATGGATTCACCAGTGTCATTCCATGTGTGTTCTTCTCATGAACCACACATGGATCCACCAACTGTCATTGCATGTGTGTTCTTTCCAGAAACCACATATGGATCCACCAGTGTCATTGCATGTGTGTTATTTTCATGAACCACACCCATTGTCATTGCATGTATGTTCCTCTCATAAACCACACATGGATCCACCAGTGTCATCGCATGTGTGTTGTTCTCATGAACCACAGCTAGAGTCATTGCATGTATGTTCTTCTCACAAACCACATAAGGATACACCAGTGTCATTGCATGTGTGTTCTTCTCATGAACCACACCCAGTGTCATTGCATGTGTGTTCCTCTCACAGTGTACACATGGATCCACTAGTGTCATTGGATGTGTGTTATTCTCATGAACCACATCGAGAGTCATTGCATGTGTGTTCTTCTCACAAACCACATAAGGATACACTAGTGTAATTGCATGTGTGTTCTTCTCATGAACCACAACTAGAGTCATTGCATGTGTGTTCTTTTCACATACCACATATGGATCCACCAGTGTCATTGAAATGTGTGTTCTCTTCAGAGACCACACATGGATCCAGCAGTGTCATTGCATGTGTTTTTTTACTAACCACATCTAGAGTCATTGCATGTCTGTTATTCTCACATACCACATATGGATCCACCTGTGTCATTGAAATGTGTGTTCTCTTCAGAGACCACACATGGATCCACCAGTGTCATTGCATGTATGTTCTTATCATGAACCACACTTAGTGTCATTGCATGTCTGTTCCTCTCACAAACCACACATGGATCCACCAGTGTCATTGCATGTGTGTTCTTCTCATGAACCACAGCTAGAGTCATTGGATGTGTGTTCTTTTGATGGACCACAGCTAGAGTCATTGCATGTGTGTTCTTCTCACAAACCACATAAGGGTACACCAGTGTCATTGCATGTGTGTTCTTCTCATGAACCACATCTAGAGTCATTGCATGTCTGTTCTTCTCACAAACCAAACATGGATCCACCACTGTCATTGCATGTGTTTTCTTCTCATGAACCACACCCAGTGTCATTGCATGTGTGTTCCTCTCATGAACCACAGCTACAGTCATTGGATGTGTATTCTTTTCATGAAACACATCTAGTGTCATTGCATGTGTGTTCTTCTCACAAACCATACATGGATCCACCGGTATCATTGCATGTTTGTTCTTTTCATGAACCACAGCCAGTGTCATTGCATGTGTGTTCTTCTCACAAACCACACATGGACCCACCAGTGTCATTGCATGCCTTCTCTTTTCATTAACTACAGTTAGAGTCATTGCATGTCTGTTCTTCTCACAAACCACATATGGATCCACCGGTGTCATTGCATGTCTGTTCTTTTCATGAACCACACCCAGAGTCATTGCATGTCTGTTCTTCTCATGAACCACACCTAGAGTCATTGAATGTCTGTTCTTCTCACAAACCACATATGGATCCACCAGTGTCATTGCATGTGTGTTCTTTTCATGAAACACACCCAGTGTCATTGGATGTGTGTTCCTCTCATAGACCACACATGGATCCACCAGTGTCATTGCATGTCTGCTCTTTGCATTAACCATAGTTAGAGTTATTACATGTGTGTTCTGTTCACAAACCACATGTGGATCCACTGTGTCATTCGATGTGTGTTCTTCTCACAAACCACATAAGGATCCACCAGTGTCATTGGATGTGTGTTCTTTTCATGACCCACACCCAGTGTCATTGCATGTATGTTCCTCTCACAAACCACACATGGATCCTCCAGTGTCATTGTATGTGTGTTCTTCTCATGAACCACACCCAGAGTCATTGCATGCCTGTTCTTCTCACAAACCACATATGGATCCACCAGTGTCATCGGATGTGTGTTCTTTTCATGAACCACACCCAGTGTCATTGCATGTATGTTCCTCTCACAGACCACACATGGATCCACCAGTGTCATTGCATGTGTGTTCTTCTCGTGAACCACGTTTAGAGTCATTGGATGTGTGTTCTCTTCATGAACCACAGCTAGAGTCATTGCATGTGTGTTCTTTTCACAATCCACCTATGGATCCACCAGTGTCATTGCATGTGTGTTCTTCTCATTAACCACAACTAGAGTCATTGCATGTCTGTTCTCTTCAGAGACCACACATGGATCCACCAGTGTCATTGCATGTGTGTTCTTTTTACTAACAACAACTGGAGTCATTTCATGACTATTCTTTTCACATACCACATATGGATCCACCAGTGTCATTGAAATGTGTGTTCTCTTCAGAGACCACACATGGTTCCACCAGTGTCATTGCATGTGTGTTCTTCTCATGAACCACAGCTAGAGTCATTGCATGTCTGTTCTTCTCACAAACCACACAAGGATCCACCGGTGTCATTGCATGTCTGTTCTTTTCATGAACCACAGCCAGAGTCATTGCATGTGTGTTCTTCTCTCGAGACACACGTGGATCCACCAGTGTCATTGAATGTCTGCTATTTTCATTAACCACAGTTAGAGTCATTGCATGTGTGTTCTTTTCACAGACCACATATCACCAGTGTCACTGCATGTGTGTTCCTCTCATAAACCACATATGGATCCATCCAGTGTGATTGCATGTGTGTTATTCTCAAAAACCACATAAGGATCCACCAGTGTCATTGGATGTGTGTTCTTTTCATAAACCACATATGGGTCCTAAGCTTGGGAGAGCCCTAACCTTAGCCCCCCAATGGATCCACCGTTAGACTGAGTCTTCTACAAGGCACGCGCTAACACAGTTGTTCTGCTTGATGATTGTTACATACCAATCGATCGGGGCGCTTGGACGATTGGGATGGTCTTCGTGAGAGCGATCCGCGAGTAGGTTCTTCTGCGGCATGATTGGCCACACTTGCTCTGGACAAACTAGCAACACCGGGCGCTCCCCTGTTGCGAGTGTCACGACTCACGAGTTCAATGGGCCATATCCCAGTGTGACGTCCCTATTACTTCTCTTCCTCCCCATACTTCTCTTCCTTCCCCTCGAAGCCACTTTCCCCACTTCACTCCCGTCCTACCATAGCCGCAAGCCGACGGGGCCCCCATCCCAATCCCCTCTCTGGCAGCCACCCCCTCCCCTCTCGCCATGGGTTCAAGGGAGACGGGGAGGAAACACGTCGTGACGACAGGGACGATGATTTCGATGTGAGTCCTCTCATCTCTATCTCTATCATCTGTGGCCAGTTATCTATTTTTGAGGTAGATCTACTCTGTTTACTCATGCGCGTATCATGTGTTAGGCCAACCAGACGATGTATGACTGCGACTATCACGGTTTAGCGGATGAAGACAGTCCTCTGCTATGTAAACATGGATATGTGCCCGCTAAATTTGTAGCGTTTGAAGGAAGAAAACATAGGAAGGAGGTTTCTACAGTGTCAAGGACATCGTGCAATGATGCAAGGAGGAAGTTGCGGTGTTGTAAAATGGGTAGATCCAGAGTGGCCCAAATCAATGTAGAAAACGCTAGACAAACTATGGGAAATGACTATTGAGTTGAAAGAATCCGTATTCATCTCACTTCTTGACAGTGTTGAGATGAAGCTATGGGAACCAGTTGTAAGATCCCTCCTTATTAAGGAAAGGATCCCTGTGATTGCAATGCTAGTCCCTGGATCAATGCTAGCATCCACAGTTTAAGATGAAGTACACAGAAACAAAGGTCGTTTATTACAGTCATTCTAGAGATAAACATAGTCTTTTACAACTCAGGGCCAAAGGCCTAATACAAGAGTTTATGGAATAAGTAAATAAACATAAGTCTTCATCTTCATGTGCCACAGGCAAGCATGTTGAGTGTAGAATCATGACTCCTAATCATCATCGGAGTAACCTGCAACATTACAAGTTACAGCCACAGAGGGTCAATACTTTGGAATAGTATTGGAAAGTGATACCTTAGTATATATTAAGTGGACTATAATACTATATGCATTTGGCTAGGTGGAGCTTGGCTTGCTTTGCTCAAAATAGATTTTTCCTTAACATTTGAAAACACTAAATTTTTCTTGACAAAAACCTTCCCGAGGCATCTACCAATCAAAGACTGAAGATCCTTTCCAAGGCATCTACCAATCAAGGACTAAAGATCCTTTAACCCTTGTTCACCCACAAGTTTTATTTAGAAATTGGAGTGATGAGATTCTTGAAGTTTCCATGTCTTGATGCTCAAATTGTCCTTTACCAGGGACATGGCTAAGTACTTAGATTTTACACTCTGCAGGTGGTGCACTTTCCCCACAAGACTTGGTTTCCCAAGACAAGATCCTTCGAAGCCTTTCCTTAGTCAAATGGACACGCTACAACCTATCATTCCCACTACCACCAACTGTCCAAGAGACTAAGTTCTAGCAACCTAAGATCATGGCAGAGCCCATAATGCCAAGTGGTTGCACTTGAAGCTTCTCAACATTTGACATCTCAAATCTCTTTGTTTCCTGGGTGGCCATCCACAAGTGAGATACACTAAGGTAAACCATAAACATGGGCCTTGTGAACCACTCAACCAAAAACCACCAAGCAAGTCCCATTCCACCTGTGAGATTCATTAACTTAGTTGTTTTGTTAAATAAAACACAAGTCCTCAGACTTAAAATATTTTTCCATAGTGTGAATATATAAACCACCCTTGTTTTCTAGTAGCTAGGCTAAGCATGGCATGGCAACTTATCCTTAGGGAATTTTCCTAGCAACTCTACCATTCTAATCTACATAGGATTTCCCATCATCATTTGACAAAAGTAGCATGCAAGTCTTAGCAAAATATTTCTAATGGAGTATAAAATATAGGAATGGAATATTCATGATGATATCACTTGCCTTGGTAATGTGGAGAGTAGCACTCGTCACAGTCACAATCACTAGCAAAATCTACACACAAAGTTGTAGCACACAATTACACACAAATATATACAAACAAAAATAGTATGAATGCATGCATGCATGAAATTACTAAGTGGTGATTTTTGAAAAATCTACCAAGCATGTGCAAGTTTACAGAAACTTAATAGGTCACAAGTTTGCTCACTAAACATATTTAACCCTAAAACAAATTACTAAACTAAAACCAATCTCAAATTAGCCTTAAACAAGTTTCTACAAATAAAGTCATTCTATTGGTTACTATTTGCTAAACACATTGGATAGGCAGAAAGGTCTTGTCTCATTGAATCCAACGGTATAAAGTTTGCAAAATTCTAACGTGGCAATCAAAAGTTATAAGCATTTGAATTTGGATCAAATTTCTGGTTTTAAACCTGTTTTTAGATCTAACCCTAGCCACGCGTCATGTCGTGATTGGCGCACGCTTCGTTGGATCGCGCTCGCAGCCGCAGGATCTAAACAGATCGACGCTTCCGGATCGCGCATCGCCGGGGTTAAGTGAATCTATCCTAGCGCTCGGATCTGGATCTAACGGTGCTTATTCAAACGACCATGTCCTGGCAGTGCGCGGTGTCAGCGAGCGGCAGAGTGCTCGGTCTACGGCGGCGCTTGCGTTCCAGGTCGTCCGCAAGAGGGAGAAGGGTCATACCAGGTTCGCAAGAGGCTGCTGAAGCTCAAGGTTGCGTTGGTTGGCGAAGGGGCGTGCTGTCACTGCGAGGATTGCTCGTCGGAGTAGAGGCAGGCGGCAGGTGGTTCTGTTCGAGGTCGGAGACGACGTTGTAGATCACTAGGATGCAAACGGGAGGTGTGGTTAGA
Source organism: Avena insularis (assembly GCA_023614405.1). Taxonomy (NCBI): domain Eukaryota; kingdom Viridiplantae; phylum Streptophyta; class Magnoliopsida; order Poales; family Poaceae; genus Avena; species Avena insularis. The sequence continues at coordinate 301,232,520 of CM042692.1, read as the reverse complement.
TGCAGAAGATCACGGAGAACATGCGTGCGTGAATGACAAGGCTTGGGGCGGTCTGGACTTACCACTAGAGCTCGCCGGAGTCGGGTCTGTCGTCGGTGCTTGCGGTGTCGAGTGGAACCGGCGACCTGGGGCAGTACAGGATGAACTAGTGGGGTCAGGAGGTGCACAAAGATATGGTGAATCTGCTCGTTTGAACCAGAGGGGAAGGGGTGGTCGAGACTCACCGTAATTGATCGCCGGAGTCGGCTCTGTCTGTGGCGGTGCGAGAATGATTGAGGGCAGCCTGGTGGCGGAGTGAGCGAGGTGTTTGGGGGAAATGCTCGCGAGGAAGAGAGGGTCTTATAGCCAGAGGTTAAGTGAATCTATCCTAGCGCTCGGATCTGGATCTAACGGTGCTTGTTCAAACGACCATGTCCTGGCGGCGCGTGGTGTCAGCGAGCGGCGGAGTGCTCGGTCTACGGTAGCGCTTATGCGTTCAGTCGTCGCATGAGAGGAGAAGGGTCATACCAGGTTCAAGAGGTCAAGCTCAAGGTTGCGTTGGTTGGCGAAGGCGTCACCGCGCTGCGAGGATTGCTCGTCGGAGTAGAGGCAGCGTGGTGGTTCTGTTCGAGGTCGGAGACGATGTTGTAGATCACTAGGATGCAAACGGGAGGTGTGGTTAGATGCAGAAGATCACGGAGAACATGCGTGCGTGAATGACAAGGCTTGGGGCGGTCACGGAGTAGGGTCTGTCGTCGGTGCTTGCGGTGTCGAGTGGAACCGGCGACCTGGGGCAGTACAGGATGAACTAGTGGGGTCAGGAGGTGCGCAAAGATATGGTGAATCTGCTCGTTTGAACCAGAGGGGAAGGGGTGGTCGAGACTCACCGTAATTGATCGCCGGAGTCGGCTCTGTCTGCGGCGGTGCGAGAATGATTGAGGGCAGCCTGGTGGCGGAGTGAGCGAGGTGTTTGGGGGAAAATGCTCGCGAGGCAGAGAGGGTCTTATAGCCAGAGGCGCGACAGGAAACGCTCGCAGATTAATGCCCAATTACGCCGCGCCATTACCGGCAATGACTGCAGCAGCGATGTGGTCGCAGGCGCAGTTTGGGGAAGACGAGGACGAAGTGGACCGGGCCCGCTCGTCAGCGAAGTGTGCGAGGTGTAGGTGGGGTCTGGCTGTCAGCGACTGGGCGTGTACGCTCGCGCGTGAGAGAAGAAAAGGAAAAACCGCGGGTGGGCTTGATGGGCCTGTTTCACTTTGGGCGTAAACACAGCCGGCCTTTTCCTTTGTTTAAGTCTTTTCTTTTTCCATTTTGGTTTTCAGGAATGATTTAAATATGAATTCAAATCCTATTTGAATTCAAACAACTCTGGGGATTTTTGCAGGGTACTGTGGTTTCAAAAACAGTCAATTCACCATGTGGTTACCTTGTAAGGGCCTGGTCAAGCTTGGGTTTTGAAACAAACAGAGACTTTGTCTCTAGTTTGTAAATGTTTGAAATAGGGTTTTGAAATTATTTCTAAATTGGAAACTTGGGTTAAAAAATGCTACACCTAATCTTTCCAACCATGGAGGCAAGCAAACAAGTTCCTGAACAATCCAATCTCAAAGGGTGATGGCCAATTGAGTTGAATTTGCACACATGAAATCATAGCTCAATCTTCTGTCTCTAAATGATTTTGAGAAAAACCCTAAATGGATGAAGGATGCAATGATGATATGAATGATTTTTGAAATATGATTTTTGGGATGTTACAAATCTAACCCCCTTAAGATGAATCTCGCCCTCGAGATTCGGATTGGCTAACAAATAGGTGAGGGTGGTCTTTCCGAAGATCATCTTCTCTTTCCCATGTTGCTTCCTCTTCGGAGTGATGACTCCATTGTACTTTGCAAAACTTGATAGTCTTTGTCCTTGTGACTCTTTCTGCGGTCTCAAGTATCTTGACAGGCTTTTCTTCATAGGTGAGATCACTTTCTAGTTGAACTTCCTCCAAAGATATGGTATCCTTCAAAGAAGATCCTTCCATCTCCGGGTGACATTTCTTCGACTCACATGAAAAACATTATGGATCGCTAATAAAGATGTTTGGCGATTCGATTTCATATGCAGCTTCTCCCTTGTGACTTAGAATGTTGAATGGTCCAACATATCTTGGTGCTAACTTTCCTTTGACTCCAAATCTTTTCACTCCATGAAGTGGTGATACTCTAAGATAAGCTCTATCCCCAACTCCGTAAGTGACTTCTCTACGCTTAGCATCTGCGTAGCTTTTCTGTCGAGACTGTGCTATCTTCAACCTGTCCCTAACCAATTTGACTTTTTCTTCGGCGTCTTTGATAAGATCTGGTCCAAACCAACTTCTTTCTCCCACACCATTCCATAGCAATGGGGTGGTACACTTTCTTCCGTAGAGAAACTCAAACGGTGCCATCCCAATGCTAGATTGGTAAGTGTTGTTGTAAGAGAACTATGCGTAAGGCAGACTTTCATCCTAACTTGCTCCATAGTCTAGGGCACATGCCCTCAACATGTCTTCAAGAATTTGATTAGTCCTTTCTGTTTGTCCATCAGTTTCAGGATGAAAAGCAGTGTTGAATTCCAATCTCGTTCCTAAAGATTCATGAAGTTGTCTCCAAAAGTGAGAAGTGAACTGAGTTCCTCTATCAGACACAATACTCTTAGGTACACCATGAAGGCATACAATTCTGCTCATGTAGATTTTGGCTAACTTGGCACTGGTATAAGTGGTCTTTACGGGTATAAAATGAGCCACTTTAGTTAGGCGATCCACTACTACCCATATGGAATCATACCCTGACCTGGTCCTTGGTAATCCAGTAATGAAATGCATACCAATATTTTCCCACTTCCATTCAGGAATAGGCATTGGTTGAAGCAAACCTGCTGGTTTCTCATGCTCCGCTTTCACTCTACTACACACATCACACAAAGCAATGTGTTCGGCGATGTCCCTTTTGAGATTGTTCCACCAAAATCTTTCTTTCATATCCATGTACATTTTGGTGTTTCCCGGGTGAATAGAATACGGAGAGTTATGGGCTTCTTGTAGAATCAGTTTCCGCAATTCCGGATCTTGGGGAACACAAATACGTTTCCCGTGCCATAAAGTACCTTGTTCGTCTATATGGAAACTTTTAGCTTTCCCTAGGCTAATCCTTTCCTTAATCTCTTCGATTTCTTTATCCGTCTTTTGGGCTTCTTTAATCTTATCCAACAGAGTGGGTTGAACATCCAAAGACATGAGATGTCCTTCTGGTACAATCTCCAACCTGAGTTCCTTGAATTGCTTACACAAGTCATCTGGCAATTCTCCTTTTGTAAGGCCATTTACAAACACCTTACGACTTAGAGTATCTGCCACAACATTTGCTTTACCGGGGTGGTATTGCAAACTCAAGTCGTAATCCTTGATAAGTTCTAGCCATCTCCTTTGTCTCATATTGATTTCCTTCTAGGTGAAGATATACTTCAAACTCTTATGATCGGTGAATACTTCACAATGTTTTCCCAAAAGGTAATGTCTCCATGTTTTGAGTGCATGGACAACAGCGACTAACTCTAAATCATGAGTAGGATAGTTTACTTCATGAGTTTTGAGTTGTCTCGAGGCATAAGACACAACTTTTCCGCCTTGCATAAGTACGGCACCTAATCCTTGATGAGAAGCATCACAATACACTTGGAAATCCTTTTCCAAATCTGGTAGGCACAGAACTGGTGCTGACACAAGCCTCTTCTTTAATTCTTGAAAGCTGAGTTCACAACCTTCAGACCAAGCAAATTTCTTATCTTTCTTTAGCAATTTTGTCATTGGTTTAGCCACCTTTGAAAAAATTTCAATGAATCTTCTGTAGTAACCTGCTAAACCAAGGAAACTACGAACCTCTTTTACGTTCATAGGTGACTCCCATTCTGTCACAGCTGAAACTTTAGCAGGATCAACTGCTACACCATCCTTTGTCATAATGTGACCAAGAAATCCAACTTCTTCCAACCAAAACTCACACTTGCTGAATTTGGCATAAAGCTTATGTTCCCTCAGTTTCTCAAGTATCAAGCGGAGATGTCTTTCATGCTCTTCCTTGCTCTTGGAGTAGACTAAGATGTCATCGATGAAAACGACAACGAACTTGTCGAGAAATTCCATGAACACCTTGTTCATCATATTCATGAAGTATGCTGGAGCGTTGGTTAAACCAAAAGGCATCATCGTGTACTCGTACAATCCATACCTTGTGGTGAATGTTGTTTTAGGTATGTCTTGCTCTCTTATCTTGAGTTGAAAATAGCCTGACCGAAGATCAATCTTCGAGAATACACATGCTCCTTCTAGCTGATCAAACAAATCATTGATTCTTGGCAAAGGATATTTGTTCTTGATGGTTACCTCGTTGAGAGAACGGTAATCTATGCATAATCTTTGAGTTCTATCTTTCTTTTCTACGAACAATACTGGGGCTCCCCAAGATGAAGAACTTGGCTGGATGAATCCTTTCTGTAATTGTTCTCCAAGCTGTTTCTTGAGTTCTTTAAGTTCGTCAACTGACATTTTATAAGGCCTCTTTGCTCTTGGTCTCGAACCTGGTACCAAATCTATTATAAACTCTACATCTCTATCTGGTGGCATTCCTGGTAACTCTTCCGGAAACACATCCGGATATTCACACACAATTGGCACACTGTCCATGCTAACCCCCTTAAGAGAACTCAGCTTACTTCCTTTAGATTCAAAATTGGACTTGAATTTTATCCTCTTACCTTCAGGGGTTGTGAGTGAAACTGTACGATTGTCACAATCTAGTACTCCCTCATACTTAGCCATCCAATCCATTCCCAAAATCACATCCAATCCTTGGGAATTTAGGATTATTAGGTTTACTGGAAACTTATGTTTTCCGATCTCTATGACTAGATCCCGGCATCCAAGACTCACTATCATATCTCCACCCGGAGAGCTAACTTTTATTGGACACCCAATGTTTTCAGATGCAAACCCATTTCTATCAACAAATGCTTTTGATATGAATGAATGAGATGCACCAGTGTCAAAGAGTACAAATGCTGAGATGGAATTGAGTCTGAACTTACCAAAGAAGCATCAGGCTCTTCATAGACCTCCTCCACATTGATGTGGTTAACCTATCCTTTCTGAAAAGGATTGGGTTTGTTTGGTCCTTCAACTTTCTTTTCAGGGCACTCATTAGCATAATGCCCCAGCTTCTTGCATTTGAAGCATTAAACCTGACTGATGTCCCTTTTAGGCTGACTTCCACTTCCACTTCCACTGTGGTGGCTCTTATGTCCACTCTTGTGACTCTTGTACTTATCATTGTCATGACTGCGATGATGCTTGTTGTCATGACGGTTGTGGTTGTGGTGCTTGTTAAATTTCCCATGCTTGTGGGATCCTGAGCTGACATTTTCATCATAGTGAGATCGTTTATGAGACGATCCCGAGCTGTGCTTGTCGGAGTGTTTCCTCTTCCTACTCTCGACTTGTTTCATTTTATTTTCCATAACAGCCTTGTCACATGATGGGATAAGTTGGAACATATGCTACAGACAGTTGCAGATTCAGCTCATCATTCAAGCCTTCCAGAAACTTTTCCTTTCTTTTGGCATCAGTGTCAACCTCATCCGGTGCATAGCGCGCCAGATTGTTGAATTCTTCAATATATTCAGCCACGCTGTGGTGGCGTTGCTTCAGGTTGCGAAATTCCTTCTTTTTCAGGCTCATCATTCCTGGTGAGATATGAGTAGTGCGAAAACCATCTTCAAAGATAGCCCAAGTCACCTCATCAATAGGTGTGGTGATCTGGAAGTTGTCCCACCATGCTGCGGCTGGTCCTTCCAATAGATGTGCCGCGAACCTAACTTTTTCAGCATCCGTGCAGCCCACGGTCACTAAGTCTTTGTTCACAGAACGTAGCCAATCATTGGCCACCATGGGATCAGTCGTTCCTGAAAACTTAGCTGGCCTCAGACGCAGAAATCTGGTGAGCATATCAAAACCCGGAGTGTTGTTGTTGTTGTTGGGGTTGTTGTTGTTGTTATTGGGGTTGTTGTTGTTGTTCTGGTTTTGGATGAATGTCGTCATCATTTGCATAAGCTGTGTCTGCGCATTCATCATCTGTTGCATTTCCGGGGTAATGTTGGGGTTGGGGTTAGGGTTTCTTGTGACGGGAGGCATCTGTGGTTTATTCATATAGAGATAAGAATGAGATACCCTTACATGATTTATGCACAATACATTACTCAAACAAACACATAGCATGCAACACAGGGATAAGAACTCAACAAGATAACAAAAGTCTCAAAGTAAAAACACACAAGTGGCAAGCCATCCACATGTCGGATGGTCCAATAATAAGTTCACAAATAACAAGTGCGGTAATTAAAGATAACTGAGTAGTCAAATCTATAATACTATATGCATTTGGCTAGGTGGAGCTTGGCTTGCTTTGCTCAAAATAGATTTTTCCTTAACATTTGAAAACACTAAATTTTTCTTGACAAAAACCTTCCCGAGGCATCTACCAATCAAAGACTGAAGATCCTTTCCAAGGCATCTACCAATCAAGGACTGAAGATCCTTTAACCCTTGTTCACCCACAAGTTTTATTTAGAAATTGGAGTGATGAGATTCTTGAAGTTTCCATGTCTTGATGCTCAAATTGTCCTTTACCAGGGAAATGGCTAAGTACTTAGATTTTACACTCTGCAGAGGTGGTGCACTTTCCCCACAAGACTTGGTTTCCCAAGACAAGATCCTTTAGAAGCCTTTCCTTAGTCAAATGGACGCGCTCCAACCTATCATTCCCACTACCACCAACTGTCCAAGAGACTAAGTTCTAGCAACCTAAGATCATGGCAGAGCCCATAATGCCAAGTGGTTGCACTTGAAGCTTCTCAACATTTGACATCTCAAATCTCTTTGTTTCCTGGGTGGCCATCCACAAGTGAGATACACTAAGGTAAACCATAAACATGGGCCTTGAGAACCACTCAACCAAAAACCACCAAGCAACTCCCATTCCACCCAGGAGATTCATTAACTTAGTTGTTTTGTTAAATAAAACACAAGTCCTCAGCCTTAAAATATTTTTCCATAGTGTGAATATATAAACCACCCTTGTTTTCTAGTAGCTAGGCTAAGCATGGCATGGCAACTTATCCTTAGGGAATTTTCCTAGCAACTCTACCATTCTAATCTACATACGATTTCCCATCATCATTTGACAAAAGTAGCATGCAAGTCTTAGCAAAATATTTCTAATGCAGTATAAAATATAGGAATGGAATATTCATGATGATATCACTTTCCTGGTAATGTGGAGAGTAGCACTCGTCACAATCACAATCACTAGCAAAATCTACACACAAAGTTGTAGCACACAATTACACACAAATATATACAAACAAAAATAGTATGAATGCATGCATGCATGAAATTACTAAGTGGTGATTTTTGAAAACTCTACCAAGCATGTGCAAGTTTACAGAAACTTAACAGGTCACAAGTTTGCTCACTAAACATATTTAACCCTAAAACAAATTACTAAACTAAAACCAATCTCAAATTAGCCTTAAACAAGTTTCTACAAATAAAGTCATTCTATTGGTTACTATTTGCTAAACACATTGGATAGGCAGAAAGGTCTTGTCTCACTGAATCCAACGGTATAAAGTTTGCAAAATTCTAACGTGGCAATCAAAAGTTATAAGCATTTGAATTTGGATCAAATTTCTGGTTTTAAACCTGTTTTTAGATCTAACCCTAGCCACGCGTCATGTCGTGATTGGCGCGTACCGCTTCGGTTGGATCACGCTCTGCAACCGCAGGATCTAAACAGATCGTACGCTCCAGATCGCGTACCGCTTCGGGGTTAAGTGAATCTATCCTAGCGCTCGGATCTGGATCTAACGGTGCTTGTTCAAACGACCATGTCCTGGCGGGCGTGGTGTCGTGACGGCGAGTGCTCGGTCTCTGGCGGCGCTGCGTTCCAGGTCGTCCGCAAGAGGGAGAAGGGTCATACCAGGTTCGCAAGAGGCTGCTGAAGCTCAAGGTTGCGTTGGTTGGCGAAGGGGCGTGCTGTCACTGCGAGGATTGCTCGTCGGAGTAGAGGCAGGCGGCAGGTGGTTCTGTTCGAGGTCGGAGACGACGTTGTAGATCACTAGGATGCAAACGGGAGGTGTGGTTAGATGCAGAAGATCACGGAGAACATGCGTGCGTGAATGACAAGGCTTGGGGCGGTCTGGACTTACCACTAGAGCTCGCCGGAGTCGGGTCTGTCGTCGGTGCTTGCGGTGTCGAGTGGAACCGGCGACTGAGGGCGTCTGAGATGAACTAGTGGGGTCAGGAGGTGCGCAAAGATATGGTGAATCTGCTCGTTTGAACCAGAGGGGAAGGGATGGTCGAGACTCACCGTAATTGATCGCCGGAGTCGGCTCTGTCTGTGGCGGTGCGAGAATGATTGAGGGCAGCCTGGTGGCGGAGTGAGCGAGGTGTTTGGGGGAAAATGCTCGCGAGGAAGAGAGGGTCTTATAGCCAGAGGCACGACAGGAAACGCTCGCAGATTAATGCCCAATTATGCCGCGCCATTACCGGCAACGACTGCAGCAGCGACGTGGTCGCAGGCGCGGTTTGGGGAAGACGAGGACGACGTGGACCGGGCCCGCTCGTCAGCAAAGTGTGCGAGGTGTAGGTGGGGTCTGGCTGTCAGCGACTGGGCATGTACGCTCGCGCGTGAGAGAAGAAAAGGAAAAACCTCGGGTGGGCTTGATGGGCCTGTTTCACTGCTGGGCCAGAAACCTGGCGCTCGGCCTTTTTCCTTTGTTTAAGTCTTTTCTTTTTCCATTTTGGTTTTCAGGAATGATTTAAATATGAATTCAAATCCTATTTGAATTCAAACAACTCTGGGGATTTTGCAGAATCGTGGTTTCAAAAACAGTCAATTCACCATGTGGTTACCTTGTAAGGGCCTGGTCAAGCTTGGGTTTTGAAACAAACAGAGACTTTGTCTCTAGTTTGTAAATGTTTGAAATAGGGTTTTGAAATTATTTCTAAATTGGAAACTTGGGTTAAAAAGTGCTACACCTAATCTTTCCAACCATGGAGGCAAGCAAAGAAGTTCCTAAACAATCCAATCTCAAAGGGTGATGGCCAATTGAGTTGAATTTGCACACATGAAATCATAGCTCAATCTTCTGTCTCTAAATGATTTTGAGAAAAACCCTAAATGGATGAAGGATGCAATGATGATATGAATGAGTTTTGAAATATGATTTTTGGGATGTTACACCAGTTGACATGACCAAGCAGAAGCGAGATCTCAGGTGGGTGCAAGACAAGGTTAGCAAAGTCGAGAAGGAGAGGGACACGACGTTGGCCCTGAAGGCTAAAGCAGAGCAAGAACTGACTCAAGCAAGGAATGATCTTGACCGGGCCAAAGTCCTGCAGTTCACAACTACGAGTATGAACAAGTGCATGAGGAAAAATGCAGAGAAACAATTGAAGCTGTGCAAGGAAGATGCTAAAAGGAAGGAACAGACGATTCGATCCTTGCTCTCCCAGGAAGATGCGCATCGGGCTAAGATTAGGAAGATCAAGGAGATGTGTGATAACTAGTTCTATTTAGCTTGAGCTCCATGCCTTTTAAGTTGTAATAGTTGTACTTGTTGACCTAGCGGTCTGAACTATTGGCCCCAGAGTCTTGGGAGGAAAAAAATTGGTCGCCCGTTAATCTGTCTTAACCCTGCATTACTTCCTTTTGTCTAACCAATGCCCCTTGGATATTCCGCCCGTCACTTCGTCGTCCTCGTGTACAAATAGGAGGCGCCACAGTGCGTCGCTTCATCGTCCATCCCCTCGGCTTCTCCAATCTCCACCGCGCCATTGCTTCGTCGTCCATCCCCTCGCTCCCTCTCCAATCTCCACCGCACCGCCATGGAGATGCCCACGCTAAACTTCTACGAGGCGGTGATGTTCACGCACTTTGACATCCTCGTGCCACCGGCTGTGACGGTGCCCCACGGATGGCGCATCAGCTATGCGGGGGTGTCGGTGGCTCCGCTCCTCGTCCCCGGCGGAGCCGGGATGGAGAGCGAAACTGCGGCGCACCGCCGCCAGATGCCCGCGTGGAAGAGGGCGCCGCTGTGGCTGCCAGCCCCGTCTTGGCGCGCTGTTCAAGAAGGAGCAGAAGGCCAAGATTGGGAACCGCATCGTTTACGGGCGTGTGGTACACCGGGATCTCCGCAACCGAGAAGGGCGGGAGAGGTTCTGGTCTGTCCCTGGACGGACCAAGTACACCGTCATCGCCGCCGCTCACCGCAAAGAGGTGCTCCGTCTCGTGAACAATACGGAAATCGTGGAGGTTCCGTCCGACGACGACGAGGAAGCCGGCGGCTCGGAGGACAGCGGAAGTGAAATTGTTGACTAGTGGTTGAATTAATGTAGGATGTGAAATCGTACCTTTGTTTAGAAGAATTTGTGGTTGAATTAATGAAATGCCTCGATTTAGATCTCTGTCTCGATTAATTTGTGGAAGAATTTGTAATTTAGATCAATTTCTGCCTCGATTTAGATCTCTGTCCCGGATTGGGAACGTGACCATGGACCAAAGACCCTTTTTCTACTAGTGTATTCTGACATTGGTGGTTTGTTTAAACGTAATCTACGTGGATTGTGCCACATGCAAATGGCACAACCACAATGTATAAAGTGGAAGCACGTACACCCGGTTACTGGAGATCCGGGAGCTTCGCCAGATGCAGGGGATGCAGAGCAGAGAGGCGGTGAGATAGATGGGCACAAGATTAGACCAGAAAGTGGCACCGATTTCCTCCTCATATGGGCATTATCGGTTGCCATTGCTATTTATGTTGCCACGTTGTTGTGCAGCATCTGAAATAAGTTGTTGCTTCGTGCAGTGTGGCAGCTTAAATAATTTATTTCTATGCCACTTACATTCCATCGAATTTGGAGACCTCCTGCCCCTCAGCAATCGTGGAACCGTTGCTGCGTGTTTTCAGATAGCAGTGGCACAATCACAATTTCGGATTCAACTACTGACTCGGGCGTTTCCAAACCCTAAGTCGCGGTACATTTTACTCCCAGCAAAGTACCACACACAGAGCTCCAGAATTTAACCGAATTACATATATAGGTTCAAGTTCAACATATTACTATGCATCTTCATTGCCAGCAGCCTTCTTCCACAGCCTGGGAACCAAGCATTCACGTCCACTGGCTTCTTCATTTCCTGCCTTCTTCCTCTTCCTCGGTGCCAATTTTCTTAGCTTCACGTACTCTGCATCGCCGAGACAATGGGCACCAGAATCGTGCCCAGCATCATCTTTCCACTCGTTTTTAATTTCTTCGGGCAGCAAAATGACTGACCCGGCAGTCATGTTTCTAACCTTGCGGCGCTTCCTATCAAAGAAACAAGACTGTTGCATAACTGCCCAATATCTATAGAGTAAATAAATCAAAAATTACAATTCAGCACAAACATGCGAACCCTAAGAGACCTTTGCTTACCAAGAGCTAATTGGGTTCGAGCAACCACCCTGTCCAAGAATAGAAGGGCGAATCCTAGTTGCAGCAGCTTCCACATCTAGTATTTCACAATTCAGCTTAAACATGCAAGCCGAAGCATACCTTTTCATCAACCCAATTAGCTGACGGTCACATGTTAGAGGAACCATGATGACACGTTCATCCATGAAGCTGAACTTTGCAGTCTGCTTTAGCCATAATTCACCATGATTACGCAGAGCAGCAACCATACCAGATATAGTGCACATCTGCGTAGGCACTTCTTCCATCGTGATACAATGGTGTCCATACCACTTGCGCTTAGAGTCGTACCTGAACAGGACTACCGTAACCAGGTAAGGGTGGTCCACGGAGACCCCACTTGATAGAAAACTCTGGACAAAATATGTTTGTCAGCGTTGGGCTAACAAACAATTTTAGTTTCAGTAGCCAGCTAGCAGTTATAATTAGTGTGAATAGTAAAGAGAAGGGTAGCTCACTCGCTTGTAGCCAGAATTTCTTCTTCCTTGGTAGTAGGATCTGCCATCCTCCAAGATGCTCGACTCGTCGGCGGCGGAGGTGGGCTACAGCCTTGCAACGGCGGCTACGACATGCGCCATTGGAGCTCGGGATCAGCGACTGGGTGCAGCAACTGGGCGCAGCAACTTGGCGCCGAAAGTCAAATATCTGAAGGGATCGTCCTGCCTGGAGGGTGGATTCTGACGCCACCGGTGCTAGGGGAAAGGTGGGATTGGATTTGTGAAATTGGTCAACGCATCCAATCCACTTAGTTACTCTATTTGCCTAAGAGGTTTCCGCGTTGGTGCTCGCGTCACGGACAGATGACCGACATGAGGGTCTCGACCGTCTACTTCACGGGGCAGTTTAACTGAATGTTTGAATTTGGCAGGGGTGAGATGAGTTTGCCTTGAAATGGCCCTCTCAGTAGTTGGAGGCCCAACATTTCGAAACACGGCAATTTCAGGCAACTTAGGTACCGCCATGCGCTACCCTGCGAACTTTGGTACCGCAGACAAACAGGCCCCTCCTTGCCACCCCCTCCTAGCCTATATAGATAGGCTAGGTCTCGGGATAGCAGGTCGAGTCGGTTACAAGTTAGGGTTTTCCCTTTGAACTTTCTATCTTGAGCTTGTCGTGTGCCACAAGCAGTCAGAGTCTCCTTTGGTCACCCAAATCTTTGATTGGGCCCTGGTAACGTCGTGGGCTTCTGCTAGACTGGACCGTATATGCCAAGCTCGAGTACCTGTAAGGTATGCCCATGTCAGTAGCCCCGAGTGTCTAGTTGAATCGCAAATTCGAGTGGAGACTTATGAAGTCTTTCGAGTGCATAGCCGAGCATGTTTTTGAGTGCTCTAATTTGTATCATAGGGATTGTTGATATACGTGCCTAATTTATCTGATGTATCGGGATTTGTTAACTGCCTTAGGGCAAAACAACGCAATCTACTCAAACTTGAGTCCCTAGACTCGAATTCAAAAAAATGCTGGCGTAATTCAACTCGGGTCGTGGAGGTCTTATAGAGTCGAATCCCGTTGTATAAATGTCAGCACTCGACGTGTCCGTCAAGGCTTATTTCATCGTGCATGTACGCACGAATTATGTCTGGTAGAGCACAGAAGGTGCATTGCCATGCCTTCTTCCTATCTTATCTTCATGTTGCAAGCGTGCCATCTGAATTTTGTCATCGCGGAGATGATTCGGGTGGCCCAGGAGACATAATATCTTTACAGGGAAAATATGAGGCGGAGTCGTCAAAGCTTTAGAGTGTGGACGCAGTCAGCACATAGTGTATATATAAGAAAAATCATAGGGTGCACGGCCAGCGCTCCCTATGGGAGTATCCCCCGAGTGCTTATTCGAGTCGTAGACTCGAGTGGGGACTATAATTATTTCACGACTGCTGTCATCTTTTGCTTGTTTCAGTCGAATGTTCTTTCAGTGCTCCCTATGGGAGTAACCCGGAGTTCACAGTCGAATATTTGATTCGAGTGAAGGGTTTTTGAGAGAAAATATGTTGTCATAATGTTTGGATGTCTTACAAAGTTTCACGTGTGCGCGGCTAGCGCTCCTATTAGGAGTAGCTCCCGAGTGCTTGGTCGAGTCGAAGACTCGAGTAAGGACTAGAGTAGTCAAAAAGTGCTCCTGCTGGAGTTAATGACATCAGTGCTGACAATGAGATGATCTCAGTTGCCTGCATGAGCGGTTTTGACATGACGTGATGAAAAGTTTGTCCCATTTTCTGACTTGGATTTGACCAGGCATGCGTAATATTTGTTTTAACCGTGTCTCCTAGATTCTCGTGCGTAATGGGTGGAGTGGAGCGACGGTTCGTGGTTGATCCTGCCACGCGTCGACATTGATTTATGCCACGCGTCTAGTTGGTTTCCTCTTGGCCGTTGGATGGCATATTTGGTAAGGTTAAGTATGGATCTACTATGCGGTAAATTCTCCACAACGCATCTTCTTCCTCGTGCATTGCTTCCATTGTTGTTCCTCGCTGCTCCATTGCTCTCACCCTTATTGCGACGCTGGACGGTCTCTACACCTTTCCTACTTACTTTCTGCGCTCCCAGCACAAGCGCCAGATGGGAAAAAGAAGGGAAACTCCGCCGATGGATTTGCGGCTACCACTGCTGTGACCAAGAAAAAGGGCGCCGCCACTGTCAGCACCAGCACCGCCGCTGGAGCTGGGAAGAAGAAAGGTCCAGGCACGCGCGTCACGAATGGGTCATGAAGGTCATCCACCATCAAGGCCTCAGAGCTCTTCACCCAGCACCAAGATGGTGCGCTCCCTGCCGTGGAAGAGGAATGCCGAATCCTTGGCGATGAGGTAATCCCCAGTCCCCCCGCCAAGTTTCGGGTGATGTTCCTCGCGTTCATTATCCGCGGTCTGTCTCTCCCCCTTCACAAGTTTGTGAGAGGGTTACTTTATTTCTACAGGCTCCAGTTGCACCAACTGACCCCGAACTCCATCCTCCATATCACTTGTTTCATTACCCTTTGCGAGTGCTGGCTCGGAATCGAGCCACACTTTCGCCTCTTTAAAAAACTTTTCAAGCTCAAACGCCAGTCATGATTGGGATTAGTAGTCTATGATATAGGAGGCTACAGGATCCACGTCAACTCCAATGTCACCTATTTTTCCATCAACCTCGCCGCATTTTTCCAAGGATGGAGGGAGAAGTGGTTCTACATTCCCGACCAGAAGGTTAACGAAGAACACTACAGACTCGCGCCCATTGATCCGGTGGTAGATTGCAAGAGGATGAGGTCATGGAAGAATATTGTGATGCCCGACGAAGCCGAGGAAACATAAACTCTTTACCAGCATGTCTGTGACCTCGAACACCATGTAGGCAAGGAAGTAGGAGGCGCAGACCTTATTCACACTTGGATGGGCCAGCGAGTGCAGTCGCTGCAGGCCAGGGTGCATCCAATGTGCTGCTAGGCTAGTGCTGGTGATGTGACTCGCATCTCCTTAGAGGGCATTTCCTTAGGAAAAGCAGACAGGAGGTTTTGATTGCTGACCAAGTACACCTCCAAGGAGATCTCCCGGGTGACTCACTCATTCCTCCCTTCCATGCAAGCCATCCTCCGCCTGAGGTGCATTTCTTTTAAAAGTTCTTCTTATTTTTCGATTGCTTGATGGGTGTCTTTTATACTGATGCTTGGTGCTGGTTTCAGGACTGGAACGTGACCGCCGTGCTACCTCCTTAGCCTGAGGGAATAATTCCACGTGAAGCGGAAGAGGAGGATGAGTCAGGCTCCACCGTCACTGTTGGGGAGGAGCAGGAAGCCCCCGAGTCCAGCGGGCACGGGACTTGCAAGCGCTCCCGAAGCAAGGACTCGAATGCCTCATCATTGAAAACGCCGGAGGGTCTCCTACTGTAGTAGAGGAGCCAATCCTTGTCGTGCCTGTGCGCGCCATGGCTCCTCCTTCACGGAAGAAGTTGAGGCTGCCAAGGAGTCGTCTGGGGATTCCTTAGACCTCGACAATTTTGATGGGTATGTTTTTATATTCTTGCGAGTTCGTCCTGTCCTCCCAAAATATTTTCATCTGAAGTAGTTCTGGATATTTTTGTAGTCAAACGGCTTCGTCATCATCCGATGACTGCTGCTTTGTCAAGGAGACTGGAGTCGCAGACTCCAAAAACAAGGAGACAGTAGCACGATATCCTTCCCCTAAGGTGGAGGACCACTCCAGTGCCAATTCTTCGAGTTCCCCCCACACTGGGGGCACCAGATGGTTGCCTGGATGTCATCTCAGAAGGAAACTTCGGTCCCTGGAGGAACATGTAGGTGTTTCTTATCATTGGCAGTCGAATTTTGGTTGATGCTCACACTTGTTCTTTTTTTGTATCCTGTCTCGAAGGAATCTGCCCGCCTCGCCAAACGGATCATGTCCTTGGGTCGCCAGCATGCTTCGCTAGAAACCCGTTATCGTGTCTTTGAAGTTGAATTTATATTTTTTCCTTCATTTTTCGTGTACAAGAGTTGGTGAGCTCAAATTTTGCCATTTTATCCTTTGCAAGTGATCACAATGATCTTCTTCGTCATGTCGACTCCCTCCAGAATGGACTTACCGCGGCGGAGAAGAAACGCGACGAGGAACTAGAGGCTCTTGATGATTCGAAAAAACGTGAGGAACATTTGCATTCCTCCGCCACTGAGAGGGAAAAGGTGTTCGTAGAACATCACTTCTCTATCGCGAAAGCACTCTTAGGTATGATATTGTCGATTTGCATTTTCCATGCACTTTTCCTACATGTTATTGTGCTCATGCGCATGTTTTGTAGATGCTGCTGGCATCGACTTCGATGCCCAGGCTTTGACCCATGTGGATGCTTTGGCTGGCGTCGTGGCTGCAGTCGAAGAACGCAGCGTCTCCATCAAGGAATCGTTTGAGAAGGCCAAGGGCGTGCTTGGGCGTCTGCGCGGGGAGATGGTCCCCAAGGCCAAGATGATCGAGGATCTCGATGGCTTGCTGGAGTCCTTCGTGGATGGCGTGCCTATGGACTTCAAGAATGCACAGCGAGGGGTTGGAGCGACCATGGTACTCGCGATCGCGCAAGATCATGGCATGTAATTGGACCCCAGCAACATCTCCTTGGTGATGCCGGTCATCACGGATGGCCAGCAGGTAGTGTTTTCTCCTTTCGCCACTAGTTGCAGTAAATATGGGCCTCGGCTCATTGAGACACTCGCCAAGTATTCGGCGGAGCTGTGGCGGTTGAAGATGGCAAAGGCTACGACGTCCGAGGCTGTAGTTGGGAAGACTATGGCATTAAAGACTGCTATAGGTTCGAGGAAGCCCCCGAGTGCCAAAACGAAGCCGTAGAACATTGCTTAGTTGCCTTTTGTAATAGTCTAGCTTTCCTTGTTGAATTGTGCTTTGTGGGAGTATCCCTTTCGAGACTCGTTGAACTTGGATGCGTTCTTCTTATTTATTGATGAATGGTTGGTCTTATTTGCCTTTTTCCCTGGCTGTAATAGGGTCCTTCGAGTGGTCCTCCTGACTCCCCTCCCACCAATGAAACTATGGCGCGGCCACGTTCAAAGGAGGAGGAGCTGTCGCTGCTCTCACGACTACGTGACCGAATAAAGCATTTGGAGCGAGAGATGCCCATGATCCGTGGTAACGCGGATGTGTGGAAGTCGAAAGCTAAAAAATCCGGCGCGTGCGAGAAGTACCTTCTGTAAGAGGTGGCTCAATTGAATGAGAAATTTAAGTGTTAGTTCTCTAGCTTGGTATCCTTTCTTTAGCCATTCGCGGCGGTACTTTGTCTTTATGCTTTGCACTACTTCTTGCAGTTTTTAGCGCTCCTCACCCGCAGGATGAGAGGGATCAAATTGCCATTCGATAGAATTACTTAACCTAGGAGAAGCTAGAAGCTAGTGGATATTTCTGGGTGGATCACGACCGTGCAGTCGTGTTGGCAACGCTGCAGGATCGTGCATCGCGGGTGCTGTGATGCTTGAAGAAGTCGTAGTCGTGCCTCAAGCATATTTTTCAGGCAATGTTCCCGCTGGATGCCGTGCCGTCAATCTTGCTAGCGTTGCTGATGCAGTTTCAGGATATCAGTGCGGTCCGCGAGTGCGTGCGTCAGCAGTTGGTCGCGGGTGCCAAGGCTACCTTGGTGCTTGTTCGTCTGCACCGGCCAGATATGGATTTCACAGATGTTGCCGCTAGACCACCGCCTCCACCGAAAGGGATGACATGGAACATGGTGCCACATTACCGAACGGTTGATCAACCAGTCGAAGATATCGTCGATTTCTTCGAAGAGCACACAAATGTTCTCCTTTTGCGGCAGTAGTGTAGTATGGACCTGTACATGGATGCATAGGTGTTGTAAGTTCATATAATTGTGTCGGGTGTTTTTATACCCGTTAGTATATAAAGAGCTTGCTAGCTTGTATGTTTTTCGAGTATGTTGTAATCTGTAGTTCCTTTTTGTTAGCCTGGCATATATTCATCTCAACACCTTGTCAACCTGTCAGGTGCGTTGCAGCTAGGTTGATTTTACCAAGGGTTTGATTGATAGTGCGTTAGCTACTCAAGACACTGCATTATTCGCGTAACGAGGTGCGGATGGTGGCGCAGCCCCCGAGTGATGTAATTGCAAGTAAAATAGAAAAACACAAAGTTGGGGGCACTTAGCTTTATTTATTCGCAGAGTATCACGAGGTATAATGTATGGCTAAGTAGCCTAGCTGGATAGCCTTATTTGTAAAGTAAAAACATCTAAGGGTAGAAGCAACGCAGCTGTGTGACGTTCCAGGGATTGGAGTATGTGACTCCGCTTTCTAGATCTTTAAGGCGGTAGGCGCCACCTAGGATTACTTCAGTAATCACATAAGGTCCTTCCCAAGGGGACTCGAGCTTGAGGTGCCCTTGTTGCTTCAGCCGCAGGACCAGGTCTCCTTCGATGAAGGATCTGGGGCGTAGCCTTCTGCTGTGGTAATTGCGGAGGTTCTGCTGGTAGATCGTGGATCTCTCCACTGCGATCTCGCATGCTTCATCGAGGAGGTCGACGGAGTCTTCGAGTGCGAGGGTTGATTCTACCTCGCTGTATGCTACTACCCATGGGGCTTTATAGCGTACCTATGTGGGTAGTACCGCCTCGACGCCGTGTACCATGAAGAATGGAGTATAGCCAGTAGCGTTGTTTGGAGTTGTGCGCAGGCTCCATAGTACCGATTGCAGCTCCTCGGGCCAGCACCCGGCAGCTCTTTTGAGTGGCCGGACGAGCCTTTTCTTGATCCCACTGTAGACGAGGCCATTGGCCTTTTCGAATTGACCGTTGGTCTAAGGGTACGCCACTGAGGCGTAGCAAATGTTGATTCCCATTTTTTCGCAGAAGCCCTGGAATTCATTTGAGGTGAAGTTTGTTCTGTTATCCGTGATGATGCTATGTGGCACTCTGAACCAGAAGACAATGGACTCGAAGAATTTAATGGTGCTGGCTCCTGATTGGTTTGTCACCGGCATGGCCTCAATCCACTTGGTGAATTTGTTCACTGTGACGAGGAGGTAGACATATCCTCTAGTGACTGGAGCTTGCCGACCATGTAGAGTCCCCATTGTGCAAAGGGCCAGGCCACAGGTATTGGCCTGATCTCTGCGCCAGGTGCGTGTGGCTTGTCCGCGAATCGCTAGCAGGCATTGCAACATTGGATGATGTCCTTGGCGTCATGAATTGCCGTAGGCCAGTAGAATCCAGCTCGTAGAGCTTTGGCGACGAGGGCGTGACTGCCGGTTTGGTGGCCGCAAGTGCCTTCGTGTATCTCGAGGAGGATGGCTCTTCCATCTCCGTTGGAGACGCAGCACTGAAGTACTCCTGTGATGATGCATTTGTACAGCTCGACATCGATAAGGGAAAAGCCTTGGACCATCGTGCTATGTGACGCGCATCTGTCGGGTCATCTGGCAATCTTTTGCTGAGCAAATATGTGATGTATGGTTGTGTCCAGGATGGCTCTATCATCATGACCTCCATGGGGCCATCGAGTCCTGTAATTGGATCCATGTCATCGAGTGTCGTTGGCTCGTTGGGTGGCATAGCCCCCGAGTCCTTTGACGTGCTGGTTTTATGCTCTAGAGCCTTATGCTTGATGGAGCGCTCGCAGATGCGCTCTAGTAATACTGCGGGTGGCACTAGGGCACAAGTGGAGCAGATGTTGGCGAGTATGTCTGCTTCTTTGTTGCTTTCACGACCAATGTGTCGTAGCTCGTAGCCATCGATGTCCCCCTCGAGTGCGTCGTAAAGGTTGCGGTGTTGTCGCTCAGAGCATCGCACTCATTCATTGTTTGGTTGACCACCAGTTTGGAGTCGCTGTAGATGACGAGTCGCTTTGCGCCACAAGCTTTTGCCACCCGCATCCCGCGGAGTAAAGCTTCATACTCAGCTTTGTTGTTGGAGGCGGTGATCTGCATTCGTAGAACATGCCTCATTTTTTCACCTTGTGGCGACGTTAGGATGACACCCGCACCAACTCCCTCCTTGCGCTTGGACCCATCGAAGTGCATTGTCCATAGATAGGACATGTCTGGCTTGTTGGGGAGCTGGTTTTCCATCCAGTGTACGAGGAAGTCCCGGAGAACTTGCGACTTGATCGCGTCTTGCTTCTCGTATGTGATGTCTCATGGAGACAGTTCTATCCCCCAGAGCGCGACTCATCCGGTGGCGTCGGAGTTGTTGACTATGTTCCCTAGCGGGGCGTCGATCACCACAATAATTGGGTGCTCCTAGAAGTAGTGGCGCAGTCACATGGTTGTCATGAAGACGCTGTATGCCAGCTTCTGATAATGCGGGTACCGCTGTTTTGTTGGTGTGAATACCTCGCTGAAGTAGTAGACTGGGCGTTGCACCCCATGGACTTTATTTTGTTCGGCTCGCTCTACTACGAGCACAGTACTAACCACCTGGTTGGTGGTGGAATTGTATAGCAACAGCGGCTCCTTTTCACGAGGAGTCACCAACACCGGCGAGGTGGACAGTAGACGCTTGAGGTCTTCAAATGCTTCTTGTGCTTCGTCTGTCCACTCGAATTTGTCAGCCTTGTGGAGAAGTTGGTAGAAAGGCAATGCCTTTTCGCCCATCTGACTGATGAATCGATTGAGCGCCGCAATTCACCTAGCCAGCTATTGGATGCATTTTACGTTCTTCGGCTTCTCCATAGCCAGTATGGCTTTTATTTTATTCGGGTTGGCCTCGATCCCTCTCGTGGAGATGAGGTACCCGAGTAATTGCCCAGATGGTACGCCGAAGGCGCATTTGTCCGGATTCAGCTTGATTTGGTAGCGCTCGAGGTTATCGACGGTCTCGCGGAGATCATCGAGTAACGAGGCTTCCTCCTTGGTTTTGATGACGATGTCATTGATGTAGACTTGGACGTTACGACCAAGCTAGTTCTTGAGGCAGACCTGCATACACCGCTAGTAGGTAGCTCCTGCGTTTTTTGGCCCAAAGGTCATCGTTGTGTAGCAGAAGACACCAAAGGGCATGATGAACGCCGTTTTCTCCTGGTCCTCCTCCTTCATTCGAATCTGGTGATAGCCTGAGTAGGTGTCGAGGAAGCAGAGGCCAGGTGCTTTCCTTGATCTTGCACATCCGTAGGATATCCGTGTCTTTTTAGGAACAAGCACGGGATTTGCTACCCAGGTGCTTTCCTTGATCTTGCGTATGAAATTAGCATCGAGGAATCTGTTGACTTCCATACCGACCGCTTTTGCCCTTGGTTCAGATAGTCGTCGTATTGTTTGTTTGACTGGCTTTGCTTTAGGATTCACATTGAGTGAGTGCTCGGCGAATTCCCTGGGAACTTCTGGAATGTCCGCTGGACACCAGGCAAAGATTTCCCAGCGCTCACGGAGGAATTCGACGAGCGTGAGTTCCTATGCGGGACTCAAGTTGTTGGCGATGAGGGACGTCTTGGTCGGGTCCATTGGGTGGACCTAGACCGGCTTGGTTTGGACCGACGTGTAGAAGGATTGGTTGGGTGAGCTTGGATTGCTCATTGGAGTAAGACTGTTGTCTATCGACTCCTTCAACCTCGCTAGTTCCTCTTGCATGCCGAAAGATTGGGAGATTCTATTGAATTCCCTGTCACAGCTGTCGGACCTCTCGAAGCTTCTGTTGACTGTGATAATGCCATTTGGGCCCGGCATCTTCAACTGCAGGTAGGCATAGTGCGTTACCGCCATGAACCTCGCGAATGCTACACGTCCGAGGTTGCAGTGGTATTGCGAGGGCCAGTCAACAACATCAAATTCGATGCGCTCTCGTCGAAAATTTGTCGGCGTCCCGAAGATGATGTCGAGACTGATCTTTCCTAGGGGTTATACGCCCTTCCCTGGGATGATTCCGTGGAAAGTCATGTCTGAAGCTTCTAGACATGACAGAGGAATTCACATTGCACGCAAAGTACTCGCGAACATGAGATTAATGCCACTTCCATCGTCCATGAAGACGCGACTCGTCTCGAAGCCTCCAATCTGTGCCTCGAGCACCAGGGGATAGTGGCCTGGGCGAGGTACTTGGCGCGGATGATCGTGTTGGTCAAGGTGATGCAGGGCTCGCTTCCACTGAGGTACTCAGTGGTTGAGGGCAGAGAATTCATCGCCAGATTAACTTAGCGAGTGGTTGATGTTTGCACTCGATTTGAGGGGCGTCCTTTTTGGAATATCCCCATGTTTCCCAGCACTCGTGGGTATGGATCGCCTCCATGGTTCTGGATTGGCGCATCCGCAGGTGGTGGTGGCCCGGCTGGTGGTGGAGGTGCTCCATGAGCCACAACGCCTGGGGTAGCTCCATAGCCCTGGTTTATCGCGTCGCGATTCATCTGGGTCAGGCCTTCATGGAGTTTGAGGAACTCGCAGCAATCCTTTAGAAGGTGGCTGGACTTTTTCTTGCTGTCGTGCTTGTCTATGTAGAAGTGTACGTTGCATGGTCCAGACAGTTTGTCCTGGATAGATGTCCCAGGTGCCTCATCGCGAGTGCGGCATTGCCACACCTGCGTGTTTTTTTCCTGTCGCGGTATCCGTTGTTGCGGTTATTGTCATTGCGTTTGTTGGCGTAGCCAGCCGCGACCATGTCGACCTCCTCGTGGTCTTCGTAACCGTGCATTCGATGTTTTCCTCGGCGATCGCGTCTACGGCCGAGGTTGTCGTCATCATCGGAATGGACACGGTTTTTTACCGAGTCCTCTCTATCGGACCACCTATTCGTGATCTCCATCAGGTGGTCGATTGTCTTGGGCTTCGAGCGGCCCATCTCCTCCCTGAGCTTTCTGCGGTGCACGACACCATTGAACGTGTCGATTGCGCGATCCTCGGAGTTGTCCTCTGCAGAGTTTTTGATGATGGACCATCTCTAGATGTACGAGCACAGAGACTCACCAGTCTTCTGGTAGAAGCCTCTTAATTCTTCGATTGATGTGGGCCTTTTGTAAGTGCCCTTGAAATTTCGCACAAAGCTGTAGACTAGTTCTTCCCAGCTGCGAATTGATCCGTACGGGAGGTTGTTGAGCCACACACGGGTGGCACCTTGCAGCTGTAGCTAGAGGCATTGCATTGTCGTGCTCGTGGTTCCCCCGTGCAGCCTGACAGAGGAAATGTGATCCTCCAGCCAGATCTTTGGGTCCTACAGGCCGTCAAATTTCAGGTTCTTTGATGGGAGTTTGAACCCCTTTGGCATTCGCTTCTACCTGATGGCTCTGCTGAAGCAGTTGGCACCATAGAGCTCTATCTCGTCATCTTCCGAGTCAGTCAAATGGGCACGCCTTGCATGCATGTTGTCAACCTTGTGTTGCATGATTTCATCACGCGCATCATAGTCGTGGTTGTGCCGCCGTGAGCAGCGTCATCACGACAAGTCGTGGCTGTCATCGCTGGAGGAGGGTGAAGAGTAGCATTTTGCCAGAGCCTTGTTTTTCTTCGACTCTAGTGCTGGATCCTTGATGAGGTCAGCTTCGACTAGCCCCAGGCCCGCGATCGTAGATCGGTGCATGGCGGCCCGTGGGTCCCTAGCCATGGTTGGTTGTTGAGGAGGTACATGGTGGCCGCTATCACCGCTACCTGTGGTGTCTTCGGGAGCACATTGCCCCGCATATCCACCATCATGGATGAGAAGTCAAGGACTCGTGCGGCCTCTTCTTGCTCCTTATCGGTGAGGTGAGCCAGTCAAGAACGTCTCTTGGCGGCTATATGATCGTTGCCCTTAGAAGAGGATCCTCCCATGGAAGAGAATTGAGCTCACCGAAGGCTCTACTCGTCTGCCCCTCTCCTGCGCACATCGAGCTAGGCGATTACTTGTTGCTAGCGCTTGAATTCTTCCTTGAGAAGCCAATGGTAACCCATCAGCATGTCTTGCGATAAGTTTGGTGGCAGGGGATTGCCCTGCAGGGCTTCTCCACAGCGAGCCCACTCGGCGTCATTGAGTTTGATCAGCACGCGCTCTTGGGTATGTTCATTCGCATGAGATGCGGATGGCCTTCCGTCCCGTTGTTGGTGGGTGCTCCGTTGGGGGATCACCGTTCGCGACTGGGATACCACCACCGGTACTGGTGTTATATCGAGTGCCACCATTCTCACCTATGTTGAAGACGGTGCACATGTAGTGTTTGGGGAAGCTGTTGCTTCCGCAGCTTTCAGATCCGAAGCTATAGGCTCCATCCTCTATGGCCAGATTGCCCAGATCGGATTCACGACTATTGTCGATGTCCGTATTCCCGACTGCTGTCGGGGCGTTGAGTTTGCTCAGGGTGCCAATCGGCGGTGGAAACCACGATGCTAGAGCAATTGTGGGAACCTTCGACTGGTCAGGGAGGCGAAGTGTGCCCAGCTAACCAACTTGGAAGCGTAAGCTCCCGATCGCCAGGCTGATCCCATCGCCCACGGACTCGAAATCCAGGCGAGTGGCCGGTGTGTGCACGGTGAATTCGAAGGCACCGAAGAGGAGGCGAATCTCTGCTATTGTAGAGTTGTAGATCGCAGTTGATGGGGCCGAGGAAGCCGCAACATCAGCACTTCCGATTCCCACAGATAGCGCCAATTGACGAGGGTTTAACTCATCAATGCTCATTGTTATGGACTTGGGTTTCGGAGAAGAGGGGAGCGCTAGAGGCATCAATCGGCTAGCAAACAAGCACACATGGACGCAAGGTTTACCCAGGTTCAGGCCTCGTAGAGGACCCTACTCCTACTTGTCTGCTCTTGGAATTATCAAGGGAGTCGAAAGTTACAGGGGTGCACTGATGCAATCTGGCGATGGTATGGAAACTAGGGTTGTGATTGTCCTCCTCGCCGCCCCCTCCTAGCCTTTATATAGATAGGCTAGGTCTCGGGATAGCAGGTCGAGTTGGCTACAAGTTAGGGTTTTCCCTTTGAACTTTCTATCTTGAGCTTGTCGTATGCCACAAGCAGTCAGAGTCTCCTTTGGTCACCCGAATCTTTGATTGGGCCCTGGTAACGTCGTGGGATTCTGCTAGACTGGACCATATATGCCAAGATCGAGTACCTGTAAGGTATGCCCATGTCACGTGGCTTCGGTGTGCACTCGGTTGGATTAAAAGTCTATTGCTATGCCCTCTGCATCATGGGGGCTCTAGAATATTAGGACGTGTTGCCCACAAGAGATTATCTCCATTCAAACATTATACATGACTATGCTTATTATTATCTTTTATCCCATTTGATGTGCAGCTGCAAGTGGATCTTCAACCCTGGCCTATCTCCATCCATTGATTCAAACCCATTATAAAGTAAACCCGATTGGCCCGGTAAACTAAGGTAAAACAAAGAAACAAAGTCTTGTAGACGTGTCCTTTTTATTTCCTTTTAGCATTGCTTTCCGACGTTCGATTAAACCTAGGTCTTCTAGGAAAAAAGTTATTATACTACAACCGTGAATCCGGATCAAAGGTATCAACCCTTTTTCTAGCGCCGTTGCCGGGGAAGCAATTTCGCTATCCTGTTGAGGTCACTAGAGACCTTGTTTTCAGTTTTATTATTAGTTGTAGTTTAATTCTTGTTATTTGTTTACTTTCTTGTTATCTATTTGAAAACCCAAAAAATAGTTATTTGTTATTTGTTTTCATTACAAAAGAAAAAATACCAAAAAGATAAGAGCCATGGCTCAAAAAAGATTAGGGCAGTATGTTACTCCCACTTATGATTTTATTCGTGCACCCATCACTCAGCCCGCAGTTGATGCGGAAACATATGAAATAAAGCCTAACCTTTTAAGTTTGTTTTGACAAAACCATTTGGGGGCTCATCCACGGAAGATTCAGGTTTGCACTTAAATACTTTTATTGAAATTTCCGACATGATGATGTAGCATGTGGCATCCCGCAAAACCACTACTAGAAAATCGCTGTGTTTTTGTGCACTGCATCATCATGACCGCATGCTCATGTCATCATGCCTCATTGCATTTGGGCATCGTCATGTCATCATGCATATGTTTGTCTAAAACTATCTTCTAAAAGCCTAGTTTTGTTTTCTAAAATATCCCCGTCTTTATTCAAATCAAAACCCCGGTCTTTTTCGGATCTTTTATTTATCTAAAAACTATTTATAAAATCCTTTCTAAAAATAAAATAAATAAAATAAATATTTTTCTAGGGGAGGCCGCAAGCCGCCAGGCCCAAAGCCCAGTAGCTAGCAGCCTACACCCCCGATCAAACCACCCAAACCCTAACTTCCAGCTAGCCTACCCTAATCCCACTCCCTCTCCCCGTCGCCGCTGTGCACCACATGCACGCACACCACACGCGCGCTCACCCTGCCGCACCGACCCACCCACCTTGACCTCTCTATCTCTCTCGCCACGTCCCCGCTCGCACGCACACCCACCCCCACTTGGTCCCATTTTTCCCGCCCACATCTCCTTTCCCCCGCCAGCCCTGCTCCAACCACCACGTTGCGCGCACGGACACGCTCCCGTCGCCTGGCCCCAACCACCTGGTCGCCAGGCACGCCACCCCGACCACCTCGTGCTCCGCGCCTGTAACCCTCCCCGACCGCACCTGGTCCCAACCGCACAGCGGCACGCCCAACCCCCGCGCCGCTCCCCTCGATCGCCACCAACCCTGCCTGGCTCCATCCCCCAACGCCACCTACCCTCCACCGACCCGATCCACCTAGTGGACACGCACCCCACACCTCCCCACCCAGCCACGTCACCCCCGCCTGCCCCACCTGCCCGCTTCCCTCCCTCTCTCTCCTCCGCTCGTCGTTCTCCCTAACCCCACCTTCCCTCGACTGATTCCTCCGTCTCCTCTCGTCCTCGTCCCGATCCCGCAACCGCCACCGCTGGCCTCCTCCTCCCTCGTGCCCCACCTCCGGCCACCTCTCCCCTCCACTGGGCTGGCCCTGGCCGCCCCTAGCGTCGCCTCCTTGGCCCGCACGAGCACCTGCCGCTCTCCTCGCCGATGGCCTCGCCGCGGATTCCTCCTCTCCTGCTCTGGCACCGGCCGGCCTCAACCTCAGCGTCGTGCGCCTCGCTCCCTCCTTGCCGACCGCCTGCCGCCGAGTTCGCCCTGCCTCCGCCGGGAGCTCCACGTCAGCTCCCGTCCGCCATCGCTGCCGCTGCACCTTGACCTCGACCCGCACGTGGTTGCCCTCCTCCTCGTCGTGGCCTTTGCTCCGCGCGACGCCGCCCTCGGCCGCATCTCCTGCATGCCACTGACGCCGCCGGCCCGCCTCTGTCCCGGTGACCCCGCCTCGAGCCGTGGCCCCAGCTCATCTTCTGTCGCCATTCGCATCGCCCGCGTGTCCCCGAGCTCGCCAGCGCTGCCCCTTTCTACGCCCTGTCCACGCTCGTGGAGCCGGCCCTATTCCAGCGTGCACGACAGCAGCTGCCGGCCCTGCACCATTCTGTCACCACCCCTGTGGTCAACGCCCCGGGTTCTACCAGGTGTTTGAGAAGATGTCTGCTCAGGGCATGTCCTCTCTCAGAGCACTTTAATCCTCTTTTGCGATTTATCCTTGTGCCTTGAGTTCACGTTTTGGTAGTGTGATGTACTGATGATGGCACAGAGGCCCTAAGAACTGTCCGGATGATCTACGAGTGGGGTGTGGCATGGACGACGACCGTGTGAAGAGGCGTGATACCACCCGAAGAGTACCAAAGTGTCGCGAAGTTCTCTGTTCCCGTTTTTCGTTAAGATCTTGCGAAGACCAACGGTACAAACTCAAGTTCGCCACCGACAAAAGACGGACGACAAGACTCCAACCGGAGATCGGAGGTGATGGTGCCGGAACGACAAGATCGACTTCATGGGCACCGTGCGACAAGATCTACTTCGCGGATCCGAAGAACCCCGGCACCCGATCCACTCGAGTTCGCCATCAACGACAAGATCAACCGCTTGGCACCCAAGTTCTCCGTCGCGTCACGACAAGTTCTCCATCTTGTACCCGAACCTCGCCATCCCCGTCCAACCCTGAGTCCGAACCCCGAACCCCCGAAACCCAAGACCTTCCGAACCCAGATGTGTGACCTCTATCCGAGACCTCTATTTTTTTAATATATGACATATACCTATCGCATTATTAAATCATCATGCTTGCATACATGTCATCTGGTGGGTTGGGTTAAATAGTCGATTCACCTAAATTAAATATGGAGTCTATATGCGGGCTATTCTAGTCTTATTCCGGACTCCATTTAAAAATTGGTGTAGCAAACCGATGCCATGTTTCGCCCTGTTAATACAACATTTAAATAGCGTGGTAGCTAAATAACTTGAACCATATAATTATTTGTCGGGACCCCGGTTCCGCTTAATATTGCCTAATTGCACCACATTTGCATCATATCATAATCATGCTGGATCTTCCGTCGTAGTATTAAATATTGCATCCAGTGTTTTTCTAGTGTTTGCTTCTTCACGGATTAGGCCGATGAGTGGATGCGAGTACCGACAAGTTCTCCAGATATGATCCGTCGGTAGTGTTTCCTAGGCGAGCATCTCTCCCCTTCTACATATTTTGTATTTATAGTCTTTATTTCCTCCTGTTGATCTATTGCTATCCATGTCGTGATGCTTTAGTTTCCGTGCACCAGTTATATCCCGTGCAGCCTCTATATTGCCTTGGACACCTCCTATTACCTATTTTTGGTAGATAGCTGGCCTTGCGAGTCGTAGTTCAATGCTCAGGTGCGATCTCGTGTTGTCGAGTACCACAGTTGTTGGTATGCTGGCAGATATTTGTGGTGGAGATGTTTAGTTGTGGAGATGATCATGACTTTAAATACAACTATTAAAATTCTAGATATAACTAATGCAGAGGCATCGGTGGGCAATAGATGTTATTTGGTTCTTCCACGCTCACTTGTGTCCCGTAGGACCCCGAGTACTTGATACATGTTCCTTGATTTTTCGCACTATCCATATCCGAGAAGCCTTATGGACCCCCCTGAGTTAGAGCTTGATTCATTTCTCACTACAAGAGAAAAGAGGTTTTGTGACAAATCACTTTCGTCATCGAAAATGCCACTTCTGTCACTAAGTACTCCCTCGTGACAAAAACGTGGCGTCACCAGGGTCGTCAAGGAAGCTCCATCACAGATTCTTTTATAGTGACGGAATACAAATTTTCGTCACGCAAGATTGAGCTTCGGTGACGGTCCTTACGGCGTCACCTAAGATAGGCTATCCGTGACGGACCTTCTACGTCACCTAAAATAATAAAATTTGTCACCGTTTAGCATATTCGTTGACGAAATATGCCGTCACGGAAGATTTATGGCGTCACGAGGATTCTGGCAGGTGGGACCTGCAATGCTGACGTGGCAGCTGGAAGGTGGGTCCCACCATGATGACGTGGCATATGACAGGTGGGTCCGATGATGCTGACATGGCAGCTGGCAGGTGGGTCCGACGATGATGACGTGGCAGCTGGCAGGTGGGTCCGACGATGCTGACGTGGCAGCTGGCAGGTGGGTCCGACGATGCTGACGTGGCAGCTGGCAGGTGGGTCCGACGATGATGACGTGGCAGCTGGCAGGTGGGTCCGACGATGCTGACGTGGCAGCTGGCAGGTGGGTCCGACGATGATGACGTGGCAGCTGGCAGGTGGGTCCCACCATGATGACGTGGCATCTGATAGGTGGGGCCAATGCGATGTCGTGTCACCTTCGTGTGGGGCCCATGGGATGTGGGTCGGCGGCGACGTGGCGACATGTAGGTGGGTCATCAACGATGACGTGGCGTCTGCATGTGGGGCCCGCGATGATGACGTGTCATTTTTTGGGCCGGCCCATTCGGAACTGCCTTGTGGGCCGGGAGGAATGTGACGCCGTCACCAATTTTTTTGCACGGACAAATTTGATTAAAAATTGAAATTCCACGCAAATTACGAAACAAAATTAAATGGAAGCAAATATTTGAAATGGCAGAAAATTTATAAATATGAATTGTATCACATGCAAACTTCAAAGTTCTGGTAGACTGAAACTGTTGTATCAAACTCGAATGACTAAAGGAATAAAAAACAATGTTTCGGCCCACCCGGGGACTGGGAGTTCTGCGACATCCTCAACAGGTAACTAAGCATGCCATCCATTTCCTTCTGCCTCTTCTCAAATGCCAGACGATTCGCTTCGCTGGACTTTTTCACTGCTTCAAGTTCATCATCCTGCTTCTTTCTCATCTCTTCAAATCTCCTTTCCTGCTCTTGCATCCGTTCCTCCATCTCGTGTTGAACCCTTTCAGCTGCATTCAACGAATCTTGCTCCTGACTTGATAACTTTTCTTCTAAATCACGGATGCGCCCAGCTGAGACGCTAGACCTCTTGGAAGCAGATGAAACTCCGCTGCTGGAAAGGAAAGTAATTGATCTTGAATTGTTCTGGTCTCTCAGGACTTCTTCAACAATCTCCAGATCAGTTTTGGGAATCCAATCTTCTGGGTGTGGTCCCATTTTCTGAAGCACCATCTTAGTCTACAATAGGATAAAAAATAGCAAGTCCAGAGTTAGAAGAAATCAAATAATTAGACAAACTAATGAGAAATGCGTAGCACATAAAATAATTTACTTACATAAGCTTCTGCTGATTTCTGGGACATCATACCATCCTTGTTAGTGTGGCTTGCTTTAAAGAAAGCAATTGGGGAGGTATCGACGTCCTCAGTCTTCTGAGATTTCTACAAGAATTATGACACGATGAATTATAAGTGTGTATGGCATGTTCACAAAAAGAAGTAGGTGTTGCATCTGAAGAATTCGAATACTCACAAGTGCATGGTAATGTGCAACAAAGCTTCTTGAGCCAGTGGTGTGTTTCTTCGTCACAGCATCTCTGTTCTTCTTGTTACTCTTCGTCACGGTACAGTAGTATGTCTGCAATAGATGTAGCTGAAACAACAGGAAGCGTGTACCTTGTATCAAGAAGCTCTGCCCAGCTTTCCTCGTCTACCTCTTTTGGTTTCAA
Source organism: Avena insularis (assembly GCA_023614405.1). NCBI lineage: Eukaryota > Viridiplantae > Streptophyta > Magnoliopsida > Poales > Poaceae > Avena > Avena insularis. The sequence continues at coordinate 301,201,511 of CM042692.1, read as the reverse complement.
CAATAAAGCTTGCTCACGGGTTAGATCTTTAACTTCTTTCCAATAGACCTTTTTCAGCCTCCAACGTTGTTGGCGAATACCTTCAGAAATGTCGGTGCAAATGTCTTTGCCAAGGTCACCACTGCTGTCCATTGCAAATTTTCCCTGCAGATAACATGGAACACAAATTCATATCAGCATCAAATGACAGAATTGTTAAAAAATCATCCACCAATGAGACATTTTATATGGAAAATGAATAAGAGGTTAACAGACTTACAGTTATAGACTTAATGGTTTCTGGAATAGTATCTTTAAGACGACCTTCCTTGTCACCATACTACTTCCAGTGGGTTGCCAGTGACATCTTGCTGCGTATGTGAATGCCACACTCTGAACTCAGTTTTGCTGCTTGCACAGGATCAGTGGGTCTCCTCATGCCAGGAGTGAAGTTGATCTGCATCTTAGCCCCTCCATTCCTTCTAGACCACTCGTGTACCCCATGCCCCATAGTAGGTTTGTGTACATTACGCTTTTCCTTTAGAGCACCCGTGTCTACAATTGCAACTGAAACCAGTGACAAAACGAGAGTCAAGACTTCAACTGAAATTTTTGCAACTAAACTAGTGAATAAATTGTAAGACGTGATGTATATACCTTCCCGTTCGCTGCGGACAAGTACATTCTGCTCAGGTGAGTTGCTGCCTCTAGAGGTTTGAATTAGCATGGGCGAGGATTCATTTCCATTAGTACCCCCTTCCCCGCTTCGGGTAGGGGTCTCTGTTTCACCATCATCTTGAGTCTCTGCATTTGCTGCTGACCTTGTTACAACATTTGGAGGCACAAAGGTTTTTGAGCGCTTCTGCTTCTTTTCTTTTGTAGAACCTTCCGTCACCTGCATTTTAATAGATCAAGCCATAAATATTAAAGCAATCTGTACATATCCTACATGTGAAGGCAGGAGAATGCTGCATTTCTTCACCTTAGAGGAAGATTTAACAACATCATGGTCCTCTTCATCCGGAACAAACACATCATTATCAGTGGGCTCGTCGGCAGGATCAGGTTCATAATTAGGGTCCTCGGTGATATCCTTCTCCTGCGGCTGTGCCTGTTTCCGTGTTATCACTGCCACCGGTTTCTTAGCAGTACCAAACACAAATTCACGCGCCATCGCCGTGAAATCCAACATTGTCTTGCCATGTTCAATAGCATTCTGCTTCAGTGCTTCAGACATACGAGACAGATTCTCATCCATCACTTGTTTCCTAACATTTTCATATTCATTTGCTGTTTTGACTTGAGTAACTAAAAACAATCAAGCAAAGGCAAGTCATGATCATACTCATTAGTAGAAACAGAGTAGACAAGATCATTAAAGCAAAAATTATGTGATCCATACTATAAAATTAACATGCTCACAAAACATTATTCTATTGCCTCCAAATCTCATATTGTCATTCAGTTAACTGTCTAAACCCTACTGTCAACAAGTTCAGTTAAGTGTCAGGTTCAGTGTATTAGGTATCAAGTTGTTCAGTTGCGTCAGTTAAGACGCCAAGAAGCAGGGTTTATCCAACAAGTTGTGCCCTATTACCTGAACCATTATGTAGGAACATAAACCTAAATCTAACACATAGTTATAAGATCGGATCATAGGGTCTCATGCTCAGCACATTCATGGCATCTGGAACCATGATCTATGAAATTAAAACCCAAGACAAGCACATTGTCGAAGGATTCGGATCATAGGATGTCACGTTCAACACGTGCTAGGCATCTCGAACCATGTCTATGATCTAAAACCTAGATCTTGCACATAAGCTGCAGCATCTTGAACAACGCTCTACACATGTTGATCTACTAGAACTCATGCTTGACTGATCTAGAAAGAGGCATAGACCTAGGGCGGTAGAAAAATGACCTGGGCGTTTACGCTTTTGCTTCGGTGTCGGTGGTAGCACATTCCGGCGTGGTGTGCCGCTTCGAAGACTGCCGGACATGTCGCTCGCCGCAGAAGGGAAATCCTTCGGCAACCAACGCCTTGCTTGACGGATCTGGGGTCGAGGAAAGTGGCGATGGGGTTCTAGGTGGGCGGTGAACAAGGAACATAATTTGGGGATGGGTATGCGGGAGGTGGGGGCACGCTATTTTTAAAGTGTCGTGGGGGCGGCAAATTGTTAGCGCCAAAATGGGCGGGCGGGTGGAAAACAAAAGAGGTGGGAACGAAAATTTTCGGTACACAAGTGGAGGGAACGAAAACCATTCATTGTAAATTTGATTGGAAAAAACAGAGGGAACGGAACGGGAGGTTTACAAGCGGAGATTATCTCTAATTACATATTGTAATTAAATAAATCCTAACACATGCAACAGTTTAGTTTTTTCCACTACTTAGACCTCCCGTGCGGAATTTGTAAGATGGTTTACAAGCCGGGATTATCTCTAATTCATTGTACTATAAATTTATTTGGCCATGAACCATATTAAATTATTTGAATAAGTCATTTGTTTATATATGAAAAGGAAAACAAAATATGTTCATTCCTGTACAACAGTTGGATTACTGAGCAAACAATACCATTAGTTTCCTTCATTCAACAACTCCAACTTGAAAGCTGAAGCACAATATCATTTAAACAAGTAAACCCCATTGATTCGAAAAAGAAACAGAAGAGCAGAATTATTTCACATATTAGATATGTAGCCAGCAAAATTTTCTAACATCCACCAAAAGGTAGGTGATCTCATTAGACTTTACACCCAGAAACTCAACAAATAGTTTTGCAACTAGGAACAGGGGCGGATCTGCTTGGTCACACCCTGATGCCCATGCAACAGGGTAGAAAAAGCATTTTTAGTCTTACATATTAGACTTAAGCATAGTGTATCAGGAAAACTTAAACAAAGTGCATCAGGGTAAGTTTAATCCTAGATCCTCTTCCTAGTCTAGGAAGAGGCAGACATGAAAATATGATAGGGTCAGGACACGGTCTGGACGTCCGTACTAGCCCTCTAACATCTCCTCCTCCTTGACGGGCATGGTCTGCGTGTCCCTGTCACCGCCACTGCCATCATCGTCGTTGTCATTGTCGCTGCTGGTGTCGTACTCCCGGCGGGAGAGCCTACAGCCGTAGATTGTGACGACCAGCTCCCTGTTGCCAGCATAGTAGTCGAACGCCAGGATGTTGCCTTGCGAAATAGTGTGCCACTTGACGAACTTGGGCCAGCCGCTACGGAGGTACAAGCGGCCGTCTCGATGATCGAAATACATCTCCACATTGAAGGTCAGCTTGTTGTTACGCTCCCAGACGCGCACAGTGTTGGGCTGGTCGCCGCTGATGTAATCTTTGAAAGCATGGCAGAGGAAGAGCTTGTCCCACTTGTCCTCATGAAGGATGTAGATGAACATAAAGTCGGGGTTTGGATACAGCGGCAGATGGGGTGGTGGAGACGGTGACGGCGACGGTGACGGTGACGGCGATGGCGATGGTGATGGCGACAGAGAAGTGGCCCTGCCCTTGCCGCTGCCCCTGCCCGTACGACGAACAACGCGCGTTGCCGGCGTACGCGTCTTTCCTTCACGTCCCCTGCCCGTCGTCACCTTGGCACCCCTGAGCATGGACACCGGCGTAGGCGACAAATCATTTATTCTTCTCAATATGAAGACGAAACCCTCTCGGTTACGCCACCCTTCTGAATGCGCTTTCTTCGAGTATATGAGAACAGCTTGTCCCTCTTCTAGATCTGTGCTCTATACGAAACACTTCCACCCATATGGATCAAAGAAGAGGCGATCATCCTTTTCTATCTTGAAGTCGATGGGGGTGATCTCCTCTTTAGGAAGACACACTCCAGTTGAGCCTCCCTCACAGATTTGTAGAGCATTAACAACCTTCTTAGGCAATTTCTGATCAATACAAAACAAGATATATAAGTTAGTAAGTCGATGTCATAAACCACATAGACAAATTGCATACACGCATGGCAACAAAAAAAATTAAAAGAAAGTTATATGAATGTACCATGTGGTACAGCTTAAGATTCGTTTTGGTCAAGCGGGTTACGAATGGCAACCCGACAATTTTGCCCATGTTCGATTGAAGTTCCAGCAGATGCTCTTGCTCACTCTCAGTAAGCCGGCATCTTTGGGCGATGAGTGGTCCAAGATCACGCTTCTGCGAAGATGCTCCTGCCATGTTAAAGAATGGGCTGCGCATACAAATTTAGCACACATTAACAAATGGTAAAAGTGTAGGAAACACATTATAGGTATTACAGCGTCACAGCAACGTATTTCATCACAACAATACAAATATTGTTTCTGCAAATACTTGCAAGTTATTTCAATGCTACAAGCACTAGTCATAGCATAGGAAAGCTCTAGACTCCTATTCTGGCTTGTCAGTATTGTACATTAGATTTACTTTTTCATGCCTGATGTGCTAAGTTATGGCTATAGTGTATTCCTACCTATTAGGAAAAAATTTATTCACAAGTGTTATCTGTTGCTCACCCTTGGCTAAGATTTTCAAGAAGTGGCACATGTTCTAACATGTTCTAATTTCTCTTATTTGCAGGCACACAACGATGCAACTTCCTATAAGTACAAGGTTATCAAGTATTGGGATATAATTAGCACACTTTACTCAAGGGATCGAGCTACTGAGCGGGGGCTAGGACTGCAGCTGAAAGCCGTGCGGAAATGGCGGACGAGAACGCTAACAATGACAACATCATTGATCAAGCTGTGTTGATATAATGAGCAGACAAGTGTATTTGTGGATACATTGATCTTTATTCATGTTGTAGTTGATTTTTATTTTTAAAATATCATATTTTATTTACATTATGTAATTGAATTTTGAAGCCAAATGTGTTGTTGATTTCACAATTGGCTTAAAATGGCAACCAAACAGAAGCTGTAAATCATTTCATTTCAGAATTCCAGGTGGCAGCCAAACATAAAAATTCATTAAGGAATTTAAATTCCATCCAAATGAAGTGACATGGGGATTTCATTTCATCTCATTTCAACCAAATGAAATGAATTCATAGGAGCCAAACGAGCCCTAATATATTTTCCTACACATGCATTTTAGAGTTCAGACCTTATGCAATGTTTCCTTCCAGTAGTGTTTGATTCATGGGATTGTAATGTGCAGGAATTATTCCAGTAGGTACACTAGTGTATTTTCATGGGAAATCTAGCTTCAGCACATAGCTCGTGGAAAACCCTACTGGACAAACAATGCAGACATGATTTCAGTGGGCAGCACAAGTAAATCCAACATGATTGGGCTCACCTTCAGCGTGGAGCAAGGTTGCGGAGATGCGGTCAACGCCGACGGGCCGGCGTCGCAGTGGTGTGGCTGGAGTCGATGCGTACGTGCACGTCGTTACGGGCGGCGGATGTGTTGCGGAGATGCGCGGTGGCGTGGCTGTGGAGAAGCGCGGTGGCGGGGTTGCGAAATCTGATGCGTCGGTTGGATGATCCGCGGAGGCAATACGGACGGCCACGGCGGTGCGGAGATGCGGTGGCGATGCGGAGATGCGGATGGAGAGGAGCAGTTTGGGGAAAGTACGAGAAGGGGCTAGGATATCTGCAGGGATAGATTTTTTCCCCAATTAGGTAAACTATTATTTGTACTAACATTGGTGCATGTTGGACCCACTTGTACTAACATTGGTGCATGTGGGACCCACTTATCAATGTTTAAAATAGCGGGCTATTTGATTTAGCGGCGCCGATTTTAAAAGTTATCAAAAGCTATAGCGGAGCGATAGCGCGCTATGCCCATTTAGCGGGTTTGCTAACTAATGATTTTTTTTTTAAAAGAGCAGTACATATTGGTATATATATCAATAATTTACAAATATTTGACAGTTTTACAGATCAATGCTCTGATCAACTCACTTATAACAGGTTTGACAGTGCATAGTGCATATTACATAGTAAAATTTGAAACAGAGCCACTTATACTAGCATTGGTGCATGTGGGACCCAATGGCATCTGTGGTTCCTATTTGGCTGAGTTTGGGCAAAATTTGACCCTGATGACACATGTGGGTCCAGTTACACTAGCATCCATGCATGCGAGTACCGATGGCATCTGTGGTTATAGTCTGAGTGAGTTTGGGCAAAAGTTTGACTAAAATTGTGCTTAAGTTAACCCTGATGACAAACGTGGGTCCACATACACTAGCATTGGTGCATGTGGGCCCAATGGCATCTGTGGGTTCTATGTTGACTCATATCGCCGCAAAAGTTGACCCTGATGACACATGTGGGTCCACTTAGCTAACATTGGTGCATGTGGGACCGTATGGCATCTGTGGGTCCAGTTTGACTAAGATTGGGCTTAAGCTGACCCTGATGACACATGTGGGCCCACATAGCTAGCAGCGGTGCATGTGGGACCCTATGGCATCTGTGGGTCCAATTTGACTAAGATTGGGCTTAAGTTGACCCCGATGACACATGTGGGCCCACTTACACTAGCAATGGTGCATGTGGGACCTAATGGCATATGTGGTTTCAGTTTGACTGAGATTGGGCAAAAGTTGATCCCGATGAAAAATGTGGGTCCAATAACACTAGTTTAAAATAACTTTGTAACGCTTGCGTTTACAATTCTAGACTTTCATCAAGGCAAGTTTATATCTATTGACAGTCATATTCCTTTGAACTAGTATAGCCAGTGCACAAACACAACTGAACACACATATAACATTACATAGATATGTTTGCTAGCTCACGGTACTTTAAGAAACAAGCATACTAAAGTAGTTCAACTTAGAAAGTAAACAACAACAAAGTACCACGATTTGTACTACATAAACAACATACAACATCACGAATATAACTGGCTATAGTCTAGTAATGTGCATTAATTCCAGACGGTGGTGTTGGAGGCGGTGGGGTCGGTGGCTGTGTCGCCCCAGGCAGCGGTCGTGGTGTCGCCCCAACTAGTGGTGTCGTTCTGCTCGCCGTCCTGGTCATCTTTGCCCGCTTCCCGTTTGTGTTTGGCGACATGCACCACCTCTCCATCCGCCTCTTCCGCTCCCCAGACCTCCTGGTGCTCTTCCTAGATCGTCGTCGCCTGTTCCCTTTCAGCCTGTTGCGTTGCATCATCCTGCTCGTCATCTGCATCACTCGGGTCTGCAGCATCTGCCGCCTCGGCCGCAGCTTTTGCCGCCTCGGCTTCTGCCGCCTCGGCCTTAGCTGCTGCCGCCTTTTCTGCTGCATTAATTGTAGCCTTGCGAGTCCCCCGGTCTAGCCCGTCCCTTGCGGTAATGAGCCTACGATACAGCTCGTAGGCAACATACCCGTCTCTTGCTGCATACTCTAGGTTCATCGTGGAAAGTGGCTTGTTCTCCCATACTTCGTGGCCATCCTTCGGGGGTGCCTTGCAATTCCCGAGATCTCTGTCAATGATGATCACTGCTAGAGATAACATCCTGTCCCTGTCATACGGCTGATTCCAATGGAACCGTTGTTCGGTCTTAAACATGTCATGGATGTCGATGTGGTACTATTCTGGAATGGTGATATCCTCATGTGCAAGCTTCTCTTTATCACTCCTGATGTCCACGCTAGCGAAAGTGATCCCCTTTTCCTGAAGGAACTCTGCCAGTTTCGGACAAGGCTCCCTTCTCCTGCAGTATAAATGCAAATTAAGACATGAAAATAATCTGGATGATGTACAATTATTTGATGATAATGTTAAACAAGGTAATTGCATAACCGTACCATTAGGCCATGTACAACACCCACAGATCATGCATAATACTTGAACTAACATGTCTAAGTATTTGAAATAAACGAGTGCAAGCAATGTATTTGCATTGGCTAATTATACATGATCTCAAATGGAAAATAAAAATATGCACATAACCAGTTTCGGACAAGGCTCCCTTCTCCTGTAGTATAGATGCAAACTATGACATGACAATAATTTGGATGGTGTAGAATTATTTGATGACAACGTTGAACAAGGAAATTGTGAAACCGTGCTATTAGGCCACGTACAACGCCCATAAATCATGCATAATACTTGATCTAAAAAAATCCACAAGGACTTAAACCTATAGGAATTAAACAATGCACATAGGAAAAAAATTCTAAGGATCAAAATCCTCCAAAATTCATATGAGATTCCTTTGAATCAAACAAGCCCTGCATCAAAGGAGGCCTGATGTGAAAACGTTCGTACAGGGTACAATCCTATGAATCAAAGGAGGCCTGAATGAGTTATGCATAGAGATGCAAGGAAATGCAAATACACACGGACCTGGAAGTGTCAGATCCGAAGATTATGTTTACCACTAGCAATAGTGTCTATACAACACCAGAAAGCCATAGGTGTTGAATGCACAAATTTTTAACTAGATTATTGACTCTAGTGCAAGTGGGAGACTGTTGGAGATATGCCCAAGAGGCAATAATAAAGTGGTTATTATTATATCTTTATGTTTATGATAAATGTTTACATCCCATGCTATAATTGTATTAATCGGAAACATTAATACTTGTGTGTTTTGTAAACATAAAAGAGTCCCTAGTAAGCCTCTTATTAAACTAGCTTGTTGATTAATGGATGATCATAGTTTCCTGATCATGGACATTGGATGTCGTTAATAACAAGATCATATCATTAGGAGAATGATGTGATGGACACACACCCATAGTAAGCATAGCATAAGATCAAGTCATTAAGTTCATTTTGCTACAAGCTTATTCAAATGCATAGTAACCTAATCCTTCGACCATGAGGTTATGTTAATCACCATCACCAGATGGGTACTTTGATGACATCAAACGCCGCTTCGTAACTAGGTGGTTATAAAGGTGACATTGGGTATTCTGAAAGTATGTGTTGAAGCGCATGGACCAAGATTGGGATTTGTCCATCCATATGACGGATAGATATGCTCTGGGCCCTCTCGGTGGAATGTCATCTAGTTAGCTTGCAAGCATGTGACTAGGTCACAAGGGATGACATATCACGGAACGAGTAAAGAGTACTTATCGATGTGAGGTAGAACTAGGTATGGAGATACCGACGATCAAACCTCGGATAAGTAGAGTATCGCGTGACAAAGAGAATTGGTTTCGTATGTTAAATGGTTCTATCGATCACAAAGTCATCGTTGAATATGTGGGAGCTGTTATGGATCTCCAGATCCCGCTAATGGTTATTGATCGGAGATGTGTCTCCATCATGTCTACATGTTCACGAACCGTAGGGTGACACACTTAAGGTTCGAAGTTGTTTTAAGTAGATATGGAATGTGCGTTGGAGACCGAATGTTGTTCAGAGTCTCGGATTGGATCCGGGACATCACGAGGAGATTCGGAATTGTCCGGAGAATAATATTCATATATTGGGGATCATTTTCTAAGTTAGGAAATGTTCCGGAGTGTTTGTATGGAGATTCTAGAAGGTTTTGGAATATTCTGGAAGGTTCTAGAAGATTTCTTGGAGTTTGCTTGAAAACCAAGAAAGGATCAAGGAGTCTTTGTGGGGCAAGACACGGATTCGTGGGGGAGGAGGATTCCTCCCCCCCTCCCAATCCGCCGGCCAAGGAGGGAGGGGAGTCCTACTAGGACTCCCCTCCCATGGCGCCTCCCTCCTTTAAATAGAGGGGAGGGGGCGCCACCCCCAAGACCTCTCCCATAACAAACCCTAGCCGCCGCCTCTCTCCTCCTCCTTCGCTCTGCTCCGGCTTAGGCGAAGCCCTGCAGAAATCTCTACTCCACCACCACCACCACACCGTCGTGCTGCTGGGATTCCGTGGAGAAGATCTACTACCTTCGCTGCTCGCTGGAACAGGGAGAGGAAGGTCTGCTTCGACTCCGCACGTGTGACCGACTGCGGAAGCGCTGCCGGAACGTGGCGCTGGAAGGATCGTCCACTCGATCTTGAGATCGGCAAGTGATCGACTACATCAACCACGAGATCCGATCTCGTAACGCTTTAGGATCTACAAGGGTTAGTATAGATCTATCTCGTTGCACATGTCTAATAGATTAGATCTTGGCTTTTATCTAGATTAGATCTGGGTTTTGTTCGTTCTTGCGGTAGAAAATTTTTGTTTTCCATGCTACGAACCCATCACTATCCTGTACCTATGTCATGCTTTACTGCTTTATTTAAGATTGTGCGTGGAGCACCTGTACTATTTAGGATTGCGGAGTGTTTTCGCGGTATCGACAATCCCAGTCACACTTTCGGGTTCCTGGTCGTTTACAACCATTGGCGCAAACCTTGGGTCCGTCTCGGAGCCGGCCAACTTTGTTGCGGGTAGCTTAATGGGGTGGCCCCCTGAAATATTTATGAATCCTGTGATCGCTTTGTCGTGAATGCCTCGTTGGGTTTTGAGTTGGTTTTTCCGAGGTTGATCGAGTGTGTGTTGCTATTTGTGCACCCCTGCAGGGTAAAACTTTCTGAAAGCCGTGTCCGCGGTTATGGACGACTTGGAGCACAGTATCTCGATCATAGACAAGCATAACTAAAGTAGTGTTATAAATTTGACTTAATATATGACTAGTAATCAGATTCAACTATAACGGAATGGATATTAAAAATGCCAACAACTAGTGGAGTTGGGGTTCCTTGTATCTTGTTATATCTGCCTAGTAAGTATTGCAACTCCAATGGAATGTGATAAAAGTGCCAACAAAATGTTGGGTTTTGGGATTCCTCAGGACAATTATATCTGACTAGTAAATGTTCCAACTACAATGGAATGGTGATTAAAACTGCCCACTACTTATGCTATCAGGATGACTCATGCTATCTATACCTGATTAGTAATTGCTGCAACTATAATGGAATGAGTAAAATTGCCAACTGTGTGAGTTTCTTGGTTTAACTTCCTCGTTTGGTCTCGAGGGGGAAACGCCAGGATGGGTATGATTGGTGTTAGCATCAGGTGGTTCCGAATAGGTCTTCCTTATCCCTCTCTAATAGCTGATAGTTGTATTGAGTCTCTATAGGTTGTTTAGTGCATGCGTCGCTGCCGCTTCAGTCCACCATACCTATGTAGGCGAGAGCCGCCGAATTCTAGCCTCGCCGTGTACTGGCCTCAGTACTTACGCTCCTCTTTTTCCTTTGCCCTTTGTCGGCACCCCTTTTGTTTAGCAGGTTTGAGATCGACGTCGTTAGCAGGGTTACCCTTCCGGCTTGGCCTGGGCAGGGTTATGGAAGCCATTGGTTATTCTTCAGGGCTCTTAGCCCCATTTGCATCTTGTCCGTAGTCGGACGCTCTATCGTTTTCAAGGTGATTTGGATCTTTGTATAGTATATCTGTATTCTTGACTCATGGAGTCGCTGTTGTATATATATAACTGTTCTGTGGGTCCCATCGAGGACTGTTGTGTAATGTTATTACTTTGTTTTCCACACGCACGAAAGTGCCTGGTGGGCGTCCTTGAATCGTTTCTATGCGGGTTTGGCAGAAAGGGCTAAAACTTGCATAGGGCCGATTCGAGGGTGTTACATAGCACCCTAGGTAAAACCACTACAAGAAAACCGAGTGTTGCTTTTACTTTGTGCATCATCATGATAGCATGATCATGTCATCACACCACATTGCATTTGAGCATCCTCATGACTTCATGCATATGTTTTCTTAAAACTATTCTCTAAAAGCCTACCTTTGTTTTCTAAATGTCCCCCGTCTTTATTTCAAATAAAAACCTCGGTTCGCCCGGATCTTTTATTTGTCTAAACTATTTTACAAAAGAATATTTCGAACTAAATAAAAACATAAACTAGTTTTACCTGGGGAGGCCGCCACCGGCTAGGCCCAAAGGCCCAGCTGGCAGCAACTTACTACCTAGATAAAAACCCAATCCTACCTGAGACCAAACCATAATCCCCAGACCCAGTCCCTGCCGCCGCAGCTGGAAACCCCTCCATCCCGCGCATGACCCCGTGTAAACCCCCGCACTCCTGCTTGTTTCATCCCACCTGACCCCACCCCGCACCGCAACGCGTCCCGCACGAGATCCCACCGCGTGGCCCGCTCACTAACCTCGCGCTGACCAAGATCTGACTACACCCGCTCGACCTGGTCCTGCCCTGTGACACTGGCCCCACCGCACCAACCCAGCGACCACGCCCCTCTCTTGAACCCCACCTGCCCTGCTCTACTTCTTCCTCGTCACCGCTCGATCCCCAGGGGTGCTGCCGCCTCGTCTCCAACCTCGCTCGGCCGCGACCGCCCTTCTCCAAGCCAACGCCGCCTGTGACCCCATCTCCTATGCCAAGCCCGCCACCGGAGCACCGCGGATCCTTGCCACCATCCTCCTCGTGACCCCGTCTTGTTCTGCCGCCCCGGCCATGGCGTGATGTGCCCTTGTCTCCATCTGCCATGTCGCCATTAGTTCATCCTCGCCGCAGCCTTTGCTCCGCGTGCCGCCATCCTCGGCCGCATATCCATCGAGCTCCGCCACCTCCGCCTCGCCACCTCCCTGCTTCCTCTGCACCATGAGCCCGCCTCCCTGCATGTCCTTACCACAGCAGCCTGCCGACCTGTGCCATCGCCTTTTGTCGTCCGTGGCACCCCCTCTCTTTTCTCCGTCCATGGCGCCCTCTGTGTCATCCCCAAGCCCCACCTGCGGTTGTGATAACCAGAGCCCCATCCCTAGTACCCACCGCTCCCAACCTCCTCTCTGCCTCGCGGGACCCCTACTCCACCACCTGGTTCCTTGTCGTTGTGACCCTCCTTCTTGGGGCGGGCAGGCCTCACCATCTCTCAAGCGCTGCTGCCGCCCCTCTGTTCCATGCATCTCCACCCAACAAGCACGACCCCACCGCTACTACTGGACACCGACAGGGTGCATGTCATCATTCTCGTGGGTGTGTGATCATTCGCGTTGATTCCCTATAGTACCTCCAGACAATCGTGTATGCATCTTGTTGTGGAAATTATGTCCAATCATCGTCTGGGGCTGTCCTCGTGTGTGTATCCTACAGCTACAGGAGTGTTGCTGATGAACCGATAATACAAATGCGGTGCAACTAGAAGAACTACCGCCAAGATCAGCCACCCCCGGACCCCAAGATCTACATCCCGGATCATCAAGACCGTACCCGAATATCACCATTAGGGATGCAGCAAGACCTCCTTCATGGAATGACAAGTTCTCTCCATCACGGATCTGACGGTCGAGACCCGACCCCGGAGTCCGAAGACCAGACGCCAAGACCTCGGATCCGAACCACCAATGTGTGACCGCTTTTTCCGAGACCCCTATTTTTTATAAATGACATATACTTGTTGAATATAATTATTCATGCTTGCACACATGTTTGGTGAGTTTGGGGCATTATGCTAATTCACCTAATAATTAAATATGGAGCCTATATGTGGGTTATTCTAGTCTTATATTGCCTCTATTTAAATTTGCATAGACATGTTTTGCCTTGTTAAGCCAACATTTAAATTGTGGAGTACCTAAGTAACATGAACCTAATAATTAATTGTCGGGACTTCGATTCCGCTTAATATTGTCTAGTTGCATCGTATCTTTGCCATGTCATGCATCAAATCATAATCATGCCGGATCTTTTGTCATAGTATTAAATATTGCATCCGGTGTTTCTTTTAATGTTTGCTTCTTCACGGATTAGGCCATTGAGTGGATACGAGTATCGACAAATTCTTCGGATAATGTATCTTTGGCAGTGTTTCCCAGGCGAGCATTCTCCCCCTTTCTACCTATCTGGTCTTTATAGTCTTTACTTCCTCCTGCTGATCTATTGCTATCCGTGTTGCGATGCTTTAGTTTCCGTGCACCATTTATATTCCTTGCAGCCTCTATATTGCCTTGGACACATCCTATTGCCTATTGTTCGATAGATAGTAGGCCTTGTGAGTCATAGTTGTTTTCTCATGTGCTACTTCGTGTCGTAGTCGTTCCACCATTGTTGGAAGGTTGGCACATGTTTAATGGTGGAGATGATCATGGCTTTAATTACAACTTGTTAAATAAAATGCTAGGAATAGATATAACTAATGCAGAGGCACTGGTGGGCAATAGATGTTATTTGGTTCTTCCACGCTCACTTGTATCCCGTAGGCCCCGAGTACTTGATACATGTTCCTTGACTATTCGCATTATCCACATACGGGAGACCCTATGGATCCCCCTTTGCCTGAGCTTGATTCATACTTTATTTCTTGGGGCCACAAACTAGTTTGGGGCTTTATTACTATCTATACTTATGCCATGCTTTAGTGCTTTATTTACGATTGCGCGTGGAGCGCCTGTACTGTTTTGGAATGCAGAGTGTTTTTGCGGTATCGACAAGCCCAGTCACACTTTTGGGTTCCCACTTTTCGCGGTATCGACAAACCCTGGGTCCATCTCAAAGCCTGCCAACTTTGTTGCAGGTAGCTTTGTGGGGTGGCCCCCTGAAATAATTTATGAATCCTGTGAATGCATTGTCGTGAGGCCTCGTTGCATTTTATTTGGTTCTTCTTGAGGTTGATCCTGTGTGTTGCTATTTGTGCACCCCTGCAGGGTAAAACTTTCTGAAAGTCATGTCCATGGTTATGGACGACTTGGAGCACAGTATTTCGACAATAGACAACAATAACTAAAGTAGTGCTACAAATTTAGCTTTGACATGTCTAGTAATCAGTTTCATTATAACGGAATGAGTAAATAAAAGTGCCAACAACTGATGGTTTTGGGATGTCTCATGCTAATGGTATCTGACTAGTAAGTATTGCAACTATAACAGAATGGTTAACTAAAACTGCCCATTGTTTATGATATCAGGATGACTCATGCTATCTATATCTGACTAGTAACTGTTGCAACTATAATGGAATGAAAAAATGCCAATTGTGTGAATTCCTTAGTTTGACTTCCTCGTTTGGTCTCGAGGGGGAATATCAGGAAGGGTATGATTGGTGTTAGTATCAGGTTGGTCCTGAATACGTCTTTCTTATCCCTCTCTAATAGCCGAGAGTTGTATTGAGTCTCTATAGGTTGTGTAGTGCATGCTTCGCTGCCGCTTCAGTCCACCATACCTATGTAGGCGAGAACTGTCAAATTCTAGACTCACCATGTACTGGCCTCAGTACTTACCGCTCCCTTTTTCTTTTGCCCTTTGTCGGCACCCTTTTGTTTTAGCAGGTATGAGTTTGACGTTGTTAGTAGGGTTACCCTTCCGACTTGGCCTAGGCAGGGTTATGGATGCCATTGGTTATTCTTCAGGGCTCTTAGCCCAATTTGCATCTTGTTCGTACTTGGATGTTGTATTATTTTTAAGGTGATTTGGATCTTTGTACTGTATATCTATATTCTTGACTCGTGGAGTCATTGTTGTATATATATATATATATATATATATATATATATATATTCTATGCGTTCCATCGTGGACTATTGTATAATGATATTACTTTGTTTTCCACCCGCACGTGCCTGGTGGGCACTTTTGAATCGTTTCTATGCGGGTTTGGCGGGAATCGCTAAAACTTGCATAGGACCGATCTAAGGGTGTTACAGATGCGTATTAAGGATGTAGATCCAAATGCTGTTAAACTGAGATTGTTTCCTTTCTATCTTAGAGGAAAGGCTAAGGATTGGTTGCTAGCTCTACCAAAGGGCACTATTAAATCTTGGGAGGAATGTACTAATTTGTTTATGACTATTTTTCCCCCAGCTAAGACTATGCAGCTAAGATCCAACATTACAAGATTTAGACAAGAAGACAGTGAGCCACTAGCGCTTGCGTGGGAAAGGATATTGAACTGTCCTAGTCATGGGATGGAAGAATGGCTTATATTACATTTGTTTTATAATGGTCTTAACCTAATGTCTAAGTCTATGCTAGATACTATAGCAGGAGGAACGATCATGGGAAAGCAAGTGAGTGTTGCAAAGAAGTTACTTGATGATATACAAAACAACCATGCCCAATGGCATGTGGAAAGAACCTCAAAGAGAGTAAGTTCAATTACCGAGGTAAATAATGAAGAGCTTACATCTAAGGTAGATGAGTTTCTTAGCTTAGTAAAGGGTAAAGAATATACCCAAGTTAATGCTATCACTATCGATGTTAATGATGTTAATTTTATAGCTCGCACTCCTTTTAATCCTGCATGGAAAAATAATTATGCTTCTAATGTTCAAAAATATCATGTTAATCCTGCAGGAGCTCCTTCTAATAATCATGATAATACTAATGGAGCAAATCATGGCAACCTCCCGTTTGAGAAAACTGTTAGAACATTTACAAGCTCAAACTGAGCAAAATAATATGCTTATTAAAATCACAGAGAACCATGAAAGTAGTATAGGAAAATTATCTAACTAGGCTATTGCAATTAGAAATGATGTGCAGGCTCTACAGGAAAGGACAAAAACCATGGAGGCTCAGCTGGGTAAGGTAGCTGAGAGCCAAGCTCTCATACTAGCAAAGTTTGCTGGAAAACCAGAGCCAAATCTGGTAGAATACCTCAACATGATGAGGGTGGTAACCAATGAAGAAAAACCTGAAGAGTTGGATTATAGCAACGCGCCAACACCACAATATACCGTGGAAGATCTATTAAAGATGATCACCATAAAGAATCCAGGCATAGAACAAGATAATGATGCTATGTACCAAAAATTTATACAACAAGTAGCATCTAAAGTTTGTGATTTAGAGATGGACTATAAAAGACTAGCTGATAAGCTTCCAGCTAAGCTAGATGATATATTTGAGCCCACTATTAAAATTAAGTTGGGCACCAATGAGATATCCGCACTTTGTGATCTTGGTGCAAGCATCTCAACAATTTCCAAAAGCTTATTTGATAAATTAAACTTGGGGCCATTTGTTACAACTGAATTGAGACTCCATCTAGCTGATTAGACTTATAAACAAGCTATTGGGATCAAAGAAAATATAGTTGTTGAAATTAAAGGTAGTCCCGCTCTTATTGATCTTGTTATGGTGGACATGCCTAAAGATCCCATAGCACCTATAATTCTAGGTAGGCCATTCCTAAGAACTATTAAAGCTTTGATTAATTTACATGAAGGGAATGTGAGAATAGGGCTACCATCTAGAGATCCTTTTATAGTCCACTTCCCTAGGAAAAATAAAGGCCAAGCCTAATGATGATGGTGTAATTACTTTAAAAGCCAACTACTTTGGAGTGGGTGTTCCACTCCATAAACCTAAGTGATTGCCATCAAGGTCAAACTAATTGACCTTAACTAGAAGCGCTTCATGGGAGGCAACCCATGTGAAATAAATTTTTCTTTAGTTTTGTTGTGTTAGTTTGTTTTTGTTTTGCTTTTGTTTTTAAAGAGTGTTCAAGAAGACCTATGGAGAAAGGGGAACAAATAAGGTAATGCTCTATGATTTATTTTACTAACACATGGCCGTTATTTTTGTCCTTTGATAAGATGTGCAAAGGCGCACGGAGCTTCTAATAAAAAAATGAGTTTTGTGGCTCACAGTGTTCTTAACGACCACTGGTACGACCGGAAGGACCATACCGTGCGCCCATACCACATCAAGCCAAAGGGAGATAGAATTTCTGATTCTTAGCCGCAGGTATCAGTACCAGTAATGACCATTGAGTATGGCTGGACGCGCCCTTACTACACGCCCATACCGTACCCTCAAGCAAAACATCAGTTTTCAAGCAAAGGTACGGTATCAATAATTACTAGATGTATGGGCACGCGCGACCGTACCGAGTGCACTACCTAGGATCAGCCGTCGCCCCCAAGGTAAGTCACCCGGTATAGGCATGCTCCGGCCGTACCGCCCGCCCATACCACGTACGCGGCCGCCATAATCAACCCGAGGAGGTAACCTAAAAATCCCCGAAACAATCTTTCTCTTTCATCTTCCTCCAAACTCCAAACCACCTCCATTGGATCTTCAAATTTACTTAATCTTTCTTCGATTGTTCACACTCATTCTTTCTAAGGAATGATTCTCCTCCAATCCTCAACTTATTTGTGCAAAAGCTTCACTCAATCTTTCATCATTGTCAATCTAGAGTTAGGTCTTCTTCTTGATTCAATCTCGATATTAAGCATACTTAGCATTGTTTTCAGAGGAGTTTCTTTTGTAGTTAGTGTAGAGAATCACTTATGTTATGTTTCTATTGGACCAAAACAATTATTAGCAAATTTTATTTACTTTATCTTATTTTTATTTATTAGATGAACACAAGGAGCCATACACATGAGATGGCTGCGGAATCCTCTGCACCACCTGTTGAGACGTTGACCCTCGAGTCACTTGGCATCGAGTTCTTCGAGGAGTTTCTGCTGAACCATTTCAATTGTCTCAAGCTCCGAGAAATCAAGTCCACCAAGTGGGTGTGTCCTTATATCCTGAACCAACTTGGCATTCGTGCTGATTTCGATTTACTTTGCAATAATGTTGGTTTGTATGATTTTGTCTTTCGGGATGTTGCCACGTATCGTTGCTTGACTCTTGAGTTCTTCAGCACCTTGACGCATACAGTGGACCCTTATGGTTGTACCGAGGAATAAAGGCATGGAGTTTATCGCATCAAGTTTCACCAAATGAACTGTGAGCATACCTTAACACTCAGCCAATGAGCTCAATGCTTTGGGTTTTCCAACAACAACACCAATGTATGCACAACTACTTTAGATCCTTCCCCTTCATAGTACTTTAATTTGATGAGAATTCATGGAAACACACCCAAGGGGAATCAAATTGATCATCCTGCTATTCGATATACATTCTATGTGATTGCTAACACTTTGCAGGCATGTGGTGAGTTTACTAGAGTTAATGAGGAGGACATGTTGATCCTCGCAAAGCTGCTATTATTAATTGTCACTTAACACCAAATTTGGGCGCTCTTCTCATGTTTTACCTTAAGCACCAGGCACTTCAATCTCGAGGACCCATATGCGGAGGAGGAGTTGTGACTGTTCTTGCACGCGCATTTCTCATCAACCTAGGTAACATCCAACCGTTGACAGGAAGTCACCGTCTTGGTCTTTCTACTCTAAGAGCATGTAGTATGATTTCTAAAAATCATGGTAGATATTTCTTCGATATACCTGGAGTGGATCACTTGATCCCAGCTCCTTTGCCTAACGGTTTATTCTCTATCGAGGATGGACGTTTGTGTTTTGATGTGCAGATTGAAGCTAATCTACCCCAACAAGAAATACCCATGAGAGGAGGAGAAGATGAAGAAGTAGAACAAGGAGGACCCGAACACGATGAGCAGCTGCCAAACTACTACATCACCTATGAAGACATTTATGCACTCGAAGGAAATATTCAAAACATGAACAACATCTCCACCAACCTTAGATATGCTACTACAAGCCTCGCCACCCAATTCCATGATTGGAGAAGCCAATGGAACGTGGGAGATTATCCACCGCCACCACAATGAGCAACAAAAGGGCTTGCAAAAGCCTGACCTTGGGGATGTGTTCCCCCGAAAAATTTATTTGTGTAATAATGAGGTTGTACTCCAGCTCCTTGGGAGCTTTGAAACACTCGTGTTGGCTTGTTCCAACACTTTGCTTTTTTCCTTTGCTTCTTAGTTTGCTTTCGTTTTAGTTTGTTTTTGTTTTTTGTATGTTTTTCTTTTCTTAAACCCTTGATTGGTCGCAAGTTCTTTTCTATTCTTTAATCCCTATCCTCAAAAATACAAAAATATTTTTCTATTTTTCCTTTTTTCGTAAATGTGGATTCACACTTTGCCTATTTGCTTTAATATCATTGTGAGAGTAATCGTGTTTGAGTTTTGAAGGAACACACCCCTATAAGAAAGAGGATCATGAAGTCACTTATGAGAGGTATGTCCTATGTCTCCCACTTATGAAGTTTGAGTTTTCTATCTTAGTTGGTTGATTTGCTAAGATGCCATGCTAGTGGGAAGTAATTTAATATGGTTGGATTAAGGATTTTTATTAATATGATGATTAGTTGTTGAAGCTCTTGCTCTAGTTCATTTAGTTAACCGAGTCTTGCCTTGGAAATAATATTGCCAAACAAGTACTATAAGAAAAAGTCCGAAATTTATGACTTGTTTGATGAATGATTGTCTTGAGAATATACCCTTGATGATACTTAACCCCATAAATATTTTGATAGTCTTGACGACACTCATGAAAGGAATTGTTTGATTGAAATAAAGTCTAGTGGTAATTGTGATGCATGCCAAAGCTAACCTTGTGGATCAAACCGCGGTACTAGCTCAAAAAAAGAGAAATAAGTGAGACAATTTTGTTCTATGTCTCTAATGCACACCTTTAGGATGCCAAAAACTCCGCTAGCTTTTGAATGATCTATGGTATAACCCCGAATTTCGTCTATGAGTTGATGACATGAGTGTCATACGTGTCAATATATGGGAAAAAGTATTGGTACTCCCAAATGTTGTGCAAACACTTGCAAAATAAATATCCAGTGATCCCTGAAAGAAAATAAAAATATATATCTATGAGGATCCACATAACAAGTCCTTGGCATGGTCTCATTACTACTTTATGATTTTTTATTGAAATACAATGATTGGATTAGAAGTGTTTTTGATAGACTTGATTTATTGATGTGGGTGTAAATAAGAAAACGTCATTGTTATACTACTTGGGACATGAAACTCTCTTACTCAATTATGCTATTTAAACATCCTAGTGTTCCTTGGCAAGCTGAGAGTTAATTAGAAGAATTGGATTGATTGCTACACTTCTAGTTACTTATACTTATATTAAACTTTACTTTGATTGTCTTAACTTACCGAAGATTGTATAGTATTCTTATCATCTCTCTAACTTTGATATGCCTCGCAAATGAATGAAGTGTTCAGCACATACGATTACCAACCGTAAGTGAATTCTTATTCTCGTTTTTCCAAGTTTAAACGCTGAATTCCTTATAGTTATTTTTGGTTCTTCTTGTTTGAGGGCGATCAAGGTTTGATCTTTAGGGAAGTTGATGGCTCCAATATTTGCCATCTTCCACTATGTTTAAACATTTTTTTGGTCAAGCAATTGCCAAGAAACTCTCAATCCTTGCCACTAATGACTAATAATTGCAAAGATATGCAAAACCTCTCTTTGAATTATGTTGTGCAGGAAATCACGACTTTTAATGCGAAATAAGGAGTCATAATGAAGGATTTTGAGGAAGTCCACACGGGCAAGTAATTGGGAAGCGATGCCAGGGCGTCAGTACGCTTAATGACCACTGGTAGGGGCAGGGACCGCCCATACTGCCCGCCCATACCAGGTGGCGACGGCTTTGTCTCATCAACCCCTACAACTTTCGTGAAGACGCCTATATATTTTGAGGCTCCAGCCGCCGGCCAGAGAGCCGCCATTCTCAGATTACATCACAACACCACCAAAGGAGATCCACACCATTTTTCATCACTTCCATCATCCATCCATCCACTAGCCATAACCATTGCTTTGTACTTTAGATCTCCTTGTGATTTGGCAACCATTGTCAGAATATTTGATTTCAATATAAGTATTTGTATGATGTTTTCTATCTCCGGTCTATTTTTTATGAGTGAGTAGACCTCACGGGCTGCGGGTTGGGAGAAAGCTGCCCAGCGATTATGTGCATCTAGATCATGAGAGTATTGTATTTTGTTTGCAGTTGAGATATGTATCTTTTGTTTATTCATCTCTTGTCTTGATCTGTGGACTTGTAGGTACCCAAGCTCCCATAGATTGATAAAGGATTGAGGTGAGATACTTGGCTAGCGGTGATCTCATAGGAATCTCAGTGACAGAAAGTGTAGTATGGTCTTCGCTTAGTGCTCCATTCGGGATCAAGAACAACATCACCACTTAAAGCTTTGATCTATGTTTTACACTTAATAATCATTTGTAACCCGTGGCTTCGGTGTGCACTCGGTTAGATTAAAAAGTCTATTGCCATGCCCGCTGCATCACGGGGCTCTAGAATATTAGGATGTTTTGCCCACAAGATATTATCTCCATTCAAACATTATACATGACTATGCCTATTATTATATTTTATCCCATTTGATGTGTAGTTGAAGGTGGATCTTCAACCCTGGCCTATCTCCATCCATTGATTCAAACCCATTTTAAAGTAAACCAGATTGGTACGATAAACTAAGGTAAAACAAACAAACAAAGTCTTGTAGATGTGTCCTTTTTATTTCCTTTTAGCATTGCTTTCCGAGGTTCGATTAAACCTAGGTCTTATAGGGAAAAAAGATATTATACTACATCCGTGAATCCGGATCGAAGGTATTAGTACCCGGCCAGGCTTGGGCTAGCGGAGTAGCGACAGTGATGCTAGGACAGGCTGTAGCCGACGGAGTAGTGGAAGAGGCGCTAGGGGCCCTAGCGTCCAGCGAAAGAGGTTTGCTAAAATAAAAAGACAAAAGCAACAAACCTCCACGGACAACAGAAGGGCAATGCCCAAGAAACAAAAACTCACCCGAGCACCATGGGCATATCCTCCCTCATCCTCTATCGACGCTGCCTCTTCATGACCGTCTCCGCCTTGGTGGTGGTTGCCTGGACCAGCAATAGGAGGGGGGATGTCATCGCCATCTCCAGCTGCACCACTTCATCTCGGTCAGCATTTGGCTGCTAACTGCCAACCGGCTCCCCCGGATCCTTGTACTAAGGGAACTTACCATGTAGAGCCGTGAAAGGGTCATTGTCCCGAGTGGGGAACAACTTTGGCTCTATGGCCGGATACGTGAGAGGCTGGTGGTCCAGCTCGAAGGTCATGGGCACGTTGATAGCTGTGAGATTCGACATATTTTTCATGGTTTTTATTGATGGTTTTCTTCAGGATTTGATCGTTTTCTAGCTTTACCTAACGCTAATACTTTGGTAGCAAAGAAAACTTGGTTTTTAATGTGTGTTTCAGGTTCTGAACATCAACAGAAGGTTTTAACAAGAGAAACACAATATTCAGGCAAAAACAAGCAAGTCTCTTTTTGGAAGCAATCAAGGGAGGCATACAGAAGCTTTAACGAGCAACTATATGGCAGGAATATATTTCCGGCCGTATAGTTCCCGCCATATAGCTGTCACCGCCTCCGTCTTGTCAAAAGGGACCACTTTCGTGAAGGTAAGGGGAGCGAAATCATAGCATAGCAGCCGCCATCCCATCCAGAGAGGAGAAAAGAAGAGATCCGGAGAAGAAGGGGAAGACATTCTTCATCTCACTCCATGATCTTCAACCTCCTAGCATCACACCCTCATAGCCATTACTTGTACTTGAGAGAGAGAGATCTTCACTCTGCAAGATTAAGGTTTGAGATTGTTTCTTCCTATCTTGAATTGTGTTGGATTACTTTTCTATTCTTATTGTGGATCTCCATGGTAATATCGAGAAGAACTCCCTTTATTCAATTATATCAATGATGCTTTCTTCTCTCATGTGTGAGTAAGTTCCTTGGGCGTGGGAGATGTAAGGGATTGGTGAGATGTGATGTGCCTCCATATAGTTTCCATTAGTTTGTGATTGATTCTAATTACTATATTATGTGTGCTTGACTATCTGTGGGATGCCTAATGCTTGTTGTCCAATTAAGGGCCCAGACAACATGATGCTTTGTTCTACATAGATATGATCATGTTCGCTAGCAGACATGCGACCCCCGAGTGACACGGGGATATCAATGGGAAACTAGTTTAACTCGAGGATCATGAGGAACCACTTTTCTTATTGCATTAGTCTGATCCAAGGAACTTGATTGCTAAGCAACCTGAAGGATCTTAATCGTCTAGTGATTGACCATTGTTTTGGTAACAGACCAGTAGGATTATTGAAGTTGGGATGAAATCTACCAAGAGGAGTTCCGGCTAATTATGGGTTACTCGCCTACACATATATTTATAAGATTATAATTGTTACACTAATCATTCGTCCACCTGGCACAGTCACTATCACCATGAACTGTATCTCCCCGCGCCTTCTTTGTCATATGCAGAAAACCACAAACAATCGAATCGTTCTTTACTTTTATGCTTTTTATTCCTGAAGTTTACATTTTAGTTTTATTTAAATACATCCAGTTTAATCCAAATTTCATTCTTATTTCCACACTTGTAGTCAATTCACTCGAAGACCTGTGACAACTTTGAGTGTGACAGAGCCTTCATTCATAAACACTTACCTTTGGGCTCCCTATGGGATTGATATCTATACTTCGAAACTAGCTACAAACAATCTCTGCACTTGTAGACATCAATCTATTTTCTGGCGTCGTTGTCGGGGAGCTAAGCGTTAAGTGTTTGTCTCTTGACATTTCAGGTGTTACTACTACAAAATGGTCTCCCTAGGAGACAAAGGGTCTACACGCTCTGGTAGGACCTATTTACCAGATTATATTGAGTGCGTGCCTATTCAAAGGCGCGAGGAAATTATTGAAAAACTTTTAATATCAAATAGGTTTGAAGTTGAAAACCTGAGTGATTTTATGGAAATCATGTCAATTTACAGGACAACTCCCAAGAAACCTGAGAAAACTCTCACAGAATACAGTGCTCCAAATTCTGCTTTTCTTAAACAACCAATAGAATTTCCTAATCCTAGAGTTAGAGAATACCGATTTGATGGTGGAATTATTAAAATTTTGCAGGAAAAAGCTTTCGGTGGAAGGGAAGATGAAGACCTAGGAAGACATCTTAGAGAGTACGACGATGTGATAACATCAATTGGACCAAAAGGTTTTCCAAGAGACTTCTCCCGTATAAAATTATTCCGTTGGTCTCTTAAAGGTAAGGCTCTAGAATTGTTATATTCTCTCCCTCGTCATTACATTAAATGTTGGGAAAACTGTATTGTTAAATTCATAAATAGGTTTAATCCTTTTAAAAAGGTAACTAAAATTAGAAAGAATATAGGTAACTTTAGTCAGAATGTGGGAGAAAACTACCCACAAGCCTGGAATAAATTCTTTGGAATGATCAATAGTATTTCTAATCATGGATATTATGAATCAACTATTTGCCATTTATTTTACCATGGTCTTAATACTCAATGTAGAGAGTTGCTTGACTTCTCAACTGGAGGATCGATAAATACTTTAAATGTTAAAGAATGTTTGGAATTGATGTCTACTAGGGCTAAGAATGATTCTTTATATAATCCTGATTTCGGCACTAAGCTGGAAAAAGGGATACTTTGTATAACTCCAGATCTTATGCCTGAAGTATGCAAATCAATGAAAGAAAAAGGTATACCTTCTGAACTTGTTAAGGAAAACAAAGTAGACTTGTTACAAGTTTTTACTGAAGAAGATGAAACTAGAAAAGTTTTTCAGGAATTAAAACATCGACAAGCAAAATCTCATAATAACCTGCATAAGCAATTTCAAAGACATAAGAAGATTTTGGCGGAACTCACGGAAAATTATGATGATATTGGCCAAGAAATAAAATAATTTCATAAGTATCTTAGTATGATTGAAACCCAATGTGAACAAATAGCATCTGGTAATCAAATTTTTCTTCAAGATGATATAGATATTCCTATTTCTACTAATGTTGTTACAAGGGGAGGTGCAATTGTTACAGGACCATTAGGACCACTAGAATATTAAGCTGGAAAAGATCAAAAGGAAAAGGCTTGCTCAAAGCAAGCCAAGAAGATGATACACTGGTGGATCCTCAAGATAAAACTGCTCAAGAAACACAAGATCAAACCATGGAGGACCAAAATGATGCACAGGATGACCGTTATGACTCTGATGCAGAGACAGTTGATCCAAGAGAAGAAAAAGAGACAAGCAATGAAGATGAAGTTGTTGTAGTAGAAAAGAAGAAGAGCGATAAGCAGAAAGCAACAAAAAAGCCTGATCCCCCACAAAAGGTAAAAGACAAGAATAAGAAAGGTTAGCAAAAGCTTCCTTATCCAGATCGATAAGAGAAAGCATCGGATCAGGTAATCTATGATTCTTTCAAAAAGGCACTTGGTGATCTTTGTGTAGAAATTCCATTTGCAGATGCAATAAAAGTTCCTACCTATTCTAAATTCCTCTATGATATTCTTAGTAGAAAGAAAGAAATAACTGAAATCATTACCATGGTGACTAGTTATCCTGCTAATGGGAACCTATTGTCTAAATCGGGAGATCCCAGAATACCAACTATTTCATGCTCAATTGGCAAAACAGATATTCACAATGCCTTGTGTGATTTAGGTGCAAGAGTTAGTGTAATGCCATATTCCCTCTATAAAAAGTTAGCATTAGGGGAGTATTCCCCTACTACTATCACTTTACAAATGGCTAACAAATCCACTAAACAACCCATTGGTATGATTGACGATGTTCTACTTAGAATAGATGAGCATGTTATTCCCACTGATTTTATTATTCTTGAAATGCCAGAGGATGTTAAATTATCCATAATACTTGGAAGAACTTTCCTTAGCACTGCAAGAGCGTCAGTTGATTGTGCTGAGGAAAAAATAATCTTCAATGTTTATGAGCTGAAATCATCCGGTATTTTCCAAAGAAGCTGGAAGCAGGAGAAAGATATATTCCACCGGCAAAACGAGTTCATGTGGTAAGTGCCTTTGATAAGGGGCAACCCAAGGTAAGAATTCTAGAACATAGAAGGGGTAGAATTATTCAACCATTCTTAAATAAAATGCTCAATAGGAGTCAACCCATCACATTAATAAAATAAACTAAAGAATAAAATGTTCATCGCATTCCTACAACTTTTTCACAGACATTCTTGCAGAAGCACGCCCGTGAAGATGCAGCTGTCAAAAAGTAGTAGAAATATCGATTGAACAAGCATAGAATAAGTATAAAAATAAAAGTTTGAGTTTTATCTACAAAAACTAGCTTAATCATTTTGTCCAGATTAAGAAGTGAATCTCTGAAAATTTTGGGCGAAAAAGCTTGGTACTGAAGGTTTAACGACCAACTATACGACGAGAATAAAAATTCTAGTCGTATAGTTCTGGCCGTACAGTTATCATTGCCTTTGTAAAATTTCTTTTCTAGTACACACAAGGTATAACGACCAACTATACGGTGGGAAAAAAATTCAGCCATATAGTTCCAGCCGTATAGTTATCGTTGCCTTTGTAAATTTTCATTTCTAGGATACCGAAGGTTTAACGACCAACTATACGGCGGGAATTAAAATTCCGGCCATGTAGTTTGGCCATATATTTATCGATGTCTGTTTCAGAAATTTTATCTCAAGGTTCCAGAAGGTTTGACGACCAACTATACGGCGGGATCATTTTGATCCGGCCGTATAGTTGTGCCCGTATAGCTGTGATCTGGCATAAAGAAACGCTAATTGTCGATGCTGCTGCAACTATACGGCGGGAACTACTTATCCCGCCCATATAGTTGCAGCTGTATAGCTCGGCGCGACCACTTAATCGCACCGGGGTGGCTAAGGTTCTTCCTCCTCCTCACTTTTTCTCTCATATTCTCTCTCCAAACCCCTCAAAACCACCTAGAATTCTTGATTCTTCATGGATTTTGTTTGTTTGAGTTGGGGAATCAACAGATCAGTATGTTTCTCTCCCTATCCATGCTTTATTTTCAGAATTCCATGGTTGAAACTCTAGCATTGATCTAGTGGATGAACTCAAGCTTATTTTGTTTTTCCTTTTGATTTTTCACATTAGGATTAAATTTTTCCACGTAGAATTGTTCGTATATCATGTAGAAACTGTATGCCTAAGGTTTCATGGTGAAAATTTTCAGTGCATCAAGATGAACAAAATTGGTAGCATTTTTCGCAAGAGCAAGCGCCAACATGGCAAGAGCTCGGGGCTTCGGGCCCAGCTCAACAACAAGTTGGCCATGGTTTCATCAAGGAGGGTGATGCCCACATGTTGAGTCGATGATAGCTTTCTCACCACGGCAGGGTTGAGGGCAGACTTTGACCTCATGTGTGAAAAAGCAGGGATATCACTACTCGCCTACGCAGGCCACAATACTTACACCGAGCTCATCTATGAGTTCCTCGCCTCTTTCTACGATGACCACAAGGAGAAACATAATGCATGCATGGTAAGCTTCACCATAAACCAATAGCCATATGAAATAACTTTCCAACGATTTTGTGATGCTTTTGGCCTCCCTCATCGTGGGGAGTCAACTGTTACAAATTTATATAGTGTCCCAAGTGGAGGAACTTGGGAGGTTATTTCTGTTAATGGTGGCAGGAACTTCTACCAGAAGAAGATGTCCACCATTCAGAACCCAACAATTTGCTACTTCGCCTTGTTCCTCGCCAATACACTGTTGGGAAGAGGAGATACCGGTCCCATGGTCAATGCAGACATGGCCATGATTACCAAGGCACTCTTCCCCAATGCACCGCAAAGCCCCAATCCTGCGGCTCTACTCCTCCAGCACCTTCGCCACCAGAGCAACAAAAAGAAAGGTGACATTCGCATTGGTGGATTGGTAACCCATCTTGTCCTAGCATTGGAAATTCCATTACCTATTATGCAACATGTTGACGGCTCCAAACTTATGGATGTCGAATATTTAACTGCTTGTGGTTTCCTCGATGTTTACCGAGCTGACAAGAGGCTCTGAGCATATCAGTTTGGTTATCTTGGTGATGCACAGGTTGAGTAGCTTCCATTGCCCTGTCCACAAGCCTTCTCGATTGTGGCGAAGGACAACTGGATCCTCACCAAGGATCAAGTGGTGGAGATGATGGCTGAATTCTAGCCTGATTAAGAAGAAGATGAAGAAGGAGAGCATCAGGATGAGTAGGATGAGCAGGAGTAGGAGCAGGAATACAGCCCTGCTTGGGGGGACCGCAATAGCAACATGAGGGATCCTGGGACCCATGGCCCAATCAGCAGCAGGAGGGGTTCAACAACATCCCCTATCAAGAGTTTCAGCAGCTCAACCAGCGCGTTGGGGAGATTGACCACACGCTACAAGGAGTGAATGAGGATGTTAGTGCCTTAACTCACAACTTCAGTCACTTCATGACCCACTTCCCCGACTACTACTAGCAGTATCTGCACCCGCCGCCGAACGATGGCAACAACTAAGCCTGGCAACAGCCTAAGCTTGGGGAGGTTCGAAAACGTCCAAACCTTGCATTCATATTTTTATTTCTTCTTTTGATTTATTTTACTTCTTCAAAATTGCATATTTACTTTTAGTCCTCATTCCTAAACCAAAAACACAAAAAAGACAGTTGTAACTTTTATTGCAAATTTGTTTCTTTGTTTCTCTCGGAGATTGCTCAATTTCAGGTGACTTGGCAATAGGGAAATATAGAGGGGGTCGACTCAAGTACGAGAATGAAGCAAGAAAGAGGAGGTATCACATTCCTTTCATCACCTTTTCTGCAACTTTAAATTGACCCTACAATTATTTACTCGTTTGCACTTGAGCCACTCCCCACTTAACTTGTTATCCTATAAATTCTATTCCTTTGCTAGTGTCTCCTTTTTAGCTTTGAAATAATGAGCAATGGACTTGGTTAAAAATATTTCCGACATTTTTACAACAAGAAAAATCATCCAAAAGATGACGTGAGTCCATGTTTAGCCCAAAGGATTTGATTTTAGAACTACTCAACCCCATTTGAGCTTAATGAAAATAGACTCAATAGCACTCTTGAATGAAATTGTCTGATAAAATGGATGCTTCAAAGTAGTAGAGATTATGTCACTGTTTTTTCTAATAATTAAAGTAAGATATTGCTTTACGTGTGCCATTACAACACTGTCATGCTCCATGAGGAACTATTAACTCCGCTGGCCAACGAACGATCTAAATGTGGGAAACCACTTGATTTCGGCTATTGAGTTATGTAAGCGTCTGTAGCTGCAATGCTATGACGGGTAAACATTTTAGTCTACTCGTGGTTTCATGTTCCAAGTGTAGTTGTAGTACTCCTCTGACCCACTATTGCTCAACAGTTATCTATTGGCATGGTCACGAGTGTGCAACACAGCCCCAATTAACATTTTAAAAATAGTGGCATGATTTCTCTATGAAAGGGCTGGAGTTTTTGCAAAACAAGGAAAGTAAAAAGGTGCTTTGAGAATCTTAAAATTTTGATGTGGGAAAAGATGAGTTGTTCTTAAATTGAATGTTTTTGGTGCCAACTTCAGTACTCTTAATTGATTAAAGAAACAAGAGCAAAAAGTTTTCATCTCTCAACAAAGAGAGACACCAAAAGAATTTGTTTCACTTTCTTAGATAAACTTTTGACACTTGCTTGGGCATATGATTTATTTGCTAGCAAGATATACGTGGTTAGGAAGTGGACACAGTGCAATCTTGTGAATACTTGTATGATCATGTTTAAGATTGCAGGAATTATGAAGAAAAAATTTGACACCAATTTGAGCTTGTAAGTTCTTTTATTTCAGTCTCGAATCTCCGCTATTCTTCCTTATTTTCTGGTCACTTGAGGGCGAGCAACATCTAAGCTTGGGCGCATTGATAGCTCTGAGATTCGACATATTTTTTATGGTTTTTATTAACGGTTTTCTTCTGGATTTGATTGTTTTCTAGCTTTACCTAATGCTAATACTTCGGTAGCAAATAAAACTTGGTTTTTAATGTGTGTTTCAGGTTGTGAACATCAACAGAAGGTTTTAACAAGAGAAACACAATATTCAGGCGAAAATAAGCAAGTCTCTTTTTGGAAGCAATCAAGGGAGGCATACAGAAGCTTTAACGAGCAACTATACGGCGGGAATATATTTTCGGCCATATAGTTCCCACCGTATAGTTGTCGCCGCCTCCGTCTTGTCAAAAGGGATGACTTTCGTGAAGGGAAGGGGAGCAAAATCATAACACAGCAGCCACCATCCCATCCAGAGAGGAGAAAAGAAGAGATCCAGAGAAGAAGGGGAAGATGTTCTTCATCTCGCTCCACGATCTTGGACCTCCTAGCCATCACACCCTCATAGCCATAACTTATACTTGAGAGAGAGAGAGAGAGATCTTCACTCTGCAAGATTAGGGTTTGAGATTGTTTCTTCCTATCTTGAATTGTGTTGGGTTACTTTTCTATTCTTATTGTGGATCTCCACGGTAATATCGAGAAGAACTCCCTTTATTAAATTATATCGATGATGCTTTCTTCTCTCATGTGTGAGTAAGTTCCTTGGGCATGGGAGATGTAAGGGATTGGTCAGATGTGATCTGCCTCCATATAGTTTTCATTAGTTTGTGATTGGTTCTAATTACTATAGTATGTGTGCTTGACTATCTATGGGATGCCTAATGCTTGTTGTCCAATTAAGGGCCCAGAAAACATGATGCTTTGTTCTACATAGATAGGATCTTGTTCGCTAGCAGACATGCGACCCCCGAGTGACATGGGGATATCAATGGGAAACTAGTTTGACTCGAGGATCATGAGGAACCACTGTGCTTATTGCATTAATCCGATCTTAGGAGCTTAATTCCTAAGCAAACTGAAGGATCTTAATCGTCTAGTGACTGACCATTGTTTTGGTAACAGACTAGTAGGATTATTGAAGTTGGGATGAAATCTACCAAGAGGAGTTTCGGCTAATTATGGGTTGCTCGCCTACACATATATTTATAAGATTATAATTGTTACACTTATCATTCATCCACCTGGCACAGTCACTATCACCATGAACTGTATCTCCCCGCGCCTTCTTTGTCATATGCAGAAAACCACAAACAATCGAATCGTTCTTTACTTTTATGCTTTTTATTCCTGAAGTTTACATTTTAGTTTTATTTAAATACATCCAGTTTAATCCAAATTTCATTCTTATTTCCACACTTGCAGTCAATTCACTCGAAGACCTGTGACAACTTTGAGTGTGACAGAGACTTCATTCATAAACACTTACCTTTGGGCTCCTTGCGGGATTGATATCTATACTTCGAAACTGACTACAAACAATTTGTACACTTGAAGACATCAAGCATCCATATCAATCCCATCCTCCACCAGCTGGATAGTGAAAAGCTATCCAAAATAGTAAGGAAATAGCGAAAACATCAAACGATAAAAGGAAGCCAATTCAGGGGAAAGCTAGGTTACCCAAGGCGGCTTGTTGGCCTGGTCAAATGGTCGAAAGGAGTAGGACCAGTGGTCCTCAAGCTCCCCTTCGAGATCACGGTGGGCCAGTCTCAGACGGCCTCATACGGCACATCCAGCTGAGAGGTACGGGTGGGATCCATTGGCCCAGAAAGAAAGCACATCTTGTGCACTCTCTTCTAGAGGGGAGAACCCGGCGTGCCATCTAGGGTAGCATGATGTCTCGCGCAGTAAGCCCCCGCTCCCTAACCAGCATCGGAACCAGCATCGCCATCTTCTTGATGTCCGCCTTTTACCCCTAGCCCTTCACATCCCAGCTTTCCCAGTCAGAGATGGCATTCGTGAACTCCGGCAGCCGGATGTAATCCATCAGCATGGCGTTGCTCATGTAAAAATACGTGCGCTGCTAGAGTTTGACCATGTCAACAAGATCAACTCGGGGAATGGGAGAGTTGGGACGCTGGTAAATGGTGGCACATCCGGCGTCCACTAGCGGCCCTTCCTTCTGCACTATCTAGGACTCAAGAAATTCCCAATATCTGGTTTCACATCAAGGTAGGAGTCACAGCACGCGATGTGCAAAGCGAGTTGTGCCATGGCATTGCCGCCGAGATGCTAAAGACGAAGATGGAAGAAGTTGAAGAACTCGATGAGAAAATCGCTCATGGGAAAACAAAACCCGTGAGAGAAGTGCGCGAGGAATATGACATATTTGCCCTCCATCGGGCTTGGCACTCTCTCTCCCTCCAGCGCCAGATGCACCTTCACGAACTGCTCCAGCAGAATGAATCTCCCCCGCTAGTACTTTGTGATATGCTGCTCAGTGATAACCGAGTCTCACCACCCGCCATGTTGTGCCGACATCATCTCGCCTGGTGACGCCATTGCAGAGAAATGAGGGCCCGTCATTGTGGTAGTTCGTGGCGATGTCAGCGACGCTTTTTCGGTGGTGCAAAGTGGGTAGAAGGGAAGAAGAGTAGCGTGCTGAGATGCTACGGCAACGAGAATAAGAAAACAAGAACTAGGCAATGGGTAAAACCCCATTGCCCCACTACCCCTATTTATCCCGTGGTAGAACCACGCGGATTCACCTCCACCAGCTCCACATGGCAAGCAACCACCCTCCACTACCGCGACAGTTCGAATCAAGATCATGTGCGGCAATAGAAGCACCCACAGAAGATCCAAGGAGGAGTTTAACGAGGTGTACACGTGGTTACCAAAAACGACAATGAAATGACATCTCCCAGAGCTGGTGGGTGTGGATGATGCAAGCGCTGACCTCAGCAGCATGAGTTTTCGTCTCTAGGATCCGGCTGTGCTAATCGGCCACCTCTGTCACCGTTTCACCTAGTGTGTGTTTATCGATTTCGCATCCGGGATACTATAGCCAGGTTTTGGGAACCGCAATTCAAGGTAGCTCTAGCCGACATCATCAACAACAACATCCACTCACTCGGTAGCGTGCAGAAACTTCTCCTCAGGGCGAAGTCCCAGTGCGCTCGGGGGCTAGTGTCGGGGGGATTACCCCTAGGTAGGATAAGCCAGGCTGATTGGGCCTTAATCATAAGATTGGTCAGGTTGGCCAGCCCGACCGGTCAACCCTCAAGACTCCCTGGCTGGCCCGTCTAGCTGGTCAACCAGAATATCAAGACGGATGGCCTACTCCATCTGGTCACCTCAGAATCAATATCGGGTATCCGAGGTGTGTGATGATGAAACCACGAGCACACTTCCGGATCCCTGGCGGCGTGTCAGGTAAAGTAGCGGCGCCCCTAGACTGTGCAGTAGCACGCCTCTAGCCCCCGGGTGGCGAATTAGATAAAGTAGCGATACCTCCAGACTGTGCGATGGGACATCCGTCCGCCGCGGCATAAAGCTACAATAGCTAGTACGGCAGGGCACTGTAGGGTTGACTATTGCACTGTACCCACCAGCTGGCCATACCTTGTAAACTGCACCCCCATTCAATATATAAGGGGGAAGCGCCTCCATGATGAGGCAGGCTACAGGTTGATCATCTGCTCACTTCCAGTTTCCCTCAGTTCATCTGATATACAGCTCAAGGAGAATTTGTACAGGGAACTTAGCCCCATATATAGAATCCTAGCAGGAGTAGGGGTCTTACCTCACTGAGAGGGCCCCAAACCTGGGTACATCGATGTGTTAGCAGTGCATGTGCCCAATCCCAACTGTGGAAGCCATTGCTAGCTCCTTATTGTCCCCTCTTAAGCCATCCCTGATGGTACTACCGTGTTCCACACCATGACAAACAACTTCACTTCTACTCCTCTTATGTTGTCTTCCTCTTTGCTAGGTTGAACAGATGAAGATGCTACAAGAAGCATAGACATGAGCATTCACATGGATGAAGAAGAGAAGCATATGAAGGCCACAACTACCACAACACCTACTCCACATGAGAGGGACTACAAAGGTAATGATATAGGTGTTGGTGATGCCATGCTCCCACTAGTGGACATGATGGATTTTGAATGATTTCATGCTATGCATACTCCTATTTCCATGTCACACGCTATTTTGATTTCATCATGTGATACCTTGCCATCAAACATTGTTGATCATGCAAAAAATATGATCTTGACATAGATATGCCATGTTATAGTCGCTTCATATTTCAGTCAATCATTGCATCAAATATGTTGAACAATTGCTCTTCCCAATGCTTTGATCACAATGATGCTAAGTTACTTACAAACGAGAATGCCCCATAGCTTTCTCACTTATTGGAAATTATGATACACCGCATATTAAACTTGCCACATCACCTTGTTTGCGTGTAAGCTATCTTTTCATGATATATTGTTTGATTCTAATGGTTATGTGCAAACAAGAAGACACATCATGATGGATGATGTGTTCATCTATCACACACATATGTTGTTTTGTTTATCTATGGTGTGTGTAGGTACCTACATTCCAATGTCAACGTTGATTGAACACGAGTTGGCAAAACGAGCTCTAAAGAGCATCCCACAAGATATAATGAACATCTCCTCCCTTACAAGATGATGAAGGAACATCGTCGAGGAAGAATCTTTTTCAAGAGGAGGAGATGATGTAGCCCAACACATGGCAATAACCATTGGTCCACATCATGCTACACCAACCACTCCTACTAAGGTGAACTCCTTCCATCTCTTTCCTTCCTGTGGTTATCATGTGAATGGGATCCTACTTGATAGAAGTTCCTATTGTATGACTAGGTCCATGACCATGATACCAAGAGGAGGAGACAAGGATGCCCCAGGAGCCAAGACCCCCAAGCATGAGGCCTGGAAGAGAAGAAGTAAGAAGCAACTGCAATAACACCGGAGTCTCCACCGCAACAAGACCGGAGTCTTTGTCCACCCGGAGTCTACACCGCAGCAAGACCGAAGTCTTCGCCCTCGCATCGACCAACTCGTGCCTACAAGGTTATAGAACCCTCCCAAAGTCTCTGCCACCAAACCGGAGTCTCCGCCCAACTCCTGAGTCTCTGCCCCCACTACCTAGGAGTCTCCCACCTCAGTGTGGCCCTGCGCTCCTTGGAGCTGGGTCTCAGCCCATGTACCCCTCTATTATACCTAAAATACCCTTAGCTCGTGGCTGGCCTATATACATGCCCCCACCCCCTTCTAGAAACCCTAGATATGATGAAGAATTGAGTTGAACTCATGGCATGTTCCAAATCTTGGATAGGATGTCCCTCTCTATAGTTTATCTATGAGTCATACAAGGCCTTCATCTTGCGAGTGTGTGAGTGAAGTCGTCAAGACCCTCATTAAGTAGTTAGCCTTTCCTATTCAAGGATTCTAGTAGTGCTTGATCTCTCCCCTTTGGGATTCTACTTGGTTGCTACTCTCCGCTTGATTTGAATTCTATCAATTGCTTGCTAATCTCTCCTCGGGGGATTCTACAACAAGGTATCTTTCCCTAGGATTCTATTGGATTGGTTGTTCGAACCAACGGAAGCAAATCGGACCGGGTGTGGTTTGGCGTGTGTTTGTATCTTTACCTTGCATTCGAGTTAGTTCATCACGTTCATCAGGTTTCCCCTCACTTCTCGCCTCAAATTCATGAATATCAGGCCACCCAAAGGTAAATCCACAAGGGAACTCATATCACAACTTCTCAAAACAAAGTTCAAAAAATTTCACACTTTTCAAAAGCATGCAATATAAATTCACATTTTATAAATCAGTATTAATCATATTCTTCAGGATGTTGCATTAAACCATGTACTTGAGACACAAGTTACAACTGGGATTAGGTAGTTGGCACGCCAAAACTAGCCGTGGCTCCCAAGCACCCTAGAGCTTGTTTTTTCAAAAAGAAAAAGATATTTGAGGACTTCAAAAAAATATGAAAACAATCACGAAAAACGTTTATACATTCTTAAGGTACGCAAAGAAATTCCAAATAATACGTTTTATTTTGTGAAATACAAAAAAGACAAATCTCTGAAAGAAATACATGTTATTTTAAACTATATGCAGTTTAGATTTTTTTTTCTCTGTAGCCCAAAACAAAATTATTTTTTTACCAAAACTTGCCATGGCCGTTCAGCCCATAAATATGTATTTCCGGAATAAATTTTGGATTTTTTAAAAAAAACTTCGAAATTTTCAAATACCAAGCTTACTGGAGCTCTAGAGCCACAAATCCTCGTCCATCCTTATTAGCTGCATGTTTGTCTGTCTCAAAAGTTTCACGCGTCTAGGGTATTGCCGAGAGCAAAACGTTGGGGCACACGACAAATGCTACATTTGCCTAGCGGAGCAAAACTTTGAATGTTAAAAAAGCACACTACAAGTGTCCGAAAAGGAACCTAGCAAAAATGTACACATGATAAAAGATGAATATACAAACGGCAACCAAAAACACACGGCAAGCCGAAGAACACGTATCTCCTCTGGGGGTATGTCATCAACAGAAAACCGTTCGCCCCTGACCTAGCCGCCAGGCTCCAGGGAGTCGATGTTCCTACCGCCCGATATCCACCGGGGTTCTTGCTGGTCCCCTCTTCCTCTGCCTGCTGCTCTGGCGGCGGGAGGGAGGGGGGATCCGGTCTCTCCGCTCTGTAGTTAGGGTTTGGTTTTGCTGGTCGTGGAGTGTCGTTGGCGTTTTGGGAGCGGCGTCCAGGCGAATAAATCTGCCTCAACTTCACTCCCACACCGATGACGTCCCTCATGGTGGCGTCTCGGAGTTGATGGCATCGTGTGTGTGCCGATTCCCCGAATTGGCGGCATTAGAGTTCTTGGATGGTGTCGTCGAGGCGGAGGCGGCGATCCCATCAGGTGTGTCCCTCCTTCTGCTATGTCCCCGTTACTACGTCGTTTGCTCCGACGTCATGGTAGAGCAGGGAGGATGTGTTATCCAGGAGTACGCGCAGACGGTCGTCTGCGTATGTGTCAGATGGAAGATGGTTTATCATGTGCTGGGTTTGTGGATGGAAGTTGGCAGTTCTGATTTCCCCTCCCGACGTTGTAGTCGTGCGGGGTGTCAGTTCTGGAGTTTGATCGTGTGTCCGGGGACATGTTGCTCCAGTCTGATTCTTTCAACGATAATGGTTTTGCCTTTGGCAAGCTACTTTGGAGGTCTAAAAAGTTGTTGATCAGCGATGGGGCCGCATCAAGCTCGGGTGTTGTGGTGATCTATCGTTTGCCCCTTTGGTGGTCGCTTTGGTGATGCTGAAGGAGGAGGATAGGCGCTGGTAGTTTACATAGGTTTATCCTATCTTTTGTAAGGTCGTTTTGTTCGTACTTTATAACTTGTTTTTATCTTATTAATAAAGAGCGCATTACAGTATAAAAAAATGTATCTCCTCTGGCCGCCCCAGATGGGGCACAAGCGTGCCAACCTTTGATAAAGCACGTTACACGGAAATGACCTACTTTCAGGCTTTGCTGAGTGTCTATCTGGTGGCACATGACAATGGCTTTTTTATTTTTTTTCACACCTGATTTTCCCTTTTTCCGCACCTGATTTTTTCACCAAATAAATTTTTCCCACTACCTTAAATCTTTGGCGAGAGTCTCTTTGGTGACACATCACAGACTTTTTTTTACATTTCATTTTTCTCTTTTGGAATTTGAAATTATCTTTGTATAGGAAGGACCCTAAACCATGGGTGCCTCTTTTGTACTTCCTCCGTTTTAAAATATAAGATGTTTTAGCTTTGTGAAAGGAGTGTATCTAGACTCCCCTTTTAGAGTATAGGATTACTCCAAATCTATATGAACCTACACACTAAAAGTCATCTAGATGCACTTCTTTTATAAAGGTAAAACATAGCTAAAATATCTTATATTTTGAAATGGTAACATAGTCAATTCAAAACTGCATTTTTCTTGCGCGGAGTTCAAAACTGAATTAGTCGAGAAGACGCCCTATAAAGACGAGCCCATCAGAGAAGATGTTAGTTGGGCCATGAAGCACCTCCCTCTACAGTCCAATACAGTCCAAGTAAAACAATAGCACATATGAATGAACTTTCTACCATGAGTGGCTTGTTTTCTTATGATATTAAGATGTGTATTTACTTTGTTGCCAAGATTTTCCCCTTTTCACTGAAAGGAGAAGCTAAAACTTGATTTAGTAATTTACCTCCTGGATCTATTGATAGCCCTGAGTGCTTGATTAGTACTTTCCTGCATAAATATTTTCCTCATAGTGCTATACATGCTATTTTGCAGGAACTTTTTGATTTTAAACAGGGAGAAAAGGAGGTATTGCCTGAATCTTGGGCAAGGTTTTGTGCTTTGATTCATGCACAGGTTGGAAGTCCATTACCTAAGAATGAGCTTCTTGATATATTTTATAATGGACTAACTGAAGAATCTAGGACATACCTAGATAGTTGTGCTGATTGTGTTTTCAGGAATAGGACTCCTAAGGAAGCTGAGGAATTAATGGCTAAAATAAGTAAGAACTATGAATATTGGACTCCTCCTAAACAAGTTATACCTGAAGTAATTGTACCTGAACCTACTATTCCTATGCCTATTCCAACATGAAAGAAGAGGGGAGTTATTGAATTAAATGATGAAGTGATGAAGGAAGCTAAGAAATGTCTTAAGGAGAAGGGAATTAAAGCTACAGATGTCAAGAATTTACCTCCTATAGAAGAATTATGTAAGCCTATTCCCTACTCAGCCACTATAGAGGTACACTCTCTCCAACACTTTGATGAAGGTGATATCCCTTACTCTAAACCTCCTGATCAATGCTTAGAAGAATTTGATATATTTATTGTTAAGTAAGATAATTTTAATAAAAGGGTAGAAAATCATCTAATGGAAAACACTAGAGTTATTATTGAGTTGAAAGATATTGTGTAAAGAACCTCTAATGATGTTAAAATGATTGTTAAACACTTTCAAATGGTTCAAACTCAAATAGATCAAGTCATTAAAGTGCAAAAAGACTTGCTTATTAATGCCGCTAAAGAAAAACATGCTTATGAAATTAGAACTAGAAGTGGAGCCGCTACCCAGGATCCTCTATATCCTGAGGGGCATCCCAAAAGAATTGAGCGGGATTCTCAACAAGCTGAAAATAGTGGTTCTACTCGTAAGAAAAGAAAAAAGAAACATAAAACTGTTGTAGAACCCTCTGAACCTGCTATGGATCCTAATAGTATATCTATCTCTGATGCTAAAACTGAAGGTGGTAATGAAGATAATGAAGTTCCTAATGAAGAAAAAGTTGAAGAAGAACCTGAAAACCACACTAAGAATACTAAATACACTAAAGAAGATTTTATTGCTAAGAAACATGGTAGTGAAAGAGAACCTTGGGTCCAAAAACCTATGCCATTCCCTGATAAGAAATACAAGTCAAAGGAGGATGAACACTATAATAAGTTTTGTGAGTGGATGAAACCTTTATTCTTGCAAATTCCTTTGAATGATGCTATTAAATTGCCTCCTTATTCAAAGTATATGAAGGATATTGTCTCGAATAAAAGGAAGTTCCCTAATGAAGAAATTTCTACCTTGCTTGCTAATTATTCCTTTAATGGTAAGGTCCCTAAGAAACTTGGAGACCTAGGGATTCCAACTATCCCTTGTTCTATTAAGAACAGTTATGTTAGAAGTTCTTTGTGTGATTTGGGAGCTGGAGTTAGTGTTATGCCTTTCTCTCTCTATAAGAGACTTCAACTAGAAAAGTTAATACCAACTGATATATCTTTGCAAATGGCTGATAAATCTACCACTATTCCTGTTGGTATATGTGAGGATGTACCTGTTCAAGTGGCTCATAATTGCTTGATATTAACTGATTTGTGCTTGAAATGCCTGAAGATGATAATATGTCCATTATTCTTGGGAGACCTTTTCTTAATACTACAGGAGTTGTTATTAATTGTAATCAAGGAAAGGTGACTTTCAATGTTAATGACAAGGAACATATTATCTATTTCCCCAAGAAGATTGAAAGGACTTATGGTTTGAATTAAATTGAACATGTTGAGGGCATTCAAGTTGGATAAATATATTGTCCCATACCAACAGAAAAATTTGAAACTATTATGATTGGGACCATTGCTATCAAAATTGAGGTAACATAATCACTAGTGAAATACAAGTTTTGTCTCATATGAAATTGTTTTGGTAGCAAGACCTGATCAACCTTGTTAACAAAAGTATTTCATTGAACAAACAATGTTTTCACTATAATTATCTTCGCTTACTTCTATTCTATCAATTTTAGTTTTTGCTTATGCCTAACTTAAAGGCGTTAAAGAAAAGTACTTATTGGGAGATAACCCAAAAGTTTTAGTTGAGTCTTGGAAGTTATTACTTCAGTAATAACCGCTCTTTATCCTTTTTATTTGCTTTTTTGTGCCAAGAGTAACCTCTAATGAGAGAGAAGTAATGATTGGGAAAGTTGCTGTCCCAAAACAGATTTTTGTGCTTCACCATAAAAATTCGTGTAAAATCTCTAAATGTCTTTTTGAGGCGTGATTTTTTGTGTGTCTGCCCCATGTTGTTAGCTAACTTTCGTTAGTTCAGCACTTTTTGATTTGAGCAACATCAGGTCTTCGAAAAAAATCGTCTTTACCTGCTGGTCTGTTTTGACAGATTTCTGCCATTTTCTGCATTTGCTTCTTGTTGGTTCCTTTTTTAGTTCTTTTGGGGAATTGAGCTTTTTGAGGGAAGTGCTACAGTATCTAGTGTTCTAATGGAAGTTTATTGGTGTTAGAAATGAACCTTAAGACTTATTATCTTGAGTGCACTAATGTTGCTAATAAAGATTGTATGAAGTTTTGTATGAAGGAAAAATTTCAGGTGTATGGAAGGAATGAGTAATGAGATGAAGGATGGACTAAAGCTCAAGCTTGGGGATGCCACGCGTGTCACCCCAAGAAATATCCAATAAGTACAAGTGCCAAAGCTTGGGGATGCCCAAGGCATCCCCTTCTTCATCAATAAAATCCCAGGTTTCTTCCAAACGCTTCATTTTTATTGTTTCATGCAGGTTGTGTTGTTCTTGGAGCGTCTTTTTTCTTTCATTTTTGTTTTGGTTTTTGTTTGCTTTGTTTGCTTAGTTTGCTGAATAAATTGGTTGGACCCCCTCTTTCATACATTGGTGTTCAAATAGTCTGGTTTGATTTGGAAAAGAGTAGGAAAACTCATGCTTAAGTGGTAAAGAGAGTTTGTTTTTTACTGTGGCCTATGCTTTGTCATGCCATGCTTGATATTGTTTTGGCTTTATGCTTAGTATTCTTTGCTGTAGCATGACTTGTTATAAACAATTGAGATTGCTTAATGTGCCTTGGATGAATCATGCGTTGTTTTAGCATATTAAAGCATAGTATTGTGGTATTCTCCTTTGATGCTTTATTTGGGTTGACTTGACACATGCTCACACCATGTTATGACTATACCAAGTCACCATAAGCCTTTATGATCCTTTAGTTTTCAACTTTTAGTATCACTTGATGCTTTGATCAATGATGTTTTGTCGCTCTGCATGATTATGGCCATTATTGCTCTCCTAGTTTGTCGCTCCCAGTCTTTTGCTAGCCTCCACAACCAAGTATGAGTTCCACTCATGCATCCAACTCCCTAAACCAAGTTATTCCAAAGATTCTAACATACCTACCTATTAGCATATGCTATTCCAAGTATATTCATGATTTTGTTTACCTTCCAAATTAAACTTGTTATGATAAAACTAGTGATTAAAGCTCTCACGAACTTGATGGCACACTTTACTTTTCTTGCCCTTAATAAACTTGAACCATTGTGTCGTCTATGTTGTATATGCTTGCACTTATTTGTTGGGAATTAGCAGAACCATGTTGTCATGGGGAACACTTTCAACATTGCACTTGGTACTTGTACCTAGTTGATATCATGCTCTTTTGTCTATGGATGTTGTCGGTGTGAAATGAAAGGGGAGCTTATAAGTCCATGGAGTTATGTATATGTGTTAGAGAAACGCCTGGGCCGCTGGTCTAATCCATGCTGACATGGTGGAAACCTGCAGCGTAACCATAATGAGCTGTCTATAAAGCATTCTTCTTATAAAAAAAGAGTCCTATATTGAAAAAAAAGAGAAAAAGGAAAAAAAGAGATTATGAAAAGAGGAAAGAGAGAAAAAAAGCACCATATTCCCATGGTAAATAAGAAGATTGCTGAGATGCTCGTTGTCTGCTTGCCTTGTCATTTTGATATGGCAATTCTTCCGTATCATCGGGCAAGGGGTACCCCGTTGGCGGTTCTCTATGATACACATGTACTTACAATGACAAGAACTTACCGGTGACTAAACTTGAGTAGCATGAGGAGCGGCCCTCGTATTCAAGGGACATGAGATTTCTAACTTATACTTCGTCAAGCATATACTTCATAGTTTGTTCACTTTAACCTTAACCACTTCAAGATGCTTATGATAGGGGCAATGAGAGATGAAAACTATAAGTACCATAATTTTTGAAGCTCTTTATGAGACTTGAATCCCTACTTCCTTCTATGAAGGCCTTTCTTCCACCATTATATTGAGTCTCCACCTTCTATCTTTATGCACCTACTTTGAGAGCATAGTGGCCATTCATAGTTCTATGTGCATTGTCCCAAGACTAGTTAATTGATGCGTAACTTGATATTGCTTGTTTTAAACTATTTGTATATAGTCACTCTTATGAACTTTGAAGGTGTCCTATGCATTTATTTTGCTACTCTATGAGGGACAGGCTGAATGCCATTATGCTATGTTTTCTTTATGTGAAACAAACAAACGTCTTGCAAAGCATTGTTATTCATGAATCTTTCGTTTGTGCCTTTTCATGTTGCATCATAGTTTCTTTGTCTTATTACTAGAACTTTGTCTTTCATGTTATGATTGAAGTACTATGATCCCAGCTTTGAATGTTTTACAAATACTTGGATCAAGTCTTTGATGGTGCATGTCACCTCAAAAATTATTCTTTCTTTTTATCACTTACCTACTCGAGGACGAGAAGGACTTAAGCTTGGGGATGTTGATACATTTCAAATGTATCTATAATTTTTGATGTTCCATGCTTGGTTTTATCCACTTTCTTGTGTTTTGTCCACACTTTGGAGTACTTTTCATATGATTTCTTGGACTAACCTATTAACAAGAGACACAGTGTCAGCTGTCTGTTTTCTGCTGTTTTTGGTTCCAGGAAAGTCAGAAAATGAATATTCTCGGAATTGGACGGGACAAAAGCCAAAGTGCCTATTTTTCCGGAAGACTCATGAGCGGTATCACGAGATGAGGAGGAGGCCTGGCCACACCCCCCAGGCGCGGGTGCCCCCAGGCCACGCCAGGGCATGGTGTGGGCCCCCCAGGCACCCCCTCGGTCTCCCTCTTCGCCTATAAGAAGCCTTCTGACCTAAAAACTCCGGGGGGGTCAATGTTTTTCTAGAAGGAGTTCCGCTCCAACGTTCTGGCACCCTGCCGGGACAGAGAATTGGAGGACATCATCGCCATCATCATCACCATCGCTTCTCCATCGACCATCCATGTTTCCCCCATCTATGAGTGAGTAATCCCCCGCTGTAGGCTATGGGGATGGTAGGGATTGGATGAGATCGTTCATGTAATGGCATCAGATTGTTAGGGCATGGTGCCTAGTATATTTTATTAGTGCTTTATGACTTTGTTGCGACTTGTTGTGCTTAATGCCTGTCACTAGGGCCCGAGTGCCATGATTTCAGATCTGAACATGTTATTGATTCATTATGATAGTATTGTTTATGGTCTTATCTACAAGTTGTATACACACGTTATTGTCTGGAACCAATGGCCCCGAAGTGACAGAAATCAGGATAACTGGAGGGAATGGCTTTGATGTGAGGATCACATGTGTTCACGGAGTGTTAATGCTTTGCCCCGATGCTCTATTAAAAGGAGCACCTTAATTGCCAGTAGTTCCCTTGAGGCCCCGCTGCAAACGGGCTGGCAGGACAAAAGATGTTGTGCAAGTTCTCATTGCGAGCACGTATGACTATATATGGAACACATGCCTAGGATTGTCTAGTACTTGGATGCTTTATCTTATTTATCTACAATTGCCCTATGTTCTGATGCTATGTG
Organism: Avena insularis; assembly: GCA_023614405.1. Classification (NCBI taxonomy): domain Eukaryota; kingdom Viridiplantae; phylum Streptophyta; class Magnoliopsida; order Poales; family Poaceae; genus Avena; species Avena insularis. The sequence continues at coordinate 301,156,936 of CM042692.1, read as the reverse complement.
AATTGTCTTGTCCATGCAACGCCCGTCCATCCATCTCTATGCCTACCGCACTCGAATCCCACTGTTTACTGCTATTGTTACTACTGTCTTTGCTTTTACTACTACTGCTACTTTACTATTCCTACTACAAAACTGTTGCTACTGATAAACTGCTGTGAGCAAGATTGTTTCCAGGTGCAGCTGAATTGATAACTCAGTTCTTAAGGCTTATAAATATTCTTTGGCTCCCCTTGTGTCGAATCAATAAATTGGGTTTCACTTCCCTCGAAAATACTGCGATACACCCCCTATACTTGTGGGTCATCACCCTCGTCAGCTGTAGATACAAAGATTTACTACATGTGTCAGTATCATCCCTCCAAAAGAAAAGAAAAGAAAAGAGCCCCTGCTCAAATTCAGCAAGAACAAGCTTTCCAGGGCAGATTATCCGCCCTTGGATAGGGCCAGATAATCCGCCCCCAACAATTTTGGATAAGGACCAGCGGCTCGACTCTCAGACGGGGGCGGATATTTGGCCAGATTTTTTGCTCTCGGCCGGATGTTTGTCAGGCCAAATAATCCGGCCCTATCCAAGCCCGGAAAATCCATCCCTCCCTAGAAACGACCAAGGACCAGAAGACGCGGCTCTCTGATATGGGGGCGGATATTTTTGCCGAATTTTTGGCCAGGACAGGAGTTTTTTTCCTGACCGGATAATCCGCCCCTCCACGGTGGTTTGGATTATCTGCCCCCCTAGAAATTTTGCTAAGGACTAGAGGCGCGGCTTGTAGAGAGGGGGCGGAGATTTGGGTTGGAGTTTTCTCCAGGCCAGATTATTGCCTAGGCCGGATTATCCGGCCCCAACTTTGGCCAGATTATCCGACCCCCCTACGACTCCAAACGGCTACAATTATGGAGGGGTACAAATACCCCTCCCCATATTCAACCTGGAGTTGCTCGAATCCCCAAACAAGAATAGTACTTTGTGAGCCAGCAAATTCTCAAGATCTTCCCATTCAACCATCTGAAGGTCTTTATCTTTGGAGAATCGAAGGAGGATGCCTTGATCTACATCATCACCGAAGCAATCTAAATTCCCCCTCATTTACTTGAGGTCCCCTTGCATCGATCTCATTTTATCTATTGCTAATTTTGATTTGTTGTGACATCTTGTTGTCCTACTCGGGAGCCTCCAATTCAATTGTCGATGCATGCCCCGAGCTCATTGTAAAGGCACCGGTTCCCACCTCAAAGGGTACCATATAGTGGAAGAGTGGATCTAGCCACTTGTGGCAAGTCTCTCGGAGAATAGGGTGAGGCCTTTGTGGCGTGGTGGTCTTAGTACCGCCCACCCCTCCAACGTAGATGCACTTCTCCTCAAAAGGAAGGAACCACGGTAACTAAATCCCGTGTCTCCGCGTGCTCCACTCTCGGTTACCTCGTTCCTCTTACCGCTCTTTGCTCGTTTATCTCATTTAGTAGCTAGGTTATCATATAGGTAAATTCACCGTAGTTGCATATCTAGAGAATTTACCTTTGTGTCAAGCCTAAATTGAAAAGGAATTAAAATTTGGAGTAGCACCTATTCACCCCCTCTAGGTGCCCACATGATCCCATTTCACTTACGAGTATCCTTTGGCAGATAGTGACGAGGGGCATAAATACCTTAACCAGATAGCTCTATGGGGGTTCAATACTATTATTTTGAAACTATCTATAATTGATATGTGCACTTGTAGTCATCAGTCACATGTCTGTAAGCTTTATAGATGTAATCTCACCGAGCGGGCGTAGAGTATCTATCCATCACCCATATGGGCAAATCCCAATCTCGATGCATACGCCTCAATCTACCCCTTCGAAATACCTGATAGACACCTTTATGATCACCCTGTTACAGTGTGACAATTGATGCAGTCAAACAACCTCTAGTGATAGTGATTAGATACGATCTCATGGTCAAAAGAGTGAGTTGCTATGTTTTACTAGTTATCGCAATGTTGAACTTTATGACTGGATCACATTGCAATACTATGGTTGGGTGTGTGTTCATCACATCATTCATCCAATGACATGATATTATTGTCAATTGACATAAATGTCCATGATTTGAAAACCTTGATCATCAGTTGACCAACGAGTTAGTCAGCTAGAGGTTACTAGAGACTTGGTTTGGTTACATACCACACATGTATCGATGTTTCTGCTTAACACAGTTATAGCATGGCATAAAACTAATATGAACATATGAGATATAACAATAAAAACATCTTTATTATATATCCAACAATATAGTGCAAAGTTAGAGAAAACATTACATCCCATGAACCATGCTAACTTTCCAGATTCTAGCATTTAGGTTGCAAACAGAAAATCCATGAACTAATTTAGCAAAGCATACCTGGGAAGCATGAAGAGACCATAACTTTATCATGTCTCATTAATCGAGCATTGATCACCAGCATACCTGAGAATCATAAAGAGACTTTAGCTGAAAGATACCACGAATAACCAACATACTTGAGAAGTATAAAGAGACTTTGGCTGAAAACATTAACAATTAAACTGAAGTAAACATATGACCATCTAACAAAAAAAAGAGTAGTGGTAAAAAGAGAGAATGCATATTAGCAAGAACAACTGCATACCTCACTCCAACAACCTCCTTCTTTTGAGATCCAACACCAGCAAGCCAGTCCAAGCTAGGCATTAGAAACAATGTAGATCAGTTCAAAAAAATTAGATATGGAATACTTCTATGATAAATAGTAGTCATTCTAGCTACAAGCACACATACAGTAGCTCAGAATACAAAGTATTCCAAGCCAAGCTTAAACATATCAAGATGAAACGCTAGCAAAAATATTTTGCCGCTGCCACATAAATTCACACATCAAACCGATATATGTTTCATTGTGACCGTTTCACAATACAAGCAAGCACATAAGTCAGAAATTACCTATGCAAATATAGACACTATTTGAGGTCCAAGAACTCGTGCATCCGATCTGCACATATACATAGTTTATCTAAACTAAAAAAAACTAATGTCATAGCAATCTCTACTATCTAAAAAGGACGAATTTCCTCTGTTTCCTCCAACTAAGCAGGAACAATTGATCTCGGCCTTCAAATCTATCAGATCTAACGCTCTAAGACGTCCCAATGACATTGCATGACGTCCCTGATTTGCACGTCTACCAATTAATAGCGGCAATTAACAGAGCTTACTAGCGGCAATTAAGGAGTACAGAGAAGAAAAAGGGGCCTTAAAGGAATCGGCGCATGATACTATATGGCTTCCCATCGGACCAGTCTATAGCCCTACGATTCAAACCACGATTAACGTCTGATTTTCAGTGATGTACTATGCGTGATTGCATCCGTGAAAGGAGGGCCTGATTGCATGCTTCCGTAATAACTACTCCCGTAATTCCATCCTTCTCTCAAACGAACTATTATTTATTGCGATACACCATTAACTGCTCTCCAATCACGCATGGATTTTTTCGGAAACTAAATCCTATTTTGTTGGAAATTAACAACTTTAGCCACATTTCTAGCGTGTAGATTTGCTTCGGTCAGTAGGTTTTTTTTTGGTTTATAATGTTAAATAACTTTGCTTCCCTTGCAACTGAATTTGGCTTCCATTAGAACAAAATTTTGCTCGAATATAAAAATATTTATTTTAAGCCTGTCAAAGTATGTATATGCGGACTGTGGATTAATGCTTCTTTGGTGAATGGATTTTCTTGGATGTACCACGCAAAAGTTTCTATCATATGTAACCGGATATACATTGAAAAAACATTGTAATATACAAACAAGAAATTTTAATGGTTCAAGTATAATGCACTAATGGTGGAAGTACATAGTGGATTGGTGTGCCAAAAACTTTAGTCATATGTCTAGGAAGCATACTGTACTAATGTTTAGAAGCATGATTATGTTATGAGAACCTGCAATATTTGTGTTTGTGTGACTACAGAAGCTTCATTCATATATCTGTAGAAATTTTAGTGTTTCGTATATTCACTTGACATACTTCACAAAAAATACATATTTTCTTCCTTCAAGTTGTCAAAATAGACAATACACAGCTTCAACCTTCCATATCACATGTTTCCTAAATGATATAAATTTGCTTCATTATGTAGGACGATATGTTCTTAGATGCAGCATATGTTAACCAACAATGTATTCCAAACACTGAATGAATTTCCGTCGGCACAGTTTAGACATCAATCCAGAAGGCCTTAGCCCTTCAATGACACGATGTAGTTGTGGGCTCCCTTGCTTCTATTATTGGTCCTTCTCATCGACCATAGTAGTCCCCGTCGAGATGAAGTTCATTGATGACTTAGCTGGTACCTGGAGGTAGTTCAGACCCTTTTGATAGTACCACCTAATTTGCAATAAACACCTTCATCAAAACAGTGATCCAACACCCAAGAAATCATGTACAAAAGTCACAGAACAACAATTTCAACCATTGGTTCTATAAACGAGCACCTGAAATTATTTTCACATATACATATGATATCACAAAGAATTAGACGGATTTGATCTTCAAAAGTGTAAATAATATGGACAGTTCGGGACCTTGATCAGTTAGAATTACCTACAGCATGATCATGTAGTCCATGAATTGGTTGATGGGGTGGTCCGGACAAGTGGAAGCACACTCCAACTAGCCAAGAAAATCGGTTTACCATGGAAGCACTAATCGACTATCCACGGAAACATACTTTGACTGGTTTAAAATAAATACTTTTGGATTGAAGCAAAATTTAGTTTTAACAGAAGCAAAATTCAGCTGCTAAGGAAGCAAAACTCAGTTGCTAATGAAGCAAAGTTAAAAACATCGGAACAAGAAAATCTACCCAACGCATCCCTGAACTTGGCTAAAGTTGTTAGTTCCCTTCAAAATAGGGTTTGATGATTTCTTAAAACGCCAAGAGTGATTGGGCAACCTGTTCAAAACTGTGGAAAATATAGACACGTTGGGACGTAGATCGCCTACCACTACCATTACCTACAAACTTGATCGTGTAGTCCTTGAATGGATCGATGGGGTGACCAGACCAGTTGAAGCACACTCTGGGCGGCTGCTTCGGCTGGTGTATTGTGCGGTTGACCCGGCAGAACGGCATGTGATCCGTTGGATGCGTAGATCCAAAAGGGGTGCAGCACCATGGCATGGGTGGTGCTGAGGGGTGCAGCGAGGCACGGAGAGCTGAGGGAAGATGGTAAGAAAAGAATATCCATGGCAGGGTTAGGACTTCAGGAGCTGGTGTCGAGGAGGGTTCATATTTGGGGGGCGTACAATGCGTACAAGCCGCAATATTTGAGGTTCATTCGGGGTTAATGGACGGGAAAAAAATCAAGGGAATCTCGTCCCGTTCGACGGAAGCGAGATGGACGGCATTGGATGGGTACGACGGTTTGTTTCCCATCGGACCATGATAAGTAGTATTTACCTTAAAGATTGCTTCACAAAATATAACTACATGGCAATGCAATTACTACAGTGATGGCAGAGAAAATTCTGGAGCCTCTCGTGGTTACACGACCTGTCTTCGTCACACATGATTCTTCTGGACATCGCACTCCTTGTCGCCGCCTAGCGCCGGCGTGCTACATGGATCACACTCCTCGCCGCACCCTTGTAACAAGGATAAAACCGGTGAGTCTCGGATGCCCATTCAAAAACAATTACAAACAATGAGATACATGTGATAAATTAGTGTTAGATCATTCCAAGCATGTGCCGTCGACGACTACAGAAACAATTATCAATATCCTCTTGTATCTTCAATAATCTTGTAACTGAATTTTTCTGATTTTACCAGGGATTGAATAAGATAAAAGGAAAACCAATATACTATCATCCTAGGATGAAAAGAATGGGATTGATTCTGATTGTATGATCGTGGAGGGGCCAAAGCGACTAGACTTACCCAATGTAGCTAAAAACAAACATCCTCTTCTGGTCCACATCACGCTCATAAACCCACGAAAATTAGTCGAAGAGCTTTGCAACATCTTGTGCATTAGTGATGCCAAAGAACTGGAATCTACCTAAGTGAAATTCTGCCGTCAGTCTAAGATGATATACATGTGTATACCTAATTAACACACTACATTTATATCTGTACTGACATGACTAAGCCAGCGAGGAAAATTTGGTTGACAAGAAAGAAGGAACCGGACTGACGAAAGAGCATGAGTGTCTTCTTCCTTGGCATAGAAAAAGAAGTATACGAGTGTATCGATGTTCTTAATTAATTCTGTTGTTTTCCTTCACTTTTAATACTTTCATCTCATTGGTGATTGACCGACGACACTATGAGAGGGAAAGAGGGAAATAGAGCAAAGTTAGGGAGAAGCGAGAGGTAGTTTGAGTAACTAAACTGCAACTCTGAGGGAATGTGTCATGTTGAAAATGTTGATTAAAAATATGTCCTCATTCGTATATCCTCCACGTCACTGGAAATATTCACGTGCATAATGTTTATGTTGGTGACCGGTACCCATGGCAAAGCACGGGCATCTAACTATTAATGAATAAAAGGAAAGAAACAACTCTACCGAAACACACTGACTCGTGCGATTTGTTAAGATATGAGATGTACGGTTTTCGTATGTACGTATTTATCTGTATAGCATTGTAGAGGAAGTTATATACTTGTAGTAACAAAAAACTGTGTGTAATCTAGCTGCCTATATACTGAAGCGCCCGATGACCTAGATGGCATCGCGGTTTAACCCACCTACCACGCGAGAAGTCGTTCCGTGGATTTCTAGCGTAGCCCTAGACGCCGTCTTCTTGGTCATCGGCGACGCTTTAGCTATAGCCTCCAACGACCTCCGCCTCTTCGATGAACACGCCTGCTGTCCGGGTCGCGGTGCGCTGGCTGCTTCAATCGTCTCGAGGCTGGGAGACGAGAGGCCGGCTCGTGCGGGTATGCTAGCCACGCACCGCAGTAGGTCGATGATGAAGTACACCTCCATGCTAGCAGCATATGTCACGCCAAGTGGTTCGTATCAGTTTGATACCACGCGTGAGGAATCAACAGATTGACCATGTTTGCTTCTACCATAAAAATTACGGACGCAATCGTGCTCACATTAATGATAGGAGAGAACTTCCATCCAAGAAATAAGCAGCATCTACTCCAACCGGTTGTACACTGAAGTTCCATAAAAAATTCATGTCCCATCACTTTGGATTTTGGCTTTGATGATCGCTGGCAGATAATCCTTGATTCACGCATTGTCTTTTCCAAAATCTAATGATCAAGAAGGAGTTAGCTTCCTCATGCGTTGATGGCTGCATGGCCCAATGGCAGAGCAAGCCACACCTCCCTATATTAAGGTTGAGCTCATCGATGGGCTCCTCGTCGGGGTTGCTAGCAGCACTCCCATCGGTGGCGGCAGTTGAGGTCATAGGAGTGGAGGACGGCAAACGAAAGGAGCAACAGTCGGGCCGCCACGACGACATCGCAGCACTATGGGCCAAGACCAGAGTGAGGCCACGCCGTGTGCGAGTGGGAGCCCTACAACATGTAGCCAAGAGAGGGAGTGTGCTGCGGCACTCTTTTCCTTTGATGCTTATACACGATATCGGTGAAGTCCTCTGTCATGAAATCGGCGGTGCATGCGAAAGAAAATAAGAAAGGATGTAGAGCACTCTGAGGATAAAACGTGTGATGGAAATCAAGCCTAGCTAAATAAGATGTTCTAAAGCGACCTGCTCAAGGCTTGGAGAATTTTCATCTGTAATTAACTTCATGCATAGACATGATGGTAACTAATACACTCACACAAATCAATTATGTTAAATGGCTTAGGAACCGTAATTATATCGGTGACTCTTTTTATTTTCCTTGCATATCATGCAAAGGGGGTAAAACTAAAATGATCAACACATATTATAGTTAGAATATAGTTTATAGCTTCCTTACTTTGTTTGTACATTGCAAAATCATTGTTCTGACAAATTTTTTCCACCTCTGCTTTCCCTACTCCCCGACCTCGAGGAAGGAAAACGTCTTCATGGTGTCGGGTGAGGTGACGATGGCGATATATTGCTTTGCTAGCGAAAATTCACTTGTTTATACCAACATAATGCGGATGTACCAACAACAAATTACTTTGTATAACATTTTTATGACCAATTTTTTTATCTTCCCGTTGCAACGCACAGACATGTTTACTAGTGCTAAGAAAAGAGAGAAGATACCTCTCCACCAATGAACACAGATAATCATGTACAACTTTTGCTTCAATCTTGTTATCTTTTATAGGCAAGCAACCAAACCATACTTTAACAACCTGCAAACCATATGTAGATTCAATTTAGACAATCATCACTGATTTGGAGCATACTATAAATTTGTAATGCTCACATGAAAGCAGCATGATAACCTCAAATCCTTTTGTCGATTTGACTCAATCAATATGAGCAATAAATGGAAAATAGTAGCAAGCAACCTGCAAAATTGAGGGAATATATGCATATAAAAGAATAACAAAAACAATAGTTTCCGCACATAGAAGTTTTTAGGCGCTATCTACTATAGCTACTTCGTACCCGCTAATAGTGTCTTCGAATATGATAAACAAAAAGGCAAACATGTGCCTAAACATGATTTCCATGGGGTTTGATGTAAACAAACAAATAGATATGCACCTGCCACTGCCCTCCAAAGAATGCATTTTGGTACTCAAGCAACATTTTTGTAGTAACACTTCCAGACTATAAATAAATCCAGACTATAAACAAATCTTCAAAGGTACAGAGAAGAACACAGAATAATAAGTCAGTGAATTTTCTTGTTGGTTGTGATCTTGGAAACCACCCATTTGAATGATTTTCATGTGAAACACATAGAAAGATAATTTTAAAATTATTCACCTAATTCACTTTCAGGAAACCTCCACAATTTAACCTAGCCTTGTACTGCCAAAGCAACCTCAACAACCAAACTTAGGCATGCTAAAAAAATCAGGGAGCTTCCGTCCATGAGGCTATAGGAGGATAAGGGGCAAGGTGTAGGAGAGTGGGGAGAGGTGGAGTAGGCATAGATAGGTTGAGGAGCTGCCTCCTCAGGCTTGGCGGCGCCCTCCCGTGCTCCTCCCATCGACCAACGCGAGGGGCAGAAGCGCAAGCATGCGGTGGTGGCGACGGCTCGAGATGGAGTGGAGGAGGGAGGGATTTACGGGGAGAGAAAGGTGTGAGAGGATTTGCGAGGGCAGCGCCCGGTCTTGAGCAGGGCAACGATGGCGACCCTGCTGGCAAGGACGAGCGATGAGGTGGAGGAGAATACGCGTGGGGTGGCTGGGCCGGCAGCGACGGGAGAGAGGAGGAGGACGAGCGTGATGTGGAGGACGGGCAGGATGAGGAGGGACGCGACACGAGAAAGGCGTGATGGGGGCTGGATGCGGGAGAGACTAGCGGCTTGGTTGCCCTTTTATACAACGTGTATGTTAGGGATGTTCCATGCCTTGATCTAGCAACCAACGGTTGATATGCTCCCTAGGACCTCATTCGACGACCCGGAAGTCTAAATCGCTGTGAGAGTCCCATGAGGAGGCACCAATTATATTTTTTTAGATAACAAATGCATTATTTTCTAATTATACTATATTCTTATCGAAAAACTCTACGTATTGTCTTCGGCTAGTACTAGTATGTCTACCGTATTTCAGCGGCACAATAAACAAAATTAACCTAAATATTAAAGAAATTCACAAAATAAATTTGCGGCGAGACTATTTTACTCACTTAAGCCTTTTAAGTAGCGCCTAACGCAAATGAGCTATACTCAACAGGGTAGTGCCTCTCCTAAAGGCGCTACCCTGTTTCTTGTAGCCCCTTTGCCTGAGGCGTTAAGTACGTAGTGTAGCCCTAGATGTAAGGCGCTACACTATTTTATATATACAATATTTGTATATAGTTGATATAACATATAGTGGTTGAATTGTAGAAGCCTTTGTTGACTATTGCTAGGTAATGAGTTCGACTCCCTTTTCATGGAGACATGTTGTCACCGTACTTTGTACTAGTTGATTTGAAATAGAAACTTCTCGTGGTGTCTTACTATTCATCTATTTGGATTAGAAGAATGGAGCAAACAAAAAAGAAACAAATTAATTTTTTCTTTGATATTTGTCCGAAGGATGATACAAAGGACTTTTATAATCGATTTGGGCTTGCTTTTCCAAAGTCCTACCTACGAAGAACGCGACCAATGTCGTAAATGCCATGATAACATCTTATAGTAGAATTTTGTTGTGTTCTTATGAATCCAACATCCAAGTTTATAAAAGTTTTGGGTTTTCAATTTTGTGTTTTGCACATATACTTGTATCATATTTATAAATATTAACTCTAGCATTTTTATATTAACGCTAAGTGAAACTATTTTTAATTAAATATAAGAAGACTAGAGTTAATATATTGTCATATGTCCAACTATGGAAGCCATGCCGCAAATTTTAAAAATAAAAATAAAAAGCGATGCTATGAGGAGTTAAAGTCATAACCTAACAGTAGCCAACAAAAGTTTCTACCAACTCAACCACTATATATTTTATCAACAATATACATATATTATATATAGAGAGTAATATAGCGTCTCACACCTAGACACTACACTGTTTTTCTACTACTTCAAAAGAACGAATTTCCTCTGTTTTCTTCGGTCACCGATTTCGTCAACACTTCTTCAAAAATGACCAATTTGCCCTCTCACCTAATCAAGTAAGGCATGATTAACTCTCGCCTAATAAAAAATCGGTAATTAACTCTCGCATAATCAAATAAGGATCTCTATCATTCGAGGGATTTCACACTCCAAATCATAATTAAGTAGCCAGGCATAAGATCGGATCACAGTTAAGTAGCCAGGCAAAAATCGAATCTCCATGATTTGAGGGATATCCCACCTGCATTAAAACATCTGTTCGCCGGCATCGTCGCGCGCCCATCCAGCCCCACGCTGCCCAGCAGCATCTGGCGTGGACATTCTTGGTCTCGAACTTTGGTGGAGAGGGCCTGGCATGGCTGGCCAAGCCGGTGGCAGAGCTTGCAGCGAAGTGGAGGCGGGGTGGGGGAAATCGAGCGGGGGAGAGAGGTCACGGGCAGGAGCAGCTGGGGATGAGATCCTCTTGGTGCGGGCGCCCATAGCGATAGTTAGGACCAGGAGGGAGACGACACCCTCGGTCTTGCAACGCGGACCCGTGAAGCAGAGGGTGGCTATGGAGATCACCGGTGGGAGGAGCAGCAAGCGGCGGGGACCCATGAAGCAGAGAGTGGCCATGGGCAAGGTCGAGCGCTGTTGCGAGCGAGAGGAGAGGCGATGCTTCGCGGGAAGAAGGGGAGATCGAACGGGTCGGGACTCAGGACTGGTCTATGAAGATCATGGCGTCCAACCCGGTGGTGAACTTTAACATCGTGGAGGACCTCTTCGGCGATAGGCGGTTGAACCATCAAGCGTGCAGCCCTACCATGATGAAGCCGGTGCATTGGCTGCACGACCCGTCCCGCGTTCAGATGAGCGTCATGCAGCAGACGCAACCTCTGCCAGCTGCTGGGTTTGGGCTAGACATTGTTGTCCGCAACCATTACGCGCAGGAACAGAGTGCGGTTGTCACGCCGGTATCGGTGTCCTCCGATGAATCGGTTGAGGTGCGCCTCGACATACGTGTCTGGATAACAGTTTCGCCATTGACACAGTATAATTGGTGCATGCCATTCTGAACTTCCTTTTCCCTTGTGTATTTTGTTGCAGGTGAATAGAGTTGTTGCTCGGAACACTCTACTACTTAAAAAGCACGAATTTCCTCTGTTTCCTCCGGTCACCGATTTCGTCAACACTTCTTCAAAAATGACCAATTTGCCCTCCCACCTAATCAAGTAAGGCATGATTAACTCTCGCCTAATAAAAAATCAGTAATTAACTCTCGCATAATCAAATAAGGATCTCCATCATTTGAGGGATTTCACACTCCAAATCATAATTAAGTAGCCAGGCATAAGATCCGATCACAATTAAGTAGCCAGGCAAAAAAATCGAATCTCCATGATTTGAGGGATATCCCACCTGCATTAAAACATCTGTTCGTCGGCATCGTCGCGCGCCCATCCAGCCCCACGCCGTCCCAGCAGCATCTGGCATGGACATTCTTGGTCTCGAAGTTTTGTGGAGAGGGCCTGGAATGGCTGGCCAAGCCGGTGGCAGAGCTTGCAGCGAAGTGGAGGCGGGGTGGGGGAAATCGAGCGGGCGAGAGAGGTCGCGGGCAGGAGCAGCTGGGGATGAGATACTCTTGGTGCGGGCGCCCATAGAGATAGTTAGGACCAGGAGGGAGACGACACCCTCGGTCTTGCAACGCGGACCCGTGAAGCAGAGGGTGGTGTTGGGTCCGCAGCATAGAAAACAAAAAAAATCCTACGGTGTGAACTACATGCCAAGATCTATCTACTAGGTACAAAGCAACGTGGGGAAATACATCCAACAAGAACTTACCCTCGTAGACAACAAGATTTGTTAATGAGTAGGAACTCATGGTTGATGTAGTCGTACACTTGCCGATCTCAAGATCGTGAGGAAGTCCGAGCGCCGCAACTCAGCAGCGCATCCGCACTCGCACACACGTTCAAGCCACCGGACAACCTCCACCTCCTCGCTCCAGCGATCCAGCGGAAGCAGCAACTCCTTCTAGACGAAATGCCACCGGGAACATGTATCTCGCTAATCCAAGACCATGGGGGAATAATTCTAGAGGGGGAGAGAGGTCCTTCACAAGGAGGTGTGTGGATGAAGGAGGGAATGGGTGGCCTTTTATAGGAGGAGGGGGGTGCCCCCTCTCTCCATGGCCGACACATGGGGGGTGACCCCTCACCTCCCCCATTCATGTGGTGGTAACCCCTCCATATTAAAATGCCTCTTCACATTCCCTTTTAAAGTCTCCACTTTAAATGCATTAAATTTCTCCAAATTTAATGCTCTCTCATTTAATAAAACTCTTTTTATTAAATTTATTCAGAATTTTGTTAATTACTTTAATTAACAAACATTCACATATAGCCCCTTGCAATATTTCAATATCATATGCAGAACCACCTTCTGCAATTTCACCCGAAACAATTTCCGGTTTCTATTGAAACAGTTCCTGCGATTTGCAATTCTTTCGTCTGAGACATATGTGCTCCAAAATGGTGTCCGGTAACTCTTAAGTGTGCCACCCTATGGTTCGCGAATAATGCAGACATGATCGAGACCCTTCTCCGATCAATAATCAGCAGGACACGGAGATCCGTCTTGACTCCTACACATTCAACGATGACTCCTGTGATCGTGAGAACCTTTAACGCTTGTAACTAAATCCCTTTGTCTCTCGATATATTACATGTCCGAGATTCGATCATCGGTATCTCCATACCTAGTTTGATCTTGTTACCGACATGCACACTTTTCTTGTTCCCGTGATATAACATTCTAGTGATCACATCACTTGCTTGCAAGCTATCCTAATATGATATCACCGAGAGGGTCCAGAGTATATCTATCCGTCATCTGGATTGACAAATTCCACTCTTGATCCATGAGCCTCAACATAACACCTTCGTAGTACTGAACCCATCTTTATAGTCACCCTGTTACGGTGTGACGTTTGATGTTATCAAGATACTCTTCCGGTGTTAGCAATTAACATGATCTCATGGTCTAAGGATAAAGATTACTTCGTATGATGTTATAGCAATATAAACATAATGACTTGATCGTAATGCTATACTTCGGATGAATGTTCATCACATTATTCCACCAATGGTGTGACCTTGTTATTAACAACATCCAATGTCCATGATCAGGAAACCTTGATCATCCTGTTAATCAATAAGCTAGTCTATAAGAGAGGCATGACTAGGAACCCTTTTTGTTTATTAAACACACATGTATTGATGTTTCCGAATCAATACATTTCTAGCATGTAAAATAAACATCTATCATGTATAAGGAATATATAATAACAACTTTATTATTGCCTCTCAGGGCATATTTCCTTCAGTCTCCCACTTGCACTAGAGACAATAATCTAGTTCACATAGTGATAAATCTAACACCCATGGAGTTCTGGTGTTGATCATGTTTTGCCCTATGGAGAACTTTAGTCAACGGATTTGCTACATTTAGGTCCGTGTACTTTACAAATCTATATATCTCCATCCTTGACATGCTCATGGATGGAGTGAAACCGGCGCTTAATATGTTTGGAATTCTTGTGAGACCTTGGTTCCTTTGCGTTGGCTATGGCTCCATTGTTGTCACAATAGATCACCATCGGGTCCAACGCACTGGGAACCACACCCAGTTCCGTAATGAACTCTTTCATCCAAACTGCTTCCTGTGCCGCTTCTGAAGCAGCAACATATTCCGCCTCCGTTGTTGATCTAGCCACCACAGGTTGTTTGGAACTCCTCCAACTAACTGCTGCTCCGTTCAAGAGAAATACGTATCTGGATTGAGACTTAGAGTCATCCGGATCGGTGTCAAAGCTAGCATCGACATAACACTTAGCGACTAGCTCTTCTTCACCTCCGTATATGAGAAACATATCCTTAGTTCTTCTCAAGTACTTGAGGATGTTCTTTACCGCTATCCAGTGTTCCGAACTTGGATCAGATTGGTACCTACTAGTCAAACTAATAGCATGTGCCACATCCGGTCTTGTACATAGCATGGCATACATAATAGAGCCTATGGCCGAGGCATAGGGAATCTTATCCATCATCTCTCTTTCTTCCGTCGTAGCCGGACTTTGAGTCTTACTCAATGTCTTGCCTTGCAACATAGGTAAAAACCCCTTCTTACTTTCGTCCATATTAAACTTCTTTAATATCTTATCAAGGTATGTACTCTGCGATAGCCCAATTAGGCGCCTTGATCTATCTCTATAGATTTTAATGCCTAATATATATGACGCTTCACCAAGGTCTTTCATCGAAAATTTGCTGTTTAGATAACTTTTAACACTGTTTAAAAGATCTATATCATTTCCAATCAATAATATGTCATCCACATATAATATCAGAAATGCCACATTGCTCCCACTCACTTTCTTGTAAATACAAGCCTCTCCATAAGTTTGGACAAATCCAAACTCTTTGATCACCTCATCAAAGCGGAGATTCCAACTTCGTGATGCTTGCTTCAGTCCATAGATGATCGCTGAAGTTTGCACACCTTATTAGCATCCTTAGGATCGACAAAACCCTTAGGTTGTATCATATACAACTCTTCTTCAATCTTACCATTGAGGAACACAGTTTTGAGATCCATCTGCCATATTTCATAATCGAAATATGCAGCAATTGCTAACATAATCCTAACCGATTTAAGCATCGCTACGGGAGAGAATGTCTCATCGTAGTCAACTCCTTGAATTTTTCGAAACCCCTTTGCGACAAGTCGAGCCTTATAGATGGTCACATTACCATCAGCATTAGTTTTCCTTTTGAAAATCCATTTATTCTCAACGGCCTTTCGGTTGTGAGGTAAGTCCACCAAGTTCCAAACTTGGTTCTCGTACATGGATTCCATCTCGGATTTCATGGCTTCTAGCCATTTGTTGGAATCCGGGCTCATCATCGCTTCTTCATACGTCGCAGGGTCATCCATTTCATCAACCATGAAATTCACAACAGGATTGCCGTACAGTTCAGGAGCTACACGTGTCCTTCTTGACCTGCGAGGTTCGGTAGTGTCCTCTTTCAGAGTTTCATGATCATTATCATTAGCTCTCTCTTCATCAGGTGAAGTCAACTCCGAAACAACTTCCGTGTCTTTGCCACTCGCCATTCCATGAAGAGAAGGTTCAATAACCTCTTCGAGTTCTACCTTCCGACTACTCACACCTTTCGCGAGAAACTCCTTCTCAAGAAAGGATCCATTCTTGGCAATAAAAACCTTGCCCTCGGATCTATGATAGAAGGTATACCCAATTGTTTCCTTAGGGTATCCTATGAAGACGCATTTTTCCGCTTTGGGTTCGAGTTTATCTGGTTGAAGTTTCTTCACATAAACATCGCATCCCCAAACCTTAAGAAATGACAGCTTAGGTTGTTTCCAAACCATAATTCATACGGTGTCGTTTCAACGGATTTAGATGGTGCCCGATTTAAAGTGAATGCAGCTGTTTCTAGTGCATAACCCCAAAATGACAGAGGTAAGTCAGTCGAAGACATCATAGATCGAACCATATCCAATAAGGTACGATTACGACGTTCCGACACACCATTACGTTGTGGTGTTCCAGCAGGCGTGAGTTGTGAAACTATTCCACACTCTTTCATGTGTGTGCTAAACTCGTAACTTAGATACTCTCCTCCATGGTCAGACTGTAGAAACTTGATCTTTTTATTACGATGATTTTCCACTTCATTCTGAAATTCCTTGAACTTTTCAAAAGTTTCAGACTTGTGTTTCATCAAATAGATATACCCATATCTACTCAAATCATCCGTGAAAGTAACAAAATAACGATATCCACATCGCGTCGACACACTCATTGGTCCACACACATCAGTATGTATGATTTCCAATAGATTTGTCTCCCGTTCCATTGAACCGGAAAACGGCGTTCTAGTCATCTTGCCCATAAGGCATGGCTCACATGTATCAAATGATTCAAAATCAAGTGATTCCAAAAGTCCATCAGAATGGAGTTTCTTCATGCGTTTAACGCCAATATGACCTGAGCGGCGATGTCACATATATGTAGACATATCATCATCAAGTTTAATCTTTTTAGCATTAACATTATGAATGTGCGTAATATTACTATCGAGATCCAATAGAAATAAACCATTCAACATAGGTGCATGACCATAAAAGATATCATTCTTATAAATCGAACAACCATTGTTTTCAGATTTAAAGGAATGACCACTTTGCATCAAACACGGTCCAGATACAATGTTCATGCTCAGTGTAGGCACCAAATAACAATTATTTAGGTTTATAACTAATCCTGATGGCAAATGGAGAGGTAGCGTCCCGACGGCGATCACATCAACTCTTGATCCATTGCCGACCCGCATCCTGACCTCATCCCTTGCTAGCTGTCGCTTGTTCCGTAGCCCTGAACGAGTTACATATATTAGCAACCGATCCGTATCAAATACCCAGTGCTCTGCGAGTACTAGTCAAGTACACATCAATAACATGTATATCACATATACCTTTGTTTGCCTTGCTGGACTTCTTGTCGCCAAATACTTAGGGGCGATTCTGCTTCAATGGCAGTCCCTTGCAATAGTAGCACTCGATTGTCGGACTTAGGGCCAGCCGGGGTTTCTTTTCGAGCGTGGCAATGACTTGCCACCCTTCTTTCCCTTGTGCTTGCCTTTCTTGTCCTTCTTGAAACCGGTGGTCCTATTGATCATCAACACTTGATGTTCTTTCCTAATCTCCACTTCTGCAGTCTTAAGCATTGTGAAGCTCGAAGAGACTTCTTCATGCACTGCATATTATAGTTCATCATGAAGCTCTTGTAGCTAGGTGACAGAGATTGGAGAACACGATGTATGCCTAAGTCAATGGGAATCATTATTCCCAAGGACACAAGCTTATCGGTGTACCCAGACATTTTGAGTACGTGCTCACTAACGGAGCTGTTTTCCTCCATCATGCAGCTAAAGAACTTTTATGTAGCATTATAACTCTCTCGGACATGGGTATCGAAAATCATTTTCAATTCTCCCATGGTATCAAAGGCATTGCCATTTTCAAACGCTTTCAAGTTCGGCTCTAGCCCATACAGTATGCCGCAATGAACTAAGTTGTGGTCCTCCTGACGAGTCACATAGACATTCTTTTCCTCGTCAGGGGCATCAGGAGCTGGTGGGGGGCCTAGCGGCGCATCTAGCACATATTGCTTTTGTGCAGCAGTGAGGAGAATCCTCAAATTCATAGCCAGATTGGTGAAGTTGCTACCATTCGCAGAAGTTTCTCTTTCTCCATGAACACATTGAAATTAAAAGCAGGTGGTGCCATCTACAACATAATTTGTAAAGTTTATTTAGACTAAGTTTATGATAGATTGAGTTCAACTAATCCAAATTACTAATGGACTCCCACTCAAAAACGACACCCCTCGTGTCCTTTTGGTGATTACATGAACCAAATCCGCTATACCAAGTCCGATCATCACGTGAGTTGATATAGCTTCAAAGGCGAGCATCTATATGGGCATCATATCAACCATATGACTCATGCTTAACCTTTCGGTCCGTGTTCCGAGGCCATGTCTGTACATGCTAGGCTCTCCAAGTAAGAACCTTAGTATTCGCGTGTGTAAAACTGTCTTACACCCGTTCCTATGAAAGCGTAGATTCGAGTACACCCGATCATCACGTGATGTCTCGAAACACGATCCATAGAACGGTGCATACTCAAGGAAGAACACATTTTTATCTTGACATCTAAAAGAGGGATCATCTTATAATGCTATCAAACGCGCCAAACTAGCAGTATAAGATGCTAACATCTAATGTGTAAAGTGAGATGATATGGTCCATGCATTTGATCTCTATCACTTGCATCGTGGTATGATCTCTATCATTCCTTTGTGTGTAAGGCCATGGTCTATGGAACTTACACGTTGAGTGTGTTGTAAGAGTATCCACCATACATCTACTTACAACAATACCATATCAACACACTAGCCCAGCAACGATCTAAACTAGACGCCTCTAATTTATCAATTGCAAGTTTTACGTGGCTTAGGGCTTTCGGAGATAGAACCGTTCTTACCTACGAACATGAACCACAACGAGGATAACTAAGTTATTAGCAACTCGTTGTAAATCAAATATTGACTATAGTAGGAGAGACAGACACCTGCCAGCCACTTATGCAAAACAAGTTGCATGTCAGTCGTGGAACCGGTCTCATGTACGATGACATGTAAAGTTGGTCCGGGCCGCTTCTGATGGGTTCGTAGCATGGAAAAAAAAATTTATACCACAAGAACGAACAAAACCCAGACCTAATCTAGATAAAAGCCAAGATCTAATCTATTAGACATGTGTAACGAGATAGATCTGTACTAACCCTCGTAGATCCGAAAGAGTTACGAGATTAGATCTCGGAGTTGATGTAGTCGATCACTTGCCGATCTCAAGATCGTGTGGACGATCCTTCCGGCAGCGTTAACGGCGCTTCCATGATCGGTCACACGTCTGGTCGGCAGACCTTCCTCTCCCCGTTCTAGCGAGCAGCGGAGGTAGTAGATCTTCTCCAATGAATCCCAGCAGCACGACGGTGTGGTGGTGGAGGTGGAGTAGAGAATTCTGCAGGGCTTCGCCTAAGCCGGAGCAGAGCGAAGGAGGAGGAGAGAGGCGGTGGCTAGGGTTTGTTATGGGAGAGTACTAGGGGTGGCCCTCCCTCTATTTAAGGAGGAGGCGCCATGGGAGGGAGTCTAGTAGGACTCCCCTCCCTCCTTGGCCGGATTGGGAGGAGGAATCCTCCTCCCACGAATCCGTGTCTTGCCCCACAAAGACTCCTTGATCCTTTCTTGGTTTTCAAGCAAACTCCAAGAAATCTTCTAGAACCTTCGAACATTCAAACCTTCTAGAATCTCCATACAAACACTCCAACATTTCCTAACTTAGAAAATGATCCCCAATATATGAATCTCATTCTCGGACAATTCCGGATCTCCTCGTGATGTCCGGATCCAATCGAGACTCGAACAACATTCGGTCTCAACACATATTCCATATCTACTTAAAACAACTTGAACCTTAAGTGTGTCACCCTACGGTTCGTGAATATGCAGACATGATGAAGACACCTCTCCGATCAATAACCATCAGCGGGATCTGGAGATCCATAACGGCTCCCACATACTCAACGATGACTTCGTGATCGATAGAACCATTAACATACGAAACCAATTCCCTTTGTCACGTGATATTCTACTTATCCGAGGTTTGATCATCGGTATCTCCATACCTAGTTCTACCTCGTTACTGATAAGTACTCTTTACTCGTTCCATGTTATGTCATCCCTTGTGACCTAGTCACATGCTTGCAAGCTAACTAGATGACATTCCAAGAGAGACCCAGAGCATATCTATTCGTCATATGGATGGACAAATCCCAATCTTGGTCCATGCGCTTCAACACATACTTTTAGAATACCCAATGACACCTTTATAACCACCCAGTTACGAAGCGGTGTTTGATGTCATCAAAGTACCCATCCGGTGATGGTGATTAACATAACCTCATGGTCGAAGGATTAGGTTACTATGCATTTGAAAGCTTATAGCAATACGAACTTAATGACTTGATCTTATGCTACGCTTACTATGGGTGTGTGTCCATCACATCATTCTCCTAATGATATAACCTTGTTATTAATGACATCCAATGTCCATGATCATCAATTAATAAACAAGCTAGTTCCACAAGAGGCTTACTAGGGACTCTTTTATGTTTACAAAACACACATGTATTAATGTTTCCTTATAATACAATTATAGCATGGGATGTAAACATTCATCATAAACACAAAGATATAATAATAACCACTTTTATTATTGCCTCTTGGGCATATCTCCAACAGCTTCATCCCACTATGCCACCAATATCCAAAATACATAGAAGATGCAATAACATGATCATCATCGCCCACATATCGACCATATGTGTACTACCCGTGCTAAGCACCTACGCATAGATCAGGCTCTGATACCACTGTTGGGTCCGCAGCATAGAAAACAAAAAAATTCCTACGGTGTGAACTACACGCCAAGATCTATCTACTAGGTACAAAGCAACGGGTGGCCATACATCCAACGAGAACTTACCCTCGTAGACAACGAGCTTTGTTAACGAGTAGGAACTCGTGGTTGATGTAGTCGTACACTTGTCGATCTCAAGATCGTGAGGAAGTCCGAGCGCCGCAACTCAGCAGCACATCCGCACTCGCACACACGTTCAAGCCACCGGACAACCTCCACCTCCTCGCTCCAGCGATCTAGCGGAAGCAGCAACTCCTTCCGGACGAAATGCCACCGGGAACATGTATCTCGCTAATCCGAGACCATGGGGGAATAATTCTAGAGGGCGAGAGAGATCCTTCACAAGGAGGTGTGTGGATGAAGGAGGGAATGGGTGACCTTTTATAGGAGGAGGGGGGTGCCCCCTCTCTCCATGGTCATGCATGGGGGTGACCCTCACCTCCCCATTCATGTGGTGGTAACCCCTCCACATTAAAATGCCTCTTCATATTCCCTTTAAAGTCTCCACTTTAAATGCATTAAATTTCTCCAAATTTAATGCTCTCTCATTTAATAAAACTTTTTATTAAATTTATTCAGAATTTTGTTAATTACTTTAATTAACAAACATTCACATATAGCCCTTGCAATATTTCAATATCACATGCAGAACCACCTTCTGTAATTTCACCCAAACAATTTCCGTTTCTATTGAAACAATTCTGCGCTTTGCAATTCTTTCGTTCGAAACATATGTGCTCCAAAATGGTGTCCGTAACTCTTAAGTGTGCCACCCTACGGTTCGCGAATAATGCGAGACATGATCGAGACCCTTCTCGATCAATAATCAGCGTGGGACCTGGAGATCCGTACTGACTCCTACACATTCAACGATGACTCCTGTGATCGTGAGAACCTTTAACGCTTGTAACTAAATCCCTTTGTCTCTCGATATATTACATGTCCGAGATTTGATCATCGGTATTTCCATACCTAGTTTGATCTCGTTACCGACATGCACTCTTTTCTCGTTCCCGTGATATAACATTCTAGTGATCACATCACTTGCTTGCAAGCTATCCTAATGTGATATCACCGAGACAGACCATAGTATATCTATCCGTCATCTGGATTGACAAATTCCACTCTTGATTCATGAGCCTCAACATAACACCTTCGTAGTACTGAACCCATCTTTATAGTCACCCTGTTACGGTGTGACGTTTGATGTTATCAAGATACTCTTCCGGTGTTAGCAATTAACATGATCTCATGGTCTAAGGATAAAGATTACTTCGTATGATGTTATAGCAATATAAACATAATGACTTGATCGTAATGCTATACTTCGGATGAATGTTCATCACATCATTCCACCAATGGTGTGACCTTGTTATTAACAACATCCAATGTCCATGATCAGGAAACCTTGATCATCCTGTTAATCAACAAGCTAGTCTACAAGAGAGGCATGACTAGGAACCCTTTTTGTTTATTAAACACACATGTATTGATGTTGCCAAATCAATACATTTCTAGCATGTAAACATCTATCATGTATAAGGAATATATAATAACAACTTTATTATTGCCTCTCAGGGCATATTTACTTCAGGTGGCTGTAGAGATCACCGGTGGGAGGAGCAGCAAGCGGCGGGGACCCATGAAGCAGAGAGTGGCTATGGGCAAGGTCGAGCGCTGCTGCGAGTGAGAGGAGAGGCGATTGTGGCATCCCGCTAAAACCACTACTAGAAAATCGCTGTGTTTTTGTGCATTGCATCATCATGACCGCATGCTCATGTCATCATGCCACATTGCATTGGAGCATCGTCATCATTATGCATGTGTTTGTACAAAACTATTTTCGAAAAGTCTATTTTTGTTTTCTAAATTCCCCGTCTTCAATTTCAAATTAAAAACCCGGATCTCTGGATTATTTTGTTTCGTCTACAATCGGATTTTAAAAGCCCTGTTTTAAATAATTAAATATTTAAGTTGTTTTTAGGAGGCAGCCCGCCAGGCCCGAAAGCCCGGCCGGCCACCTCCAAAATCCCTAATTTACCTAATCCTAATCTACCCAGCCACTTCCTCCACCCCTCCACCTCACCCCGTCCACTCACAGCTCGACACCTCACCGCAACCCTCCACCTAATCACTCCCCTGCCCATCCCCTCCTGTCCAACCACCAGCTGCCACCACCGGCCCCACCAAAGCCACCACGCCTCCACACACACGCAGAGCTGTGCATCACGCCTTGACACGACACGCCCCCACGCGTCCCAACCCACCCTGCACACGCACACCCACCCCGCCTGTGACCCTACCACGATCGAACCCAACTCCCGCTCACGCCTCTTTCCCCCCGCCCGACAAGTCCCACCTCGGGATCCTGCCCGTCCCCTGGTCCCACCACCCACCAACCGCTCTTCCCCGCTCGCCTCTCCTCTCTCTCCTCTCCTCCACCTCGCCCACCACCGCCTCCCGAGTCCGACCGCCGCCGCTTCCTCTCGCCTCGCGGCAGCGCCGCCTCCTTCCCCACCAAGCACCGCCCCGGGCCCTCAGCTTCCTCAACCTTATTGGTCTCGGCCTCGCCGTCACCCGCCCCTCGGCCGAGGCCTCGAGATCCTTCCCCAGCCGTCCTTCCTCGCCTCGACGACCGGCCGCGCCGTCCAGGGCCCTCGCCTGAGGTCCTCCGCCCTCCCCGCAGACCCGCCACCAACCTCGCCTCGTCTGCCTCCACCCCGTCCTCGCCGCAGCAGCCGCCCCCGGTGAGCTGTCTCCGACCGCCGCCGTCGTGCGCGTCCGCGTCGCCTCCCTCCATGGCCTTCCTCCTACTTGTTCTAGACGGCACGCCCCTCCTCCCTCGTGGCTGTGCTGCAGCAAGCCTAGGCCGCATATGCGTGCTCTCGTCCTCGGGCCCCTCGCCTCGACACCTCAGGCGCCCGTGGCCTGCGCTGCTGCCGCCCTCGCCACTCACGAGCTCCCCTTCCACCGCCGCAAGGGCGCGCCCCGCCTCCATCGTCCACCGTCGCCCTCTAGCCACCCGCCGCTCACCACCAAACCCTCTCCCTCGGTTCTCTTCTTCCTCGCCTGGGTCCGCACGCCACCATGTTTTGCCGCCGGCCGTTGCTTGGCCTCGTGCGCGTCGACCTCCTGCGCAAGTGCGCCATCCAGTTCCGGCAGCGTCGCCGAGATTGACCCCCTCGTCGGGCGCCTCCATCTATGAGCATGGCCCTGCTAGCCGACCAGAGCGCGCACGCCCAAGGCAAGTGAGGCGTGTTTCTCGCTGTATGTGCGTTGCCTGACCAAGTTTGGTTGTTTCGTCCCGTCGTCGTCAAGTGAACCGGGTGCAAGCAATCTGTGTGCCTAAGTACCCGTCAAGATCTGCTTAACGACAAGATCAAGCCCGACCCCGTGACACCCGAAGACCACCGACACCGCACAAGTACGTCACCGACCATAGATGTCAAGTTCTCCTTTCAAGGTTGAAACCACTCAGAGATCCCCGAAACCCCCGGAACCCAAGATCTTCCGAACCTAGATGTGTGACCCTAAGCCTCTATTTTTATAATATGACATATACCCGTCGCATCATTAAATCATCATGCTCGCATACATGTCATCTGGTGGGTTGGGTTAAATAGTCGATTCACCTAAATTAAATATGGAGTCTATATGCGGAATATTGTTGTCTTCTTCTGGACTCCATTTAAATTGGTGTAGCGAACCGATTCCATGTTCTGTCTTGTTAAGTCAACATTTAATTTGCGGGGTATCTAAACAACATGAACCACTTAATTAATTGTCGGGACCCCGGTTCTGCTTAATACTGTCTAATTGCACTGCATCTGCATCATATCATAAGCATGCCGGATCTTCTGCCGTAGTATTAAATATTGCATCCGGTGTTTCTTCTAGTGTTTGCTTCTTCACGGATTAGGCCGATGAGTTGATGCGAGTATCGACAAGTTCTCCGGATATGATCCGTCGGCGGTGTTTCCCAGGCGAGCATTCTCCCCCTTTCTACCTATTTTGCATTTATAGTCTTTATTTCCTCCTGTTGTTCTATTGTTATCCGTGTCGCGATGCTTTAGTTTCCGTACACCAGTTATATCCCGTGCAGCCTCTATATTGCCTTGGACACCTCCTATTACCTGTGTTTGGTAGATAGCTGGCCTTGCGAGTCGTAGTTGCTTGCTCAGGTGCGATCTCGTGTTGTCGAGTACCACAGTTGTTGGAATGCTGACAGATGTTTATGACTTTAAATACAACTATTAAAATGCTAGATATAACTAATGCAGAGGCATCGGTGGGCAATAGATATTATTTGGTTCTTCCACGCTCACTTGTGTCCCGTAGGACCCCGAGTACTTGATACATGTTCCTTGACTATTCGCACTATCCACATTCGGGAGGCCTTATAGACCCCCCCTGAGCAAGAGCTTGATTCATTTCTATTTTTTGGGGCCACAACTAGTTTGGGGTTTTATTACTATCATGTACTTATGCCATGTTACTGCTTTATTTTAAGATTGTGCGTGGAGCACTTGTACTGTTTTGGATCGCGCCACATTTTCGCGGTATCGACAAGCCCAGTCACACTTTCGGGTTCCCAGTCGTTTACAGCCGTCGTCGCAAACCCTGGGTCCGTTCTGAAGCCGGCCAACTTCGTTGCGGGTAGCTTAGTGGGGTGGCCCCCTGAAATATTTTATGAATCCTGTGATTGCTTTGTCGTGAAAGCCTCGTTGGGTTTTGAGTTGGTTTTTCCGAGGTTGATCGAGTGTGTGTTGCTATTTGTGCACCCCTGCAGGGTAAATATTTCTGAAAGCCGTGTCCGCGGTTATGGACGACTTGGAGCACAGTATCTCGATCATAGACAAACATAACTAAAGTAGTTTTATAAATTTGACTTAATATGTGACTAGTAATTAGCTTCACTACAATAGAATGGATAATAAAAATGCCAACAACTGGTGGATCTGTGGTGATCTGTGTCATATTATACCTGTCTAGTAAGTATTGCAACTCCAATGGAATGAAATAAAAGTGCCAACAATTGCTGGGTTTTGGGATTCCTCGGGACAATTATATCTAACTAGTAAATGTTCCAACTATAACGGAATGGTTAATTAAAACTGCCCACTACTTATGCTTCAGGATGACTCATGCTATCTATATCTGATTAGTAAGAGCTTCAACTATAATCGAATGAATAAAACTGCCAACTGTGTGAGTTCCTCGGTCTAACTTCCTCGTTTGGTCTCGAGGGGGAATACCAGGATGGGTATGTTTGGTGCTACTATCAGGTTGGATCCGAATAGGTCTTTCTTATCCCTCTCTAATAGCCGCTAGTGATACTGAGTCTCTATAGGTTGTTTAGTGTCACTTTCTTGCCGCTGATCCACCATACCTATGTAGGCGAGAGCCAATTCTAGCCTCGCTGTCTCGGCCTCGTCGACGCCCTCTTTTTCCTTTGCCCTTTGCCGCACCCCTTTTGTTTTAGCAGGTTTGAGATTGACGTCGTTAGCGTGGTTACCCTTCCGCTTGGCTCAAGGTTATGGACGCCATTGGTTATTCTTCAGGGCTCTTAGCCCCATTTGCATCTTGTCCGTAGTCGGACGCTCTATCGTTTTCAAGGTGATATGGATCTTTGTATTGTATATCTGTATTCTTGACTCATAGAGTCGCTATTGTATATATATCTATTCTGTAGGTCCCATCGAGGACTGTTGTGTAATGGTATTACTTCGTTTTCCACCCGCACGAAAGTGTCTGGTGGGCGTCCTTGAATCGTTTCTATGCGAGTTTGGCGGGAAGCGCTAAAACTTGCATAGGGCCGATTTGAGGGTGTTACAGCGATGCTTCGTAGGAAGAAGGGGATATCGAATGGGTCGGGACTCAGGACTGGTCTATGAAGATCGCGATGTCCAACCCGGTGGTGAACTTTAACATCGTGGAGGACCTCTTCGGCGATAGGCGGCTAAACCATCAAGTGTGCAGCCCTACCATGATGAAGCCGGTGCATTGGCTGCACGACCCGTCCCGCGTTCAGATGAGCGTCATGCAGCAGACGCAACCTCTGCCAGCTGCTGGGTTTGGGCTGGACATTGTTGTCCGCAACCATTACGCGCAGAAACAGAGTGCGGCTGTTACGCCGGTATCGTGTCCTCCGATGAATCGGTTGAGGTGTGCTGTCTAGATAACAGTTTCGCCATTGACAGAGTATAATTGGTGCATGCCATTCTGAACTTCCTTTTCTCTTGTGTATTTTGTTGCAGGTGAATAGAGGCTCACAGAATTTGTTCAATGGGTTTGATGCATAGTTTTAGTCAGTACAACGTGAGTCTGTGTGAGTCCAAGCTTACATGATTACCTTGTTTCCATTCTCATGTAAAAGAACACATATACAATCAGTTAGTGAAGGGAAGAAATAAGACCAGCTTACGGTTTAAAATTTCCTGAGTAGCAGTCATCACAAAAATGTCACAAAAGAGACACCTCAAAAAATATTTTTTTAATTTTGAATATACCGGAGGATATAGTTAATTAAGCACATGAAGCATGTGTCTGGAAACATCGACATTTTGAATAAGCTATAACGTTGCTCCTGCTAATCTATAATCCAATGCAGTTTCATTTAGTATGGAATGCAACGTTAAGACTCAAGAGTCCGTTCTATACTTTTTAACTTCAGATGAACATTTTTTTAATAACCGTTTGCTAGAAAATTTCAGAATAAAATTATGAGCATAAGTAGTACTCGTTCTTAGAGTTTTAACCACCGTTATGGTCGAAGATTCATTATTCATGGCAGAAGATTCTTTATTCATGGCAACTGTTGTCAGTAATGGAAATAGAACTACATTTGTGTGAAGTTATATATTTTTGTCTTGCTTAAATGAATGAAAGAATGAAAGGATATTGCCTGTATAAACTAAATTAAATTGACAATAGGCAAACCTAATTTGTTTTGCAGGCCGATCAACTTTGGCAAAAAAATTAGGCCACGTACTCCGTTGCAACGGGCATATTTCCTAGTACGTTAAAAAAGGCGCTACAAGCAGGGAGAGCTGCATGCATGGCAATGGTGTCAGCTGACACCAATGGATTTTTAAAATCCTTCACTAATTTAGCACAAAACACTTCTTATTAGTAAAGATGACACCAATGTTAGAGAGCTGACCCCATCAAACTAATTATCTAGCTTCGTCTCTGGCTACAAGAATGTTTTGTAGGACCCGTGTGCCATGCTGGCAAGGAGTGTAACACCTTCGGAGAGGCGCTACCATGTTAAATATAATTTCTTTGTGTTAGACGCTACTTAAAAGGGTTAGACAAGTAAAATAGTTTTGTCCCGGATTCATTTGGTAATTTTTTTTAATATTTAGGTTAAATTGGTGCATTTTGTCTATTTCAGCAGACCGTCCGAGTGGATCGAGATGGCCCCACGAGCCCACGGCTGCTTTCTCACCAACCTACAGAAGGGCTCGTGCGCGTGGCACGGCCGTTCTGCTTTGTCCGCGTCAGGCGCGCTTCCCGCAGCCCAAGCTGCTCGCGGTCCCACTACCTCGAGCCCGCCGGTTGACCCCACTGCCCAGTGAGACGTCGCCGTCTGAGCTAGCTCCGGTGGGCGCAGCACCGCGCCGACCTTATCATCCGTTCCGTCTTGGGCATCTATCGGTAGTGGCATGCCCGCATGTGCTTGTCGCAGCCCGCTGCAGGCATAGGCCTTCCACGTCGCCTCGTGGACCTCGTCCGTCCGATGGGTCGCTGGGCAGCCCAGATGGAACGGGCTTTCCTCTCGCCGCGAATAAAATATCTGCCCCGTTTCTAGAAGCTGCGTGTCGCACGACGCCCTCCCCCGTGCCCTCCTCCTCCCGGGGCTACCTAGCCGCCCTCGTCACGCCGCATCTTCCGGCGCCGCTCCTAGGGCTCAGGTGGGGCAGGGGATCGGGCCGGAGGCGAGGTAGATTGAATTGGATCGATCCAGCAATTCGATCGGGCGGGCTCCGGTCGTCTTCGCACAATGCTCTCGCGATCGTACACCAATCTGCTCGATCTCGCCAATGGGAACCTCTCGGCGCTCGACTATGGGGGCTCCAGCGGAGGCGGCGGGGGGCGGCCGCCGCGGGCCAGGAGGATGCAGCGGACGATGACAACGCCGGGTACGCTGGCCGAGCTCGACGAGGAGCGCGCGGGGAGCGTCGCCTCGGACGTGCAGTCATCGCTCGCCAGCGACCGCATCATCGTCGTCGCCAACACACTCCCCGTGCGCTGCGAGCGCCGCCCCGACGGGCGCGGCTGGAGCTTCTCCTGGGACGTGGACTCGCTCCTCCTCAACCTCCGCGACGGCCTCCCCGAGGACATGGAGGTCCTCTACGTCGGCTCCCTCCGCGCGGATGTGCCTGCCGCGGAGCAGGACGACGTCGCGCAGGCGCTCCTCGACGGGTTCCTCTGCGTCCCGGCCTTCCTCCCCAAGGACGTCTTCGAACGCTTCTACCACGGCTTCTGCAAGCAGACCCTCTGGCCGCTCTTCCACTACATGCTCCCCTTCACATCCGATCATCGCGGCCGCTTCGACCGCTCCAACTGGGAGGCCTACGTCCTCGCCAACAAACTCTTCTCGCAGCGCGTCATCGAGGTCCTCAACCCCGAGGACGACTACATCTGGATCCACGACTACCACCTCCTGGCACTCCCTTCTTTCCTGCGCCGCCGATTCAACCGCCTCCGCATTGGATTCTTCCTGCACAGCCCCTTCCCTTCGTCAGAGCTCTACCGTAGTCTGCCCGTCCGCGACGAGATCCTCAAGTCGCTGCTCAACTGCGATCTGATTGGCTTCCATACCTTCGATTACGCCCGCCATTTCCTCTCCTGTTGCAGTCGCATGCTCGGACTCGAGTACCAATCCAAGAGGGGCTACATTGGGCTCGATTACTTTGGCCGCACCGTGGGGATAAAGATCATGCCTGTTGGGATTAACATGGTGCAGCTTAAATCGCAGCTCCGGCTACCTGATCTGAAGTGCCGTGTTGAAGAGCTCCGGAAGCAGTTTGCTGGGAAGACTGTCTTGCTTGGTGTGGATGATATGGACATATTCAAGGGGATTAACCTGAAAATTGATGCGTTCGAGCAAATGCTGAAGATACACCCAAAATGGCAGGGACGAGCAGTGTTAGTGCAGATTACAAACCCAAGGGGTGGTAATGGAAAGGACCTGGAAGGATTAAAGGCTGAGATCGAGGAAAGTTGCACCAGGATTAATGGACAGTTTGGCCGTCCAGGGTATAGTCCTGTTGAGCTTGTTAATAGGACCCTGTTGAGTGTCGAAAGAATGGCATATTACGCTGTGGCGGAGTGTGTCGTTGTTACTGCAGTAAGGGATGGGATGAACCTCATACCATATGAGTACATTGTGTGTAGGCAGGGGATTCCAGATTCGGATGGTTCTGGCGGTAATGCAGCGAAGAGGAAGAGTATGCTAGTTGTGTCAGAATTCATAGGTTGCTCGCCATCACTGAGTGGAGCGATCCGCGTGAACCCTTGGAACATCGATACAACTGCAGAGGCAATGAACGAGTCCATTGCTTTGTCA
This sequence comes from Avena insularis, assembly GCA_023614405.1. Classification (NCBI taxonomy): domain Eukaryota; kingdom Viridiplantae; phylum Streptophyta; class Magnoliopsida; order Poales; family Poaceae; genus Avena; species Avena insularis. The sequence continues at coordinate 301,126,565 of CM042692.1, read as the reverse complement.
GATAATGAAAAGCAATTGCGCCATGAGAAACATTTTCGATATGTCAGCACACATGATGTTGCCTATTGGTCAAAGAGCTACATTCATGATTTGGAGAGAAGCTGCAGGGACCATTTTAGGAGGAGGTGCTGGGGTATTGGACTAGGATTTGGATTTAGAGTGGTTGCTCTAGACCGCAACTTCAAAAAGCTTACTGTGGATTCTATTGTTGCTGATTACAAGAAGACGAACAGCAGGGTTATACTTCTGGACTATGATGGGACTCTAGTACCACAAACGACGATCAATCGAACTCCAAGTGAAACTGTTGTTAACATAATGAATGCTCTATGCGCTGATAAGAAGAATGTTGTTTTTATTGTAAGTGGAAGAGGTAAGGATAGCCTTGAGAAGTGGTTCAACTCTTGCCCAGAGCTTGGCATTGCGGCTGAACATGGATACTTCATGAGGTATGCTGTCATTTAATTCTGTCGATATTTTTATCATCATTACTATCATTTAGTGTGTCTTGCATCCACTTTGTGCCTTCTGCTACTACTGGTATTTGTTTCCAACTTCCAATGTGAAGAAATGCAAAACCAACCATATTCCAGGCTCTCACAAAAGAAAAGGAAACCAGGGTTTAATTTTTTGTGAGTATCTTGGTAAAATGTTTTAGATGAATAACAATATTATGGCATAGTGACACCATAGAGCGATCTGTGAACAACTATTTGAAATGTCAGATCTGAACTGGTATAGGACTACGCGTCCATTGAAGTTCTGGGACAGCACATATCTCTTTGTCATTCCTTTTAGGCACATGTTGAATGTTGGTTCCTGAAAGTAGATCTGTCATTACAAGGAAGATATTGCCACGTCTATGTCATCCAGATCATGAGTAGGTTAACCTAAAAATGCTGAGAATATGAAAATATATTGACATTACTTACATGAGGATGATGATACCTCTGTGGGGCAATCTAGAGTAGCGTTATGAGACGTTCTACCCTAATAGCTCTCATGTTAGCCATGAGTTCAAGCTTTAACTATGTAATTGATTCATTGAAGTTTAAACAAGGAGGGCTTCTCACGATAGATCCATGTTTGTGAGTTGTGACTATCATAAAGTCCCCCTTGAATCTATTTGGCTGCAGCTATGCGCTTATGCTGTTATGCATCCTCAGTGGATGCACCTTTTTGTACAGGAAACAGTAGTGGAGAACCCTACTTTCCATGGATGTACTGACCATGCCATGAATCGTGTGACAACCTCATATGCCCATATATGCTACTATACAGCGTGCTGAGTGAAACTGAAGGACTTGTAGTAACATCAGTTGGTAGAAATTATTTCAGCAGCAACCATTGGGTGTATGTCTCGTGGCCCAATCAAGTAGTAGCACAGTGAAAATTTGAAAAAACAGTTGGAGGCAACAAGCGAAGCAGTTTTTAATCTTTCATGCAGTAGATTCTTGTTTTGGACCATTGAATCAAGATCTATCTTTGACTGGCAACTTGTGGATTGTTCTATGTTATTCTTATTATTCATGGGGTTGATTCGACCTGAAATATTGGGTTCTTCCGCAAGTTTCATCACTATCACTCTTCCTTTTCAGGTGGACCAAAGATGAGCAATGGCAAATAAATAACCAGTGCTCAGAGTTTGGATGGATGCAAATGGCTGAGCCAGTACTGAACCTGTATACAGAAGCAACCGACGGATCATATATCGAAACCAAAGAGAGTGCTTTGGTCTGGCACCACCAAGATGCTGACCCTGGTTTTGGATCTGCACAAGCAAAGGAAATGTTAGATCATCTGGAGAGTGTTCTTGCCAATGAGCCAGTATCTGTGAAGAGTGGCCAACACATTGTAGAAGTTAAACCTCAGGTACTACTTTTCTCCATACATCATTCATCGAGTACTTGGTAGTCCCTCAGAAGGTGCAAAATACCGAAACTGGTAATGTGGAGATTAACAATTCATTATTTGTGAGTAGATGTTGATTTAAAAGAGCAACATCAATACATCATATATACCATGATTGTTAGGCCACAGCAGTGTAACATCTAACGTTCCATGTTTATATGTTGTGATTCAGCCATTTACTTGCTTTGCTTCCCGAGTTCGTAATATGCTTCTGTCGAATCACAGGGTGTAAACAAAGGATTTGTCGCTGACAAGATCCTATCAATGCTGACAGAGAACAAAAGACAAGCGGATTTTGTCCTCTGCATAGGTGATGATCGATCAGATGAGGATATGTTTGAAGGAATTGCTGATATTATGAAGAGGAGCATTGTTGATCCCCAGACCTCCTTATATGCCTGCACAGTTGGCCAGAAACCAAGCAAGGCCAAGTATTATTTGGACGATACTAATGACGTTCTCAACATGCTTGAGGCACTTGCAGATGCATCAGAGGATGTTAGTTCACCAGAAGAATCGGAGATATTATCTCCATCGGAGGAGGCATGATGGAAGTCCTGGACTTACCGGAGATGTCGAAGAGCATAGTTGGTAGTGCATTGCAACCAGCAGTCTTCTGACTAAAATTGAAGGCAATTTTTGTCAATAGGAAATTCAACTTTAGCAATATTCAGTTAGTCAGATCAATGTCAATAACCTAGTGTTGATCTGTTTTTCGCTTCTTCTACTGTTTTTCCTTATCGTAATTCTGGAGTAAATTTTCATACTTGTCTTGATATAGAAGTGGCCTGGAGGAAAGAATCCATGGCGGTGGTGTCTTTTCTAGACTTCTTTTTCACCTTAGTATTATTAGTATCAGGTAAGATTTGAGTATTCTGGAAGTTTATAGAGTATACGTCGAAATTAGAATGTGATGATCATATCGTCATTTTGCCTACTCTTGATTGCTCGTGAATCGTGATGCTATCTACTATGCCCGACCCATATTTAGTTTTAGAAGCATTGGTATCTACTGTGTGTTGGTTTAGTGTATTCTCTGATGATGAATTAGACGATCCTTGAAGTACTCCCTCCATTCTAAAATATAAGATGTTTTAGCCTTTTTATGAAACACATGTTCCTAGAAGCCTTTTAGTATATGTAGTTCATTTATTTTGCTCTGAACCTACACACTTACTAAAAGGTTCACTTAAAGATATTAGATACATGCAAAAAGGGTAAACCATCTTATAATTTGAAATTGGAGGGACCTCTAAAGTACTCCATTTTAAAATATAAGATGTTTTACTTTTTTTTCTAAAACACATGTGTCTAGACGTGTTTTAATATGTAGGTTCACTTATTTTCCTCCGAACCTACACACTAAAAGGTGTTGATACTCCATCCGTCTCAAAATAGATGTCGCATTGTCAAAATTGAATCTAGCCATTGTTTAGTATATAGATACATCCAATATTTGATAAATTGATACTGATAAATTTCTGCATTGTTTTAAGACAGAGGGAGTACATGCGTTTTAGAAAAATGCTATACCATCTTATAATTTGAATTCGGAGGGAGTAGATGTTAATGGACTTGTCTGTATGGTGACCGTAAGGTTTCGTTGGTGTATTCTCTGTCATTGTCAAGCATGGCGATAGTTCTCAGGCCACTTTCTTTGGGAACTTCAGTGCACAGTTCTTCTGTTTGCACTTTTGTACTCCCTCCGTCCTAGAAAAGATGTCGCAGCCCTCTAAGCCTCTAGTTCATTTTATTTTTTGCAAAAATATCCCTAATACATGCAGAACGTTTGAAATTTAGGCTTCAAAATCGAAATTCAAACTGAAATCTTTCCGTCGCGCTGCCTCCGTCGATCGATCAGTCGGTTGTCGTCCCGCTGTCCTCACGCCACCGGAGGCGGCAAAGATCCCACCGGCCTCCCGCCGGAGCCGGGAGTCCAAAATCGCGGAAGCACAAGAGATCGATCTCGGCGTGCAGGAGCTTGCGGACGCAGCCGCGCTCTGTCCTACGGGCGCGCTGCTCCCATTGCCGTTCCCCCCGCCTCCGCAGTCCCTCGCCTTCCGCCGCCACTCCGCCATGGAAGGAGGTCGTCGACGAGGAGGTTGCCGCCTTCTTCTTGAGGACAAGGATGATGTGGCGCTCATCACCATTGCCATCAGCCGCGCTCTGTCCTACGGGCGCGCTGCTCCCATCGTCGTCCCTCCCGCCTCCGCAGCTCCCTCGCCTTCCGCCGCCACTCTGCCATGGAAGGAGGTCGTCGACGAGGAGGTTGCCGCCTTCTTCTTGAGGACGAGGATGATGTGGCGCTCATCTCCATTGCCATCGTGGCCAGAGGAAGCTGCACCTTGCCTAGCCGCCGCGGCTAGGAGGAAGTTGCGCCCTGCCTTGCCGCATCCAGCTCCTGCCCATGATCTCCCGGCTGTGTCTTGAGTTGTACTGAAATGTATTGTATAGGTTCAGTTGTACTGAGTCTGTCAAAGCGTCGAGTCAAAGAATCAAAATCTAGATGAATTTTTACAGTAGTATGAGTTCGAGTCTAAGAATCAAAATCTTGATGAATTTCGACTGCAAGTTCAGAAACTTACAGTATGTGTCCAGTCTTGCATGTACCTCTCTGTTATACCTCCAAAGTTCTTTCGATACTGAACATGCAAGGAAAACTGAAAAGCCGGCATCAAATTGATGCACAACGGAGATTTGATGACTGTCAAGTTCATTGAGAAAATTTCAGTGCACGGTCAAGTAGCACAATCCACTACTAATAATATTCAACAGGTTCTAGTTCAAACAACACAGTGCACTGCTGTTTCTAGGAGTATTTGCAAAGTTTCAGTGCACTGTCAAGTTCATTGAGAAAATTCCAGGAGTAATACAGTAGAAGATGTGCTGTAAAAGAGTACTTATGTACAGTTATGATTCTATAACTTATGTAGAGTGGAAGAAGCATGAACCTAGAAAAAGGTTTACTCCAAGAAACAATTCCAAGAATTTACTCCAACAATTTACGATTCCAATAATTTACTCTAACAAACTTGTACCTAATACTCCATGGAGTAGAACTACTTCTATCAAAGCAAGTAAAAAAGCCAGATACTCCCTGGGACTTCACTATCTAAACATCAGTATCGAAACAAAACTACAGTCTTGCAAAAGGAGAAAATAAGTGCATAGCTGTAACAAATGATAAATAGAGCAGAGCTACATAGTATACCTACAATGTTAGCTGCCGACGGATTGTTAACTGCAGTATTGATATCATGTTACAGTAGGGATGTGGATACATGGATGGTGAACAACCGAGGAACAAGAATGGATGAAGGTTCATCCCATTGTACCTGACAATAAATTGAGTTAATTCAAAATTAGCAACCGAGGAAAAATAACAAAAGATGAATTACAACATACAACACTCACCAACTTCTAACAACTGAAACTCCATTTATTCTATAAGTAGTACTCCCTCCGTCCGGAAATAAGTGACTTGAGTTTGTTTAGATTCCTATGAATCTAGACGTGTTTTAGTGTATAGATACTTCCGAATCTAAACAAATCCAAGTTACTTATTCTCGGACGGAGGGAGTAGTAGTCAGCAAAATATGCACATCATTGTTTTTCCAATTTGTAAACATTATTAAATTTGAGCTTTTTTGCCAGCTGATCAAATCAGCTCGTGTTTTCCAACATGATGTGGTATGGTTTCATCTTGTCATACAAGATGTAACATCATATATAAGAATTTTAATTTTGGCACATGCGTGGGGAATTGTATTTCATGGCCTCATGGGGTTAGTCCCAAAAATCAGTAGTAATGTCAATGTGTGTCTTCTACTTTATTATGGCTGAGTGATGACGTGGTGTTGGGATAACTTCTGTGGTCTTTTTCTAGCTAGCCATCAATCACAATCTTAAAAAATAATAAAGAGCTTGATTAGCCTTGGAGCAACCTAGTTAGCTAGTAGTAGAAGTTACTAACCAGTAAGTGATTGGTCTAATTAGCTTGCTCTGTTTTTAGCTTAAATATATATTGTTTTCCTTAAGAAAAAGTATCTCACTTTTAACCTGGAGAAAGAACTTCTGCTTACTGAAAAGCTAAAACCACCAAAAACAGTGAACACGATCTTTAATATATTTAATCCTGTTCATCCCAAAAAATATCTAAGACCCTGATGCCCATCGAGTAACAGTTGTTCACAGCGCCTCCGGCAAGCTGTCAGGGACTGCGAGGCTACACTACTCATGAATTCCAATATTGCAATCAGGCAGGCAGGCAGTACTTACACATGACAGGATTATTTCACTGTTTCCTTACATTTTTTATGCATCTGGATCCTCATGTCAGGACAGATTAAACATCAATGATGTACTACAAATTAAGAGATTTACATTCTCCTCAGGAGGCGTTAAAAAATGGTTGGGTACTTGTTGTAGATCAGCAGGACAAGATCTTGTCTGAAAGACAGTTGATTGCAAAACAAACAAAAGTGGATCTTCAGTTTATTGCAGAAGGATACAGGAACCATACCTAGCTTCAGGACTGTGGGTTTGGTCAGAATTTAGTCAAGGGCCTTTTTGCAAAATAGACGTGGCGACATCTTTTCTGAGACGGAGGGAGTACACAATTTTCCATAGCGAAGAGCGCCGTCATTTCCCTTTTCAGTGTTGGGGAATTAGAAGAGCAGGCTATGGCTCCATCATTTCCCCTTTCAGTGTTGGGGAATTAGAAGAGCAGGCAATGGCGGGGTTGGAGGGTCACATTGGTCTATTATCAATATTTCAAGTCTTCAAAGCTCGTCTGATTCATCCCTTCTCGTTTTCAGAATGAATTTGTTCAGTTTTTCCAATACCATTGGTCTACTACCAGTAGTCTCGTTTTCAAGATGAATTTACAAAGCTATGACAATCAAATCTGCAGCATTATTAGCAGTCCGGGGCAGGCAATGTAGTGTTAATAATATTATGAAATTTCTGTCTTTTCCATTGTTATAAGATACAATGTTCCTTTAAAAAAAATCATATCTGATCTAACTAATTAGTGGTAACATCAAAAGAGAGAGGTTTACCGCACTTCCATTCTTAGTCCCACAAAAAGGTTCTTTCTCAACAATAGCTATGTAAGATAGATCGAGAGAGAAATCATAATCTTTATCTGTAATGTTTATGGGGGAAGCAGCAAACTTAGCAATATGAGCCAATTTGGGTCTAATAGTACGCCTCTCAAGGAGACTCTTAGCAGCCCTCCTATCATAGGTGTTTTTATATTCTTTAATAAATTCATCGGTCATCTCAACATAACCATCTTCAATATCATAACTTTCACTAGACTCAGGTGAACTAACAGGTGTAGTAGTGTCTTCATTAGGAGTTTCAGTATTTCCAGCTATAGTTCTAGCAATCGTAGCATCTAGGAAATGACCTAATGAACCACTCTTATCAAGCACAGTAGAAGTAGCATCATAAGCATCAGAAGTTTCAGATTCAGCAGTAGTAGCAGTGTGTGTACCATGTGTATGTGGTGGTGTAAGGAACTTACTCATAACAGACGGTGAATCAAGAGCAACAGAGGTGTTCAGAACCGTACCTCTTCTTGTAGTGGGTGGTAAAATAGGAACCTTGCCATCACGAGACTTACCCATGATGGATGAATAGCAGTGAACAATAGAGAATCCAAGTGAACTTGATAAATAAAACTATGCTCCTCGGCAATGGCGCCAGAAAATAGTCTTGATGACCCACAAGTATAGGGGGTGCATCGCAGTATTTTCGAGGGAAGTGAAACCTAATTTATTGATTCGACACAAGGGGAGCCAAAGAATATTTATAAGCCTTAACAACTGAGTTGTCAATTCAGCTGCACCTGGAAACAATCTTGCTCACAGCAGCTTATCAGTAGCAATAGTTTTGTAGCAGGAATAGTAAAGTAGCATCAATAGTAAAAGCAAAGACAATAGTAACAATAGCAGTAAACAGTGGGATTCGAGTGCGGTAGGCATAGGGATGGATGGACGGGCGTTGCATGGACAAGGCAATTCACATAGCAATCAGAACATAGGGCAATTGCAGATAAATAAGATAAAGCATCCAAGTACTAGACAATCCTAGGCATGTGTTCCATATATAGTCATACGTGCTCGCAATGAGAACTTGCACAACATCTTTTGTCCTGCCAGCCCATTTGCAGCGGGGCCTCAAGGGAACTACTGGCAATTAAGGTGCTCCTTTTAATAGAGCACCGGAGCAAAGTATTAACACTCCGTGAACATATGTGATCCTCACATCAAAGCCATTCCCTCCGGTTATCCCAATTTCTGTCACTTCGGGGCCATTGGTTCCAGACAACAACGTGTGTATACAACTTGTAGATAAGACCATAAACAATACTATCATAATGAATCAATAACATGTTCAGATCTGAAATCATGGCACTCGGGCCCTAGTGACACGCATTAAGCACAACAAGTCGCAACAAAGTCATAAAGCACTAATAAAAGATACTAGGCACCATGCCCTAACAATATGATGCCATTACATGAACGATATCATCCAATCCCTACCATCCCCATAGCCTACAGCGGGGAATTACTCACTCATAGATGGGGGAAACATAGATGGTCGATGGAGAAGCGATGGTGATGATGATGATCTCCTCCAATTCCCCGTCCTGGCAGGGTGCAAGAACGGAGTTTCTGGTGCTGTTTCGTGGAATCTGGTGGTGGCGGCGGAGCGGAACTCCTTCTAGAAAAACATCGAACCCCCCAGAGTTTTTAGGTCAGAAGGCTTCTTATAGGCGAAGAGGGAGACCAAGGGGGTGCCTAGGGGGCCCACACCATGCCCTGGCGCGGCACAGGCACCAGCGCTGGGGGTGTGGCCAGCCCTCCTCCGCCTCAGATTCGCCCGTGAGTCTTCCGGAAAAATAGGCACTTTGGCTTTTGTCCCGTCCAATTCCGAGAATATTCATTTTCTGACTTTCCTGAAACCAAAAACAGCAAAAAACAAGCAGCTGGCACTATGGCTCTTATTAATAGGTTAGTCCAAGAAATTATATGAAAAGTAATCCAAAGTGTGGACAAAACACAAGAAAGTGGATAAAACCAAGCATGGAACATCAAAAATTATAGATACATTTGAAATGTATCATAGGGGTAACCTCGGCAATGCCCATAGTGATGGACTTGGGGTTTCGCGGAAAAAAGAACGTTGGGGATTTTGTTGGATGTCAGGAAAACGATAAAGACAAAGTCGCCTGAATATTGAGTAAAGCATGCTATTACAAGTTAAGTCCTCTAGATTTCTGTACCCTCTCTTTAGACTTCTCCTGTCCTATATATAATAGGTCAGGTCTCAAAGCTGTATGAAGATAGGTTTCATACACGCGTAATTATAATACCAACACAATGTCGGTTCATAGTCTCTTTCCTAATACAATCAAAGCCTTTGTCGGTTGCTTTCTCTGGGCCATCATCTGAAATCTCCTTGGGCCGTAAGCCTTTTACCCAATGTAGAGTGGCCAATCATGAGCATCTGAGTAATCGTACCTATGTCAGTAGCCCCCGAGATTCTACTTGAACTGTACTTTCAGGTTGAGTCTCAAAGTTTATTTTCCTTTATTTTTATCACCTTTTGTGTTTTGTAGGGATTTGGTACAACGAGTCTGATGCTTCCGACGGATCGGGAATCATTTAATTGCTCCTGGGCAAAAACAAGGTTGTCCTACATCAAATTCAAGTCCCTAGGCTCAAATCCGGAATTTGTAACTAGCGTAATTCAGTTCGGGCCGCTGAGGTCTTACCGAATACTGAATTCCAGTTTCTATTTTATCGGGTACCCAACGCGTCCGTCAGGATTTTTCATTGCATCGTTGATACGGATATGTTTTATGGCAGAGTGCATTCTTGTGCGATTACCAGACCACACAGGACGAATCCTGGGGTCTTACCTTCATGTTTCTGAACACGACATTCGGATTTTCATCGTGTTTTGAGCGCGATCCGAGATTTTTGGCTTTTTCAGCGGTTGCCCATTTAGGTTGTTTTATCAAATAGTTTTCGGCTTTATACTGACTCTCGATTTTCGGTTGAAGATACCTTTTTGAGGATACATCGATGTAAGACTCAAAGATATTTTCAATCATGAATATTTTTAGACTCAATTGAATTTTTATCGGGTGCGCCAGCGCTCCCGATAGGAGTAACCCCCAAGGCTATGTTCGGATGCCTGTATCTAGACATAGGCTCATAATTGTTGTTAGTATTTGATGAAAAACATAAATCTTTCGAACAATAATAAAGATCTTGAAGCACAAAAACTTATCTCTCTCTATATAAGGCGAAAAATTCGATGATACATTATTCTTTGGGCGGATGGCATCTTAGACATTGATCTGGATATTCTGGCTTAAGAAGCCGAACTGTAACTCTTATCATATTTTGCAAGTAGTCTTATGCGTAAAATCGTCGTAGCTATTCTACGTTCCATGGATTTGAGTAATTCATCTCTTGTCTTCTTATCTTGTAGTCGATATGCTTCTCCAGGAATAACTTCTGTGATGATGTATGGTCCTTCCCATAGAGACTCCAACTTCTTGTGGCCATCTTGCTTGAGGCTAAGAACTAGGTCTCCTACTACGAAGGACCTCGGCCGCAATCTTCGGCTGTGGTAATTGCACAAGTTTTGCTGGTACGTAGTTGCTCTTTGCAGGGCTTCACCCCGAGCTTCATCGAGTGCATCCACATCATCTTCAAGTGCTTTTCTTGATTCCTCTTCATCATATGCATCTACTCTTGGGGATTCATGTGACACCTCAACTGGAAGCACGGATTCTGCACCGTGGACCAAAAAGAAAGGTGTCTTTTGTGTTGAATTATTTGGAGTTGTGCGTAAACTCCATAACATAGATGGCAACTCATCAACCCACGCTCCTTTTTCTCTATCAAGTGGTGCTAATAGTGTTTTCTTGAGTCCAGTAGTGACTAGTCCATTGGCTTTTTCCACCTATCCATTTGTTTGTGGATGAGCTACCGAGGTGTACATTACTTTGATGCCCATATCATGGTAGTACTCCTTGAAGTCATTGGAAGTGAAGTTGGTCCCATTGTCTGTGATGATGCTATTTGGTATGCCAAACCGAAATACGATGGACTTGATAAAATTTACAGCCAAAGTTCCGTCTTGGGTGGTGACAGGCATTGCTTCAATCCATTTAGTAAATTTGTCAACTGCTACTAGCAAAAAGACGTGTCCTCCTGGTGATGATTTATGAAGTTTTCCCACCATATCGAGTCCCCACTGAGTGAAAGGCCAAGCCAAAGGTATGTGATTCAACTCAGTGGCGGGTGCTCCAGGCTTTGTTGCGAATCATTGACATGCCTCGCATGTTCTGACAATGTCTTTTGCATCTTGAACTGCAGTGAGCGAGTAAAATCCTGCTCTGAATGCTTTTGCAGCAATTGCTCGGCTACTAGCATGGTGACCACAAAATCCTTCATGTATATCTTTGAGTCTGATTTTTCCTTCTTCGGGTGTTACGCAACGCTGTAACACACCCGAAATACTTCTCTTATATAGCTCTCCTTTGACTATTCGGAAGGCCTTTGATCTTCGGGTGATTCGCCAGTCTTCTATCACATCTTCGGGTAGTCTTCCTTTAGTCATATATGCGATATATGGCTGCATCCAGGTAGGCTCTATTAACATGACTTCTCCAATTTCCTACTCTTCTTCTTCGATGGCCTCTTCTATACTCTTAGTTTCTGATGGAGCCCCCGAGTCTTTTTGTGGATGCTTCTTTTTCCCTTTTTTTGGTGCTATAACCTCGGAGACTCTTTTTGCTTTGATCGATCGCTCTGTTATTTCTTCCCAAAAAACTCTAGGTGGTATTGGTAAGCACAAGGATCCGATGTTTGCTAGGTTATCGGCTTCTTCATTGCTTGCTCTCCCTATATGTGATACTTCACACCCATCAAATTGAGCTTCCATAATGACATATAGATCGCGATAAGCAATCATATTTTTGCTGACAGCGTCGCACTTGTTCATTGATTGCTGTGCCACAAGATTGGAATCTTCGAAGATTTTGAGGCGAGTTGCACCACAAGCTTTTGCCATTCGCATGCCATGCAACAACGCTTCGTATTCTGCTTCGTTATTGGATGCGTTGCGAAGCTCATCCGAAGTATATAGCGCATTTTGTCGCCTTGGGGTGATATTAGTATAACTCCTGCTCCGGCTCCTTCCGTTCTTTTAGATCCATCAAAGTATATTGTCCAGGCGCTAGAAAGATCTGGTGGGCCCGCACATTGCAACTATGTCCACTCCGTGATGAAATCCGGCAGGACTTGCGACTTGATTGCTTTGCGCTTCTCATATGTGATATCTCGAGGGGATGATTCGATGCCCCATAGAGAGACACGTCCAGTTGCTTCTGGATTGTTGAGGATGCTTGATAAAGGTGCTTCATTGACCACTATGATTGGATGCTCCGTAAAATAATGGCGCAGTTGAAAGAACATTTCATGATTTCCTATGTTTTGTGTGTTAGATAACAATACCATGGAATTTCTAATGTATACTAAGTGTTGTAGGAAAGTTTTGAGTAGTTGGGGGACCGGATTATCCGCCCCCATCATGGGCCGGATAATCTGGTTGGACCACTTTGGCCAGGGCTGGCTATGCACGAGCTTCTGTCTGGGGGCGGAATTTCCGCCAGACAGTCCGGCTCTGGGGCGGATTTTCTCCCTGGACCGGATAATCCGTCCCTCATGTTGGGCCGGATAATCCGGTCACAGGGGAATCACCCAAGAGAGCGTCTGCACGAACTTCTGTCTGGGAGCGGAATTTTCCCCGGATATTCCATGGCTGGGGCGAATTTTCCCCCAGCCGGATAATCCGTCCCTCCCCTAGGGCCAGATAATCCGGTCCCTAGGAGAAGGTGTCAAGGGCCAGCCTGCGCGAGCTTCTGTCCGTAGGAGGATTTTCTGTCGGATAATCTGAGTCTGGGGTGAAGTTTTCCCCAGGCTAGATAATCCGGCTCCCAAAGGCTCCAACAGCTTGGTTTGGAAAGAGGGTATAAAAGCCCCTTCATCCCCATTGAGCAGAACCCTTGATTCATTCGAAAAGTGTTAGACCCATTGCAAGAGCTCTCTCTCTAGATCTCCCACTTCAACCACCCGAAGGCTTTGGTCTTTGGGGGAATTGAAGGAGGAGACAATATTCATCGCCATCACGAATCAAGCACATCAACTCCTCTCCATTCATTTGGAGAAATCCCTGATCTAGTATTCTTGTTAATATCTAGATCTTGTGTTTTGTTATTGATAACTTGTTCTTGTGGAAGCTTGTTGTCATTATGGGAGCCTCCAGTTTGGTTGTGGAGTTGTGCCCCGCTAGTTGTGTAAAGGCGCCGGTACCCACCTCGAAGGGTTCCTATAGTGGAAAGGTGGATCAAGCCTTTGGTGGCGGGATCCATCGGAGAATGTGGTGAGGTTTATTGTATGCGTGGTGGTCTTAGTACCGCCCACCCCTCCAACATAGATGTACTTCCCTTAACAAGGAAGGAACTACAGTAAAACAAATCCTGTGTCTCCACGTGCTTCACTACGGTTCACTCGTTCCTCTTTCCACTCGCCTCTTACTCGCTAGTAGATAGGTTTGCATATAGGGAAATTCTTCTAAATAGTTATCTAGAGAATTTACCTTTTGTGTTAAGCCTAAAATTGAAAAAGCATTAAAATTTGAAGTAGCACCTATTCACCCCCCCCCTCTAGGTGCCCATACGATCCATTTCAATTGGTATCAGAGCCCCGACTCTTTATTCGGGCTTAACCGCCTAAGAGAAGTATGGGTACCAAGGATAATGGGAATGAGGCTGTGGATAAGGTCACAATGGATGACCTCAAGACGTTGGAAACAACCTTGTTGAAATCCTTTGAGACCAAGGTGGAGGATATGCACCAAATGATTGCTCGCCTCACATCATCCGTAGCCTTATCTCCATCCTCCTCTGAGGCCACCACTCCCTCATCCAAGGATGAGGCTAACACCGGATCCAAGAAAGATGAAGTGGTAGGTGAAAAACATAATGGTTCCACCTCCAAGAAGGGAAGTGGTAAGGAGGAATATAGTGAGGTTCATCACTTATATTCCCCCGACCCACCTATCCCTCATCCTCATATAAACAATAGGGGTGATCCGCCCAAGCTTACTGCATCTTCATTTAATCAATGGTAATTCTTAATGAAGTCTCATGTGTGCAACTCTTCTATTGAACTTTGGAGGATTATCGAAGAGGTCTTCATATTGGAGATCACACCAACCTAACAAGAAGAGAAGTTGTGGATAGCCAATTGAATGTTATGGCTCTCCACATGATACAGCTCGGAGTGGGTCCCAAGGACATGCCCCACATTGAACATCTCAACATAGCTAAAGAAGCTTGGGATGCTCTCACCGATCTCTTTATTGGAAATGAAAGCATGAGAATGAATAGGTATGATGCCCTTAGTAATGAAGCTGAAGGATTCTACATGTTGGATGGTGAAAACCATGAAGACATGTATAGAAGACTCAAGGGCATCGCAACAACATTCAGAAAGCATGGAGCCACTCACATTGATGATGCTTGGATAAAAAGGAAATACGTGAGTGCTCTAATGCCCTTTGATCCAACGGACTTGAAGAGCTTGCAAGGTAGACACAACTACAATCAAATGACGTCCAATGAAGTCATGCAAGAAATGGCATCATTCAAGGTTGCTGCAAAGAACACGGAAGATTCCCGTGCCCATGCCCGTGCCATTGGAATGCAAAAAGGGGTCAATGTTGCCCTAAAGGCTAATGTTGTTGAGCAAGATGAGGACGAAAGAGCTTTCGAGGGTGCCTCCTTGGACTGCACCGATGAAGTCAAATGTGCTCATGGTGAGTACATGGCGTTTTACACAAGGAACTTTTGGAAGGATCTAGCCAATGCCAAGTCGGAACTCGAGCGCAAGAATGGGTCAAGTGGAAGAAGTGAAAGTGGCCCAAGACTGAGAACATGCTACAATTGTGGAGATAGGCTACACTTTGTGGCCGAGTGTCCATATCAAAATATAGAAGACAATGGTGGCAGGATCATCCTTAAAGAAAAATCCAAGGCACCTAAGAAAAAGCCATTTATCAAAAATAATGGCCCTTACAAGAAGGAACCCAAAATTGTCTTGGTGGCACAAGAAGAATATTCCTCTACAAGTGAAGATGAAGAGGATGAAGATAACTCTCGTGAGGTGGCTGATATAGCCACCACATCGACTCCATCATCTCTCTTCGACTCGCCAAACAAAAACGTCATCAACAACAACGTCACTTGTCTTATGGCAAGAGGGTCTGAGGTATCATCTTCTAGTTCTTCATTCCCTAAGACTAACCTAAATATGGATATGGATGATCATACTAATCTTAAAATGAAAGAAGAAGTTATTACATTGGACAAATTTTTCACTAACTTGCAAGGTGAGCACAAACTTCATTTTGATGCTCTTATGAGTCAACTTGCCCAAGTCGAAGATCTTCTTGAATTAAAGGGAAGAATTGAAAGAGAAGATACCTTGGAGATATCATCTTTGAAGAATGCCTTGGAAGAAGAAGAGGAAGCTCGAGTATCCTTGGAAGAGAGACTCGGATCCATTGAGGAGTCACATGAAGAAGTTGTGGCTCAGCTCATCAAAGAACGTGACAACGCTCTTGCCAAGGTAAAGAAACTAAAGAAGGAAAAGATTGAATTTGGGGATGCTCATTCTAGACTCTCAGAGAAGTTTGAGAAACTTGACAGTGCTCACAATATCTCTCTCGTGGACAAGTCAAAATTTGAGGTATTGGGTCTCGGCAAAGTTGTGGTGTCTCACGATATCTCTCTTGTGGATGTCATGCTTGTTGAGACCCTCGATTACAATTTACTTTCAGTTCGCGCCCTTGGTAAGATGGGCTTTGCAGTTTTTATTGATGCTGATTTGGTGGTACTCTTGTGGAGGAAGTCTCTAAAAGTCGCTTTCGTGGGATATGTCAAAAATGACCTGTATGTGGTGGACTTTTCGGGGAAAACCACTACATGCCCGATGTGTCTTTTCGGAAAGGTTGACACGGGTTGGTTATGGCATCGCTGACTAGCCCACGTCAATATGAGAACTTTGGAAAGTCTCCACAAGGGTGGCCACATCCTTGGACTAAAATAAAATGTCTCCTTTGCCAAAGATCATGTTTGCAGGGCTTGTGTTGAAGGGAAAATGCATGACTCTTCTCATCGAAGGAAGACTATTATTTCGTCAAAAAGGATCTTAGAGCTCCTTCATGTGGACCTCTTTGGACCTCCATCTCATGCAAGCCTCGGTGGGAAGAAGTACTGCCTTGTGATCGTTGATGACTACTTAAGATACACTTGGGTCTATTTCTTCAAGTTGAAGAGCGAGACTCAACAAACGGTCATCGACATTGCCAACGAGGTTCAACATCAACACAACGTCCCTATTCTGGCAATAAGAAGTGATAACGGATCCGAGTTCAAGAACTACACCTTAAATGAGTTCCTAAGTGAAGAGGGGATAAGACATCAATATTCCGCTGCGTACACTCCTCAACAAAATGGTGTTGCTGAGAGGAAGAACCAGACTCTAATGGATATGGGAAGGTCTATGCTAGCCGAATTCAAGTCTCCGTATAACTTCTAGGTTGAAGCAATCTCTACCGCTTGTCATTCATCCAACCGGTTATACCTCCGTAAAATCTTGGACAAGACTCCGTATGAAATACTTACCGGTAATAAGCCAAACATCTCATACTTTTGGGTATTTGGTTGTAAGTGTTTCTTTCTCATCAAGGGAGTTTGTTTATCTAAATTTGAGTCTAAGGCTTTAGAGGGTATTTTTGTTGGTTATGGTGCCGAATCCCACACTTATAGAGTCTACAATAAGCTCTCCGGAACTGTTGTAGAATCTTGTAGTGTGGTGTTCGAGGAAAATGATGGCTCCCATGCGGGGCAAGTTGATGTTTGTGATGCAGATGTTGAAATACCCCAAGATGCCATAAGAAGAATGGGCGTGGGATTTTTCCGCCCCATTGAGGAACCCCTTGTGGCGGATCAGGAAGGACAATGCTCTACTCATGAAGAGCCCTCATCTACACAGACTCAACATGTTCCAACCACGGGAGTAACTTCTACACCAACTCCACCAAATGTTGAAGGTTAACATGCTCCTAGATGATCCAGGTCGGATTATCCGGTCGACACCGGATTATCCGGTCACCTCTCCTTTGATGACCAAACTGCTCATCATATCGAAGAAACAACTGCAAGCTCCAGGCCAGATTTTCTGGCTGACCCCGGATTATCCAGCCCCTCGCCAATTCAAGCAAGTTCCAGGTAACCTGATGAAGTTGTTTCAAGTTCTCCCAGGCCGGATTATCTAGCCTCACCCTCGGCCGGATTATCCGGCCCTGAAACTCCTGATGATCAGCAGCCTCCTGTTACGGCTGTTGATCCACCTCAAGGGCATTTTTCGTCATCTCCTACTACTGATAATCAGACTTCTAATCAAGGTCAAGCAAATGATTCCAACGAAGACCCAAGTGATGAAACTATTCCACAAAGAGACAACAAGCTTATTGAACTTCGTCGCAAGGCTCGTGCTGATCGGAACCTTGAATTAAGGGGTCACACTCTTGACAAAGTTGTAGGTGATCTTCGATGAAGGGTTTCCACAAGAAGGGAATTGGCAATTTTTGGTGAGCATCAAGCTCACATCTCAATGGTGGAACCCAAGAAAGTGTTTGAAGCTCTTGAAGATCCAGACTGGGTTGTTTCTATGCATGAAGAGTTGAATAACTTTGAGCGCAACAAGGTCTGGAAACTAGTGGAGAAGCCCAAGGATTGCCGCAATGTTATCGGTACTAAATGGATATTTAAAAACAAGCAAGATGAGAATGGCATTGTTGTGAGGAACAAGGCGATACTAGTGGCACAAGGCTATTCCCAAGTTGAGGGCATTGACTTCGGTGAGACCTATGCTCCTGTGGCTCGTCTTGAGTCCATTCGTATCCTTCTTGCTTATGCTGCCCATAATATTTTTTAAATGCAGCAAATGGACATTAAGAGTGCTTTTCTTAATGGTCCTCTACATGAGTTGGTATATGTAAGGCAACCCCCGGGATTTGAGGATCCTAACATCCCGAACCATGTATACAAACTCGATAAGGCACTCTATGGCCTTAAACAAGCCCCACATGCATGGTATGAGCACCTTAAAGAGCTATTGCTAGACCGTGGCTTCGAAGTTGGGAAAATTGATCCCACTCTTTTTACTAAGAAGGTTAAGGGGGAGCTCTTCGTATGCCAAATATATGTAGACAACATCATCTTTGGTTCTACTAATAAAGCTTTTAATGATGAATTTTCAAAGCTTATGACTGACAGGTTTGAGATGTCTATGATGGGGGAGTTACGGTTCTTTCTTGGATTCGAGATCAAGCAACTCAGAGAAGGAACCTTCATCAATCAAGCTAAATACATCCAAGACATGCTCAAGAGATTCAAGAAGACAGATCTTAATGGCGTCGCCACTCCGATGCAAACAAAATGTCATCTTGAACTTAACCCCCACGGTAAAGATGTGGACCAAAAGATTGGGAGGGTGATAAGGATGATCAGAAATCAACTTCTGGAGCTTGTCAGTTCTTGGGAAGATCTCTAGTTTGTTGGTCATTTAAAAGCAGAATTGTATCTCTCTCTCCACCGCCGAAGCTGAATATGTTGCGGCTGCTAGTGCCTGCACTCAATTATTATGGATGAGGCAATATGGTGTCAATTGTGACAAAGTGCCTCTTTTATGCGATAATGAAAGTGCAATCAAAATTGCATACAATCCGGTACAACACACAAGGACAAAGCATATTGAGATTTGGAATCATTTTATTTGGGACCATGTTGCTCGAGGCGATATTGATCTATCTTTTGTGAGCACGAAGAACCAACTTGCTGATATTTTCACGAAGCCACTTGATGAAGCAAGGTTTTTCTATTTGAGGAATGAGATAAATATCGTTGATTCAAGGAGCTTGTCTTGATTACCCATGCACTCACTCGTACATCTCAGTCTTATTTGGTCTAGATGTGGGCATGGATATAGGGGGAGTGTGGTCCTAATTGATTGGGCTAACCCTCCCCCCATAATGCCGAAAGCAAGTCAAATCATTTCTCTTAATATCATTTTGTGATATGTGAGCTTATTGATGAGTATTGGTCATGAACCCAAGATATATCTTTGCGGTGTCATACCATACACTCCAACAAGGTGGCTTCGGCCACCACCCTCTTCCATGAGAAGAGTTAGATTTATTTGGATCTTCTTGATCGTTTTTAGCTCCTCGCATGTTTTTATGGGAAGCACACTCAATTTTGGCTTTTAGTTGCTTTGATTTTTGCAAATTTGAGTGTGTAGTACCATCTCAGTTTGGCTCTCTTAATCCTAAGCCTTTCCCTACCCCTAAGCGATCTATTCTTGCACACAAGTCCCTTCTACACCTTGTGGGGGTGTTGTTTGGGGACGCACGGGCCTGACTATGTGTGTAACAGAAGTTCAGATTTTAGGCCGGATAATCTGGCCCAAGTATAGGCCGGATAATCTGGCCTTGGCGGATTTCGTCCTTAAGGGCTGGGGTCGAAGGGAAGGGCTCATAACAAGCATCACTTCTCCCCCAACCCTCTCCCTCTCCCCAGCCGCCGCCTGCCGTCCCCCACCCTCTCCGGAGCCTCTCTAGCCACCGGATTTTCTGGGCCTCCCCGGATCTTCTTATCCGCGCCTCCGGGTACCTTCTCCTCAGTGTTCTTCCTCCAATGAGTGAGGGCAACTCCCTCTCTCCCCATCTTTGGCTAGATGTGTTGTTTGTTGGTTGGAACGTTGTCTAGAAGGATGTTGTTTCACGTAGAAATCATAGTCTTGCAGTATCTAGGCCCGATCTACTCCTTTGCATTCAATCTAGGCGATTCTGAAAATTTCTGCCAGGGCCGGATTATCCGCCCCTGGCCAGGCCAGATGACTAAAACTGGTTCAGTTTCATCTTATTGTGTGTGCATTGAGTAGGATTGGACTATGAACTATTTGCCTACTTTTTCTACGCTCTCTCTTGGACTTGTGTGTATGCTTATCCCCATGCTATCGACCTTGTTCTATTCACAGGTGGTTCCAGTGCCCCCAAGACTTACAAGCCTCGTCCTCGTGGTCTCTATTTCGAGGTAGATAGTGAGGGTAATACTGTGGACCAAGTTGAACTGAGAAGAAGAAAGAGGCTGATCGCATGGCTGAGCAAGAAAAGAGGGAGAGATCCAGGAGGGGTATGTCCAAGAGGAAGGGCAAAGAGCCCAAGATCAACTACAAGGCTTTGGATCCAGTCACTTTTTCCTCTCTTCGTCACCGTGATCTGTTTGCTGAGTTGGCACGTGATTCTGAGCTGGGTGATTCTCGTTTTTGGTGTGCTGAACAGAAAGGAATATATGAAGATGTGTATGCCAGGCTGAAGATTAGGCCTATGCACCCGCTGATTCTTGCTGAGGCCTTGGAGAAGCCTCACCTTGTTGATGCCATGTATGTGGCTGAGCGGATGGGGCTGCATCATCTCATGGCTCTCCAATGCTCCTATGATTCAGAAGTTGTGAAGTAGTTCTTTTCCACATTGGTTATTTGTGGTGATGAGCATCGCACTATGAAGTGGATGACTTGTGACAGGCCTATGAGTGCTGATTTCCGTGTGTTTGCTAAAGTCCTTGGCTATCCCTTCCGCCATCGAGACCGTGCTAGTGGTTACCATATCATCACTCAACTCAAGCCTAATAAAGATGCAGTCTTCTCTCCGTGCACGATGGACAATGGTATTATGGGTACCTTTGCTGGTCTTGCTCCAATCTATGTTGCCTTGGTGGGCCTCTTCCGTGATTCTATCACCCTGAGTGGAGGCAACAATGACAGCATCTGTGGTCACCTGGTCTAGCTCCTAGCCTTCTCTCATGAGGCTGCCTCGTGCGAGGATGAGTCCGTGCAGTACTAGCTGGATGTGATGGACTTCATTTATCATGAATTGACTGATGCAATGTTCAACAGGCTATCCATTCCTTATGCTCCCTACATTATGATGCTCATCAAGAACCTGCTTCCCTCTGAAGAATTCAACATTGACGTTGTGCACAAGGCAAAGAAGATCTACACCAAGGTTTGGAATACCTCTCACCCCTCTTCTGCTCCTGAGGGTCTCATGAGGGATGCTCGTGCTAGTGCTTGTAGGCCTCCCGTGCCTCCCATTGCTCGTGAGATCAAGCAGCTGAACTGGTTCTAGCGGAACATTCTTTGCATGGGCGTGGACACACGCAAGGGCCAGTATGAGGCTTACAAGCAGTGCCATGAGTTGGCCCACTCTCAGCAGCTCCTCCTTCACCATGTGTCCGGTGCTTCTGGTGATCCCCTGGCTCCTACTCCTCCCACACCATATGCTCTGTGGAACTCTTCTTCTGCGCTTAACTACGGAGAGCTAGAGCGTCACTTGTTCCCTTCCACGGCCACTGCTGATGATGAGGATGATGAAACCGGGGAGCTTGAGGATGAGGATGAAGATGGGAACAAGGATGAGGACGAGGATGACGACTACGAGTGATACCTTGGGGCGTTAGCATCGCTCTTCTTCCTTTTTGGTGTCTCGATGCCAAAGGGGGAGAAGTAGTTCTATTAGGTCTCCGAGGATTTGCATGGGTCGGGCACAAGCATTTGCACTTTTTCATTCGTCGTTTTCTTGCTTGTGCCCATTTAGTGTTGAACTTTAATTTGTGGTTTGTGGTTTGTTTGAAACTTTGTGTCTATGGATTTCTGGATTTATCTCGTGGATTATGCATATGGCTTCATCTATCATATCCTATAATGTTGGGTATCTATCTCGAGGAAGGCGCTTATATTGGTTATCACATTGATAATAGTGGCTATATCAAGGACGCCTCTCCCTATCTCGGTGGTATGATTATGTTGTTTATATTTCAATGGAATAGACTCGCACCTTTTTTTGTGCATTTGTATTCAAATACAAATTTCTAGTATGCACACATTAAGGGGGAGTCTCTTTCATGTATTTATTGTTGGTGGTCTTCTGAACTTTCTTACAAATCCTATTATTGTCATCTAACACCAAAAAGGGGGAGACTGAAAGAACATTTCATGATTTCCTATGTTCTGTGTGTCAGATAACAATACCATGGAATTTCTAATGTGTACTAAGTGTTGCAGTAAAGTTTTGAGCAGTTGGGGGACCGGATTATCCGCCCCCATCATGGGCCGGATAATCTGGCCGGACCAATTTGGCCAGGGCTGGCTGTGCGCGAGCTTCTGTCTAGGGGCAGAATTTCCCCCGGACAGTCCGGCTCTGGGGCGGATTTTCTCCCTGGACCGAATAATCTGGCCCTCATGTTGGGCAGGATAATCCGGCCGCAGGGGAATCGCCCAAGAGAGCGTCTGCACGAGCTTCTGTCTGGGGGTGGAATTTTCCTCGGATATTCCATGGCTGGGGTGGATTTTTTCCCCAGCCGGATAATCCGGCCCTCCCCTAGGGCCGGATAATCCGGTCCCCAGGAGAAGGTGTCAAGGGCCACTGAAGCTTGACTTCTCGTGGCGGATTTTCTAGCGGATAATCCGAGTCTGGGGCGGAGTTTTCCCCAGGCCGGATAATCCGGCCCTCACTTGGACCGGATAATCCGGCCCCCAAAGGCTCCAACGGCTTGGTTTGGAAAGGGGGTATAAAAGCCCCTTCATCCCCATCGAGCAAAACCCTTGATTCATTCGAAAAGTTTTAGACCCATTGCAAGAGCTCTCTCTCTAGATCTCCCACTTCAACCACCCGAAGGCTTCGATCTTTGGGGGAATTGAAGGAGGAGACAATCTTCATCGCCATCACGAATCAAGCGCATCAACTCCTCTCCATTCATTTGGAGAAATCCCCGATCTAGTATTCTTGTTAATATCTAGATCTTGTGTTTTGTTATTGATAACTTGTTCTTGTGGCAGCTTGTTGTCATTACGGGAGCCTCCAATTTGGTTGTGGAGTTGTGCCCCGCTAGTTGTGTAAAGGCGCCGATACCTGCCTCGAAGGGTTCCTATAGTGGAAAGGTGGATCAGGCCTTTGGTGGCAGGATCCATCGGAAAACAGGGTGAGGCCTATTGTGGCGTGGTGGTCTTAGTACCACCCACCCCTCCAACGCAGATGTACTCCCCATAACAAGGAAGGAACTGCGGTAAAACAAATCCTGTGTCTCTGCGTGCTTCACTACGGTTCACTCGTTCCTCTTTCCACTCGCCTCTTACTCGCTAGTAGATAGGTTTGCATATAGGGAAATTCTTCTAAATAGTTATCTAGAGAATTTACCTTTTGTGTTAAGCCTAAAATTGAAAAAGCATTAAAATTTGAAGTAGCACCTATTCACCCCCCCTCTAGGTGTCCATACGATCCATTTCAGCAGTTTTCGTGGTGTCATAAATACCCCATATGCTAATTTTTGGTAATGTGGGTACCTTTGTTTGGATGGCGATAAGACCTCGCTCAAGAAGTAGTCTGGCCTCTGCACACCATGGGTTTTTCCTTATTCGGGTCGCTCCACGACCAAGACCGTGCTAACCACCTGATTTGTTGCAGCAATATAAAGTAGTAAAAGCCCTTTTTCTTTTGGTGACAGACGATAGGGGATGTCGAAAGTGTCCTTTTAAGATCTTCGAAAGCGCGCTGAGCTTCTTCTGTCCATTCGAATTTTTCCGATTTCCTCATAAGGGCATAAAATGGAAGTGCCTTTTCTCCTAGCCTTGCAATGAAACGACTGAATGCTGCTACTCGCCCTGCCAGTTGTTGTACACCTCGTAGATTTGCTGGCTTCTTCATTGTTAAGATTGCTTGTATTTTCTCGGGATTAGCCTCAATTCCTCTAGATGATACCAAATATCTGAGGAGTTGCCCAGCCGGGACTCCAAAGGAGCATTTCTTTGGGTTCAGCTTGATGCTAAACTTGTCGAGATTTTTGAATGTTTCTTCTAGGTCCTTTGCCAAATGTTGTTTTCGTTGGCTCGACGGGGTGGATCTATACTTCTTTTGTGTCCTTTGCCATGTCAAAAGCCTGATCGGGATTGACACACGCTACTTCCAATGGTTGTGCATTTGCTGAGGTTTTGAGTTGTTCAAATTCCGTTGCCATCCCGAAGGATTCAGAAATTTTGTTGAACTCTTGATCGTAATTGTCGACACGTGTGAAACTTCCTTTTACCATAATAATTCCCTTTGGTGCTGGCGTTTTCATTAGTAAGTATGCATAATGTGGCACTGCCATGAACCACGCAAAGGTTGGTCGTCCCAGGATTGCGTGGTATTGTGATGGCCAGTCCATGACTTCGAATTCGAGTTTTTCTCGCCTGAAATGTACTTTGGAACCAAAAACAATGTCAAGAAAAACTTTGCCTAAAGGGATTTCGGCTTTACCTAATACTATTCCATGGAAGGATGTTTCTATTGGCGCAAGGTTGTCCAGGGGATAGCCCATTGTTCCTAGTGTTTTTGCATAGATCAGATTTATGCTACTTCCTGCGTCCATGAAGACCTTGCTCATGTCAAACCCACCAATTTGTGCTTCGACTTTCAAGGCTGAGTGACCCGGTCTTGGCACCCGAAGCGGATGATCAGCTTGCTGAATGTGATTTCTTGCTCTGACCAGTGGAGATATTCGAGTGTAGTTGATGCTGTTGCTGTTTCCGCCATATTGATGTGTCTTGTGATGAGCTTCTGAATTCTGTTGGATGGACGCCCTTTCTGAATCATAGACATTGCTCCTTTTGATCTAGGGTACTTGTTGTTTTGATCGTTTGTGTTTTGTGGTGGTGCCACTGGTGGTGGTGGAGCACCGATGGCTAGTGTACCAGGCATGGATGTGTATCCTTGATTTGCCGCTTCGGTTGCCTTTGCATTGCACAACTCCTGCATCTTCAAGAATGTTCGGTAGTCTTTCATGAGGTGGTTGGATTATCGTCTTCCTGCTGAGTCGATGTAAAAATGCATATTACAGGGTCCTTCCAGCATTTCCATTGTGGACATAGGTGGGTATCGTGATCTTGGCTGATACCGATGTGCGGACTGGCTTCCTCCGACGTCGTCCCTGTTCTAGTGGTATCCGCCGTTGTGGTCGTTGCTTCTGTTGTTACATTCACCCGAAAAACCTGCTACGACGTAACTTGGTCCCGTATTTCCATCGTTGTTCCTTCTTCTTCTATCATTGCCACGCTTATCCCTGTCTTCCTCGGGTGACCGTTGATACATTGCAAATGTATCTATAATTTTTGATGTTCCATGCTTGGTTTTATCTACTTTCTTGTGTTTTTTCCACACTTTGGAGTACTTTGTATATGATTTCTTGGACTAACCTATTAATAAGAGCCACAGTGCCAGATGCCTGTTTTCTGCTATTTTTGGTTCCAGGAAGTCAGAAAATGAATATTCTCGGAATTGGACGGGACAAAAGCCAAAGTTGCTATTTTACCGGAAGACATCTAGAGCCAGAATACGAGACAGAGAGGAGCCAGGGGCGTCCACACCACCTAGCCTTGCGGGCCAGGGCTAGCCGCGCTAGGGGGTGGTGTGGCCAGCCCAGGCACCCCCTCGGCCTCTCCTTCCGCCTATATATTGCCTTGGGGATCAAAACCCTAGGCACCCGATCAAAAATCCACGAAAGAGTCTGTAGCCGCCGTCATCTCCATCCCTAGATCGGGAGGGATCTGAAGCTCTTCCCGGCACCCTGCCGGAGAGGGGAATTCACCCTGGAGGCCTTCTTCATCATCATGCAAGCCTCCGTGTGATACGTGAGTAGTTCATCTCTAGACTACGGGTCCATGTAGTAGCTAGATGGCTGGTTCTCCTCCTTTATGCTTTCATGTTTAGATCTTGTAAGCTCCGTTCATGATCAAGATCATCTATTTGTAATTCTTCATGTTGTGTTTGCGGGGATCCGATGGATATTGAGATGCTATTTCAGATTGATTATTGATTCTATCATGTCTTTGTTATTTGTGATCTTGCATGCTTTCCGTTGTTAGTAGCTATCTTGAACAAGTAGATGCTAGGAACTCCAAGAGTTAGTATTTATGCTCGATAGTGGGTTCATGCCTCTGGTAATCCGGGGAAGTGACATAAATCTCTAAGGTACTAGATGTGCTGTTGCTACTAGGGAGAAAACAACAATCCTTTGTTCATAGAACAATCGTATTATTTACATTACACGCAATTCGTAAAGCAATAATATGTTGCTTGCAACTTAATACTGGAGGGGGTTCGGATGATAACCTGAAGGTGGATTATTAGTCATAGATGCAGTTGGATGGCGGTCTATGTATAATTTTGTAATGCCCAATCAAGTCTCAAAGGAGTCAAGATGATTAGTATATACTTGTATGCTTTCTCGATGTTTGTCAATTGCCCCGCTGTAATTTGTTCACCCAGCATGTTATCTATCTTAAGGAGAGCCACCTCTAGTGAACTATGGATCCCGGTCCTTTATTTTACATACAATCTACAAACTGTTTACTGCTTTTGTTTATGTTCTGCAAACTATTACTTCCTTCCATTCGATATGTTTAATCCTTTGTTTTCAGCAAAACCGGTGAGATTGACAACCTCATCGCAAGTTGGGGACAAAGTTCTGTGGTTGTGTTGTGCAGGTCTCCACGTTGCTACTAGCACCGGTAGTGCGCCCTGCCAAGGCTCAGCTAGCAACACCTTTAGGGTGTTTCCTTACTCCTACTGGTTCGATAACCTTGGTTTCATAACTGAGGCAAACTTACTTCTGTGCTCATCATACCTTCCTCTTGGGGTTCCCCAACGAGCTCATCAAACACGAGTCATCAAAGTATTTTTCTGGCGCCGATGCCGGGGAGTCAAGGACATCTTCACAAGGGGAGTCCCTCATAACCAATCTCTTTACTTTGTTATTTTTGTTTTGCTTAGTTTACTTTTGCTTTGTTTGCTTGTTTCTTTATCAAAAACACAAAAAAATTAGTTTTACAAGTTTGCTTTCTTTATCAAAAACAAAAAAAATTAAGTCTTCTATAGTGTCTACCCCTTCCTTAGCACACCATGTTGATCCCTAAATTCACCCTAAAAGACCTTTCAATAGGTAGTGGTTCAATAATTGGAAAAGATAATATTGAAGAATTCTTTAATCATGTTAGTAAGCATGAGGATACTGAGGATAGATCCCTTGCAGAACTTGCTCCAAATTATGAGATTGCTGCAGCTTCTTTAGTTTACATGTTGGAAGCTAGGTTTGTTAATCTCAACCCCTTAATGCAAGTAATGTTTCTTAAGCTTAAAGAAATTGAGGACCCTGAAAAGAGGGATTTTATTCTAGAAACTTTGTTTAAGGAATTCTATGATGTTGCTAAGGAAGCTAGAAAAGTCTTTGAACATTTCAGCATGCTAGGCTCATGTGTATATGTTGTTGGTACACGAGAAAAGATGAACAAAACTGAACCTAATGGGGAGAAAACTGAGATACCAATACCCTTTAAACTGGTAGCAATGCATGAAGCCATAGAAAAGAATCTTGATTGGATTGTTCCTGAAAACCCTTTTGATGAAAATAGTGAACCTAAGAGCATTGAGAGAGGATCCTCTAGAACTTATTTGGATGTTATACCTTGCCTTGTTGAAGATATTTCTGGTATTGCTCTTAATGCTTCTTCATTTGAGAACACTTGATTCGTTTTCTTGCTTCTTATGCCTAACTTAAAGGAGTTAAAGAAAAGTACTTATTGGGAGATAACCCAAAAGTTTTAGATGAGTCTTGGAAGTTATTACTTCAGTAATAACCGCTCCTTATCCTTTTTATTTGCTTTTTGTGCCAAGAGTAACCTCTAATGAGAGAGAAATAATGATTGGGAAAGTTGTTGTCCCGAAACAGATTTCTGTGCTTCACCATAAAAAATTTGTGTAAAATCTCTGAATGTCTTTTTGAGGCATGAATTTTTGTGCTTCTGTCCCAGGTTGTTATCTAACTTTCGTTAGTTCAAAACTTTTTGATTTGAGCAACAGAAGGTCTTTGAAAAATTTCGTCTTTATCTGCTGGTCTGTTTTGACAGATTTCTGCCATTTTCTGCATTTGCTTCTTGTTGGTTCCTCTTTGAGTTCTTTTGGGGAATTGAGCTTTTTGAGGGAATTGCTACAGTATCTAGTGTTCTAATGGAAGTTCATTGGTGTTAGAAATGAACCTAAAGACTTATTATCTTGAGTGCACTAATGTTGCTAATAAAGATTGTGTGAAGTTTTGTATGAAGGAAAAATTTCAGGTGTATGGAAGGAATGAGTAATGAGATGAAGGATGGACTAAAGCTCAAGCTTGGGGATGCCACGCGAGTCACCCCAAGAAATATCCAAGAAGTACAAGCGTCAAAGCTTGGGTATGCCCAAGGCATCCCCCTCTTCATCAATAAAAATCCCAAGTTTCTTCAAAACGCTTCATTTTTATTGTTTCATGCACAGGTGTGTTGTTCTTGGAGCGTCTTCTTTTTCGTTTTCATTTTGGTTTTTCGTTTGCTTGGTTTGTTTAGTTTGCTGAATAAATTGGTTGGACCCCCTCTTTCATACATTGGTTTTCAAATAGTTTGGTTTGGTTTGAAAAAGAGTAGGAAAGTTCATGCTTAAGTGGTAAAGAGAGCTTGTTTTTGACTGTGGCCTATGCTTTGTCATGCCATGCTTGATATTGTTTTGGCTTTATGCTTAGTATTCTTTGCTGTAGCATGACTTGTTATGAACAATTGAGATTGCTTAATGTTCCTTGGATGAATCATGCGTTGTTTTAGCATATTAAAGCATAGTATTATGGTATTCTCCTTTGATGCTTTATTTGGGATGACTTGGCGCATGCTCACACCATGTTATGACTATCCAAAGTCACCATAGCCTTAATGATCCTTTAGTTTTCAACTTGTAGTATCACTTTATGCTTTGATCAATGATGTTTTGTCGCTCTGCATGATTATGGCCATTATTGCTCTCTTAGTTTGTCGCTCCCAGTCTTTTGCTAGCCTCCACAACCAAGTATGAGTTCCACTCATGCATCCAACTCCTTAAATCAAGTTATTCCAAAGAGTCCACCATACCTACCTACTAGCTTATGCTATTCCAAGTATATTCATGTTTTTATTTACCTTACAAATTAAACTTGTTATGAGAAAACTAGTGATTAAATCTCTCACGAACTTGATGGCACACTTTACTTTTCTTGCCCTTAATAAACTTGAACCATTGTGTCGTCTGTGTTGTATATGCTTGCACTTATTTGTTGGGGATTAGTAGAACCATGCTGTCATGGGGAACGCTTTCAACATTGCACTGGTACTTTGTACCTAGTTGATATCATGCTCTTTTGTCTATGGATGTCGTCGGTGTGAAATGAAAGGGGATCTTGTAAGTCCATGGAGTTATGTATATGTGTTAGAGAAATGCCTGTCCGCTGGTCTAATCCATGCTGACATGGTGGAAACCTGCAGCGTAACCATAATGAGCTGTCTATGAAGCATTCTTCTTATAAAAAAGAGTCCTATATTGAGAAAAAAGAGAAAAAGGAAAAAAAGAGACTATGAAAAGAGGAAAGAGAGAAAAAAGCACCATATTCCCATGGTAAATAAGAAGATTGCTAAGATGCTCGTTGTCTGCTTGCCTTGTCATTTTGATATGGGGATTCTTCCATATCATCGGGCAAGGGGTACCCCGTTGGCGGTTCTCTATGATACACATGTACTTACGATGACAAGAACTTACCGGTGACTAAACTTGAGTAGCATGAGGAGCGGCCCTCATATTCAAGGGACATGAGATTCCTAACTTATACTTCGTCAAGCATGGACACCATAGTTTGTTCACTTTAACCTTAATCACTTCAAGATGCTTATGATAGGGGCAATGAGAGCTGAAAGCTATAAGTACTATAATTTTTGGAAGCTCTTTATGAGACTTGAATCCCTACTTCCTTCTATGAAGGCCTTTCTTCCACTTATATATTGAGTCTCCACCTTCTACCTTTATGCACCTACTTTGAGAGCATAGTGGCCATTCTTAGTTCTATGTGCATTGTCCCAAGACTAGTTGATTGATGCATAACTTGATATTGCTTGTTTTAAACTATTTGTATCTAGTCACTCTTATGAACTTTGAAGGTGTCCTATGCATTTATACTTACTACTCTATGAGGGACAAGCTGAATACTATTATGCTATGTTTTCTTTATGTGAAACAAACAAACATCTTGCAAAGCATTGTTATTTATGAATCTTTTGTTTGTGCCTTTTCATGTTGCAACATCGTTTCTTTGTCTTATTGCTAGAAATTTGTCTTTCATGTTATGATTGAAGTACTATGATCCCAGCTTCGAATGTTTTACAAGTACTTTGATCAAGTTTATGATGGTGCATGTCACCTCAAAAATTATTCTTTCTTTTTATCACTTACCTACTCGAGGACGAGCAGGAGTTAAGCTTGGGGATGTTGATACATTGCAAATGTATCTATAATTTTTGATGTTACATGCTTGGTTTTATATACTTTCTTGTGTTTTGTCCACACTTTGGAGTACTTTTCATATGATTTATTGGACTAACCTATTAACAAGAGCCACAATGCCAGCTGCCTATTTTCTACTGTTTTTGGTTCTAGGAAGTCAGAAAATGAAAATTCTCGGAATTAGACGGGACAAAAGCCAAAGTTGCTATTTTACCAGAAGACATCTGGAGCCAGAATACGAGACGGAGAGGAGCCAGGGGCGACCACACCACCTGGCTGCACGGGCTAGGCCTGGCCACGCCAGGGGGTGGTGTGGCCAGCCCAGGCACCCCCTCGGCCTCTCCTTCCGCCTATATATTGCCTTCGGGACCAAAACCCTAGGCACCCGATCAAAAATCCACGAAAGAGTCTGTAGCCGCCGTCATCTCCATCCCTAGATCGGGAGGGATCTGAAGCTCTTCCCGGCACCCTGCCGGAGAGGGGAATTCACCCTGGAGGCCTTCATCATCATCATGCAAGCCTCCGGTGTGATGCGTGAGTAGTTCATCTCTGGACTACGGGTCCATGTAGTAGCTAGATGGCTGGTTATCCTCCTTTGTGCTTTCATGTTTAGATCTTGTGAGCTCCGTTCATGATCAAGATCATCTATTTGTAATTCTGCATGTTGTGTTTGCGGGGATCCGATGGATATTGAGATGCTATTTCAGATTGATTATTGATTCTATCATGTCTTTGTTATTTGTGATCTTGCATGCTTTCTGTTGTTAGTAGCTATCTTGTCAAGGTATATGCTAGCAACTCCAAGAGTTAGTATTTATGCTCGATAGTGGGTTCATGCCTCTGGTAATCTGGGGAAGTGATAGAAATATCTAAGGTACTAGATGTGCTGTTGCTACTAGGGAGAAAACAACAATCCTTTGTTCATAGAACAATCGTATTGTTTACATTACACACAATTCGTAAAGCAATAATCTGTTGCTTGCAACTTAATACTGGAGGGGGTTCGGATGATAACCTGAAGGTGGATTATTAGTCATAGATGCAGTTGGATGGCGGTCTATGTATAATGTTGTAATGCCCAATCAAGTCTCAAAGGAGTCAAGATGATTAGTATATGCTTGTATGCTTTCTCGATGTTTGTCAATTGTCCCGCTGTAATTTGTTCACCCAGCATGTTATCTATCTTAAGGAGAGCCACCTCTAGTGAACTATGGATCCCGGTCCTTTCTTTTACATACAATCTACAAACTTTTTTCTGTTTTGTGTTTACTTTCTGCAAACTATTACTTCCTTCCATTCGATACGTTTAATCCTTTGTTTTCAGCAAAACCGGTGAGATTGACAACCTCATCGCAAGTTGGGGACAAAGTTCTATGGTTGTGTTGTGCAGGTCTCCACGTTGCTACTAGCACCGGTAGTGCGCCCAGCCAGGGCTCAGCTAGCAACACCTTTGGGGTGTTTCCTTGCTCCTACTGGTTTGATAACCTTGGTTTCATAACCGAGGGAAACTTAGTTTTGTGTTCATCATACCTTCCTCTTGGGGTTCCCCAACGAGCTCATCAATCACGAGCCATCAACCATGCGCACTTATTATGCAGCGCGTCCTCTCCATCAGCCTAGCGATTTGCTATCTCCATTAACTGTGATATTGTTTTGGGTTTAACCCGTCCCAGTTCTTCTATGAATTTTTGGCGACGGAGGCCGTCATTGAAGGCATCGATGGCCCTTTCGTCAGATATGGATTCAGCTAAGTTTTTGATAATTTTCCACCGATGTATGAATGCTCTTATTGATTCTCCAGATTGTTGTTTGCATGCTCTCAACTGCTCCAAGGATGTTGGTCGTTTGACCGTGGAATGGAAATGCCGATTGAATTTATCTTCCGGATCATTCCAGCTACCAATTGAATCTTCGGGTAACTTCTTGAGCCATGATCTTACGGCGCCGGTGAGATGT
The DNA here is from genome assembly GCA_023614405.1 of Avena insularis. Classification (NCBI taxonomy): domain Eukaryota; kingdom Viridiplantae; phylum Streptophyta; class Magnoliopsida; order Poales; family Poaceae; genus Avena; species Avena insularis. The sequence goes on along the minus strand of CM042692.1, from coordinate 301,094,123 downwards.
TGTTGTAGACTTTGTATTGTGGTAGTTGTGGAGCCACCTTGTAATTTGATAGTGGCCAAATAATTTGCTAACCAAGCTTCGAGTTCCTGGAGTCCATCGTATTTGTGGCAGTCGTGTGGAAGTTTGAAGTCCTTGGGTACTCAGGCCTTGGGAATCCTCTGCGTGAAATAGCTGGCCCCGCATAGCTCGTGATCGTCTTTGTCATATCCATCCTAATATCGTCGGCTGTAGCTTTCATCTCTGGATCCGCTGCTCATATGTTGGGTGTTGTCGTTTCTTGTATTGCTTCGTGGCTCGGATCCTATGAGATGCGCCTAGTGTGGTGATCGAGATCGTCGGGTGTGTCCTAATTGCAGAGGATTGTTGTGACGGCGTGGGGATCTTTCGGGTTGACGTGTGATTCCTTGTTCTGCTTCCGCGAGAGAGGCTCCTACCATGCCAAGGTTCATTAGGGCGGAGCGGTGAAGGGCCGCCCGTGGATCGTCAGGTGTGGGCTGAGTGGTGATCAGATATGTTTGCGCGGCCACAATGGCTGCTTGAGCTATTTTTGCCTTGATGTTTCCTGCTTGGTCGATCGACATGAATGATAGATCAGGATCTCGGATGAGTCCACTTCTTTCTATTTCAGGGATATGCTGAAGTCGAGATGTTGCCCTTATTGGTGGTGCTCCTCCTGTCACACTCCTTGATCCTCGAGTAGAGCTTAACTATGCTCGTCGTAAGCTGGATTCGTCAGCTAATCTCTTTCTTTCGTCGAGTTGCCTTTGCATCCTAAGTAGGTCCCTCTTCTTGTGGTGGAGTAGATACTGGTATGCCAATAGATCCTCATGTGAAGCATCCGCTGTCATCAGGACTGCTCCCGAAATTGCCTCCCTTGCTTTTTGCCATGCCGATGCTAGTAGCCGAAGTCCTTGTCTCTCTCCTGTGTGCGGTTCTCCACCTCTTCCTTGGATTATTCGATTATCTGTTGTTTCTCCTCCATTTATGTGGCCTCCTTCATTATCGCGGCTTCCTGCATTGTCATCTGATAAAATATCATCGGGGTTGAGGATCGGATTAACGTTCTCGTCGCGTGGTGTTGAGGTATCCATGTTGATCATGCACACTTGGTGGCGTGTTGTGCATGGTATGATGGCATCATCTCCTGCTTCAAAGTGCGGGCTAATAGTATTCTAAGATCGTAGTTCTGGATAGATTTTCGCCATCCTTTCTTCGAAGTCGATGTTTTTGCAGCTTTCGTCGGGTTCTGAGTTTGTCGAGTTTGCTTCGCATGGTGGGGTTGGCTGATGACCTTCTTCGCCTGCTTCGATCTGTGTTGTGACATCTGTGGAGGATCTGACGGAAGATGCTGGTACCTCCATGGCGTAGCTCTTCCCACCGACGGTTCTAAAGCGATTAGGGCCAAAGGGTGTGATTTTTGCGGGTTGTCTGCTTGGAAGTGGAAGCTTCCGATGATTAGATCGGATCCACCGTTAAAGTCGGCGGGTACCAATACAGGGGTGGGCGGGCGTGGATCTGCTTTGGTCGAGTTGATGCTTGGTGGAGAGCATTATGCCGAATCTGTGGTTCCAGCATTCAGGTTTCCCACAGACGACACCAATTGACGAGGGGTAACCTCGACAATTCCCATAGTGATGGACTTGGGGTTTCGCAGAAAAGAGAATGCTGAGGATTTTTTCGGATGTCAGGAAAACGATGAAGACAGAGTTGCCTGAATATTGAGTAAACCATGCTATTACAAATTGTCCTCTAGATTTCTGTACCCTCTCTTTAGGCTTATCCCGTCCTATATATAATAGGTCGGGTCTCAAAGCTGTATGCGGATAGATTTCATACACGCGTAATTACAATACCAACATAATGTCGGTTCATAGTCTCTTTTTTAATACAGTCAAAGCCTTTGTCGATTGCTTTCTCTGGGCCGTCATCTGAAATCTCCTTGGGGCCGTAAGCCTTTTACCCAATGTAGGGTGGCCAATCATGAGCATCCAAGTAATCATACCTATGTCAACAACACTCAACACACAATTAGAATTATCTAACACACAAAACACAAGGGATAGATCAAGAAATGCTCTTTCAATCTCCCCCTTTTTGGTGTTAGATGACAATACTAGGATTTGCAATAGAGCACTAATTTAAATAGCAACAAACCCAAAAGATAAAGAGACTCCCCCTAAATGTGTGCATAAAAGTAATTTGTACTAGAATACAAATGCACAACATATAGGTTCAAAATCTCTTTATGAAATGTGTAACTACCTCGGTGAATTACGCTCCTAGTTACAAGACTGGATGAGCGGAAATGGTTAAAATAGTACGGTGGGGCCCAAATGCCACTCACAGGTAGACCTTTCGGCCGTCCTAACCATTTCCAAAACATCGGGACAAGAACGGGCGCGAATCGGCAAAGCGAAGGGATCAACTACATACACAAATGAGTATGTATGCAAGCCACCATACAACAGTCCTCAGAGCCATTCCATCTAAAAGAAATAGAAATATTGCAACGCCATACGGCAAGATCCAAATATCCTAGATAGATCTAATAGTTTAGGATATCTCCTCATACATCAAACATCAGAGTATCAGGCGGAAGCGGAAAACAAGATCCGAGTACGGATAAGAAGCAAATCGGCATAAGATGCCCCATAAATAAACACATCCTGCCCACAGATCTCACGGATCCCCGTTCCCGGAATCTCTACACCGAGTGATTGTTGCCAACATCGTCCGTCTCCTCCACCCAGTATCCATCTTGCGAGCTTACCTGTTCATCTGAATCAAACAATTTATCGTGTGAGACCCTAGGGGTACTCAGCAAGTCTTTATGCCTCTAAAGGGGACACAACCTGGGGTGACGCAATTGCAGCAAAAGATAATACCTAGCAATTCTATAGATACTCGCTAACCATCCGCCTAACCAAAGATAGACGGATGTCCGTGAATTAATATCAACAGTTATAACGGTAATATTAACAGATCCATCCTCCTCCTCGCTTACCAACGAGGAAGCGGATGAACAACCCCCCCATCCGTTGGCAGTTTTATTATCCATTCCATGAGTGTTGCACTATTTACTAGTCAGGTACTTAGTCAAATTAAAAGCGGTACTTTAGTTATACTTGTCTATGATCGAGAAACTGTGCTCCAAGTCGTCCATAACCGCGGACACGGCTTTCAGAAAGTTTTACCCTGCAGGGGTGCACAAATAGCAACACACACTCGATCAACCTTGGAAAAACCAAATCAAAACCCAACGAGGCATTCACGACAAAGCGATCACAGGATTCAGAAATATTTCAGGGGGCCACCCCATTAAGCTACCCGCAACGAAGTTGGCCGGCTCCGAGACGGACTCAAGGTTTGCGTCAATGGATGTAAACGACTGGGAACCCGAAAGTGTGACTGGGCTTGTCGATACCGCGAAAACACTCCGCTTACCTAAACAGTACAGGTGCTCCTCGCACAATCTTAAATAAAGCAGTAAAGCATGGCATAAGTACAGAATAGTAACAAAGCCCCAAACTACTTTGTGGCCCCAAGAAATAAGAATGAATCAAGCTCTGGCTCAGGGGGGTCCATAGGCCTCCCGGATGTGGATATCGCGAATATTCAAGGTACAGGAATCAAGTACTTTCGGTCCTACGGACACAAGTGAGCATGAAAACCAAATAGCGATATTGCTCACGATGCCACTTTCATTAGTTCTCCCATTACTACTCAGGTTAAGTTGTTTAGGTACCTCGTTATCCATCAGACACTCACATACCCTACACATGCTGTTCTACGACTCGCATGGCTCAAACAACTCCTGTAGTAATGGCTCATGGGATGGAGGAACAAGCTCGGGGTTTAAAAGTAAAGGCTATGCAGTACTTGGGATTCAGTTTAATGCAATTCGCGACTCAATGATGCAAGAATAAGATAGAGGCAATAGGTTCTATATGTATGCAAGCATGTGGTAGTGCTTGCCTGGCAGCTCAGTTGAAGCGAGAGAAGGATCTGGGTAGTGCTCCTGGGTATCTTGATATATCCCCTGCTTAGCGTCTATTCGAAGAAGAACCAAACAAACAAGGGCCAACATAAATAAAGTGCACAAGCATATGATTAAAATGCGACAAGCAAACAATCATGCCATGATGAATGATGCACAATTTGCATGGCAATAATGTAGCATGGCATGGGTGAGGTGTGGAATACAAGAAATAAGCATTTTATGGAGTTTTAACCATATTTTATCCTCAATTAAGTTGCTGTATACTTTATATTTATATGATGCATGCTGCAATTCAGAACATGGAATGCATAAACAGAAAGGTCTCGTCGAGCTAATCATTTTAGACATATCATTTGTTAAATTTGGAGTTATAAAACAAAAGTTATTAATTATTAAAGGCAAAGGGCATTTTATTTGTAATTTTAATCAACTTGAAAATTAAAGTGTCCAAAATATATTTTGAAGGGCATATTTGAGTTCCTCATATTTTTCTGATTTCAAAACATATATTACATGTTTAATTTGGAATTATATTTCAAAAGTTATTTTAAAACAGATTTGAATTTGAATTTAAAACAAATTGAAAAGATTTAAATTAAACAGATAACAGAAATCCTTTTTGTACTCAGGCAGATCCAGCCACTGACGCTGACGGGTGGGCCTTGTGCTGACTCAAGAAAGGTGGGGTGAGCTGCGGGGCTTTTCTTTTCCTACCAGTGTGGCTAGCATGACGAGATGATGGGGCGGTGGTCAAGCGGACCCACGCCAAATGGGGTCTAGGCTGCCACGCGGCACAGCGGGGGACTGCGGGTTGAGAGAAACGAAGCTGCGGCCCCTTTTTGTAAAAACGCCAGAGAGACTGACATGTGGGGTCAGAGGGGAGCGCGGGTTGAGCAGAGGAAAAAGGGTGGGGGTTATCTGCAAAAAGGGGTGCCACATACTGTTGTTCTTCTATGGCCGAGCGACAGATTGGTGTCCGCCCGCGCGGAGCGCGGCGCGCGGGGCTCGAACCGGGGACCTAGGGCTCACGCGCGGAGGCGGCAACCACTACGGTAGGCTAGGCTTGGTGTCAGGTGGGTGGACGAGGGCTAGGTATGCCGCTGAGAGGCGCAGCGACGAGAGAACGCCGTCGGCTGTCGCGCACAGAGAGCGTTCGGTGAAACTACCGGCGAGCACAGGCGTCGACAGGGGAAACAGAGGTGTCCACTAGAGAGAAGGGCTCACCGAGAGGTGGACGATGGAGTTGGATCAGTCCAGGGGACGTCGCAGCGGCGAGGACGCAGACGGCCAGAGCTCTAGGGTTTTTCGTCGGGGCGGCGATGGTCCAGGCGATCCGGGGCTACTCCTTCACGTCTGCGGGTACCGGGCGAAGCAGGGGGTCCCCTTGGTCTTCCAGGTCACCTCCCCGACGCGCTTGACAGCCGGAACAACGTGGACGTCGAGGTGCTGGCGGCGGCGGCGGCCGTTGGTGGCCGGAGCGATAAGGGGGAAGGAGGAGGCGCTCTGGGGCGGATCTGGGAGGGCAGAGGAGTGCCGTGAGGTTTTGGTAGATAGCAGAGGGAGAGGGGAGGGTGCCGTGGGGGAAAGGTAGATAAGGTGGCTCGGTGCCACCTTTTTCCCTCCTCGAGCACGTGCTCGTCCGGCTCGGGCAGGGCTGCAGCTGGGGCCAGGCGTAGGTGAGGTCGGAGAGGAGGCTCGGGTGGGGCAGCTGGCAGAGGGAACAAGAGAGAGGAGGAGGGAGAGGCTTGGGCTATTAGGGTGGGGTAGCTCGGCTAGGTTAGGAGGAGGAGTAGTGGCTCGGGTTAGGGCTTGGGGTGGATGGTAGCTAGGTGGGGCCAGGGTGGCCAGGTGGGGCCTGCAAGGCAGAGGGAGGAGAGAGGCCGAGAGAGAGGGTAGCTTGGTTAGGGTTTTGGTTTAGGTTAGAGGGTGGCTCGGGTTAGGTTAGATGGTGCTCATGGTAGAGAGAGAAAGAGAGAGAGGGGGCTAGGTGGAGTGGTTTTTCTTTTGACAAGATCAAGCAAGAACAAACCAAGATCAAACAAGAGCTAGTCAAAAGAGAGGATGAGATAAAAGGTGGTGAGGGTTTAGAGAGAGAGGTTAGGGTTTGGAGATAGAAAAAGAGAGAGGGTAAGAGAGATTAGGGTTTAGAAGAACTAGGCTAGGAGAGAAAAGAGAGAAAGAAAAGAATAAGCCTCATATGATCAAGCATAAGAGTTTTATTTTAAAGAAAAGATATGGGTGAGATAAAGGGGGGATGGGATGGATGGAGATGGGTGTAGGGTTTTTAGCAAGAACCAACAAGTTCAAGCATGAAGAGAGGTAGAGAGAGATGGGAGATGATCCACTCAAAGATTCAAATAAAATCCAAAAGACTAGAATGTGGTGGTTCTTGCATGGCCCATGCAAATAATTAATGCCATGTGTATTCTTGTGAAAACAATAATATCAACATGGCATTATTCTTATGCATTTCCAAAAGTGGAATAAAGCCAAGCAAATATAATTTGTAGAAGTAGATCCATCCTATCTCCCATGAGGTAGATTAAATACCAAAAGAAAATAAAATACAAGCTCATGGATTATGGAATGGTGGAATTATAAGGTGGTGAAAAGAAAGGGTAGTGGAGTGCAATAAAAGATATGCCCCCAACTCAACTTGGGCATTAAACAATATATCAAGAACCAAATACAATAACAAGAGGCAAATACAATTTACAATGCATATGAGAGAAGAACCAAAACAAAAAGGGTTTTATATGATGCTCAAATGCAAGGTGGCATGATGACATGAGCATGATATAATTATGATGCAACAATTATATATATGAAGTAGCCATTATATTACTAGACCAAGTAGCATTACAATTGTTAGACAATTGGGATGCTACAACTCTCCCCCACTAAACAGGAATCTCGCCCCGAGATTCTAGGAAGAAGAAGAAGACTCAAAGAGTGTAGGATACTTGGCACGGAGCTCATCTTCACGTTCCCATGTGGCTTCATCAACGGAATGGTGCGACCACTGCACCTTGCAGAACTTGATGGACTTGTTGCGAGTCCTTCTTTCTGCGATTTCAAGGATTTTTGTGGGGTGTTCTTGATAAGACAGGTCTTCTTGGAGATTGATAAGCTCATGGTCCACGGTCCTGCCGGGATCCTTGAAGCACTTCTTGAGTTGAGAGATGTGGAAAACATCATGGACCTTGAGTTTTTCCGGGAGCTCGAGAGCATAAGCAACTTCTCCTCTTCTTCCACGAATTTTGAATGGACCGATGTATCTAGGAGCCAGCTTTCCTTTGATACCAAAGCGGTGCGTGCCTCTCATGGGAGTGACACGAAGGTAAACGATATCACCAGGGACATACTCCATGTCCGTGTGCTTTCTGTCATAATTGCTCTTCTGGCGACTTTGAGCAATCTTCAGATTTTCAAGAATAATATGAACTTTCTCCTCCGCTTGAGTTACAATGTCAGGGCCAAACAATATTCTTTCTCCTGCGCCCGACCAACCAATCGGAGTTCTGCATTTGCGACCATAGAGAGCCTCAAATGGTGCCACTTTAGACTTTTCTGGAAGCTATTGTTGTAAGAGAATTCAGCATAAGGAAGACATTCTTCCCACTTCATGCCAAAGGAGATGACGCAAGCACGGAGCATATCCTCCAGAATCTGATTGATCCTTTCAACTTGTCCTTGTGACTGAGGGTGGTAAGCTGTGCTGAAGTTCAACTTTGTTCCCAAAGCATTTTGGAAACTTTCCCAGAACTTGGAAGTGAAGATGCTTCCATGGTCTGAACTGATCTCAAGCGGAACCCCATACAGAGAGACAATCCTGTTGATATAGAGCTCAGCCAACTGAATTGCAGAAATTGTTTCCTTGACGGGGAAGAAGTGAGCCACTTTAGAAAGCCTGTCAATGACAACAAAGATTGCATTGTTGCCCTTCTGCGACCTTGGAAAACCAGTGATGAAGTCCATCTCTACTTTCTCCCATTTCCATTCCGGGGGTTTCAATGGCTGTAGAAGACCAAGGTTTCGATGGACAGCTTTCACTCTGCGGACATCACACTCCGAGACATACTTGGCACAATATCGTTTCAATCCCGGCCACCAATATTGTGTTTTCAAGTCCATGTACATCTTTGTGCTGCCAGGGTGGATAGAAAGAATAGAATCATGCGCCTCCTTAAGAACTTGCTCTCTCAAACCCGGGTAGTTCGGAACAAACATCCGGTGTTCAAAGAAAAGCGTGCCTTGGTCATCGACGTGGAAGGACTCATACTTCGGAAGCTGAAGTCTGGAGATGATCTTTTTGGTGTACGGATCACCGAGTTGAAGGGAGCGAACATTTTCTTCCAAGAGAGGGGTTGCCAGAAGGTTCAGAAGATACCCTTGTTCCACAATTTCAAGGTTGAGCTTGCGGAATTCCTCGCACAAGAGAGGCTGTTGTTCTTCCATCATGAGGTTGCTGACATAAGCTTTGCGGCTGAGCGCATCGGCCATGACATTAGCTTTGCCCGGAGTGTAGTTGATGGTCAAATCAAAATCATTGATTGCTTCAATCCATCTCCTCTGACGAAGGTTGAGATCAGGCTGAGTGAAGATATACTTCAGACTCTTGTGATCAGAAAAGATTTCACAACGGTTGCCCAGCAAGTAATGCCTCCATACTTTCAAAGCAAAGACAACGGCTGCGAGTTCGAGGTCATGTGTAGGATAGTTGATCTCATGCGTTTTCAACTGTCGAGAGGCATACGCAACAACTTGTTTTTCTTGCATAAGGACCGCACCCAATCCTTGCAAAGAGGCGTCGCAGAAGATCTGGAAAGGCTTGGATGTATCTGGAGGAACCAAGACTGGTGTGGAAGTGAGCTTCTCTTTGAGTGTCTCAAAGCTTGCTTGACATGCAGGAGTCCAAAGGTATTTCTTGCCTTTCTTGAGGAGATCGGTAAGAGGCTTCGCTATCTTCGAAAAGTTCTGAACGAAGCGACGGCAATAACTAGCCAAACCAAGGAAGCTCCGGACTTCTTTGACATTAACAGGAGGAAGCCAGTCAACAATTGTCTTTACAGTTTCCGGGTTGACGGCAATGCCCTTGGCAGAGATGACGTGACCAAGATAGGTTACTTGAGGCAGCCAAAACTCGCATTTGGAGAACTTTGCGTACAAGCGGTTCTCACGAAGCTTGTTTAGGACACACCGAAGGTGTTCTTCATGTTCTTCCTTTGACTTAGAATAGACTAGGATGTCATCCAGATAGACCACAACGAACTTATCAAGATACTCCATGAAAACCGAGTTCATAAGCCTCGAGAAGGTGGCAGGTGCATTGGTGAGACCGAAAGACATGACCGTGTACTCATACAGGCCATAGCGGGTGGTGAAAGCTGTTTTAGGAACATCTTCCTTGCGAATCTTGATTTGGTGATAACCACTTCTCAAGTCAAGCTTAGAGAATACCACAGCTCCAGCTAGCTGATCGAAGAGATCATTAATCCGTGGAAGGGGATATTTATTCTTGATGGTTTTAGCATTGAGAGCCCGATAGTCAACACAGAGTCTATCAGTCTTGTCTCGCTTCTTCACAAAGATTGTTGGGCTACCCCAAGAAGAAGTACTGTGTTGAATGAAACCCAACTTCTCTTGTTCATCAAGCTGACGTTTGAGTTCAGCCAACTCAGCAGGACCCATTTTATAAGGCCGCTTGGAGATAGGAGCCGTTCTAGGTTCAAGCTCAATTACAAACTCAACCTCACGATTCGGAGGCATACCTGGCAACTCTTCAGGAAAAACATCTGGGAACTCACAGACCACCGGAACACTCTGAATAGCTTCCATAGCATCATCATTCATAGCCGCCAAAGAGAAAAGCTGAATAGCAGGAGTCAGACTTGGAGAATAGACTATATGGCCTTCAGGAATCTTCAGAGAAACCGAGCGTTCAGCACAATCAATCACAGCTGCATTTGCTGTCAACCAATCCATGCCCAAGATGACATCAATGTCAGAGTTGCCCAGAACAATTAAGGATGCCGAGAACGAAGAGCCACAAATCTCAATTTGATTGCCATGGCTGAATTTAGAAGCTGCCATTGTTGCTCCAGGAGAAAGGACCATTAACTGCTTAAGGAGAGGATCCATAGCTAACTCATTCTCATTCGCAAATTTGTGAGAAACAAAAGAATGCGATGCACCAGAATCAAACAAAACTCGTGCAGGGACTGAGTTAACGGAAAGCATACCCATCACAACTCCAGGTGCATGCTCAGCTTGAGCGGCGTTGACACAGTTGGCACGAGCAACAATAGACCCGGGCTTGGTGTTGATGTTGAGAGCCCGAGGTGGTGGTGCACGAACCATAGGAGAGCTTGCCGCAGGTCTTGGAGGTGGTGGAGGAAGAGCTTTGTTTTTCATCGGACAGTTCCAGTTTTGATGCCCAGTGTCTCCACAAGTGTAACAAGCACCAGGTGGACGTGGAGCAACGTAGCTGGACTCCAGCGCCTCAGGTAGTGGTGGTTGTAGCCCCAGGAGCAGCAGTGAGGAAGTTTGGTGGCCTTGCCCGTAGCTTGAAGGTCTTGGTGGAGCCGGAGCGACGGTGGGGTGTTAGGAACCCGCATACGACGCTTAGAAGGAGTTGACATAGTGAAGAGCTTGCTGCATCGCGTTGTGTTTCTTTGACTCCTCAAACACTTGCCTACTTGCTTCTTCCTGCAGAGCTGTATGCTGAAGTTCCAGAAAAGATGCCGGCCTTGCATGTGTGATTGCATATTTAATCGATGCATTGAGCCCTTGCCGGAACCTCTTTTGCTTCTTCTTGTCATCAGAGATCTCATCGCCACCATAACGAGAAAGGTTCATGAAGTTCCTGATGTAGGTATTGACATTGTCATTGCCCTGCTTGAGGTTGAGAAACACTTCCTTCATCCTCTCCATGACAATTTCTGACAGGTACTGCTCTTTGAAAGCTCCAGTGAACTGTTCCTAAGTAGGCTGAAAACCAGTGCAGTTTGCCTTCAGGTAATTCTCCCACCACAGAGCTGCATCTCCCTTCAGAAGGTGAGTAGCACATTTTACCCATTCTTGCTCAGGAACATCAGCAGTCACCAGTAGCCTTGACATCTCACGCAACCAATCATCAGCATCAAGCGGTTGATCAGACACATCAAATTGGCATGGGTTGAACTTCAGGAAGCTTTTGATGTCTCCTCGCTTGGGTGGTGGAGGTAGCGGAACAAACTCATTCCTCCTGACACTTTCTTCAAAACGCTGCTGGTTCTGCTGCATTGCTGCCAAGGCATTGGCGATGCTTGACAACGCGGCCCCCAGTTCAGGTTGTATGTCCTCCTCAGAACGGCGTGGTGGTGCCATCCTGTGATTGATATAAAACACAAGTCAGTACTATAATGGAGAATAATAATAATCCAAAATAGTACCAAGATGGAATTAACCAAGATTAAAGGATACAATTTACTAAGATGATATTAAAATATCAACGAAGTTCAAAGCACCTAGAAGATATTAAGCATATCGCACACGACTGAAAAGGAGTGTGGTACACAACTATCAAAGAAAATTTTTCCACAAATTTCGGCATCAAAATACCAATAGATGCGCAAAAATCACTTAATGAATCAAGATTAGTGACTCTACCAATTCAATATACAAGAGCGAATGATAAAAGTAGTGGTATGGTCGCGACTCCATCCCGCACTCAAATCATTACTCCGCACATGAATAAGTAGAACACATATCCCAACACCTTCTTCTCAAGATGAACCTAAGGATTAATAACTACGGAAACGAACACCCCAAACAAGATAACGTCGGATAACAAAGAGTAAGACAGATCGTGGCGGTATACAACGAATCAGATAGATCGCGTCGGTTTGCAAAAGCCTGTCGGTATGGAATGTACCAACAGTTGATAACCAAAAGGCAGATAAGATAACATGTTGGATGCAACAGATAGACAAGGAATTCACACACACGCACACACACAAAACCTATGGTACTACGGAAACCCAGATCACGTGAATCCTAGTTTGAATTTTAAGAAGAGGATTGAAAACGTTACACTTCCTTACCAGAAAAGGGTTGGTGGGTGGGTAAGAAGAAAAGTGGAAGCAGTCCTACTCTCGCGTTTTGTTTTTCCCTAGTATACATAGCTACCAAAAATATTTGCTAGACTGACAACGACCATTTGGCTGAGACCCTGAAGGGCGGGATGGCTCTGATACCAATTGTAACTACCTCGGTGAATTACGCTCCTAGTTACAAGCCTGGATGAGCGGAAATGGTTAAAATAGTACGGTGGGGCCCAAATGCCACTCACAGGTAGACCTTTCGGCCGTCCTAACCATTTCCAAAACATCGGGACAAGAACGGGCGGCGTGTCGGCAAAGCGAAGGGATCAACTACATACACAAATGAGTATGTATGCAAGCCACCATACAACAGTCCTCAGAGCCATTCCATCTAAAAGAAATAGAAATATTGCAACGCCATACGGCAAGATCCAAATATCCTAGATAGATCTAATAGTTTAGGATATCTCCTCATACATCAAACATCAGAGTATCAGGCGGAAGCGGAAAACAAGATCCGAGTACGGATAAGAAGCAAATCGGCATAAGATGCCCCATAAATAAACACATCCCGCCCACAGATCTCACGGATCCCCGTTCCCAGAATCTCTACACCGAGTGATCGTTGCCAACATCGTCCGTCTCCTCCACCCAGTATCCATCTTGCGAGCTTACCTGTTCATCTGAATCAAACAATTTATCGTGTGAGACCCTAGGGGTACTCAGCAAGTCTTTATGCCTCTAAAGGGTACACAACCTGGGGTGACGCAATTGCAGCAAAAGATAATACCTAGCAATTCTATAGATACTCGCTAACCATCCGCCTAACCAAAGATAGACGGATGTCCGTGAATTAATATCAACAGTTATAACGGTAATATTAACAGATCCATCCTCCTCCTCGCTTACCAACGAGGAAGCGGACGAACAACCCCCCCATCCGTTGGCAGTTTTATTATCCATTCCATGAGTGTTGCACTATTTACTAGTCAGGTACTTAGTCAAATTAAAAGCGGTACTTTAGTTATACTTGTCTATGATCGAGAAACTGTGCTCCAAGTCGTCCATAACCGCGGACACGGCTTTCAGAAAGTTTTACCCTGCAGGGGTGCACAAATAGCAACACACACTCGATCAACCTTGGAAAAACCAAATCAAAACCCAACGAGGCATTCATGACAAAGCGATCACAGGATTCAGAAATATTTCCGGGGGCCACCCCATTAAGCTACCCGCAACGAAGTTGGCCGGCTCCGAGACGGACTCAAGGTTTGCGTCAATGGATGTAAACGACTGGGAACCCGAAAGTGTGACTGGGCTTGTCGATACCGCGAAAACACTCCGCTTACCTAAACAGTACAGGTGCTCCTCGCACAATCTTAAATAAAGCAGTAAAGCATGGCATAAGTACAGAATAGTAACAAAGCCCCAAACTACTTTGTGGCCCCAAGAAATAAGAATGAATCAAGCTCTGGCTCAGGGGGGTCCATAGGCCTCCCGGATGTGGATAGCGCGAATATTCAAGGAACAGGAATCAAGTACTCGGGGTCCTACGGGACACAAGTGAGCATGAAAAACCAAATAGCAGATATTGCTCACCGGTGCCACTTTCATTAGTTCTCCCATTACTACTCAGGTTAAGTTGTTTAGGTACCTCGTTATCCATCAGACACTCACATACCCTACACATGCTGTTCTACGACTCGCATGGCTCAAACAACTCCTGTAGTAATGGCTCATGGGATGGAGGAACAAGCTTCGGTGGGGTTTAAAAGTAAAGGCTATGCAGTACTTGGGATTCAGTTTAATGCAATTCGCGACTCAATGATGCAAGAATAAGATAGAGGCAATAGGTTCTATATGTATGCAAGCATGTGGTAGTGCTTGCCTGGCAGCTCAGTTGAAGCGAGAGAAGGATCTGGGTAGTGCTCCTGGGTATCTTGATATATCCCCTGCTTAGCGTCTATTCGAAGAAGAACCAAACAAACAAGGGCCAACATAAATAAAGTGCACAAGCATATGATTAAAATGCGACAAGCAAACAATCATGCCATGATGAATGATGCACAATTTGCATGGCAATAATGTAGCATGGCATGGGTGAGGTGTGGAATACAAGAAATAAGCATTTTATGGAGTTTTAACCATATTTTATCCTCAATTAAGTTGCTGTATACTTTATATTTATATGATGCATGCTGCAATTCAGAACATGGAATGCATAAACAGAAAGGTCTCGTCGAGCTAATCATTTTAGACATATCATTTGTTAAATTTGGAGTTATAAAACAAAAGTTATTAATTATTAAAGGCAAAGGGCATTTTATTTGTAATTTTAATCAACTTGAAAATTAAAGTGTCCAAAATATATTTTGAAGGGCATATTTGAGTTCCTCATATTTTTCTGATTTCAAAACATATATTACATGTTTAATTTGGAATTATATTTCAAAAGTTATTTTAAAACAGATTTGAATTTGAATTTAAAACAAATTGAAAAGATTTAAATTAAACAGATAACAGAAATCCTTTTTGTACTCAGGCAGATCCAGCCACTGACGCTGACGGGTGGGCCTTGTGCTGACTCAGCAGGTGGGCGCAGCCGCGCTGTGGCTTTTCCTACCGCAGTGTGGCTAGCTGATGAGGACAGAATGGGGCGGTGGTCAAAGCGGACCCACACGCCAAGGCGAGTCGAGGTGCCACGCTGCCACGAGGACTGCGGGTTGAGAGAAACGAAGCTGCGGCCCCTTTTTGTAAAAACGCCAGAGACTGACATGTGGGGTCGAGGGAGCGCTGTTGAGCAGAGGAAAAAGGGTGGGGGTTATCTGCAAAAAGGGGTGCCACATACTGTTGTTCTTCTCTGGCCGAGCGACAGATCGGTGTCCGCCATGTGGGGCGCTGGGCTCGAACCGGGGACCTAGGGCTCATGTGTGGCGCAGCCACTGAGGTAGGCTAGGCTTGGTGTCAGGTGGGTGGACGAGGGCTAGGTATGCCGCTGAGAGGCGCAGCGACGAGAACGCCGTCAGTCAGCGCCTGAGAGCGTTCATGAAACTACCCGCGAGCACAAAGGCGTCAGGGAAACAGAGGTGTCCACTAGAGAGAAGGGCTCACCGAGAGGTGGACGATGGAGTTGGATCAGTCCAGGGGACGTCGCAGCGGCGAGGACGCAGACGGCCAGAGCTCTAGGGTTTTTCATCGGGGCGGCGATGGTCCAGGCGATCCGGGGCTACTCCTTCACGTCTGCGGGTACCGGGCGAAGCAGGGGGTCCCCTTGGTCTTCCAGGTCACCTCCCCGAGCCTGGCCACGAACAACGTGGACGTTGAGGTGTCTTGGCGGCCGTTGGTGGCCGGAGCGGTAAGGGGGAAGGAGGAGGCGCTCTGGGGCGGATCTGGGAGGGCAGAGGAGTGCCGTGAGGTGGTGGTAGATAGTAGAGGGAGAGGGGAGGGTGTCGTGGGGGAAAGGTAGATAAGGTGGCTCGGTGCCACCTTTTTCCCTCCTCGAGCACGTGCTCGTCCGGCTCGGGCAGGGCTGCAGCTGGGGCCAGGCGTAGGTGAGGTCGGAGAGGAGGCTTGGGTGGGGCAGCTGGCAGAGGGAACAAGAGAGAGGAGGAGGGAGAGGCTCAGGCTATTAGGGTGGGGTAGCTCGGCTAGGTTAGGAGGAGGAGTAGTGGCTCGGGTTAGGGCTTGGGGTGGATGGTAGCTAGGTGGGGCCAGGGTGGCCAGGTGGGGCCTGCAAGGCAGAGGGAGGAGAGAGGCCGAGAGAGAGGGTAGCTTGGTTAGGGTTTTGGTTTAGGTTAGAGGGTGGCTCGGGTTAGGTTAGATGGTGCTCATGGTAGAGAGAGAAAGAGAGAGAGAGGGGGCTAGGTGGAGTGGTTTTTCTTTTGACAAGATCAAGCAAGAACAAACCAAGATCAAACAAGAGCTAGTCAAAAGAGAGGATGATATAAAAGGTGGTGAGGGTTTAGAGAGAGAGGTTAGGGTTTGGAGATAGAAAAAGAGAGAGGGTAAGAGAGATTAGGGTTTAGAAGAACTAGGCTAGGAGAGAAAAGAGAGAAAGAAAAGAATAAGCCTCATATGATCAAGCATAAGAGTTTTATTTTAAAGAAAAGATATGGGTGAGATAAAGGGGGGATGGGATGGATGGAGATGGGTGTAGGGTTTTTAGCAAGAACCAACAAGTTCAAGCATGAAGAGAGGTAGAGAGAGATGGGAGATGATCCACTCAAAGATTCAAATAAAATCCAAAAGACTAGAATGTGGTGGTTCTTGCATGGCCCATGCAAATAATTAATGCCATGTGTATTCTTGTGAAAACAATAATATCAACATGGCATTATTCTTATGCATTTCCAAAAGTGGAATAAAGCCAAGCAAATATAATTTGTAGAAGTAGATCCATCCTATCTCCCATGAGGTAGATTAAATACCAAAAGAAAATAAAATACAAGCTCATGGATTATGGAATGGTGGAATTATAAGGTGGTGAAAAGAAAGGGTAGTGGAGTGCAATAAAAGATATGCCCCCAACTCAACTTGGGCATTAAACAATATATCAAGAACCAAATACAATAACAAGAGGCAAATACAATTTACAATGCATATGAGAGAAGAACCAAAACAAAAAGGGTTTTATATGATGCTCAAATGTAAGGTGGCATGATGACATGAGCATGATATAATTATGATGCAACAATTATATATATGAAGTAGCCATTATATTACTAGACCAAGTAGCATTACAATTGTTAGACAATTGGGATGCTACAAAATGGATACTAGGAACAAGTTGCAAGTAACCAAGAGAAATCATAAAGTAAAGGTTGAGACTTGATATAGAAATCATACCATCCTACCAACCATAATATAGTCTCAACCATAGATAAATAAATCCATATGTATCATAAGAT
Source organism: Avena insularis (assembly GCA_023614405.1). Classification (NCBI taxonomy): domain Eukaryota; kingdom Viridiplantae; phylum Streptophyta; class Magnoliopsida; order Poales; family Poaceae; genus Avena; species Avena insularis. Next base: position 301,077,132 of record CM042692.1, on the reverse strand, counting down.
AACTCCGATAAATCCATATATGTCCCACAAAAATACTTAAACATAGTATCAACAACACACATATCAAATAGACATAAAAGGTTCAACACTAGATACATAGACACAAGCATAGATAGAAAACACAAATAAGAGGGCAAATGTTGCTTGTGTCTGACCCATACAAATCCCTTCGACTCCTAATAGAACTACTTCCCCTCTTTGGCATTGAAACGCCAAAAAGGGGAAAAGAGCGATGCCAGCGTCCCTAGAACATCACTCGAACTCCTCATCCTCCTCATCATCAGCATCTTCATCTGCGTCCTCATCATCAGCAGCAGCAAGAGGTGGAGATGCCCTCGCCGGGGCTAGAAAAAAGTGTTTCTCAATGTCACCTTAGTTGATCCCTAAGGTGTTCTAATGATTGTATGGAGTGGGGGCTGATAGCCGAGGAGGGTTACCATGAGCAAAAAAATCATGATGAAGAATGAGCCGCTGAGTATGAGCCATGTCATGGCATTGACGGTAAGCCTGATACTGACCCTTGTGAGTGTACTCTCCCATACAAAGGATGTTGCACTAAAATCAAGTATGTTGCTAGACCTCCTTAGCCATTGTCAGAGTTGGGGGCTTCCTCCCATGGGTGCCTCCACGGGCATCTCTCATGAAGGTATCAGACTCAATAGACACATAAGCAGTCTTCTTATTCTTAAGATAGGGCATATTGACTTTGTGTTTCCCATCACAAAGACCCGTTAAATCTTCATGTGGGAGAGTGCATTTGATGAACATCATTATGTACGGAGCATATGTGATGGAATGTCGGTTCACCATTGCGTCAAACATGTCATGGTAAATGAAATCCATGACATCCAAGAATAAATCTGTGTTGGGGTCTTCACTGGTAGCACACTCATAAGCAAGACCAAGCAAACTGACAGACACACGAACTTTAAAATCCAAGTGAAAAGTCCATAACCAAAAGCAAGAAACAGAGAAGAAACAAGAAACAGAGAAGAAAAGCACGAAAAAAGTCAAAAAAAAGGTACTATGCGTAGAGGACCATGCACACAAGAAGTGCGCGTAGACCTCGATGATCGGGCACGCGTCCGGTCTGTCTAGCGCCACGCTCGAAGCACCTCTACTGTTTCTGGCGTAAATGCACGTAGTTCATGCGTGCGTCCAGTATGTCTAGCGCCACGCTCGAAGCACGTCAGCTGTTTCTGGCATATATCGTCGAAAACACGAAAGCGGCCGACCATGCACAGGCACATCGGCTGTTTTCCGTATCGGGCCTAAAACAAACTACTACGCCACAGTCTCCCGCTAGCAGCAAAAAATAACCTATCATTACATTATCTGTTTCTCGTGTAAACCTACGACTGTTCTACAATGTGAAATGCAGTCTTTCGCTTCTGCCGCCCCTTGGCCTAAAAGAAACCACACCACCACACCGAACGCTTCGGATACGGCAAAGCCATTACTCGTGTGCTATGGTGATGTTCCTTCTAGGATGATGAGTCACAGAAGCTAAGACGCACAGAAGTAAGGGGAACACTAATGAGATAAGTGCAAGAAGTAAGAAGACGCGATGTTTTATAGGCCAAGCGTATGGATAACGGTGAAGGATAACACTGCCAGCTAAAAAATGCCGCACGTCCCAGCCGCGAGAACCCGCGGACATCTATAGCCTATGCCGATAATTCTTCTCTCGGACGGCGACGAATAAGGCTGCCAAGTAAGTTATGGAAGGGTTCCATAGTACGATCTCTTCACATTAACCCGCATACGTTTACAACCTATGTTGTTAGCTTGGGTCTCCGCCCGCGAGCAGCCGTGTAGCCTAAGATCTAAGTTGACAGAGGACATAGGCTTACGACGCCATGTTTCCTATAGTCGGGGCCCGCGTCCGCGAGAAACCGCGTCCGACATGGGTTGATGGCACCACGTCGGCTTTGGATGGAACCCATAACCACGAGAAACTGTGGCCTACATGGGCTCACGGTGCCACGTCGGCTCTTCGTGGGCTCCGTGAACGCAAAAAACCGCATCCGGCATGGGCTCACGACGCCACGTCGGCTCTCGGTGGGCCCGCCACCCGAGGCGTGTCGTGCCGGTAACGCCTCTCACGGGGCGCGTAAGTAGTGCCCACAGATGCTGATGGCAGGGCCATGGAGCACGCGCGGACCACCGTCCAGCGACGCGGGGTACAACATCACGCGGTAGACCCATCCGCGGTATGGTCGCCCTGGCTCACAGCGGGACCCGCCTCATGGGATAGCAGGGCTTCATTGCGACGTCTCCGCATGTCCTTCTCGGCGTCCATCCCACAGCCAAAAAAATCGAGACGACGTGGATAACAGTTTGAGCCGAAACAATCTAGTGCTATTATTTACTCCTGATGTAATATTTTAAACATGCAATGTGGCATGATGAACATGAGAAATTATATTATGGCATGCATTTTATTTATCAAATAGAAAAAGGTAGCATAACAAGAGTTTAGAATCTTGGGATGCTACAACGTGTGTCCTCCCGAGCTCCATCCTACGGCCAAAAAGAATGGGATAAACATGGATGGCCTAATTGGTAGAAAATTTTGGTAGCTCTTATTTACTTTGATGTTTTATCTAAACAATATCATATCAACAACAACATCGGGAAATGATACCTCAAAGTTTTTACCTTTATTCACAAATCGATCTTCACCCATATTGATGAGTACCGGCCTTGCACCCTTATTTAGTGTTAGGCCAATGATGGGGAACCCATCATGAGGATGTAGGGCTTGTCCATATCTTGGAAGTGACACAAAAGGAAATCATCATGTTAGCCACTTTGACTACAAGTAACACGAGTATCAACCAATTACAATATCTTGGTATACAAAGGTGAAGCTTATCCTTTATGCACGTCCATCTACTCTCGAGGATGTCATACTACTTTACCCCTACCATTTGCACATTTAGGTTTGAGCGGAGAGGGATGGAAGCAAAGTAGGAAGTCAAGGATGCACTAGATATCAAGTCGTCCACGAGAGATGAATGGTACCCAAGGAATAACAACACCCTTATTTCGAAGATAAAGATGTGGAAGTGGAGGAATGAACAAGTCCCTAATCTCTCTCAAGAAAACAAGTCCCTAATCTAGAAGGATGCTATTGGCATCCATCCGACCTCTTTAGGACCTGGACAATTTGACCCCCCACCCAGGAATTTTGCGTCATTGACAGAGAGCACCATGACAGTGGCTGGATCATTTGGGATGCATGCATGTAGAAATGGGCAAAGGATCGTGTATCCCTATTTTGACCCAATAGTTTGTGGTTGTGTGTGTGGGGCTATATTTATAGCCCTTCTCATCTCTCCTTTTAAGAAACAGAGGCACTGTTGTAGTGGTCAAGTATCACAAAACATATGTTTATGGTCCATCAGAATCAAATTTAAAATAAAAAATACACCTTCACGAAAACAATGAAGATTCTCTAGCACTAGTAGAAAGAATGAATTCAAAATTACTTACAATGGTTAGACTAATAAAAATCATATAGAGAGGATCTACGGATGCTCGACCAGTATAATTTTGAGAATTTTCTAAGATTCCATCAAATTTAGAAAAATCCAACTATGAAACAAGAACTCTGTAAGATTAAACATCAAATACGCCTCAAAGGCTAAACTTGGATTTTTTGTAAAACTAAGAAAAAAACTTCTAAGACTAAAGAATAAAACTAAACACCAAATGACATTTAAGTCTCACCCTCTTTTTGTGCATAGGAATTTTATAAGCAAACAAATTGCTAGGACAAGAAATAACTAGTACAAGCACAATAGGTAAATGCAAATTTAAAAACTTTTGGAAAAGAAAGATTGGTTTAAAAAAATGGAAGCAACCATAAACACACTTTCCTCTATCTCAAAATAATTGCAAGTAGTGGAATCGAACTCAACAATATAATGATAGGTATATTCAGCTTTGAAATCTTTGATAAGACTGAGGATTTTTACAATCATCAAATCAGACGTAGATATATTTTCCTATCTCAATATAGTGGCAAGCATTAGAGGAAAACTCATAACTATAGATGTTACTAGAATCATGAGCACAAGCTAATTTAAAATCACACAAATAGTCATCAACAAAAGCACACACTTCTCTTCGGAAGCATAGTTGGAAGAATTTTAAAAAAATGGGACTATTGGGACATCCTGAACGTATCTAATTTTCGATCACTTCAGTATAATTGTTATTAGAATCATCACGAGCACGAGCCAACTGCAAATCACACAAATAGTTGGCAACTCAATCACACTTATCTTCGGAGACATATTTGGAAAATCTGAAGAAAATGATAGGACTTTTGGTAATGTCCTGAACGTATATACTTTTACTAAATGGATCTTGCGCGCTTTGCTGCGTCGTATCTTGTTTTTCCCGTCTTTCATTTCGCGTGATTGTATATGCATTTGGCTTCTCTTTGTTAGAGTTTGTAATATACTAGTTGAACAGGCGAGCTTCGCCTCGCCGCCTTCATCCTGTCGGCATAGCGGGTCCGGCGTGGTAGATTGATGGGTGTTTTTGTCTATTACATCACTGGGGTAACACTCAATAACTGTTTTATTAAGCATCAACTTGAACGTGCTTTAATTGTAGTTGATGGACATCTAACTCAACTCTTCATACCGTGAACTGGAACAGAAAAGAAAAATGTACAATATAGTTAGATGTGTCTTCTTTTCCAATCCGTCCCAGACGATTTCTTTTGTAATTAGTCCCTGAAGCTCCAGAGAAAAGAAAGTGCTCTTCTCTTGGTTGTATGATCTATAAGAGAATAGCAAGAGTGGAAGATAAATGATCATGTGATCTATAAGAAAATAATACCAATGCTGGAAGATAACATGATCTTGTCACGTATATCATACCTTCGTTAACTATGTTGACATGTACATAAACAAAGCATTAAATATTCAATCTGTGCTTTATGGATCCGCAGAAATGGGGAAGGTGAAAATAAAAAGATACTCATCCTAGACAATAAAATGCACATACTTATTTACACTTACTAGGATGAAAATTTTAAGAGAGAATTCCTGATCATGGCTGATATTATAAAACATTCGTGAGAAATAAACATCGTATCACTTTTCATTTGGCTGCACTCTGGAGTTGGTGCAATAAAAACTTAGCCTGCAGATTAATTTCATGGTGATATTTGGGGTGGAATACCACATATAGTTGGTCGTTAAAAAAATAACTCGGATGGTGGGTTGGTATAAGAATTCAAAATGTAAATTGTATTCCTTCATCCAATAATATAAGATGGTATTACCGCTAATATACTCCTATATTATGGGACAGGGGGAGTAATATGCATGCCCCTTTTACATCTCACTAAATCAAACGCTAAAAAGAAATTCAACAGAGTAGCATAGCTATAGCTAGCAAGGAAAATCGAATAGCCTTAAGAAGAAACAGATAAGATTGACCATACTAACTTTTTTACACAGTCATGAAAATCATAAAGCGAAATAAATTAGGCACTTAGCTCATGGTAAAGAACTATGGCTCCGTGAGATACTTATTTATAGTTGGTATAATGAGGAACTTGGAGGAGTGTGGACAACTCACCAAGATCTTCAATGGATATTTTAGGAACTAAGGATGGACCCGTTACATCAATGAATTGTACACTGAGACCTTGTTGATCAAAATAAATGAGATGAAATAAAAATGTAGTTTACACCATACCAATCCACCACTGTGAGAGAATGCGAATAGGTACCAGCAAGGATATTTCCAGCAATCATCTGACGGAATCCCTCAACCCACAAGAACAACAGCAATAAGGTGCTCAGCCACCTGGAGAAACAAACATGAGACATTTTTAGTTCTAGAAATGAACTTGTAAAGGCATAGGTATGTGGATTGAGAAATATAAATAGATATACGTAGCAAATACCTTGAAAGCATTTCTTTGGGATCCCAATTTGAAGCAAAACTAGAGAAATTATCGGCTTCATCACAGTCATGGTTGCCCTGAACAATTTGCGAGATGGATTACCAGCTTCATCACGGTCATGGTTGCCCTGAATAATTTTGAAGGAAAACTAGATGGACATGGAAGTCCTCCCTACAAAAACTGAGTATATGAAGTGATGATGCTTACGCAACTCTTCATGATTCCTCGGTGAGGTTACATCATCAAACAAATATTTAATTTGTGTTAGATGTTGTGCAATTATCAATTGAATACTACCTAAGGTAGAAGCTATCAATCTGTATTACATGCATAAATTTCTTTGGTCACATTTTATCCGTCGCATAGCAACATCAATATAAGAAGGTAACCAAGAAAATAGATGAGTATGACAGATGCATCTACAATACTTGAAAGAGTTGATGAGGCTATAGGAGAAAATTCCTTATGCTTTTATTTTCCCTCTATGTAAACAAATCCAAACAAAAAAGCATAAATATACTAATTTGTGCATTTTCAGTCAAACAATTCATGTTTCCCTTGTATTGTCATCCGCAAGGCTGTATTTGTTCTGGGTTTTATCATGGGATGCATCTATTTAAAACTAAAACGTAAACATAGTCATGTAGTGACGAGAGTTTAAGTCGTCAATGCCCATTGTTATGGACTTGGGTTTTGGAGAAGGAGGGAGCGCTGGTGGCATCAATCGGCTAGCAAACAAGCACACATGGACGCAAGGTTTACCCAGGTTCAAGCCTCGTAGAGGTCCCTACTCCTGCTTGTCTGCTCTTGGAATTATCGAGGGAGTCGAAAGTTACAGGGGTGCGCAGATGCAATCTGGCGATGGTTGTGGAAACTAGGGTTGTGATCGTCCTCCTCGCCGCCCCCTTCTAGCCTTTATATAGCTAGGCTAGGTCTCAGGTACCAGTTTGAGTCGGTTACAGATTAGGGTTCATCCCTTTGAACTTTCTATCTTAAGCTTCTTCTTGCGTTGCAAGCATGAAGGGTTTCGCAGCATAGTAAATCAAAATTTTCTACGGAAGCGAACAGAGGGAAAGCCAAGATCTAATCTAGGAGATGCAAACAACGAGATAGATTGGATTAGATCTTCATACCCTTGAAGATTCGCACAGCGGAACGTTCGTCGGAACGTGGGTGATGTAGTCGTAATCGCTTCTCCTCCTCGCGATCCAATCCGATCTAGCACCACAAGTGGCGGTGCCTCCGTGAGATGCACACGTGCAGCACCTCGACGTCTCCTCCTTCCTCGGACCAGCAAGTATGGTGGAGAGATGGATTGGATCTACAACACGACGGCGTGGTGTATATGGTGGAGAATTTCTGCAGCAGGGCTTCGCCTACAAACAGTCGGGAGGGAGAGAGGAAGGCAGCAGGGCTACTAGGGCTTGGAGGGAGGTGTGTGTGGTGGGGAAGGGGGCGCACCAGCCCTCTATATATAGAGGGGGGGTGCGGCCAGCCCTTGCCCATCCTCCAAGCCTATCTCTAGTTTAAACGATTTAAACTCTCCCTTCTAGAAACCCTATCTTATCTCTAGTTTAAACGATTTAAACTTATCTAGGATCGGCTGGGCCCTATGGGGCCTTGTGCCCCTGGCCCAATGCGGCCAGGACACTCCCTCATAGGCCCATGCCCCCTCCCGGAAGGTGGGGCCACGTTGGTCCCCTTCCGGAAGGTTCTAGAAGCTTCCGGTACAATACCGATTAACCCAGAACTATTCCAAAAACTGCACTGCCTTATATGAATCTTATTCTCCGGACCATTCTGGAACCTCTCGTGATATCCCGGATCCCATCCGAGACTCCGAACAAAAATTCATAAACCAATTATCCAATCTATCCTAGCGTCGAGACACGTTAAGTGTGTGACCCTGCGGGTTCGAGAATATGCAGACATGATCTTCTATCAATAATCAACAACGGGTGCAGGCACCCATATTGACTCCCACACATTCATCGATGATCATATCGGATGAACCATGATGCCAGGATTCAATCAATCCCATATATATATTCCCTTCGTCTCGCGATATTTTACTTGCCCGAGATTCGATCGTCGGTATCGTCATACCTAGTTCAATCTCGCTCACGGCAGTTCTTTACTCGTTCCGTAATCCGATATCACTTTGTGATTAACTCCTTAACCACATGCTTGCAAGCGGTGTTGATATCGATTACCGAGTGGGCACGAAGCATATCTCTCCGACTTGGGAGGGACAAATCCCATCTCGATACATACAACCCAATGATACTTTCCGATCACCGAGAGACACCTTTATGATCACCCTCTCATAGGATGACGTTTGATGATCTCAAAGCTTTCTTCCGATACGTGGAGTTGTATTATCTCATGGTCTAAGGAATACAATATTTGACATGAGAAAAGCTTCAAAGACGAACACGATGAAACGATCTAATAGCTTTGCTTAGTTTGGTCTCCCACCATATCATTCTCCCAATGATATGATCTCATTATCAATTGACAACTCATGTCTATGGTTAGGAAACCTTAACCATCATTGATCAATGAGCTAGTCCATAGAGGCGTACTAGGGACACGGTGTTGTTCACAAACCACACAAGTATTAAAGTTTCCGCTTAATACAATTCTAGCATGGAATATAAACTTTATCATGAACAAGAATTATAATAATAACATCTTTATTATTGCCTCTAGGGCATAATTCCAACAGTCTCCCACTTGCACTAGAGTCAATAATCTAGTTTACATTTGGCAACAATCTTACACCCATGGCACTGAGGTGCTGATCATGTTTTACACGTGGAAGAGGTTTAGTCAATGGATCTGCGACATTCAGATCTGTATGTACTTTGTTGATCTTCAGATCTCCATCTGCTATATAATCTCGGATTATATGAAACTTGCGGTTGATATGCTTGGTCTTTGGATGATATCTTGGTTCCTTAGCGAGTGCTATGGCGCCGGTTGTCACACAATATCTCCAAAGGTCCAATGCACTTGGAACCACGCCAAGCTCAGTGATGAAGTTCCTGATCCAAACTCCTTCACTTGACGCTTCTGCAGCAGCCATGTATTCCGCTTCTACTGTAGATCCCGCGATCACGCTTTGCTTGCAGCTTCTCCAGCTCACAGCTCCTCCATTCAAAATATACACGTATCCTGTCTGAGATTTACAATCATCCTTGTCGGTGTCGAAACTAGCATCGATGTAACCTTTTACGACGAGCTGTTCATCACCCCCATAGACTAAGAACATTTCTTTAGTCCTATTTAGGTACCTTAGGATGTTCTTCACGGCTGTCCAAAGGTTCCACTCCTGGATCACTTTGATATCTGCTCGTCAAACTAAGAGCATTGGACACATCCGGTCTAGTACACAGCATGGCATACATGATGGAACCTATGGCCGAGGCATAAGGCACTTTGCTCATAGCTTCCCTATCATTTATCGTAGCTGGACACTGAGCCTTGCTCAATATCTTCCCTGACAACATAGGCACTGAACCTTTCAATGCCTTATCCATTCTGAACCTTTTCAGAACTTTGTCTAGGTATGTACTCTGGCTTAAAGCTATCAGGCGTCTTTGTCTATCTCTATAGATCTTGATGCCCAATATATAAGCAGCTTCACCTAGGTCTTTCATTGAAAAACACTTGTTCAAATAACTCTTCACATCGTTAAGCATGTTGATGTCATTTCCAATAATCAATATGTCATCCACATATAGTACCGTAAGCGTCCGAGCTCCCACTCACTTTCTTGTAGATGCAAGCTTCGTAGCAATTTGGAACAAATCCAAAGCTCTTGATCACTTGATCAAAACGAAGGTTCCAACTCCGAGATGCTTGCTTCAGTCCATAAATGGAACGCTGAAGTTTGCATACTTTATCAACATCCTTAGGATCGACAAAACCTTCGGGTTGCATCATATACAACTCTTCATCAATGTTGCCATTGAGGAAAGCAGTCTTGACATCCATTTGCCATATTTCATAATCATGAAACGCAGCAATTGCTAATAAAATCCGAATGGACTTAAACATCGCTACGGGAGAGAAAGTCTCATCGTAGTCAACACCTTGAACTTGTCGAAAACCTTTCGCAACAAGCCGTGCTTTATAGACGGTAACATTACCATCCGCGTCCGTTTTCTTCTTGAAGATCCATTTGCACTCAACGGCCTTTCGGTCGCTAGGAGGGTCCACCAAAGTCCATACTTGGTTTTCGCTCATGGATCCCAATTCGGATTTCATGGCTTCTAGCCATTTCTCAGAGTCTGGGCTCATCATCGCTTCCTCATAGTTCGTAGGTTCGCTGTCTTCTACTAACAAGACAGTCAAGACAGGGTTGCCGTACCACTCAGGAGGGGCACGCGACCTTGTCGACCTGCGACGTTCAGTAGCAGCATCGTCCGAAGCTTCATGATCCTTGTCATTAGCTTCCTCTATTGTTGGCGCAGGCGGCACTGGAACAATTTCAGGTGCTGCGCTACTCTCCAATTCAAGAGAAGGTTCAACAACCTCGTCTAGCTCTACTTTCCTCCCACTCACTTCTTTCGAGAGAAACTCCTTCTCAAGAAAGGAACCGTTCTTTGCGACAAACACTTTGCCTTCGGTTCTGTGATAGAAGGTATACCCAATAGTTTCCTTAGGGTATCCTATGAAGACGCATTTCTCCGCTTTGGGTTCGAGCTTGTCGGGCATCAACTTCTTGACGTAAGCTTCGCATCCCCAAACTTTAAGAAACGACAACTTAGGTTTAGCACCAAACCACAGTTCATACGGTGTCATATCAACGGATTTAGATGGAGCCCTATTTAAAGTGAATGTAGCGGTTTCTAATGCATAACCCCAAAACGATAACGGCAAATCAGTAAGAGACATCATCGATCGGACCATATCTAATAGGGTTCGATTCCGGCGTTCAGACACACCATTGCTTGTGGTGTTCGGGTGGCGTGAGTTGTGAAACGATTCCACTTGCCTTGAGATGCGTGAGAAAATCATAACTCAAATATTCGCCCCACGATCGGATCGTAGAAACTTAATCTTTCTTACGATGGTTCTCCACTTCATTCTGAAATTCTTTGAACTTTTCAAAGCGTTTCAGATTTATGTTTCATTAAATAGATATACCCATATCTACTTAAGTCATCGGTAAAAGTGAGAAAATAGCGATATCCACGCGTCGAAACACTCATCGGTCGCATACATCGGTATGTATGATTTCCAACAAGTCCGTTGCTCGCTCCATCATACCCGGAACGGGTTTTGATCATCTTGCCCATGAGGCATGGTTCGCATGTGTCAAATGATTCAAAATCAAGAGACTCCAAAAGTCCATCGAATGGAGTTTCTACATCGCTTTACACCAATATGACCTGAGACGATTGCCACAAATAAGTAGTATTATCACTATCTACTTTGCATCTCTTAGCCTCAATGTTATGGATGTGTGTTTCATCCCTTTCGAGATTTAGAAGAAATAAACCATTCACAAGGGGTGCATGACCATAAAAGATGTTACTCATATAAATAGAACAACCATTATTCTCCGATTTAAATGAATAACCGTCTTGCAATAAACACGATCCGAAATAATGTTCATGCTCAACGCAGGCACATAATAACATTTGTTAAGGTTTAAAACTAATCCCGAAGGTAAAACTAAGGAGAGCGTCTTGAAGCCATCACATCAACTCTTGATCCGTTGCCAACGCGCATCGTCACCTCATCCTCGCAGTCATCATCTATTCCGTAGCTCTGTTTGAGTTACAAATATTAGCAACCGAACCGAGATCAAATACCGAGCACTACAACGAGGGCTAGTAAGGAAAACATCAATAACATGTATATCAAATATACCTTTGATGGTGCCACCTTCTTGTCCGCTAAGTACTTGGACACAGTGCCCAAGGACCCTTGTCCTTGCAATAGAAGCACTCGTTTCCGGCTTGGGTCCGGACTTGAGCTTCTTCTCGCAGGGCAACGCTGTCAGCCTCCTTTCTTGAAGGGCTTCTTTGCCTTACCTTTCTTAAAGGAGGGCTTGTTGACCATCAACACATGATTATCCTTTTGATGTCCACCTTCGCAGCCTTCACTGCGAAGAGCTCGGTGATCGTGTCGATGGAACCAATCTGATTATGAGTCACTACAAAACTTTTGTAGCTGGGAGGGAGTGATTGCGAACCACTGTCAATCTTGAGCTCCTCTGGAATCTTCTTGATCCGAGCTTGCTCAAAGGCGTTGAGTGTAGCCCGACATCTTTATGGCGTGCTCACTAACTAACTCCCTTCCTCCATCTTGCGCTTAAAGAACTTCTCGGAGATCTCATATCTCTCGAACGGGCCTGAGTCTCAAACATGGTTTTCAGCTCCTCGAGAATCTCAAAGGGCCCGGATAGTTTTCAAAACGATTTTGAAGTTCGGTTCCATAGCAAACAACATGGTGCTCTTAATCACACCATAATCATCTTTTGCGCGATAGACAGCTTTCTCATCACCGCAGCTTGATTCTGGGGTCACCTAACGCTTTCCCAAGGACATAGTCCTTTTGTCCGCCATGACGAATGATTCTTAGATTATGGAACCAGTTGGTGAAGTTAGACCCATTGTTTCTAAGCTTTTCTTTCTCAAAAAAACGTTGAAGTTGAAGTTGGACTTGGCCATGTGATCTACAATATTTGCAAGTACAATTTAGACTATGTTCATGATAAATAGTTCAACTTAATCAAATTACTAGATGAACTCCCACTAAATTCAACATCCCTCAAGTTGTTTAGTGAAACGATCCAAATTCACCACACCTAATCCGATCATCACGAGAAGAGATGTGGTTTCAATGGTGGACAACGAAGTGTCGATCATATCATTCATATGACTCATGCTTAACCTTTCGGTTCTTGTGTTCCGAGGCCATGTCTGCACATGCTAGGCTCGTCAAGTTAGACCCAAGTATTTCGCGTGTGCAAAACTGGCTTGCACCCGTTGTATGTGAGCGTGAGTCTATAGCACCCGATCATCACGTGATGCTTGGACACGACGAACTTTCATAGCGGTGCATACTTGGGGAGAACACAGTTTTATCTTGATCTTTAAGTGAGGAATCATCTTATAATGCTACCGTCATGATCTAAGCATAATAAGATACATAAAAGGATAAACATCACATGCATATAACTTTATGTGACATGGTATAGCCAATCTTCGCAATGATCTCCATCTTGTGCGTTCCGGCATGATCTCCATCACTCCACCATGATTGCCTCCACCACGAATAGCAACTACAACTATTGCTAACTACTTAGCGATAAAGTAAAGCTATTACATGGCGTATAAGAAGTTGACTCGTAGGTCATACACAATTATAAAGACAACCATATGGCTCCTGCCGGTTGTGTACTCATCGACATGCAAGTCGTGAAACATTACAAAACATGATCATCGCATACAATATACACATCACATCTTGGGCCATACCATATCACGAAAACACTCCCTGCAAAAACAAGTTAGACGCCTCTACTTTGTTGTTGCATGTTTTACGTGGCTTATGGGAGTAGATGCTAAGAACGATTCTTACCTATGGAAAGCCACAACGGTGATATTATGGTTGCCAAACTCCGGTGTTAATCCCATGACAACTATAGTGAGAAAGCGACATCCACCACGCATGTGTGGTACAAGCCACACGTCAAGTGCGGAGCGGTCTCGCTAACGGCGTCGGCGTAAGGTTGGCCTGGACCGCTTCAATCTCACTATCCCGCCATAAGAAGAACACAAACAAGAGGCTTGCAACAGAAAACATCAACGCCGCAACCATGTTGCGTTCTACTCGTGAATCACATCTACGCGCATAGATCTAGCTCTGATACCACTGAAGGGTTTCGCGGCATAGTAAATCAAAATTTTCTACGGTAGCGAATAGAGGGAAAGCCAAGATCTAATCTAGGAGATGCAAACAACAAGAGAGATTGGATTAGATCTTCATACCCTTGAAGATTCGCAGCATGAACGTTAAATGGAACGTGGGTGATGTAGTCGTACTCGCTTCTCCTCCTCGCGATCCGATCCGATCTAGCACCACAAGTGGCGGTGCCTCCGTGAGATGCACACGTGCAGCACCTCGACGTCTCCTCCTTCCTCGGACCAGCAAGTATGGTGGAGAGATGGATTGGATCTACAACACACGGCGTGGTGTATATGGTGGAGAATTTGCAGGCAGGCTTCGCCTACAAAGCGATGGGAGGGAGAGAGGAAGGCAGCAGGGCTACTAGGGCTTGGAGGAGGTGTGTGTGGTGGGAAGGGGCGCACCAGCCCTCTATATATAGAGGGGGTGCGCCAGCCCTGCCCATCCTCCTAGCCTTTCTCTAGTTTTAACGATTTAAACTCTACATTCTAGATAACCTATCTTATCTCTAGTTTAAACGATTTAAACTTATCTAGGATCGGCTGGGCCCTATGGGGCCTTGTGCCCCTGGCCCAATGCGGCCAGGACACTCCCTCATAGGCCCATGCCCCCCCGGAAGGTGGGGCCACGTTGGTCCCCTTCCGGAAGGTTCTAGAAGCTTCCGGTACAATACCGATTAACCCGAACTATTCCGAACTCCAAAACTGCACTGCCTTATATGAATCTTATTCTCCGGACCATTCTGGAACCTCTCGTGATATCCCGGATCCCATCCGAGACTCCGAACAAAAATTCATAAACCAATTATCCAATCTATCCTAGCGTCGAGACACGTTAAGTGTGTGACCTCGGGTTCGAGAATATGCGACATGATCTTCTATCAATAATCAACAGCGGTGCAGGCACCCATATTGACTCCTACACATTCATCGATGATCATATCGGATGAACCACGATGCCAGGATTCAATCAATCCCATATATATATTCCCTTCGTCTCGCGATATTTTACTTGCCCGAGATTCGATCGTCGGTATCGTCATACCTAGTTCAATCTCGTTCACGGCAAAGTACTTTACTGCCCGTAATCCGATATCACTTTGTGATTAACTCCTTAACCACATGCTTGCAAGCGGTGTTGATATCGATTACCGAGTGGGCCCGAAGCATATCTCTCCGACTTGGGAGGGACAAATCCCATCTCGATACATACAACCCAACAGATACTTTCCGATCACCTGAGAGACACCTTTATGATCACCCTCTCATAGGATGACGATTGATGACCTCAAAGCTTTCTTCCGATACCAGGGAGTTGTATTATCTCATGGTCTAAGGAATACAATATTTGACATGAGAAAAGCTTCGCAAAGACGAACACGATGAAACGATCTAATAGCTTTGCTTAGTTTGGTCATCCACCATATCATTCTCCCAATGATATGATCTCATTATCAATTGACAACTCATGTCTATGGTTAGGAAACCTTAACCATCATTGATCAATGAGCTAGTCCATAGAGGCGTACTAGGGACACGGTGTTGTTCACAAACCACACAAGTATTAAAGTTTCCGCATAATACAATTCTAGCATGGAATATAAACTTTATCATGAACAAGAATTATAATAATAACATCTTTATTATTGCCTCTAGGGCATAATTCCAACAAAGCAATCAGAGTCTCCGTGGGTCACCCGAATTCTGTATTGGGCCTTGGCAACACCGTGGGCTTACGCCGTATCTGGACCATATATGCCCAACTCGAGTACCTGTAGGGTATACCCATGTCAGTAGCCCCCGAGTGTCCAGTGGAATCGCAGATTCGACTGGAGACTTTATGAAGTCTTTCGAGTGCATGACTGAGCATTTTTCGAGTGTTTTGTCTGTGTCATAGGGATTGTTGATATACATGCCTGATTTATCCGATGTATCGGTATCAGTTAACTACCTTAGGAAAAAACAACGCAATCTACATAAACTCGAGTCCCCCGACTCGAATTCGGAAAAGTGCTGATGTAATTCGACTCAGGCCACGGAGGTTTTACATGAGTCGAATTCCAGTGTATAAATGTGAGCACTCGACGTGTCCGTCAAGGCATGTTTTCGTACCTGCAGGTACGGATATATTTCTGGTAGTGCACAGCAGATGCGTTGCCAGGCCTTATTCAGGTCTTATCTTCATGCTGTAAGCGCGACATCCAAATTTTGGTCATCGCGGAGATGATTCGGGTGGCCCAGAAGACGTAATCTCTTTGTAGGGAAAAGTATGGGGCGGAATCGCCATAACATTCGAGTGTGGATGTTATCGACACACAATACGATGTACAAGAAAAAATAATCATAGTTCGCGACCAGCGCTCCCTATGGGAGTAGCCCCCGAGTGCCTATTCGAGTCGTAGACTCGAGTGGGGACTAAAAACATTTGCGACTGCTGTCATCTTTTGTTGCTTCTTTCAGTTGAATGTGCTTTCAGCGCTCCCTATGGGAGTAACCCGTAGGTCACAATCGAATTGTTGATTCGAGTGGAGGGTTTACATGAAGCTTGTATACCTGCATAAAATTCTTTCGGGTGCGCGGCCAACGCTCCTATTAGGAGTAGCCCTCGAGTGCTTGGTTGAGTCGAAGACTCGAGCAAGGACTAAAGTAGTCAAAATGTTCTCCTGCTGGAATCGATGACGTCAGTGCTGACGACGTGATGACCTCAGTTGGAGCGGCTTTGACGGGACGTGATGAGCAATGGGTCCTACTTTCTGACTTTGATTTGACTGGGTGTGCATAATCTTCTGTTTTAACTGCGTCTCCTCGATTTCCGTGCGGAATGGGAGTAGTGGGGGACGGTTCGTGATTCACCTTCGCTACGCGTTGATGGCGATGTGCGCCACGCGTCCGATAGGGTTTCTGCTGGTCGTTGGATGACATCCGTGAGGAGGTTAAGTAGCAGCGTAGTTGCAGTAGTTTTTCCTCATCTCTCTTCTTGCTCGTGATTCCTTCGCCATTGTTGCTCTTTCCTGCTCCTTTTCGCACCTCTTCTTCGTGGCACTGGACCACCTCCGCGTCTTCCCCAGTTACTTCTTGCGCTTGCATCACCATCGCAAGATGGGCAAGAAGAAGGGAGGTTCTGCCGCTGGATCTGCGGCCGCCATTGTCGCCACCAAGAAGAAAGGAGGCGCCACCACTGTGCGCACAAGCGCCACCGATGCTGGGAAGAAGAAGGGCGCGGGGACTCGCGTCACCAATGGGTCCTGGCGCCCATCCACCATCAAGCCCGTGGAGCTGTTCAATCTTTGCCAAGATGGAGCACTTCCTTCCGCGGAAGGTGACTCCCGCGTCCTTGGCGAGGAGGTAATTCCCGTTCCTCCTGCTAGTTTTCGGGTGATGTTCCTTGCATTTATCATCCGCGGTCTCTCTCTTCCCGTGCATCCCTTTGTCAGGGGTTTTCTATGTTTCTATGGGCTCCAGCTGCACCAGCTGTCCCCAAATTCGATTCTCCACATTGCCTGTTTCATCACCCTGTGCGAGTGCTGGCTCGGAACCGAGCCACACTTTGATCTTTTCAAGAAGCTTTTTAAGCTCAAACGTTAGTCGGGGTCGGGTTCGGTAGTCTACAACATAGGAGGCTGCGGGATCCACGTCGACTCTTCCTCCACTTACTTTGATATCAGGCTCATCGCGTCTGTCCAAGGGTGGAGAGATAAGTGGTTCTACATCCGCGACCAGAAGGCCGACGGAGAGCACTACGGACTCGCGCCCTTCGATCCCGTGGCGACTTGCAAGAGGAGGCATTCTTGGAAGAACATCGTGATGCCTGGCGAGTCCGAGGAAACGGAGATGTTGTATCAGCGTGTCTGTGACCTCGAAAGCCGCATAGGCAAAGAAGAGGGTGGCGCTACTCTCATTCGCACGTGGTTACGCCGCCGCATCCAGCCTTTGCAGGCTAGAGTCCATCTGATGTACCGCTGGGTCGGTGATGACGATGTCACTCGCATATCTACGGAGGGCATTTCTGCGGGTGAGGTAGATAAGAGGTTATGACTGGTGCAAGTACACCACCAAGGAGGATCTCCCAGGCGAATCAGTCTTGCCCCCTTTCGATGCTAACAACCCTCCACCTGAGGTAGATCTTTCTAGTGAAGTAGTCTGTATTTTTCGATTGGTTGCCAAGTGCTTGACATGTACTGATGTCTCTTCTGATTACAGGATGGAAAGTGGCCTCCAACTTCCCTTCTCAGCCTGAAGGGGTTATCCCGCGTGAAGCGGTGGAAGAGGACGAGTCGGATTCGACTGTCCCAATTGAAGAAGAGGAGGAAGCCCCCGAGTCCAGCGGCCACGGCACTCGCAAGCGTTCCCGTAGCAGGGATTCTGACGCTTCCTCACCGACGATGCTAGAAGGTCCCTCTACTACTGCAGAGGAGCCGATTCCCGCCGTGCTGTGCGCGCCATGGCTCCTCCCACTCGAAAGAAGCTGCGACCGCCGAAGGAGTCATCGAATGACTCCTTTGACCTCGACAAATTGAACTAGTGAGTTTTAATATCCGCGAGTTCATCTTGTTTTCTTTGAAGTTTCTTTTCTAAAGTGGCGCTGGGCATGTTTTGCAGTCAAGCGGCGTCGTCGTCTTCTGACGATGTACAATTTGTGAAAGAATCCGGAGTCGCAGACTCCAAGACCAAGGAGGTGGCCGCACAGTGTCCTTCTCCTGCAGTGGCGGCCCACTCCAGCGCCAATTCTTCGAGTTCCCCACATGCTGGGGAGCACCAGATGGTTGCACGAATGACTGCCTGACAGGCATCTTTGGAGTCCCTGGAGGAACACGTGAGTGTCTTTTTTGCTGTTAACAGTCGAATTTGTGCTTTTGGCTGACGCTGAGTCTTTGTTTCTCTTGGTGTAGCTTATTGTGAAGGAATCTTCTCGCCTTGCGGAGCAAATCCTTGCTTTGGGCCGATAGCACGCCCTGCTGGACAATCGCCACCGCTTAGTCGAAGGTTTGTAGTAATCTTCTCTCTTGGCTCTGCTAATGTAGGAGTTTGCGAACTCAATTTTGCCAGACTCTGTCCTTTTGTAGGGGAGCATAATGAGCTTCTCCGCTGCGTCACTTCCCTCGAGAAGGGTCTTGCTGCAGCGGAGAAAAGGCGCGATGAGGCAGTCGTGGCCCTGGAGGAGTCGCAGAAGCGTGAGGAGGACTTGCGCGCTTCCACTGCCGAGAGGGAGAAGTTGTTTTAAGAACAACTTTTCTCGATTGCGAAGGCTCTCTCAGGTATTGTTCAGTTGCATTTGTATTTCTCCTATTGGATTTCATGTCGATGTGCTGATGCTCTATGTACGCAGATGCCACTGGCATTGGCTTCGGCACCCAGTCTTTGTGTTGTGTGGGTGCCTTGGCTGGTGCCGTGGCCACAGTCGAGGACCATAGCATGTCCCTCCAAGATACTCTTGGGAAGGTCAAGAACGTGCCGAGACGCCTCCGGGAGGACCTAACTCCCAAGGCCAGCTTAATCTACAGTCTTGATGACCTAGTGGAATCCTTCACTAGAGGTATTCCCATGGATTTCAAGAATTCCTAGCGATCTGTTGGCGCCACCATGGCACTCGCGATGGTGCAAGCCCATGGCGTGGAGTTGGATCCCGAAACGATCTCCGAGGTGATGCCTGTCGATGCTGATGGCCAGCAGGTAGTGTTTTCTCCCTTCGCTAGTAGCTGCAGTAAGTATGGTCCTCAACTTATCGAGACAGTCGCAAAATACTCGGAGGATCAGCGGCGAGCGAAGGCGGAAAATACTGTGGCATCTGGGGCTACAACCGGCAAGTCTGTGGCGTCGGAGACTCCCACGGATGTGATGAAGCTCCCGAAGTTGAAGTCTAAGTTGAAGAAGTAGATTACTCCGTAGTTACCCTTTGTAATAGATGTAGCTTCTTTTGTTGGTCCGCATTTTGTGGGGGTACCCCTTGATACTTTTATCGAATTTGAATGCAATCCTCCTTTTTTATAGATGTATGATTGGTCTCATTTGCCTCTTGCTTGATTGTACCTAGGGTCCTTCAAGTGGTCCTTCAAGTGATCCTCATGACTCTCCTCCCACCGATGAAACCACGGCGCAACCACGTTCAAAGGTGGAGGAATTGTCGCTACTTTCGCGACTACGCGGACGCATTAAGAAGTTGGAGCGTGAGTTGCCCATCATCCACGGTAACGCGGATGTGTGGAATTCGAAAGCTGAGAAGGCCACTGCCCGCGAGAAGTATCTCTTGGATGAAGTGGCGCAGTTGAACGAGCAGTTTAAATGTTAGCTCTCTGTCTTCTCATCTTGTCTTTTAGTCAGTCGTGGCAATGCCTTGTCCTTACACTTTGCCTCTTGCTTGGTGTAGTTGTTAGCGCTCGTCATCCGCAGGATGAGAAGGACCGGGTAGCCATTCGGATGAATGACCTGACCTAGGAGCAGCTGCAGGCTAGTGGGTATTTTTGGGTGGACCATGACCGTGCAGTCGCATTGGCGACCCTGCAGGATCGTGCTTCTCGAGTGCTTCAATGCTTGAAGAAGGCGCAGTCGTGTCGTAGGCACATTTATCAGACGATGTTTCCGCTAGACATCGTCCCTTCAAGCATGTTGGCTCTACTGGCAAAATTTCAAGATATAAGCGTAGTCTGCGAGTGTGCGCGACAGCAACTGGTCACGGGTGCGAAGGCTGCCCTGTTGCTGGTGCGACTACATCGTCCAGATGTGGACATAGCGTCTATTGCTGCTGGACCACCGCCGCCACCAGAAGGGATGACCTGGAACATGGTGCCGAACTACCAAGTGGTTGATCGACCGGCAGAGGATATTGTCGACTTCTTTGAAGAGCAGACGAATGTTCATCTTTTGCAGCAGTAGCGTAATTTGTATCATGCACATAGATGTATAAGTGTTGTAAAGTTTGTATGATTGTGTTGGGTGTATTTAATACCCATTGATATGTGAAGAGCTTGCTAGCTGGTACAATTTTCGAGTGTATTATACTCGACAACTCCTTTTTGTTAGCCTGACGTGTATTTATCTCAGCACCTTGCCAACCTGTCAGGTGTGTTGCAACTAGGTTGGTGTTTATCAAGGGTTCGATGTGTAGTATGTCAGCTACTCAGGATACTTTGATTTGTTCGTAGAACGAAGGTGTAAAGGGTGGCGCGGCCCCCGAGTGATTAAATTGCAAGAAAATAGAAAAAGACACAGAGTTTTGGGGAACTTAGCTTTATTTATTCGCAGAATAGTACGAGGTACAATGTGTGGCTAAGTAGCCTGGCTGAATAGCCTTATTTGTAAATGTAAAAAACGACTAGGGTAGAAGCGACGCAGCTGCGCGACGTTCCAATGGTTGGAGTATGTGACTCCG
Organism: Avena insularis; assembly: GCA_023614405.1. Taxonomy (NCBI): domain Eukaryota; kingdom Viridiplantae; phylum Streptophyta; class Magnoliopsida; order Poales; family Poaceae; genus Avena; species Avena insularis. The sequence goes on along the minus strand of CM042692.1, from coordinate 301,055,906 downwards.
CTTGCTAGGTCTTTGAGGCGATAGGCGCCACCTGGGATTACTTTAGTAATCACATAAGGTCCTTCCCAAGGGGACTCGAGTTTGAGGTGCCCTTGCTGCTTCAGTCGCAGGACCAGATCTCCTTCGACGAAGGATCTGGGCGTAGCCTTCTGCTGTGGTAGTTGCGGATGTTCTGCTGATAGATTGTTGATCTTTCCGTGGCGATCTCGCGTGCCTCATCGAGGAGGTCGACGGAGTCTTTGAGTGTGAGAGTTGACTCCTGCTCGCTATATGCAACCACCCACGGGGCTTTGTAGCGCACTTCTGCGGGTAGCACCGCTTCAGCACCGTGCACCATGAAGAACGGAGTGTAGCCCGTGGTGCTATATGGAGTTGTGCGTCAGCTCCAAAGTACGTATTGTAGTTTGTCTGGCCAACATCTGACGGCTTGTTCGAGTGGCCGAAGGAGTCGCTTCTTGATTCCGCCGCAGACGATGCCGTTGGCCTTTTCGACTTGATCGTTGGTCTAAGGGTGAGCCACTGAGGCATAGCTAATGTTGATTCCCAGGTTTTCGCAGAATTCCTGGAACTCCTTGGAGGTGAAGTTCATCCCATTATCCGTGATGATGCTATGTGGCACTCAAAAACGGTAGACGATGGTCTCGAAGAACTTGACAGCGCTAGCTCCTGATTGATTCGTCACCGGCATGGCCTTAATCCACTTGGTGAATTTGTCGACCGCGACTAAGAGGTAGACATAACCTCCTTGCGAACACTTTGGGAGCTTGCCGACCATGTCGAGTGCCCATTGTGCGAAGGGCCAAGCCAATGGTATTGTCCTGAGTTCCGCGCCAAGTGCGTGTGGTTTGTTCGCGAATCGCTGGCAAGCGTTGCAGCGCTGGACGATGTCCTTGGTGTCGCGCATGGCTGTGGTCCAATAGAATCCAGCTCCCAGAGCTTTGGCGACAAGGGCGTGACTACCAGCATGGTGGCCGCAAGTGCCTTCATGTATGTTGAGGAGGATGACCCTGCCATCCCTGTTGGAGACGCACCGTTGAAGTACTCCTGTGTTGTTGCGCTTCTATAGTTCGCCGTTGATGAGGGCGAATGCCTTGGATCGTCGCGTGATGTGTCGCGCATCAGTCGGGTCATCTGGCAGCCTCTTGCTGAGCAGATATGTGATGTATGGCTGTGTCCAATATGGCTCGATCATCTTAACCTCCATTGGTCCTTCGAGTCCCGTGTCAAGCTCCATATCATCGAGTGCCATTGGCTCGTTGGGTGGCGTAGCCCTCCCGAGTCCGTTGACGTGCTTGCTTTCTTCTCTGGAGCTTTGGGCTTGATGGAGCGCTCTCAGATGCGCTCGAGGAACACCCCAGGTGGTATGGGGACGTAGGTGGAGCCGATGTTGGCAAGTATATCCGCCTCTTCGTTGCTTTCCTGGCCTACGTGTCACAGCTCGCAGCCGTCAAAGTCTCCATCGAGTGTGTCGTAGAGGTCGCAATAGGCGATCATGTTGTCGCTTAGTGCGTCACACTCGTGCATCGTTTGGTTGACCACCAGCTTGGAGTCGCCGTAGATAATGAGCCTCTTGGCACCGCAGGCTTTCGCCATCCGCATTCTGTGGATTAAAGCTTCATACTCGGCTTTGTTATTGGAGGCTGTGAACTGCATTCACAGAACATACTTCATCTTGTCTCCTTGGGGCGATGTCAGTATGACACCTGCGCCAGCTCCGTCCTTTCGCTTGGACCCGTCAAAGTGCATTGTCCAGAGATAGGACATATCTGGCTTGTCGGGGAGCTGGTTCTCGATCCAGTGCACGATGAAGTCCAGGAGAACTTGCGACTTGATCGCATCGTGCTTCTCATATGTGATCTCTCGTGGAGGCAGTTCGATTCCCCAAAGCGCGACTCGTCTGGTGGCGTCATGATTATTGAGTATATGCCCGAGCGGGGCGTCGTTTACCACCACGATTGGGTGCTCCTGGAAGTAGTGACGCAGTCGCCTGGCTGTCATGAAGATGCCATACGCCAGCTTCTGGTAGTGTGGGTACCGCTGCTTTGTTGGCGTGAGCACTTCGCTGAGGTAGTATACTGGGCGCTGGACCCCGTGGACTTTATTTTCTTCGGCTCGTTCCACCACGAGCACAATGCTAACCACCTGGTTGGTGGCGGAGATGTAGAGTAGTGGTGGCTCCTTTTTGTGAGGCATCACCAGTACTGGCGAGGTGGATAGTAGACGCTTGAGGTCTTCGAATGCTTTTTGTGCCTCGTCTGTCCACTCGAACTTGTCAGCTTTGCGGAGGAGTTGGTAGAAGGGCAGTGCCTTTTCGCCCATTGGACTGATGAATCGACTGAGCGCCGTGATTCGCCCAGCTAGCTGTTGGACGCCCTTTACGTTCTTCGGCTTCTCCATGGCCAGTATGGCCTTTATTTTCCTTGGATTTTCTTCGATACCCCTCACAGAGATGAGATACCCGAGTAGTTGCCCAGATGGTACGCCGAAGGTGCATTTGTACGGATTGAGGTTGATCCGGTAGCGGTCGAGGTTAGCGAAGGTCTTGCGGAGATCGTCGATTAACGTGTCTTCCTCTTTGGTTTTGATGACGATGTCGTTAACATAGACTTGGATATTGCGACCAAGGTGTTTCTTGAGGCAAGCCTGCATGCACCACTGATAGGTGGCTCCTGCGTTTTTAGCCTGAAAGGCATCGTGTTGTAGCAAAACACACCAAAGGGTGTTGTGAACACCATTTTCTCCTGGTCTTCCTCCTTCATTTGAATCTGGTTGTAGTCTGAGTAGACGTCAAGGAAGCAGAGGCGCTCGCATCCCGTAGTGGAGTCGATTATCTGATCGATCCGTGGCAACGGGAAGTGATCCTTTGAGCAGTGCTCATTCAAGGAGGTGAAGTCCACTCACATCCACAGGATATCCGTGTCTTTTTTAGGAACAAGCACTATGTTGGCGAGCCAAGTGCTTTCCTTGATCTCGCGTATGAAATTTGTGTCGAGGAGCCCGTTGATCTCCATACCGACTGCTTTTGCTCTTGGTTCAGACAATCACCGTATTGTCTGCTTGACTAGCCTTGTATCTGGATTCACGTTGAGTGAGTGCTCGGCGAATTCCCTAGGAACTCCTGGCATGTCCGCTGGACACCAGACAAAGATTTTCCAGTGCTCACGGAGGAATTCGACAAGCGCGAGTTCCTATGCGGAACTCATGTTGTTGGCGGTGAGGGTCGTCTTGGTCGGGTCCATTGGGTGGACCTGGACTTTCTTTGTGTGCACTGACGAGTCGAAGGATAGGTCGGGTGAACTTGGCCTGCTCAGGGGAGGCAGACTGTTGCCTGTCGACACCTTCAGTTTTGCGAGTTCCTCTTGCATGCCGAAGGACTGGGAGATTCTGGTGAATGCCCTATCACAGCTGTCGGACCTCTCGAAGCTTCCATTGATTGTGATGATGTCGTTTGGGCCTAGCATCTTCATCTGCAGATAGGCGTAGTGTGGTACCGCCATGAACCTCGTGAACACGACACGTCTGAGGATGCAGTGGTACTGTGAGGGCTAGTTGATGACTTCAAAGTCGATGCACTCTTGCCGGAAATTTTGCAGCGTGCCAAAGATGACGTCGAGGTTGTGCTTGCCCGGGGGGTACACTCCCTTCCCTGGGACGATGCCGTGGAACGTCGTATCTGAGACTTCTAGGCATGTTCGAGGGGTCCGCATTGCTAGCAAGGTACTCGCGAACATGAGGTTAATGCTGCTTCCGCCGTCCATGAAGACGCGACTCATCTCGAACCCACCGATCTGCGCCTCGAGTACCAGGGGACAGTGTCCCGAACAAGGTACTTGACGTGGGTGGTCGCTTTTGTCAAAGGTGATGCATGACTCGCTGCCACTGAGGTACTCAGTGGTGGATGGCAAAGAGTTTATCGCCAAATTGACTTGGCGAGTGATTGCCTTCTGTGTTCGATTTGAGGGGCGACCCTTTTGGATCATCCCCATGTTCCCCAGTGGTCGGGGGTATGCCTCGCCTCCATGGTTGTGGGCTGGTGCAGCCGCAGGTGGTGGTGGAGGAGCTCCATGTGCCACAGTGCCTGGGGTAGCTCCATAGCCCTGGTTGATCGCGTCGCGATTCATCTAGGCCAAGCCCTCGTAGAGTTTGAGGAACTCGCGACAATCCTTGAGAAGGTGGCTGGACTTTTTCTTACCGTCGTGCTTGTCGATGTAGAAGTGCACGTTGCATGGTCCGGACAGTTTGTCCTGGATGGATGTTGCGGGTGCCTCTTTGCAAATGCAGCGTTGCCACACTTGCGTGGTTTTCCCAGCGTCGCGGTATCCACCGCTGCGATATCCGCTATTGCGGTTGTCGTCACGTTTGTCAGCGTAGCCGGCTGCGATCATGTCGACTTCGTCGCGGTCCTCGTATCTGCGCATTCGATGTTTCCCTCGGCGGTCGCGTCTGCGCTCGAGGTCCTTGTCGTCATCGGAGTAAGCACGGTTTTTCACCGAGTCCTCTCCATTGGCCCACCGATTCATGATTTTCCATCAGGTGGTCGATTGTTTTGGGCTTCGAGCGGCCCAACTCCTCCCTGAGCTCTCTACGGCATGCGCCGCCGTTGAACGCGTCGATTGCGCGATCCTCGGAGATGTCTTCTGCGGAGTTCTTGATGATAGACCATCTCTAGATATACGAGCGCAGCGACTCGCCAGACCTCTGGTGGCAGCCTCTCAGTTCTTTGTTTGATGCGGGCCTTTTGTAAGTGCCCTTGAAGTTGCACACGAAGTTGTAGACTAGCTCTTCCCAGCTGCGAATGGATCCGCACGGGAGATTGTTGAGCCATGCGTGAGCGGCGCCCTACAGCTGTAGCTGCAGGCATTGCATGGCTGTGCTTCAACTCCCGCCATGCAGCCTGACGGAGGAGATGTGACCCTCCAGCCAGATCTTTGGGTCCTGTAGGCCATCAAATTTCGGGTTCTCCGATGGGAGCTTGAACCCTTTAGGCATTCGCTTCTGCCTGATGGCCCCGCTGAAGCATCTAGCGGCACAAAGCTCCACCTCGTCCTCTTCCGAGTCAGTCGAACGAGCACGTCTTGCGCATATTTTGTCGACTTTGCATTGCGTGATGTCGTCACGCGCATCGTAGTCGTGATCGTGCCGCCGTGACCGACGATGTCGAGACAGGTCGTGGCTATCATCACTGGACGAGGGCAAGGAGTAGCGTTTGGCCAGAGTCTTGCTTTTCTTCGGCTCTGGTGTTGTCTCTTTGTCGAGGGCGGCCTCGATTAGCCCCAGGCCCGCGATCGTAGATCGATGCATGGAAGCTCGCGGATCTCTAGACGGTGGTTGGTTGTTGAGGAGGTACATGGTGTCCGCTGTTACCACAGCTTGCGGCGTCTTCGGGAGCACGTTGCCCCATGTATCCACCATCATAGAGCCGAAGTCGAGGACTTTCGCAGCTTCTACGCGCTCCTGGTCGGTGAGGTGGGCCAGTCGAGATCGTCTTTTGTTGGCCAGGTACTCGTTGCCTTTAGAGGAGGATCCTCCATGGGAGGAGAGCTGAGCTCGCTGAAGGCTCAACTCATACGCCGCCTTTCTGCGCGCCTCGAGTTGTGCGATTACCTGCTGCTAGCATTTGAATTCTTCCTTCAGCAGCCAATGGTAACCCATCAGCATGTCCTGCGATGTGTTGGGGGTAGAGGATTGCCCCGTAGAGCTTCTCGATAGCGGGCCCACTCGTTGTCGTTGAGCTTCTCGATCCGGTGTTCTCATTCGCCATGAGGTGCGGTTCTCCTCCCGTCCTGTTATTGGTGGGCGCACCGTTGGTGGGGCCACCGTTTGCGACTGGTATACCGCTGTTGGCCAGTCCAGTGCCAGTGCCGGCGTTTTCGTGATTGACGCCGGTGTCGCCCGCGTTGATGACGTCGCACATGAAGTGATTGGGGAAGCTGTTGCTGCCACAAATTTCAGATCCGCGACTGGTGTCGTTGTCCGTGCTCCCAGCTATTGCCGGGGCGTTGAGTTCGCTGAGGGTGCCGATTAGTGGCGGAAACCATGATGCTGGAGCAATCGCGGGTGTCGTCGGCTGGTTGGGCATGCGAAGCATGCCCAGTTGACCGACCTGGAAGCGGAAGCTCCCGATTGCCAAGCCGATCCCATCGCCCACGGACTCGAAAGCCTCGAAAGCCGGACGAGTGGCCGGCGTGTGGACGGTGAAGTCGAAAGCGCCGAAGAGCTGGCGAATCTCTGTTGTTGCGGAGTTGTAGATCGTGGTTGATGGGGCCGAAGAAGCCGCGACATCAGCACTCCCAGTTCCCACAGACGACGCCAATTGACAAGGGTTTAACTCGTCAATGCCCATTGTTATGGACTTAGATTTTGAAGAAGGAGGGAGCACTAGAGGCATCAATCAGCTAGCAAACAAGCACACAGGGACGCAAGGTTTACCCAGGTTCAGGCCTCGTAGAGGTCCCTACTCCTGCTTGTCTGCTCTTGAAATTATTGAGGGAGTCGAAAGTTACAGGTGTGCGCAGATGCAATATGGCGATGGTTGTGGAAACTATGGTTGTGATCGTCTTCCTCGTCGCCCCCTCCTAGCCTTTATATAGATAGGCTAGGTCTCAGGTAACAGGTCGAGTCGGTTACAGATTAGGGTTTGTTCCTTTGAACTTTCTATCTTAAGCTTCTTCTTGCGTTGCAAGCAATCGGAGTCTCCGTGGGTCACCCGGATTCTGTATTGGGCCTTGGCAACACCGTGGGCTTACGTCGTATCTAGACCGTATATGCCCAACTCGAGTACCTGTAGGGTATACCCATGTCATGCAGTAAGTACAATATATTTCTTTTCTGAAATTCCACTATGGTGTGGTCCATTAACATATCCATGCATTGGAAAATCCATTGATCTCTTTTGATCCCCATTATGTTCTGACCGTATACTTCATTGCTCTGCAATACTTGTTCACCATAGACCAACCATACTAATTATCTGGTTTCATGATCCATGCCGCATTTCGTAATGTAAAGCTTATTGTTGTTTGGCAGCAGCTTGCTTCACGGTGCAATTTGCACGCTGCATTTTACATTTCAACAAATACTTGTTGTAAGATATCAGAACACACTGTACATGTCCTGCACTCAAGCACTCAAGGATGATAACTTGTTTCGTATACTTCATCTTCACATGTTTGGTAGAACAGTCATCCATACAGTGGGGCTTAAAATATGATGGAAACTATCACACAGCTGCAGAGAGTGCACTTAGCTACTGCTACAAGTCCTAGAAAGATATATCAAAAGCTATGATGCTTGGATACTTACATTTTTTATATCTTACATTCTTTTTTGTCTTGAAAGGTATACTCCCTCCGTCCTAAAATAAGTGACTTGAGTTTATCTAGATTTGCATGTATCTATATACTAAAACGTGTCTAGATACATCCGAATCTAGACAAACCCACATCACTTATTTTGGGACGGAGGGAGTATTAAAAGTTGACTACTATTTTTTAATTTTTTTTTCTTAAACCGGTACAGAAACTTCCCGACCTCCAACATAGTTTGTTCTGGATTGCAAAGATGTAAAATATTAAATATATAATCCAAGATTTTTGAACCTTGCAACTATGATAGAATAAAGAAATATTTCTGAAGATTTTTGCCCTCGGATCATTTAATTGCATTGCTTCTATCTCATCTCCATAAATTTATAGTAATTTTCTACTATAAAGAAATATAAGGCCAAATTAAGCCGGTCATCCATTCTGAATACTACCTCATCGCTTCATTAACTGAGTAGACCAAAACAGTCCCTCATAATTTCATCAGATTCATACAGTACAAAAGCATGAACTGGCCTTCATTGGTTGCATGGATGTCGGCACGCAGGAGCACAAGCACATGTGCGACAGTCTTGAGCAAGGTTGCAATTGATGTACCGGAACACTGGCATGTGCAGACGTGAAAAGGAGGAGGCAGTTGCATCATTTGAAGATAAAGATGTGGTAATGGTTGGGCATGAAGTCGAAGGAGGTGTAGATCATCTAGCGGCCCATTCTGGGACATTAAAAAGTGTAGGGCGGACATGGACAACCCTTCCCATTGGTACCGGTATAGAAGAAGCCGGCCATGGATTGGGGAGTTTGGAGGCGCGGCAGGGATAGCATCGTCGAGCAAGGGAGGAGGATACATGAAACCTACGAGTCTGGTATTTCCTTTGAGGTTGTTCAGGCATTTTCCCGAACACGTTGGAGGCGACGGCAATGCCATGTCTCCCGCCGCGCGAGGCGGAAGGTTCTGCGGCAGAGGAGGTCCCCGAGGCTCCTGGTGTTTCCCCTAGTCACCAAAGATGCAGGGAGGATCGGAGGACAATCGAGCTGGCCAGATCCAAGCTCCACCTCGCCCTCCTGTGTCAGCATCACATCAGGCCCTCCAGAGGTGAGGGCAAGTTGTAACGTGGAAGGAGAGGACGGTCGGTTGCCACATTCGCCGCCTCATGGAGGTTCGATCCAGTGTGCAGCCTGCGCAGATCCCGTCTGGTCGTCATTCCCTGGGGCGATACGCTCGGGACGACGCCTTCCATCACGGGCCGAAGTTGCGTGCATCAGCCGAATCAGGCTGGAAAACCGGTAAGGGAGGCGACATATTGCAATCTTGCGGCAGCAATCAAGGCGGGGTCGCAGCGGTTGCTGATTTGGTGCAAGGCGCACTCCGGGAGAAGGAGAACACGGGGAGAAGCAGGGGAGGGTCGGTGTGGGTATGTACTCCGGCGGAGAGAGGGGAATCGAGGGTAGTGATCCAGGTTATTTTGACACGGGAGTAGCGATCAAGTTACCACAGTACTTTTCCAGTTTGCTCGCTGTCTCACGAACAGAACCCGCACGCGGTAAAAGAAATCCTGCTAATCACAACAGTTTGACGCCCCAGATGCTCTTTGGGTCAGTATGCAACGCTTGTCTACCTACCCGCCACAAGTGGCCTCACAAGGCGGGTCAGCATAGAATAATACGTATACAGTACGGAGTAGTACTCCAACTGTATACGTCTTCTCCTTGCATTATGTTACGTTTGGGCTTTTCCAACCTATATTACCACGTACTGGTCGGCCCCAACAAGCAACGATTATTTCACGACTTATATATAGTATCACAACCCATTCTCCTCCCTCTAGCTGTCGTGGTCGCCGCTTGACCTAGCCACCACTGTCGCCCTTCTTCTTCCCAACAATCCTCTCCCTCTCCAACACCAAAATATTCATCTCCTACTCCTCTATCAATTCCACTACATAAACCCTACAATCCTCTCCCTTTCCTACCCTATTTTGATCAGCTATATTATTATAAAAAAGGAGAAAAAGTTCTATATTTCTCAAGTACACCTTTGGAATGCCAACAACTCCACTAGCTTTTGAACGGTCTATGGTATAACCTCGGATTTCGGCTATGAGTTGGTGACATGAGTGACATACATGTCAATATATAGGCAAAATTATTGGTACTCTCAAAGGTTGTGCAAGCACTTGTAAAATAAACAATCAATGATCCTTGAAAGAGGAAGAGAAAAAAGAACCACTGTCAAGATATGAGCTGGAAATAGTCAATACTTACAAGAGCATTGGTATCACCTGGCCACCTAAAATGAATAAATTAGAGTTTTTGAAAAATAAGGAAAAGAAGAGGTGTTTGATAGCCGCGATTATCAAAGTGGGTGTTAATGAAAAGCTCTAAGTTTATCCTTCTTTTGATATTTACTTGTGCACCCTTAATTTTGACTGAAAGCATCCTCACTTTAAAATATTTTTACTCTCAAAAAAGAGGGGTGCTGAAAAGAATTGATTCACAAGCCTAGCTAACTTTTTGACATTATCTTTTGAGTTTCAAGAACTATTATCTAGCGAGTTATTTGCGTTTAGGAATTGAGGTTAAGTGCAATTGTTCAAATATATTATGCTCATGCTCAAAGTTGCAGGATTTGAGACAATGGAATATGATACAATCTCGAACTTGTGAGTCTTTCCTCTTGATTCAATTTCTCGCTATTACTCATTATAGCTTTGTCACTCGAGGGTGAGTAACATCTAAGCTTGGGGAAGTTGATAGCTCCAAATTTCAACATTTTTTATCATTGTTTTTCCTCTTGTTTATTGTCGGATTTCACTGAAGATTACCCTTTCTACTAACATTAACATCGGAATTAGTGAATTCTTGGTTTCTTGTGATGGTTTTCAGGCAATAAAAATTTATGGAAGATCTAATAGCATTTATGGGCGAATTACACCTAAAGAAGCAAATCCCTAATTGGAGCTCCTTTCATTGGAGGCGTTCAGAGTGCATAACGACCACTGGTACGATCGGGGTGCGCCCGTACTACCTGCGCCGGCTCCGTTATATCAATACAAGCAACTTTCGTGAAGGGGAGACGACGAAAAACAGAATACAACTGCCGCAAACTCATCCAGAAAGGGAGAGATCAGATTTGGAGAAGGAGAAGAATACCGTCTCATTCTTCGACGATCTCTAGCCTCTAAATCATCCACTCCACCATCATCCCCATTGTTACTTAGAGAGAGAGATTGGCACTTCTAAGATTAGGGTTTGCTACTTTGATCTATCTTTGGTTTGTATTTGATTCCATCTTCAACCGGTATTGTGGCTTGCTATGATAACTTTGAGATGATTTCCATTTGCAATACAACTATGCCTTTGATCTATCTTCCTCTCATGTTCGAGTTTCCCCATAGGCGTGGGAGATGTAGGGGATTGATGAGATGTGTTGTGCCTTTTTTAATTCCATCCATTCATGATTGTTGTAGTGTTTATTAAATTGTGAGAATGATTATCTATGTTCGCCTAATGCTTGTTATCTAGTTGAAGGGCCTAGGTAACATGATCCAGAGATCTCATAGGTATGAACTTGTATGCTAACGAATCAGTGACCCTCCTGAGTGACACAGCCGATATCAATGAGGAGCTAGTACTACTCGAGGATTACAAGGAACCGTCAAGATTAAAGCCTTGAAACGGTCGGAAGGACTTAATTAATGTGCTCACCATTGCCGTGGTAACATGCAGATGGATCATTGAGACCAGAAAGAATTTGCCATGAGGACTTCCAGTGGGTTTATGTGTTGCTTACCTACTCACTTATAAATAAGAAATATCACAATCACTTATCCAACTTTATTCATTTGGCACTTTCACTATAACCATGAAACGTTTCTCTCTACGCCTAATTTCTTATCTGCAGGAACCTCGAACAACTTTCACGTCTTTACTTTTATGTTATTTAATTCTCGTTTTTCTTTATGTAAGCTTTCTCTATTATTCACTCACCACTTTCCACCTTCAATAATTGCAGTCAATTCAGTCAAGACCGGTAACACCTTGAGTGTGACAGAAACACCGCATATAAACACTTACCTATGCTCCTTATTGGGATCAATATAAAAACTAGAACTAATACTTCCACAGAAACATGCTCTGACGAACCTGTGCACTTGCAGACCATCAAGCTATTTTTTAGCGATGTTGTCAGGGATCCAAGCGATAAGTGTTGTTTCTTGACATATATAATTGTTGATACCATACATGATCTCCGTTGAAGACATAGGTACCACTCGATATGGAAAAACTTATTTACTTCCATATATTGATCGTATTCCAACTGAAAGACGCCTAGAATTTATCGAAAGATTTTCTCACTCACGTATTGTAGACGTGAACAGTTTGATTCCTTTGATAGAAGACTTGACCATCACCCAGGGGGGCAAAGAGCCCGAAGTACTATTGGAAGAATATGGGAATCCATCTAGGCACTTAAGAAAAATGCATATTCTTTGTCCTGAACTTGAAGGCAGGATTTTGAAATATATCTTGAGCTAATTTATATGATGAAAGAGATTGGTTTCACAGGAAAAGAAGAGGAAGATCCTAGTGATCACTTGACGAAGGTCTATGACCTTTGTGCTACTCTTAAACAAGCAAGTTTACCAATAGAGTTCGTGCTCCTCAAACTTTTTCGCTGGTCTTCGAAATATAATGCTTTTACTTGGTTACAATCATGACCCAATCATACTATAAAAAGCTGGGAAGACTGCATCCAAGAGTTTATGCATAAATATTGCTCTTTCACTAAAATCATGCCGATTAAACGTAGCATAACAAACTTTCTTCAAATAGTTGGAGAAAACTTTTATCAAGCATGGAATATATTTTATGCAATGATTATGAAAGTCCCGAAATATGGTTTCCATGAACACTTAATTATCCAATATTTTTATAATGGGATTAATGATGATACAAAAGAAATGATTGATCTGTCTGCAAGGGAGCTATTTGCGACTTAAAATTGCCAAAATGTGTAAAGTTTTTCGAGGTAAGATCCTTCAATGATGAACAATACAATCCAGTTGAGGATGTTAAACCACGAAAATGTATGATTCACATAACCCCAGATCTTATACCTGAAGTTAAAAAGTCCATGGAAGAAAAAAATAGCTTCAGAACTTATTGAAGATAATAAAATTGACATTCTTCAAGCCTATGTAATAGAAGAAGAAATAAATCTTGTCATGCAAAAGTTTAGATATCAACAAAAGTAGTTCCGTGAGAAATATTAGAAACATCTAATGACTGAAGAAAAGAATATAAAAGAGTTAGCCGAAGTCTTTGATGACTTAGGACATGCCACCAAGCATCTGGATAGATATTTGAGTATGGTTAAAACACAATATGATCAAATAATTGAAACCCAAACTCTAATTTTGAACCAAGGAAATTTTAATACTGTTTCTACTAACATTGTCACTAGACGTGGTACATAAAAATGCAGGAACCACAAGGGCCACCTTGGTATCAAGAAGAACAAGCCCGCAAAGTAAGAGAGACTCAATAGATGATTCAAGAAGAAGAGGACTTAGTTGATCCTCAAGATTATATTGATTTTGAAGCTCATAAAAGAGAATTTGAGGCTTACAAGGCTAGAGAATAAGAAGAAGCAGGAGATAACACTATAAGAAATGTTTCCTTCCGCAATGACTTGGCCCGACGGTCGTCGTAGAAGGTGCGTCTTCCGCGGCGAAATTCTTGGCTCGACCATGGCCGATGGAAAACTTTTTTTTCCAGTTTCGCGGCCCTCTGCTACAACGGAACCACTAAAAACATGGAGGAAGCTCTACCAGCGCGTGGCAGAAGCAATATTTTCATTTCATCATGCGATGTTGACTCACCAAGTCTTTTTAGGCGTGTGGGTCTCAGAAGTCAGTGTCTCTAGCAGACCATACTTTTCAGTCGCGCCTCCCTGATTTGAACTCGATAACATTGCTCGATGCATCTGCCATTTTGTCAGGCTGCTAGGTCCCACATGTCAGCCTCACATTAGCAGAATCGTGTGTATGATGGGATTTTTTTCCTTCGCTCGCGATACCCTTTTCCGAAGTTGATAGCGTTACTCGATGCATCTACCGTTTAATCAGGATGCTGGGACCCACATGTCATCCTCTTATTAGAAGAAACATGTGTATGATGGAAATTTTTCCTTCGCTCACGCTATCCTGTTCCAAACTTGGTAGCACTGCTCGATGCATCTACCGTTTAATTAGGCTACTGGGACCCACATGCCATCCTCTCATTAGAAGAAACGTGTGTATGTTGGATTTTTTTCCTTCGCTCGTGCTACCCTGTTCCGAACTTGATAGCGCTGCTCGATGCATCTACCATTTAATAAACCTCCTGGGCCCCACATGTCATCCTCTCATTAGAATAAATGTGTGTATGATGGATTTTTTGCCCTCGGTCACGCCTTCGTGTTTCTAACTAGATAGGCGTTGCTCGCTGCATCAGCCGTTTATTCAGGTTGGTGGGTCCCTTATGTTAGCCTCACATTAGAAGAATCGTGAGTATGATGGAATTTTTTCTTCTCTAGCGCTACCCTATTCCGAACTAGATAATGTTGCTCGACGAATCTGCCGTTTGCTCATGCTGCTGGGTCCCCCATTTCAGCCTCTCATTACAAGAAAAGTGTGCATACTGAATTTTTTTCTCGCTCGCGCCTCCCTGTTTCGAACTGGTAACGTTGCTCGATGCAGCATCTTTATAAGGTTGCATTGCTGGGTCCCACGCATCAACCTCTTTGTAAATGAAACGTGCATATGATGGACCTTTTTTGCCATGTCCGCTATTTTGACCTGGACAACTTGCTGGGTCCCAGATGTCAACCTCCTCTGTGCAGGAAACATGTCTATGCTGGGTCCCAGCTGACAACCTCTATTTGAAAGAAACGTGTGTATGTTGGACTGTTTTTTCTGGTCCCAGATGTTAGCCTTAGAGTACAAAAAATGCTCATAAAGGCCGAATTAAAAAGATTCTAGGATAACTCGGGGCGGATGCCCTATTCATCATGCCTTATATTCCATGGGCTCACTCCTAAATTGAATGGGCTATGGTCGATGACCACAAGTCCACGAAAAGGCCGAATTAGAAGGTTTTGGGTTATGCTTGGGGCTAATAGGCTAAATTCATGGGCTATGCTTGGGCCTGCTGGGTCCGACATGTCAGCTTCTCTGTAAGTGCAACGTGTGTATGATGGACTTTTTTTCGGCCACGTCCACTATTTTCACGATCATAGCCGTGTATGGTGTTATTGCTGGGGCCCTTATGTTAGCCTCTCTGGTATATTCTGGCTTGTGGGTCCCTAATGTAGCCTTGTATGTTCTGTCTGGTGGGTCCCCGATGCTAGCCCCTCTGTAAAAGTATCTAAACTTTGTTTTCGAACACACCCTCAGAACAAACTCGAGGGACGCTGCATGCTGGTGGGTCCGTGATGTCAGCCTCTCCGTGATGTGATATTGCTAGAAGAAAAAAATATAAACCCAAGATACACACAGGTGATTCAGACAAAAGACCTTCAAATCAAATAAACGTAAACTGAGTGCGTTGCCACTGCAACAAAGGTATTTATAGAATAAATATCATTAAAATTTTAATAGTACTATGACATGTATGTCAACACCCGGATTTTTAATCCCGGATGCCCGTTATGCCATACCTCGCAATCCCAGGATTACCATTTTTGCGAGACATAACGGATTGGATATCACAGTACATCATCCATTACAAACCATACATAAGGTTTTACACAAATAAGGATCTCATGATCCAGTCTTTAATACAACAAGCAGCGGAAATAAACGATAGCGTAGCGGTGGGGTCCATCTTGAGGCACAGTACAATCTTGTGGCCGAGATAGTCCTAGTTATCATAGCCGTCCTGCTGACCATCATCTTGATAATCTCCTTCATAGTCTGGCCATGATAATAGCCAGGGACAAAAGCCATGAGTACTCTTTAAGTACTGGCAAACTACTACTAGCAAGGGTTATAATTCTAAGTTAAAGTGCTGAATTGAAAAAAAATAACTATCAAGTTAAGTTTGAAACCTAAGCTGAGTTCTGAAGCAAGAAAAGATAAAGTAAAGTTCTAGAATCACTTAAGTTGGGAAGCTATTATCATCTACACAACCCTGTTGTGGGCAAGTCAAAGTTCATCATTCATTTCAAGTTATTTAGAAAACATCTGACAACGAAACAGTATGGCCATTCCAACTGTCCATAACCGCGGACGCGGCTATTCGAATAGTTTGACACTCTGCAGAGGTGGTACACTTTCACCACAAGATTCGATACATCTGTCAGGGATAACCCTGAATCATCATACTTAGTATGCAGATAATCAAACATAACCTTCCCTTTACACACCCTAGTACAAGCACCTCTCCTATGAGCATGGCCTCCCAATCATGACCATCAGTCATCTTGGGCACTGCATAGATGGACATCATTGAGAGGTAGCCTCAGCTCAAACCTCTCCTGTGAGGGAACTAATACTAATGCATATAAATTTCCAGCTAAGCCTTACCCAATTCAGGTAATGTGGTTTATGCAGTAAATTTGGAATGGTATCGCATCCGAATCCAACCATCAGTTTTATAAAAAGGGTTAAGGCTCATGCCTCATCATTTTCAACATCATAAACCAATTGTGTTTCTCAACACATGTCAAAACATTTCAATAGAATGACTCATCATTCTAAGGTTTTCATAACTCATTTTCACCAAGTGTTCCCATCTAAAGTGACTCAAGTTTGATCTATTCTAAAACACTAGGTTAAGAGTGTTCACTAAGGTGGAAAGGTGGGATCAATCTCATGCCATAGAATGACATCTAAAGGTTCCTAAATAGGTCAAGTTTTATACTCTTTATGCTACCTTCAAAATTAATTAAAGAACTTTGTGTAAACTAAGGGGGTGTGATCAAAGTATGCTTAAGGCATCTTTACTAAACCATCTAGTTTTATTCTAGCTTGCTACAATAGCTTACTAAAGCATGTTTGCAAGGGTTAGCTTGCCACTAATAGCTTGCCTTGGTTGGTCTCGTGGTTGAAGTTTTCTTCTTCTTCTTCTTCTTGGTAGAACTCCTCCTCCTCGAAGGCTTGGTCGGTACTAGCGTCTAGAAATACATAGGGAGTGCACAATCACCAAACAATACTTAACTTAGGCTAAGTAGTATTCTAAACCACACAATTGATGATCTATTATCATCCCAAACATCACAAGTTTTAATTCAATAGTTTCAACCTTTTTATTTTGGAAAAGTAATTTCTACTCATTGAAATATTAACTCCACTTTAATATTCACCACCAAAATATGGGATCATGTGGACACCTATCCTCACCACATATTCTAACATGTGGGAATGAGATTTAAAGGTTGGATCAATATTACTTTGGTTTAAGTTCATTATTTAATGATTTAAAGTGACTAGAAATGCCTATATAGCATTATTTTGGTACTAGTCCAAAGTCACTGCCTGTAAACCTTAATATTATTACATATTTGGATATATATGATGAAATGTGATTTTTGAGAGTTGGAATCAACTCAAAAGCTAACTTGGTTGATTTTACAAAAATGTTTCAAGTTGCAAAAGCTTCTGTCTTCTTATTTTTATTAGGAAATCTATAACTCTAAATGAATTAAATCCAATGGGCTTGGATAGAGAATTTCAATACCTTTCAGACAAAATTAGTTTCATGTAATTTGGATTTGTCAAACTCACAGAATTGAATTTTGAAACACTGTACAGAAACTATATTCTAACTAAAAAGAAAAACCTATATTTGAATCTACGGGCTTGCGCGGGAAAGGAAATGGGCCGGCCCAGTGGCGCTTCTGTGACGGGGCTCAGTGACAGGGGTCCTACTTGTCGTCACGGCTCTTAAAACGCTGTAAATCAGACACGTAAGCGATTAGAGGCTAGATCTACGGTGAGGTCATCGTCCAACGCCAGACGGGTCGCCGTGACTCGAACCCTAAGCGGCTCGGTGGGGGTCTTTGAGGCGTGCAGGGCTCCAGCAGGGTCGGCGTCTTGGCGAACAAAGTGGAATACGACGGCGAGGCGAAGCGTGGTCGCGGCGGAGCTTGGGGTGGCCGGAATCAACGGCACCCTTCTTCTCCAGAGGCGGTGGCTCCGGCTCCAATTCTGGCAAGCTGCTGCTCCATTTGTTCCGGCAAGGGGTGGTTGAGGTTCAGAGAGGTGAGGGGAGTGGAATGGTGTGAGTCTTTGGTGCTGGGGAGGGCTCCTTTTATAGGCTCGACGGTGAGACCGAGCGAGATGGGCGGTCGATGGTGGCGACATGGCTACGGCGAGCTAGCGGCATGGCTGAGGATGGAGATCGATGGGCGGTCCCCTGGCGGTGCTCTAGCGCTTCAATGCGGCCGTAGGGGCGGTGGCATGCAGTCGGGGTGAGGTGGCGCTCTGCGCGGCCGAAGCGGCTATGTCCACGGCGAGCGGTGGCTGTGGGGCTTTGGGCGGCGAACGGAGGTGTCTGGGGTGTTCTCTAGGTCGAGGCGGAGCGGTGGGCGCGGGCTGGTGTCGAGCGGCGGCTTGTGCACGCGGGGACAGTGCGCGCTCTGCGGGCGGCGTCGGCATGGTTCGGTGGCACTGGGCGCGGGTTCTCCTCTGTGGTCCATGGCTGGTCTTGGCTCGGGCAAGGGACAGAGAGGGGCGGTCTGATCTTGGCTGCCTCCTAGACATGGAGAGGGGAGAGGGTGGTCTGCGGTTGCAAGTTTGGCCGGCGAGGCATGGCTCGGGTCGGCATGGCATTGTTGCTAGGGGTGTAGGGGATGGGTGTTTAGGCTTTGGTTAGATCATTGGGAGACAGAGGGAGTAAATGGGGATCAAATGGGGGCAAAACTCTGTTCAAAACAGTGAGCTAGGATTAGAGGTGTGATTCTGCCTGCCAAGTGTTTGATGAAATGGCCGCAAGAGAAAAGTTTTGAATTTTGAGTTCAAAATTTTTGGGTGATCTCCACTAGTGATAGGTAGTCTCTGGTTGCAAGGGTTTTGAAAATGGTGCTCAATTTGATGGTTTTTGAAATAGGGGTGATCTATGCATATGCATTAGATTCAATTTTAAACCGTCATTTAAAATAGTTTACAGAAGGTTTTTAGTAGATCAAAAGGTGGGCCTTGGTACCTCATTATGTGTACTAGCAAGGGGTGTAAAGATCAAGAATTGTTTCTATTAAGAATTGAGTACTAGGAATAGCCAAAGTAGGTATGAGAGTTAAATTTGTCCAAATGACCATTCCTTCATTTTAATTCTTTTTGATTTGATTTTCTTTAGGAAAAGTTTGGGAATGATGTAGATGATGTTTAAATCACCTAAGAAACATTTTAGAAGCAAAGGATCACACAATCATGGCAATTCAAAACAACTCCTATTTTAAATGCACACATATATGAATGCTTTCATTTTAAATTTGGAAAAGTTTTTGTTAACCCCATTTTTGGATGAATTGATCTTGATAAGCTTGGATTGAAGTTTTGGGATGTTACAAACCTTCCCCCCTTAAATAAAATCTCGTCCCGAGATTTACAAGAAAACTAGGAACTAAAGAGATCTGGGAACTCTGTCCTAATGTAATCCTCACGCTCCCAAGTGGCTTCCTCCTCGGTATGGTTGCTCCACTGAATCTTGAGAAACTTGATACTCCTGGTCCTGGTGGTTCTGTAGGCTTCTTCTAAGATACGGATGGGTACTTCCCGATAGGTCAGGTCATTGTTGAATTCCACTGCTCTGTGATCGATATTCTTGAAAACATCAGTCTTCTGAGGCACTTCCAAACATTTGCGAAGTAACGAGATATGGAACACATTGTGGATGGCTGACATATCTTTAGGCAATTCCAGCTGATACGATACTTCTCCTCGGCGGTTCAGAATCTTGAAAGGTCCGATATATCTGGGAGCTAACTTTCCCTTCAGACTAAAGCATTGAGTTCCCTTCAATGGTGAAACCTTGAGATATACGAAATCTCCGACATTGAAAGTCAGGTCTCTCCTTCTCTTGTCAGCATAGCTTTTACATGCGGATTGGGCGGTCTTGAGGTGCTCACGAACTTTGTGAACTTTCTCTCCTGCTTCTCGGAGAATGTCGGGTCCAAAGATCTGACTCTCTCCTACTTGCGACCAATTCAAAGGGGTACGACACTTTCTTCCATACAAGAATTCAAATGGCGCCATCTGCAAACTAGCTTGATAACTGTTGTTATATGAGAATTCTGCGAAGGACAGGCAGTCTTCCCATTTTGATCCGTATTCCAACACACAAGCTCTAAGCATATCCTCCAAGATCTGGTTGACTCTCTCGATCTGTCCATCATTTTGCGGGTGATAAGCGATCTGAAGTTCAACTTGGTTCCTAAACCTTCTGAACTTTCTGCCAAAATCTTGAAGTAAATGAGTTCCTCGATCGTCGATGGTCTTGGGGGTTCCATGCAGACTAACAATCCTAGCAATGTACAGCTCTGCTAGTTTTGCACTCTGGTAGGTTGTCTTGACTGGTATGAAGTGGGCTACCTTGGATAGTCTATCAACTATGACCCAGATTGAGTCATTTCCCCTACTAGAAGTAGGTAAACCGGTGATAAAGTCCATTCGGCGGAATCCCATTTCCATTCGGAATCTGCAATGGTTGCAACAATCCTGCGGTCTCGATGCTCGCTTTGACACTTTGACAAATGTCACATTTGGCGATGTAGCTTCCGATCTCTCTCTTCATCTTGTGCCACCAAAATTGCTCTTTCAAATCCTGATACATCTTTGTTCCTCCGAGGTGGATAGAATAAAGAGTATCATGATCTTCCTTCATGATAATTTCCTTCAGCTCCGAATCTGCTGGTACACAGATACGTCCCTTGTACCACAGTACACCTTCTTCGTCTTCGGTGAATCCAGGTACTTTGCACAGTACCTGTCTGATGTTTGATTCCGTCGATACTTTCATTCCCCTTCTGGGCTTCCTTGATTTGGCTAATCAAAGTGGGTTGAAGTTCAATGCTAGCTAGGAATCCTTTGCTAACTAACTCAGTCCTAAACTGCTCCAACTCCTCATACAAACTTGGTTGCTTCTCTTTGATCATGGTGTTAAGCCTACACGGCAATCTGCTAAGAGCATCCGCTACCACATTGGCTTTGCCGGGGTGATAGTGAATGTCAAGGTCATAATCCTTGATTAACTCTATCCATCTTCTTTGCCTCATATTCAACTCCTTCTGGGTGAAGATATACTTCAATCTCTTATGATCTGAGTAAATCTCACAGCGATTACCCATCAAATAATGACGCCATGTCTTCAATGCTAGAACCACCGCTGCTAGCTCAAGATCATGGGTCGGATAGTTCTGCTCATGCTGCTTGTTGTAGAGCAGATACCGATGACTTTGCCTTCTTGCATCAATACACATCCTAGACCAATCTACGATGCATCACAATACACATCAAACGGCTTCTTGATGTCGGCATGATAAAAATTGGGGCTGATATCAATCTCTTCTTCACTCCACAGGCGGCTTCACACTTGTGTCCATTCAAACTTCTTGTCCTTCTTCAACAATTGGGTCATTGGTGGGCTATGCTTGAGAATCCTTCTCACAATTTGCGGTAGTATCCGCTAATCCGAAATGAAACGAACTTGGGTTTGATTGGTTGGGGCTTCCCATTCTTGACATCTTTGATCTTGCTTTGGGATCAACAGAGACTCCTCCGCGGAACACAATATGTCCTAGGAATCCTACTTCTTTCAGCCAAAACTCACACTTGCTGAACTTAGCATATAACTGATGCTCTCTCAGGGTTTCTAGGATGATTCTCAAATGTTGCTCATGCTCTTCTTCTGACTTGGAGTAGATAAGGATGTCGTTGATAAACACAACTACAAACTTATCTAAGAAATTCATAAAGATCTTATTCATGAGATTCATGAAATAGCGAGGGCATTGGTTAATCCAAAAGACATAACCGTATACTCGTATAGACCATAGCGAGTAGTAAAGGCGGTCTTCGGAATATCCGTTGCACGAATCTTAAGTTGGTGATAACCAGTCCTAAGATCAATCTTTGAGAATACCTGAGCTCCAGTCAACTGATCAAATAGATCCTCTATCTTTGGCAAGGGGTACTTGTTCTTGATGGTGACATCATTCAACTTTCTGTAGTCTGTACACAGACGGTTGCCTCCATCTTTCTTGTCGACGAATAACACTGGTGATCTCCATGGCGATGCGCTTGGCTGAATCAAGCCTGTTGCTAACATGGCATCCAACTGCTTCTTCAGTTCTACTAACTCTGAGGGGTTCATGGTATAGGGTCTCTGGGATCCGGGGATTAGTTCGATAATGAACTCTATATCCCTATCCGGGGGCATACCTAGCAATTCATCTGGGAATACATCGGGGTATTCACAGACTACTCTGACCTGGTCAATGGTAGGGAGGGCTACACTTTTGTTGCATTTGAATTGACGGGGTAAGGTTTCAGAGAAATGTTCTACTGTTACTCCAGAACTACTGGTCATGGTGATGGCTTTCTTAGCACAGTCTATCAGTCCTTTATGCTTTGACATCCAGTCCATACCTAGTACTACTTCCAAACCTTTGGTTCCAAGTACAATTAGGTTGGCATAAAAATCTATCCAATGTATTCTGATAGGTACAGCTTTGCAAATTTTTCTAGCTTTTGTTGTTGAACCGGGGATTTGAACTATCATGACATGCTTCAGGTTGGTTGGGCGAATCTTACTAGTGCATACAAATTCTTCGGTGACAAATGAATGTGATGCTCCAGAATCAAACAATACTCTTGCTAAAACTGAGTTGACAGAAAACATACCCATCACGACATCTGGTGCTTCCTGGGCTTCTTCTGCGTTCATGTGGAAGAGACGACCGTTCTTGATTGTGCGGGTTCCACAGGAAAATCTCCTGCCTGGTTGAACACGACGCTGCTGCTGAGCTGGGGCATTCACAGGGGAATTGGCGGCAGTCTTCTTGGGACACTCATTGGAGTAGTGACCCTTCACTCCACACTCGAAACACGTGATCTGGGACTTGTCCTTGACTGCGACAGGTACAACATTGCTGCCGATTAAAGCGGTGTTGTTGTTGTTGCTCTTGGGAGAACGCAGTTGAAGTTGTTGGCGTTGCGGAGTTGTGATTGTTTCCTCCGGGCTTCACATTTCCTCGCTTCTGGTTGGGGTAGCTTGGCGAGAATTTGGGGGTCGGTTGTTCCTTGGTGCATATCTGGTGAGGGTTGGGACGGTACTTGGTGACTCTGGATCCAGTTGCTGCATCATCTGACGCTTGCGGTTGTCGTTTGCTGGTTAATCTTCCCTTCCATCTGAATGGCAGAGTCGACTAGCTCTTCAAGATCCTGGAAACGGATGTTGACGAGGACAGTCTGCATCTCATCATGCAGTCCGTTTAAGAATCTCTCTTTCTTCTTGGCCTCCGTGTTGATTTCATCCAGTGCATATCTGGCAAGTGACAAGAATTTGTCACGGTACTCTACTACAATCAATCTTGCTTGCTTTAGTTCACGGATTTCATCTCTCATCCTGTTGACAAGACCTTGCGGCACGTGGGTGCAGCTGAACTTGACCTTGAATGCTTCCCAGGTCATCACCTGGCCATGGTTCATGTTGCGGATGCTATTCCACCAAGCTCTTGCATCTCCCGCCAGATAGTGGGTGGCGAAGAGAACTTTCTCATTCTCCTCAACTCCTGCAACTTCGAGGTTGTTTTCCATGGTCTGTAACCAGTCATCAGCATGGGTTTTCAGATTGGTTGAAGATTGGGGGATTGGTGTTCTAAATTTTTTTGAGTTTAGATCCATGGTGATCCTGATTTCCATGTCCTTGGTTGTTGAGAGCCATTTGGGCGATCTGCTGCAATGTCGCTAAGTTGGCTTGACGCTCGGCCCTGCTTGCTTCACGGTCTGCGATGAGATTTTGCAAGATCTGCAGCATTGGGTCCTGCGATGAGATGCTCCCTCCTTGGTTTCCACGAGTCATTTGAAGATTGAGATAGATATAGGGGTAATAGGGAAATTCTAAGGTTCATGGTTTTGGGTTTTCAAAGCTACAACTTTGAGTTAGACTCAGGTTTTTCAACTAACTTCATTCTCATTCATGCAAGCAAGCACACGATACAACACACCACAACAATCAAAGGGGAAAACAGATGGTTTGAAGAACCATTCTGCAAACTACGATACAATGAGATGATACATCTCATGCTACGACAGTGCTCTAGTGCATCTACTCATTGTTAATGAAGTCGGAGTCCTCATCATCAGTGTAGAAGTCCACAGCATCCTCTGCCAGAAAATCGTCATTGTTGCTGAGGTAAGAATCCATATCTCCCTGGATGTCTTCTCCCTCATCATCTTCTTCTTTGGCGGCAAGCTGAGCTTCCTGCTCCTTGACGGTCTTCTCGAGGTCGGCCACCTTCTTGCGAAGACGGGCGATGGTGCGATCCTTCTTGGCACGCTGGCGACGAAGAGACTGGCGATCTTGGACGAGCAGTGTGAAAGTCTGGGCCTTCTGGTCGGCGATGGCACGGTTCTGGTTGGCTAACTCCCTGGCATTGTCCAGTTCCTACTGTCGGTCATGAAGCAAGAAGTCGAGGTTCTCCAGTTGACGCCTCAACTCTGGGTGACTTGGCATCTCCATCGGTATTCCCATGAAGTCACGTCTTGCATAGTGGGCAAAACGGGTTCCTTGAATCTTGTTGACGCTGAGGGCACATAGACGTGCGAGAGCTTCATGCATTGCCCTGGCTAATCCATCTAGCCAGTTGTTCTCTCTCACAGAGAACTGAATTCTCCCGGAAGTTGGTGCTTCAATGCTTCCTCGAAGATCTGCGGTGACTAGCCATTGTAGGTCTCCTCCTGGGGGTCCTGGAAGTTGAGCTCCAAGAAACTCCGGATGTGGGCGTCCCAGTAATTCTGACAGTGAATCCAGATCCCTCTCGAAGATCAGCTGACCTCCGTTTCCCAACTGGTAAAACTTGCTGAACTGAGTCTCCATCTACAAGAATTTAGGATGAGGAAATTAGTGAAGTGATCAAGTGTGTCAAATTTTAAGTAGTAATGTAAGAATTTTGAGGAACATGTATTTTTGAGAAAGAATGAGTTCACAAGGGTAAGAGGGGAAATAGTTTTTCATAAATACTCACTTTGGTTTTGAAGCTAAGTTTTTGGTTTGGACGTCCATTCTAACTAGGGTCTCCTATGGTCAGGATGGCTCTGATACCAACTTGTCAACACCCGGATTTTTAATCCCAGATGCCCGTTATGCCATACCTCGCAATCCCAGGATTACCATTTTTGCGAGACATAACGGATTGGATATCACAGTACATCATCCATTACAAACCATACATAAGGTTTTACACAAATAAGGATCTCATGATCCAGTCTTTAATACAACAAGCAGCGGAAATAAACGACAGAGTAGCGGTGGGGTCCATCTTCGAGGGCACGAGCAATCTTGTGACGCGATAGTCCTAGTTATCATAGCCGTCCTGCTGACCATCATCTTGATAATCTCCTTCATAGTCTGGCCATGATAATAGCCAGGGAAAAAATCCATGAGTACTCTTTAAGTACTCGCAAACTACTACTAGCAAGGGTTATAATTCTAAGTTAAAGTGCTGAATTGAAAAAATAACTATCAAGTTAAGTTTGAAACCTAAGCTGAGTTCTGAAGCAAGAAAAGATAAAGTAAAGTTCTAGAATCACTTAAGTTGGGAAGCTATTATCATCTACACAACCCTGTTGTGGGCAAGTCAAAGTTCATCATTCATTTCAAGTTATTTAGAAAACATCTGACAACGAAACAGTATGGCCATTCCAACTGTCCATAATCATGACGCGGCTATTCGAATAGTTTGACACTCTGCAGAGGTGGTACACTTTTACCACAAGATTCGATACATCTGTCAGGGATAACCCTGAATCATCATACTTAGTATGTAGATAATCAAACATAACCTTCCCTTTACACACCCTAGTACAAGCACCTCTCCTATGAGCATGGCCTCCCAACCATGACCATCAGTCATCTTGGGCACTGCATAGGTGGACATCATTGAGAGGTAGCCTCAGCTCAAACCTCTCCCGTGAGGGAACTAATACTAATGCATATAAATTTCCAGCTAAGCCTTACCCAATTCAGGTAATGTGGTTGTACGGTAAATTTGGAATGGTATCGCATCCGAATCCAACCATCAGTTTTATAAAAAGGGTTAAGGCTCATGCCTCGTCATTTTCATCATCATAAACCAATTGTGTTTCTCAACACATGTCAAAACATCTCAATAGAATGACTCATCATTCCAAGGTTTTCATAACTAATTTTCACCAAGTGTTCCCATCTAAAGTGACTCAAGTTTGATCTATTCTAAAACACTAGGTTAAGAGTGTTCACTAAGGTGGAAAAGTGGGATCAATCTCATGCCATAGAAGGACATCTAAAGGTTCCTAAATAGGTCAAGTTTTATACTCTTTATGCTACCTTCAAAATTAATTAAATAACTTTGTGTAAACTAAGGGGGTGTGATCAAAGTATGCTTAAGGCATATTTACTAAACCATCTAGTTTTATTCTAGCTTGCTACAATATCTTACTAAAGCATGTTTGCAAGGGTTAGCTTGCCACTAATAGCTTTCCTTGGTTGGTGTCGTGGTTGAAGTTTTCTTCTTCTTCTTCTTCTTCTTCTTCTTCTTGGTAGAACTCCTCCTCCTCGAAGGCTTGGTCGGTACTAGCGTCTAGAAATACATAGGGAGTGCACAATCACCAAACAATACTTAACTTAGGCTAAGTAGTATTCTAAACCACACAATTGATGATCTATTATCATCCCAAACATCACAAGTTTTAATTCAATAGTTTCAACCTTTTTATTTTGGAAAAGTAATTTCTACTCATTGAAATATTAACTCCACTTTAATATTCACCACCAAAATATGGGATCATATGGATACCTGTCCTCACCACATATTCTAACATTTGGGAATGAGATTTAAAGGTTGGATCAATATTACTTTGGTTTAAGTTCATTATTTAATGATTTAAAGTGACTAGAAATGCCCATATAGCATTATTTTGGTACTAGTCCAAAGTCACTGCCTGTAAACCTTAATATTATTACATATTTGGATAGATATTATGAAATGTGATTTTTGAGAGTTGGAATCAACTCAAAATCTAACTTGGTTGATTTTACAAAAATGTTTCAAGTTGCAAAAGCTTCTGTCTTCTTATTTTTATTAGGAGAAAGCTATAAATCTAAATGAATTAAATACAACGGGCTTGGATAGAGCATTTCAATACCTTTCAGAAAAAATTAGTTTCATGTAATTTCGATTTGTCAAACTCACAAAATTGAATTTTGAAACACTGGACAGAAACTATATTCTAACTAAAAAGAAAAACCTAGATTTGAATCTACGGGCTTGCGCGGGAAAGGAAATGGGCCGGCCCAGTGGTGATGCGTGGCACGAGACTCAGCTGACAGGGGGGTCCTACTTGTCAGCAGCTCTTAAAACGTGAAACGGTACGCACGCTGTGGGCCGTGCGATTAGAGGCTAGATCTCTGGTGAGGGTAAATGCGACGACAGACGGGTCGCCCGTGACTCGAACCTAAGCGGCTCGGTGGGGGGTCTCTGGGGCATACCAGGGCTCCAGCAGGTCGGTGATCTTGAGGCGAACAAAGTGGAAAGGCGATGGCGAGGCGGCGTGGTCGGCTGATCTTGGGTGGCCTTTGGCGGGTTCTCCTCTGTGGTCCATGGCTGGTCTTGGCTCGGGCAAGGGACAGAGAGGGGCGGTGCGGTGCTGGCTGCCTCCTAGACATGGAGAGGGGGAGAGGGGTGGTCTGCTGCAGCGGTTGCAAGTTTGGCCGGCGAGGCATGACTCGGGTCGGCATGACATTGTTGCTAGGGGTGTAGGGGATGGGTGTTAGGCTTTGGTTAGATCATTGGGAGACAGAGGGAGTAAATGGGGATCAAATGGGGGCAAAACATTGTTCAAAACAGTGAGCTAGGATTAGAGGTGTGATTCTGCCTGCCAAGTGTTTGATGAAATGGCCGCAAGAGAAAAAGTTTTGAATTTTGAGTTCAAAATTTTTGGGTGATCTCCACTAGTGATAGGTAGTCTCTGGTTGCAAGGGTTTTGAAAATGGTGCTCAATTTGATGGTTTTTGAAATAGGGGTGATCTATGCATATGCATTAGATTCAATTTTAAACCGTCATTTAAAATAGTTTACAGAAGGTTTTTAGTAGATCAAAAGGTGGGCCTTGGTACCTCATTATGTGTACTAGCAAGGGGTGTAAAGATCAAGAATTGTTTCTATTAAGAATTGAGTACTAGGAATAGCCAAAGTAGGTATGCGAGTTAAATTTGTCCAAATGACCATTCCTTCATTTTAATTCTTTTTGATTTGATTTTCTTTAGGAAAAGTTTGGGAATGATGTAGATGATGTTTAAATCACCTAAGAAACATTTTAGAAGCAAAGGATCACACAATCATGGCAATTCAAAACAACTCCTAATTTAAATGCACACATATATGAATGCTTTCATTTTTAATTTGGAAAAGTTTTTGTTAACCCCATTTTTGGATGACTTGATCTTGATAAGCTTGGATTGAAATTTTGGTATGTTACAATTTATGAGTCTTCTTTAAAATATTTTGTGTGGCTATGTTTATCTCTTTTATAATATAAAAGGGCAGCGCTCCTGGCATCTCAATTTATAAAATGCCACACAATGGAGTATTTTCTTAAAAACATGGTTAGAGAGAGTTTTTTTTATTTTAAGAGGTGGGGGCAATGCCCAAAAGGCTAAATTAAAAAGAGTTTGGCTATTCTACATAGGCTACTCTACATGGGTTATACTCCGTAGGTTATGCTCCATGAGCTTCATTCTCAAATTTCACTGGGCTATGCTCAGCAGTCCCCTGACCCCTAAAAGGCCAAATTAATATGTTCTCGGCTATGCTCCAGGAGCTCCTTTCTCAAATTTCACTTGACTGTGGTCAGCAGTCTACTGACCCCGAAAAGACTGAATGAAAATGTTCTGGGCTAAAGAGGGTCCGAATGAGCTACTAGATTTCTTCTCCTGGTTAATAAAAATTACATTGTGATGTGCTCGACCGGATTCAAAACAAAGACCTCAGAGAGGGAGGGGGACACACGATAATTCTTTTTGGCAGATATTGATGTCAAAATTCAGCAGTACATAATAAGGTAGAAAAATTATCAACAGATTCAAAGTTCATATTCAGGAGCACTTGACAAATTCAGCAGCATTTCAAAAGTGACCAATTTAGCAATACAAACAGTGAAATACAATAGCAGTACAGAGAGAACCAGTTCTTATTTCAGCTCTAAAAACCTTGTCACGCGATCAGTTTGTCCTTTTCACCAAACACACTCGACCATTGGAGCAAGAAAAACTGGCGACCAAGTCTTCTTTGAGTACCTTCTTCTCACATCAATGCTTGTGTGACCCCCTTATGCAACCCAAAATGCCCAAGTCTCATCTAGATTGTGACATGACCATGTTTCAAAAGAAAAGCAAGATTATCTACTCCACTTGATTTAAAAAAGTACCAGTACATCAGTATTAGTTCTACAAAATGCTTTAGTAATATCAACGACAGAACATTTGAGAGATTTGGTAGCTTTCCTACTTGAAATTCAATAGTAGTACAGAGAGAATCAGTTCTTGTTCCATCTAAAAAAAACCATGGCGCACGATCAGTTTGGCCTGTTCTCCGAAGAGACTTGATCATCGGAGCAACAAAACTAACGATCAAGTCTTCTTCTGTGTGAATACCTCCTCGTTATGTCAATGCCTGTGTGACCGCCCATATGCAATCTAAACTGTCCAAGATTCATCTAGATAATTGTGACAATGCTAAGTTTTAAAAGAAAAGCAAGACAATCTGACGCACTTCATCTAAACAAGTACCAGTACATCACAGTTCGTTCTACAAAATATTGTAATAATAGTAACGACAGAGCATTTGACAGATTTAGTAGCATTTGAAAGATCCAACAATAGAGAATAAGACCATGAAAATATCTGACAAATTCCCGGTTCATATTTAGCAGCACTTGACAGAGTCAGTACAACATTCAAAGTGATCGGTTGGCAGTACACAGACAGTGACCAAAAGAATTGATAGATTCAGCAATGCGAACATTGAAATTCAATAGATATAGCAAGGCCTGATTCAAAAGAAAAGCGAAACCATATTCTACACCCAGTCGGTCGATCTGAACAAGTATCGGACAAAACTTTTGACAGGTTCAGTAGCATTTGAAAGATTCAACAGTACATAGTAAGAAAGAAAAACATCGACAGATCCCCAGTTCACATTCAGTGGCACTTGGACATATTCAGTAGCATTTCAAAGTGACAGATTTAGTTTACCATTTTCTCCGGACACTCATTATTGGAAGAAACAAACTGATGATCAAGTCTGCTTTTGTGTGCATGCCTCCTTCTCACATTAATGCCTGTTTGTGACCTCCATAGGCAACTCAAAATGCCCAAAGCCTCATCTAGATTATAAGTTTATGACAAGGCCAAGTTACAAAATAAAAGCAAGACCATCTACTGCACTTGATCTAAACTGAGCTATCCTATTACATAGTATTACGATTACTTACGGTTGTTTGGTTCCAATCGTGGGCATTGGTAAAGCTCAGGATGAACCATAATGGAGTCTCTAGAGATTTCCATGCAACGTTTATTGAGAAACCAACAACTGCTTCTTCAGTATTTAGACTGAAGCAGCATATTTCAGGAAATAACATATATCCAAGTCCTATTGCATGGTGGGATGTGTAGACAAAGTTGCTTCTTGTCAGATATCTTGGGGCAACATCTGCACTGCCTACTGCAATGATAATCTGATAGTTCAATCCAAGGAAAAGGGAATATGCTCCCAGGTCAGCAATCGCTATCCATGGCTTAGGTGGATACAAGTAAGCAGTGTCCTTTGAGTACACCTTGCAGCCAAACCCATTAGCATAGGTGCCATAAGTGCGACCATAGTGATCAACACTATGATCAACAACATGATTGCCATGACCATAATAAGTACCGCCATAAAACTCCTCATCAGTAACACCCTCGGTATGGATAAGAAGAAGGCGAGATTCATCTACAGATATTGCTAAGAACCATAAACCAGGTTCGTGCTCATCATCATCTATGGAATCAAGGTTGCCCTCCTCAAGATGTGTGCCAGGTGGTGACGGGAGCAGAATAGGATCTTGAAAAAGAAATGATGGCCAAATCAGCCAACACTAGTTTACATCCATTAAAACCAAAGCTAGTGTTTAGAATAGGAATGGATCAAACTTACCAAAATACAGATGATTCCAAACATAAACACTTTCACTCTCAGTGGCTGCAAACACTAGACCCTTGTGGATAAGTGCATCGTTGTATTTGAAATAGCACTGGAACTAGTTCTCAAGAACTATCCATGCATACTCATCGCCATCAAGGCTAGCAATTGAGTAGTCGAAGATAGCGATAAGAGAGAAATCTAAATAAACCGCTGCAGCTGTGGGAGCTCAGCAAATAGCAATCTTTCGGAGGAGAATATGGCAATCATTATGCATGAATGTAAACGGGTTGGTGGGTACAAACTCATTGACTTGTGGGAGAGGAACGCATTGATGCGTGTACACATTGACAATCTCCCACTTGCACTCGGACTCAACTGTGGCGATCCAATCTCGATTGGAACCTACCCACTGCTTACCCATAAAATTCGGGAGCACATAGTCAAAGGAGAACATGTCCAGTGGCATCAGCTTGTATGTCATGCCCTTGCCCTCGAAGTACTCATTGCATTCCCATGGTTTCTTAGTCGGGTGAGAATGAAGAACACAGGGGAGGCCAAACGGCTGAGAAGCATGTAAAGTTTCACTATATTTTGCCGAGTCAAGAAGATGTTTGGACGAACCGGTGAGGCTCGCGGCGATGATGACGTCGCATTTGGTTATGAGTTCTTCAAGCGAGCCTTTGGTAAAAACCTCTAGGAAGATCTCAGAATCATCACTGTCCTTGCCCGGTCCTGCCATCGCAAGGGAGCTGATGGAAGTTGGGACGGTGGCTTGATTTGGTTTTCTGGAAAAGAGGGAAGATCAATAACGGCAGGCGGGACAGGGAGAAGAACAAACTCATACTATCCGGTGAACAGGATCGGAAAGTGGCATTATGGAGGAGAATAATGGTGGCGCTTAGCGTAGAGGTAGGGTAATGGGGAACTAGGGATAGAGAGTATATGCGGGGTTGAATAAAATGAAAACGGACGCATGTTCCTCTGCTCCAGTTCCCTTCAGAATAGTACTACTCTGCTCTAGTTCCCTCCAAAATAAATCTTTCTTGTAAAATGAAAACAGAGTACTACTGAGTAGAATGTAGGGGTAGCTGTAGGAGTAGCGATCCACGTGTAATAATAATTTCTCTTGTTCTCAAGCTCATTTCTGGTACTAGTTTCCAACAAAAAAACTATTGTGTAATTTCTAGTAAAATTGATGGCCATGTCAATTTATAAGTAAGATTTCCATATATACGGATCAAAACAAAATATGTGGTGCGATTCCGATGTGTTTTATTTGTACTAATACTTACTTCACAAAACAACACATTTTTTTATACCTGGGAATTTAATATGCTATTTTTGGACATAAAGGATCCAACCATACACTAGAAACATTGTTTACCATTCCACGATGAACCCATCTACAAAATATGGGCACATTATCATAAACTATGAAATATATATGGAATTTGGCCTCGGTCATCTTGCTTGAAACATAGGAATGTTAATACAAATAGTAGGCCATATTGCGAAACCTGGTTTTTGAAAGGCTGCCAAAAAATTGTTCTTGTTTTGAAAACAATCAAACAAAAAATAATGAGTACTAATAACGAAAGAATTCACACGATGTTCTCCTGCATGTACTATGTTCCGTGAAGATAAACATGAGTTTTGACAACTGTTTAAAGATAAATGTGAGTATGAATATTCTTGGATTTCAAGCCGAACGACCAAGGTCAAGGCTATACCTATATCATACTTTATGTCGATGATCCTGTATCCAAGAATTTCCATGGCGATAAATTTGGCCATATTTTGAAAGCAATCAAAGAGGAAGTAGTATGAAGAGTAGGGCCCGATCATCTGCTCTTTCGAGAAGGAGCCAAACCCAACTATTTTATTTGCTCAATTTTATGGTCCTTTATGCTAAATTGATGGACCTCGATGTAATTTTACCTTTTTTAGGTCCTTGATGTAAAATGTACTCCCACCATCCGTGTAAAATTCTAACTAAAAAGTGTAAGTGGTGAAATTTAAACGAATTTAAGCTTAGTTATCAACGAGTATGAACATTCTTGGATTTCAAGCCGAATGACCAAGGTCAAGGCCATATCAACATCAGACTTTATGGTGATGATCCCATGTCCAAGAATTCGCATGCCGATAGATTTAGACATATTTTGAAAACAATCGAAGAGGAAGTAGTATGAAGAGTTTGGCTCGATCAGCTGCTCTCTCGAGAAGGAGCCGTACACGATTGTTTTCCTTGCTTAATTTTAGGGGGGAGCTAAATGTATGGACCTTGATGTAATTTTCCCTTTTGTTAGGTCTTTGATGTAAAATGTACTTCCACCGCCCGTGTAAAATTGGAACCTAAAAGTGTAAGTGGTGAAATTTAGATGATTTTAAGCTTACTTGTCAACGAGTATGAACATTCTTGGATTTCAGCCGAATGACCAAGGTCAAGGCCATATAAACATCATACTTTATGCTGATGATCCCATATCAGAGAAGCTGGATGGCAACAGATTTGGCCATATTTCGAAAACAATTGAAGATGAAGTAGTATGAAGAGTTTGGCTTAGATCTATTGATCTATCAAGAAGGAGCCAAAACAGAAAGTTTTCCTTGTAGGGTCCTTTGTGCTAAATGTATGGACCTCGATGTAATTTCCCCTTTTTTAGGTCCTTGATGTAAAATGTACTCTCACCGACCGTGTAAATTCTAACCTAAAAGTAAGTGGTGAAATTTAAACGAATTGAAGCTTAGTTGTTAACGAGTATGAACCATTCTTGGATTTCAAGACAAACGGCCAAGGTCAAAGCAATATCTACATCATACTTTATGCACATGATCCCATATCCAAGAATTTGCATGCCGACAAATTTGGCCATATTTTGAAAACAATCAAAGATGACGTAGTATGAAGAGTGTGGCTCGATCAGCTGCTCTGTAGAGAAGGAGATGAACCCGACTGTTTTCCTTCCTTAATTTAAGGGTTCTTTATGCTAAATGTATGGACCTAGATGTAATTTTCCATTTTAAGTTCCTTGATGTAAAATGTACTTCCACCGTCCGTGTAAAATCTAACCTAAAAGTGTAAGTGGTGAAATTTAGATGATTTTAAGCATACTTGTCAATGAGTATGACCATTATTGGATTTCAAGCCAAACGACGAAGGTCAAGGCCATATCAACATCATACTTTATGTTGATGATCCCATATGAGAGAATTTTCATGGCGACAAATTTGGCCATATTTTGAAAACAATCAAAGAGGAAGTAGTATGTAGAGTTTGGCTTAGATCAGTTGATCTCTCGAGAAGGAGCCAAACTAGAAAATTTTCCTTTTAGGGAGCTTTATGATAAATGTATGGACCTCCATGTAATTTTTGCTTTTTCCATGTCCCTGATGTAAAATGTGCACCGACCAACCATGTAAAAATCTAACTAATAGCTGTGATATTTGATACATTTTGATGGTTTTCTCCCAGATTTGATCATTTTCTAGCCTTACCTAACACTAATACTTCGGTAGTAAAGAAAACTTGGTTTTTAATGTGTGTTTCAGGTTCCGAATGTCAATAGAAGGTTTTAACTAGAGAAACAAAATATTCTGGAGAAAACAAGCAAGTCTCGTTTTGGAAGCAGTCGAGGGGGGCTTACAGAAGCTTTAACGAGCAACTATACGACGGGAATATTTTCCGGCCATATAGTTCCCGCCGTATGGTTGCCGCCGCCTCTGTCTTGTCAAAAGGGAAACTTCCGTGAAGGGACCTAGGACGAAAACACAACACAGCAGTCGCCACACCATCCAGAAGGGAGAAATAAGAGATCCGGAGAAGAAGGGGAAGACGTTCTTCATCTCGCTCCATGATCTTCAACCTCCTAGCCAATACACCTCCATAGCCACTACTTTTACTTGAGAGAGAGAGGGATCTCCACCTTGCAAGACTAGGGTTTTAGATTGTTTCTTCCCATCTTGAATTGTGTTGGATATTTTTCTATTCTTATTATGGATCTCCATGGTAATACCAAGACGAATTCCCTTTATTTGATTATATTTATGATCCGTTCTTCTCTCATGTGTGAGTAATTCCGTTAGGAGTGGGAGATGTAGGGGATTGGTGAGATGTGATGTGCCTTAATATATTTTTCCATTATTATGTGATTGATTCTAATTACTATATTATGTGTGCTTGACTATCTGTGTGATGCCTAATGCTTGTTGTCCAATTAAGGGCCGAGATCATGATGCTTTGTCTACATAGATAAGATCTTGTTCGCTAGTGGACCGGTGACCCTCGGGTGACACGGGGATATCAATGGAAAACTAGAAGACTCGAGGATAATGGGGAACCACTGTGCTTATTGCATTAGTCCGATCCAAGGAGATTAATTGCTAAGCAACTTGAAGGGTCTTAATCGTCTAGTGTCTGACCATAGTTTTGG
Source organism: Avena insularis (assembly GCA_023614405.1). Classification (NCBI taxonomy): domain Eukaryota; kingdom Viridiplantae; phylum Streptophyta; class Magnoliopsida; order Poales; family Poaceae; genus Avena; species Avena insularis. The sequence continues at coordinate 301,020,729 of CM042692.1, read as the reverse complement.
TAACAGGACAGTAGGATTATTGAAATTGGGATGGAATCTACCAAAAAGGAGTCCCGGCTAATTATGGGTTGCTCGCCTACACATATATTTATAAGATTATAATTTTTACATTTAGCAGTCATCCACCTGGCACAATCACTATCACCATGAACTGAATCTCCTCGCGCCTTCTTTTGCCATCTACAGGAAACAACAAACAACCAAGTCATTCATTACTTTTATGCTTTATATTTTTGAAGTTTACATTTTAGTTCTATTTAAATACATCTCATTTAATAAAAACCCATTCATATTTCAACACTTGTAGTCAATTCACTCGAAGACCTGTGACAACTTCGGGTGTGATAGAGACTTCACCTATAAACACTTACCTTTGGGCTCCCTGTGGGATCGATATCTATACTTCGAAACTAGCTACAAATGATCTGTTCACTTGTAGACATCAAGCTATTTTCTGGCGCCGTTTACTGGGGCTAAGCGCTAAGTGTTTGTCTTTTGACATTTCAGGTGTTGCTACTACAAAATGTTGTCCCTAGGAGACAAAGGGTCTACATGCTCTGGTAGGACCTATCTAGCGGATTATATTGAGCGCGTGCCTTCTCAGAGGCGTGAAGAAATTATTGAAAAACTTTTAAGATAAAATAAAGTTGAAGTTGAAAATCTGAGTGATATTATGGAAATCATGTCTATTTATAGGACAACTCCTATGAAAACTGAGAAAACTCTTAGGGAATACAGTGCTCCAAGTTCTGAATTTCTTAAACAACCAATAGAGTTCCCTAATCCTAGAGTTAGAGAATATCAATTTGATGGTGGAATTATTAAAATGTTGCAGGAAAAAGCTTTTAGTGGAAGGGAAGATGAAGACCCAGGAAGATATATTTGAGAGTTCGACGATGTGATATCATCGCTTGGACCAAAAGGTTTGCCGAGAGACTTTTCTCGTCTTAAATTATTTTGATGGTCTCTTAAAGGTAAAGCTCTAGACTGGTTATATTCTCTCCCTCGCCATTACATTAAATGTTGGGAAAACTGCATTGTTAAATTCATAAATAGATTTAATCCTTTTAAAAAGGTAACTGAACTAAGAAAGAATATAGGAAACTTTAGTCAGAATGTGGGAGAAAACTAAAGATTCTTTGGAATGATCAATAGTATTCCTAATCATGGCTATTCTGAATCAACTATTTGCCATTTATTTTACCACGGTCTTAATACTCAATGTAGAGAATTGCTTGACCTCTCAGCAGGAGGGTCTATAAATACCCTAACTATTAAGGAATGTTTGGAATTGATGTCTACTAGGGCTAAGAATGATTCTTTATATAACCCTGATTTTGGCACTAAGCTGGAAAGAAGGGTACTTCGCATAACTCCTGATCTTATGCCCGAGGTACACAAAAGAATGAAAGAAAAATGGATACCTTCTGAACTTGCTAAGGAAAACAAAGTAGATTTGTTACAGGTTTTAAATGAAGAAGATGAAACTAGCAAATTTTTTCAAGAATTAAAACATCGACAAGTGAAATCTCATAATAACTTGCATAAGCATTTCCAAAAACACAAAAAGATTTTGGCAGAACTCACTGAAAATTATGATGAGATTGGCAAAGAAATAAAACTATTTCACAAGTATCTTAGTATGATTGAAACCCAGTGTGAACAAATAGCATCTGGCTATCAAATTTTTCTTCGTGATGATAAAGATATTCTTGTTTCTACTAATGTTGTCACAATAAGGGGTGCATTTGTTATAGGACCCTTAGGACCATCGGAATATGAAGTTGAAAAAGAGCTAAAGGAAAAGGCCTTGCTCGAAGCAAGCCAAGAAGATGATACATTGGTGGATCCACAAGATGAGACTGAAACACAAGATCAAACCAAGGAGGACCAAAATGAGGCACATGATGACCATTATGACTCTGATGCAGAGACGGTCGATCCAAGAGAAGATAAAGAAATAAGCAAGGAATATGAAGTTGTTGTAGTAGAAAAGAAGAAAAGCAATAAGCAACAACAAAAGAAAGCAATGAAAGATCCTGCCCCCCCCCCCCACAAAAGGTAAAAGACAAGAGTAAGTCAGGTGAGAAAAAGCTTCCTTATCTAGATCAAAAAAAGAAAGCACCGGATCAGGTAATTTATAATTCTTTTACAAAGGCACTTAGTGACCTTCGTCTAGAAATTCCATTTGCGGATGCAATCAAAGTTCCTACTTATACCAAATTCCTCCATGATATTCTTAGTAGAAAGAAAGAAATAACTAAAACAGTTGCCATGGTAACTAGTTATCCTGCTAACGGGAAGCTGTTGTCTAAGTATGGAGATCCTGGAATACCAACTATTTCATGCTCAATAGGTAAAACTGATATTCACAATGCTTTGTGTGATCTAGGATCAGGAGTTAGTGTAATGTCATACTCCCTCTATAAAAGGTTAGGATTAGGGGAGTATTCTCCTACTACTATCACTTTACAGATGGCTGACAAGTCCCCTAAACAACCCGTTGGTATGATTGAGGATGTTTTACTTAGAATAGATGAGCATGTTATTCCCACTAATTTTATTATTCTTGAAATGCCAGAAGATGAAAGATTATCCATAATACTTGGAAGACCTTTCCTCAGTACTGCAGGTGCATCAGTAGATTGTGATGAAGGAAAGCTAATCTTCAATGTTTATGATGCTGAAATCATCTGGTATTTTCCAAAGAAGCTAGAAGCAGGAGAAATATATATTCCACCGGCAAAACGAGTTCATGAGGTAAGTGCATTTGATAAGGGGCAACCAAAGGTAAGAATTCGAGAACAGAAAAAGTTTGAGTTACTCAACCATTCCTAATAAAAGCTTAATGGGAGTCAACCCATCTCGTCTATAAAATAAGGTTAGAGAATAAAACATTCATCGCATTCCTACCACTTTTTCACAGACATTCTTGCGGAAGCGCACCCGTGAAGATGTAGCTATCAAAAAGTAGTAGAAACGTCGATTGAATGAGTAAAGAATAAGAGTAAAAATAAAAGTTTGAGTTGTTCATCTACAAAAGCTAAAATTTTGCTTTTAATACACCAATGTTGGTCGACAGTTTCTACTATCAATTCTCTGTCAAAAATAAGGTAGTTTGCTAAGTTTTGGGATAAGAAGGTACTCTCGAAGAAATAGAATTTTTTTGATGACTACTGATGGTTTAATGACCAACTATACGACGGGAAAGAAAATTCTGGCCGTATTGTTCCAGCCGTATAGATATCTTCGCCATCAATAAATTTTCTTCGAAGGCACAAAGAGTTTAACGACCAACTATACGGCAGGAACAAAAATTCTGGCCGTATAGCTCCGGTCATACAGATATCAATGCCTTCGTACAAACTTCTTAAAAAGGTACTGGGAGTTTAACGAGCAACTATACGGCAGGAATAAAAATTCTGGCCGTATAGTTCCGGTCGTATAGATATCGATGCCTCCATACAAAATTTATCCCAAGGTACTAAGAGTTTAATGATCAACTATACGGCTGGAATAAAATTTCTGGTCGTATAGTTCTGATCATATAGATATCGATGCTAGTTCTAGAAATCTATCTCGAGGGACAGACCGTTTAATGACCAACTATACAGCAGGATCATTTCGATCCGGCCGTATAGTTGCGTCCGTATAGCTGTTTTCTGTATAAGAAACCCTAGTTGGAGGCGCTGCCGCAACTATATGGGTGGAGCAACATCACCCGCCAGTATAGTCTCGGCCGTATAGTTTGGTGCGACCACAAAATCGCACCGGGGCGGCTAGGTCGTCCTCCCCTCCTCATTATTTCTCTCATATTCTCTCTCCAAACCTCTCAAAATCCACCTAGAACACTTGATTCTTCGCAGATTTCGTTCGTTTGAGTGGGGAAATCAATTGATCGATACATTTCTCTCCCTATCCATGCTTTATTTTCAGATTTCCATGGTTGAAACTCTCACATTGATCTAATGGATGAACTCAAGCTTATTTTGTTTTACCAATTAATTTCTCATGTTAGGATTGAATTTTTCCACGTAGAATCGTTCATATATCATGTAGAAACTATATGCCTAAGGCTTTCTGGTGAATTTTTTTAGTGCATCACGATGAACAAGATCGGTAACCTCTTTCATTCGAGCAAGCGCCAACAAAGTGAGGGCTCGAGCTCGGGGTCCCAAGCCTTGCGCAACTCCAAGTTGGACATTGCCTTATACAGGAGGGTGTTGCCCACATGTTGGGCCGACCACAACTTTCTCACCACGGCAGGGTTGAAGGAGGACTTCGACCTCATGTGCAACATGTCAGGGTTGGCGGTACTTGGCTTCGCAAGCCACGATACCTACACCGAGCTTACCCATGAGTTCCTTGCCTCCTTCTACGACGACCACAGGGAGAAAGGTAATATGTGCATGATAAGCTTCACCATGAACCCACAACATTATGGAATAATTTTTGAACAATTTTGCAATGCTTTCAGCTTCCCTCATGTTGGGGAGCATACTGTTACTAACCTCTATAGCGTCACAAGTGGAGAGACTTGGGAGGTTATTTCTGTTAAGTGGCAGTTAATTTTACCAAAAGAAGATGTCCACCATTCAGAACCCAACCATCCGCTACTATGCTTTGTTCCTCGCCAACACACTACTGGGAAGAGGTGACATCGGTTCCATGGCCAATGCGGACATGACAATGATCACCAAGGCTCTCTTCCCCACTTCACCGCAAAGCCCCAATCCTGCAGCTCTACTCATCCAACACTTTTGCCACCAAAGCAACAAGACCAAAGGTGATATTCGCATTGGTGGATTGGTAACCCACCTTGCCCATGCATTAAATATTTATACTACCTATTATGGAACCTGTTAACAGCTCCAAACTCATGGACGTCAAGTATTTGACTGCTTGTGGCTTCCTTGGTGACGAGGGGTAACCTTGGCATGTCCATAGTCAAGGACTTGGGGTTTCGCGGAAAAGAGAACGCTGGGGATTTTGTCGGATGTCAGGAAAACAATGGAGTCAAAGTCGTCTGAATATTGAGTAATCACACTATTACAAGTTGTCCTCTAGATCTCGGTACCCTCGCTTGGGCTTCTCCCGTCTTGTATATAATAGGCCGAGTCTCAAAGCTGTATGTAGATAGGTTTCATACACACATAATTAAAATACCAACACAATGTCGGTTCATAATTTCTTTCCTAATACAATCAAAGCCTTTGTCGGTTGCTTCCTTGGGCTGTCATTGATACGTCCATTTTGCATCATATTCTATATCATAATTTACTGTTATTCATTGATATATTTCATATTAAGAGATGATACTTATGTTATTTCATCTGTTTTTGCATGGTTGATGACTTTTGGAGGATGGATCCCTGAAGTCAGGATTCTGATGGAAAAGGCACTGTTTGGATGCGAAATTCACGAAGATAAAAAAATCCCAGAAAATACATGGAAATTTTTATTTTTCCAGAAGACGAAGGATTCCAGAAGGGGGAGCAGAGTTGGGCCACATGGGGCCCACACTACCCCCTAGCGCGGGCCACCCCTGGCCACGCCACCAGGTGGTGTGGCCACCCTGGCCCATCTCTAGCTCTCCCCTTTGGAGTATATTATCCCCACGAAACCCTAAGCCTGGGGTAGCGACCACAGAAAGATTCCGCCACCTCCGTAGGGCGGAAAACTGCAGAGAGAGAAAGAGCTCTCCGGCAGGCAGAAATCTGCCAGGGAAATTCCTTCCCGGAGAGGGGAGATCGTCTCCATCAACACCACCATCAAGCTGGACTTCATCGGGATCATCATCACAATCATCTCCATCATCATCTCCACCAGCACCATCATCACCACTCCATACCGCTGTAACAATTGGGTTAAATCTTGCATAGTTCTTAGGGGAAACTTTCTCGGTATTGATTACTCATTGTAGTTGATGCTATTGAGTGGAACCATTGAATTATCGTTTATGTTCAGATTGTTACTTATCATTATTCCATCTCTGATCTTGATCCATATGATGTCTTGTGAGTAGTTCGTTTAGTTCTTGAGGACATGGGAGAAGTCATGTTGTTAATAGTGGAATTGTGTTGAGAAAGATTCAATAGTTTGTTATTTAAGTTGTGGTGTTATTCTTCTAGGGTGAACATCGACTACATGAAACTTCACCTTTATGGGCCTAGGGGAATGCATTGTGTATTTGGCTACTAATCATAGGGTTGCCATAGTGACAGAAACCTGAACCCCCGTTAGGAAACCTTTGCACAAGGGAGGTTAGGATCTCAGATTTTAAAGCTGTGGTTAGGTTTTTATCTTAATTACTTTCTTGTACTTGAGGATGCTTGCAAGGGGTATAATCACAAGTATGTATTAGTCTTAGGAAGGTTGGTACATTAGCACAGGTTCACCCACACAATACTTATCAAACTAAAGAAGATTAATCAACTATATGAAGCGAAAGCACTTGATGATATCCCCATGTGTCCCCGAGAACGTTTGGTCATCTGAAGTAATACAACCGGCTTGTCCTTTGCTAAAGAAAGGATTGGGCCACTTGATGCATCTATTATTATTGTCTTTTATTTACTTGCACTTTATTTATCTGCATTATCAAAACCCCCTAAAAATCCATTTGCTAAGTATTTACAGAGAATTCCTGATCCAAGCCACTCGTCAACACCTTCTGCTCCTCATTGGGTTCGACACTCTTACTTATCGAAAATACTGCGATACACCCCCTATACTTGTGGGTCATCAAGACTATTTTCTGGCGCCGTTGCCGAGGAGTGAAGCGCTATTGGAGAGTGGAACTGGTAAAGGAAACTTCTACTGTGAGTATTGTTTATTTCTGTTAGTTACTTTATTTCAATATGGATAATTCACTTTGTTTCTTATTTCGTAATGCTACTACCACTGCTAAGGTAGTAGATGAATCTACACCTGCTGAAAATGATACTTTTAAAATACCTACAAGAATTATTGATCGTGTTATGGATAACTATTATGTTGGAGATGGAACTGTCCATCCCGGTGATCATTTGCTCTTTATACACGAATTATGCGGGTTGTTCAGGTGTGCAGGTATTACAACCGATCAAGTCAAGAAGAAGTTATTCTCATTATCACTTAAAGGAAGAATTGAAGAATGGTACAAGCTGCTGAAGAATGGTCAAGCTCTTGAGTGGGAGGAAGTTGTGCCTCTCTTTTATTCAAAATTTTATCCTCCTAGTGAGATTCATAAAGATTAGAATCAAATATACAACTTTTGGCCTCTTGATGGAGAGAGTACAGCTCAAGCTTGGGGGAGATTGAAGTTACTAATGCTCAAATGTCCTTTTCATGAGATCCCCAACAATATTATCATCATTAACTTTTATGCAAGGTTTTCTCTTCATGATAACGATCTATTGGATGCTTCTTGTGCTGGATCATTTACACGCATGGAAGAAGGAGCTAAATGGGATCTTCTAGACCGTATTCAAGACAATGCTGAAGCTTCGGAGAATGATAAAGGAAGAAAGTCAGGTATAAATTATGATTACGAATGCATTAAATCTTTTATGGGAATTGATGACTTTCGTAATATTAGTAATGCTTATGGTCTAGACTCTCAAGCTATTGCAACTTATTTTAAGGCTTTTGCTTCCTATATTGAAGTTCCTAAAAAGAAATGGAATAAGTATCATGAGCCATATAAAGATATTGTTAATAGTGTTCCTGCAAAAAATAGTGAAGTTTATACTGCTAATCATGTTTTACCTAAACCTTACATTGAGAAAATACCTTTCCCAGTTAAGATAAAGGAACATTCTAATGAAAGTACAAATAAAGCTTTGAACCTGATGAACAAATAGCTGCTAAACCTGTAGTAGCAAATGTGAAAGACTTTGTCACTAAATATGTAGAAGATGGACACACTATCCTCTGTAAGGCTATTCTAATATTGTTTCACAAAGTAGTGTTATGAGAGCTAGTATACCTGTGTTTTCTGTTAGAATAAGTGATCATTGCTACGTTGGTTCATGTGATAGTTATATTGTTAAATTTATGCATGATACTGAAAGTTATTATGAGAGAGGGAAGGTTGTTCTTATGCATCTCAATAATACTAAGTTTCCTCGCTTTATGCTAAAAGTCTTTCTGTTATATTTGTTTTGCCTTCCTATGTTAGCAGCCTCTGGTTTCAACAATTTATTTTATTACAAAATTCCCTTGCATAGAAAGTGGGTTAGACTTAAACATGTGTATTTTTGCTTCTTGATGCTCTCTTTCACTTCAATTCATATGCTTATGTGAGCATCATTGAAATTATCATGCCCATCTTAATGGCTATAAAGAAAGAGCTTTTTGGGAGACAACCCAATATATTTTTGCTTTCAGTTTTTTTTGTTTCTTTGAGTTTTGGAAGTTATCACTGCGGTGATAACCTCTCCATATCCTTTTGTTTGGTTTTTGTGTCAAGATCAACCTCTAATGAGAGAGAAGTAATATTTGGGAAAGTTGCTGTCCTGAAACAGATTTTTGTGCTTCGCTGTAAAAATTCGTGAAAAATCTCTATACGTCGGATTGAGCTGTAATTTTTGTGCTTCTGACCCAGGTTGTTATTTAACTTTTGTTAGTTTTGTACTTTTTCATTTGAGAAACAGAAGATTTTCAAAAATATTGATCTTTACCTGCTGGTCTGTTTTGCCAGATTTTTTTAACCACTCTTGCATTTGCCTCTTAAATGGATTTCCTTTTTGAATTCCTTTTAGGCTTTCAGAAGGAGTTGTTTCAGTAGCTTATGTTTTGATGGATTTCAGTTGAAATTGAACATAAAAGGTTTATTACCTTGCATGCACTAATGTTGCTAATGAGAATTGTGTGAAGTTTTGTGTGAAAGAAATTTCCAGGTTGTAGGAGAAAATGGTGTAATAAGATAGTGAAAGGTTAAATGACTCAAGCAATATGTGTATGAATATGAAGATATTGATGTTATTCAAGCAGTAATTCCGGAAAAATTTATTAAATATCAAGTATAGAGACCTGCAAAGTCTGTTTCGAATAGGTAACATTTCAAGTAAGAAAAGGTCCGCGAAAAATCTGTCAAATTATATTTTTGCAGTTTTTATCTAACAAGGAAAGAAACGAAGCGAAAAGAGGGACGAAAATGGAGCCAGGGTGGCTCACACCACCCCGTGGCGCGGGCCCACCTAGCCGCGCCACCAGGAGGTGTGGCCACCCTGGAGTCCGTCTCCGACCCATTTTCTCCCAGTACCTTCCTTTTGTTGTTAAACTTCATAATATATAATCCCCCGGATCCCCCAAGGTTCGTATATCGTGTTCTCATCGTGTTTTCATTTCGATCTGTTTCTGACATGTAGTCTCAATTTTGGAGCCACAATGTCTTCCTCTGGATCAGCCAAGGAAGATTCCTCTGCGGACATCGTCAACCCGTACATGCATGAATTGAGGATTCATCCTAAGGAGTTGTTGCTAGAAGATGGGCGGTACAGATAAAAGAGGTTCAGGGCCCGAAAGGTGAAGGCAGTCTGGAGGATAGGATGGAAGCACTGGAGCAAGAAGTCTTTAGGTACAAGAAGATGGCGGAACGCAAAGTGGATATCATCCATAAGATTAGTTCAGAACTCATCGCCGAGCACCAGAAGGAGACTGCTGAGCTTAAGGATGAAATTCTCTCACTCCACCTAACAACCAACCAACTACAAGCACAGATCTACGACGTGCAAAATCAAAACTATGAGTATGAGGTTAGGTTTAAACGCATAAGTTCTGCTGCTAGTTTCAGGATGTTGGAGACCATGATGTCTTTTGTTGACGGGGAGCCCTTACCTTGGAAGTCGGACGACGACGAGAGAACACCACCATCACTGAAGGAGTAATTCGTCATTAGGTTTTGGCATCCCCTTGGTTTGTTCCAAGCTCGGGGGAGTGCCGCGGTATCACATCACTATCTTCTATCTTTTTACCTTTTTAGTAGAGTCATATCATGAATAGAGAAGTTATCATGTAGGATGGTTTGCATTATGGAAGTCTCTCTCCTCTAGTTAGATATCTACGTATCCCTTGGTGTGAGTCGCCGTTATGGAATATTAATGAGAAGTTCTATCATTTTACTCTTTTGCATATCTTATATTAGTTTTCAATTTCTGTTATATGATTGATCTTGTTATTAGTACTGGTACCACTTTGGGATCATGAAGTAAATTTAGTTGGTTTTGGCAAACTTGGCTCTGGTTAGTGACAACACTATTTGAGAATTGAATGAGAAAGATAAAAGTACTCTTAAGAAATATAATTTTATCATCTTTCTTTCTTAATTGGCTCATAAGCTTAGTATTCTCTAGTTACGATCTTTTGTGCTTCCAAGGAAGATTGCATGTTTGTTTTTATCACCTGTATGTTTGTTTGTTTCCTTCAACTCTTATGCTTGCTACCCAGCCTTGCTAGCCAAAAACCTGTACTGAGAGAGAATGCTTCTCGTGCATCCAATCCTTAAACCAAAAACCTATGTCATTTGTGTCCACCATACCTACCCATTAGCATTATTACTATTCCAAGTAAATTCATATTTTTATCTACCTTCCGAATTAAACTTGTTATGTGAAAATTAGTGATTAAAGCTCTCACGAACTTGATGGCACACTTTACTTTTATTACACTTAATAAACTTGAATCATTGTGTCATCTATGTTGTATATTCTTGCACTTATACGTTGGGATTAGCAGAACCATGCTATCATGGGGAACGCTTTCAACATTGCACTTGTACATTGTACCTAGTTGATATCATGCTCTTTTGTTTATGGATGTCGTTGGTGTGAAATGAAAGGGGACTTGTAAGTCCATGGAGTTATGTATGTGTGTTAGAGAAACACATGGGCGGTTAGTATAATCCATGCCTAATCATGGTGGAAACCTGCAGCATAACCATAATGAGCAATCTATGAAGCATTCTTCTTATAAAAAAAGAGATAGAGATTGAGAAAAAATAAAAAAAATGATGAGAAAAGAGGAAAGAGAGAAAAAAATCACCATTTTCCCATGGTAAATAACAAGATGCTGAGATGCTTATTGTCTGCTTGCCTTGTAATTTTGATATGGGGATTCTTCCATATCATCGGGCAAGGGGTACCCCGTTGGCGGTTCTCTATGATACACATGTAGTTACTATGACAAGAACTTACCGGTAACTAAACTTGAGTAGCATAAGGAGCGGCCCTCGTATTCAAGGGACATGAGATTGCCAACTTATACTTTGTCAAGCATATACTCCATAGTTTGTTCACTTTAACCTTAATCACCTAAAGATGCTTATGATTGGGGCAATGAGAGCTGAAAGCTAATAAGTACCATAATTTTTGGAAGCTCTTTATGAAACTTGAAATCCCTGCTTCCCTCTGCGAAGGGCCTATCTTTTACTTTTTAGTTGAGTCAGTAAACCTATTCCTTTCTATCTTAGCAAGTGTTTTGAGTTGTTGTGTTTCATTCATTCATATGATGATTTATTCAATCATGTTTCTTATATTCCTTGTTTTGCACATTGCTCTTATCTTAGAGAGTATTACTTTGAAAGCTATCATCAAAAACCCATTATGTTTGAACTCCTACAAATTGTCAACTATTCTTTGACCAAGAGCAAAGTTTGCCATTACCAATTATGATTTACCTTGTGTATCTCTATTGTGTTTCCTTTACTTATTGCAAGTTAAAGTTATATAATGTTGAGTTGTCTGCTATTATGATTTATGTATTTATGAATATGATGCTTCTTGTCCGTATTCTTTTATCGACTCTTCACTCCATAAACCCGAGGTCATGTTTATTGAGCTTAGTTTTCGCTTGGGGACAAGCGAAGCCTAAGCTTGGGGGGAGTTGATACGTCCATTTTGCATCACTATTCTATATCATAATTTACTGTTATTCATTGATATATATTTCATATTAAGAGATGATACTTATGTTATTTCATCTGTTTTTGCATGGTTGATGACTTTTGGAGGATGGACCGCTGAAGTCAGGATTCTGATGGAAAAGGCACTGTTTGGAGGTGAAATTCACGAAGATCAGAAAATCGCATAAAATACATGGAAAATTATATTTTTCAGAAGACGAAGGATGCCAGAAGGGGGAGCGGAGTTGGGCCAAAGGGGGCCCACACCATCCCTGGCATGGGCCACCCTTGGCCGTGCCACCAGGTGGTGTGGCCACCCTGGCCCACCTCCAGCTCTCCCCTTTGGTGTTTATTATCCCCATGAAACCCTAAGCCTGGGGGAGCAACCACAGAAAGATTCCGCCGCCTCTGCGGGGCGAAAAAGTTTAGAGAGAAAGAGCTCTCCGGCAAGCAGAAATCTACCGGGGAAATTCCTTCCCGGAGAGGGGAGATCGTCGCCATCAACACCACCATCAAGCTGGACTTCATCGGGATCATCATCACCATCATATCCATCATCCTGTCCACCACCACCATCATCACCACTCCATACCACTGTAACAATTGGGTTGAATCTTGCATAGTTCTTAGGGGAAACTTTCCCGGTATTGATTACTCATTGTAGTTGATGCTATTGAGTGGAACCATTGAATTAGCGTTTATGTTCAGATTATTACTTATCATTATTCCATCTCTGATATTGATCCATATGATGTCTTGTAAGTAGTTCGTTTAGTTCTTGAGGACATGGGAGAAGTCATGTTGTTAGTAGTGGAATTGTGTTGAGAAAGATTCAATAGTTTGTTATTTAAGTTGTGGTGTTATTCTTCTAGTAGTGTCATGTGAACGTTGACGACATGACACTTCAGCTTTATGGGCCTAGGGGAATGCATTGTGTATTTGGCTACTAATCGTAGGGGTTGCCGGAGTGACAAAAACCTAAACCCCCGTTAGGAAACCTTTGCACAAGGGAGGTTAGGATCTCAGAGTTTAAAGCTATGGTTGGGTTTTTATCTTAATTACTTTCTTGTACTTGGGGATGCTTGCAAGGGGTATAATCACAAGTATGTATTAGTCCTAGGAAGGTCGGTACATTAGCACAGGTTCACCCACACAACACTTATCAAACTAAAGAAGATTAATCAACTATATGAAGCGAAAGCACTTGACGATATCCCCATGTGTCCTCGAGAATGTTTGGTCATCTTAAGTAATACAACCGGCTTGTCCTTTGCTAAATAAAGGATTGGGCCACTTGCTGCATCTATTATTATTGTCTTTTATTTATTCGCACTTTATTTATCTGCATTATCAAAAACCCATAAAAATCCGTTTGCTGAGTATTTACAGAGAATTCCTGATCCAAGCCACTTGTCAACACCTTCTGCTCCTCGTTGGGTTCAACACTCTTACTTATCGAAAATACTTTGATACACCCCTATACTTGTGGGTCATCAGTCATCTGAAACCTTCATGGGCCATAAGCCTTTTACCCAGCATAGGGCAGCAAATCATAAGCATCCAAGTAATCGTACCTATGTCAGTAGCCCCCGAGACTCTACTTGAACCGTAGTCTCAGGTTGAGTCTCAAAGTTTATTTCCTTTATTTGTATCATTTTTTTGTGTTTTGTAGGGATTTGGTACAACGAGTCTGATGCTTCCGACGGATCGGGAATCAGTTAATTGCTCCTAGGCAAAAACAAGGTTGTCCTACATCAAATTCAAGTCCCCAGGCCTAAACTCGGAATTTATTACCGGCGTATTCAGTTCAGGCCACTGAGGTCTTACCGAGTACTGAATTCCAGCGTCTATTTTATTGGGTACCCAACGCGTCCGTCGGGATTCTTCATCGTATCATTGATACAGATATTTTACTGGCAGAGCACATTCTTGTGCGATTACCAGACCACACAGGACGAATCTTGGGGTCTTACCTTCATGTTTTTGAACATGGCATTCAGATTTTTGTCGCATTTGAGCACGATCCGAGATTTTTGGCTTTTTTGGCGGTTGCCCTGGTGGGCTGATTTATCAAATAGTTTTAAGCTTTATACTGGCTCCCGATGGGAGTGATATTTTCTTTTTAAGATACCTTTTTGAGGATACATTGATGTAAAACTCAAAGGTATTTTCATTCATGAATATTTTTGTTTTATACTCAATTGGATTTTTATCGGGTGCGCACCAGTGCTCCCGATGGGAGTAGCCCCTGAGGCCATGTTCGGATGCCTGCATCTGGACATAGGCTCATAGTTGTTGTTAGCTTGATGGAAAACATAGATCTTTTGAACAATAATAAAGAGCCTAAGGCACAAAAAACTTATATCTTTATACATAAGGCGAAAAATCAATGATACACTATTCTTTTGGGCGGATGGCATCTAGCCGTTGGTCTGGATATTCTATCTTAAGAAGCCGAACTATAACTCTTATCATATTTTAAGTAATCTTATGCGTAAAAGCATCATAGTTGCGCTATGTTCCATGGATTTGTGTAATTTACTCCTGTCTTCTTGTCTTGTAGTCGATATGCTCCTTCGGGAATAACTTCCTTAACGATGTATGGTCCTTCCCATGGTGATTCTAACTTCTTGTGGCCATCTTGCTTGAGGCGAAGAACTAGGTCCCCTACTACGAAGGACCTAGGCCACAATTTTCTGCTGTGGTAATTATGCAAGTTTTGCTGGTACATAGTTGCTCTTTGTAGGGATTCATCTCGAGCTTCATGAAGTGCATCCACATCATCTTCAAGTGCTTCTCTTGATTCCTCTTCATCATATGCAGCTACTCTTGGGGATTCGTGTGACACCTCAACAGGAAGCACGTCTTTTGCACCGTGGACCAAAAAGAAAGGTGTCTCTTGTGTTGAATTATTTGGAGTTGTACATAAACTCCATAACATAGATGGTAATTCATCAACACATGCTCCTTTTGCTCTGTCAAGCGGTGCTAGTAGTCTTTTCTTAAGTCCATCAGTAACTAGTCCATTTGCCTTTTCCACCTGTCCATTAGTTTGCGGGTTGATGTCTACGCACGCTTCTATTCTTCTAGACAATGTTGGGCCTCCAAATGCAGAGGTTTGTAGAACAGCAGCAAGTTTCCCTTAAGTGGATCACCCAAGGTTTATCAAACTCAGGGAGAAAGTGGTCAAAGGTATCCCTCTCAAGCAACCCTGCAATCAAGATACAAGAAGTCTCTTGTGTCCCCAACACACCCAATACACTTGTCAGGTGTATAGGTGCACTAGTTCGGCGAAGAGGTAGTGAAATACAAGTCGTATAGATATAAGACAACAGTGCCATAAAATAGCTTGATGGCGTGGAAGAGACTAAAGGCAAACTGAAATAAAGATGGCAGCAAGCAAACATGTAAAACAAATCTAGTTGCAAATGGTGTTTCAATGCTTAGAAACAATGCCTAGGGATCCTATTTTCACTAGTGAACACTCTCGTATAAATATCTGCTCTTTATGATACTACTCTTAACTACTCCCCGGTTGGACACTCTAATCCATGGTAGGGCTATAACAACACACCTCAAAGTCCGCTTTCCCCATCTAGATAACACCACACTGTTACCTTGAGCTCTAGATGGTTCCAACAAACACCACAATTTCATAAAAACATCCAACTCCAAAAATAACTCATAACAAGTATTTGTAATCTCTAGCCTAAGTGCCACCATAGTGTGCACGCTGTCACTTTCACACACATGGGGAGAGAAGAGATCTATTAAAGCACCTGAGTAGCAAAGTAGATGTGATAGAGTATGGATCAAAATGGGAAGATATGTTGAGAGCTTGTGTGTTAGAGTATGGATCAAAATGGGAAGATTGTCTGCCTTTCGCAGAATTCTCTTGCAACAACAGTTATCAAGCCAGTTTGCAAATGGCCCCATTTGAATTTCTGTATGGAAGGAAGTGTCGTACCCCTTTGAATTGGTCGCAAGTAGGAGAGAGACAGATTTTCGGACCCGACATCCTACGAGAAGAAGAAGAGAAGGTTCACAAAGTCCGTGAGCACCTCAAGACCGCCCAATCCAGATAGAAGAGTTACGCTGACAAGAGACGTAGAGACCTGACTTTCAATGTCGGAGATTTCGTGTATCTCAAAGTGTCGCCGTTGAAAGGAATGCAGCGTTTTTAGCTGAAAGGAAAGTTAGCCCCCTAGATATATTGGAAAATTCAAGATTCTGAATCACCGAGGAGAAGTAACGTATCAACTCGAACTGCCAGAGGAGATGTTAGCCATCCATAATGTGTTCCATATCTCGTTACTTCACAAGTGCCTAGAAGTTCCGGAGAAGACTAAAATTTTCAAGAACATCGATCACCGGGCCATTGATATCAACAAGGATTTGACGTATCGCGAAGTGCCCATCCGTATCTTGGAAGAAGCCTTCAGAACCACAAGGACCCAGAGTATCAAATTTCTCAAGATCCAATGGAGCAATCATACAGAAGAAGAAGCTACCTGGGAGCGAGAAGATTACATTAGGACTGAGTTTCCAGATCTCTTTAGTTCCTAGTTTTTCTTAAATCTCGGGACGAGATTTTGTTTAAGGGGGGAAGGTTTGTAACACCCCAAATCTTTAATCAAGGTTATCAAGTTCCTAATCACCCAATTTAGGGTTAACAAAAAAATTTATTAATAAAATGATTATGAATGCATGTGTATGTTGCATTAGTGTAGAATTGTTTTAAAATGCCATGCTTGATTGTTCTAAATGTTGTGAAATGGTTTAAAGGTGAATGCCACATCATCTAGACCATTTACAAACAAAATCCAAAGAAAAAGAAATCAAATAAGAATAAATAAAGAAAATGGTCATTTTGACCAAAGTTAACCACTAGGCCACTTTGAGTGTTCCTAGAAGAAAATTTCTAACAGAAACATTTCTACTTCTTTTCCCCCTTGCTATACCAAGTAAAGATGTACCAAGGCCCACTTTACAATCTAACAAAACATCTAGCAAATCAATTTAATGGACATTTGAAAATTGAATCCAATTCATATGTGAAGATCCCACTTTTTCAAAAACCCACCAAATCAACTCCACTTGCCAATCGTAAGCAATCATAGATAACCAAGCATAAGTGTAGATCACTCACCAAAATTGAGCCAAAAAATCAAATTTAATTTTCTTTCAGCCATTAGATCAAACACTTGGTGAGCACAGAAATAGCTGCCAAACTATTACTGTTTGTGATCAATGCCTTGTTCCCCATTTGACCCCTTTCTACTCCCTTGTCTCCCCTAACCACAGCCAAGGCAATAGAGCCACTCCCCTCACTGTGTGCACCATTGCATTGCCACCGGAGCACCCCCCTTGCCACCCGACATGGATTGCTCACATCAGACCGCCCCGAGCTCGCCCATGATGTCTAGCAGGTAGCTGCAACCACACCGCCGCCCCTGTCCACTCCCCGAGCGAAGCTAAGCCGTGGACCACCCAACAAAGCCGCGCCTAGAGCGTGTGAGCCATGCCGAGGATGCGCCAGAGCGCCATGCCTGACCAGCTCACACACGCCGCGCCTCCGCCTCACCCCGTTCACACTGCTCTGCCATGACCCCAGCAGCCGCCCAGACATCCCCGTTCACCGCCGCTCGACCCGTAGCCACCATGCACCACATCGCCTCTGCCGCATAGAGCACCGCCCGCTCCCAACCAAATGCGACCACCCCATGCCTCGCCTTTAAGCCAGAGATGACCGCCAGGAGACCATGCACCGTCCCCTACCCTCAGCCACGTCGCTAGCTGCCTGTAGTGTCGCCACCGACAAGCCGCGCCCACGCCGCTCGGTCCCCTCGTCAAGCTATAAAAGGAGGCCCTCTCCGCCTCAATTCTGCACATCATTCGACTCTCCTCTCCTCACTAACCTTACCCACCTCTCCCCGGAGCAAGGCGAGCCTCAGTCTGCCGGAATTGCACCGGAGTTGGACACTGCAGTTGAAGAAAGGCGCCATCGATTGGAGCCGCCCTAGGAGCCGCCGTGACCACGCCTCGAACCGCCGTTGTCTACCAGCTCGAACACCCCCATCGCCGACCGTAGCTGGAGCCCAGGTGAGCCCCCGTAGACCCCCACCATGCCGCTAGGGTTCGTCCTCGCCGGAGACCTGTTCACCGGGGACGACAAACCACATCTGTTAGATCGTAGTCTAATCGCACGGTTGAGATTGAAACTTACCGCTTTGCGTTAGATGTGTCACTGATGCCTAGGACCCCCGTGTCAGCAGCCCGCTGCGCCCATGTAGTGCAGCTGGGCCGGCCCATTTCCTTTCCCGCGCGTATCCCAACGATTCAAATAATCTTTTTCTAATTTAGTTAAAACTAGATTCTGTCAGTAGATTCAAAAATCAATTCAAAGAGTTTCACTTAACCAAATGGCCTGATTCAAATTTTGTTAGAAAGATAATTAAAATATCTATCCAAGCCCGTTGGATTTAAATAAATTGGAGTTAGAGATCACCTATACCAAAAATAACAAGACAGAGACTTTTCCACCTTCAAACATTTTTCAAAAATCAACCATAACCGCTTTTGAGTTGATTCCAACTCTCAAAAATCACATTTGATAATATATATCTAAATATATAAAAATATCTAGGTTTGCAAGCAGTGACATTGGACTAGTACCAAAAGAATGATTTTAGGCATTTCTAGTCACTTTAAATCTATTAAATAATAATCTTAAACTTTATAAAATGTGACCAACCCGTTTAAATCACATTCCCATGTATTAGAATATGTGGATATGACATGTGTCCACATGATCCCATATTTTAATTGGAGAATATTAAATCTTAATTAATTTCATTGAGTAGAAATTACTTTTCTCAAATAAACTAAATAAAACTAGTTCTTTAATTCATGTGATGATTGTGATGATACTAGATCATCAAGTGTGTGCCTTAGTGTGCTATATAGCAATAGATTAGTATTGTTTGGTGATTGTGTACCCAGTATTCATTTATAGACGATAGTACCGACCAAGTCTACGAGGAGGAGGAGTTCTACCCCGAGGAAGACGAAGAGAACTTCAATCACTGCACCAATCAAGGAAAGCTAACACTTGCAAGTTTATTAACTATGCAAGCTTTAACCTAAGAAAGATGCGTTTGGCATGCTTTGGTTATAGCCTTTGATTTATACCCATTCCAAGTTGTACTTGCAAGCTTTAATCTTTTACTTTACCAAAGTTTCTTTACTTTTAGTTATGCTTTGTGAGATTTTGGAAAGTAGTATAGATAGCATAAAGAGTATAAAACTAGGCCTATACTAGATGTCATTCTAGGGCATGAGATTGAGATTAGCACTCCTCATTAGTGAACACTCTTAACCTTAGTGGCTAGTGCTAAGCATAAAACTTGATCACTTTAGATGGGAATACTTGGTGAAAATGCTGATGAAAACCTTGGAATGATGAGTCATTCTATTGAGATGTTTTGACATGTGTTGAGAAACACAAATGGTTTATGATGATGAAAATGTTGAGGCATGAGCCTTAGCCCTTTATAAAAACTGATGGTTGGGTTCGGATGCGATACCATTCCAATTTTACCGTACAACCACAATACCTGAATTGGGTAAGGCTTAGCCGGAAGTTTATATGCATTAGTATGGTTCCCTCGTGGAAGAGGTTCGAGCTGAGGCTACCTCTTGATGATGTCCACCTATGCAGTGCCCAGGATGGCAGATGGCCATGGCTAGGGGGCCAAGCTCATAGGGGAGGTGCTTATACTAGAGTGTGTAAAGGAAAGGTTATGATTGATTATCCGCATACTAAGTATGATGATTCAGGGTTATCCCTGATGGATGTATCTAATTTTGTGGTGAAAGTGTACCACCTCTGTAGAGTGTCAAACTATTCGAATAGCCGCGTCCGTGGTCATGGACAGTTGGAGTGGCCATACTGTTCCATCATCAGATGTTTTCAAATGACTAGTGAAATGAATTATGACTTTGACTTGACCATAACAGGGTTGTGACTATGAAAACTAGGTACCCAACTTAAAGTGATTTATAACATTTAGTTATCTTTCTTTGCTTCTGAACTCAGTTGAGATAAATTTAGCTTTTGCAAATAAACTTAGAGCTTAGCATTCCTACTAGAACTACCTTACTTGTTTGTGATAGTTTGCGAGTACTTAAAGAGTACTCATGGCTTTGTCCCTGGCTATTCCTGTGGCCAGACTATGAGGAGGACTATCAGGAAGATGGACAGCAGGACGACTACGACAACTAGGATTATCTCCCATCGTTAGCATTGCCTGTGACACTGAAGATGGAGCCCACCACTACGCTTATATTTCTGCTACTTGTTTGTATTAAGACTGGATCATTAGATCCTTTATTTGTGTAAGACCTTATTATGGTTTCTAATGGATGATGTACTGTGATATCCAATCAGTTATGTCTCGCAAAAATGGTATTCCTGGGATTGCGATGTATGGCATAACAGGCATCTGGGATTAAAAATCCGGGTGTTGACAATCTAGGTAGGCTCAATTAGCATGACCTCTCCAATTTACTGGTCTTCTTCTTTGATGGCCTCTTCTATACTCTTGGTTTCTGATGGATCCCCCGAGTCTTTTTGCGGATGTTTCTTTTTCCCTGTTTTTGGTGCTATAACCTCGAAGGCTCTTTTTGCTTTGATCGATCGCTGCGTTATTTCTTCCCAAAAAACTCCAGGTGGTATTGGTAAGCACAATGATTCGATGTTTGCTAGATTGTCGGGTTCTTCATTGCTTACTCTCCCTATATGTGATACTTCGCACCCATCAAATTGAGCTTCCATAATGCCATATAGATCGCGATAATCAATCATATTTTTGCTGATGGTGTCGCACTTGTTCATTGCTTGCTGTGCCACAAAATTGGAATCTCCGAAGATTTTGAGGCTAGTTGCACCGCAAGTTTGTCCATTCGCATGCCATGAAACAAGGCCTCATATTCTGCTTCGTTATTGGATGCGTTTGCAAAGCTCATACGAAGTATATAGCGCATTTTATTGCCTTGGGGTGATATTAGTATGACTACTGCTCCTGCTCCTTCCGTTCTTTTTGATCCATCAAAGTACATTGTCCAGGCACTAGAAAGGTATGGTGGGCCCGCACATTGTAACTCCGTCCACTCTGTGATGAAATCTGGTAGAACTTGCGACTTGATTGCTTTGCGCTTCTCATACGTGATATCTCAAGGGGATAATTCCATGCCCCATAGAGAGACACGTCAAGTTGCTTATGGATTGTTGAGGATGCTTGCCAAAGGTGCTTCATTGACCACTATGATTGGATGCTCCGAAAAATAATGGCGTAGTTTTCATGCTGTCATAAATACCCCATATGCTAGTTTTTGGTAATGTGGGTACCTTTATTTGGATGGTGATAAAACCTCGCTCAGGAACTAGACTGGCCTCTGCACACCATGGGTCTTCCCTACTTCTGGTCGCTCCATGACCAAGACCGTGCTGACCACCTGATTTGTGGTAGCGATATAAAGTTGTAAAGGCTCTTTCTCTTTTGGCGACATGACGATAGGAGATGTCGAAAGTGTCCATTTAAGATCTTCAAAGGCGCACTGAGCTTCTTCTGTCCATTCGAATTTTTTCAATTTCCTCATGAGGGCGTAAAATGCTAGTGATTTTTCTCCTAACCTTGCAATGAAACGACTGAGTGCCGCTACTCTTCCTGCCAGCTGTTGTCCGCCGTGTAGATTTGTTGGCTTCTTCATTGTTAGGATTGCTTGTATTTTCTCGGGATTAGCCTCAATTCCTCTGGCTAATACCAAATATCCGAGGAGTTGCCCCACCAGGACTCCAAAGGATCATTTCATCGGGTTCAGCTTGATGGTGAACTTGTCGAGGTTTTTGAATGTTTCTTCAAGGTCCTTAATGAGCACAGATCCTTGTCTTGTTGTGACTATGATGTCATCGATATATACTTGCACGTTTGTGCCTATTTAGCTTCCCAAACACTTCTACATCATCTTTTGATATGTTGCTCCGGCGTTCTTGAGGCAAAAAGGCATTGTTGTGTAGCAGAATACACCATAAGGCGTGATAAACGCTGTTTTCTCCTGATCTTCTTCCTTTATCCTAATCTGGTGGTATCCTGAGTAAGCATCCAAGAAAGGAAGATGTTCGTATCCCGCGGTTGCATCAATTATTTGGCCGGTTCACGGCAATGGGAAGTGATCTTTTGGACAATGTTTGTTCAATGCAGTAAAGTCGATGCACATCCGAAGTTCTGTAGTATTTTACTTTGTAACGCATACTAGGTTTGCGACCCACTCTGCTTTTGTTAGTTCTTTGATAAAATTGGCATCGGTAAGGTGATGGAGCTCCTTTCCAATGGCTTTACGCTTTGGTTCTGCAAAGCGACGGAGTGGTTGATTTACTGGCTTTGCCTTTGGATCAAAATTTAATGCGTGCTCAGCGAGTTCCCTGGGAATCCCCGGCATGTCAGAAGGTAGCCATGCAAAGATTTCCTAGTGCTCACGGAGGAACTCGATGAGCACTCTTTCCTATGAGGGATCAAGGTTGGAAGCCACAAATGCTGTTTTCGTCGGGTCGACGAGGTAGATCTGTACTTCTTTTGTGTCCTTTGCCGTGTCAAAAGCATGATCGGGATTGACACACGCTAGTTCTAGTGGTTGTGCGTTTGCTAAGATTTTGAGTTGTTCAAACTCTGTTGCCATCCTGAAAGATTCAGAAATTTTGTTGAAATCCCGATCTCAATTGTAGGCACGTGCGAAGCTTCCTTTTACCGCGATGATTCCCTTTGGTGCTGGCATTTTCATGACTAAGTACCATAATGCGGCACTGCCATAAACCGTGTGAAGGCTGGTCATCCCAGGATCGCATGATATTGTGATAGCCAGTCCATGACTTCGAATTCGAGTTTTTCTCGCCTGAAATTTTCTTTGAAACCAAAAACAACATCAAGAAATACATTGCCTAAAGGAATTTCAGCTTTACCTGGTACTATTCCGTGGAAAGATGTTTCTGTTGGCGCGTGATTGTCCAGGGGGTAGCCCATTGTTCTCAATGTTTTTGTGTAGATCAGATTTATGTTGTTTCCTGCGTCCATGAACACCTTGCTCATATCGAACCCGCCAATTTGTGCTTCGACTATCAAGGCCGAGTGACCCAGTCGTGCGACCCAAAGCGGGTGATCGGCTCTACTGAATGTGATTTCTTGCTCTGACTAGTGGAGGTATTCGAGTGTGGTTGATGTTGCTGTTTCCGCCATATTAATTTCTCTTGTGATGAGCTTCTGAGTTCTGTTAGATGGTCGCCCTTTCTGATCATGGACATTGCTCCTTTGGACCTAGGGTACTCATTACTTTGATCATTTGTGTTTTGTGGTAGTGCTGTTGGTGCGCCGATGGCTAGTGTACCAGGTGTAGATGCGTATCCTCGATTTTTTGCTTCGGTTGCCTTTGCATTACACATCTCCTACATCTTCAGGAATGTTCGGCAGTCTTTCATGAGGTGGTTAGATTATTGTCTGCCTACTGAGTCGACGTAAAAATGCATATTACAGGGTCCTTCTAGCATTTGCATCGCGAACATGGGTGCGTCTCATGCTCTTGGCTGATACCGCTGTGTTGACTAGCTTCCTCCGATGTCGTCCCTGCTTTGGCAGTATCCGCCATTGTAGTCGTTGCTTCTGTTGTTACCTTCACACAAAAAACCGACTGCGACATAACTTGGTCCAGTGTTTCCATTGTTGTCCCTTCTTCTGTCATTGCCGCGTTTATCCCTGTTTTCTTCGGGTGACCGCGTACGCTTATTATGCAACACGTCCTCCCCATCAGCCCAGCGATTTGCTATTTCCATTAGCTGTGAGATTGTTTTGGGTTTAACCCATCCCAGTTCTTCTATGAATTCTCGGTGATGGAGGCCGTCGTTGAAGGCTTCGATGGCCCTTTCGTCGGATATGGACTCAGCTGAGTTTTTGATGATATTCCATCGTTGGATGAATGCTCTTATTGATTCCCCAGATTTTTGTTTGCATGCTCGCAACAGCTCCAAGGATGCTAGTCGTTTAAACGTGGATTGGAAGTGCCGGATGAACTTATCTTCCAGGTTGTTCTAGCTGCCGATGGAATCTTCGGGTAACTGCCTGAGCCATGATCTTGCGGCACCGATGATATGTAGTTGTAGGCTTTGCATTGCGGTAGTTGTGGAGCCGCCTTGTAATTTGACAGTGGCCAAATAATCTGCTAACCAAGCTTCGGGTTCCTTGGGTACTGAGGTTTTGCGAATCCGCTGCGTGAAATAGCTGGCCCCGCATAGCTCGTAATCGTCTTCGTTGTATCCATCATGATATCGTCGACTGTGATTTTCATCACTTGATCCATCGTTCCTATGTTGCGTGTTGTCATTTCTTGCGTTGCTTCACGGATCGGGTCCTACGAGATGCGCCTGGTGTGGCGATCCAGATCGTCGGGTGTGTGCCACTTGCCGAGGACTGCTGTGATGGCGTGGGTATCTATCGAGTTGTCACGTAATTCCTTGCTCTGCTTCCACAAGAGAGGCTCCCACCATGCCAAGGTTCATCAGGACGGAGTGGTGGAGGGCCGCACAGGGATCATCGGGTGCAGGCTGAGTGGTGATTAGATATGTTTGCGTGGCCACAATGGCCGCCTGAGCTGTTTTTGCCTTGATGTTTCCTGCTTGGTCAGTTGACATGAATGATAGGTTGAGATCTCGGATGAGTCCACTTCTTTCTGCTTCAGGGATATGCTGCAGTTGAGATGTTGCCCTTCTTGGTGGTGCTCCTCCTATTATGCTCCCTAACCCTCGAGTAGAGCTTAACTATGCCCATCGTAAGCTGGATTCATCGGCTAACCTCTTTCTTTCATCAAGTTGCCTCTGCATTCTAAGTAGGTCTCTCTTCTTGTGGTGAAGTAGGTACTGATATGCTAATAGATCTTCATGTGAAGCATCCGCTGTCATCGAAACTGCTCCCGAAATTGCCTCCCTTGCTTTTTGCCATGCCGATGCTGGTAGCCGAAGTACTTGTCTCTCTCCTCCATGCGGTTCTCCACCTCTTCCTTGTACTATGCGATTATCTGCTGTTTCTCCTCCGTTTCCGTGGTCTCCTTCATTGTCGTGGTTTCCTGCATTGTCATCTGATAAATTATCATCGGGGTTGAGGATAGGATTACCGTTTTCGTCGCGTGGAGTTAAGGTATCCCCGTTGATCATGCATACTTGGTGGTGTGTTATGCATGGTATGATGATGTCATCTTCTACTTCAAAGGATGTGCTGATAGTATTCCGCGATTGTAGTTCTGGATAGATCTTCGCCATCCTTTCTTCGAAGTTGATGTTTTTGCTGCTTTCTTCGGGTTCTGAGTTTGTCGGGTTTGCTTCGTGTGGTGGGGTTGGATGATGACCTGACCCGAGGGAGAGATTACCATGAAGGCCATCAAGGTCCCCCAGATCCATCTCTATTTTCTTGCCTGCTTCGCCTGCTTCGATCTGTGCTATGACGTCCATGGAGGATCCGACAGAAGATGCTGGTACCGCTGTAGGCGCAGGTTTTTGCGCCAATGGTTTTATGTGATCAGGGCCGAAGGGTGCAATTCTTGCGGGTCGTCTACTTGGAAGTGGAAACTTCCGATGATCAGATCGGATCCGCTGTTGAAATCGGCGGGTACCAATACAGGGGTGGGCGAGCATGGATCTGTTTTCGTCAGGTTGATGCTTGGTAGAGAGCGGTCCGCCGAATCCATGGTTCCAGCGTTCAGGTTTCCAACAGACGGAACCAATTGACGAGGGGTAACCTCGGCAATGTCCATAGTGAAGGACTTGGGGTTTCGTGGCAAAGAGAACACTAGGGATTTCGTCGGATGTCAGGAAAACAATGGAGTCAAAGTCACCTGAATATTGAGTAATCGCACTATTACAAGTTGTCCTCTAGATCTCGGTACCCTCGCTTGGGCTTCTCCCTTCCTATATATAATAGGCCGGGTCTCAAAGCTGTATGCGGATAGGTTTGATACACGCGTAATTACAATACCAACACAATGTCGGTTCATAGTTTCTTTCCTAATACAATCAAAGCCTTCGTCGATTGCTTCCTTGGGCTGTCATCTGAAACCTTCATGGGCCGTAAGCCTTTTACCCAGCATAGGGCAGCAAATCATAAGCATCCGAGTAATCGTACCTATGTCACTTGGTGTCTACCATGCTAACCGGAGGCTCCGAGCATATCATCTTGGTGATGCAAAGGGTGAGCAGGTTCAGTTGCCATGCCCCCAAGCCTTCTCGATTATGGAGAAGGACGCTTGGATCCTCACCAAGGACCAAGTGATGGAGATCATGGCCGAGCTCTAGCCTGATAAAGAGGCAGATGAAGAAGGACGGCAGTAGGAGGAGCAGGAGCAGGAGGAAGAGCAGGGACACAACCCTGCTTGGGAGGGACAGCAGCAGCAGGCAGGAGGAGCCTGGGACCCGTGGCCCAACCAGCCATAGAAGGGGTATGGCTATGTCCTATCAGGAATTCTAGCAGCTCAACCAGCGCATTGGGGAGATTGACCACACTCTTCAGGAAGTGAATGAAGATGTGAATATTTTGACTCACAACTTCAGTCACTTTATGACCCACTTCCCTGACTACTACCAGCAGTATCCGCACCAGCCGCCAAATGATGGCAACAACTGAGCCTGGCAATAGCCTAAGTTTGGGAGAGGTTTGAAAACCTCCAAACTTTGCATTCATGTTTTTACTTTTTCTTTTGATTTGTTTTATTTGAAATTTGCATGTTTATTTTCAGTTTTTCATTCCTAAACCAAAAATAAAAAATTAGTTATAGCTTTATTTGCAAGTTCGGTTCTTTGTTTCTCTCGGAGATTGCTTAATTTCAGGCGATTTGGCAATATGGAAATATAGGAGAGGTTTGACTCAAATACAAGAATGAAGCAAGCAAGAAGAGGTATCACATTCCTTTTATCACACTATTTGCAACCTTAAATTGATCCTACAATTATTTACTTACTTGCACTAGAGTCACTCCCCACTTAGCTTGTTATCCTACAAATTCTATTCCTTTGCTAGTGTCTCCTTTTTAGCTTTGAAACAATGAGCAATGAACTTGGTTAAAAATATTTCCTACATTTTTACAACAAGAAAAAGCATCTCAAAGATGACTTGAGTCCATGCTTAGCTCAAAGAATTTGATTTTAGAACTACTCCATCCCATTTGAGCTTAATATAAAAAGACTCGATAGTACACTTGATTAAAATTGTTTGATTAAATGGATGCTTCGAAGTAGTAGAAATTATGCCACTACTTTTGCTAATAATTACCGTAAGTTATTGCTTTACGCGTGTCATTACAACTCTGTCGTGCTCCATGGGGAACTATTAACTCTGCTAGCCAACGAACGATCTAAATGTGGGAAACCACTTGATTTCGGCTATTGAGTTATGTAGACGTCTGTAGCAGCAATGCTATGACATGTATATTTTTTAGTCTCCTCATGGTTTCACGTTCCTAGTGAAGTTGTAGTACTCCTCTGCCCATTATTGCTCAACATCATTTATTGGCATGGTCACGAGTGCACAACATAGCCCCAATTAACATGTTAAAAATAGTGGCATGATTTCTCTATGAAAGAGCTGAAGTTTTTGAAACACAAAAGAAATAAAAAGGTGCTTTGAGAGCCTTGAAATTTTGACATGGGAGTAGATGAGTTTTTCTTAAATTAAATGTCTTGATGCCAACTTGAGTACTCTTAATTGATTAAGCAAACAAGAACAAAAGTTTTCATCTCTCAACGAAGAGAGACACCAAAAGAATTTGTCTCACTCTCCTAGGTAAAACTTTCGACACTTGCTTGGGCATATGATTTATTTGCTAACAAGATATACGTGGTTAGGAAGTGGACTTAGTGCAATCTTGTGAATACTTGTATGATCATATTGAAGATTGTAGGGATTGTGAAGAAAAGAATTTGACACCAATTCAAACTTGTGAGTTCCTTTATTTTCAGTCACGAATCTCTGCTATTCTTCCTTATTTCCTTGTCACTAGAGGACAAGCAACATCTAAGCTTGGGGGAGTTGATAGCTGTGAGATTCGACACATTTTTGATGGCTTTCTGCCGGATTTGATTGTTTTCTAGCCTTACCTAACACTGATACTTCGGTAGTGAAGACAACTTGGTTTTTAATGTGTGTTTCAGGTTCTAAATGTCAACAGAAGGTTTTAACTAGAGAAACAGAATATTCTGGAGAAAACAAGCAAGTCTCGCTTTGGAAGCACTCGAGGGGAGCTTACAGAAGCTTTAACGAGCAACTAGACGGCGGGAATATTTTTCTGGCCGTATAGTTCCCGCCGTATAGTTGGCGCTACCTCTGGCTTGTAAAAAGGGACAACTTCCATGAAGGGACCTAGGAAGAAAACACAACGCAGTCACCACCACACCATCCAGAAGGAGGAAATAAGAGGCCCGGAGAAGAAGGGGAAGACGTTCTTCATCTCATTCCATGATCTTCAACCTCCTAGCCTATACACCTCCATATCCACTACTTGTACTTGAGAGAGAGAGGGATCTCCACCTTGCAAGACTAGGGTTATTGTTTCTTCCCATCTTGAATTGTGTTGGATATTTTTCTATTCTTATTGTGGATCTTCACGGTAATACCAAGACGAATTCCCTTTATTTGATTATATTGATGATCCGTTCTTCTCTCATGTGTGAGTAATTCCCTTGGGAGTGGGAGATGTAGGGGATTGGTGAGATGTGATGTGCCTTAATATATTTTCCATTATTTTGTGATTGATTCTAATTACTATATTATGTGTGCTTGACTATCTGTGGGATGCCTAATGCTTGTTGTCCAATTAAGGGCCCAGACAACATGATGCTTTGTTCTACATAGATAAGATCTTGTTCGCCAGTGGACTGGTGACCCCCGGGTGACACGGGGATATCAATAGAAAACTAGTAGACTCGAGGATAATGGTGAACCACTGTGCTTATTGCATTAGTCTGATCCAAGGAGCTTAATCGCTAAGCGACCTGAAGGGTCTTAATCATCTAGTGTCTGACCATGGTTTTGGTAACAAGCTAGTAGGATTATTGAAGTTGGGATGAAATCTACCAAGAGGAGTTCCGGCTAATTATGGGTTACTCGCCTACACATATATTTATAAGATTATAATTGTTCATTTAGCAGTCATCCACCTGGCACAGTCACTATCACCATGAACTGAATATCCCCGCGCCTTCTTTTGCCATCTGCAGGAAACAACAAACAACCAAGTCATTTTTTCTTTTATGCTTTATATTTCTAAAGTTTACATTTTAGTACTATTTAAATACATCTGATTTAATCAAAACCCATTCCTATTGTAACACTTGTAGTCAATTCACTCAAAGACCTGTGACAACTTCGGGTGTGATAGAGACTTTACCCATAAACACTTACCTTTGGGCTCCCTGTGGGATCGATATTTGTACTTCGAAACTAGCTACAAACGATCTGTGCACTTGCAGACATCACTAACCTAAAAGTAAGTGGTGAAATTTAAAGGAATTTAAGCTAAATTGTCAATGAGTATAAATCATTCAGGGATTTCAAGATGAACAACCAAGGTAATGATCCCATATCCAAGAATTTGCATGCCGACAAATTTGGCCATATTTTGAAAACAACCAAAGATGAAGTTGTATGAAGAGTATGGATTGATCAGCTACTCTCTCAAGAAGGAGCCAAACCCAACTGTTTTCCTTGCTTAATTTTAGGGTCCTTTATGCTAAATGTATGGACCTCGATGTAATTTCCCCCCTTTTGAGGTCCTTGATGTAAAATATACTCCAACCGACCGTGTAACATTCTAACCTAGAAGTAAGCGGTGAAATTTAAACGAATTTAAGCTTAGTTGTGAACGAGTATGTACATTCTTGGATTTCAAGACGAATGACCACAAGGTCAAGGCCAGATATCTACATCATACTTTATGGTGATGATCCCCATATCTAAGAATTTGCATGGCGACATATTTGGCCATATTTTGAAAACAATCGAAGATGAAGTATTATGAAGAGTATGGCTCGATCAACTGCTCTCTCGGGAAGGAGACGAACCCGACTGTTTTCTTTGCTCAATTTTAGGGTCCTTTGTGCTAAATGTATGGACCTCGATGTAATTTTCCCTTTTTAGGTCCTTGTTGTAGAATGTACTCCCACCGACCGTGTAAAATTCTAACCTAAAAGTAAGTGGTGAAATTTAAATGAATTTAAGCATAGTTGTCAATGTGTATGAACAATTCTTGGATTTCAAGCCAAATGACCACAAGGTCAAGGCCATATCTCTACATCATACTTTATGCTCATGATTCCATATCCAAGAATTTGCATGACGACAGATTCGGCCATATTTTGAAAATGATCGAAGAGGAAGTAATATGAAACGTACGGCTCTATCCATTTCTCTCTCGAGAAGGAGCCAAACCTGACTATTTTCTTTGCTCATTTTGAGGGTCCTTTGTGCTAAATGTATGGATCCCAATGTAATTTTTCCTTTCTTAGGTCCTTGATGTGAAATGTACTCCCACCATCCGTGTAAAATTCTAACCAAATAGTGTAAGTGGTGAAATTTAAACGAATTTAAGCATAGTTGTCAACGAGTATGATTTTTTTTTGGATTTCAAGACGAACGACCAAGGTCAAGTCCACATCTACATCAAACTTTATGCTTATGATCCCATATCCAAGAATTTGCATGCCAACAAATTTGGACATATTTTAAAAACAATGGAAGAGGAAGTAGTATGTAGAGTTTGGCTCAGATCAGCTGATCTCTCGCGAAGAAGCCGAACCTGAAAGTTTTCCTTTTAGGGTCCTTTGTGCTAAATGTATGGACCTCGATGTAATTTTCCCTTTTTGAGGTCCTTGATGTAAAATGTACTACCACCGACCATGTAAAATGCTAACCTAAAAGTAAGTGGTGAAATTTAAACAAATTTAATCTTAGTTATCAACGAGAATGAACATTCTTGGATTTCAAGCCGAATGACCACAAGGTCAAGGACATACCTCTACATCATACTTTATGCTGATGATCCCATATCCAAGAATTTGCATGGCTATAGATTTGGCCATATTTTGAAAACAATCGAAGAGGAAATAGTATGAAACGTATGGCTCGATCAACTGCTCTCTCAAGAAGGAGCCGAACCCGAGTATTTTCATTGCGCAATTTTAGGGTCCTTTGTGCTAAAGGTATGGAGCTCGATGTGATTTTACCCCTTTTTAGGTCCTTGTTGTAAAATGTACTCCCACCGATCATGTAAAATTCTAACCTAAAAGTAAGTGGTCAAATTTAAATGTATTTCAGCTTATAGTTGTCAACGAGCATGAACATTGTTGGATTTCAAGCCGAATGACCACAAGGTCAAGGCCATATCTCTACATCATACTTTATTCTGATCATCGAGTATCCAAGAATTTGCATGGCGACAGGTTTTGCCATATTTGAAAACAATTGAAGAGGAAGTAGTATGAAGAGTATGGCTCGATCAGATGCTCTCCCGAGAAGGAGCCGAACTCGACTATTTTCTTTGCTCAATTTTAGGGTCCTTTGTTCTAAATATATGGACCTCGATATAATTTTCCCATTTTTAGGTCCTTGATGTAGAATGTACTCCCACCAACCATGTAAAATGCTAACCTAAAAGTATGTGGTGAAATTTAAGCGAATTTAAGCATAGTTGTCAACGAGTATGGAAAATTATTGGATTTCAAGCTGAACAACCACAAGGTCAAGGCTAGATCTCTACATCATACTTTATGTTGATGATCCATATCCAAGAATTTACATGGCGACAGATTCGGCCATATTTTGAAAACAATCAAAGAAGCAGTAGTATGAATCGTATGGCTCGATCAGCTGCTCTCTTGAGAAGGAGCCGAACCCGACTGTTTTCCTTGTTTAATTTTAGGGTCCTTTGTGCTAAGGGATTTCTATTTTCGTGCCCCTGGTTCATTTGTTGTACTCAGTTTTCCCTAGCCGCTTAATGTTTCCTCACTTTTAGCCCTCCCCTTCTCGGAAACCCATCAAAGAGCTTGAACGATAGCTACTGTCAGGTTGACCATTGGCTGACGTGTGGGGACGCGCGGTGTGGGACCATGTGGGGTCGTTTGGTCAGGAACACGTTATGCTGAGGTGTGGGGAAACGCCATGTGGGATTGTGTGGGCCGGTTTGTTGGGAACACGTTATGGGAGACATGGTGTGGGACCATGTGGGGCACGTTTGGTGGTTACATGTGCCCTATCGCATAAATTGGAAGTTTCCGTTTTTGTTATTTTTATGATTGGCCTTTTTAAGAGCGTCCTTTCCCTCTCTCTCGCTAACAGTTGTGTTTTTTGCCCAAAAAGGTAGTGAATCTAGAGAAGCTTCTCTCTTCATTCATTGCTCCTTTTGGCCCTTGTTTTTTCTAATCGGTTAGTAAATCTAGAGAAGCAAATCTAACCAGCACCATAAATACATTCAGCAAATAGAGCAGATGTAGATATAGCAGCTAATATAGGAGATATAGCAGATGTAGATAAAGCAGATAATATAGGATATATAAAGTATGGTACTTAACGAGGTTCGACAATTAGGATGCTCAGCAGCAGCAGCGGACAAGTTCAACACAGACAATACAAAATAAGCTTCTTTATAGCATCAACACAAGATACGTGGCCCCTCCAGGAGGGCCTCCGCCTCCTCCCTCTGGCACCTCCTCCACTTCTTGCTGCCCAGTCTCTTGACCTTGGGTGCCTTGGACTTGATCGGGGGCATGCAACCCTCCTTGATAGCCACCTTCTAGAGGTTACGGAGGTGAAGACCGAGTATCTGGTGCTTGTAACTGAAGCCATGGATGTTCACGGACTCACCACAGGTCCTCACATCCTCAGCATGCTTCATGAGGGAGTTAAAGTCGATGGCACGGAGCCTCCTGGTGGTGCAGAAGGGGCACCTGTAGACGTTGGCAGCGAAGAAGTTGTCATACTGGCCGGACTTTAGCCTCCTCAGCACCTGACGAGTCTTGGTATCCTTGGACTCGTCGTCACTGCAGACGTCACTGCTATCCTCCTGTTGGAAAAAATAGTAGAGTGCAATAAGGACATCATTGAGATACCTTAATTAGCGGGACTGATTATTTGCATAAATTAACCGATTGAGGTCCCCTGATTATTCCCAAAATCTCCAACCAAATCAAATGCTAATCCCAACTACGAACAGGGGGATTCAAATACGAACATGGGGATTCATCGAAATATGAATAGGGGGATTCATCAAAATACGAGATCCAACACAAGAGGATAAGCTACTATAAAAATACGAACAACCAAACCCTAATAACATACGATCTAGCATCCAACGATGGGAATGGATGAAGAACAAGGGAAGGGGAGAAAACACTAGTTACCTCCGACCATGGGTCGGCGATGCTGGTGTCGTAGGGGTTCTCTGGCCTGATGTAATTACCCTCATCGTAGGGGTCTTAGCTAAGTGGGATCTTCTCGAGACCGGCGGGGCCCTCCTCGCCAGCGGCTATGGCGGAAGTGGGGACGGGGGTCTGGACGGGGATGGCGGCTGCCTTCGATGCCTCGACGGGGGCCTGTATGGGGACGGGGGCCTCCTCGCCGGCGGCCTTGGAGGCGA
This sequence comes from Avena insularis, assembly GCA_023614405.1. Classification (NCBI taxonomy): domain Eukaryota; kingdom Viridiplantae; phylum Streptophyta; class Magnoliopsida; order Poales; family Poaceae; genus Avena; species Avena insularis. Next base: position 300,987,128 of record CM042692.1, on the reverse strand, counting down.
CGATGGCCACCTCGCCATTCTTCTCCATCGCTGGCATGGTTGGGGTTTTCTTGGGGGTTTGCAGAAGGTCATGGGACAATGGATACGATTGAGTGAGCGAGTGAGTGATTAGTGAGAGTTAGGAGGCCTCTATAAAGGAGAAGGGAAAGGATGTTTCGTTGCACCACCGTGCACCACGTAACCACATACGCTACCGCACCGTGCACGGCCACACGTGTCCACTACCGCCTCGTGCACCGTGACACGCGTACCGTGAGTTACGTTTTTTCCCTCGTGTCTAACCCTAGCGACTTAGTTGTGCTCAGTTATACCCTTGAGTGTAACAATGGCAGTTTGGTTGTACTCAGTTTTACCCTCCAGTACTAACACTATTATGTGCAATATACTCAGTTTTACCCTGCGACGGATGGTCAAAAGAGAGTCAACGAATGAGTTTTAGCTAGATAATTGAGTCATTTTATCCACAACAAATTCAAAAAGATCAAAACATAGTGGCATCTACCTAGGGAGTCTTATTATGTGACCTGCCACCATAAGAAATGAATATAAATCAAGTTTTAACCTAAATTACCACTTCCCAAATCACCTACTATATATGAAGGTTCATGGCTTTCTACTCAAGCCTCTTCCCAAAATATCCCTCTCCAAAATATAGTTTGTCTAAATGAGGCAATAATTGTCAAATTGGTGTATATTTGAATTGCAAATAGTTTGATGTATGCCAAGATGTATTTTATTATATAAAAGACGCATTTTCCATTTTAAATCTCTTTCTATTTTATATTTGAATCCCTTTGCAGTCTTGCCCTTGGTTTTTAATTTCTACTCGGTTTTGCCCTTAGTTCTTAAGTTCTACTCAGTTTTCCCCTCTCTCTTAGTCAGAATCTCTCACACCTATGCGCATCTTGGCTGCTACGCTCTGATCGGTTGAGACAGTTGTCACACGGATCATGCCCACCAACCGTTGATCCTCTGTGATCTAGCGGACATGATAACCCCTACATCTGTCGGAGGCACCCCTCGATCCATGCAAAATAATGAGTTTGCCGCCGATTCTTTAACTCCATAAACAAATGATTTTGAATATAATTTGAAGGGAAAGTGTTCAAAGGTGTATAATTTGTGCATTACATTCCACTCTATGAAAATGATAATCCCTCAAGATTTTCTTAGCACAATATTATCACTTATTAAGTGTGATTTCAAAGAGTGCAAATGTGTATAATTTTCGTATATGCAAGTTTATACATTACATTACACTCTATGAAAATGGGGGAGAAAATGATAATCTCTCAAAATTTTTCTAGCACATCATTATGACGTATTAAGTGCGATTTCAGAGTGTTCAAATGTTTATAATTTTTGTATACGCAAGTTTATGCATTATATTTCACTCTATGGAAATGATAAATGATAAGGATTTTATCAGCACAACATTATCATGTCCTAAGTGCGATTTCAAAGAGTTCAAAGGTGTATAATTTTCGTATATGCAAGTTTATGCATTACATTCCACTATAGTAAAATGATAATCTCTCAATATTTTCTTAGCACAACATTATCACGTATTAAGTGCGATTTCAAAGAGTTCAAATGTGTATAATTTTCGTATATGCAAGTTTATGCATTACATTTAACTCTATGAAAATAGGGGAGAAAATGATAATCACCCAAAATTTTGTTAGTACATCATTATCATGTATTGAGTGTGATATCACAGTGTTCAAAGGTTTATAATTTTCGCATATGCAGGTTTGCGCATTACATTCCACTCTATGAAAATGATAATCTCTCAAGATTTTCTTAGCACAACATTATCATGTATTAAGTGCGATTTCAAAGAGTTCAAATGTGTATAATTTTCGTATGTGCAAGTTTATGCATTACATTCCACTCTATGAAAATGGGGGAGAAAATGATAATCTCTCAAAATTTTGTTAGCACATCATTATCATGTATTAAGTGCGATTTCACAGGGTTCAAAGGTTTATAATTTTCACATATGCAAGTTTGTGCATTACATTCCACTCTATGAAAATGATAATCTCTCAAGATTTTCTTAGAACAACATTATCACGTATTAAATGCGATTTCAAAGAGTTCAAATGTGTATAATTTTCGTATATGCAAGTTTATGCATTACATTCCACTCTATGAAAATGGGGGGGGGGGGATGATAATCTCTCAAAATTTTGTTAGCACATCATTATCACGTATTAAGTGCGATTTCACAGTGTTCACAGGTTTATAATTTTCGTATACTCAAGTTTATGTGTTATATTTCACTCCATGGAAACGATAAGTGATCAGGATATTATTAGCACAATATTATCATGTCCTATGTGCGATTTCAAAAAGTTCAAAAGTGTATAATTTTCATATATGAAAGTTTATGCATTATATTTCACTATATGAAAATGAAGCTAGACAAAGGGCCACCATCATCGGAGAAGGGCCACCGTTGCCGGAGAAGAAGAAGAAAGGGGAGGCAACAACACGGGTGCGGGCGTGGGGCTGGCTCAGGGTCCCATCTTACAAAGCCAACCTGGGTAAGCTGAGGGTCCAACACTCATGTGGATAAGCTGTGGGTCCAATGCGAATGTGGATAAGCTGTGGGTCCAATGCGAATGTGGATAAGTGGAGAGAGGTGTCCACTATGGGAACCAAATGAACGTGGCCCCACTTATCAGCATGCAACGGTAAGGGTCCACTACGGGACCCGACAGAACGTGGCCTACTTGTCAGCACGTAACAGCGAGGGTCCACTACAGGACCCGACTGAACGCAGTCCCACTTGTCATCACGTAACGGCAATACTGACGGACAACGAGTTTTTAGACCGTGTGAGAGTTTCGTAGAAGGAGATGGGCAAAAGGGAGGAAAAGTTAAGAGGCTAGGGAAAACTGAATACAACTAACGAACCGAGGGCACGAAAATAGAAATCCCTTATGCTAAATGTATGAACCTCAATGTAATTTCCCCCTTATTAGGTCCTTTATGTAAAATGTACTCTCACCGCCCGTGTAAAAGTCTAACCTAAAAGTAAGTGGTGAAATTGAAATGAATTTAAGCATAGTTGTCAAAGAGTATGAAAAATTCTTGGATTTCAAGACGAACGACCAAGGTCAAGGCCATATCTATATCGTACTTTATGCTTATGATCCCATATCCAAGAATTTGCATGCCGAGAAATTTGACCATCTTTTGAAAACAATCAAAGATATTAAAAACAAAAAATAATCAATTTAAATTTTCCAAGTGACAGGAATTTATTTTCTAAAAAGCGAGTAAAAAGAATTTATTTCGTTTTTTGTGTTAAAAAAATAAAGAGCAAGAAGAGACTATGAGCATAGAGGAGGCAACGAGAGAGCTGTGAAGAGGGGGATTTTTAAGGCGGTGCAATGTCAGAGCAAAGCTGGGATGGGTTCCTGACACGACGTACAGGGTACAGGGAGTAGAGTAAATTTTAGAAGCTTTACAATATATATGCACGCAAAACAAATTGTGTTTTCTCTCTCCTTCACTCCCTCATCACCACCCACAACCTAACAGGCTGATCTCTCCCTCGTCCACAACGTGGCGCTGCGCATGCGCGTCGACCAATGACCTGCCTTGTGTCGGCATCTCCGTGTCTGTGTCTGGCGTGTTCGTTAGCTGCGTTGGTGGGAACCATTTTGGTCCTTGGCGGAAAAAAGTATTACTACTATTGTACAATAGAGTAGCAATTCAAACTTTCACGGTTTCGAAGTTTTCACTTCCTTCACAAACATCCGGGGGGAAGGATATTCAAAATATCGCCATTCACAGTACTACTAGTACAAGTACGAGTACTACTTAAGTGTTGGACAAGGGATTGGTTGATTTGGCCAGCCAAAAAAACAAAAACATCCCATCGCATTGGATGCCCACCATTATGACCTAGCCAGCCTTCCTACTCCGCACTACTCCACCTCCATACCGTAGGAAGAGGAAGCACCAAACACACCCGCAACAAGCTGGTTTGAAAGTGAGGAGCGCTCATTTTTTTCCCGTGAAGTAAGTAGTACTCCCTCCTTTCCAAATGAAGACGCGTATTACTTCCGGTCAAAGACAAATTTAATAAACTCTGACTAAGTATACGATATCAACTCAATGTTATTAGAAACATCATGAATTATATTTTTATATTATATGCATTTGTCATTAGAAAAGTCAGTATGTTTTTACATATAGTTGGTAGAACTTTATAAAGATTGACTTTTACCAAACCTAATATGCATCCTAATTTGGGAAAGAGGAAGTAGTATGAAGAGTATGTCTCGATCAGCTGCTCTCTCGAGAAGGAGTCATACCTGACTATTTTCCTTGCTTGGTTTTAGGGTTCTTTGTGCTAAATCTATGGACCTCGATGTAATTTTCTCTTTTTAGGTCCTTGATGTAAAATATATTCCCACCATCCATGAAAAATCTAACCAAAAAGTGTAAGTGGTGAAATTTAAACAAATTTAAGCTTACTTGTCAATGAGTATGAACATTCTTGGATTTCAAGCCGAACCACCAAGGTTAAGCCATATCAACATCATACTTTATGTTGATGACCCCATATCAGAGAATTTACATGGCAACAGATTTGGCAATATCTTGAAACAATCGAAGAGGAAGTAGTATGAAGAGTTTGGCTCAGATCAGCTGATCTCTTGAGAAGGAGCCAAACCAGAAAGTTTTCCTTTTAGGGTCCTTTGTGCTAAATGTATGGACCTCGATGTAATTTTCCATTTTTAGGTCATTGATGTAAAATGTACTCCCACCGACCCTGTAAAATTCTAACCTAAAAGTGTAAGTGGTGAAATTGAAACGAATTTAAGCTTACTTGTCAACGAGTATGAAGATTCATGGGTCAAGGCCATATCTCTACATCATACTTTATGCTAATGATCCCATATCCAAGAATTTGCATGGCGACAGATTTGGCCATATTTTGAAAACAATCGAAGAGGAAGTAGTATGAAACGTATGGCTCGATCAGCTTCTCTCTCGAGAAGGAGCCGAACCACACTACTTTATTTGCTCAATTTAGGGTCCTTTGTGCTAAATGTATGGACCTCGATGTAATTTCCCCTTTTCTCGGTCCTTGATCTAAAATGTACTCCCACCGACCATGTAAAATGCTAACCTAAAAGTAAATGGTGAAATTTAAAGAAATTTAAACTTACTTGTCAACGAGTATGAACATTCTTGGATTTCAAGCCGAATGACCATAATGTCAAGGCCATATCTCTACATCATACTTTATGCTGATGATACCATATCCAAGAATTTGCACGGTGACAAATTTGGCCATATTTTGAAAACAATCGAAGAGGAAGTAGTATGAAACATATGGCTCGATTAGCTTCTCTCTCGAGAAGGACCGAACCCGACTATTTTCTTTGTGCAATTTTAGGGTCTTTTGTGCTAAATGTATGGACCTCAATGTAATTTTCCCTTTTTTAGGCCCTTGATGTAAAATGTACTCCCACCATCCGTGTAAAATTCTAACCAAAAAGTGTAAGTGGTGAAATCCAAACGAATTTAAGCTTACTTGTCAATGAGTATGAACCTTCTTGGATTTCAAGCCAAACGACCAAGGTCAAGGCCATATCAAAATCATACTTTATTCTCATGATCCCATGTCAGAGAATTTGCATAGCAACATATTTGGCCATATTTTGAAAACAGTCAAAGAGGAAGTAGTATGAAGAGTTTGGCTCAGATCTGCTGATCTCTCGAGAAGGAGCCGAACCAGAAAGTTTTCCTTTTAGGGTCCTTTGTGCTAAATGTATGGACCTCGATGTAATTTCCCCTTTTTAGGTCCTTGATATAAATGTACTCCCACCGACCGTGTAAAATGCTAACCTAAAAGTAAGTGGTGAAATTTAAAAGAATTTAAGCTTAGATGTCAACGAGTGTGAACTTTCTTGGATTTCAAACCGAACGACCACAAGGTCAAGGCCATATCTCTACATCATACTTTATGCTGATGTTCCCATATCCAAGAATTTTTATGGCGAGATATTTGACCATATTATAAAAACAATTGAATAGGAAGTAGTATGAAACATATCGCTCGATCAACTACTCTCTTGAGAAGGAACCCGAACCTGATTTTTTTCCTTGCTTAAATTTAGGGTCCTTTGTACTAAATATATGGACCTCGATGTAATTTTCCCTTTTTAGGTCCTTGATGTAAAATGTACTTCCACCGCCCGTATAAAATTCTAACCTAAAATTATAAGTGGTGAAATTTAGAAGATTTTAAGCTTATTTGTCAATGAGTATGAACATTCTTGGGTTTCAAGCCGAACGACCAAGATGAAGGCCATATCAACATCATACTCTATTCTGATGATCCCATATGAGATAATTTGCAGGGCGACAGATTTGGCCATATTTTTGAAAACAATCAAAGAGGAAGTAGTATGAAGAGTTAGGCTTAGATCAGCTGATCTCTCGAGTAGGAGCCGAACCAGAACTTTTTCTTTTTTAGGTCCTTTATGTTAAATGTATGGACCTCAATGTAATTATTTGCTTTTTTGAGGTCCCTGATGTAAAATATACTCCGATCGACCGTGTAAAATTCTAACCTAAAAGTATGTGGTGAAATTTAAACGAATTTAAGCTTAGTTATCAATGAGTATGAACCATTCTTGTATTTCAAGACGAATGACGAAGGTCAAGGCCATATCTACATCATACTTTATGTTGATGATCACATATCCAAGAATTTGCATGCCGACAAATTTGGCCATATTTTGAAAATAATCGAAGATGAAGTAGTATAAAGAGTATGTCTCGATCAGCTACTCTCTCGAGAAGGAGCCGAACCCGACAATTTTCCTTGCTTAATTTTAGGGTCCTTTGTGCTAAATGTATGGACCTCGATGTAATTTCCCCTTTTTAGGTCCTTGTTGTAAAATGTACTACACCTACCGTGTAAAATTCTAACCTAAAATTAAGTGGTGAAATTTAAACAAATTATAGCTTATAGTTGTCAACGAGTATGAATATTCTTGGATTTTAAGCCGAACGACCACAAGGTCAAGGCCATATCTCTACATCGTACTTTATTCTGATGATCGAGTATCCAAGAATTTGCATGGAAATAAATTGGCCATATTTTGAAAATAATCGAAGAGGAAGTAGTATGAACAGTAGGGCTCGATCAACTTCTCTCTCGAGAAGGAGTCGAACCCGACTGTTTTGTTTGCTCAATTTTAGGGTCCTTTGTGCTAAATGTATGGACCTCGGTGTAATTTCCCTTTTTTAGGTCCTTGATGTAGAATGTACTCCCATCGACCATGTAAAATGCTAACCTAAAAGTAAGTGGTGAAATTTAAACGAATTTAAGCATAGTTGTCAACGAGTATGAAAAATTCTTGGATTTCAAGCTGAACGACCACAAGGTCAAGGCCATATCTCTACATCATTCTTTGTGTTGATGATCCCATATCCAAGAATTTGCATGGCGACAGATTCATCCATATTTTGAAAACAATTGAAGAGGAAGTAGTATGAAACATATGGCTCGATCAGCTGCTCTCTTGAGAAGGAGACGAACCCGACTATTTTCTTTGCTAAATTATAGGGTCCTTTGTGCTAAATGTATGGACCTCAATGTAATTTTCTATTTTTAGATCCTCGATGTAAAATGTACTCCCACCGCCCGTGTAAAATTCTAACCTAAAAGTAAATGGTTAAATTTAAATGAATTTAAACATAGTTGTCAACGAGCATGAAAAATTCTTGGATTTCAAGACGAACGACCAAGGTCAAGGCCATATCTACATCATACTTTATGCTTATGATCCCAATATCCAAGAATTTGCATGGCGACAGATTTGGCCATATTTTGAAAACAATCGAAGAGGAAGTAATATGAAACGTATGGCTCGATCAGCTGCACTCTTGAGAAGGAGCCCAACCTGTCTGTTTTCCTTGCTTAATTTTAGGGTCCTTTGTGCTATATGTATGGACCTTTATGTAATTTTCCCCTTTTTAGGTCCTTGATGTAAGAGGTAGTTCCACCGCCCGTGTAAAACTCTAACCTAAAAGTGTAAGTGGTGAAATTTAGATGATTTTAAGCTTACTTGTCAATGAGTATGAACATTCTTGGATTTCAATCCGAACGACCAAGGTGAAGGCCATATCAACATCATACTATATTCTGATGATCCCATATGAGAGAATTTGCATGGCGACAGATTTGGCCATATTTTGAAAACAATCAAAGAGAAAGTAGTATGAAGAGTTAGGCTAAGATCAGCTGATCTCTCTAGAAGGAGCCAAACCAGAATTTTTTATTTTTAGGGTCCTTTATGCTAAATGTATGGACCTTGATGTAATTTTTGCTTCTTTGAGGTCCCTCATGTAAAATGCACTCCAATCGACCATGTAAAATTGTAACCTAAAAGTATGTGGTGAAATTTAAACAAATTTAAGCTTAGTTGTCAATGAGTATGAACCTTTCTTGTATTTCAAGACGAACGACCAAGGTCAAGGCCATATCTACACCATACTTTATGTTGATGATCCCATATCCAAGAATTTGCATGTCGACAAATTGGGCCATATTTTGAAAACAATCAAAGATGAAGTAGTATGAAGAGTATGGCTCGATCAGCTACTCTCTCGAGAAGGAGCCAAACCTGACTGTTTTCCTTGCTTAATTTTAGGGTCATATGTGTTAAATGTATGGATCTCGATGTAATTTCCCCTTTTTAGGTCCTTGTTGTAAAATGTACTACACCTACCGTGTAAAATTCTAACCTAAAATTAAGTGGTGAAATTTAAACAAATTATAGCTTATAGTTGTCAACGAGTATGAACATTCTTGGATTTTAAGCCCAACGACCACAAGGTCAAGGCCATATCTCTACATCATACTTTATTCTGATGATCGAGTATCCAAGAATTTGCATGGTGAAAAGTTTGGCCATATTTTGAAAACAATCAAAGAGGAAGTAGTATAAAGAGTATGGCTCGATCAACTGCTCTCTTGAGAAGGAGTCGAACCCGATTGTTTTCTTTGCTCAATTTTAGGGTCCTTTGTGCTAAATGTATGGACCTCGGTGTAATTTTCCCTTTTTAGGTCCTTGATGCAGAATGTACTCCCACCGACCGTGTAAAATGCTAACCTAAAAGTAAGTGGTGAAATTTAAACGAATTTAAGCATAGTTGTCAACGAGTATGAAAAATTCTTGGATTTCAATCCAAACGACCACAAGGTCAAGGCCATATCTCTACATCATACTTTTGTTGATGATCCCATATCCAAGAATTTGCATGGCGACAGATTCGGCCATATTTTGAAAACAATCAAAGAGGAAGTAGTATGAAACGTATGGCTCGATCAGCTGCTCTCTTGAGAAGGAGCCGAACCCGACTATTTTGTTTTCTCAATTTTAGGGTCCTTTGTGCTAAATGTATGGACCTCATTGTAATTTTCCCTTTTTTTGGTCCTTGATATAAAATGTACTCCCACCGCCTGTGTAAAATTCTAACCTAAAATTAAGTGGTGAAATTAAAATGAATTTAAGCATAGTTATCAACGAGTATGAAAAATTCTTGGATTCCAAGACGAACGACCAAGGTCAAGGCCATATCTACATCATACTTTATGCATCCCATATCCAAGAATTTGCATGCCGACAAAGTTGGCCATCTTTGAAAGCAATCGAAGATATTAAAAACAAAAAATAATCAATTTGAATTTTCCAAGTGACATGAATTTATTTTCTAAAAAGCAAGTAAGAATAATTTATTTCCTTTTTTCTGTAAAAAAATAAAGAGCGAGAAGAGCTATGAGCACAGAGGAGGCATCGAGAGAGCTGCGAAGAGGAGGATTTGAAGGCGGTGCGATGTCAGAGCAAAGCTGGGATAGGTTCCTGACACGAGGTACATGGTATAATGAGTAGAGTAAATTTCAGGACCTTTACAATATATATGCACACAAAAAATTGTGTTTTATCTCTCCTTCATCCCCTCATCACCACCCACACCTGGTCGGCTGATGTCTCTCTTGTCCACAACATGGCGCCATGCACGCACGTCGACCAACGACCTGCCTTGTGTCAGCGGCTCTGTGTCTGTGTCTGGTGTGTTTGTCAGCTGTGTTGCTGGGAACCATTTTGGTCCTTGGCGGTAAAAGTCTTAATACTACAATAGAGTAGCAATTCAAACTTCCCAGTTTCAAAATTTTCACTTCCTTCACAAATATCCGGGGAAGGATATCCAATAGATCGCTATTCGCAGTACTACTAGTACAAAAGGGTAAAGTGAGTAGTACCAAAAGAAACTTTTTTAACAATAGTACCTAAAGAAACTTCATTCAACCATTAACATAACAACACGAGTTTACATATATATGACTCGCTGCTGAACTAGTGCAGGTCTAGCGCCTCCTAGCACCAAGTCTGCGCCGCTAGCGGCAGCTCATTAGATATCGGCACCAACGCTAGCTCCAGCGACACAGCTGGCTCCTGACTCATCGACACCTCTCGATAACACAGTGGCACCTCTTGATAAGGCGGTGGCACCTCCTGAGCCATCGGCGGCACCTCCGGAGCCATCGGCAGCTCCGGGAGGACACTGTGGATGAAGTTGCCATTGTTAGGGAACCAGTCCTAGTAGTTCGTGAAAATGTTGGCGCCGGTGAAGAACACCATCTCGTAGCTGCAGTGGAAGGCCTGGCTGTAGAGGAGACATGATCCCCTAAAGTTGACGAACTTGACCTTGAATGTCCCGTGTGAATGCAATCGTACCCAGCATCGAGGAAGGCGCACGCCAGCTACCACAGTGTTCTCTGTAGGGAGAAGGCCTAAATGCGCAGGGCATTGTCCTCCTGTGCAGCGATGTCGAGGTCTTTGCGCTCCGGTACGGCGGGCGGCAGCCGGAAGGTGTTCCTGGATGACAGACGAGGGCGGAGATGGTCACTGGAAGCGGTGGATTAGAGATGGTTTGGTGCGGGGAAATGGAGAGAATAAATAGGAAGGAGGTGATCTGAGATTAATGTGGCAGATTACTGAAGCGAGGGGACAATCAATGTCGCTGATGAAGCGGATACATGTGGCAAATATTGATGACGATGACTAGGGTAAGCGATTGGATGGAACACTAACTCTGCTTCTCGTACTCGATGGCCCAAGAATAATTTTATGGTGCATCCAAGGCGACCGCGACCTCCAAGATTTATGGACCCTACGTGGATAACTGAGTTGATGGGTGAAAACAAATTGATAAAGTGAGCTCTATCCTATTAAAATATTGTGGTTATGATAAAAGGGAGCTAATTTAGGGTTTCTCCTGGAGATAAGAAAATTTTAGGAGATAATTTTTTTAGGGAAGGCCCCTACGTACACACATAGGTGAGAAAAGGTAGGGGTGTTGCTGGACTTGCTCTAAAGACTGTCAACAGAACCTTCCAGATGCTGCTCTAAAAAAATAATCTTCTAGATGCTATGATGGAAAAAAAGATCCAACAGTTTGTAATGTTTGGGTCAACGAGTCTTGATGCAACAGTCAAAGTTCAAAGTTATTCGTACACTATATTGGTAAGATAAGATAATAGGTAAATCTCAAAAAATTATAAATTTGATTGACATCTATAAAGTATGGGTATATTAGGTTCTTGTATTTGTATCATGTAGAACTCAAAGTTGATTAGCTATACCTAATATACTTGAAAATTTTGGTATGGTCTAGAGAAATGGGGAAGACGATTCTAGAATGATGGAGAAGTGCGTTTTGAGGTTGGTGCATATGTCTGTTGTGCTAAAGACTATCAATAGTATCTTTTAGATGCTAGAATGGACTAGTAAGTTGCACGTGTCTTGCACGTGGGACTCAGAGAGTAGACGTATGACGTATCATCACTATATAAAATTATAATTGGTAAAGCATACAAATTTATAAATTTGATCAACATCTATAAAGTATGGGTGTATATTTGGTCCTTGTACTTTGTATCATCATGTAGAAGTCAAAGATTATTAGCTACCTAACACATGAAATTTTTCATAACATGGTCTAGAAAAATAAGGGAGAAGATTCTAGTATGATAGAGAAGTGTGTTTTGTGGTTTGTGCATATCATTCATTATGCTGAAGACTATCAATAGAATCTTCTAGATGCTAGAATGGAAAAGAAGATCCAACGGCTAGAAATGCTGGGATTCGTGAGTCTTGATCCAACAGTCAACATTCAAAGTTATTCGTACACTATATATGCTAGAATGGAAAAGAAGATCCAACGGCTGGCAATGTTGGGATTCACAAGTCTTGATCCAATGCTCAATATTCAAAGTTATTCGTTGAGCGTTGGATCAAGACTCGCGAATCCCAACATTGCCAGCCGTTGGATCTTCTTCTCCATTCCAGCATCTAGAAGATCGATAGTATTAATTCATAGTCTTTCTTATCTTACCACTATATAGTCTACAAATAAATTTGAATATTGACCATTATTGGATCAAAACTCGTGAATCAACATTGCCAGCCATTGGATATTCTTTCCATTTTATAGCATCGAGAAGATGCTACTAATAGTCTTTATTTTCTCTTTTCTTACCAATATTATATATATTGTATAGATAACTTTGAATATTGACCGTTGAATATTGCTGCTAGCTGTTGGATCCTCTTTTTCATTCCATCACCTAGAAGATACTATTGATAGTTTTTCTTTTCTTATCTTACCACTAATATATATAGTATAGGCCGAGATAACTTTGAATATTGGCCATTGAATCGTGACCTGTGAATCCAAAAATTGATGCTAGCTGTTGGATCCTCTTTTTCCATTCCATCATCTAGAAGATACTATTGATAGTCTTTGTTATCTTATCGTATCTTACCACTATATAGTGTACGGATAACTTTGAATATTTAACGTTGGATCAAGACTCGCGAATACCAATATTGCCATCCGTTGGATCTTCTTTTCCATTTTAGCATCGAGAAGATATACACTGTATATAACTAGTAAGTTGCACATGCCCTGCACGTGAGACTCGGATAATAGACGTCTAACATATCATCACTATATAAAATTATAATAGGTAAAGCAGAAAAAATATAAATTTGATCAACATCTATAAAGTATGGGTGTATATTTGGTTCTTGTACTTTGTATATCATGTAGAAGTCAATGATTATTAGCTCTCTAAAACTTGAAAATTTTGGTAACATGGTCTAGAGAAACGAGGGATAAGATTCTAGAATGATGGAGAAGTGTGTTTTGAGTTTTGTGTATAGCATTCACTGTGATGAAGACTATAAATAGAATCTTCTAGATGCTATAATGGAAAAGAAGATCCAACGGCTAGAAATGTTGGGATTCATGATTCTTGATCCAATGGTCAAATATTCAAAGTTATTCATACACTATATCTCTACTACTATAATGGAGCAGTTTTGAATTGGATCCATAGCACCAATCCTGACCGTTGGGCTGTTAGATCCATTGGTTCAGAGCAGCTGGATTCATGTTGAATAGTACCTAGAGAAAACTACACCATGCTATAGAACCATCATGTCACCACCTCTAAAATTTCATAGCACAATAGGTTGTATTCTCTCTACTACTATAATGGAGCAGTTTTGAATAGGATCAATAACACCAATCCTGACCGTTGGGCTGTCAGATCCAATGGTTCAGAGCAGCAAGATTCATGTTGAATAGTACTTAGAGAAAACTCCACCATGTTCTAGAACCATCATGTCACCACCCCTAAAATGTCATAGCACAGTAGGTTGTATCTCAATATGGTAGTTATTATTAATAGAATTAATGTATGCATTTTTGTCTAACAAGACTATTGACTTAATGTTTGTTAAATCACATTTCATACAGTATATACGTGTGTCGCACGTGCCTTTTAATAGTCCATTCTAGCATCTTGAAGATACTATTGATAGTATTTCTTATCTTATCTTACCACTATATATAGTGTACAAATAACTTTGAATATTGACCATTGGATCAAGACTAGTGAATCCCAACATTTCCAGCTGTTGGATCTTCTTTTCTATTCTAGCATCTAGAAGATTCTATTGATAGTCTTTAGCACAATGAATTCTATGCACAAACCTCAAAACACACTTCTCCATCATTCTAGAATCTTCTCTCTCGTTTCTCTAGACCATGTTACCAAAATTTTCAAGTGTCAGATAGCTAATAATCATTGACTTCTACGTGATACAAAGTATAAGAACCAAATATACACCCATACTTTATGGATGTCAATCAAATTTATAATTTTTGAGATTTACCTGTTACATAATCTTACTTGTATACTATATAGTGTACGGATAAGTTTGAACTTTGACCTTTGGATCAAGACTGGCAAATCCCAACATTGCAAATCGTGGATCTTGTATCTACTCTAACATGCATATAGAAGACTTTACTGATAGTTATTGCGTTATGAACATTATGCACAAACCTCAAAAAACACTTCTCAATAATTTTAGAATCTTCTTCGCTAATTCTCTAGAGCATGCCGAGTATTAGGAGGCTAATAGATTGATTTCTACATGATACGAAGTACAAGAACCAAATATACACCTAATATTTTATGGATGTGGCTCAAAATTATAATTAGTTTATGAGATTCGCCTATTATAATTTTATATAAAAAAGATATGTCATACTTCTATTATCCGATTCTCACGTGTACAAGGCATGTGCAACTTACATATATAGTATACGGATAAATTTGAATATTCACCATTGGACCAAGTCTGGCAAATCCCAACATTGGTAAGAGTTGGATCTTCTTTTCCATTCTTGCGTCTAGAAGATTAGAGCGTGTACACCATTTAGCTTCAGTCTAAGAAATATTGTCAAAAAGTGTCAGAAAAAGGTTGTCAGGTAGCAGAACTATTTTTTGTAGGACCAACTACTAAGCAAATGTACCAGTCAATCTTGCTTTTCTATTTTTATGAGATGCCATTATAGAAAGGATCTAGAGACTGAATATGGGGCCTTTTAATAATTTATGTTCTTAGACTTGACCTTGTACTAGACTCAGCAGCGGTAAGACTCATGTCTAACCTCAAAACACACTTCTCCATCATTGTACAATATTCTATGCTTAAAATATTCCAACTTACCCCATCTATCCCAAAATAGGATGCATATAGTTTTTTGTCAAAGTAAAACTTTTCAAAATTTGACCAACTATATAGAAATATGTATTGATACTTATAATCTCTAATTAGTATTGTTAGAACTATTATGACATTATCTTCATATAGTCTGCATTAGATATTGTAGAAATTTTCTCTACATAGTCGGTCAAACTTTAAGTTTGTTATCTTTGACCAAAAACTATATGCGTCCTAATTTGGGATAGAGGAAGTACTCCCTCCATCCAGAAATAACTGACTTAGTTTTGCCTAGATTCGAATATATCTAGACGTATTTTAGTGTATAGATACATTTGAATTTAGAACTGCCGTACATCGTATCTTATCTTACCACTATATAGTGTACGGATAACTTTGAATATTGATCGCTGGATCAAGACTCACGAATCCCAACATTTCTAGCCGTTGGATCTTCTTTTCCATTCTAGCATCTAGAAGATTCTATTGATAGTCTTCATCACAATGAATGCCATGCACAAAACTCAAAACACACTTCTCTATCATTCTAGAATCTTCTCCCTTGTTTCTCTAGACCATGTTACCAAAATTTTCAAGTTTTATATAGCTAATAATCGTTGACTTATACATGATATACAAAGTACAAGAATGAAATATACACCCATACTTTATAGATGTTATATTTTTTCTGCTTTGCCTATTATAATTTTATATAGTGATGATACGTCAGACGTCTATTATCTCAGTCACGTGTAGGACACATGCAACTTACTAGTTTTTAATGGAGTACATTTTTAATAGAACTGCCCTACTACTACCATCGCATTCGATTCACTTCATCAGGACCTGGCCAACCTTCCTATTTTTTACTTTGTTACTCAATATATTCCATTTCTCACCCTGCACCGAGGAAGCACGTCTACATACATGGACCCGACACCCCTATAAATCACCTTTTTCTACTCTGCCCACCTCCGGATTGCCCAATCCGTCCACCATCATCCAGAAAACACACTCATCCTCTCGTTGCCGCTGTCATATCTAGCGCTGTGCAGAGCAATCTACCTATCACTGCTGCACGGACTACGACCCAGAACAGCGAGGTATAATTTTCATCTCCCCTTGTGGAAAACATTCGTAGTTCCTCTTTTTGTACTAATTCCATTATCTTTCTCTTAACCGATTTTTGTGGATCTCTTTCATTCCCCTCTATTTTGTTCCTCATAGTTTAAATCCGCATAAATACAAACATATTGAGATTGATGTACTTTTTCAAAGTGAAACATTGGCGAAACATGTTGCTTGCTGCTGGGGATAGCATTTTGTCACTTCAACTGGTTATAATTCCATGCATTTTAGTGCTATAGTAAGTATCTTGCAATGCCATTTATAGGTTCCAATTCCAAGCAAGGTATAAAATCATGGACAGTTCAAGCAATGATGAGATCTGCTACACTGACTATTATGTAATTGATAGTGATGAGGAAGAAATTGGAGCTATAAGGGGTAAAGTTTTACTTGGATTGTGAAAATCGAATTAGACTATGCAAAAATATACTACTCTCTAAGATTTATTTTCTTTCATGTAGGTCCTTCTTATGAGTGAAAAGATTGGTTCGAAAGGTACATCAACAATAATTTGTGTTTATCATACAGAAGGTGGGATTTTCTCGAGAATAAAGTCTCCTAGATCGAACCTGACATACATTTCTATGTCTGCGAGCTCACCTCTTCTTTACTCGGCAAAGGAGGGGGCAGGATGGTAAGAAATTTTAGTTTTTTCTCGAAAAGGTAAGAAATTTTAGTAGTTGTTTGATTCAAAAGATTTAATCCTACTAAGAAATTAGTAGGATTAAATCTATAGGAAATTTTCCCAAGATGGTTGTTACATTTGTAGGATTGATTCCCATAGGAAGTATTCCTTTGCACTAGATTTTGTAGGAAATCCAACATCCACTCAAACCTCTTTTTCAGAATCCTATGTTTGTCCTACTAAGATAGAGTCAAAAAACTTTGGTTCATATGGAATACCTATAGGATTAGAGTGGGCATGACATTGCAATCCTACATTTATTTTCTCTATCATACGAATCTAGCAGGCATCTATTTTATTACTATTTCACCAGTCGACAAGTCATAAACTTCTGATAGTTGTTTTATTCTGGTTTCGGTGCTTCTCACTGGATTACAATCAGAATGTCCTGAAGAATCATCTGAGCAAAGAAAGAAATCTGTGTGTGACCAATGAGTTGTACAAAGGTTATCATGAAGTCATGATTTCCATGGGTGATGATGGGCATGCAATGATAACTACTGGTACGAGATGGCGAAATGTTGTCGGGGACGCGGAGCTCTTAGAACATGAAATGGCTATCTTCTAGATCAAGGAACACGCACATGGACTTCATCTCAACGTGTTCATCAATATCCCTCTTCATTGGAAGTTGATATGAATATCATCAAACTTGTATTCAAGACTTAATGTGACCAGGAGGCATTTTGAGGAAGGAAGAAGGATCCTGGCAAGCTACTGTACTTATATTACTAGCCACTATTGCTCCTGGATGGAACTATGGAACTTATAGCAACTAGTTCTAGTAGTACTCAAGTATTAATCTTGTTTGTGTTATTAGTACTTAGCTTTTGGTGCCTAGTCGATCTCGTACTACTGGCAAGGCGAGCAAGGGCTCCTTCCATCGCAAATCTTTTGCCTTGTTTCAAAAAAAGGATCCTCCACCCAAAATTCTATCTCGTCGCTACCTTTCGTGAGACAAAAGGCTCATGGAGGAAGGAGAATCGTCCTCCCTCTCCCCTCCTCAATGCGGCATTGACTGCTATGCTCCACTCATGCATCTATGCCTGGCACTTGTTTAAGTGGGAAGCATCACAATAGTCACCTGTTCCTTTTTTGCGAATCACAGTTACCTCTTCCTTCCCATGTATGCTTCCGTGCAATGGAGTACAACCGTGCAGGAGCAGCAGTGCAGAGAAAGTTGGGGCCCGTGGTGGTCCAGCCCAACTTTCCTTCTATTTGCCTCGTGCTTCAACCCAAAAATGAGCTCTGGCTGGATGTTTTCTTTCTCTTCTATATTATGTTACTCATAGTGCTAAATAACTTAGGCTAGTAAAACTTTCACATGTTACTACAGTACCTTCAAAGTGTATTGGGTAATAACATGTGTCTACTGTCATGCAAGGCCTAATTAATTAGGCCTACTTGTGGGAGTAACTCATATCTCCTGGATGAAGGAGAATCATCCTCCCTCTCTCCTCTTCAATGCGGGATTGGCTGCTCTGCTCATGCATCGGTGAATCTATGACTTTAGTGGGACTTGTTCAGGTGGGTAGCATCACAGTAGTCACCTCTTCCTTTTTTGCAAATCACAGTCACCTCTTCCTTCCCATGGAGTATGAAGTACAACCGTGCAGGCGTAGAAATGCAGAAGTTGGGGCCCTTGGTGGTCCAACCTAAATTTTCTTCTGTTTTCCTTGTGCTTCCACCCAAAAATGAGCTCTGGCTGGTTGTTTTCTTTCTTTTCCATATTTTAGGTTGCTCAAGTGCTAAATAACTTAGACTAGTAAAACTTTCACATGTTACTACCTTCACAGTATTGGGTAATAACATGTATTAGTGGCATGCAAGGCCTAATTAATTAGGTTGTAGGAGTAGCTCATATGGAACTTGATTTTGTTGACTCGACTCCTCCATAATCTATAGGATTCAAAGGATTTCCAAAGGAATTCTAGAGGATTCCAATCCATAGGAATTTTTTCAATAGAGCGTGTTTGTTTCAAAGGAATAAATCCTACAAAACTCCTATGCATTGCTTCCCTACACTACAATCTTTTAAGATTTCTCACAAGAGGTGAGACCACTTGGAAAAATTCCTATGTGCTTATGACAACTATGACATGTACCTAAATCGTATAAAATTTCCTGTGTTTTTCCTACGGTGCAATCAAACACGTTACCTTACCGATTCCCGCATTTTTCATTTCTATAGGATTATAAGTGAGAACGAGGCAATGGCCTAGTGGTTGGTTCGCAGTTGGCGCATCCCAACGACCGGAGTTCGATCCCTGTCATAGACGAATTTCTGAAATTCTCATGCTGACCCGCTTCTACTATACCCAAAAAGTGTCTAGTTCCTCCTATCATTGTTTCATCTTTTTTTATAAGTGTCATGTCATTCTATTCCTGCAATTCTCCTATTCCTATGTTTTACAAATCCTTTGAATTGAACGAACCCTAAATACACGGTGTACACTCCATACTATTTTACTTATAGCATGCTGACTAGTCCTTAGAGAAATTCCAATAGTATAGCCAACAACCTGCTTGTACAATACACTAGTTACCTCTAAAGGTTTACTATACTTACACATGACTACTTTATGTGTAAATGGCCGACCTCACATACTCACAAAGTGCCTAGGAGCAATATGGTCAACCATGTAGTAGGAACATACTACCTTGGTTGCCACGAGGAATGATAAACACGAGTTTTGGTAACTTCTGGAAAAAACCTTTGCAATATGGCCTAGTGGCCTACCATGTAGGAACGTACTTTGGTTTAAAGCTAAACAACCAAGGCATGGCCATATTTACATCGTACTTTATGCTAAGTTCCCTTTATTTGATATATTGGCGCATCTTGGCATGGTAAACAATGTTTATTACAATTGTAATTTCCCAACTTTTATGACTAGAAAAATCAGTTACAATTTTCCAAGTAATTATTTTTGTAAGTAAGAACACGTGGAATAAGGCCCATATGACAACCCCATTTTTTCACACATAGTCACTAAAAGAAATCTTTCCTTCCGCAACGACTTGGCCCGACGGTCGTTGTAGAAGGTGCGTTGATACATTGCAAATGTATCTATAATTTTTGATGTTCCATGCTTGGTTTTATCCACTTTCTTGTGTTTTGTCCACACTTTGGAGTACTTTTCATATGAGTTCTTGGACTAACCTATTAACAAGAGCCACAGTGCCAGCTGCCTGTTTTCTGCTGTTTTTGGTTCTACGAAAGTCAGAAAATGAATATTCTCGGAATTGGACGGGACAAAAGCCAAAGTGCCTATTTTTCGGAAGTCATCAGATGCCAGAATACGAGACGGAGAGGAGCCAGGGGGCCACCACACCACCTGGCCACGCCAGGGGGTGGTGTGGCCAGCCCAGGCACCCCCTCGGCCTCTCCTTCCGCCTATATATTGCCCTCGGGACGAAAACCCTAAGTACCCGATCAAAAATCCACGAAAGAGTCTATAGCCTCCATCATCTCCATCCCTAGATCGGTAGGGATCTGAAGATCTTCCCGGCACCCTGCCAGAGAGGGGATTTCACCCTGGAGGCCTTCTTCATCATCATGCAAGCCTCCGGTGTGATGTGTGAGTAGTTCATCTCTGGACTACGGGTCCATGTAGTAGCTAGATGGCTGGTTCTCCTCCTTTGTGCTTTCATGTCTAGATCTTGTGAGCTCCGTTCATGATCAAGATCATCTATTTGTTATTCTGCATGTTGTGTTTGCGGGGATCCGATGGATATTGAGATGCTATTTCAGATTGATTATTGATTCTATCATGTCTTTGTTATTTGTGATCTTGCATGCTTTCCGTTGTTAGTAGCTATCTTGGCCAAGTAGATGCTAGCAACTCCAAGAGTTAGTATTTATGCTCGATAGTGGGTTCATGCCTCCGTAACTGGGAAGTGACAGAAATCTCTAAGGTACTAGCTGTGCGGTTGCTACTAGGGAGAAAACAACAATCCTTTGTTCATAGAACAATCGTATTGTTTACATTACACGCAATTCGTAAAGCAATAATCTGTTGCTTGCAACTTAATACTAGAGGGGGTTTGGATGATAACCTGAAGGTGGATTATTAGTCATAGATGCAGTTGGATGGCGGTCTATGTATAATGTTGTAATTCCCAATCAAGTTCCAAAGGAGTCAAGATGATTAGTATATGCATGTATTGCTTTCTCGATGTTTGTCAATTGCCCCGCTATAATTTGTTCACCCAGCATGTTATCTATCTTAAGGAGAGCCACCTCTAGTGAACTATGGATCCCGGTCCTTTTCTTTACATACAATCTACAAACTATTTACTGCTTTGTGTTTACTTTCTGCAAACTATTACTTCCTTCCATTCGATACGTTTAATCCTTTGTTTTCAGCAAAACCGGTGAGATTGACAACCTCATCGCAAGTTGGAGACAAAGTTCTGTGGTTGTGTTGTGCAGGTCTCCACGTTGCTACTAGCACCGGTAGTGCACCTTACCAAGGCTCAGCTAGCAACACTTTTGGGGTGTTTCCTTGCTCCTACTGGTTCGATTAAACCTTGGTTTCATAACTGAGGGAAACTTGCTGTTGTGCTCATCATACCTTCCTCTTGGGGTTCCCCAACGAGCTCTACATCAACACCGAGCCATCATGCGTCTTCCGCAAAAATTTCTCGGCTTGACCGTGGCAGATGGAAAACTTTTTTTCTGGTTTTGTGGCCCTCTACTACGACATAACCGCTAAAAATGTGGAGGAAGCTCGGCTAGTGCGTGGTAGAAGCATGATTTTCATTTCCTCGCGCGATGTTGACTTGCCGAAGTCTTTTGAGGCGTGTCGGTCCCGGACGTCAGCGTCTCTAGTGGACCATTCTTTTCGGTCATGCCTCCCTGATTGAACTCGATAACGTTGCTCGATGCGTATTCCATTTAGTCAGGCTACTGGGTCCCACATGTCAGTCTCATATTAGCAGAATCATGTGTATGATGGGATTTTTTCCTTCGCTCGCGCTACCCTTTTCCGAAGTTGATAGCATTACTCGATGCATATACCATTTTATCACGATGCTGGGCCCCACATGTCATCCTCTCATTAAAAGAATCGTGTGTATGATGGATTTTCCCCCTCTCTAGCGCCTTCGTGTTCTGAACTTGATAGCTTTGCTTACTGCATCAGCCGTTTATTCAGGCTGTTGGGTCCCTTAGGTCAGCCTCACATTAGAAGAATCGTGGGTATGATGGAATTTTTTCTTCTCTAGCGCTACCCTGTTCCGAACTAGATAGCGTTGCTCAACGAATCTGCCGTTTGCTCACTCTGCTGGGTCCCCCATTTCAGCCTCTCATTAAAAGAAACGTTTACATGCTGAACTTTTTTCTCGCTCGCGCCTCCCTGTTTCAAACTCGCAACATTGCTCGATGCAGAATCTGTATAATGTCATGCTGCTGGGTCCCACATATCAGCCTCTCTGTAAATGAAACGTGCGTATGATGGACTTTTTTTAGCCATGTCCGCTGTTTTGACCTTGGCAACTTGCTGGGTCCCATATGTCAACCACATCTGTGTAGGAAACGTGTCTATGATGGGTCCCAGCTGACAGCCTCTATTTGAAAGAAACATGTGTATGTTGGACTCTTTTTTCGGGTCCTAGATGTCAGCCTCAGAGTACAACAAATGCTCATAAAGGCCGAATTAAAAAGATTCTATGCTAAACTCGGGGCAGATGCCCTATTCGTCATGGCTTATATTCCACGGGCTCACTTCTAAGTTGAATGGGCTATGGTCCGTGGACACAAGACCACTAAAAGGGGGAATTAGAAGGTTTTGGGTTATGCTTGGGGATGATAGGCTAATTTCATGGGCTATGCTTGGGCCTGCTGGGTCTGACATGTCAGCCTCTAGTGCAACATGTGTATGATGGACTTTTTTTGGCTGCGTCCATTGTTTTCACCGTGGTAGACGTGTATGGTATTACTGTTGGGACCCTTATGTCAGCCTCTCTGGCATGTTCTGGCTTATGGGTCCCTGATGCAGCCCTGTATGTTCTTTCTGGTGGGTCCTTGATGCCAGCCACTCTGTACAAGTATTTAAACTTTTTTTCGAACCCACCCTCAAAACAAACTCTAGGTACGCTGCATGCTGGTGGATCCGTGATGTCAGCCTCTCTGTAATGCGATATTGCTAGAAGAAAAATGTAAACCCAAGATACACACAGAAAGGCAATTCGAACAAAAGACCTTCAAATCAAATAAACATAAACTAAGTGCGTTGCCACTACAACAAAGATATTTATAGAATAAATATCATTAAATTTTATTAGTACTACAACTTACGTATTAGTCTTCTTAAAAATATTTTGTGTATCTATGTTTACCTCTTTTAAAATATAAAAGGGCAGCGCTCCTGGCATCTCAATTTATAAAATGCCACATAATGGAGTATTTTCTTAAAAGCATGGGTAGGTAGAGTTTTTTTATTTTGAGAGGTGGGGCAATGACCAAAAGGTGAAATTAAAAAGAGTTTGGGTATTCTACATAGGCTGCTCTACGTGGGTTATACTCCGTGGCTATGCTCCATGGGCTTCATTCTCAAATTTCATTGGGTTGTGGTCAACAGTCCCCTAACCCGTAAAAGGCCGAATTAATAGTTCTCGGCTATGCTCCATGGGCTCCTTTCTCAAATTTCACTGGGTTGTGGCCAGCAGTCCCTTGACCCCGAAAAGACTGAATATAAATGTTCTGGGCTAAAGAGGGTCCGAGTGAGCTACTAGATTTTTTCTCTTGGTTAATAAAAATTGCATTGTGATGTGCTCGGCCGGATTCGAAACAAAGACCTTAGAGAGGGAGGGGAAAAGCAATAATTATTTTTGGCAGATATTGATGTCAAAATTCAGCAGTACAGAATAAGGTAGAAAAATTATCAATAGATTCGAAGTTCATATTCAGGAGCACTTGACCAATTCAGCAGCATTTCAAAAGTGACCAATTCGGCAATACAAACAATGAAATATAATAGCAGTACAGACATAACCAATTCTTGTTTTAGCTCTAAAAACCTTGTCACGCGATCAACTTGTCCTTTTCACCAAACATACTCGACCATTGGAGCACGCAAAACTGACGATCAAGTCTGTTTTGAGTACCTTCTTCTCACATTAATGCTTGTGTGACCCCCTTATGCAACCCAAAATGCCCAAGTCTCATCTATATTGTGACACGGTCATGTTTCAAAACAAAAGCAAGACTATCTACTGCCCGTGATTTAAACAAGTACCAGTACATCAATATTATTTCCACAAAATGCTTTAGTAATAGAAACGACAGAACATTTGAGAGATTCAGTAGCTTTCCTGCTTGAAATTCAATAGCAGTACAGAAAGAATCAGTTCATGTCCTAGCTAAAAAATCTTGGCGCATGTAACACCCCAGTTTTAGCTAATCTTAAATTAGGGTTTAATGTGCACTACATGAGCATCATCTTTTAAAATTGCATGCAAAGACGTAATGCAAAACCCCAAACCCTAATCTCCCTCCCTCTTTGAAAATGAATTCAAAGCAATTTGAATTTCGAAAACTACAAAAGGTGTGGAGCCCAAATAGTATAAAAGGACTCTGCAATATTTTCTATAGTTTCTTAAACCTATGTATTTTCAAACAGTTCCAAACAGTTTTGAATTTGGAAATAAAAATAGAAAATGAAAACAAAAAAGTAAAAAAAGGTTTTGCAAATAAAAAAATGAGCCAGAGCCGAATGGCCCAGCCCAGCTTGCCTCTCTCCCTGTCGCCCACGTGCAGCAGCTCGTGGCCCATCAATAGCCTGTCAAGGCCTAGGCCGCGTAACCCTTCGTTCTTGTCGTCTTCGACGATGATGGGAAGCAGCTCGGTGTCGCGCCGGCCGCCGTCGATCTCCACCAACCGTTGCGATGCGCCGCTGCCCCCAGATGCAAGGATAAGACCCCCACGTACGCCTCGGCCTCATCCCTATCCTCTCTTCCCCCTCCCAGCGGACTCCCTCTCGCGTTTGCCCTAGCACCAAAACCCTAGGCCGTTAGACCTCATCATCCGCCGCTTCTCCTAGCCTCCCCGAGCAAACATGATGAGCCGACGAGCTCCGTTGTGCTGCACCGCGTCTCCCTATGGGAGGAATCGAGTAGAGGCGACCCAATTCGATGTTAGTGACGTTGTCTCCTCCGTCCCCGTCCGACCGCCGCCGCGGCCATCGCCATCGTTTCTGTCCGCCTCTATCCTTGCTGAGGCCAGATACGCATCAAGGGTGAGTCTCCGGTCCTCCCAGACCCCTCCTTTCTCTCCCTCTTGCTCTGCTTGTAGCCCGCGCCGTGCGGCACCGTCTGCTGCCGCCAGTCACTGTCGCAGGTGTCACTCCGGTGACCCTCTCCGAGCGGCACCGCAAGATCTAGGTTT
Organism: Avena insularis; assembly: GCA_023614405.1. Classification (NCBI taxonomy): domain Eukaryota; kingdom Viridiplantae; phylum Streptophyta; class Magnoliopsida; order Poales; family Poaceae; genus Avena; species Avena insularis. Next base: position 300,961,804 of record CM042692.1, on the reverse strand, counting down.
GCCACAGCGTGCTTGTTCTAATGCGCTGCTCCGCGCAAGCCCGTTTGCCCCTAGCGCCACTAGCCACTGCCGGCCGACGTGCCCTCCGGCGAGCCTAGGTCGCACCGATGTGGCGTTGCGTGGCGCTGACGTGTTGCTTGCGTCAGCGTTGTGCAACCTTTGCCAGGGTGGCAACCTGACATGGCCCCTGGCCCATAGGTCAGTCACAGAGAGTAGCCTCTGCCTCGGTGTAAAAAGGATTAAACGCCCTCGCTGACGTTAGCCTTGCGTAGTAAAAGTTTAATAATTGGTTTCATAATTTCAAAAGTTGATATAATCTTATAAATTCAATATCTAATTATTTATAAGTCAGAAAAATATGTATAATATATCAAAATGTTCAGAAAAATGAGATCTTTACAACAGACTCAAAATCATGCATTGTTCAGCAACTTTAATTACAAGTTTAATTAGAAGAATCAATTGAACCCCGTAGGTGATTCTGGGGTCTCTCCTGTATTAGGGTTTGGACCCCTCGGAACCCGCTTAAATTTCCAAGAATGCTTTAGGGTTTCATTTCAATACAATTTAACTTTTCATATCATCATCCTTGCTTGAGAAGTGCATCAATGCCATGTGTTGATTGTTGTTTTCCCTTTCTTTCTGGTGTTTGCTTCTTTCTGGTAGAATACGATATCGAGATCGAGATCGAAGACTGAGATCAACACCATCGAAGATCGACGAACAATACTTGAACAACTGTAATCAAGTAAAGTACAAGGCTTCCGAAGATCTATATATGGGTATCAACAAACAAGCGCATATCCCTACCATTATACAATCTTATGATTTCGAAAGTATTTCATTCTTACCATGATGCATACGATTCTACTATGGTCTTTTATTGATAGATAGAGTATCCTATCTATTGCATTACTCCCTTTGAGTTTATATTACCTGATCCACTGCTCCTAGCATACCTAGGTTTGGCTTGTGTGCACTGCTAGAGCTTATATCTATGTCTTGCTTAACCATGCTTAGCCGTCAGTGCTGGTTGATCCAGATGATGTATGAGTGCAAAGAATCTAGTATGACAGGAGACCGAGGTATACTAATGAGGTAAGATCAATAATAAAGGTTAAACATGCTAAGGCTTGTATGGGAGGCCACGGTGGGATGTGGTTTTTGTAGTCCCATGGTCGCCACCACTAGGAACCGAGTTCTTTCCTTTGGACCAAGATGAGCGTACAACCACACGGGGTTTATGGGGACCTCGCGATTAACTAACATGCCTAGTAGATTCCATGATTCACCTAGTTTAGGCGTTCCATTTGGCATATGCATTGAAAATGTTTTCAAAAGCGGAGGAGAAGGAGGTGAATCATAACAGGTAGGTAAGTGTGGCCGGGGTTGCTTGGGGTGGATGAAGCCCCTGGTAAACCAACCCCACCCACATCTCTAGGGACTGACTTCAGGATTTGACCCGTTACGACGGAACCATCCTTAGGGTGTGACTCATGGTCTCGGCGAAGCAAGGTAAAATGGTCGTGTCCAATCACCCTCTGCCAGCACACCAAGGAAGTGTGTCAAGTGGCGCTAAGAGTCGGTTGGTACGTGTGGGTAAAGTTGTACACCCCTGCAGGGTTAAATCTTTTCGAAAAGCCGTGTTCGCGGTTATGAACGCTTGGTGACCGAATTCTAAGATCATAGAGAACATTAACCTAATCGTAAAACTTGGCAGTTCAACGTGTGCTTAAGGATGCTTCCTCATGGGTACGAGGGGGTGATCCTAGTTGTGAGATGAGGATTACTTTGGTGGATATCAAGATGATGATCAATTCTTCAAAGAAGTCGCTCTCTTATCCCCTTTTAAAATATTCTGATTAGATGAGATTCTTCTCCCTCTTGTTTTACAAAACAAAGATGGCTTTATGCAAAATAACCCCACCAGCCATAAGACTTGCGGAGTACACCCTGTACTCACCCTTGCTTTGTTGGTACTTTTGTAGCAGAGTAAGTGTTCTCTTGAAGATAAGTTTGGTACGACATCGACACCGACGAGTAGCTTGGGGTTCCCAGTCGGCAGCCTGGAATCTATGGGCTAGGACGTCATCATTATGCTTCAGGCCTCTTAGGCCATTTGTTAAATTTGCTATACTTAATAGCAGAATTTGCCTTCCGTTGTTTGATGTTTGTGGTCAGTGACCTCTTCTTGTAATATTTTGGTTCTTCGCTCAGTCATGAGCTTGTTGTAATAATTTTTGTGTCACAGGTTACTGTTGTGTTACCGATTTCTCACTGGATATCCTTGAGCTCTAGGTTAAGATTATGTCAGGCTAAGGTCTGGATTTGTTTAGCCCTGATCCTGGGGGTGTTACATCGCACGATCAGTTTGGCCTATTCTCCGAAGATACTTGATGTAACATCCCAAAACTTTGATCAAGGTTAATCAAGATTCAAATCACCCAATTTAGGGTTAACAAAAACTTTTTATATTCAAAACAATTAAGCATGCATATGTGTGTTGCATTAATATGGAATTGTGTTGAATTGCCTTGTTTGTTGGTTCTAATGGTTGTAAAATGATTCTAAGGTGAATGCGACATCATCTAGATCATTCCCAAGCCAAATCCAAAGAAAAAGAAATCAAGTAAGATTAATAAATGCAAATGGTCACTTTTGCCATTTTAATCCACTAGGTCAGTTTAGGTGTTCCTAGAGGTCAATTTTTAACAGAAACAATTCTAACTCTTTGCACCCCTTGCTAGTACAAGTAATGATCTACCAAGGCCCACTTTGAAATCTTACAAAAACATTTAAACACTAATTTTAAATGGCATTTGAAAATGGAATTCAAGTCATATACATAGATCACACCTTTTCAAAAACCACTCAAATGAATTCCCCTTGAACTTTCCAAACAGGCATAGAATCTCAAGCTTAAGTGGAGAACACTCAAAAATTTTGAATCATAAATTCAAAACTTTTCTCCTTGCGGCCATTCTGTCGAACACATGGCAGGCACTGAACCAAAACTAGATTAGCTTCACTGATTCCACAGTGATCATCGACCAATTTGGTCTCCCACTTAATCCCGTGTCTCCCTAGCATCTACCCCAGCCCAGACCTGCTCCCCCTTCACCGGTAGCAACAGTGGCGCGCCGCCCAAATATGGTCATCAGTGGCCAAACGTGGGCAACACGCTAGCAACCACACAGCGCCAATCTAGCATGCCCCTATCTCCGCCAAACCCTACCGCCGCCCACGGTCCCTTCCCGAGCGTTGCCAGCCCGTGGACCACGGAGGACAGCTCGCACCCATTATCTCTGCACCGTGTTCAGCTCACGCCAGAGCACCGTCCCCGATAAGCCCGCACAAGCCACGCCTTGCCTTCAGCTCGCATGCGCCGCTCCGCCATAACCCCAGCACCTCCCCAGACACGCCCTCTTCCCGCCACGCGACTAGCAGCTGTCATGAAACGCGTTGAGCACCGCCTCTGCCGTGCAGAGCGGCAGCCTTTCCTGATCGCATGCCACCACCCCTAGCATCGCCATCACTCCATAGCTGACCGCCAGGAGGCAGCCACCGTCTGCCTACCCTGCCCATGTCTCCAATGCCCTGTATCGTCGTCACCGATGAGCTCACCATCGCCCTCACGGTCCCCTCGTCGATCCTATATAAGGAGCCCTCCCCAACACCATTTCCTCACACCACTTAGCTCCCCTCTCACCACTGATCCTTCCCCACCGTTAGCCGGAGCCGCTCGAGCAGCCGTTCTCCGAATTTGCGCCGGGGTTCGCCGCAGCAGAGGAGGAAGATCCCCGTCGATTTCGTCCACCCCAGGAGCTGCCGCGACCTCGCTTGAGTCCGCCGTTGTCTCCTTGTTCGATCACCCCCATCGCCACACTAGCTGGAGCCCTGGTATGCCCCCACTGCACCCCCACCGAGCTGCTAGGGTTCCGTCTCGCCGGCGACCTGTCCGTCGTCGACGACGAGCCACAGCCGTAGATCGTAGTTCTAATTGTGCTGCCCACATCGCCCCGTACTGCTTCGTGTTTGAGGAGCCGCTGACATGCGGGACCCCTCTGTCAGCTGTTCTCTGCGCCGCAGAGTGTGACTGGGCCAGCCCATTAGTGTTCCCACGCTGGCCCTAGAATTCAAATTTAGATTTTTCTATTTAGACTTAGTCTAGTTTCTGTCCACTAGTTTGAAAATCAATTCAGAATGATTTACTTAACCAAATTGAATGATTCCAATTTTGTTGGAAAGATAATTAATATATCCACTTCCGTTGGATTTAAATCAATTAGAGTTATATATCACATATAGAAAAAATAACAAGACAGAGACTTTTCCACATTCAAACATTTAAATTTAGGTTGGATTCAAACATTCAAACATTTAAAAAATCACATTTGGAAATACCTATCTGAATATGTAATAATATTTAGGTTTGCATGCAGTGACTTTGGACTAGTACCAAAATAATGCTATATAGGCATTTCTAGTCACTTTAAATCATTAAATATTAATCTTAAACTTTATAAAATGTGATCCAACATTTAAATCCCATTCCCATGTATTAGAATATGTGGCGATGACATGTGTTCACATGATCCCATATTTTAAATGGAGAATATTAAATCTTAATTATTTCCAATGAGTAGAAATTACTTTTCTCAAATAAAATAAATGAAACTAGTTCATTAAAATCTTGTGATGATTGTGATGATTGTGATGATACTAGATATCAAGTATGTGCCTTAGTGTGCTAAATAGACTAGTTAAGTATTGTTTGGTGATTGTGTATTCCCGTATGTATTTATAGACGATAGTACCGACCAAGTCTACGAGGAGGAGGAGTTCTACCCCGAAGAAGAAGAGGAGAATTTCAACCACTGCACCAATCAAGGGAAGCCATTATTAATAATGCAAGCTAACCCTTGCAAGCTAGAACTAAGCAAGTTAACACTTGCCCACTTAACTTGAGCAAAAGCATTAGGCATGCTTTGGTTATACCCTTTCTTGATTTATACCAATCCCAAGTTTTACTTACAAGCTTTACTTTCTTTTACTTTACCAAAGTTCTTTACTTTGCTTATAGATAGCATAAAGATCTAGTTAGACTTAGATGTCATTCTATGGCATGAGATTGAGATTAGCATCCCATCTTAGTGAACACTCTTAACTTAGTGATTAGAGCTAAACCAAAAACTTGATCACTCTAGATGGGAATACTTGGTGAAAATGACTTGTGAAAACCTTGGAATGATGAGTCATTCTATTGAGATGTTTTGACATGTGTTGAGAAACACAAATTGTTTATGATGATGAAAATGTTGATGCATGAGCCTTAGCCCTTTTATAAAAACTGATGGTTGGGTTCGGATGCGATACCATTCCAATTTTTACCGTACAACCACAATACCTGAATTGGGTAAGGCTTAGCCGAATTTTATATGCATTAGTATTAGTTCCCTCACGGGAGAGGTTTTAGCTGAGGCTACCTCTCAATGTTGTCCACCTATGCAGTGGCCAGGATGGCAGATGGCCATGGCTAGGAGGCCAAGCTCATCGGAGAGGTGCTTATAGTAGAGTGTGTAAAGGAAAGGTTATGTTTGATTATCTGCATACTAAGTATGATGATTCAGGGTTATCCCTGACAGATGTATCAAATTTTGTGGTGAAAGTGTACCACCTCTACAGAATGTCAAACTATTCGAATAGCCGCGTCCATGGTTATGGACAGTTGGAGTGGCCATACTGTTCCGTTAGATGTTTTCAAAATGACTTATGAAATGAACTGTGACATGACTTGACCACAACAGGGTTGTGACTATCAAAACTAAGTTCCCACTTAGGTGATTTCAAACTTTATTTTATCTTTCTTTGTTTTTGAACTCAGCTTAGGTTTCAAACGTAACTTTACACATAAACTTAGAACTTAGAATTCCTATTAGAATTACCTTACTTGCTAGTGATAGTTTGCGAGTACTTAAAGAGTACTCATGGCTTTTGTCCCTGGCTATTCCGTGGCCAGACTATGAGGAGGACTATATGGAAGGAGGACAGTAGGACGGCTACGACAACTAGGATCATCTCCCATCGTCAGCATTGCCTGATGACACTGAAGATGGAGCCCACCGCTACACTATTTATTCCGCTACGTGTTTGTACTAAGACTGGATCATGAGATCCTTTATTTGTGTAAGACCTTATTATGGTTTTTAATGGATGATGTACTGTGATATCCAACTGTTATGTCTCGCAAAAATGGTTATCCTGGGATTCTGATGTAAGGCATAACAAGCATCTGGGATTAAAAATCCGGGTGTTGAAAAGTTGGTATCAGAGCCATCCTGACCATAGGAGACCCTAGTCAGAATGGACGTCCGAACAAAAACTTAGTTTCAAAAACGAAGAAGTGAGTATTTATGAAAACCTATTTCCTCTCTTACCCTTGGGATTCTGTCTCTTATAGATGGAAGTTCAGTACTGCAAGTTCTACCAGTTGGGCAACGAAGGCCAACTGATCTTCGAGAGGGATCTTGATGCACTGTGTGAGTACCTTGAGCGTCCGCATCCGGAATTCTTCGGAGCTCAACTCAATGGTCCCCCAGGAGGAGATTTGCAATGGCTAGTAGTTGCTGATCTTCGAGGCAAGATGGAGGCACCACTCTCCGAGAAGATTCAATTCACCGTAAGAGAGAACAACTAGCTAGATGGATTAGCCAGGGCAATGCATGAAGCTCTCGCTCGTCTTTGCACACAAAATGTTAACTTGATCCAGGGAACTCGCTTTGCTCACTATGCAAGGCGTGATTCTATGGGAATGCCTCTAGAGATGCCAAGTCACCCAGAGTTGAAGCGTCAAGTGGAGAACCTCGACTTCCTACTGTATGACAGACAAAAGGAATTGGACAATGCTAGAGAATTCGCCAACCATAACCTTGCCATTGCTGCCCAGAAGGCCCAGACTTTCTCCCTGGTCGTCAAGGATCATCAATCACTTCGCTGTCAACGTGCAAAGAAAGATCGCACCATCAACCGTCTTCGCAAGAAGGTGGCCGACCTCAAGAATACCATCAAGGAGTAAGAAGCTCAGCTTGTAACAAAAGAAGAAGAGGAGGGAGGTGAAGACATCCAAGGGGATATTCACTCGTACCTCAGCAATGATGATGACTATCTGGAGGATGATGCCATGGACTTCTACACCAACGATGATGATTCCGACTTCATCGATGATGAGTAGATGCACTAGAGCACTATCGTAGGAGTGAGAAGTATCGGTCCCATTGTATGGTAGCTTGCAGAATTGTTCTTAAAACCATCTGTTTTCCTTTCATGTTGTGGTGTGTGTGTTTGTATTGTGTCCTTTGCTTGAATGAATGAAAAGAAGTTAGTTGCAAAACCTAAGTCAAACTTAAAGTTTTAGCTTGAAACCATAACCATGAACCTTAGAACTTTCCCTCTTACCCCATTATGTATCTCAATCTTTAGATGACTCGTGGAAACCAAGGAGGGAGCAGCTCATCGCAGGACCCCATGCTGCATATTCTGCAGACGCTCATTGCAGACTGCGAAGCTAGTAGGGCAGAACACCAAGCAAATCTAGCCACACTGCAGCAGATCGCCCAGATGGCTCACAATAATTAGGGCCATGGAAATCAGGATCATCATGGATCCAAGCTCAAAAACTTCCAGAATACCAATCCCCCTATCTTTAGCAAGTCTGAAGACCCGGTGGATGCTGATGATTGGTTACAGACCATGGAGAATAACTTAGAAGTCACCGGAGTGGATGCCAACAAGAAAGTTCTTTTTGCCACCCACTATCTGGCAGGAGATGCAAGAGCATGGTGGAACAGCACCCGCACGATGAACCACAGTCAAGTAATGACGTGAGAAGCTTTCAAAGTCAAGTTCAGCCGCACCCAGGTGCCGTAGGGTTTAGTCACCAGAATGAGAGATGAATTCAGAGAACTAAAGCAAGGCAGAATGACTGTAGTGGAGTACCGTGACAGATTCTTGTCCCTCTCCAGGTATGCACCTGATGAGATCAATACGGAGGCCAAGAAGAAGGAGAGATTCCTGAACGGACTGCATGATGAGATGTAGACGGTGCTAGTCAACACCCGTTTCGAGGATCTCGAAGAGCTAGTCGACTCTACCATTCAGATGGAAGGGAAGATCAATCAAGCGAACGACAACCGCAAACGTCGGATGAAGCACCAAGCTGGATCCAACGGTCACCAGAAGTATCGTCCCAACCTGTCTGCCAGATATGCCCTGAGGAACAATCGACCCCCAATGTCTCGCCCAAGCTACCCAACCGCAGCGGAGGAAATGTGAAGTCTGGAGGAAACAACAACAACCACCCCGTCAACTCTAGCAATTTTAACCGTGCACCGCCCAAGCCCAAGCCCAACAACAACAACAACAACAACAACACTACCCTTAGGACTGGAAGCAACGTCGTGCCCGTGATAGCAAAACACAAGTCTCAGATTACTTGTTTCGAGTGTGGAGTGAAGGGTCACTACTCCAATGAGTGTCCCAAGAAGATTGCCGTCACTGCCAATGTGAATGCCCCAGCTCAACAGCAGCGTCGTGTTCAGCCCAGAAGAAGATTCGCCCCAGGGAAACCCCACAACCGCAATGGCCGTCTCTTCCACATGAACGCCGAAGAAGCCCAAGAAGGGCCAGATGTAGTGCTGGGTATGTTTTCTGTCAACTCCATTTTAGCAAGAGTGTTGTTTGATTCTGGAGCATCACACTTGTTTGTCACCGAAGAATTTGCATGCACTAGTAAGATTCACCCAACCAACTTGAAGCATGTATGATAGTTCAAATACCCGGTTCAACCACAAAAGCTAGAAAAATTTGCAAAGATGTACCTATCAAAATACATGGGATAGATTTTTATGCCAATCTAATAGTACTTGGAACCAAAGGTTTGGAAGTAGTACTAGCAATGGATTGGATGTCGAAGCATAAGGGATTGATAGACTATGCCAAGAAAGCAATCACCATGACTAGTAGCTCTGGAGTATCAGTAGAGCATATATCTGAAACCTTGCCCCGTCAATTCAAGTGCAACAAGAGTCTAACCCTACCCACCATAGACCAAGTCAGAGTAGTCTGTGAAAACCCCGACATATTCCCAGATGAATTTCCTGCTATGCCTCTGGATCGGGATATCGAGTTCATTATTGAACTAATTCCTGGAAACGGACCCATAGCTTAGAGACCCTATAGCATGAACCCCTCAGAGTTAGTGGAACCGAAGAAGCAATTGGATTCTATGCTGGAGAAAGGCTTGATTCAACCAAGTGCATCGCCATGGAGATCGCCCGTGTTGTTCATCGACAAGAAGGATGGAGGCAACCGTTTGTGCACAGATTACAGGAAGCTGAATGATGTCACAATCAAGAACATGTACCCCTTTCACAAGATAGAGGATTTGTTTGATCAGTTGACTAGTGCCAGAGTGTTCTCTAAGATTGATCTTAGGAGTGGTTATCATCAACTTAAGATTCGTGCAACGGATATTCCAAAGTCCGCCTTTACCACCAGATATGGACTATACGAGTATACGGTCATGTTTTTTGGATTAACCAATGCCACCTCTTATTTCATGAATCTCATGAATAAGATCTTTATGAATTTTCTAGATAAGTTTGTCGTTGTGTTTATCGACGATATTGTTATCTATTCCAAGTCAGAAGAAGACCATGAGCAACACCTGAGAATCATCCTTGAAACCCTTAGAGAGCATCAGTTGTATGCCAAGTTCAGCAACTGTGAGTTTTGACTGAAAGAAGTAGGATTCCTCGGACATATTGTGTCTTCGGGAGGAGTCACTGTTGATCCCGCCAAGATCAAAGATGTTGAAGAATGGGAAGCCACAACAACTCAAACCCAAGTCCGTGCATTTCTCGGATTAGTGGGATATTACCGCAAGTTTGTAGAAGGATTTTCGAGCATCGCAAGACCCATGACCCAATTGTTGAAGAAGGACAAGGAATTTGAATGGTCCGACAAATGTGCAGCAAGTTTCCAAGAGCTCAAGAAGAGATTGATTTCAGCGCCAATATTGATCATGCCAGATATCAAGAAGCCGTTTGATGTGTATTGTGATGCATCCAATATTGGTCTCGGATGTGTGTTGATGCAAGAAGGCAAAGTCATAGCATATTTGTCTTGACAATTGAAGCAACATGAGCAAAACTACCCTACCCATGATCTTGAATTAGCAGCTATAGTATTAGCTTTGAAGACATGGCGTTATTACCTTATGGGTAACCGCTGCGAGATTTACTCAGATCACAAGAGTTTGAAGTATATTTTCACTCAGAAGGAGCTGAATATGAGGCAAAGGATATGGATAGAGTTAATCAAGGATTATGACCTTGACATTCACTATCACCCCGGTAAAGCCAATGTGGTAGCAGATGCTCTTAGCAGATTGCCGTGTAGGTTAAACACCATGATCAAGGAGAAGCAACCAAGTTTGCATGAGGAGTTGGAGCAGTTTAGAACCAAGCTTGTTAGCAAAGGATTTTTTAGCTAGCATTGAACTTTAACCCACTTTGATTAGTCAAATCAAGGAAGCCCAGAAGGGAAATGCAAGTATCAACGGAATCAAGCGTCGTATTGGTACATGAAAGTTACCTGGATTCACTGAAGACGAAGATGGAGTTCTGTGGTACAAAGGACGTATCTATGTGCCAGCAGATTCGGAGCTGAAGCAAGTTATCATGCAAGAATCTGATGATACTCTTTATTCTATCCACCCCGGAGGAACAAAGATGTATCAAGATTTGAAGGAGCAATTTTGGTCGCACAAGATGAAGAGAGAAATCGGAAGCTACATCGCCAAGTGTGACATCTGTCAAAGAGTTAAAGCAGAACATCAGAGACCCGTGGGACTGTCACAACCATTGCAGATTCCAGAATGGAAATGGGATTCCGTCAGAATGGACTTTATCACCGGTTTGCCTACTTCTAGTAGGGGAAATGACTCAATCTGGGTCATAGTTGATAGACTGTCCAAGGTAACCCATTTTATACCTGTCAAGACAACCTACCAGAGTTTGAAGCTAGCAGAGCTGTATATTGCTAGAATCATCAGTTTGCATGGAACCCCCAAGACCATAGTGTCGGATCGAGGAACCCAATTTACCTCGAGATTTTGGCAGAAAGTCCAAGAAGGATTAGGAACCAAGTTGAATTTCAGCACAGCTTATCACCCTCAGACCGATGGACAGACTGAAAGAGTCAACCAAATCCTAGAAGATATGTTGAGAGCTTGTGTGTTAGAGTACGGATCAAAATGGGAAGATTGTCTGCCTTTCACAGAATTCTCATACAACAACAGTTATCAAGCCAGTTTGCAAATGGCCCCATTGGAGTTCCTATATGGAAGGAAGTGCCATACCCCTTTGAATTGGTTGCAAGTAGGAGAGAGTCATATTTTCGGACCCGACATCCTACGAGAAGCCGAAGAGAAGGTTCACAACGTCCGTGAGCACCTCAAGACCGCCCAATCCAGACAGAAGAGTTATGATGACAAGAGACGTAGAGACCAGACTTTTAATGTCAGAGATTTTGTGTATCTCAAAGTTTCACCATTGAAGGGAACGCAACATTTTAGTCTGAAAGGAAAGTTAGCCCCCAGATATATCGGACCCTTCAAGATTTTGAATCGTCGAGGAGAAGTATCATATCAACTAGAACTGCCAGAGGAGATGTCTGCCATCCATAATGTGTTCCATATCTCGTTACTTCGCAAATGCCTAGAGGTGCTGGAGAAGACCGAAGTTTTCAAGAACATCGATCACCGAGCCGTTGAAATCAACAAGGATCTGATGTATCGTGAAGTGCCCATCCGTATCTTGGAGGAAGCTTACAGAACCACTAGGACCCGGAGTATCAAATTTCTCAAGATCCAATGGAGCAACCATACCAAAGAAGAAGCCACTTGGGAACGAGAAGATTACATTAGGACTGAGTTCCTAGATCTCTTTAGTTCCTAGTTTTCTTTCTGAAATCTCGGGACGTGATTTTGTTTAGGGGGGGAAGGTTTGTAACATCCCAAAACTTTGATCAAGGTTAATCAAGATTCAAATCACCCAATTTAGGGTTAACAAAAACTTTTTATATTCAAAACAATTAAGCATGCATATGTGTGTTGCATTAATATGGAGTTGTTTTGATTTGCCTTGTTTGTTGGTTCTAATGGTTGTAAAATGATTCTAAGGTGAATGCCACATCATCTAGATCATTCCCAAGCCAAATCCAAAGAAAAAGAAATCAAATAAGATTAATAAATGCAAATGGTCACTTTTGCCATTTTAATCCACTAGGTCACTTTAGGTGTTCCTAGAAGTCAATTCTTAACAGAAACAATTCTAACTCTTTGCACCCCTTGCTAGTACAAGTAATGATCTACCAAGGCCCACTTTGAAATCTTACAAAAACATTTAAACACTAATTTTAAATGGCATTTGAAAATGGAATTCAAGTCATATACATAGATCACACCTTTTCAAAAACCACTCAAATGAATTCCCCTTGACCTTTCCAAACAGGCATAGAATCTCCAGCTTAAGTGGAGAACAGTCAAAAAATTTGAATCCAAAATTCAAAACTTTTCTCCTTATGCCATTCTGTAACACATGGCGTAATCGAACCAAAACTAGATTAGCTTCACTGTTTCCACAGTGATCATCGACCAATTTGGTCTCCCACTTAATCCCCTGTTCCCCTAGCATCTACCCCAGCCCAGACCAGCTCCCCCTTCACTGCTAGAAACAGTCACGCGCCGCCCAAATATGGTCGTCGCCGGCCAAATGCGGGCAACGCGTCAGTGACCGCGTAGGGCCAATCCAGCATGCCCCTAGCTCCACCGAACCCTACCGCCGCCCATGGTCCCTTCCCCGAGCGTTGCCAGCCCCTGGACCACCGAGGACAGCTCGCGCCCACTGCCTCTACACCGTGCCCAGCTCACGCCAGAGCACCATCCCCGAAAAGCCCGCACAAGCCGCACCTTGCCTTCAGCTCGTGTGCGCCGCTCCGCCATAACCCCAGCACCTCCCTAGACACGCCCTCTTCCCGCCGCGTGACCAGCAGCCGCCATGAAACGCGTCGAGCACCGCCTCTGCCACGCAGAGCGCCAGCCTTTCCCGACCGCATGCCACCGCCCCTAGCATCGCCATCACGGCATAGCTGACCGCCAGGAGGCAAACCATCGTCCGCCTACCCTGCCCATGCCTCTAGCGCCCTGTATCGTCGTCACCGACGAGCTCACCGTCGCCCTCACGGTCCCCTCATCGAGCCTATATAAGGAGCCCTCACCAGCACCATTTCCTCACACCACTCAGCTCCCCTCTCACCACTGATCCTTCCCCACCGTTAACCGAAGCTGCTCGAGCAGCCGTTCGTCGGAATTGTGCCAGGGTTCGCCGCAGTAGAGGAGGAAGAGCCCCGTCGATTTTGTTCACCCCAGGATCTGCCGCAACCTCGCCTGAGACCGTCGTTGTCTCTTTGTTCGATCGCCCCCATCGCCACACTAGCTGGAGCCCTAGTATGCCACCACTACACCCCCAACAAGCCGCTAGGGTTCTGTCTCGTCGGCGAGCTGTCTGTCGTCGACGACGAGCCACAGCCGTAGATCGTAGTTCTAATCGTGCGGCCCACATCACCCCGTACCACTTCGCGTTTAAAGAGCCGTTGACATGCAGGACCCCCTGTCAGCTGTTCTCTGTGCCGCGGAGTGTGATTGGCCGGCCCATTAGTGTTCCCGTGCTGGCCCTAAAATTCAAATTTAGATTTTTCTATTTAGACTTAATCTAGTTTCTTTCCACTAGTTTGAAAATCAATTCAGAAATATTTACTTAATCAAATTGAATGATTCCAATTTTGTTGGAAAGATAATTGAAATATCTATCCAAGGCCGTTGTATTTAAATCAATTAGAGTTATAGATCACATATAGGAAAAATAACAAGACATAGACTTTTCCACATTCAAACATTTTTCAAAAATCAACCATAATACCCTTTGAGTTGATTCCAACTCTCAAAAATCACATTTGACAATACCTATCTGAATATGTAATAATATTTAGGTTTACATGTAGTGAATTTAGACTAGTACCAAAATAATGCTATATAGGCATTTCTAGTCACTTTCAATCATTAAATATTAATCTTAAACTTTATAAAATGTGATCCAACATTTAAATCCCATTCCCATGTATTAGAATATGTGGTGATGACATGTGTTCACATGATCCCATATTTTAAATGGAGAATATTAAATCTTAATTATTTCCAATGAGTAGAAATTACTTTTCTCAAATAAAATAAATGAAACTAGTTCATTAAAATCTTGTGATGATTGTGATGATACTAGATATCAAGTATGTGCCTTAGTGTGCTAAATAGACTAGTTAAGTATTGTTTGGTGATTGTGTATTCCCGTATATATTTATAGACGATAGTACTGACCAAGTCTACAAGGAGGAGGAGTTCTACCCCGAAGAAGAAGAGGAGAATTTCAACCACTACACCAATCAAGGCAAGCCATCATTAACAATGCAAGCTAACCCTTGCAAGCTAGAACTAAGCAAGTTAACACTTGCCCACTTAACTTGAGCAAAAGCATTAGGCATGCTTTGGTTATACCCTTTCTTGATTTATACCAATCCCAAGTTTTACTTACAAGCTTTACTTTCTTTTACTTTACCAAAGTTCTTTACTTTGTTTATAGAGTGTGTAAAGGGATGGCAGATGGCCATGGCTGGGAGGCCAAGCTCATAGGAGAGGTGCTTATACTAGAGTGTGTAAAGGAAAGGTTATGTTTGATTATCTGCATACTAAGTATGATGATTCAGGGTTATCCCTGATAGATGTATCGAATTTTGTGGTGAAAGTGGACCACCTATGCAGAGTGTCAAACTATTCGAATAGCTGCATCCACGATTATGGACAGTTGGAGTGGCCATACTATTCCGTTGTCAGATGTTTTCAAAATGACTTATGAAATGAATTGTGACATGACTTAACCACACTAGGGTTGTGACTATGAAAACTAAGTTCCCACTTAGGTGATTTCAAACTTTATTTTATCTTTCTTTGTTTCTGAACTCAGCTTAGGTTTCAAACTTAACTTTACACATCAACTTAGAACTTAGAATTCCTATTAGAATTACCTTACTTGTTAGTGATATTTTGTGAGTTCTTAAAGAGTACTCATGGCTTTTGTCCCTGGCTATTTTGTGGCCAGACTATGAGGAGGACTATCTAGAAGGAGGACAGCAGGACGGCTACGACAACTAGGATCATCTCCCATCGTCAGCATTGCCTGTGACACTAAAGATGGAGCCCACTGCTATGCTATTTATTCTGCTACTTGTTTGTACCAAGACTGGATCATGAGATCCTTTATTTGTGTAAGACCTTATTATGGTTTGTAATGGATGATGTACTGTGATATCCAATTTGTCATGTCTCGCAAAAATGGTAATCCTGGGATTGTGATGTATGGCATTACAGGCATCTAGGATTAAAAATCTGGGTGTTGACACTTGATCATCGGAGCAAGCAAAACTGATGATCAAGTCTGCTTCTGTGTGAATACCTCCTCCTTACGTCAATGCCTGTGTGACCGCCCATATCCAACCCAAACTGCCCAAGAGTCATCTAGATAATCGTGACAATGCTAAGTTTCAAAAGAAAAGCAAGATAATCTGATGCACTTTATCTAAACAAGTACATATACTTCATAGTTTGTTCTACAAAATATTGTACTATTAGTAATGATAGAGCATTTGATAGATTCAGTAGCATTTGAAAGATCCAGCAGTACAGAATAAGACCATGGAAATATCAGACAGATTCCAGGTTCATATATAGGAGCACTTAATAGAGTCAGCACAACATTCAAAGTGACCGGTTGGTATTACACAGACAGTGACCAAAGAAATTGATAGATTCAGCAATGCGGACATTGAAATTCAATAGATGTAGCAAGGCCTGATTCAAAAGGAAAGTGAGACCATATTCTGCACTTGGTCGGTCGATCTGAACAAGTACTGAACAAAACGTTTGACAAGTTCAGTAGCATTTGAAAGATTCAGCAGTACATAATAAGAAAGAAAAGTATCAACACATTCCCATTTCACATTCAGTGGCACTTGGACATATTCAACATCATTGCAAAGTGACAGATTCAGTTTGCCCTTTTCTTCGAACACTCGTCATTGGAAGAAACAAAACTAACGATCAAGTATGCTTTTGTGTGCATGCCTCATTCTCACATCAATGCCTATGTGTGTCCTGCATATACAACTCAAAATGCCCAAAGCCTCGTCTAGATTATGAGTTTATGACAAGGCCAAGTTACGAAAGAAAAGCAAGACCATCTACTGCACTTGATCTAAACTGAGCTATCCTATTACATAGTATTACGATTACTTATAGTAGTTTGGTTCCAATTGCGGGCATTGGCGAAGCTCGGGATAAACCATAATGGAGTCTCCAGAGATTTCCATGCAATGTTGGTTGAGAAACTAATAGATGCTTCTTCGGTATTTAGACCGACGCAGCATATTTCAGTAAACGGTGTATATCCAAGTCCTATTGCATGGTGAGAGGTGTAGACACAATTTCTTCTCATCAGATATCCTAGGGCAACATCTACACCGCCTACTATAATGTTAATCTGATAGTTCAATCCAAGGAAAAGGGATTATGCTCCCAAGTCAGCAATCGCTATCCATGGATTAGGTGGATACAAGTAAGTTGTGTCCTTTGAGTACACCTTGCATCCAAACCTAGTAGCATAGGTTCCATAAGTGCGACCGCAATGATCAGCACTATGATCAGCAACATGATTGCCATGACCATAATAAGTACCACCATAAAACTCCTCATCAGTAACCCCCTCGGTATGGATAATAAGAAGGCGATATTCATTTGTAGATATTGCTAAGAACCATAAACCAGGTTGATGCTCGTCATCATCTATGGCATCAAGGTTGCCCTCCTCGAGATGCGTGCCAGGTGGTGACGGGAGCAAAATAGGACCTTGAAAAAGAAATGACAGCCAAATCATCCAACACTAGTTTACATCCATTAAAATTGAAGCTAGTGTTTAGAATAGGAATGGATCAGACTTACCAAAGTACAGCTGATTCCAGACATAAACACTACCACTCTCAGTGGCTACAAACACCAGACCCTTGTGGATAAGTGCATCGTTGTATCTGAAATAGCACTGGAACTGGTTCTCAAGAACTATCCATGCATACTCATAGCCATCAAGGGTAGAAATTGAGTTGTCAAAGATAGCGACAAGAGAGAAATCTAAATAATCTTCCGTAGTTGTGGGAGCTCGGCAAATAGCAATCTTTCGGAGGAGAATAGGGCGATCATTCTGCATGAATGTAAACGGATCATTGGTGGGTACAAACTCATTGACTTATGGGAGAGGAACACATTGATGAGTGTACACATTGACAAGCTCCCACTTGCACTCGGACCCAATAGTTGCGATCCAATCTCCATTGGAACCTACCCACTGCTTACCCATACAATTCGGGAACACATCATCGGAGGAGAACCTGTCGAGCGGCATCAGCTTGCGTGTCATTCCCTTGCCCTTGAAGTACTCGTTGCATTCCCATGGTTTCTTAGTCAGATGAGAATGAAGAACAAAGGGGAGGCGGTGATGACGTCGCATTTGGTTATGAGTTCTTCAAGCAGGCTTTGGGTAAAAACCTCTAGGAAGAGCTCATAATCATCACTGTCCCTGCTCGATCCTGCCATTGCAAGGGAGCTTATGGAAGTTGGGACGGTGGCATGATTTGGGTTTTTGGAAAATAGGGAAGATCAATGGCGGCAAGCGGGACAGGGAGAAGAATAGACACTCTCATATTGTGCGGTAAACAGGATATGAAAGCAGCATTGTGGAGGAGAAGAACGGTGGCGCTTGGCATAGAGGTAGGGTAATGGGGAACTAGTGATAGAGCGTATGTGCGAGGTTGAATAAAATGAAAACGGACGCATGTTCCTTTGCTCCAGTTCCCTTCAGAATAGTACTACTTTGCTCCAGTTTCCTCCATAATAAATCTTTCTTGTAAAATGAAAACAGAGTACTACCGAGGAGAATGTAGGGGTAGCTATAGGAGTAGCGATCCACCTGTAATAATAATTTCTCCCATTCTCAAGCTCATTTTGGTACTAGTTTCCAACAAAAAAACTGTTGTGTAATTTCTGGTCAAATTGATGGCCATGCCAATTTATAAGAAAGATTTCCATATATACGGATCGAAACAAAATACGCGGTCTGATTCCGATGTGTTTTATTTGTACTAATAATTACTTCACAAAGCAACACATTTTTTTGCACTTGGGAATTTAATATGCTATTTTTTGGACATAAAAGATCCAACCATACACTAGAAATATTGTTTACCATTCCACGATGAACCCATCTACAAAGTATGGGCACATTATCATAAACACGAAATATATATGGAATTTGGCCTCGGTCATGTTGCTTGAAACACAAGAATGTTAATACATATAGTAGGCCATATTGTGAAACATGGTTTTTGAAAGGCTGCCAAAAAAATTGTCCTTGTTTTGAAAACAATCAAACAAAAAATAATGAGTACTAATAACAAAAGAATTCACACGATGTTCTCCTGCATGTACTACTTACTGTGAAGAGAAACATGAGTTTTGACAACTGTTTAAAGATAAATGTGAGTATGAACATTCTTGGATTTCAAGCCAAACGACCAAGGTCAAGGCCATATCTACATCATACTTTATACCAATGATCCCATATCCAAGAATTTGCACGGCGACAAATATGGCCATATTTTGAAAGCAATCGAAGAGGAAGTAGTATGAAGAGTAGGGCCCAATCATCTGCTCTCTCGAGGAGCCAAACCCGACTGTTTTCTTTGCTCAATTTTATGGTCCTTTATGCTAAATGTATGGACCTTGGTGTAATTTTACCTTTTTTAGGCCCTTGATGTAAAATGTACTCCAACCATCCGTGTAAAATTCTAACTAAAAAGTGTAAGTGGTGAAATTTAAACGAATTTAAGCTTAGTTGTCAACAAGTATGAACATTCTTGGATTTCAAGCCGAACGACCAAGGTCAAGGCCATATCAACATCATACTTCAGGGTGATGATCCCATGTCCAAGAATTCGCATGCCGATAGATTTCGACATATTTTGAAAACAATCGAAGAGGAAGCAGTATGAACACTACGAGAAAAGTTTCCTTCCGCAACAACTTGGCCCGACGGTCGTTGTAGAAGGCGCGTCTTCCGCGACGAATTTGTCGGGTTGACCATGGCCGATGGAAAACTTTTTTGTTTGCGGTTTTGCGGCCCTCTACTACGACGGAACCGCTAAAAACATGGAGGAAGCTCGGCCAACGCGTGGCAGAAGCAAGATTTTCGTTTCCTTGCTCGATATTGACTCGCTGAAGTCCTTTGAGGCGTGTGGGTCCTGGACGTCAGTGTCTCTAGTGGACCATAATTTTCAATTGCGCCTCTCTGATTTGAACTCGATAATGTTGCTCGATGTGTTTGCCGTTTAGTCAGGCTGCTAGGTCCCACATGTCAGCCTCTCATTAGAAGAATCGTGTGTATGATGGAACTTTTTTCCTTCACCCACACTACCCTGTTCTGAACTTGATAGCATTGCTCCATGCATCTATCGTTTAATCATGCTGATGGGTCCCACATGTCATCCTCTCATTAGAAGAGACATGTGCATGATGGAATTTTTTCCTTGGCTATTGCCTCCCTGATTTCAACTCGATAACGTTGCTTGATCTCTCTTCCGTTTAGTCACTCTGCTGGGTCCCCCATGTTAGGCTCACATTATAAGAATTGTGTGTATGATGGAATTTTTTTCCCGCTCGTGCTACCCTGTTCCAAACTTGATAGCGCTGCTCGATGCATCTACCGTTTAATCAAACTCCTGGACCCCACATGTCATCCTCTCATTAGAAGAAACGTGTGTATGATAGAATTTTTTCCCTCGCCCGCCCCTCCGTGTTCCGAACTTAATAGCATTGCTCGCTGCATCTACCATTTAATCATGCTACTAGGCCCTACATGTCATCCACTCATTAGAAGAAACGTGTGTATGATAGAATTTTTGCCCTCGGTCGCGCCTTCGTGTTTCAAACTTGCTAGCGTTGCTCGATGCATTAGCTGTTTTTCCAGGCTGCTGGGTCCCCCATGTGAGCCTCTCATTACAAGAAACGTGTGCATGCTGGACTTTTTTCTCGCTCGTGCCTTCTTGTTTTGAACTTGGCAAAGTCGCTCAAGGCAGGACCTGTATAAGGCCGCACTACTGGGTCCCACATGCCGGTCTCTCTGTAACTGAAACCTGCGTATGATGGACTTTTTTCAGCCGCGTCTGCAATTTTGACCTTTGCAACGTTGCTCGATGTGGCAGCCATGTATGGTCTTGTTGTTGAGGCCCCCATGTCAGCCTCTCTGGTATGTTCTGGCTTGTGGGTCCCAGATGCAGCCTTGTATGTTCTGGCGGGTGGGCCCTAATGCCAGCCTCTTTGTACAAGTATTTAAATTTTTTTCAAACCTGACCATTAAACTCGAGGGATGCTGGAGGATGGTGGGTCCGTGATGTCAGCCTCTCCATAAAGCAATATTGCTAGAAGAAAAAGTGTAAACCGAAGATAATTTTATGTCAAGCATAGAGAATCAAACTCAAGACTTCAAAGCACATATAAACCATGCGTGTTGCCACTACGACAAACAAACAAGATGAACATTATCATTAAAAGCTTTATAGTACCTATAACTTATATATTAGCCTTCTTAAAAATATTTTATGTGTCCATGTTATCTCTCTTATTAAAATAAAAGGGAAGCGACCCTAGCATCTCAATTTATTAAATGCCAGATAATGGAGTACTTTCTTAAAAGGGATTTCTATTTTCGTACCCTCGGTTCGTTAGTTGTACTCAGTTTTCCCCTGCCGCTTAGTTTTTCCTCACTTTTGCCCATCTCCTTGTACGAAACTCTCACATGGTCTGAAACTCACCGTCTATCAGCCTTGCCATTACGTGCTGACAAGTGGGGCCATGTTCAGTCGGGCCCCGTAGTGGACCCTCGCCATTACGTGCTGACGAGTAGGGCCGCGTTCTGTCGGGTCCCGTAGTGTACCTTTGCCGTTACATGTTGACAAGTGGGGCTGCATTCAGTTGATTCCCGTAGTGGACACCTCTCTCAACTTATCTAGATCAGCATCGGACCCACAGCTTATCTACATGAGCGCTGGACCCACAGCTTATCCATGTTAGCGCCGGACCCACAGCTTACCCAGGTTGGCGTTGCAACATGGGACCCCGAGCCAGCCCCGCGCCCGCGCCCGTGCCGTTGCTTCATTTTCCTATAGTGAAATGTAATGCATATATGAAAATTATATGAAACGTATACACCTTTGAACTCTTTTAAATCGCACTTAGGACATGATAATATTGTGCTAATAAAATCCTGATCATTTATCATTTCCATGGAGTGAAATATAATGCATAAACTTGCGTATATAGAAATTATACACCTTTGAATTCTTTGAAATCACACTTAATACGTGATAATGTCATGCTAAGAAAACCTTGAGAGATTATCATTTTCATATAGTGGAATGTAATGCACAAACTTGCATATGCAAAAATTATAAACCTTTGAACACTTTTAGATCGCACTTAATACATGATAATGATGTGCTAACAAAATTTTGAGACATTATTATTTTCTCCCCATTTTCATAGAGTGGAATGTAATGCATAAACTTGCATATACAAAGTTTCTATACCTTAGAACTCTTTGAGATCGCACTGAGATATTATCATTTCCATGGAGTGAAATATAATGCATAAACTTGCTTATACAAAAATTATACACCTTTGAACTCTTTGAAATCGCACTTAATACGTGATAATGTTGTGCTAAGAAAATCTTGAGAGATTACCATTTCCATGGAGTGAAATATAATGCATAAACTTGCGCATACAAAAATTATACACCTTTGAACTCTTTGAAATCGCACTTAATACGTGATAATGTTGTGCTAAGAAAATCTTGAGAGATTATCATTTCCATGGAGTGAAATATAATGCATAAACTTGCGTATACAAAAATTATACACCTTTGAACTCTTTGAAATCGCACTTAATACATGATAATGTTGTGCTAAGAAAATCTTGAGAGATTATTATTTTCATATAGTGGAATGTAATGCATAAACTGGCATATACAAAAATTATATACCTTTGGACTCTTTGAAATCGCACTTAGGTCATGATAATGTTGTGCTAATAAAATCCTAATTATTTATCATTTCCATGGAGTGGAATATAATGCATAAACTTGCGTATATGAAAATTATACACATTTGAACTCTTTGAAATCACACTTAATACGTGATAATATTTTGCTAAGAAAATCTTGAGAGATTATCATTTTCATAGAGTGGAATGTAATGCACAAATTATACACCTTCGAACATGTTCCCTTCAAATTATATTCAAGTTCATTTGTTTATAGAGTTAAAGTACTGGTGGCATACTCGTTATTTTGCATGGATAGAGGGGTGCCCCCGACAGATATATGATGGGTTCGTAGCATGGAAAACAAAAAAATTCTACCGCAAGAATGAACAAAACCCAGATCTAATCTAGATAAAACCAAGATCTAATCTATTAGACATGTGCAACGAGATACATCTGTACAAACCCTTGTAGACCCAAAAGCGTTACGAGATCAGATCTCGTGGTTGATGTAGTTGATCACTTGCCGATCTCAAGATCGAGTGGACGATCCTTCCAGCGCCGCGTTCCGGCAGCGCTTCCACAGTCGGTCACACGTGCGGAGTCGAAGCAGACCTTCCTCTCCCCGTTCCAACGAGCAGCGGAGGTAGTAGATCTCTCCACGGAATCCCAGCAGCACGACAGCGTGGTGGTGGTGGAGTAGAGAATTCTGCAGGTCTTCGCCTAAGCCAGAGCAGAGGGAAGGAGGAGGAGAGAGGCGGCTAGGGTTTGAGGATTCAAGGGGGCAAGGGGGTGGCGCCTCCACCCCTCTATTTAAAGGAGGGAGGCGCCATGGGAGGGGGAGTAGGACTCCCCTCCCTCCTTGGCCGGCGGATTGGGAAGGGGGGAGGAGTCCTCCTCCCCCACTACTCCTTGTCTTGCCCTACAAGGATTCCTTGATCCTTTCTTGGTTTTCAAGCAAACTCCAAGAAATCTTCTAGAACCTTCCGGAACATTCCGAAACCTTCTAGAATCCCCATACAAATACTCTAGAACATTTCCTAACTTAGAAAATGATCTCCAATATATGAATCTTATTCTCCGGACAATTCCGGATCTCCTCGTGATGTCCCGGATCCAATCCGAGACTCCGAACAACATTCGGTCTCCAACGCACATTCCATATCTACTTAAAACAACTTTTAACCTTAAGTGTGTCACCCTACGGTTCGTGAATATGCAGACATGATGGAGACACCTCTCCGATCAATAACCATCAGCGGGATCTGGAGATCCATAACGGCTCCCACATACTCAACGATGACTTCGTGATCGATAGAACCATTAACATACGAAACCAATTCCCTTTGTCACGCGATATTCTACTTATCCGAGGTTTGATCATCGGTATCTCCATACCTAGTTCTACCTCGTTACTGATAAGTACTCTTTACTCATTCCATGTTATGTCATCCCTTGTGACCTAGTCACATGCTTGCAAGCTAACTATATGACATTCCACCGAGAGGGCCCAGAGCATATCTATCCGTCATATGGATGGACAAATCCTAATCTTGGTCCATGCGCTTCAACACATACTTTCAGAATACCCAATGATACCTTTATAACCACCCAGTTACGAAGCGGTGTTTGATGTCATCAAAGTACCCATCCGGTGATGGTGATTAACATAACCTCATGGTCGAAGGATTAGGTTACTATGCATTTGAAAGCTTATAGCAATACGAACTTAATGACTTGATCTTATGCTACGCTTACTATGGGTGTGTGTCCGTCACATCATTCTCCTAATGATATAACCTTGTTATTAATGACATCCAATGTCTATGATTAGGAAACCATGATCATCTATTAATCAACAAGCTAGTTCAACAAGAGGCTTACTAGGGACTCTTTTATGTTTACAAAACACACATGTATTAGTGTTTCCTTATAATACAATTATAGCATGGGATGTAAACATTCATCATAAACACAAAGATATAATAATAACCACTTTTATTATTGCCTCTTGGGCATATCACAAACAGTCTCCCACTTGCACTAGAGTCAATAATATAGATTACATGGTAATATACCTAACACCCATGGCGTTCTGGTGTTGGTCATGCTTTGCTCTAGGGAGAGGTTTAGTCAACGGATCTGCCACATTTAGATCAGTGTGTACTTTGCAAATCTTTATGTCACCATCTCGGACATACTGGCGAATAGCATGGAAACGGAGCTTGATGTGCTTCAGCTTGCTATGTGACCTTGGCTCCTGTGCATTAGCTATGGCACCTGTGTTGTCACAGTAGATGGCCATCGGGTCCAACGCACTGGGAACCACGCCAAGTTTAGTAATGAACTCCTTCATCCATATGGCTTCTTGTGCAGCCTCCGAAGCAGCTATGTATTACGATTCAGTTGAAGATTTTGCCACAACGCTTTGCTTGGCACTCCTCTAGCTTACTGCAGCACCATTCAAAATAAATACGTATCCAGACTGTGACTTCGAGTCATCTGGATCGGTGTTCCAACTAGCATCAGTGTAACCGTTTACAACAAGTTGTTCATCACCTGCATAAGAAAGAACCATATCCTTAGTCCTATTCAGGTACTTTAGGATATTCTTGACCGATGTCCAGTGCTCCATTCCAGGATCACTTTGATATCTGCTAGTCAAACTAACAGCATGTGCTATATCCGGTCTTGTACACAGCATGACATACATGATAGAACCTATGGCCGAGGCATAGGGAATATTATTCATCTTCTCTCTATCTTCTGCCGTAGCTGGACTTTGAGTCTTACTCAAGGTCTTACCTGACAACATGGGCACGAAGCCCTTCTTGCTCTCTTCCATTCTAAACTTCTTTAGAACTTTGTCTAAGTATGTACTTTGTGAAAGCGCTATTAGGCGTCTTGATCTATCTCTATAAATCTTGATGCCTAGAATATATGCCGCTTCGCCAAGATCCTTCATTGAAAAACTATTGTTCAAATAGGTTTTGACGCTATTAAGAAGTTCTATATCATTCCCAATCAACAATATGTCATCTACATATAGTACTAGGAATGCTACAGAGCTCCCACACTTTCTTGTAAATACAAGCTTCTCCATAAGTTTGTATAAATCCAAAGATTTTGATTACTTTATCAAAACGTTGATTCCAACTCCGGGATGCTTGCTTCAGTCCATAAATGGAGCGCTGAAGTTTGCATACCATGTCAGCATCACTAGGATCGACAAAACCCTTGGGTTGTACCATATACAACTCTTCCTCAATGTCACCATTAAGGAACGCCGTTTTGACATCCATCTGCCAAATCTCATAATCGAAATATGCAGCAATTGCTAACAAAATCCTCACAGACTTTAGCTTCGCTACTGGTGAGAAAGTCTCATCATAGTCAACTCCTTGAATTTGTCGGAACCCTTTCGTGACAAGTCGAGATTTATAGACAGTAACATTACCATCAGCATCTGTTTTTCTTTTGAAAATCCATTTGTTCTCGACAGCCTTACGGCCATCCGGTAAGTCCACCAAAGTCCACACTTGGTTTTCGTACATGGATCCCATCTCAGATTTCATGGCTTCTAGCCATTTGTCGGAATCTGGGCTCACCATAGCTTCTTCATACGTCACAGGGTCATCAGTGTTGTCCACCAACATGACGTTCAAGGCAGAGTCATACCAATTAGGAGTAGTACGAACCCTCGTTGACCTGCGAGGTTCAGCAGCAACTTCGTTCGAAGTTTCATGATCACCATCATGAGCTTCCTCTCCAATTGGTGCAGGCGGCACAAAAACATCTTCCGGTGCTACGCTACTCTCAACTCCGAGAGAAGGTTCAATAACCTCGTCGAGTTCTACTTTCCTTCCAGTCACTTCCTTCGAGAGAAACTTCTTCTCAAGAAAGGATCCATTCTTGGCAACGAAAACTTTGCCTTCGGATCTATGATAGAAGGTATACCCAATTGTTTCTTTAGGGTATCCTATGAAGACGCATTTCTCCGCTTTGGGTTCAAGCTTATCAGGTTGTAACTTCTTTACATACGCTTCACAACCCCAAACTTTAAGGAACGACAACTTAGGTTTCTTACCAAACCACAATTCGTACGGTGTCGTTTCAACGGATTTAGATGGTGCCCTATTTAAAGTGAATGCGGCTGTCTCTAATGCATAACCCCAAAACGATAGCGGTAAATCTGTAAGAGACATCATCGACCAAACCATATCTAAGAGATTTCGATTACGACGTTCGGACACACCATTACGCTGTGGTGTTCCCATGTGTCAATCACAAAAGTATTCCACATTTCTTTAAATGCATGCCAAACTCATAACTTAGATATTCACCTCCGCGGTCAGAACGCAGAAACTTAATCTTCTTGCTACGATGATTTTCCACTTCACTTTGAAATTTCTTAAACTTCTCGAAAGTTTCGGACTTATGTTTCATAAAGTAGACATACCCATATCTACTTAAGTCATCCGTGAAAGTGAGAACATAACGATATCCACCACGCAATGCTACACTCATTGGATCGCACACATCAGTATGTATTATTTCCAATAAGTCTGTAGCTCGCTCCATTATTCCAGAGAATGGAGTCTTAGTCATTTTTCCCATTAGACATGCTTCGCATCTTTCAAGTGATTCAAGAAGTCCATCAGAATGGAGTTTCTTCATACGCTTCACTCCAATCTCACCAAGACGACAGTGCCACATGTATGTATAATTATCATTCAATTTTATTTGTTTAGCATCTATGTTGTGAACATGTGTATCACTACTATCGAGATTTAATAAGAATAAACCAGTCATCTCAGGTGCATTACCATAAAAGATATTACTCATATAAACCGAACAACCTTTATTCTCAAACTTAAAAGAGTAACCGTCTCGCAATAAACAAGATCCAGATATAATGTTCATGCTTAACGCAGGCACCAAATAACAATTATTTAAATTTAAAACTAATCCCGATGGTAGATGTAGAGGGAGCGTGCCGACGGCGATCACATCAACCTTGGAGCCATTTCCAACGCCAGATCGTCACCTGCGGTCTTCGTTTATTCTGCAGCTCCTGTTTCGAGTTACAAATATGAGCAACCGAACCAGTATCAAATACCCAGGCACTACTACGACTACTAGTAAGATACACATCAATAACATGTATATCGAATATACCTTTCTTCTTGATGTTGCCGTTCTTCAGATCCGCCAGGTACTTGGGGCAGTTACGCTTCCAGTGACCAGCACCCTTGCAGTAGAAGCATTCAGTTTCAGGCTTAGGACCAGCCTTGGGCTTCTTAGCAGGTGTGGCAACTTTCTTGCCGTCCTTCTTGAAGTTGCCCTTTTTCTTAGGCTTGCCCTGTTTCTTGAAATTGGTGGTCTTATTGACCATCAACACTTGGTGCTCCTTTTTGATCTCCACTTCAGCAGTTTTCAGCATGGACGATAGTTCAGGCAACGTCTTGTTCATGCAGTGCATATTGTAGTTCATCACAAAGTTCTTATAACTCGGTGGCAGTGATTGGAGGACACGGTGAATCCCTAACTCATTAGGAATCGTTATCCCCAACTCTTGGAGCTTGTTTGCATGCCTAGACATGGTGAGCACGTGCTCGCTAACGGAGCTTCCCTCTTCCATCTTGCAGGTAAAGAACTTTTCGGAGGCCTCATAGCTCTCCACGGCCGCGCGAGTCTCAAAAATGAGCTTGAGCTCCTTAACGATCTCGAACGGGTCGTGGTGCTCAAAACGCTTCTGGAGCTCCGTTTCTAAACCGTACAGGATGGCACACTGAACTGTGGAGTAATGATTTTTCCGAGTGGCATAAACATTCTTTACGTAATCGGTGGCATCATCCGCAGGTGGGTCACCTAGCGGTGCTTCGAGCACATAGGTCATCTGACCAGCCCTGAAGACAATCTTCAGACCACGGAGCCAGTCCGTGAAGTTGCTTCCATTGTTCTTAAGTTTTTCTTTCTCTAGGAACACATTGAAATTGATGGAGAGATTCGCCATAATCTACAACAAATTTGCAAGTAGTTTAGACTAAGTTTATGATAAATTGAGTTCAATTTTAATTCTTAAATTAACTAGGTGAACTCCCACTCAAAACAACATCCCTCACATTGTCTTAGTGATTGCACGAACCAAGTCCACTACACCAAGTCCGATCTTCACGAGAGAGGATGTAGTTTCATCGGCGAACAATCTTCATGTTTATCATATCACTTATATGACTCGTGCTCTACCTTTCGGTATTCCGTGTTCTGAGACCATGTCTATACATGCTAGGCTCGTCAAGATTAACCTTAGTTTCCGCATGTGCAAATCTGGCTTGCACCCGTTGTATGCACACGTAGAATCTATTGCATCCGATCATCACGAGATGCTTCGAGACGACGAGTCTTAGCAACGGTGCCAACTAAGGACGAACACTTTATTACTTGAAATTTAGTGAGAGGGATCATCTTATAATGCTACCGTCGCGATCTAAGCAATACAAGATGCATAAAGGATTAACATCACAGGCAATTCATAATTAGTGTGATATGATATGGCCCTTTCTCCTTATGCCTTTGATCTCCATCTCCAAAGCACGGACAAGATCTCCATCATCACCAGCAATGCGTCAAGGTCAGTGGCGCCGCTTCATGGTTGTCCATCATCACTAGCAACTATTACAACTACTTGGAATAAAGCTATTACAAGATGAATAGACACACAGGTCTTAACAAAATTAAAGACAACCATTAGGCTCCTGCCGGTTGCCATATTACAACAAGGATCATTGCATATATCAAATATAATCACAATCACATGATGGCCATATCACATCAGGTTCATTTATGTTCGAGCCTTGGGCGTTATTTCCGATTTAGCTCTTTATCTCGGATTATGTGGATTTACGTTCCCTTCGCACGTTCCAAGTTTTCACTTGTCGGCCGGGTTACCACTTTGACTCGGATCTCATGGATTTATGTTCCCTCTACACATTCTAAGTTTTTACCTGCTGTCCGCGCTACCATGGCTCTATCCGAGCCTTGTTTCCTTCTTTCATACGCCAACCCATGTGGAGGCTAATCATTACGTTGTCTTATTTTAACGGCTTGCACAGTAACCGCCGCAATATTTGTCGGTTATCACTGTGCGAGGGTCACGTCACGCCTGCCTCCTCGTTTACCGCATCAGTGCGTCACGTCATGGGATCGCCTCTACCCTGTGGCCCTCCGTGTGGCTCCTCACTGATTGGCTGAGGCAGTTGATACACAGCCACACCATGTGGCTCATTTGCAGGGCGCGATCCCACTCACCCTCTTAGGGGGTGGTTAAATAGCGGAGGGGCGCACCTTTAGATTTTTTTTTTCCTCTGCGCCCCTCTTTCGTTGCTCTTCTTCTTCATCTTCCTCGCGCTCTTCCAGCAGCAGCAGCACCGCCGCCGCACTTTCCTCCTGCCTCTGCGTCGCAGCCACCACTGTGCAACTCCCTCGCCACGGGTCCTCGCCAATCCAGGCCTCTGATCCCCGCCGCGGCTAGTGCCAGCGAGGGTAGCGAGTACGAGATGACGGAGGAGGAGCTCATCGTTGCCGAGCAAGAAATGGAGGAGGACGCCGCTGCGGTATTCCGTGTTCCGAGACCATGTTTATACATGCTAGGCTCGTCAAGATTAACCTTAGTTTCCGCATGTGCAAATTTAGCTTGCACCCGTTGTATGCACACGTAGAATCTATTGCATCCGATCATCACGAGATGCTTCGAGACGACGAGTCTTAGCAACGGTGCCAACTAAGGACGAACACTTTATTACTTGAAATTTAGTGAGAGGATCATCTTATAATGCTACCGTCATGATCTAAGCAATACAAGATGCATAAAGGATTAACATCACAGGCAATTCATAATTAGTGTGATATGATATGGCCCTTTCTCCTTATGCCTTTGATCTCCATCTCCAAAGCACGGACAAGATCTCCATCATCACCAGCAATGCGTCAAGGTCAGTGGCGCCGCTTCATGGTTGTCCATCATCACTAGCAACTATTACAACTACTTGGAATAAAGCTATTACAAGATGAATAGACACACAGGTCTTAACAAAATTAAAGACAACCATTAGGCTCCTGCCGGTTGCCATATTACAACAAGGATCATTGCATATATCAAATATAATCACAATCACATGATGGCCATATCACATCACAAACCCCCTGCAAAAACAAGTTAGACGCCTCTAATTTTCTTTGCATATTTTACGTGGTTTGGGGCTTTCGAATAAGAACGGATCTTACCTACGAAACTAAACCACAACGTTGATACATGTGCTATCAAGTGCAAAGTGTAGATTGGATCTATACTATGGTGGGAGAGACAGACACCCGCAAAGCCACTTGTGCAAAGCAAGTTACACATCAAGCGTGGAGCAAGTCTCATGTGCAATGACATGTATGGTTAGCCCGAGCCGCTCCATCCCACCATACCACAAGATGCAAAGTACACAAAGCAAAAGACGGCACGAGCACCAACTCCCACAAAACCATTGTGTTCTACTCGTGCAATAGATCTACACATAGACACGGTTCTGATACCACTGATGGGTTCGTAGCATGGAAAACAAAAAAATTCTACCGCAAGAACGAACAAAACCTAGATCTAATCTAGATAAAAGCCAAGATCTAATCTATTAGACATGTGCAACAAGATAGATCTGTACTAACCCTTGTAGACCCGAAAGCGTTACGAGATCGGATCTCGTGGTTGATGTAGTCGATCACTTGCCGATCTCAAGATCGAGTGGACGATCCTTCCGGCGCCGCGTTCCGGCAGCGCTTCCGCAGTCGGTCACACGTGCGGAGTCGAAGCAGACCTTCCTCTCCCCGTTCCAGCGAGCAGCGGAGGTAGTAGATCTCTCCACGGAATCCCAGCAGCACGACGGCGTGGTGGTGGTGGTGGAGTAGAGAATTCTGCAGGGCTTCGCCTAAGCCAGAGCAGAGGGAAGGAGGAGGAGAGAGGCGGCTAGGGTTTGAGGATTCAAGGGGCAAGGGGGTGGCGCCTCCACCCCTCTATTTAAAGGAGGGAGGCGCCATGGGAGGGGGAGTCCTAGTAGGACTCCCCTCCCTCCTTGGCCGGCGGATTGGGAAGGGGGGAGGAGTCCTCCTCCCCCACTACTCCTTGTCTTGCCCTACAAGGATTCCTTGATCCTTTCTTGGTTTTCAAGCAAACTCCAAGAAATCTTCTAGAACCTTCCAAAACCTTCTAGAATCCCCATACAAATACTCCGGAACATTTCCTAACTTAGAAAATGATCCCCATACATGTATTAGTGTTTCCTTATAATACAATTATAGCACGGGATGTAAACATTCATCATAAACACAAAGATATAATAATAACCACTTTATTATTGCCTCTTGGGCATATCTCCAACAATATAGGGGTTATCCTGTCCGCTAGATCACAGAGGATCAATAGTTGGTAGGCACGATCCGTGAGATAACTGTCTCGACCAATCAGAGCGTAGCAGCGAAGATGAGCACAGGTGCGATAGATGGATACAAAGAGAGGGAAAACTGAGTAGCACTTAAGAACCAAGGGAAAAGCTGAGTAGAACTTAAAAACCAAGGGCAAGACTGACTAAGGGACTCAAATAGAAAATAGAAAAAGATTTAAAAAATGGAAAATGCGTCTTTTATACAATAAAATAAATCTTGGCATACATCAAACTATTTGCAATTCAAATATACACGAGTTTGACAATTATTGCCTCATTCAGACAAACTATGTTTTGGGGAGGCATGTTTTGGGAAGAGGCTTGAGTAGAAAGCCTTGAACCTTCATAGATAGTAGGTGATTTGAGAAGTGGTGATTTAGATTAAAACTTGGTTTATATACATTTATTATGGTGGCAGGTCACATAATAAGACTCCCTAGGTAGATGCCACTATGTTTTGCTCTTTTTGAATTTGTTGTGCATAAAATGACTCAATTAGCTAGCTAAAACCTATTCGTTGACACTCTGTTGACCAGCCATTGGAGGGTAAAACTGAGTATATTGCACACGACAGTGTTAGTACTGGAGGGCAAAACTGAGTACAACCAAACTCCCAGTGTTACACTCGAGGGAAAAACTGAGTACAACTGAATCGCCAGGGTTAGACACGAGGTAAAAAACATGACTCACGGTACGCGTGTGCGGTGCACGGGGCGGTAGCAGACACGTGTGGCCGTGCATGGTGCAGTAGCGTACGCGTTCACGCTGTGCACGGTAGTGCAACGAAACATCGCTTCTCTTCTACTTTAATAGAGGACTCCCCACTCTTACTCATCACTCACTCGCTCACTCAAACGTTTCCACTGTCCCATCACCTTCTGCAAACCCCTAAGAAAACCCCAACCACGCCGGCGATGGAGAAGAACGGCACGGTGGCCATCGGCGCCTCCAAGGCCACCGGCGAGGAGGTCCCCGTCCCGTTCCCTGCATCCGCCGTAGCCACCGGCGAGGAGGCCCCCGCCTGTCTCGGGCAGATCCCGATCGGCTGGGACCCCTACGAGGAGGTTGTTTACATAAGGCCGGAGAACCCCTACGACACCAGCATCACCGACCCATGGTCGGAGGTAACCAGGGTTTTCTCCCCTTCCCTTGTTCTTCCCTCGTTCCCATCGTTGGATGCTAGATCGTATGTTATTAGGGGTCGGCTGTTCGTATTTTTATAGTAGCTAATACTCTTGTGTTAGATCTCGTATTTCGATGAATCCCCATGTTCGCATTTGAACCCCCATGTTCGTAGTTGGGATCAATATTCGATTTGGTTTGGGATTTGGGGAACAATTAGGATATCTCAATCGGTTAATTTATGCAAATAATCAATCCCGATAATCAAAATATCTCAATCATTTCCTTATTGCACTCTACTATTTTTTCCAACATGAGGATAGCAGCAACGTCCGCAGCGACGACGAATCCAAGGACACCAATACTCATCATGTGCTGAGGAGGCTGAAGTCCGTCCAGTACAACAACTTATTCACCGGTGACGTGTATAGGTGCCCCTTCTGCCCCACCAGGAGGCTCCACGCCACGGACTTCAACTCCCTCGTGAAGCATGTCAAGGACGTGAGGACCTGCGGCGAGTCCGTGAATGTCCACGGCTTCGTAGCCAAGCACCAGACGCTTGGTCTTCACCTCCGCAACCTCCAGAAGGTGGCTATGAAGGAGGGTCGCATGCCCCCGATCAAGCCCAAGGTGACCAAGGTCATGGGACTAGGCAGCAAGAAGTAGAGGAGGCACCAGAGGGAGGAGGCGGAGGCCCTCCTCGCAGAGGCCATGACGGGCCACTGATCTGTTGTTGTAAAGCAGCTTCTTTTGTCTTGTTTGTGTTGAACTTGTCCGCTGCTGCTGCTGAGCAGCCTAATTATCGAACCTCGTTAAGTACCGTACTGTATAACCTATATTAGCTGTTTTATCTACATCTACTTTGTTTACTGAATTTATCTATGGCGTTGGTTAGTTTTGTTGCTCTAGATTTGCTACCAGATTAGGGAAAACGAGGGCAAAAGGAACAATGAATAAAGAGAGAAACTGCTCTAGATTCGCTACCTTTTTGGGCAAAAATAAACACAACTGTTAGCGAGAGAGAGGAGAAAAGGCGCTCTTAAAAAGGCCCAATCATAAAAATAATAAAAAATAAAACTTCAAATTTAGGCGACAGGACGCACGTAACCACCAAACGCGCCCCACATGGTCCCACACCATGTCCCCCATCATCAGCGAGAGATGGATGGTTGGTCCTCTAAGTATCTTTGCCCCACCTGTCAGCATGTAACGGCCGAGGCAACGTAACGTAACGCTCAACGCACGACCTGCCCCAACGCGGTCCCACCGGTCAGCATGTAACGATCAAGCCTTTACCTGACGGCATCCCCCCGTCCGAGCGCATGTGAGGGTTTCGGAATAGAGGGAGAGAAAATGTGAGGAAAACTAAGCGGCTGGGGAAAACTGAGTACAACTAACGAACCAGGGGCATGAAAATAAAAATCCCTTCTTAAAAACATGGGGAGGCGGATTTTTTTGTTTTAAAGGGTAATTTCAAAAATGCCGAATTAAAGATTTTGGGCTATGCTACATCTACTATACTCAATGGCCTATACTCCATGCGCTATTCTCCATGGGCTCCTTGATAAATATTAAAATGGACCGTCAAGAAGTCCATCAATTTCACAAGGCCGAATTAAATTTGTCTGGGCTAAAGAGGGGCCGAATGGGATAGATTTTACCTCCTCTTTAGTAAAATTTGCATTGTGCTATGGCTCAGCCGGATCCGGCACACAGACCTCACTACCGGAGGAAAAAAACGATAATTCTTTTGACAAATATTCGTGTAAAAATATCTAAAGAACAAGGGACACAGACCGCGTGCACCAAAACTAGACTGATATCCAATGACTTCACTTGGTACCCTCTCATTTTTGTCCAAAACACATCCA
This sequence comes from Avena insularis, assembly GCA_023614405.1. Taxonomy (NCBI): domain Eukaryota; kingdom Viridiplantae; phylum Streptophyta; class Magnoliopsida; order Poales; family Poaceae; genus Avena; species Avena insularis. The sequence continues at coordinate 300,927,014 of CM042692.1, read as the reverse complement.
ACGGTTCCGATGACAACATTTGAAAGATCCAGTAGTACAGAATAAGACAGAAAAAATATCGATATATTCCTAGTTCATATTCAGCAGCACTTGACCGATTCTGCAGCTTTCAAAAGTGACTGTTTCAGTTATACAGACACTTAAACTCAATATCAGTATAGAGAGAACCCGTTCATGTTTCAGCTCTAAAAACCTTGTCGCACGATCAGTTTGCCCTTTTCTCCAAACACACTGAATAATTGGAGCAAGAAAAATTGACGATCAAGTATGCTTTTGTCTGCATACCTCCTCTTCACATCAATACTAGGGTGACCCCCATATATGCATCCCAAAATGCCCAAGCCTCATCCAGATTGTGACAAGGCCAAGTTTAAAAAGGAAAGCAAGACCATCTACTGTACTTGATCTAAACAAGTACCAATACATCAATATTAGTTCTAGAAAATACCTTAGTAATAGTAACAACATAACACTTGACAGATTGAGTAGAATTTGAAGATTGAGCAGTACAGAATAAGATAGAAAAAATATCTACAGATTCCTAGTTCATATTCAACACCGCTTGATAGATTCAGTAGCATTTCAAAGTGAGCGATTCAGTAGTACAGAAAATGACCAAAAGAAATGACAGATTTAGCAATGCAGACATTGAAATTCAATAGTTGTAGCAAGGCCATGACTCAAAAGGAAAGAGAGTCTATATTCATCACTCGATCGGTCGATCTGAACAAGTACTAGTATATATGTATTACTTAAAAATAGATTAGTAGTAGCAAGTTAAGACCTCCATACAAAATACTCAGCATAACGCAATAGCGTGTCAAGTGCTGGCCGAGTAGCGCTTTCTTTCCTGCATGTTACACTTTCCTTGTCACACCGTCGCCTGTGGGCCCACTATGTCAGCAGCGTACACTGGAAATAGGTATACATTGCCACAAACTTGTTCCACCTCCCCCCATACCAATTGAATCTGTCACCAACATAAAGTAGTAATTAATTAGTATGATGTTACATATCTTAACATTGGGATCATCACAAAGATGATTTAGATATTTTATCTCACTTTTGAAACTTGTCGATGCAATACTCCTAATCCACAGGGAATTCTGACAAATAGTTCAGAAGCTTCTAGGTAACACTGCGACTGCGACAAGTATGACCTTAGCCCTTCCAAGGCGACTTCGGCCGATGATGGCATGCTCGTCAGCTCAGATGTCGCCACCATTTCGACCACATGAAGCTCATGCCACAGAGACAGCGACTAAAGCTTCACCTTGTACCGCGGTGATTCGCACGCCCCTGAACTAACGGGCCTGGGGGATATGACGATGTCCGTGGTGTGGCCATCAATTTGGGCGGCGAACACGGTGCCCTCTTTCCTGATGCCGATGATATCCGCTCTCCGTGAGCCTCTTGTGGGCACCAGCTTAGACGGCTCCTAGTGTTTGTGGCTATAGGGCATTATGGGTGCAGTCCTCAAGTGGGCAAATCAGAGGTGGTAGACGAGCTCTACCATAGGTGTTAGCTCTATCGACGAGGTGATGAACTTGCATCCAGGCTGCATGCAGACTTGCTGGCCGTGAAAGTACCAGATTATGTGGTCGTAGACGTCGTTGTAGGGGACGAATGCCCTGCAATGGTCGTTGGGGGCATCTGCTACCTTTTCTGCCCGCGACTTAGAGGTACAGCTCCTTGGATCATGCGGCCAGCCGGGCGGCACTGGTAGTGTCTAGACGCATAGCGATTTTGTTGAAACCGTCGTCACCGACCGTGCTCCATACGCCGTGCAGTGAGTTGGGCATCGATTGCGACATCGGGATTGATTGGGGGAAGAGGTCAGACTAGAGTATGACTGTCGGGGGACTTTTGGAGAGCGGTGGTACGACCTGCAAGATCCGATGCAGCAGGCGAGATGGCAAGGAAAATGTGCAAAGTGCGCACTGGAGACGATCCCAAATGCGGGGCCAGACGGTGTTGGCGAGTGGGGATAAAAACAACCGAGATGGGGAAAATGGGATGGCTCTTTGAACGAGGTTTTTTTTGCAAGGCCTCTGGAGCTGCATCCAGGATGCCGATTAGCTTGGCTGGCATGCTGTAGTGCACTAAATGAACCATCTGAAATCCTGGCACATTTTATAGCTAGTCTGGCACGCTGTCATGCGCTAAATTAACCATGTCACAACCCAGTCCATCACAGCTAGGCCGGCACACTGCCGTGTACGCCGGCTAGAGTTACTACTGTTGTCATGTTTGACCAGATGATGTTTATTTACATCTTCTATTTTCCTAAAAAATAGTACTCCTTCCTAGTAGTAATACACTTGTACTAGTACAATACGTACTACTACTAGCAGTAGAGTACAACGAACAATCATCTCGTTAGTTCTGCTGCATATAGGAGTTGTACTACACCTACCCACTTGATTGTTAGCTACACCAACATGGCACAACGCTTGTGTCCGGCCGAACTAACAAGATGATTTTTTAGTTTGCTAAAAAGGATTATACTATGGAACAGAGGTAGTACAATACTAGCAGTAGTACACTAGATATTTATTTTGCGCTTTGCATAAACATAGTACAGTAAATACCTCCACATTGGAGCCTAGCACGATCAAGTACCATGGTGTTCGAACATGATGCATGATAACGGAAGGTGTTCAAGCACCTCTTTACAGAATAGTTATAATTAGAAGTGAATAGTCACTACATTAATACACCTACATATAGTAAATTGTCCATCAAATGATGGGTGCTAACCTGCACATCTGATCACCTTCTCGCAGTTATCATGATCAAATACTATCACCTTAAAGGAAGTGGTGGCAAGCTTCTTGAATACCAGAAAGTATCCTACCTTCAAGTCATGTGCTTTGACAAAATCTAGCCATCATTCATCAAGGATTACCTTAACATCTTGCTTCTTCAGGTCAACTTCCCAGCTCAGGCTTTGCATATCTTCAGCTTGATGGCCTCTAGATACTCACCGCCAAACATTGGCAAAAAGGAGTTGGGTATGCTCTGCACGTCTAACCCTCCTGGCATTAAGTACATCTTTCAGAACTCATCACAGGTGTTCTCCACGTGGGTGTTCCTGGCTTGCCCCTCCATCCAGACTGCACAGGGTTCTCTTGTCTTCTTTGATGATGAGTCTCTCCAAGCTTGAGTTTCTTGCCCGAACACTACAAAAAAAATCCCGTGGACAGATAATGTCTGTACCAGCTGTCAATAATTGTGAAATAGTACATATTAGCTGATAGAGTACAATATAAGATCCGCTAAGAAAGTAAAGTGGAGCAATTTTCTTATCGAAGTACACAAATTAAAGTCTTAACTATAGCTAGCATGAATGACGGTTATATTAGTACTACTTCCAAGGTCTAGGCATCACATTAGTGCAGTTCTTTATCAAGCAGTACATATAACGAACACCTAGGAACAAACGGACGGGCGAACATGATGAGCTCTATCTGCTGCCGATGCTAGAGATGCATACATATACTTGAAATTTTGGCAAAAATCAGGGTAGGGAAGCAGCTGCCCTAACTTTCCTAATTAAATGGACCTCCGCCCCTAAGACCAATCAAGAAAAGCATGCCGAGTGGCCTCCAAAATCATCATCAGTCGTGGATCAATCAATACAAAATTTAAACTTATTATTACAGTTCACCGTAGATCTAGCCCCGAAACTAGCTTACATGTGTAAAACTGAACTGTACTATACAAACGGGTTAAATGCACTAGATGAGAACTATACTCAACACCAACCCAATGTTAACCAAGTGCTAATAAAAGCTTGACCGCATCTCATCATCAAGATCAAGGGTTTTGGGGATTATGTACATACAACACTGCCACCGCGGTGTCTGAGGGATGTGATGGCTCTATAGATGAGGTTGTAGGGCCCGACGCCCATAGCCGACCCGCCTAAGACAAGTAAGTTGCAGCGGTGGAGGTCGTCAATGGAGGGAAGCGCAATGGCGATTAAGGAGTGCTGTGTGAGAGAGAGTTGGGGCTGGAGCTGGTGCAGGAATAAATGCGGTGAGGTTAAACGAATGTGTGGACAAAGCAAACCTTGTCACCAATACAGTACTACTAATTGTCATGCCAAAATTATTAGCCTATAAAATTGGGCACTGCAGCTTGAGTGCTTGAATAGGGAAACATCAAAAACATACTATGAAAGTATATTATTACGTACATGGTGCCTAGTACATACAATAGTGGAAATGGTGTTGCAAGTACTGATACTACAATACAGTATGAAAGTACTACATATGTAGCATTGTACATTACATGGTGACAAGTACTAGCTACAGAAATTATGTTGCGAGTGCTCATAATCATCTTTTCTGTATTTTGCTCAAACTTCACATAGTTCTAATGAGGCAGGATTGGCACGAACCACATTGATGCCTCGAACATTTGCTCCCTATGTTCTGCTCCAGTGTAGTTAAGTGATGAACCTATGGTAGCCCCCCCATTGACATGCATGCTGCTCCAATCTGGAACTTGCTGTGGGCGATGTTCGCAGCGCACATGTGTAGCAAACACATAATCTCCTCTGAACACTGGCAGAGCTTCGTCAACATCGACATCACCAAGTTCAGGGTTTGTAGGGGGCTCGAGGATGAATGTATGGTTGATTCCCACAAACACTGACCTCCCTTCAAGATTATCTCTTCTGATCCAGTTTGGTGCTACAAGGTCATCCAAATTATGGGCCCTCTGGAAAACGTGGCAGCGGAGCGAGGGAAAGAGAGCAGTTCTCTACCCATGTATGATACAGGATCACCATGGCTGTTGGTTCGTGTACCCCTGGTGTGAATCCACAGGATATCCCTGCCAAGTACCAGCTGCGTAATGCAATATCTTCAGCCTTGACATCGTCACCGGCTTGGACGTTTGCCTGTCTTCAATTACTGGAGCCTGTATGACACGCGGGCCTGCAAGTATACCTGTGTGTGCATTTCAGTTAGCAAAAGTATCACGAACAATGTAGTTGTAACTAATTTATAAATTTTACTTTTAAATAACAGGACTCACTCCACTTGTTTGGTTCCCAGACAAGAACATCTCCTCGCGGTTCTGTCACCGCATATATGCGATCAATAGAACCACCGATTAGACACATGGTAATGACATCGACATACGTTGCTGGTGCAAGATATTTGTTTTGAAGGATAATCTATTCCCCGTCACATGGAAAATCTATGGTAGCTATGAATTTGTCAAACACCACCATCACGATGTAGTGCCTTTGGTTGTCAAAATTGTACGGTTTCTTTGCTATTTGTATCTTCAGCAACTCGATATTCGTGTGCTTGTAGCGGTAAGTGCATGGGGGCCGGGGAAACACTGGTTACCCGATGGATAAATATCAACATGTTGCACATGTGGCAGCTCGATAGGTGCCATACTGTAGACGTTTTGGAGGTACCATGGTGCTTTGCAATCGCAATCCATTCTCCGTTGGCACCAACCCAGCGACCCTTGTTTTCAAATCCTTCATCATCCCATGTTCCGCATATGTCATCATCAACTGGTAAAAATGCTTCTATTGTTGGATTGTCTAGTGGCATCAACAACGCGTGAATGCCCTCAACATATTTTCTTATATCTAGTGGCATGCAAGGTGTTTGACAAAGGGGGGAGTGCTAGTTAGCTTTGCGGAAAAATACTATATGAAAGATGCAAAAACGTGATGAATAAATCATGAATGCATGCAGACAAACACACCAAGGAATAAGGTCTTGTTTGCATTAAAGAAAAAGTGTAGGAATAGTTAAGTTTCCTATGCTGGCACTGTTTAGAGGAATGGACCAGAGGAAAAAATGTAGGCCATTTTCGTATGATTGATTAACAAGATTAGGGGCCTCTTTCGATCAATGCTTTTAAAAAAAACGTAGGAATAGGAAAAATACAGGATTGACATGGTAGGTACAGTAAATTCATATTTGGAATAAAAAACGCAGGAATTTTGTAACAAGTGTCTTTAGTTGGTGAATAGGAAAACAAACACATCAATTTTGCAGGAATATAGTGTGAGCGCATTGGACTTATCAAAGGAGAAATAGAATGAGGTTGGAGCTCATGTTTAGATTCTTATGGAATGGACGGCATAGGAACTAAGAAGGGACTCCATACGAATTTTATATCTTCCAAAATCCTATGGGTTAGAATCCTCCAAAACTCATATGCAATTCTTCATATCCAACTTGGACCTCATTTTAAAATTTCCTACGCGTGCAAAGAACAAGAATGAGGTCCCAAGAGACAGGATAACATCATAAATATACTCTCCCGTGAGGTTTGACTTTGATTTTACCATGTTTTAAGGTAATCCTATGTTTTTGTATTCATGTAAACCAAACAACCAACTTTTTTTATAGAAATCTTGTGTTTGTAACTTAAAATATAACGCCAGCCTTGATTGGCCAATACACCTTCCATTATGGGTATCAACAATCCTGGTCATTCTTGTGTTTTCAAATTAGTATGTTTAGAGGAGAGGGGGGACACTGAAGCAAAAGTCTTGGGCCTCTTTCGATCGCAGGACTAAGAACACAGGAATTTCACAGGTTTACCTATGAAAAATAGGAGATTATAAAACATAGGAAAACTACCTACATGAATGGCATATTTCGATCCTACGCATGTGATGAGATTTGAGCCTCAAGTAGATGTTCCAATTCCTATGGGATTTAAGCATGGGTGGGGGGTTGCAGTTCAAAAGAATTTGCGTACCATGATTCCTTTGATCCAAATGCAATCCATAGAAAATAATCAAGGATTCGAATCCTATAAAAATCATGCAAAACTGATTTTTACCTGCTAGTCACGGTCTAGTGGTCATGTCTGTGGGTCAGAGTGAAGTAGGTAGGGAAAACCAAATGGGAGACCAGGATCTTCTGCAATCCATTGACGCATGCCAACCATGCCACGAGCCAGGCGAGCGGTGCTCAGAAGATCGGCGCGACCGGTGATGTTGCTCAGTGGTCCGTAGTGGGGCTATGATGGTGAAGAGCCTGGTTGTAGTGCTAAGATATCTTACGCTTCATCGCTCTAGATGTCGTTGTGGGGAAGAGTACCGCAGAAGATTAGTCAGGATGGGTTGGCGGTTTCTACCTTTCTGCAATGGTGGAGAGGGGCTACGACGATGCACAAGAGGCTGGAGCGGCAAAGGAAGACAATGAGGGGCACGCAGTTTCTCATCCCAAAAAAAGATGGGGGGTGGGTGGTTCTCCTCCGGTTGTCAGATCGACTACTCCGACCCAGTATATTAGGGCAAAACTAATGCGGGACATTAACATAGACGCTTATGCAAAAAGGAATAATAACAGAACCATTAGATATATTTTTTAAATGCTCCAGCCCACAACGCTGGCCCTAGTTTGAGGCGCTACTGTTTTTTCCCTATAGGTAGCTAGGGATAGCAAATCACACCGTGCCGAAGAAAAAAGTTTGAAATGTCCTCAAATTTGTTTTGCGTGTAGGGATGGTTACGCCACACTGAAGGAGAGAGAAAATACATTTTTTCTTGAATGCATATATACTACTCCCTCCGATCCTTATAATGTTCTCAGATTTATCTAGATTAGAATATATATAGTCATGTTTTAGTGGTAGATTTATCTAATGGTTGGAAACTCTGAGTGGCAACATTGTTACCATGCCATGATTCACCCATTTACTCCTAAATATTGGAACATCACAGACGGTGGGAGTACAATTTACATCAAGGACCGAAAAATGGAGAAAATTACATAGAGGTCCTTACATTTGGCACGAAGCATCCTAAAATTAAGAAAGGGAAATAGTCGGGTCTGGCTCCTTCTCGAGAGAGCAGTTGATCGAGCCATACTCTTCATACTAGTTTCTCTTCATTTGTTTTCAAAATATATGGCCAAATTTAGCGGCATGAAAATTCCTGGACATGGGATCATCATCAGCATAAAGTATGATGTAGATATGGCCATGACCTCGGTCGTTCGGCTTGAAATCCAGGAATGTTCATAATCATCGACAACTAATAAACTTAAATACATTTAAATTTTACCACTTGCTTTTAGGTTTGAATTTTTCACATACGGACAGTGGGAGTATATTTTAAATCAAGAACCTAAAAAGGTAAAATTTTATCGAGGTCCATACATTTAGCATGAAGCACCCTACAATTAAGTAGGGAAAATAGTCATGTTTTGCTCCTTCTTGAGAGAAAAGCTGATTGAGCCATACTCTTCATACTACTTTCTCTTTGTTTGTTTTCAAAACATGGAAAAAATTTGCGGCTTGAAAATTCTTGGATATGGGATCATGAATCATCAGCATAAAGTATGATGAAGATATGGCCATGATCTTGGTCGTTCGGCTTGAAATCCAAGAATATTCATACTCACCGATAACTAATAATCTTAAATACGTTTAAATGTTACCACTTGCTTTTAGGTGGAGTTTTACACATATGTATGGTGGGAGTACATTTTACGTCAAGGACGTAAAAAGGTAAAATTACATCGAGGTACATACATTTAGCACGAAGAACCCTAAAATTAATCATAGAAAACAGTCATGTTTTGCTCCTTCTCGAGAGAAAAGCTGATCGAGTCATACTCTTCATACTACTTCCTCTTTGTTTTTTTTCAAAATATGGCTAAACTTGGCAGCATGCAAATTCTTGGATATGGGATCATGAATCCTCAGCATAAAGTATGATGTAGATATGGCCATGACCTTGGTCATCCATCTTGAAATCCAAGAATGATAATACTCATCGACAACTAATAATCTTAAATATGTTTAAATTTTACCACTTTTAGGTTCGAATTTTACATGTACGGACAGTGAGAGTACATTTTACATCAAGGACCTAAAAAGGTAAAATTACATCTAGGTTCATACATTTAGCACGACGCACTGTAAAATTAAGCAAGGAAAACAGTAATGTTTTGCTCCTTCTCGTGGGAGAAGCTGATCGAGCCATACTCTTCATACTACTTCCTCTTTGTTTGTTTTTAAAATATGGCCAAATTTGGTGGCATGCAAATTCTTGCATATGGGATCACAAATCATCGTCATAAAGTATGATGTAGATATGGCCATGACCTTGGTCGCTCTTCTTGATATCCAAGAATGTTCATACTCATTTACAAATAATAATCTTAAATATGTTTACATTTTACAACTTGCTTTTAGGTTCGAATTTTATACGGACGGTCGAAGTACATTTTACATCAAGGACCTAAAAAGGTAAAATTACATCGAGAGGTCCATACATTTAGCATGAAGCAGTATAAAATTAAGCAGGGAAAACAATCATGTTTTGCTCCTTCTAGAGAGAGAAGCTTATCGAGCCATACTCTTGATACTACTTCATCTTCATTTGTTTTCAAAATATGGTCAAATTTGGTGGCATGCAAATTCTTCGCTATGGGATCATGAATCATCAGCTTAAAGTATGATGTAGATATGTATGACCCTGGTCGTTTGGCTTGAAATGCATGAATTTTCATATGCATTGACAACTAATAATCTTAAATACGTTTAAATTTTACCACTTGCTTGTAGGTTTGAATTTTACATGGACGGTGGGAGTATATTTTACACCAAGAACCTAAAAAATGTAAAGTTACATTGAGGTCTATACATCTAGCATGAAGCACCCTAAAATTAAGCAGGGAAAACAGTTGGGTTCGGCTCCTCGAGAGAGTAGCTGGTCGAGCCATACTCTTCGTCCTACTTCCCTCTTTTGTTTGTTTTCAAAATATGGCCGAATTTGGCGGCATGCAAATTCTTGGATATGGGATCATGAATCCTCAGCATAAAGTATGATGTAGATATGGCCATGACCTTGGTCATCCATCTTGAAATCCAAGAATGATAATACTCATCGACAACTAATAATCTTAAATATGTTTAAATTTTACCACTTTTAGGTTCGAATTTTACATGTACGGACAGTGAGAGTACATTTTACATCAAGGACCTAAAAAGGTAAAATTACATCTAGGTTCATACATTTAGCACGACGCACTGTAAAATTAAGCAAGGAAAACAGTAATGTTTTGCTCCTTCTCGTGGGAGAAGCTGATCGAGCCATACTCTTCATACTACTTCCTCTTTGTTTGTTTTTAAAATATGGCCAAATTTGGTGGCATGCAAATTCTTGCATATGGGATCACAAATCATCGTCATAAAGTATGATGTAGATATGGCCATGACCTTGGTCGCTCTTCTTGATATCCAAGAATGTTCATACTCATTTACAAATAATAATCTTAAATATGTTTACATTTTACAACTTGCTTTTAGGTTCGAATTTTATACGGACGGTCGAAGTACATTTTACATCAAGGACCTAAAAAGGTAAAATTACATCGAGAGGTCCATACATTTAGCACGAAGCAGTATAAAATTAAGCAGGGAAAACAATCATGTTTTGCTCCTTCTAGAGAGAGAAGCTTATCGAGCCATACTCTTGATACTACTTAATCTTCATTTGTTTCCAAAATATGGTCAAATTTGGTGGCATGCAAATTCTTCGCTATGGGATCATGAATCATCAGCTTAAAGTATGATGTAGATATGTATGACCCTGGTCGTTCGGCTTGAAATGCAAGAATTTTCATATGCATTGACAACTAATAATCTTAAATACGTTTAAATTTTACCACTTGCTTGTAGGTTTGAATTTTACATGGACGGTGGGAGTATATTTTACACCAAGAACCTAAAAAATGTAAAGTTACATTGAGGTCTATACATCTAGCATGAAGCACCCTAAAATTAAGCAGGGAAAACAGTTGGGTTCGGCTCCTCGAGAGGGTAGCTGGTCGAGCCATACTCTTCGTCCTACTTCCCTCTTTTGTTTGTTTTCAAAATATGGCCGAATTTGGCGGCATGCAAATTCTTGGATATGGGATCGTGAATCATCGATATAAAGTATGATGTAGATATGGACATGACCTTGGCCGCTCGTCTTGAAATCCAATATTGTTCATACTCATTCACAAGTAACCTTAAATTCATTTAACTTTTACCACTAACTTGTAGGTTTGAATTTTACACAGACGGTAGGAGTACTTTTACATCAAGGACCTAAAAGGGGGAAAATTACATCGAGATCCATACATTTAGCACGAAGTACCCTAAAATTAAGCAAATGAAACAGTCAGGTTCGGCTCCTTCTCGAGAGAGCAGCTGATTGAGCCGTACTCTTCATAATACTTCCTCTTTGTTTGTTTTCATCAAGGACCTAAAAGGGGAAAATTACATCGAGGTACATAAATTTAGCATGAAGCATGCCTTAAAATTAAGCAAAGAAAAATAGTATGGTTCGGCTCCTTCTCGAGAAAGAACCTGACCAAGCCATACTCTTTGTACTACTTCCTCTTCGTTTGTTTTCAAAATATGGCCATATTTTGTATCGTGCAAATTCTTCGATATAGGATCATGAATCATCAGCATAAAGTATGATGTAGCTATGTCCATGACCCTAGTCATTCATCTTGAAATGCAAGAATGTTCATACTCATTGACAACTAATAAGCTTAAATATGTTTAAATTTTACCACTTGCTTTTGTGTTCGAATTTTACATGGACGATGGGAGTACATTTTATAGCCAGGACCTAAAAAGGGGTAAAATTACATTGAGCTCCATACATTTAACACAAAGCACCCTAAAATTAAGTAGGGAAAACGGTCATGTTTGGCTCCTTCTCGAGCCATACTCTTCATACTACTTTCTCTTCGTTTTTTTCCAAAATATATGGCTAAATTTGGCAGCATGAAAATTCCTGGACATGGGATCATCATCAATATAAAATATGATGTAGATATGGCCATGACCTTAGTCGTTCGGCTTGAAATCCAAGAATGTTCATACTCATTGACAACTAATAATCTTAAATACGTTTAAATGTTACCACTTGTTGTTAGGTTCGAATTTTACATGTAGGGATGGTTGGAGTACATTTTACGTCAAGGACCTAAAAAGGTATACATCGAGGTCCATACATTTAGCATGAAGCATCCTAAAATTAAGCAGGGAAAATAGTCATGTTTTGCTCCTTCTCGAGAGAAAAGCTGATCGGGCCATACTCTTTATACTACTTCCTCTTCGTTTGTTTTCAAAATATGGCAAAATTTCGTGGCATGCAAATTCTTTGATATGGGATCTTGAATCATCAACATAAAATATGATGTAGATATGGCCATTACCTTGGTCGTTCATCTTCAAATCCAAGAATGTTCATACTCATCAACTACTAATAATCTTAAATATGTTTAAATTTTATCACTTGCTTTTAGGTTCAAATTTTACACGTATGGATGGTGGGAGTACATTTTACATCAAGGACCTAAAAAGGTAAAAATTATATCACCCTAAAATTAATCAGGGAAAACAGTCATGTTTTGCTCCTTCTTGAGAGAAAGCTGATCGAGTTATACTCTTCATACTACTTCCTCTTTGTTTATTTTAAAAATATGGCCAAATTTGGCAGCATGCAAATTCTTGGATATGGGATCATGAATCATCGATATAAAGTATGATGTAGATATGGCTATGAGCTTGGTCATTCGGCTTGAAATCTAAGATTGCTCATACTCAATCATAATTAAGATTAAATACGGTTAAAATTTACTACTTGCTTTTATCTTCGAATTTTACATGGATGGTGGGAGTACATTTTACAGCAAGGACCTAAAAAGGGGTAAAATTACATCGAGATCCATAGTGTTAGCACGAAGCACCCTAAAATTAAGCAGGGAAAACAGTCAAGTTTGGCTCCTTCTCGAGAGAGAAGCTAATCGAGCCATACTCTTCATACTACTTCCTCTTCATTTGTTTTCAAAATATCGCCAAATTTGGCCGCATGAAAATTCTTGGATGTGTGACCATCATCAGCATATAGTATGATGTAGATATGTCTATGACCTTGGTCGTTCATCTTGAAATCCAAGATTATTCATACTCATTGACAACTAATAATCTTAAATACGTTTAAATTTTATCACTTGCTTTTATATCCGAATTTTACACGGACGGTGGGAGTGCATTTTACATAAAGGACAAAAAAGGTAAAACTACATCGAGGTCCATACATTTAGCACGAAGCACCCTAAAATTAGAAGGGGAAACAGTCATGTTTTGCTCCTTCTCGTGAGATAAGCTGATCGAGCCATAATTTTCGTACTACTTCCTCTTCGTTTGTTTTCAAAATATGGCCAAATTTGGCGTCATGCAAATTCTTGGATATGGGATCACAAATCATCAACTTAAAGTATGATGTAGATATGGCCATGACCTTGGTCGTTCGTCTTGAAATCCAAGAATATCCATACTCATCGATAACTAATAATCTTAAATACGTCTGAAATTTTACCACTTGCTTTTAGGTTCGAATTTTACACGGACGGTGGGAGTACAATTTACATCAAGGACCTTAAAAGGGGGGAAATTACATCGAGATTCTTACATTTAGCATGAAGTACCCCAAAATTAAGCAAAGAAATAAAATAGTTGGGTTCGCCTCATTCTTGAGAGAGCACTTGATCGAGACATACTCTTCATACCTCTACTTCCTGTTCATTTGTTTTCAAAATATATGGCCAAAGTTGGTGGCATGCAAATTCTTGGATATGTGATCATCATCAGCATAAAGTATGATGTTGATATGGCCATGACCTTGGTCGTTCGGCTTGAAACTCCAAGAATGTTCATACTCATTGGCAACTAATAATCTTAAATACGTTTAAATTTTACCACTTGCTTCTAGGTTCGAATTTTGCATGGACGATGGAAGTACATTTTCGATCAAGGACCTAAAAAAGGTAAAATTACATCGATGTCCATACATTGAGCACGAAGCACCCTAAAAAGGAAAATAGTTGGCTCGGAAGCTTGAGAACTCATAAAACTTGGTAATCAATTGTAAGTGTATCAAGGTCCACACTTTGTCTGAAAACTAGGGTTGTTGTTGTGGTACTATGAGCCATTTTTCTTTGTACTTGCTTACAGAAAAAATCTTGTCGCTTCGAAAACTGAAAAAGTTTTATTGTTCCTTTAAGTTGGAAACTGTGGTTGCCACCATTTTTCACCTTGCCAATATGCACACATCTACCAAATATGGGAACATTACAATACAATACGATGTGCATATGGTTGTTACCTTTATCGTTCAGCTTGAAAGCCAAGAGTGTTCATACACCGTGGGCCATATATTGTGTAACTATTTTTTGTAATTTATGATGACTCATGATTATTAATTATTTTTCAGTGCAAATAGTAGTACACGCAAGAGGACACCATGAAGAAGGCTTCATTTTTAGGGTTTTCATTATTTTCGTTCATAGCTAGCGAGGATCAAATGTCAACATGCATATTCGTAGCAAGAACTTTAATCCTACAGAACTCTCATTGGTTTTTGAAGTATTGACCGCCTCGGTACCATAAAGACTCAAAGGATGTTTGTGTCGTGGTGGTGTCACGGCAGATGCCATGGATAGGCTAAAGGTGGGGACTAATACACGCTAGGGGAATCCAGGGAGGGATAGTGGAGTGACTCTCCACACAGAAGATTGTATTGCTTTCCTTTCAAGATTACAAGTGCTCCTAGAGCTGTATTGGTGAGAGGAGGAAGAAGGATCTCTCTTACTCTCACCCACAGTTTACCCCTAGAACCTTAGCCAAATCGGTATAGAAGAAAAACCCAACCCCCTCTACTGAAACCCTAGCCCCCCTTATATAGAGGCGGCCTGGTCTGCCTTAGGAGCACGTGGAGGCATATTCCTAAGAATATGCCTCCTCTCAAAGTGCTAACCTGACAGGGGTGCTTTTCCCCCGCGTCACACATGCTTTAGCTATGTGAGCCTCTGCGGTGCCCGCGTCAGCCGACACGGGCGTCATCACCCTTGTCGGCCATGACCCGGTGGTCCTGCCCTTGCTTGCTTCGCTCATGCAGTGCACACCGGGCCTTCTTTTTGACCAGAGAGATTCCTTCCTTCTCCTAGAAGCTAAATGGGACCCGGATCATGGTAGATCCGGCTATATCTGTTCCTGCATACAAGTTAGACAAGCACTTCCGACTTACTCCTTAAGTCGGCTGATATAATGTTAGGCGACCCCCCTGGTCCGGGTTACTCCGTGATCCGGCCTGCCTGGAGGTGACCCGGCCAGCATCCGCTTTGGCCTTGCCGAACCTCGGCTAACTCGGCCTTGATACCCCGGAGTGACCCTACTCGGGATTATCCCCCCAACATTAGTCCCCGAAGCTGGTGCGGTCTTAGCCGCCTTGGCCGCTAAGGCCACATCAGGTTCATTTATGTTCGAGCCTTGGGCGTTATTTCCGATTTAGCTCTTTATCTCGGATTATGTGGATTTACGTTCCCTTCGCACGTTCCAAGTTTTCACTTGTCGGCCGGGTTACCACTTTGACTCGGATCTCATGGATTTATGTTCCCTCTGCACATTCTAAGTTTTTACCTGCTGTCCGGGCTACCATGGCTCTATCCGGGCCTTGTTTCCTTCTTTCATACGCCAACCCATGTGGAGGCTAATCATTACGTTGTCTTATTTTAACGGCTTTCACAATAACCGCCGCAATAATTGTCGGTTATCACTGTGCGAGGGTCACGTCACGCCTGCCTCCTCGTTTACCGCATCAGTGCGTCACGTCATGGGATCGCCTCTGCCCTGTGGCCCTCCGTGTGGCTCCTCACTGATTGGCTGAGGCAGTTGATACACGGCCACACCATGTGGCTCATTTGCAGGGCGCGATCCCACTCACCCTCTTAGGGGGTGGTTAAATAGCGGAGGGGCGCACCCCTTAGGATTTTTTTCCTCTTCTGCGCCCCTCTGCCCGTTGCTCTTCTTCTTCATCTTCCTCGCGACCGCGCCGCCGCCAGTGCTCCTAGCAGCAGCGCCGCCGCCGCACTTTCCCCGTGCCTCTGCGTCACAGCCACTGCTGTGCAACTCCCTCGCCATGGGTCCTGGACAATCCAGGCCTCTGATCCCCGCCGCGGCTAGTGCCAGCGAGGGTAGCGAGTACGAGATGACGGAGGAGGAGCTCATCGTCGCCGAGCAAGAAATGGAGGAGGACGCCGCTGCGGTATTCCGTGTTCCGAGACCATGTCTATACATGCTAGACTCGTCAAGATTAACCTTAGTTTCCGCATGTGCCAATTTGGCTTGCACCCGTTGTATGCACACGTAGAATCTATTGCATCCGATCATCACGAGATGCTTCGAGACGACGAGTCTTAGCAACGGTGCCAACTAAGGACGAACACTTTATTACTTGAAATTTAGTGAGAGGGATCATCTTATAATGCTACCGTCGCGATCTAAGCAATACAAGATGCATAAAGGATTAACATCACAGGCAATTCATAATTAGTGTGATATGATATAGCCCTTTCTCCTTATGCCTTTGATCTCCATCTCCAAAGCACGGACAAGATCTCCATCATCACCAGCAATGCGTCAAGGTCAGTGGCGCCGCTTCATGGTTGTCCATCATCACTAGCAACTATTACAACTACTTGGAATAAAGCTATTACAATATGAATAGACACACAGGTCTTAACAAAATTAAAGACAACCATTAGGCTCCTGCCGGTTGCCATATTACAACAAGGATCATTGCATATATCAAATATAATCACAATCACATGATGGCCATATCACATCACAAACCCCCTGCAAAAACAAGTTAGACGCCTCTAATTTTCTTTGCATATTTTACGTGGTTTGGGGCTTTCGAATAAGAACGGATCTTACCTACGAAACTAAACCACAACGTTGATACATGTGCTATCAAGTGCAAAGTGTAGATTGGATCTATACTATGGTGGGAGAGACAGACACCCGCAAAGCCACTTGTGCAAAGCAAGTTACACATCAAGCGTGGAGCAAGTCTCATGTGCAATGACATGTATGGTTAGCCCGAGCCGCTCCATCCCACCATACCACAAGATGCAAAGTACACAAAGCAAAAGACGGCACGAGCACCAACTCCCACAAAACCATTGTGTTCTACTCGTGCAACAGATCTACACATAGACACGGCTCTGATACCACTGATGGGTTCGTAGCATGGAAAACAAAAAAATTCTACCGCAAGAACGAACAAAACCTAGATCTAATCTAGATAAAAGCCAAGATCTAATCTATTAGACATGTGCAACAAGATAGATCTGTACTAACCCTTGTAGACCCGAAAGCGTTACGAGATCGGATCTCGTGGTTGATGTAGTCGATCACTTGCCGATCTCAAGATCGAGTGGACGATCCTTCCGGCGCCATTGAGCGCTTCAAGCAATCAGTCACACGTGCGGAGTCGAAGCAGACCTTCCTCTCCCCGTTCCAGTGAGCAGCGGAGGTAGTAGATCTCTCCACGGAATCCCAGCAGCACGACGGCGTGGTGGTGGTGGTGGAGTAGAGAATTCTGCAGGTCTTCTCCTAAGCCAGAGCAGAGGGAAGGAGGAGGAGAGAGGCGGCTAGGGTTTGAGGATTCAAGGGGGCAAGGGGGTGGCGCCTCCACCCCTCTATTTAAAGGAGGGAGGCGCCATGGGAGGGGGAGTCCTAGTAGGACTCCCCTCCCTCCTTGGCCGGCGGATTGGGAAGGGGGGAGGAGTCCTCCTCCCCCACTACTCCTTGTCTTGCCCTACAAGGATTCCTTGATCCTTTCTTGGTTTTCAAGCAAACTCCAAGAAATCTTCTAGAACCTTCCGAAACCTTCTAGAATCCCCATACAAATACTCCGGAACATTTCCTAACTTAGAAAATGATCCCCATACATGTATTAGTGTTTCCTTATAATACAATTATAGCACGGGATGTAAACATTCATCATAAACACAAAGATATAATAATAACCACTTTATTATTGCCTCTTGGGCATATCTCCAACAATATAGGGGTTATCCTGTCCGCTAGATCACAGAGGATCAATAGTTGGTAGGCACGATCCGTGAGATAACTGTCTCGACCAATCAGAGCGTAGCAGCGAAGATGAGCACAGGTGCGATAGATGGATACAAAGAGAGGGAAAACTGAGTAGCACTTAAGAACCAAGGGAAAAGCTGAGTAGAACTTAAAAACCAAGGGCAAGACTGACTAAGGGACTCAAATAGAAAATAGAAAAAGATTTAAAAAATGGAAAATGCGTCTTTTATACAATAAAATAATTCTTGGCATACATCAAACTATTTGCAATTCAAATATACACGAGTTTGACAATTATTGCCTCATTCAGACAAACTATGTTTTGGGGAGGCATGTTTTGGGAAGAGGCTTGAGTAGAAAGCCTTGAACCTTCATAGATAGTAGGTGATTTGAGAAGTGGTGATTTAGATTAAAACTTGGTTTATATACATTTATTATGGTGGCAGGTCACATAATAAGACTCCCTAGGTAGATGCCACTATGTTTTGCTCTTTTTGAATTTGTTGTGCATAAAATGACTCAATTAGCTAGCTAAAACCTATTCGTTGACTCTCTGTTGACCAGCCATTGGAGGGTAAAACTGAGTATATTGCACACGACAGTGTTAGTACTGGAGGGAAAAACTGAGTACAACCAAACTCCCAGTGTTACACTCGAGGGAAAAACTGAGTACAACTGAATCGCCAGGGTTAGACACGAGGTAAAAAACATGACTCACGCAGACGCTGCAAAGCGGTGCACGGGGTGGTAGCAGACACGTGTGGCCGTGCATGGTGCAGTAGCGTACGCGTTCACGCTGTGCACGGTAGTGCAACGAAACATCGCTTCTCTTCTCCTTTAATAGAGGACTCCCCACTCTTACTCATCACTCACTCGCTCACTCAACCGTTTCCACTGTCCCATCACCTTCTGCAAACCCCTAAGAAAACCCCAACCACGCCGGCGATGGAGAAGAACGGCACGGTGGCCATCGGCGCCTCCAAGGCCACCGGCGAGGAGGTCCCCGTCCCCATACAGGCCCCCGTCCCGTTCCCTGCATCCGCCGTAGCCACCGGCGAGGAGGCCCCCGCCTGTCTCGGGCAGATCCCGATCGGCTGGGACCCATACGAGGAGGTTGTTTACATAAGGCCGGAGAACCCCTACGACACCAGCATCACCGACCCATGGTCGGAGGTAACCAGGGTTTTCTCCCCTTCCCTTGTTCTTCCCTCGTTCCCATCGTTGGATGCTAGATCGTATGTTATTAGGGGTCGGATGTTCGTATTTTTATAGTAGCTAATACTCTTGTGTTAGATCTCGTATTTCGATGAATCCCCATGTTCGTATTTGAACCCCCATGTTCGTAGTTGGGATCAATATTCGATTTGGTTTGGGATTTGGGGAACAATTAGGAGATCTCAATCGGTTAATTTATGCAAATAATCAATCCCGATAATCAAAATATCTCAATCATTTCCTTATTGCACTCTACTATTTTTCCAACATGAGGATAGCAGCAACGTCCGCAGCGACGATGAATCCAAGGACACCAATACTCATCATGTGCTGAGGAGGCTGAAGTCCGGCCAGTACAACAACTTCTTCACCGGTGACGTGTATAGGTGCCCCTTCTGCCCCACCAGGAGGCTCCACGCCACGGACTTCAACTCCCTCGTGAAGCATGTCAAGGACGTGAGACCTGCGGCGAGTCCGTGAATGTCCACGGCTTCATAGCCAAGCACCAGACGCTTGGTCTTCACCTCCGCAACCTCCAGAAGGTGGCTATGAAGGAGGGTCGCATGCCCCCGATCAAGCCCAAGGTGACCAAGGTCATGGGACTGGGCAGCAAGAAGTAGAGGAGGCACCAGAGGGAGGAGGCGGAGGCCCTCCTCGCAGAGGCCATGACGGGCCACTGATCTGCTGTTGTAAAGCAGCTTCTTTTGTCTTGTTTGTGTTGAACTTGTCCGCTGCTGCTGCTGAGCAGCCTAATTATCGAACCTCGTTAAGTACCGTACTGTATAACCTATATTAGCTGCTTTATCTACATCTACTTTGTTTACTGAATTTATCTATGGCGCTGGTTAGTTTTGTTGCTCTAGATTTGCTACCAGATTAGGGAAAACGAGGGAAAAAGGAACAATGAATAAAGAGAGAAACTGCTCTAGATTCGCTACCTTTTTGGGCAAAAATAAACACAACTGTTAGCGAGAGAGAGAGGGGAAAATGCGCTCTTAAAAAGGCCCAATCATAAAAATAATAAAAAAGAAAACTTCAAATTTAGGCGACAGGACGCACGTAACCACCAAACGCGCCCCACATGGTCCCACACCATGTCCCCCATCATCAGCGAGAGATGGATGGTTGGTCCTCTAAGTATCTTGGCCCCACCTGTCAGCATGTAACGGTCGAGGCAACTTAACATAACGCTCAATGCACGACCCGCCCCAACGCGGTCCCACCGGCCAGCATGTAACGATCAAGCCTTTACCTGACGGCATCCCCCCGTCCGAGCGCATGTGAGGGTTTCGGAATAGAGGGAGGGAAAATGTGAGGAAAACTAAGCGGCTGGGGAAAACTGAGTACAACTAACGAACCAGGGGCATGAAAATATAAATCCATTCTTAAAAACATGGGTAGGCGGATTTTTTTGTTTTAAATGGTAATTTCAAAAATGCCGAATTAAAGATTTTGGGCTATGCTACATCTACTATACTCAATGGCCTATACTCCATGCGCTATTCTCCATGGGCTCCTTGATAAATATTAAAATGGACTATCGTCAGCAAGTCCACTGACCCCTACAAGGCTGAATTAAATTTGTCTGGGCTAAAGAGGGGCCGAATGGGATAGATTTTACCTCCTCTTTAGTAAAATTTGCATTGTGCTATGGCTCAGCCGGATCCGGCACACAGACCTCACTACCGGAGGAAAAAAACGATAATTCTTTTGACAAATATTCGTGTAAAAATATCTAAAGAACAAGGGACACAGACCGCGTGCACCAAAACTAGACTGATATCCAATGACTTCACTTGGTACCCTCTCATTTTTGTCCAAAACACATCCAACGGTTCCGATGACAACATTTGAAAGATCCAGTAGTACAGAATAAGACAGAAAAAATATCGATATATTCCTAGTTCATATTCAGCAGCACTTGACCGATTCTGCAACTTTCAAAAGTGACTGTTTCAGTTATACATACACTTAAACTCAATATCAGTATAGAGAGAACCCGTTCATGTTTCAGCTCTAAAAACCTTGTCGCACGATCAGTTTTCCCTTTTCTCCAAACACACTAAATAATTGGAGCAAGAAAAATTGACGATCAAGTATGCTTTTGTGTGCATACCTCCTCTTCACATCAATACTAGGGTGACCCCCATATATGCATCCCAAAATGCCCAAGCCTCATCCAGATTGTGACAAGGCCAAGTTTAAAAAGGAAAGCAAGACCATCTACTGTACTTGATCTAAACAAGTACCAATACATCAATATTAGTTCTAGAAAATACCTTAGTAATAGTAACAACATAACACTTGACAGATTGAGTAGAATTTGAAGATTGAGCAAGATGAATAAGATAGAAAAAATATCTACAGATTCCTAGTTCATATTCAACACCGCTTGATAGATTCAGTAGCATTTCAAAGTGAGCGATTCAGTAGTACAGACAATGACCAAAAGAAATGACAGATTTAGCAATGCAGACATTGAAATTCAATAGTTGTAGCAAGGCCATGACTCAAAAGGAAAGAGAGTCTATATTCATCACTCGATCGGTCGATCTGAACAAGTACTAGTATATATGTATTATTTAAAAATAGATTAGTAGTAGCAAGTTAAGACCTCCATACAAAATACTCAGCATAACGCAATAGCGTGTCAAGTGCTGGCCGAGTAGCGCTTTCTTTCCTGCATGTTACACTTTCCTTGTCACCCGTCGCCTGTGGGCCCACTATGTGAGCAGCGTACACTGGAAATAGGTATACATTGCCACAAACTTGTTCCACCTCCCCCCATACCAATTGAATCGGTCACCAACATAAAGTAGTAATTAATTAGTATGATGTTACATATCTTAACATTGGGATCATCGCAAAGATGATTTAGATATTTATCTAACTTTTGAAACTTGTCGATGCAATACTCCTAATCCACAGGGAATTCTCAAAAATAGTTCAGAAGCTTCTAGGTAACACTGCGACTGCGACAAGTATGACCTTAGCCCTTACAAGGCGACTTCGGCCGATGATGGCATGCTCGTCAGCTCAGATGTCGCCACCATTTCGACCACATGAAGCTCATGCCACAGAGACATCGACTAAAGCTTCACCTTGTACCACGGTGATTCGCACGCCCCTGAACTGACGGACCTGGGGGATATGACGATGTTCGTAGTGTGGCCATCAATTTGGGCGGCGAACACGGTGCCCTCTTTCCTGATGCCGATGATATCCGCTCTCCGTGAGCCTCTTGTGGGCACCAGCTTAGACGGTTCCTAGTGTTTGTGGCTATAGGGCATTATGGGTGCAGTCCTCAAGTGGGCAAATCTGAGGTGGCAGACGAGCTCTACCATAGGTGTTAGCTCTATCGACGAGGTGATGAACTTGCATCCAGGCCGCATGCAGACTTGCTGGCCGTGAAAGTACCAGATTATGTGGTCGTAGACGTCGTTGTAGGGGACGAATGCCCTGCAATGGTCGTTGGGGGCATCTGCTACCTTTTCCGCCCGCGACTTAGAGGTACAGCTCCTTGGATCATGCGGCCAGCCGGGCGGCACTGGTAGTGTCTAGACGCATAGCGATTTTGTTGAAAACGTCGTCACCGACCGTGCTCCAGACGCCGTGAAGTGAGTTGGGCATCGATTGCGACATCGGGATTGATTGGGGGAAGAGGTCAGACTAGAGTATGACTGTCGGGGGACTTTTGGAGAGCGGTGGTACGACCTGCAAGATCCAATGCAGCAGGCGAGATGGCAAGGAAAATGTGCGAAGTGCGCACTGGATACGATCCCAAATGCGGGGCCCGACTGTGTTGGCGAGTGGGGATAAAAACAACCGAGATGGGGAAAATGGGATGGCTCTTTGAACGAGGTTTTTTTTGCAAGGCCTCTGGAGCTGCATCCAGGATGCCGAGTAGCTTGGCTGGCATGCTGTAGTGCACTAAATGAACCATCTGAAATCCTGGCACATTTTATAGCTAGTCTGGCACGCTGTCATGCGCTAAATTAACCATGTCACAACCCAGTCCATCATAGCTAGGCCGGCACACTGCCGTGTACGCCGGCTAGAGTTACTACTGTTGTCATGTTTGACCAGATGATGTTTATTTACATCTTCTATTTTCCTAAAAAATAGTACTCCTTCCTAGTAGTAATACACTTGTACTAGTACAATACGTACTACTACTAGCAGTAGAGTACAACAAACAATCATCTCGTTAGTTCTGCTGCATACAGGAGTTGTACTACACCTACCCACTTGATTGTTAGCTACACCAACATGGCACAACGCTTGTGTTCGGCCGAACTAACAAGATGATTTTTTAGTTTGCTAAAAAGGACTATCCTATGGAACAGAGGTAGTACAATACTAGCAGTAGTACACTAGATATTTATTTTGCAGTTTTGCCGCAAACATAGTACAGTAAATACCTCCACATTGGAGCCTAGCACGATCAAGTACCATGGTGTTCGAACACGATGCATGATAACGGAAGGTGTTCAAGCACCTCTTTACAGAATAGTTATAATTAGAAGTGAATAGTCACTACATTAATACACCTACATATAGTAAATTGTCCATCAAATGATGGGTGCTAACCTGCACATCTGATCACCTTCTCGCAGTTATCATGATCAAATACTATCACCTTAAAGGAAGTGGTGGCAAGCTTCTTGAATACCAGAAAGTATCCTACCTTCAAGTCATGTGCTTTGACAAAATCTAGCCATCCTTCATCAAGGATTACCTTAACATCTTGCTTCTTCAGGTCAACTTCCCAGCTCAGGCTTTGCATATCTTCAGCTTGATGGCCTCTAGATACTCACCGCCAAACATTGGCAAAAAGGAGTTGGGTATGCTCTGCACGTCTAAACCTCCTGGTATTAAGTACATCTTTCAGAACTCATCACAGGTGTTCTCCACGTGGGTGTTCCTGGCTTGCCCCTCCATCCAGACTGCACAGGGTTCTCTTGTCTTCTTTGATGATGAGTCTCTCCAAGCTTGAGTTTCTTGCCCGAACACTACAAAAAAAATCCCGTGGACAGATAATGTCTCTACCAGCTGTCAATAATTGTGAAATAGTACATATTAGCTGATAGAGTACAATATAAGATCTGCTAAGAAAGTAAAGTGGAGCAATTTTCTTATCGAAGTACACAAATTAAAGTCTTAACTATAGCTAGCATGAATGCCGGTTATATTAGTACTACTTCCAAGGTCTAGGCATCACATTAGTGCAGTTCTTTCTCAAGCAGTACATATAACGAACACCTAGGAACAAACGGACGGGCGAACATGATGAGCTCTATCTGCTGCCGATGCTAGAGATGCATACATATACTTGAAATTTTGGCAAAAATCAGGGTAGGGAAGCAGCTGCCCTAACTTTCCTAATTAAAGGGACCTCCGCCCCTAAGACCAATCAAGAAAAGCATGCCGAGTGGCCTCCAAAATCATCATCAGTCGTGGATCAATCCATACAAAATTTAAACTTATTATTACAGTTCACCGTAGATCTAGCCCCGAAACTAGCTTACATGTGTAAAACTAAACTGTACTATACAAACGGGTTAAATGCACTAGATGAGAACTATACTCAACACCAACCCAATGTTAATCAAGTGCTAATAAAAGCTTGACCGCATCTCATCATCAAGATCAAGGGTTTTGGGGATTATGTACATACAACACTACCACCGCGGTGTCTGAGGGATGTGATGGCTCTATAGATGAGGTTGTAGGGCCCGACGCCCATAGCCGACCCGCCTAAGACAAGTAAGTTGCAGCGGTGGAGGTCGTCAATGGAGGGAAGCGCAATGGCGATTAAGGAGTGCTGTGTGAGAGAGAGCTGGGGCTGGAGCTGGTGCAGGAATAAATGCGGTGAGGTTAAACGAATGTGTGGACAAAGCAAACCTTGTCACCAATACAGTACTACTAATTGTCATGCCAAAATTAATAGCCTATAAAATTGGCACTGCAGCTTGAGTGCTTGAATAGGGAAACATCAAAAACATACTATGAAAGTATATTATTACGTACATGGTGCCTAGTACATACAATAGTGGAAATGGTGTTGCAAGTACTGATACTATAATACAGTATGAAAGTACTACATATGTAGTATTGTACATTACATGGTGACAAGTACTAGCTACAGAAATGATGTTGCGAGTGCTCATAATCATCTTTTCTGTATTTTGCTCAAACTTCACATAGTTCTAATGAGGCAGGATTGGCACGAACCACATTGATGCCTCGAACATTTGCTCCCTATGTTCTGCTCCAGTGTAGTTAAGTGATGAACCTATGGTAGCCCCCCCATTGACATGCATGCTGCTCCAATCTGGAACTTGCTGTGGGCGATGTTCGCAGCGCACATGTGTAGCAAACACATAATCTCCTCTGAACACTGGCAGAGCTTCGTCAACATCGACATCACCAAGTTCAGGGTTTGTAGGGGGCTCGAGGATGAATGTATGGTTGATTCCCACAAACACTGACCTCCCTTCAAGATTATCTCTTCTGATCTAGTTTGGTGCTACAAGGTCATCCAAATTATGGGCCCTCTGGAAAACGTGGCAGCGGAGCGAGGGAAAGAGAGCAGTTCTCTACCCATGTATGATACAGGATCACCATGGCTGTTGGTTCGTGTACCCCTGGTGTGAATCCACAGGATATCCCTGCCAAGTACCAGCTGCGTAATGCAATATCTTCAGCCTTGACATCGTCACCGGCTTGGACGTTTGCCTGTCTTCAATTACTGGAGCCTGTATGACACGCGGGCCTGCAAGTATACCTGTGTGTGCATTTCAGTTAGCAAAAGTATCACGAACAATGTAGTTGTAACTAATTTATAAATTTTACTTTTAAATAACGGGACTCACTCCACTTGTTTGGTTCCCAGACAAGAACATCTCCTCGCGGTTCTGTCACCGCATATATGCGATCAATAGAACCACCGATTAGACACATGGTAATGACATCGACATACGTTGCTGGTGCAAGATATTTGTTTTGAAGGATAATCTATTCCCCGTCACATGGAAAATCTATGGTAGCTATGAATTTGTCAAACACCACCATCACGCTGTAGTGCCTTTGGTTGTCAAAATTGTACGGTTTCTTTGCTATTTGTATCTTCAGCAACTCGATATTCGTGTGCTTGTAGCGGTAAGTGCATGGGGGCCGGGGAAACACTGGTTACCCGATGGATAAATATCAACATGTTGCACATGTGGTAGCTCGATAGGTGCCATACTGTAGACGTTTTGGAGGTACCATGGTGCTTTGCAATCGCAATCCATTCTCCGTTGGCACCAACCCAGCGACCCTTGTTTTCAAATCCTTCATCATCCCATGTTCCGCATATGTCATCATCAACGGTAAAATGCTTCTATTGTTGGATTGTCTAGTGGCATCAACAACGCGTGAATGCCCTCAACATATTTTCTTATATCTAGTGGCATGCAAGGTGTTTGACAAAGGGGGGAGTGCTAGTTAGCTTTGCGGAAAAATACTATATGAAAGATGCAAAAACGTGATGAATAAATCATGAATGCATGCAGACAAACACACCAAGGAATAAGGTCTTGTTTGCATTAAAGAAAAAGTGTAGGAATAGTTAAGTTTCCTATGCTGGCACTGTTTAGAGGAATGGACCAGAGGAAAAAATGTAGGCCATTTTCGTATGATTGATTAACAAGATTAGGGGCCTCTTTCGATCAATGCTTTTAAAAAAAACGTAGGAATAGGAAAAATACAGGATTGACATGGTAGGTACAGTAAATTCATATTTGGAATAAAAAACGCAGGAATTTTGTAACAAGTGTCTTTAGTTGGTGAATAGGAAAACAAACACATCAATTTTGCAGGAATATAGTGTGAGCGCATTGGACTTATCAAAGGAGAAATAGAATGAGGTTGGAGCTCATGTTTAGATTCTTATGGAATGGACGGCATAGGAACTAAGAAGGGACTCCATACGAATTTTATATCTTCCAAAATCCTATGGGTTAGAATCCTCCAAAACTCATATGCAATTCTTCATATCCAACTTGGACCTCATTTTAAAATTTCCTACGCGTGCAAAGAACAAGAATGAGGTCCCAAGAGACAGGATAATATCATAAATATACTCTCCCGTGAGGTTTGACTTTGATTTTACCATGTTTTAAGGTAATCCTATGTTTTTGTATTCATGTAAACCAAACAACCAACTTTTTTTATAGAAATCTTGTGTTTGTAACTTAAAATATAACGCCAGCCTTGATTGGCCAATACACCTTCCATTATGGGTATCAATAATCCTGGTCATTCTTGTGTTTTCAAATTAGTATGTTTAGAGGAGAGGGGGGACATTGAAGCAAAAGTCTTGGGCCTCTTTCGATCGCAGGATTAAGAACACAGGAATTTCACAGGTTTGCCTATGAAAAATAGGAGATTATAAAACATAGGAAAACTACCTACATGAATGGCATATTTCCATCCTACGCATGTGATGAGATTTGAGCCTCAAGTAGATGTTCCAATTCCTATGGGATTTAAACATGGGTGGGGTGTTACAGTTCAAAAGAATTTGCGTACCACGATTTCATTGATCCAAATGCAATCCATAGAAAATAATCAAGGATTCGAATCCTACAAAAATCATGCAAAACTGATTTTTACCTGCTCGTCACGGTCTAGTGGCCATGTCTGTGGGTCAGAGTGAAGTAGGTAGGGAAAACCAAACGGGAGACCAGGATCTTCTGCAATCCATTGACGCATGCCAACCATGCCACGATCCAGGCGAGCGGTGCTCAGAAGATCGGCGCGACCGGTGATGTTGCTCAGTGGTCCGTAGTGGGGCTATGATGGTGAAGAGCCTGGCTGTAGTGCTAAGATATCTTACGCTTCATCGCTCTAGATGTCGTTGTGGGGAAGAGTACCGCAGAAGATTAGTCGGGATGGGTTGGCGGTTTCTACCTTTCTGCAATGGTGGAGAGGGGCTACGACGATGCACAAGCGGCTGGAGCGGCAAAGGAAGACAATGAGGGGCACGCAGTTTCTCATCCCAAAAAAAGATGGGGGGTGGGTGGTTCTCCTCCGGTTGTCAGATCGACTACTCCGACCCAGTATATTAGGGCAAAACTAATGCGGGACGTTAACATAGACGCTTATGCAAAAAGGAATAATAACAGAACCATTAGATATATTTTTTAAATGCTCCAGCCCACAACGCTGGCCCTAGTTTGAGGCGCTACTGTTTTTTCCCTATAGGTAGCTAGGGATAGCAAATCACACCGTGCCGAAGAAAAAAGATCGAAATGTCCTCAAATTTGTTTTGCGTGTAGGGATGGTTACGCCACACTGAAGGAGAGAGAAAATACATTTTTTCTTGAATGCATATATACTACTCCCTCCGATCCTTATAATGTTCTCAGATTTATCTAGATTAGAATGTATATAGTCATGTTTTAGTGGTAGATTTATCTAATGGTTGGAAACTCTGAGTGGCAACATTGTTACCATGCCATGATTCACCCATTTACTCCTAAATATTGGAACATCACAGACGGTGGGAGTACAATTTACATCAAGGACCGAAAAATGGAGAAAATTACATAGAGGTCCTTACATTTAGCACGAAGCACCCTAAAATTAAGAAAGGGAAATAGTCGGGTCCGGCTCCTTCTCGAGAGAGCAGTTGATCGAGCCATACTCTTCATACTAGTTTCTCTTCATTTGTTTTCAAAATATATGGCCAAATTTAGCGGCATGAAAATTCCTGGACATGGGATCATCATCAGCATAAAGTATGATGTAGATATGGCCATGACCTCGGTCGTTCGGCTTGAAATCCAGGAATGTTCATACTCATCGACAACTAATAAACTTAAATACATTTAAATTTTACCACTTGCTTTTAGGTTCGAATTTTTCACATACGGACAGTGGGAGTATATTTTAAATCAAGAACCTAAAAAGGTAAAATTTTATCGAGGTCCATACATTTAGCATGAAGCACCCTAAAATTAAGTAGGGAAAATAGTCATGTTTTGCTCCTTCTAGAGAGAAAAGCTGATTGAGCCATACTCTTCATACTACTTTCTCTTTGTTTGTTTTCAAAACATGGAAAAAATTTGCGGCTTGCAAATTCTTGGATATGGGATCATGAATCATCAGCATAAAGTATGATGAAGATATGGCCATGATCTTGGTCGTTCGGCTTGAAATCCAAGAATGTTCATACTCATCGATAACTAATAATCTTAAATACGTTTAAATGTTACCACTTGCTTTTAGGTGGAATTTTACACATATGTATGGTGGGAGTACATTTTACGTCAAGGACGTAAAAAGGTAAAATTACATCGAGGTACATACATTTAGCACGAAGAATCCTAAAATTAATCATAGAAACAGTCATGTTTTGCTCCTTCTCGAGAGAAAAGCTGATCGAGTCATACTCTTCATACTACTTCCTCTTTGTTTTTTTTCAAAATATGGCTAAACTTGGCAGCATGCAAATTCTTGGATATGGGATCATGAATCCTCAGCATAAAGTATGATGTAGATATGGCCATGACCTTGGTCATCCATCTTGAAATCCAAGAATGATAATACTCATCGACAACTAATAATCTTAAATATGTTTAAATTTTACCACTTTTAGGTTCGAATTTTACATGTACGGACAGTGAGAGTACATTTTACATCAAGGACCTAAAAAGGTAAAATTACATCTAGGTTCATACATTTAGCACGACGCACTGTAAAATTAAGCAAGGAAAACAGTAATGTTTTGCTCCTTCTCGTGGGAGAAGCTGATCGAGACATACTCTTCATACTACTTCCTCTTTGTTTGTTTTTAAAATATGGCCAAATTTGGTGGCATGCAAATTCTTGCATATGGGATCACAAATCATCGTCATAAAGTATGATGTAGATATGGCCATGACCTTGGTCGCTCTTCTTGATATCCAAGAATGTTCATACTCATTTACAAATAATAATCTTAAATATGTTTACATTTTACAACTTGCTTTTAGGTTCGAATTTTATACGAACGGTCGAAGTACATTTTACATCAAGGACCTAAAAAGGTAAAATTACATCGAGAGGTCCATACATTTAGCACGAAGCAGTATAAAATTAAGCAGGGAAAACAATCATGTTTTGCTCCTTCTAGAGAGAGAAGCTTATCGAGCCATACTCTTGATACTACTTAATCTTCATTTGTTTCCAAAAGATGGTCAAATTTGGTGGCATGCAAATTCTTCGCTATGGGATCATGAATCATCAGCTTAAAGTATGATGTAGATATGTATGACCCTGGTCGTTCGGCTTGAAATGCAAGAATTTTCATATGCATTGACAACTAATAATCTTAAATACGTTTAAATTTTACCACTTGCTTGTAGGTTTGAATTTTACATGGACGGTGGGAGTATATTTTACACCAAGAACCTAAAAAATGTAAAGTTACATTGAGGTCTATACATCTAGCATGAAGCACCCTAAAATTAAGCAGGGAAAACAGTTGGGTTCGGCTCCTCGAGAGGGTAGCTGGTCGAGCCATACTCTTCGTCCTACTTCCCTCTTTTGTTTGTTTTCAAAATATGGCCGAATTTGGCGGCATGCAAATTCTTGGATATGGGATCGTGAATCATCGATATAAAGTATGATGTAGATATGGACATGACCTTGGCCGCTCGTCTTGAAATCCAATATTGTTCATACTCATTCACAAGTAACCTTAAATTCATTTAACTTTTACCACTAACTTGTAGGTTTGAATTTTACACAGACGGTAGGAGTACTTTTACATCAAGGACCTAAAAGGGGGAAAATTACATCGAGATCCATACATTTAGCACGAAGTACCCTAAAATTAAGCAAATGAAAAATGTGAGTTCGGCTCCTTCTCGAGAGAGCAGCTGATTGAGCCGTACTCTTCATAATACTTCCTCTTTGTTTGTTTTCATCAAGGACCTAAAAGGGGAAAATTACATCGAGGTACATAAATTTAGCATGAAGCATGCCTTAAAATTAAGCAAAGAAAAATAGTATGGTTCGGCTCCTTCTCGAGAAAGAACCTGACCAAGCCATACTCTTTGTACTACTTCCTCTTCGTTTGTTTTCAAAATATGGCCATATTTTGTATCGTGCAAATTCTTCGATATGGGATCATGAATCATCAGCATAAAGTATGATGTAGCTATGTCCATGACCCTAGTCATTCATCTTGAAATGCAATAATGTTCATACTCATTGACAACTAATAAGCTTAAATATGTTTAAATTTTACCACTTGCTTTTGTGTTCGAATTTTACATGGACGATGGGAGTATATTTTATAGCCAGGACCTAAAAAGGGGTAAAATTACATTGAGCTCCATACATTTAACACAAAGCACCCTAAAATTAAGTAGGGAAAACGGTCATGTTTGGCTCCTTCTCGAGCCATACTCTTCATACTACTTTCTCTTCGTTTTTTTCCAAAATATATGGCTAAATTTGGCAGCATGAAAATTCCTGGACATGGGATCATCATCAATATAAAATATGATGTAGATATGGCCATGACCTTAGTCGTTCGGCTTGAAATCCAAGAATGTTCATACTCATTGACAACTAATAATCTTAAATACGTTTAAATGTTACCACTTGTTTTTAGGTTCGAATTTTACATGTAGGGATGGTTGGAGTACATTTTACGTCAAGGACCTAAAAAGGTATACATCGAGGTCCATACATTTAGAATGAAGCATCCTAAAATTAAGCAGGGAAAATAGTCATGTTTTGCTCCTTCTCGAGAGAAAAGCTGATCGGGCCATACTCTTTATACTACTTCCTCTTCGTTTGTTTTCAAAATATGGCAAAATTTCGTGGCATGCAAATTCTTTGATATGGGATCTTGAATCATCAACATAAAATATGATGTAGATATGGCCATTACCTTGGTCGTTCATCTTCAAATCCAAGAATGTTCATACTCATCAACTACTAATAATCTTAAATATGTTTAAATTTTATCACTTGCTTTTAGGTTCGAATTTTACACGTATGGATGGTGGGAGTACATCAAGGACCTAAAAAGGTAAAAATTATATCACCCTAAAATTAATCAGGGAAAATAGTCATGTTTTGCTCCTTCTTGAGAGAAAGCTGATCGAGTTATACTCTTCATACTACTTCCTCTTTGTTTATTTTAAAAATATGGCCAAATTTGGCAGCATGCAAATTCTTGGATATGGGATCATGAATCATCGATATAAAGTATGATGTAGATATGGCTATGAGCTTGGTCATTCGGCTTGAAATCTAAGATTGCTCATACTCAATCATAATTAAGATTAAATACGGTTAAAATTTACTACTTGCTTTTATCTTCGAATTTTACATGGATGGTGGGAGTACATTTTACAGCAAGGACCTAAAAAGGGGTAAAATTACATCGAGATCCATAGTGTTAGCACGAAGCACCCTAAAATTAAGCAGGGAAAACAGTCAAGTTTGGCTCCTTCTCGAGAGAGAAGCTAATCGAGCCATACTCTTCATACTACTTCCTCTTCATTTGTTTTCAAAATATCGCCAAATTTGGCCGCATGAAAATTCTTGGATGTGTGACCATCATCAGCATATAGTATGATGTAGATATGTCTATGACCTTGGTCGTTCATCTTGAAATCCAAGATTATTCATACTCATTGACAACTAATAATCTTAAATACGTTTAAATTTTATCACTTGCTTTTATATCCGAATTTTACACGGACGGTGGGAGTGCATTTTACATAAAGGACAAAAAAGGTAAAACTACATCGAGGTCCATACATTTAGCACGAAGCACCCTAAAATTAGAAGGGGAAACAGTCATGTTTTGCTCCTTCTCGTGAGAGAAGCTGATCGAGCCATAATTTTCGTACTACTTCCTCTTCGTTTGTTTTCAAAATATGGCCAAATTTGGCGTCATGCAAATTCTTGGATATGGGATCACAAATCATCAACTTAAAGTATGATGTAGATATGGCCATGACCTTGGTCGTTCGTCTTGAAATACAAGAATATCCATACTCATCGATAACTAATAATCTTAAATACGTCTGAAATTTTACCACTTGCTTTTAGGTTCGAATTTTACACGGACGGTGGGAGTACAATTTACATCAAGGACCTTAAAAGGGGGGAAATTACATCGAGATTCTTACATTTAGCATGAAGTACCCCAAAATTAAGCAAAGAAATAAAATAGTTGGGTTCGGCTCATTCTTGAGAGAGCACTTGATCGAGACATACTCTTCATACCTCTACTTCCTGTTCATTTGTTTTCAAAATATATGGCCAAAGTTGGTTGCATGCTATTTCTTGGATATGTGATCATCATCAGCATAAAATATGATGTTGATATGGCCATGACCTTGGTCGTTCGGCTTGAAACTCCAAGAATGTTCATACTCATTGGCAACTAATAATCTTAAATACGTTTAAATTTTACCACTTGCTTCTAGGTTCGAATTTTGCATGGACGATGGAAGTACATTTTCGATCAAGGACCTAAAAAAGGTAAAATTACATCGATGTCCATACATTGAGCACGAAGCACCCTAAAAAGGAAAATAGTTGGCTCAGAAGCTTGAGAACTCATAAAACTTGGTAATCAATTGTAAGTGTATCAAGGTCCACACTTTGTCTGAAAACTAGGGTTGTTGTTGTGGTACTATGAGCCATTTTTCTTTGTACTTGCTTACAGAAAAAATCTTGTCGCTTCGAAAACTGAAAAAGTTTTATTGTTCCTTTAAGTTGGAAACTGTGGTTGCCACCATTTTTCACCTTGCCAATATGCACACATCTACCAAATATGGG
The DNA here is from genome assembly GCA_023614405.1 of Avena insularis. Lineage (NCBI taxonomy): Eukaryota > Viridiplantae > Streptophyta > Magnoliopsida > Poales > Poaceae > Avena > Avena insularis. The sequence continues at coordinate 300,893,012 of CM042692.1, read as the reverse complement.
AACATTACAATACAATACGATGTGCATATGGTTGTTACCTTTATCGTTCAGCTTGAAAGCCAAGAGTGTTCATACACCGTGGGCCATATATTGTGTAACTATTTTTTTGTAATTTATGATGACTCATGATTATTAATTATTTTTCAGTGCAAATAGTAGTACACGCAAGAGGACACCATGAAGAAGGCTTCATTTTTAGGGTTTTCATTATTTTCGTTCATAGCTAGCGAGGATCAAATGTCAACATGCATATTCGTAGCAAGAACTTTAATCCTACAGAACTCTCGTTGGTTTTTGAAGTATTGACCGCCTCGGTACCATAAAGACTCAAAGGATGTTTGTGTCGTGGTGGTGTCACGGCAGATGCCATGGATAGGCTAAAGGTGGGGACTAATACACACTAGGGGAATCCAGGGAGGGATAGTGGAGTGACTCTCCACACAGAAGATTGTATTGCTTTCCTTTCAAGATTACAAGTGCTCCTAGAGCTGTATTGGTGAGAGGAGGAAGAAGGATCTCTTACTCTCACCACAGCTTTACCCTAGAACCTTAGCCAAATCGGTATAGAAGAAAACCCAACCCCCATCGAAACCCTAGCCCCCTTATATAGAGGCGGCCTGGTCTCGCTTAGGGAGATACGTGGAGGCATATTCCTAAGAATATGCCTCCTCTCAAAGTGGTAACTCCGAGGGTGCTTTTCCCCACACACACATGCTTTAGCTATGTGAGCCTCTGCGGTGCCCGCGTCAGCCGACACGGGCGTCATCACCCTTGTCGGCCATGACCCGGTGGTCCTGCCCTTGCTTGCTTCGCTCATGCAGTGCATACCGGGCCTTCTTTTTGACGAGAGAGATTCCTTCCTTCTCCTAGAAGCTAAATGGGACCCGGATCATGGTAGATCCGGCTATATCTGTTCCTGCATACAAGTTAGACAAGCACTTCCGACTTACTCCTTAAGTCGGCTGATATAATGTTAGGCGACCCCCCTGGTCCGGGTTACTCCGTGATCCGGCCTGCCTGGAGGTGACCCGGCCAGCATCCGCTTTGGCCTTGCCGAACCTCGGCTAACTCGGCCTTTATACCCCGGAGTGACCCTACTCGGGATTATCCCCCCAACATTAGTCCCCGAAGCTGGTGCGGTCTTAGCCGCCTTGGCCGCTAAGGCCACATCAGGTTCATTTATGTTCGAGCCTTGGGCGTTATTTCCGATTTAGCTCTTTATCTCGGATTATGTGGATTTACGTTCCCTTCGCACGTTCCAAGTTTTCACTTGTCGGCCGGGTTACCACTTTGACTCGGATCTCATGGATTTATGTTCCCTCTACACATTCTAAGTTTTTACCTGCTGTCCGCGCTACCATGGCTCTATCCGGGCCTTGTTTCCTTCTTTCATACGCCAACCCATGTGGAGGCTAATCATTACGTTGTCTTATTTTAACGGCTTGCACAGTAACCGCCGCAATAATTGTCGGTTATCACTGTGCGAGGGTCACGTCACGCCTGCCTCCTCGTTTACCGCATCAGTGCGTCACGTCATGGGATCGCCTCTGCCCTGTGGCCCTCCGTGTGGCTCCTCACTGATTGGCTGAGGCAGTTGATACACGGCCACACCATGTGGCTCATTTGCAGGGCGCGATCCCACTCACCCTCTTAGGGGGTGGTTAAATAGCGGAGGGGCGCACCCCTTAGGATTTTTTTCCTCTTCGCGCTACCGCCTGCTGTTTCTTCTTCTTCATCTTCCTCGACCGCGCCACTGCTGTTCCTAGCAGCGCCGCCGCCGCACTTTCCCCGTGCCTCTGCGTCGCAGCCACCGCTGTGCAACTCCCTCGCCACGGGTCCTCGCCAATCCAGGCCTCTGATCCCCGCCGCGGCTAGTGCCAGCGAGGGTAGCGAGTACGAGATGACGGAGGAGGAGCTCATCGTCGCCGAGCAAGAAATGGAGGAGGACGCCGCTGCGGCGGACCGTGGCGCGTGGGCCGGGTCATGGGTCTGTCAAGATGACCTTGACTGGCTCTACCGGACCAGACGCATCCCTGCCGGCGTCGTCGCTCGTCTCCCCTCCGCTGAACTGGCCCCCTCACCCAATCCGGGTGAGTTTCGTCGTGTTCTTGTCCCACTTCCAACGGGGGTTCGGCTTGCCGGTGAGCGACTTCTTCCGGGATTGGCTTAGAACATACCAGTTGCAGCCGCACCACCTTCTAGCCAACGCTATCACTTCTCTCTTTGCTTTTGCTTCTACGATCGAGGGCTACACCGGACTGTGGCCCATGAAGGAGATGTGGATCCGGTTTTTCGGCCTTCGTCGTAATGTCATCCCCAACATCCAAGTTGAGTCGGAGGATAAGCAGCTCACCCAATTCGGAGCTGCGTCCATCTCACCCCGGAGGACTTCCGTTTTCCCCCCGGTCACCGGGCTTGACTCCTGCAAAGGATGGGCCCGGACCTTCTTCTATGTCCGAAATGTGGCCACCGAAGATTTGATTCGGTTGCTCCCTTATACTCCGGGTCCACCTAACCCGGAATTTTGGGAGGAGATCTCCAAGAAGCCCACGGCTCTGGCCAACCAGGTTAACAAGAGGTTCGCGGAACTGAAGAAACTCGAATTGCGCAACAAGGATGCTATGATCACGTTCGTGCGCAACCGAATCTCTCCCCTCCAGAAGCGCACCCACAAGGTGTGCCACATGAGTTTCGGCCGCGACCCCAACCAAACCTCCTCCTTCGAGCTGAGCAACACGGAGATTTTTCTTCGGGTTAAGGCTCTCCTCACCACCCACAAGGATTTCTTTGCTGAATGGACGTGGGGAATTGAGCACTTTTGTCGTGACAGGATCCCTCCCGCGGTAAGCTTCGCGGGGCAAACTTACTTCGGATTAAATATATGTCGGTTTTTGTTGTATTTTTGACTCTGTTCTTCATTGCATTTCTCAGCTATTCCTTCAGCAAACCCTTGAGGATGGCACGGATCTGACCCTTAAGTGGGCGCCGGACCGAGAAACCCCGGATGAGGAGGAGCCGGACCAGGAGATGTTTCTCCCTATGACCGACGCTACAAAATGACCCAGCGGTAAACTCTCCTCTCTTAGAGACTGGCCCGATGATGAGGATGACTCGGATGTTGACATGATTGAACCTGTTGAGGCTGTCCCTCTTTCTTTTGCCTTTCCGGCATCAGCTAACCATGGTGGGCATATCCATGAGGATCCTCCGCTTGCTACGGACGAACCGGTTCCGGTGGCACCGAAGAAGAAACGCAGAGCCGCACCGAGTTCCTCCTCCGGACCTTCTCAGCCCGCAAAAAGGCGAAAGAAGGCCGGAGACAAAGTTGCCTCCAAGCCGGCAGGCAAAGCCCCGACACGAAGGGCTCAGAAACCCAAGGAGGCCCAAACCTCGGATGCGTAAGTCATTTTTCTCTCCGTAACCCACTTTTCCTTGCATTGTTGTAATTCCTCTTCTGACATTATTCTCTTCTGCAGGGCTCCGGTGGAGGTCCCTTAGAGCGGATCTAGCATCTCTTCACCGCTCTGATCTAGCCCTTCTCCCCTTCGTGACGACGAGTCATGTCCACTGAGCCCTATTCCAGAGGGTTCCGCGGCTGCTCCGGATTCCACACTACCTCGTCAAGAGGAGTGCAACCTCGGAGAGGGAGGGATCGGTCCAGCCAAGGCGACGGCGTCCACAACTTCGGCATCACCGCAACCAGCAGCCACCGAGTCTACCTCAACACCAGCACCGCCCCCAGCACCGGCAGCAGTTCCAGTACCAGCGACCGAATCAGCACCAGAACCAAGAAAATCAACAACCGCACCAAGTTCTTCCGGCTCGTCCGAGTCATCTCAACCTCGGCGAGGAACTACCCCAGCAGCTCCTAAGGGGAAATCCGCTGCAGTTACTTCTTCCCAGCAAGCCAAGGGCAAAAAGGCTCTGGATGCTACCAAGTCAGCATTCGTCGGGGCTGGGAAGCGAACCCTAGCTTCGATGGTTCCCAAGAAAGCTCCAGCAGCGAAGGATGCCCCTACCGAGCCAACTGACGCGCAACAAATGGTTCTGCATACTAGCCCAGCCCTTACTTTGGTTGAGAGGAAAGAAGCGCATGCGAAGGGCATGGTGGCACCCCATATGCTTACCGGTGAGCGGTATCCTCCGAGCCTGATTGAGTTCGTCATGAACTGGAACAAGGCGGAGTTCGTCCACAACGACGATCTCCCGGAAAAGTTCGGCCCCGCAGAATTTTCCGCCCAAATGAACACAGCCCCCAAGGCAATTAATTTCCTGCATGATGATGGAGGTATGTCGTTTCTCCTTTACATGCTGTAGATAATAACCATTAGTCCCCGAGCCTCCGGTGGAGTAACTTGTTACTCGGCCGGACGCTCATTAGAAAACTAACTTACCTCCATGTGAACTTCGAATATGCACACACCTAGAGCCGGGTTAAGTTCCACTTGGCCCGGATCTTGTACACTTCAAATATGCACACACCTAGAGCCGGGTTAAGTTCCACTTGGCCCGGATCTTGTACACTTCGAATATGCATACACCTAGAGCCGGGTTAGGTTCCACTTGGCCTGGATCTTGTACACTTCGAATATGCACATACCTAGAGCCGGTTTAAGTTCCACTTGGCCCGGATCTTGTACACTTCGAATATGCACACACCTAGAGATGAAGAAAAAAGATGATGAGCTCGCCCTCCTCCGGACCAAGGACAACGAGATTGCCAGGCTCAAGGCTGAGATGGAAAAGATGAAGGCCCAGCACCAAACCGAGCTCCAAAAGGTTGGCCAGAACTTCACAGAAGAGCGTGAGCGCCTTACTCTCCAGATCTCCAAGGACCAGGACCTACTCAAAGAATCCGACATCTAGCTTGGATCGACAAACGCTGAGCTTGAGCAACTTCGCAAGAGACGCGATGACTGCATCAAGGAGTTGACCCGGATTCACAGCCACATTTCACGTAAGTTCCTTTCCCTTATCTGACATAATTCTCCGGGTTACTTCATATGTCTTTTCTTCAGCTTCTTCCTTTGCCTTGTTTCCAGGCCACTTTCCAGAGGGTACTCCTATTGCGAGCGCTGCTGTTGCCAATTTCCGCCGAGAGAGGGGTACTCCTATCGCTCTTGACGGTGAGAGCATTCCCTTAGACATGGAGGACCTATTGGTCAGCCTGTCATCTCGCGTGGAAATCATCAAGAACTACGGCAAGGATCTCCTCGACATTTCAGTCCAAGTTTTCAACACGTTCTGGCCCGGTGAGAGCGCTCCGAAGAGAATCACACTTCTTGCTGAAAAGCTGTCGGATATCGAGACCCAGATCGACCTCTGGAGGGAGTCCGCTGGACATGCCGCAGCTGATACTATCCTTCACCACATACTCACATGGTATGAGAAGATCGACCTCAGCCTCCTTACACGCCGGCGCACTGGATCCAGATGGACTAATGACCTGGAGTGGGTAGCTCAGCGCCAGGCTTGCGCCTACAGCATCATCGAATATTCTCCTATCCATGAATGGGTTGAAGGACCGAGCTTCCTGGAATCCGCTGGGGACGAGAATGCTGAGAACGCTGAAGATGGGTCGGATGAGGACGAAGAAGGCGATGCCTCAGATATTGAAGACAGCGAAGACGACGCCGAACTTCCTCCTCCTGCTGCTCCTTAGGTCAAAAAACTTGAAAATTTATCAGATCCCCGGTATGTCGGGTGCAACTGTATGTTGTGTATATGTGATATTTTGCTACTAAGTTCTTATGCCGGGTTAACTTGGGTGTAGTCCCCGAGTTTCTTTTTCTTGTTCGTCCAATCTTTTGGCTCGGATCGTGTCTACCTTGATTCGGTTTTATGACTTACGAATCCGAGCTTCAAAAATCGTCTTAACAATACTAAGAAACTTTCAAACTTAGCTCAAAAAATAAAGCTGCATAATAACTTGAAAATAAATACAGGGTTAGTCCGAAAAACAAATGTTAGCTCGAATAAATTCGTTTTCTTAGTCGCTTTTCATGTGCTACGCAATTCCAAACTTCTTCTCTTGCTTGCCATGAAGCCAATTCTTGTTGGACAGCAGCAAGTCAAAGAGTTGGGTTTTTGGTGCTCACACATTACTAATCCGGGTTAAGTAGAACAACTTATTCCAGCTAACGCACAAGAGACAACAACAATAATTATTAAGGCAGTCCCCGAGTTACTGCTCGAGGTGCTACTATTTCATTGATAAGCTCATTGCTGACATACATACCGACATATGAGATGACTCGGATACATACACTTCTTATCTAAGTGTAGAAAGGACGAAGTAGTGCTACATTCCACGGTCGCTTAGATTCCTCTCCGGACCTGTCCGCCTTGTTCTTTTCCTGTGGCTTTGCATCTATAAGATAGTAAGAATCATTGTGCAATGCTTTGCTCACAATGAATGGCCCTTCCCATGGGGGGGATAATTTATGCATGCCAGTAGTACGTTGTACCAACCGGAGCACCAGATCGCCTTCCCGAAAGACTCGGGGGCACACTTTCCGGCTATGGTAGCGTTAGAGATTTTGCTGATATATGGCGGATCTGGATAGTGCCAGTTCTCTCGCTTCTTCCAGCAGATCAACATCATTTTGTCGGGCTTCTTGCACTTCGGCTTCTATGTATTGGGTGACCCTAGGCGAATCATGATCCATGTCGGCTGGTAATACAGCTTCGCCCAGATACTGTAAAAACGGCGTATAGCCTGTTGATCGATTCGGAGTTGTTCTTAAACTCCACAGTACCACTGGTAGTTCTTCTATCCAGCACCCCGCTGATCTTTGCAGCGGCTCAATGAGCCGAGGTTTTATCCCGGATAATACTAATCCGTTGGATCTTTCCACTTGTCCGTTCTATGCGGGGTGAGCTACCGAGGCTACGTCGAGTCGGATCTTCTTGCCCCGGCAGAAGCGCGCAAATGCTCCTTCCGCAAAATTTATGCCATTGTCAGTTATGATACTGTGAGGATAACCGTATCTCAAGATAATGTCTTTGAGAAATGTTACGGCCGTAGCTCCATCACATTTTCTTATAGGCTTCACTTCAATCCATTTTGTAAACTTATCCACCATGACAAAAATGTGTGTCATGTTTCCCCTTGCTGGTTTGAACGGACCAGCCATATCCAAGCACCATACGGCAAATGGCCACGTAATTGGTATGGTCTTGAGTTCCGACATTGGCATATGTGTCTTAGTAGCATATCTCTGACAACCATTGCATTTTCTGACCAGATCTTCTGCTTGTTCTAAGACACTTGGCCAGTAGAACCCATGCCGGAATGCTTTTTCCACCAAGGCTCTGGATGAAGCATGATGCCCGCATTCTCCTTGGTGTATATCTCGGAGGATGTCAAGCCCTTCTTCCGGGTCAACGCATCGCTGGAGGACATTGGTTACACTCCGTTTGTATAGCTCGGAATTGATAATTGTGTATGCTTTTGCTATCCTCTGAGTTTGCCTGGCTAACACCTCCTCAGTGGGTAACGTTCCATCTTTCAGGAATTGGAATATAGGCAGTGCCCAAGCTGGTATTGCTCGTGCAGGGAACACGTCCTCATCAATTTCCATCTGACCTACCGGCATAACTTCAGCCGGATCACGCTGAGCAGTCCCCGGGTCTAGCGAGGTAGTCCCCGGGTTTGCTGAGGCAGTCCCCGGGTTTGCTAATGCAGTCCCCGGGTCTCGCGTACTACCTCTCGTGTCAATGTCCATGGGCTCAGCTCCGGATTCTGTATCTTCCGGGACATAGATCGAGTCGGTTCCTGGGGACGGCCTGATAGATGGTTTTCTGAGGTGTTCCAATGCTACACCCGGTAGAATTGCCTGTCGGGTTGATCCGAGCTTCGATAGCATGTCGGCAGCCTTGTTTTCCACTCGGGGTACATGGTGAAATTCACACCCCTCAAAGTAACCAGATATCTTCCGCACATGAAACCTGTACAGTGCCATGTTTGGATCCAGGAGGTCCCACACTCCGGACACTTGCTGCACCACCAAATCCGAGTCGCCAAAGCATATTATCCGACGTATGCCAATCTATTTTGCCACTTTGAGCCCATGCACAAGAGCCTCGTATTCAGCGACATTGTTTGATGCCGCGAAATGGATCTGTAACACGTCTTTTAGCTGGTACTTCTTTGGCGTGGTAAGCACAACCCTGACGCCTAATCCGGTTTTTGTTTTTGACCCGTCAAAGTGCATCCTCCAGTAGTTCGGATCTGGTGGTGGTTCAGATTGCACTCGCCCAATCTACAAAAAAATCCGCCACACTGAGACTTGATTGCTTCTCTTCGTCAGATTAGTGCATAAGGAGCTAGCTCAATTGCCCATTTTGCAATTCTGCCACTGCATCCTTGTTACCCATTATCTCGGATATGGAGCTTCACATATCACTTTGATGGGGTGCTCCTCAAAGTAATGCTTTAACTTCTTTGCCGCCATATAGACACCATATGCCACCTTTTGAAAGTGCGGTAGTTCTGTTTTGAGGCGTATAATACCTCGCTCAAGTAATACATCGGCCTCTCGCACCGACTTACCCTCTTCATTGCGCTCTACTACAATCATCAGACTTACAACTTGGTTGGTTGCGGCTATGTAGAGCAACATTGGCTCCTTTGATAGTGGAGAGGCTAACACCGTGCAAAGGGCCAACATCTTTTTTAAGTGAGCAAAGGCTTCATCGGCCTGTGGTGTCCAAACGAATTTATCCGACTTTTTCATGAGTTGGTAGAGAGGCAATGCCTTTTCTCCCAACCGACATACAAACCGACTCAACAATGCTAGGCACCCAGTGAACTTCTGGACATCGCTAAGACACTTCGGCAGCTCCATTCGTTCAATGGCCCGAATCTTAGTTGGATTAACTTCGATACCTCGGCTGGAGACGAGAAATCTGAGTAATTTTCCAGCTGGGACACCGAAGGTACATTTTTCCGGGTTAAGCTTCATCCGGAACCTTCTCAAGTTCGCGAATGTCTGCCTGATGTCGTCAAGGAGCGTTTTGCTTTCCTTCGTCTTGATAACCACATCATCCACGTATACTTGTACATTTTGACCTATTTGGTCATGCAAACATTTTTGCATACATCTTTGGTACGTTGCACCTACATTACATAAACCAAACGACATAGTGCGATAGCAATAAGCCCCATACGGGGTGATAAACGCGGTCTTTATTTGATCATCCGGATTCAGAGGTATCTGGTGGAAACCAGAATATGCATCAATGAATGACAACAGTTCACATCCCGCGGTTGAGTCTATGACCTGATCTATCCTCGGCAGTGGAAATGGATCTTTTGGAAACGCCTTATTAAGATTCGTGTAATCGATACACATACGCCAAACCCACTGCCACGTTTGGATCATCCTTCTTCTTTTCTACCAGCACCGAATTAGAGAGCCAATCCAGATACAGTACTTCCATGATAAATCTGGCTGCTAGCAACCGAGCTATCTCGTCTCCAATGGCTTTTCTCCTATCCTCAGCGAAGCGGCGGAGAGGTTGCTTCACCGGCCTTGCTCCGGGTCTTACGTTCAAAGAGTGCTCGGCCAACTCCCTCAGAACACCTTGCAAATCCTGTGTGGACCAAGCAAAAATGTCCCGATTCTCACGGAGGAAGGTGACGAGCTCGCTTTATTATTTATCAGTTAACCCGGCACCAATTGTTACGGTGAGCTCCAGGAACATGTCATCAACTGGAACCTTCTTGGTATCCTTTGCGGCTTGGAATGAAACGCTACCATGCGGGTTACTCAACACCGGCATATACTGCTGCGCGGACTGAGCTAATGCCACCGCCTCTTGGATTTTTCTTTTCTCTTGCGCAATCACGAGTGACTCGGCTAGGTTAGACCCAGCTAAGGCACACTCAATGGAACATCGGAAATCTCCAGCAATGGTAACCACTCCATTTGGCCCGGGCAACTTCATCTTCAGATAACTGATGTGGCAGCTTGCCATGAACTTGTTCAATGCTGGTCTTGCGAGTAACGCGTGATACGCACTTTCCAAGTTCACCACCTCAAACTCCAGATTCTCAGTTCGGCAATTATCTCTCGTGCCGAATAGCATGTCAACCCGGACTTTGCCTATGGGCTCACAAGAAATGCCTGGTACAATACCATGGAAAGTTGTCCTTGTAGCCTGGAGCATGTTCTCCGAGGTACCCAACTTGCACATTGTATCCGCATACATGATGTTAATGCTACTGCCATTGTTAATCGGTACCTTGGAGAACCTCACATTGATGTTCGGCCCAATGAATGTCGGGTCCAGCACTAGCGCATACGAACCTGGACTCGGCATAAGCTTGGGATGATCTTTGATGTTCCAGGTGATTTCCTGGTCCGACCAAGGCATGTACCTCGTCACTGCTGGCATTACCGCATTGACCTCCATATGTCGGTGCTGCAAGCTCTTTCTATCTGTTTCTCGCCAGAACACACAGTAGCTCTGGTGATGTTCTCTGTACTCATTCCTCCCCTCGTTTCTGGGGTACCTATGATCCGTCTGGTGCTGATTTTCCACCTGATGCACTGCATCCCTTCTCTCATTGTTTTCATACCTCGGCGGAGGGGGAGGCAACATTAGCTGTTGCGTGTTTGCTCTGGAGAGCAATTGCTGCCCGGGTAACTCCTGCCGAGGTTGATCATTCCGGGGTGCCTGAGCATTCCCCGAACCACCTTGTTCTATTTTACGCATCCACTCACATTGCCTCGTTGTGTGACCCGCCGGGCTATTCGGATTTGGCGTGTTAAACTTACACGGCTGGTCCAACATCGACTCATAGGTATACCTCGGACGGTCTTTCTTTTCTTGCCATTGTTTCTTTTGCTCCGGCGTCCATGTTTTCTTGCCATCATTTCTTGCAGTCCATTGCCCTCCAGTTTTCTGGTGCTGGTTGCTCCCTGCTCTGGGTTGATCTTGATTCACAGCTGCAACTTGTTGCGAACCGTAGCGATGATCCGGTCTATCATCTCTTCTTTTTCCTCTGTAGTCATTCCTCTGAGATGACTCGGCTCCATCCCTCTGATAGTATTCCTCGTTTGACTCGTTTGACGCGAGCCTAGGTTGAGTCGGATCACCCAAAGCATACGAATCGGCAATCCGGATCATCTCTGCCAACGTAATTGACATTTTCCTTTGCAACTTCATCCATAGCTCGCTGCCATATCTGCACCCTTGCGCAAACCACGCTATGGCCTGTGACTCTATGACACCCTCACACGAGTTTCTCACGGTACACCACCGGGTCAAGAATTCATGGTCTGTCTCATTAGGTCTTTGCTTGCACATTGCTAGGGTCTGCAGCCTATTCGGCCTCTGATATGTACTTGAGAAGTTGCTGATAAACATTTCTTCAAAATCTATCCAGCAGTTGATGCTTCCTGGTGGCAAATTGTTCAACCATACTTTGGCCGGACCTTCTAACATCTGGGGTACGTATCGTACAACCCATCTCAAGTTGCCAGTGGCAATTTTCACAGCCGTAGCATAGTTTATCAGCCAATCCTACGGCTTGGTACTACCGTCATATGTCTTCGTGCCCCTGGGCAGCTGGAAGTTAGGTACCGGTGGCTCCTTCATGATCCGGGGTCCAAAGCACGCTGGACCCGGTGGACCTTGACATTCGATCTATTCCGACCTATACAGGCGATCCAGTTTCAATCTTGGCCATCCAAAGATCAAACTCGCTTCCCAATCTTGACCCTATCACATGATAGTCCGGTCTTGGGTACCCCGCGTTCACAATCTCCGAATCACCGTCGTTGTACCGGTTTTGCTCCTGTGGCGCAACTCTTTGTTGCATACCTCGGCCGGCGCTTTGCTCTTGCCTTGGTATATTCCGCTGTTGCGGTTGTCCTGCTCCTGCCGAGTTTCGCTGTCCGGCATTGCCATTGACAACATTCCCTTGACCGGCATTGCCTTGGTTGTGGTTACCTCGGCCAGCTTCACCTCGGCTCACACTTCATCGATTGTCATTTTTCCGTGCTTCTTTTGCTTTTCCTGCCTGCGTCGGGTCGTACGGGACGATATGTTTGTTTTGTCTAGCCGAGGTTACTACCTCTTCTCTCCTTGGACCACCATGAGGTGACGATGCGGCTCCAGCGGATTTCTCCGGGTTAAACATCGCCGAATGGACGATTTTGGAAGCTCCAGCTCTCTCCGGGTTATCTCTGAGTAGCTCTTTGTTCTGTCTGTTCGCGATCCGAACTAACTCGTTAACCCTATGTTGTTGTCTTTGATGGGCCTCACCCGTTAGACCCTCTAACTCGGATGCAGCCGCATCCGTTGCTCTGAGGTTCTTCGCCGGGGTACTATACTTCGGCAACCCCACGGGCAAACAGTTTTCCGATTCCTCGGCTCCATTATCACCTTCTCTGTTCATCTCGCTTATGAGATTTCTCCCTTTTACTTTTACCGTATCAACTTTGTTTGCTTTTGCATACTCACGCAGCGTCATGTTCAACGACTGCTGAGCCGCGGCTATTTTCTTTGCGCCTTCTAGTATTTTTTGCCTAGTTTCCTCTAGCTCGGCCTGTGCCTGAGCCGGATCTACCACTGCTGCTATCGGGTTTGCCAAGCTATCCATAGCTTCTCTCAGTACATTCTCAGGCCTCTCTAGTGGGGGTCCTCTACCTTTCCTCGGTGCCTTAGGTGTTACCTCTGGGTCCAGTGCGGGATCCTTGCTTGCGCCTGCACCCGGCGCAGTCATCATCACTTCAGCACGGTCCGGGGAGCGAGTGATACGCGCCCCGTGAACCACGCTAAGGGGTGGTTCCCCTGCCTCGACGACACACCGCGGATGAACGCATGATACGTCCACAGCAACGTAGACCTTGTGCGCACCCAACTTGACGAAGAGGCCGCTTGGCGCTGGGCGTCGAAGCAGCCAAGCGTTATCGTGACGTAAGTCCAGCGCTCCAAAACGCTGAACGAGGCCCGGGAGACGCGCTCACGGTGCCGATGAGGTTTCCCGTCCGGATCTTCACCCCTGCTAGCGCTGCTAGCCCCACGGTGGGCGCCAACTGTCGTGGTGGTGTCACGGCAGATGCCATGGATAGGCTAAAGGTGGGGACTAATACACGCTAGGGGAATCCAGGGAGGGATAGTGGAGTGATTCTCCACACAGAAGATTGTATTGCTTTCCTTTCAAGATTACAAGTGCTCCTAGAGCTGTATTGGTGAGAGGAGGAAGAAGGAGCTCTCTTACTCTCGCCCACAGTTTACCCCTAGAACCTTAGCCAAATCGGTATAGAAGAAAAACCCAACCCCCTCTACTGAAACCCTAGCCCCCCTTATATAGAGGCGACCTGGTCTCTGCCTAGGGCATACGTGGAGGCATATTCCTAAGAATATGCCTCCTCTCAAAGTGGTAACCCGACCGGGTGCTTTTCCCACACACATGCTTTAGCTACGTGAGCCACACGACACGGGCGACGTCACCCTTGTCGGCCATGACCCGGTGGTCCTGCCCTTGCTTGCTTCGCTCATGCAGTGCGTACCAGGCCTTCTTTTTGACCAGAGAGATTCCTTCCTTCTCCCAGAAGCTAAACGGGACCCGGATCATGGTAGATCCGGCTATACCTGTTCCTGCATACAAGTTAGACAATCACTTCCGACTTACTCCTTAAGTCGGCTGATATAATGTTAGGCGACCCCCCTGGTCCGGGTTACTCCGTGATCCGGCCTGCCTGGAGGTGACCCGGCCAGCATCCGCTTTGGCCTTGCCGAACCTCGGCTAACTCGGCCTTTATACCCCGGAGTGACCCTACTCAGGGTTATCCCCCCAACAGTTTGTAAATTTTTGAGAGCATTCTATCATGTTTACTAATAGTTCAAATTTGAAAATGATTTTATTCCTAAATTTTGGAAACTCCCAGTCCTGGTAGCATTATTGTTCACCATGCCAAGATGCACTCATCTACCAAATATGGGAACATTACCATAAAGTATGTTGTACATATATAAGGCCATTTAGCTTGTCTTTTAGCCTGAATCCTAAGGATATGTTCATACATGGCAGACCCTATTTTCAATTAGTTTGTTTTTTATAAGTGAACTCTCTTGATAATAATCATTTTTCACAGCAAGTAGTACAAGTCAGAGGTCATCGTGCAATGTTTTTCTTGTTTTCAAATAAAAGTCAAATTTTATACATGCAAATTCTTAGAAAGAAGTTGAATTCAACAAATTCATTGGTTTCCGATATATTGACAGTCTGGGTGTGGGTACCTTCAAAAGATACTTGTATAACTTTAAGAGCAATCTATGACTTACTGATAGTTCAGATTTTATCTAACATTCATAAATCAGCTTAAATTAGTTTAAGAATGTGAAGCTTGCTAGGAAACCTTGAGAACTCAAAAAAGTCGGTAATCGTAAGTGAAACATGTATAGACATTGTGTGGAAACTGGGCTTATGGCATTCCGATGCATATTCACCGTGCTTATTCTCAGGAAAATAAATCCCCGGGAAATAATTATCTGCTTCAAGTTTATGATAAATCGAGGTGTTTTTTGTGTGAGGTGTAATAAACAGACATATATCATTCGCCTGACACATTAAAAGAAACTCTTCGATGGACATTTGGTTATATGAATGAAACGTCAAATCTTATGTACAAAAAAGTTATGTTCAAAAACAAGTTTATTACAACCAAATAAAGCATTCACAAATTCAATGTGCGACAGACTAATATGTTGGTACCTTTGTGTAAACATTTACGTTTCATATGAAATAAGTCTCTTACATCCTAGATACATGCATCCAAAAAGTATTGTGGGTGATAAATATCGTTAGTATCCAGTTTTTAGCATCATTCGATCTTTGTGTGTGTATTGAAGCAATGACATTCGGGGACCACTTGTCAGTATTGCTACCAATGAGGTCAAATCATTCATTACAGGACTAAATGGCCAAATTTGTGCACATTAGGCCAAAAACTGTTAAAATGTGCAAAAATAACGTCCACCAAGTGTTTTGTGCAAAAGTGCGATGAAAAGATGATGGATCTTGCAATTTCCTCTATCTAAAAAAATGTTTTATACTAACATGGAGGGTAATACAAAGTATTGTACTGTACCTACAACTAGAAAAATAGGTACCATATGGAAGTTTGAAACCTAAAGGGTACCCACTATTTTAGTTGGTTCAAAGAAATGAACTAGTCCATCAAAAAGTGATGATATGTGAAATGTAGTTTTTTTAGTACGGTACTACTAAAGCGGATAGATGGTTACCCACTCCCATTCTCTAACTTGTCCCCAACCATTCCCTCTCTCACTATCACATTCCCACACTCACCTTACAACTCTTAGTCATTAACCCAGCCATTGCTTCGATGAAACCAATGCTAAAACCTTTGTCTATGGTTAAGATGGGGTCCTCATCAAGCTTTGCTTTGGAGCTGCAGGTGGCTTGTTCGATTCAACCGGCCACAGCGCCCTCTCTGAAGCGTCCTTCGCCTTTCGTGTGTGTGCGGGTCATGCCCATGGTGAGGCGTGCGCCGCCCTTAGGGTTTCGGCCGGTTGCGCCAAAACCCTCATCGCCCGCCGAGCGGTCATCCAAGCCTCTAGTGCCACGTGCATTGGGACCGAATGATGTGCGACAGCAAACGCGTCATTTTCGTCTACAGGTTGGACTCTCATTCCCAATGTGCTAAATTTTAGAGTGTACATGCTGAAACCCCTATCGGTGGCTCCCCCTTCATTAGTGATTGTCTGTGCTTCTTTGATGTATGTGGTTGGTTCTTCGTTAGTGGCGCCCTATTCATCTGCTCAACCCATCGACCTTGTGCAAGTTCGTGCCCCCCAATTACAAGGAGGTTAGATCTGGAGGATTGGGGCTTTAACCCAAATCCGACGTGTATCTAGTCAGATTTTTGCAACGTGTACTGCAGGTCCTTTGTTGAACTGCTTAGGTATATGTCATATTCTTGATAATTGTCTTTTGTGTTGTTCTTTATATGTCATATTCTTGATAATTGTCTTTTGTGCTGTTCTGCTTAGTTATAGAATATTCTTGATGACGATGACGCAGGGTTTTGTTTTGGTACTTAGATGATGCATTGTGCTATTTAGGAATTTTCCATGACGCGTTGTGCTATTTTGGTATTTTTTTATGATGCATTGTGTCATGTCTCCTTACTATGTTGTTTCGTCCATTTTGATCTATGTTTTGTTGTTTAGGATCAAATGATATGCCTTCTAGCTATTCATATTATTTCAATGACCCATCAGTTTAGGTAATTTTGATTATGCAGACACTGATTATTAAATTTAATTACATGATACCTTGTGCTATTTTGGTATTTTTGATGATGCACTGCATATATGCTATTTTGTCTATCTAGATAATGCATTGTGTTGTTTTATCCATCCAGATTATGCATTGTGCTATTTAATCAATCTAATTAAATGGTATGCCTTCTAGTAGCTGTTCAGATAATTTTGAGGACCCATCAGTTTAGGTGATTCTGATGATGCATTGTGCTTTGTAGGAAATTTAATTTACCTGATACCTTGTGCTGTTTAGGTAATTTTGATGGTGCAATGATGCATTGTGATCTTTAGTCAATTTATACAATGCATTATGGTGTTTTGGTAATTCCAAAGGACTGACACAATGGTAATTTTCATGTAGGACGACCTAGTTGTAATGCCGAACTTAGACTACATTCTTGACCAGACTACTCCAGCTCCAGGTGGCTATGAAGATGCTCTCCCCATCATACCAAGGGAGTGGAAGCTGCCGGGCAGGAGATTGGAGGCCTTGCCAAGGGCAAGTTCTACTAGGTTAGTCGCTAGTTCTGCCAAATCGAGAAGACACCCTAGGTCAGTTGGACACCATGCCACAGTGCATCGTCATAGGCGCTTATACATCCAGTTAGTCCATCATGACTTTTATATGCTTACCATCCTGACTTACTTCAAGCCTTACGTGAAGGGACACCCCTACCCACAAATAGTGGTGGTCCAAGCATGCGAGGAATGCGAGTGGGTTGTCCACGCCAACCGCAACAAAGACCAGATCATCCTGGACAAAGAGTGGGCTACCTTTGCTGCTTTCCATGAGTTGAAGGAGGGTGACTGCATTATGTTCAAGGTCATCGCAGATGGGTTCAAGATGAAAATCTACGACCGCATCACTTTTTTACACTCATTCGCATAGGATTGAGGCAATTTTCCTCCACATTTACTGTGTTTCATCGAAATGACTTTAAGCCTCCAAATTTCCTCTGTTTTGTACCTGTGACCCTGTTATCCTGTGTTTTGAAATTCTGTGATCCAAAGAAAGCTATTTCTTCTGTTTTGCAATCCATGGTTTTTGTACCTATGACTGAGTCAAACTCCTGTGTTTTTAAATCCTGTTATCCAAAGAAGCCCTAAGTTATATTTAAGTTTGCCATTCGATCTTTTGGCGACCATTTGTGATTCTTATGCATCAAGCCCTAAGTATATTCAATGTGACTACTACTACTACTACTACTACTACTACTACTACTACTACTACTACGAGCAAGCACAGCGTGAGCCGTTCCTAGATGTGGCTAAGAAATGTACGTACTGGACTTTTTTCCCCTGAATCTACTAGAAATTTACTAGACTGGCTGACAAAAACCAATCCTAAAGATGGGACCCAGTTAATACATCATAAGCCAATTGATTGCACCACTATGTATCTAGCCAAATTTCTCCATAACTTTGGGTGGGTCATAAATATTTGCAGCTAGTAGCTCGATCGCTTAGTATGAGACTAGGTACAATAGGATGACATCAACTGACTATAAGAGATAAAATACTATATTTTGGCTGAGTTGGAAGAGAGATAAGAGGAGAGAGAAGAAGAGTTGGCTGTAAGTTAAGAGCCAGCTGCAACACATGCTCCTAGGCACTTCATGGGAGTGACATGTGGGCCATATATTAATAAAATAGTACATGTTTATAGTTAGCTATTATACTTATTGGCTATAGCGATGACTATAGATGACATGGCAGTAACTTATAGCCAACAATGAGCAATACTATTAGACTTGCTTTGATGGACCAATGAGATTGCTCGAAGGCCGGCGACGAGACTGATATGTTGCAAATGTATCCATAATTTTTGATGTTCCATGCTTGGTTTTATCTACTTTCTTATGTTTTGTCCACACTTTGGAGTACTTTTCATATGATTTCTTGGACTAACCTATTAACAAGAGCCACAGTGCCAGCTGCCTATTTTCTGCTGTTTTGGGTTCCAGAAAAGTCAGAAAATGAATATTCTTGGAATTGGACAGGACATAAGCCAAAGTCAGTTTTTCATCGAGGGACACCTAGAGCCAGAATACGAGACGGAGAGGGGCTGGGGCCCGGCCGCACCACCTGGCCGTGCGGCCAGGCCTGGCCCGTGCCAGTGGGTGGTCTGGCCGCCCCAGGCACCCCCTCAGCCTCTCCTTTCGCCTATATATTGCCTCCGATATAGAAACTCTAAGGACCCGATCAAAAATCCATGAAAGTGTCTGTAGCCGCCGCCATATCCATCCCTAGATAGGGAGGGATCTGAAGCTCTTCCCGGCACCCTGCCGGAGAGGGCAATTCACCCTGGAGGCCTTCTTCATCTTCATGCATGCCTCCGTTGTGATGCATGAGTAGTTCATCTTTGGACTACGGGTCCATGTAGTAGCTAGATGGCTGGTTCTCCTCCTTTGTGCTATCATGTCTAGATATTGTGAGCTCCATTCATGATCAAGATCATCTATTTGTAATTCTGCATGTTGTGTTTGCAAGGATCCGATGGATATTGAGATGCTATTTCAGATTGATTATTGATTCTATCATGTCTTTGTTATTTGTGATCTTGCATGCTTTCCGTTGTTAGTAGCAATCTTGGCCAAGTAGATGCTAGCAACTCCAAGAGTTAGTATTTAGGCTCGATAGTGGGTTCATGCCTCCGTAACTGGGAAGTGACAGAAATCTCTAAGGTACTAGATGTGCTGTTGCTACTAGGGAGAAAACAACAATCCTTTGTTCATAAAACAATCATATTGTTTACTTTACACGCAATTTGTAATGCAGTTATCCATTGCTTGCAACTTAATATTGGAGGGGGTTCGGATGATAACCTGAAGGTGGATTATTAGTCATAGATGCAGTTGGATGGCGGTCTATGTATAATGTTGTAATGCCCAATTGAATCTCAAAGGAGTCAAGATGAGTAGTATATGCTTGTATGCTTTCTTGATGTTTGTCAATTGCCCCGCTGTAATTTGTTCACCCAACATGTCATCTATCTTAAGGAGAGCCACCTCTAGTGAACTATGGACCCCGGTCCTTTCTTTTACTATCAATCTACAATCAATTGTTTACTGCTTTGTGTTTTCTTTCTGCAAACTATTACTTTCTTACACTCGATACGTTTAATCCTTTGTTTTCAGCAAAACCGGTGAGATTGACAACCTCATTGCAAGTTGGGGACAGAGTTCTGTGGTTGTGTTGTGCAGGTATCCACGTTGCTGCTAGCACCGGTAGTGCGCCCTGCCAAAGTTCAGCTAGCTACACCTTTGGGGTGTTTCCTTGCTCCTACTGGATTGATAACCTTGGTTTCATAACTGAGGGAAAACTTACTGCTGTGCTCATCATACCTTCCTCTTGAGGTTCCCCAACGAGCTCGTTAATACACGAGTCAGCAAGTACTTTTTCTGGCGCCGTTGTCGGGAGTTAAGGACATCTTCACAAGGTGAGTCCCTCATAAACAATCTCTTTACTTTGTTATTTTTGTTTTGCTTAGTTTACTTTTGCTTTGTTTGCTTGTTTCTTTATCAAAAACACACAAAAAATTAGTTTTACAAGTTTGCTTTCTTTATTAAAAATACTAAAAAATGACTACTCTTGAAAATACTAAGTTGTGTGACTTCACTAGAACCAACAACAATGATTTTATGAGCACACCTATTGCTCCACCTGTTCCTGAAGCTACTTTCTTTGAGATAAAACCTGCTTCTGGTATTGGTAATCAAGATGCTGCATCCCATCTAAATAACTTTGTTGAAATTTGTGAGATGCAAAAGCATAGGGATATAGATGGAGATATTATTAAGCTTAAATTGTTTCCTTTCTCTTTGATAGGAAAAGCTAAAGAATGGTTGAATTCCTTAACTAGGAATAGTATTGATTCTTGGACTAAATGCAAAGATGCTTTTATTGGAAAATACTATCCTCCTGCTAAGATTATATCTATGAGAAGTGGTATAATGAAGTTTAAACGATCTGATAATGAACATGTTGCTCAAGCTTGGGAAATAATGAAATCTTTGGTAAAGAATCGTCCCACTCATGGACCGACTGCTTGGATGATCATCCAAACTTTTTATGCAGGATTGAACTATTCTTCAAGGAACCTATTGGATTCTGCTGCTGGAGATACATTTATGACCATTACTTTGGGTGCTGCAACAAAGCTTCTATCTAATATGATGGTTAACTACTCTGAATGGCATACTAAAAGAGCTCCACAAGGTAAGAAGGTAAATTCTATTGAGGAAACCTCCTCCTTGAGTGATAAGATTGATATTATTATGTCTATGCTTGTTAATGGGAAAGCCCATATTGATCCAAATAATGTTCCCTTAGCCTCTTTGGTTTCTCAAGAAGAGCAAGTTGATGTGAACTTTATAAGAAATAACAATTTTAGCAATAATGCCTACAGGAATAATTTTGGTAACAACAATTATAAGCCATATCCTCCCAACAATGGTAATGCTTATGGAAATTCCTATAACAATAATAGGAGTGCACCCTCTGAACTTGAAGTTATGCTTAAAGATTTTATTAGTAAACAAACTACTTTCAATAAAACTATTGAGGAAAAAATCTCTAATGCTGAAAGAAGTATAGCATCTTTGGCTGAAGCTCAATCCTCTTTGATTAATAAAATGGCTGTGAAAACTAAAACTATTGATAATCCCTTTGCAGCTACTAATGCCATACAAGTGAGAATTGATGAAAATGTTAGACTATTAGCTAAATTGCATGCTAAGTGGGAAAGAGAAGATGAAATTGCTAGAAACATTAGTGCTTCTACTATCACTACCACTAGTGTTGAGGCTAGTAATAGCTCTACTACTTTAGATGATAATTATGATTTTGATCTTGATGGTTGCAACATCTCTGAAGTTCACATTACTGATGATAGTTCCTACAAAAGCTTTCTAAAAGTCCTAATGATAGTTCTATTAATATGGCCTTTACAAAACACATTACTGATGCTCTCATAAAGATTAAAGAAGAAAAGATGAAACATAAAGCTTCTATTCCTATAAAACAAGAAGATGGTTGGAACCCCATCATTAATATGAAAGTGAATGATTTTTATTTCAAAGCTTTATGTGATCTTGATAGTAGTGTTTCTATTATGCCTAGAAGGATTTATGATATGCTTGATTTGCCATCACATGAAGATTGTTATTTGAATGTCCCACTTGATAATAATGGTAAAAAGAAACTCATGGGGAGTATCAGTGATGTTCTTATTATGGTTAACAATGCCTATGTCCCTGTTGATTTCTATGTTTTGGATGTTGAATGCAATGCTTCTTGTCCTATTACTTTGGGAAGACCTTTTCTTAGAACTGTTGGTGCCATTATTGATATGAACGAAGGCACCATTAAATATCAACTCCCACTCAAGAAAGGTATAGAACACTTCCCTAAGAAGAGAGAGAAGATTTATTTTGCCTTTCCTATTAAAACAAATTTTGCTCTTAATGCTTCTTCATTTGAGAACACTTGATTATTTTTCTTGCTTCTTATGCCTAACTTAAAGGCGTTAAAGAAAAGTACTTATTGGGAGATAACCCAAAAGTTTTAGATGAGTCTTGGAAGTTATTACTTCAGTAATAACCGCTCCTTATCCTTTTTATTTGCTTTTTGTGCCAAGCGTAACCTCTAATGAGAGAAGTAATGATTGGGAAAGTTGTTGTCCCGAAACAGATTTTTGTGCTTCACCGTAAAAATTCGTGTAAAATCTATGTACGTCCTTTTGAGGCGTGAATTTTTGTTCTTCTGCCCCAGATTGTTATCTAACTTTCGATAGTTAAACACTTTTCGATTTGAGCAACAGAAGGTCTTCGAAAAAATTCGTCTTTACCTACTGGCCCGTTTTGACAGATTTCTGCCATTTTCTCTATTTGCTTCTTGTAGGTTCCTTTTTGAGTTCTTTTGGGGAATTGAGCTTTTTGAGGGAAGTGCTACAATAGATAGTGTTTTAATGAAAGTTTTATTGGTGTTATAACTGAACCTAAAGACCTATTATCTTGAGTGCACTAATGTTGCTAATAAAGATTGTATGAAGGAAAAATTTCAGGTGTATGGAAGGAATGAGTAATGAGATGAAGGATGGACTAAAGCTCAAGCTTGGGGATGCCACGCGTGTCACCCCAAGAAATATCCAAGAAGTACAAGCGTCAAAGCTTGGGGATGCCCAAGGCATCCCCCTCTTCATCAATAAAAATCCCAGGTTTCTAACAAACGCTTCATTTTTATTATTTCATGCATAGTTGTGTTGTTCTTGGAGCGTCTTCTTTTTCGTTTTCGTTTTGGTTTTTGTTTTCTTTGTTTGCTTAGTTTGCTGAAGAAATTGTTTGGACCCCCTCTTTCATACATTGGTTTTCAAATAGTTTGGTTTGGATTGGAAAAAGAGTAGGAAAGTTCATGCTTAAGTGGTAAAGATAGTTTGTTTTTGACTATGACCTATGCTTTGTCATGCCATGCTCGATATTGTTTTGTATTTATGCTTAGTATTCTTTGTTGTAGCATGACTTGTTATAAACAATTTAGATTGCTTAATGTGCCTTTGAAGAATCATGCGTTGTTTTAGCATATTAAAGCATAGTATTGTGGTATTCTCCTTTGATGCTTTATTTGGGTTGACTTGGCGCATGCTCACACCATGTTATGACTATCCCAAGTCACCATAGCCTTTATGATCCTTTAGTTTTCAACTTGTAGTATCACTTTATGCTTTGATCAATGATGTTTTGTTGCTCTGCATGATTATGGCTATTATTGCTCTCTTAGTTTGTCGCTCCCAGTCTTTTGCTAGCCTCCACAACCAAGTATGAGTTCTACTCATGCATCCAACTCCTAAAACCAAGTTATTACAAAAGAGTCCACCATACCTACCTACTAGCATATGCTATTCCAAGTATATTCATGTTTTTATCTACCTTCCGAATTAAACTTGTTATGAGAAAACTAGAGATTAAAGCTCTCACGAACTTGATGGCATGCTTTACTTTTCTTGCCCTTAATAAACTTGAACCATTGTGTCATATATGTTGTATATGCTTGCACTTATTTGTTGGGGATTAGCAGAACCATGCTGTCATGGGGAACGCTTTCAACATTGCACTTATACTTTGTACCTAGTTGATATCATGCTCTTTTGTCTATGGATGTCGTCGGTGTGAAATGAAAGGGGAGCTTGTAAGTCCATGGAGTTATGTATATGTGTTAGAGAAACACCTGGGCCATTGGTCTAATCCATGCCGTCATGGTGGAAACCTGCAACATAACCATAATGAGCTGTCTATGAAGCATCCTTCTTATAAAAAAAGTGTCAGATATTGAGAAAAAAGAGAAAAAGAAAAAATATGAGAAAAGAGGAAAGAGATAAAAAAGCACCATATTCCCATGGTAAATAAGAAGATTGCTGAGATGCTCGTTGTCTGCTTGCCTTGCCATTTTGATATGGGGATTCTTCCGTATCATCGGGCAAGGGTACCTCACATGCGGTTCTCTATGATACACATGTATTTACAATGACAAGAACTTACTGGTGACTAAACTTGAGTAGCATGAGGAGCGGCCCCCATATTCAAGGGACATGAGATTTCCAACTTATACTTCATCAAGCATATACACCATAGTTTGTTCACTTTAACCTTAATCACTTCAAGATGCTTATGATAGGGGAAATGAGAGCTTAAAGCTATTAAGTACCATAATTTTTAGAAGCTCTTTATGAGACTTGAATCCCTACTTCCTTCTATGAAGGCCTTTCTTTTACTTTTATGTTGAGTCTCCACCTTCTATATTTATGCACCTACTTTGAGAGCATAGTGGCCATTCTTAGTTCTATGTGCATTGTCCCAAGACTTGTTGATTGATGCATAACTTTGATATTGCTTGTTTTAAACTATTTGTATCTAGTCACTCTTATGAACTTTGAAGGTGTCCTATGCATTTATGTTTGCTACTCTATGAGGGACAAGCTGAATGCCACTATGCTATGTTTTCTTTATGTGAAACAAACAAACGTCTTGCAAAGCACTGTTATTCATTAATATTTTGTTTGTGCCAACATAGTTTCTTTGTCTTATTGCTAGAACTTTGTCTTTCATGTTATGATTGAAGTACTATGATCCCAAATTTGAATGTTTTACAAATACTTTGATCAATTTTATGATGGTGCATGTCACCTCAAAAATTATTCTTTCTTTTTATCACTTACCTACTCGAGGACGAGTAGGAGTTAAGCTTGGGGATGTTGATACGTTGCAAACATATCCATAATTTTTGATGTTCCATGCTTGGTTTTATCTACTTTCTTATGTTTTGTCCACACTTTAGAGTACTTTTCATATGATTTCTTGGACTAACCTATTAACAAGAGCCACAGTGCTAGCTGCCTGTTTTCTGCTGTTTTTGGTTCTAAGAAAGTTAGAAAATGAATATTCTCAGAATTGGACGGGACAAAAGCCAAAGTAAGTTTTTCATCGAGGGACACCTAGAGCCAGAATACGAGACGGAGATGGGCTGGGCCCGGCCACACCACCTAGCCACGCGGCCAGGCCTGGACCACACCAGGGGGTGGTCTGGCCACCCTAGGCACCCCCTCGGGATCTCCTTTCGCCTATATATTGCCTCCGATAAAGAAACCCTAAGGACCCGATCAAAAATCCACGAAGGAGTCTATAGCTGCCGTCATCTCCATCCCTAGATCGGGAGGGATCTGAAGCTCTTCCCGGCACCCTGCCGGAGAGGGGAATTCACCCTAGAGTCCTTCTTCATCATCATGCAAGCCTCCAGTGTGATGCGTGAGTAGTTCATCTCTGGACTACGGGTCCATGTAGTAGCTAGATGGCTGGTTCTCCTCCTTTGTGTTAGCATGTCTAGATCTTGTGAGCTCCGTTCATGATCAAGATCATCTATTTGTAATTCTGCATGTTCTGTTTGCGGGGATCCGATGGATATTGAGATGCTATTTCAGATTGATTATTGATTCTATCATGTCTTTGTTATTTGTGATCTTGCATGCTTTCGTTGTTAGTAGCTATGTTGGCCAAGTAGATGCTAGCAAGTCCAAGAGTTAGTATTTATGCTCGATAGTGGGTTCATGCCTCTGGTAATCTGGGGAAGTGATAGAAATCTCTAAGGTACTAGATGTGCTGTTGCTAGTAGGGAGAAAATAACAATCCTTTGTTCATAGAACAATCGTATTGTTTACTTTACATGCAATTCGTAATGCAATTATCCGTTTCTTGCAACTTAATACCGGAGGGGGTTCAGATGATACCTGAAGGTGGATTATTAGTCATAGATGCAGTTGGATGGCGGTCCATGTATAATGTTGTAATGCCCAATCGAATCTCAAAGGAGTCAAGATGAGTAGTATATGCTTGTATGCTTTCTTGATGTTTGTCAATTGCCCCACTATAATTTGTTCACCCAACATGTCATTTATCTTAAGGAGAGCCACCTCTAGTGAACTATGGACCCCGGTCCTTTCTTTTACTATCAATCTAAAATCAACTGTTTACTGCTTTGTGTTTACTTTCTGCAAACTATTACTTTCTTCCACTCGATACGTTTAATCCTTTGTTTTCAGCAAAACCGGTGAGGTTGACAACCTCATCGCAAGTTGGGGATAGAGTTCTGTGGTTGTGTTGTGCAGGTCTCCACGTTGCTGCTGGCACCGGTAGTGCGCCCTGCCAAAGTTCAGCTAGCTACACCTTTGGGGTGTTTCCATGCTCCTACTGGATTGATAACCTTGGTTTCATAACTGAGGGAAAACTTACTACTGTGCTCATCATACCTTCCTCTTGGGGTTCCCCAACGAGCTTGTTAATACACGAGTCAGCAGAGACCCATACCTTGTCCTTTTGCTTCCACTATTCACTCTCCTCTCTCCTCCTACTAGTACTACCTTGCTCTGCCTTCGCAGAAACCATTTTCTTCCACTACTCCTCCCTTTCTTCTGTACTTCTACATCTAGCAATGTCAAAAAATATCCTGTCTTGTTGGAAGAATAGCAAGATGGCGGTGGTTAGAGTCATGGAGTAATCCCTCCAGCAGGGTGACCTGCAGGCTCAGACCGAGAAAGGAGACCAGCCATGGGATGAGGGCTCGTCTTCGCGCATGTATCCGAAAAGCGGCTATTATGGGGACCAAGAGTCTGGCTAGGTTTGTACTTTTGTTGATTCATAGGCTGTCTGCTCCTACTATTGAACCGTCTGTGTACATCTTCTAGGGAAGGCGGCTCGAGCGTCGAATTTTCCACCTCACGGGTCGATAGCATGATGGATATCTCTGACGCATACGATGCCCTCTTGCTCGCTCTCGTTCGAAGAAGAGAGATACTGTAGTCACTATACATGTATTGTCATTTTATGTTCTTCTCTGCATGCACTCCATGCTCTCTTACTGATGATGCCTTTTCCATGCAGGAAGTCAGGGCGAGAATATCGGCCAAAGTAGATGAAATCTACAGCCATAACATCAACACTCTATAGAAAAACTTCGAGCTCAACCTAGGGTGTGATCGCCTCAGAGCCGATTTGGCTTTTCAAATGAATCTCGCATGATCTTACGAGCGTGACTCCTCGACACTTCACACTGAGTGTGAACATTTGAAGAAGGAAGTCAGAGAGCTCCGCAACCAGTAGCTACCATTGCGCAGATCGTCTAGGTTATGCCCCTCTAAGTAGGAAGAGAGAAGCCATCTCATGTTGGCTGTCAAGGTCGTGACCATTGCGGAGGTCGTCGAGGCCCTGCCTCCGCAGGGCAGCCATAGTGTTGCAATCACCGAATCTTGGAGTAGGAACTAGGAAGGGAGAGGACTTGCTGGCGTGGCCCTCTTTTTTGTTTGTTTTGGGTGCATGGATCGTTTTCTTCTCATCCGTCTTTGCATAATTAGATTCCACTCTTAACGATTGAATGCGCTCTATGGAGCTTTTGTAACGATATACTTGCTGTATAATAGTCACTGTTTGGTGTACATATTCATTCAAATTTAGTCAAATATGTGACATCCTTTTTAATTAGGTTGGAGGGAATTTTCAAAAAAATTAGGATGGAGGGAGAGTATGTCTGATAAATCAAAATAACTAAATCGTCAATGAGTGATCTTTAAATTTGGTCATACTTTCTACTATGCCAGATGTGTAGGGATCCAGTGTCTAGTATACTTATCAATTATTATGTCTTCCCTTTATGTGGCCCCTATGTCGTTGAGTGAGTTATTGGGTGATTTTTTTGCTCTTCCTATTAAAATACTGTGGTTATGATATAGGGAGATTATATAGGGTTGCTGCTGGAGATAAGCAAAATTTAGGGGAAGAATCTTTTTAGGCTAGTCATAGTGCAAAGAACTTCATGAGTAACTAAGGGTCATACTGAGTAAAATTCCTTATGTGGCAATTTGTTATTCACACATACCAATATGAAATTAGTATATTACCTAATAAATGAACTACTCCTGTATTAACATAGACTAATAACTTATGCATGTTATAGTCTATGTTTAACTTACAAGTTTTGCTCATCCTTGTTCTCTTCTCTGGTTCCTTTTTCATTTCTTTATTGTAGTAGAAATTGTGTATAGTAGTAATAGAGTTACCTCAGGGAATCTTTCTTAGTCAACTGCTCCACCATTTAGACATATATACTATTAGGAGGCGCGGTGTCTGTCTGGAAAAGAAAATGCACTATCGGCGTCAGGGACACCCAGCTAATGGAGTACTTTGGGTCATAAGCATAGCTACCCCTATAGTCTACCTAGGGACACCCAACGATTCCTTGCATAGGCATTCCCGCTACAGCCTTCGCAAGGAAGGTATCCGCTTTGACCCGCTAATTTTGGATTAGACAGACAAGATTGCTAGACTCTGAACTCTGTCTCCCTGGATGATGTTCCTACTACTACTATGTAAAATACACTTCTAAAACAACAAATGTAAATATGCTTATGAGTTACTAGTATGATTTCATTAGAAGTCTGGTTATGACTGCAAACTACAGTATGTGTGAGCTATGTTGATTAGCGAGGGTCATTAGCGAACGGGGGCCTCGACTGCACACAAAAAAGGTTTGTCACTCAATAAATTGTGCTCACATCCATGCAACTCAGTAACTAGATTGTGATCAATGTACATATGGAGAGAGAATATGAGTAATATAATGATCAACCCAATAGAATCCACCCATTACTACATGATGCATGCAACTCAGTATCCTAATAATATAATGCACATAATCACGTAAGTACCTTTTTTTTGAGCTGAATGCATTCACTCCTGAACACCATAAGTAAAAGTTTGAAACTCGTGGAGCGCCAAAATGACATTGCACCAGCTAGCCCGATTAATGGTCTACTACTACAGTAACCTACACATCTACCCCTATAGTCTACTCTAGGACACCCAGCGATTGCTTGCATAGGCATCCGCGTCAGAGCCTTCGAAGGGAAGGTATCGCCTCTGGCCCGTTCATTTGGGATGGACGGACAAGATTGCTAGATGGCCAAAATCACGAGGTCCCCACTCCCTCGCACCCCTCCATTTCAAACACTGCGACATTTCTCGCACCCCTCCATTACAAATGATACCAAAATCACGTGGTCCCCACTCCCTCATGCCCCTCCATTTCAAACACTACAGAATTTCTCGCGCCCCTCCGTTTCAAACAATACCAAAATCACGTGGTCCCCACTCCCTTGTTTGCCTGCCGGAACTCGACACCATGCACTCCTCACCCAACAGTGTACCGGAGCTACATTAGCTACGGTCTCATTCAAAGCACCATTCTGCTTCACCGACTTCCACCGCACCTGACCGAGATCACCGAGTCCATCATCGTCCATCGCACCTGATTTCCTTTTCCCACTTTCCTGTCCACGGTGCCGAATCCGTCAACGACTGCCAAGATCTGCATCAATGACGCCAACATCCTCCCGACCCGTACCATACCTGAACCGTCGTGCAGTGCACCGATTCTCCCTCGTCCACCGTGCTCAAGCCAGCATCGAGCACCCAAGATCTGCTTCCCTTATGCAAACAACCGTAGCGACCGCAGCACCCTGGGTGACAAGGATGTCACCCGCACCGGTATGGATGATGCTTAGAAGCCTATCTGACCATGGTAACCAAATCTCCAACTCTTCTTTTGTTTTGTCAGTAGTACAACAGGTTCAAGCCTGACACAGTCAACTACATTTTTCTAATTGTGTTGTACACCTATTCAAAGCGCACTCCTGTTCTTCATGCTACATACTACATAGTAGGTCACTAGACATGTTGGTTTGCATTCACTGCTATACAAATTTTGAAGTCATGCACATGTTCTTAGCTACTCCGAACAACAGTAATTGCCTGCTATCATGTAGTTCTTGCAAAATGTGAAATCACTAGAAAATATTAGTGTGGATTCCGTGCACCACAGTTACTGAATCTATCTGGTTCATCCTGAGATAAGTTCCTGTTATTATTTCCTCCTTGGCATCGTTCTGTTTTCCTATAGTACCCGTTTAGACTCTTTATACTAATTCGATTATAATTTTGTTGTTGCCATCTAGTTCTTCAAAAGTTGCAACACTAACTATTTTCTTTTTCTTGCATAGAGCCCAGAATGGAACAATGAACATGCTGGTTTGCATAGCCTCTTCTATAGGTTCATATGCGACGCCATTATTTCCTTATCTAGTGCTGGTTCGTCCTAAGCAACGACATAACTGTCCTCTACTATGTAGTTCACTCGTGGTTTGCATTCCTTCTCTAGAAGTTCTCTTATGATGCCATTATATTTCTATCTGGTTGATTCTTAGCTATGACAGAAACTGCATGTCATTGTGTAGCTCACCGTAAATTTTGAGTCACCGAATGTCTCTTGCATTCTAGGAAATACCACTGCTTCCATATATATTTTCTTATATGACCTGGCTATTTTATATTTGCTGAAATTCTAAAAAACACTTTGTTTTATTTTTCATTTCAATGTAGGCACACTTGTCTAATGATTCTTTGTCTTGATCTACAGGTTCACGTGCGATGCTACTATATCTTGCATCTGGTTCTGGTTCATCCTAAGCAACGGCATAACTTTCCTTTACAATATATAGTTCATTCCCGGTTTGCATTCCTGCTCTACAAGTTCTCGGATGATGCGATTATAATTTCTATCTGGTTCATTCTTAGCTACAGCAGTAACTCCATGCCATTCTGTAGCTCAGTGCAAATTCTGAGTCACCCAACGTCTCTTGCATTCTAGGGTATACAAATGCTTCCATATATATTTGTTGAAATGACCTGGCTAGTTTATATTTGCTGAAATTATAAGCCACACTCACATATTTTTTGATTGCTCATTTCATGTTAGGCACACTTGTTTAATGCGTGCTTGCTTGTCCTTTTTGCTTGATGTGTTGGTCAATAATTGAATCATTGACCGGTTTTAAACTCCAGTTCAAAGCTCCTATCATATCAGTCAAATGAGTAGTTTGTCTTGTTTGATGTATTAACTTGTTATTACTTAGTTTCAGACTGCAATTATTGCTATCGCCACCAACGAGGGGGCTGCAAGATCATGTCTCAAGGTGAGTTTCCAATGTAGCTGTCACACTCAAAGGGAGATGCAGTTGATGGATTGAGAAAGCAAATTGAGGACAATGCTATCAACTTGATTGTCAACTGAAATGCTGAATTTTCTTTCTCGAGCATTGATATTATGTAATATTTTTAAGAAGTTTGCAGTTGATGTAATATCTAGATAACTCACATAGGCCATGTAGGCATTTAGTTGATGCCATCCACGCATGGCGGTAGGCGGTACCATAACTGTGCTAGCCAGGTCGATCAGGTAACAGTATAGGGCTTTGTTATTTGCTCTTATTGTATTGGGCCTACCATGAACAGTAAAAGATGCTTGCTAATTATATTCCTTTTAAGATATTTGCATGGGATTCAGAAAGGCCGAAACTATAGGTGTCCGCGACCATAACGGGCCTACCCTCAGATGGCAAGTACTAATAGTAACAGGCTAGAATAGTAACTGGCTAGAACAGTAACATGCTAGAACAGTAATAGGCCAAAACAGTAACATGCCAGACACAGCGGCAGGACATGACAGTAACATGCCAAAGCAATAATGTGCCAGAACAGTAATGGACCACAATAGTAATGGACCTGAATAGTAAATGGCATGAACAGTAAATGACCAGTGCAGTAAATGGCTGAAAATTTTACAAGACAAGAATAGTAACAAGCCAAACATATTGCGAGGCTAGAACAGTACCAGATCAGAATAGTTGCAGGCTGCCTGTGGGCCTGAAAGGTTAACAGATGGTACAGTAAAAGGCCAGAACAGTAATAGACCTTCTTAAAAATGGGTCGTTAGTAGGTGGCCCAGGACGAGCTGCGAGAACAATGATGGGCCGACCGTAGGCCTTAACAGTATTGGACCTACTTGATGCAGGCTGTTAATGGGACGCATATTATTCGAAAAATGTGGGCCTCTATAGGCCAAAATACTTACGAGCCTGAAATTCGCGGTCCACTGTTGGCTGCATCTTTTCGGCCCATTTCAAATAGTGCATGGCGAAACAGTAGCGGGACGTCTTCTTATTGGGCTCTTTTCATGGGTCGACCCACTTAATATTTAGCAGGCCTTGCCTAGGCCTGGCTTCTACTACAGTTTCTGTGACTATTAACAACGGTAACTAGCCGTTGACGGTGGCTGCCACGTGGCAGTTTGCATGATGTCAGCAGTCAACGCAACTAGCGAGCAGATCTACGACAGAACAAGTTTTCATGGATGAAGGGTGCGACCTGCCACGGTCCAAAAAAATCCATGGTAAATTCTTTTGTGATGGGTCTTTAACCACAAAGGCTATCCATCTTAGAAGACTTTTAACCACGAAAAACGGGCCTTCAACCATGAAATTTGTCCGTTGTTAGAGCCAACTTTTCTTGTAGTGGAAGAGTATGGCTCGATCAGCTGCTCTCTCGAGAAGGAGCCATACACGATGGTTTTCCTTGCTTAATTTTAGGGGGGGTGCTAAATGTATGGACCTCGATGTAACTTTCCCTTTTTTAGGTCCTTGATGTAAAATGTACTTCCACCGCCCATGTAAAATTCTAATCTAAAAGTATAAGTGGTGAAATTTTGATTATTTTAATCTTACTTGTCAACGAGTATGGACATTCTTGGATTTTAGACGAACGACCAAGGTCAAGGACATATAAACATCATACTTTATGATGATGATCCCATATCAGAGAAACTGCATGGCAACAGATTTAGCCATATTTTGAAAATAATCAAAGATGAAGTAGTATGAAGAGTTTGGCTTAGATCAGCTGATCTCTCAAGGAGTCGAAACAGGATGTTTTTCTTGTAGGCTCCTTTGTGCTAAATGTGTGGACCTCGATGTAATTTCCCCTTTTTAGTTCCTTGATGTAAAATATACTCCCACCGACCGTGTAAAATTCTAACCTAAAAGTAAGTGGTGAAATTTAAATGAATTTAAGCTTAGTTGTCAATTAGTATGAACCATTCCTGGATTTCAAGACGAACGACCAAGGTCAAGGCTATATCTACATCATACTTTATGCATATGATCCCATATCCAAGAATTTGCATGTCGACAAATTTGGCCATATTTTGAAAACAATCAAAGATGAAGTAGTATGAAGAGTATGGCTCGATCAGATGCTCTCTAGAGAAGGAGCCAAACCCGACAGTTTTCCTTGCTTAATTTAAGGGTCTTTGTGCTAAATGTATGGACCTAGAT
This sequence comes from Avena insularis, assembly GCA_023614405.1. Classification (NCBI taxonomy): domain Eukaryota; kingdom Viridiplantae; phylum Streptophyta; class Magnoliopsida; order Poales; family Poaceae; genus Avena; species Avena insularis. The sequence continues at coordinate 300,859,942 of CM042692.1, read as the reverse complement.
GTAATTTTCCCTTTTTTTAGGTCCTTGATGTCAAATGTACTTCCACCGCCCGTGTAAAATTCTAACCTAAAAGTGTAAGTGGTGAAATTTAGACAATTTTAAGCTTACTTGTCAACGAGTATGACCATTATTGGATTTCAAGCCGAACGACCACAAGGTCAAGGCCAGATCTCTACATCACACTTTATGCTGATGATCCCCATCTACAAGACTTTGCATGGCGACAGATTTGGCCATTTTTTAAAAACAATCGAAGATGAAATAGTATGAATAGTATTGCTCGATCAATTGATCTCTCAGGAAGGAGACGAACCAGAATGTTTTCTTTGCTCAATTTTAGGGTCCTTTGCGCTAAATGTATGGACCTCGATGTAATTTTCCATTTTTTAAGGTCCTTGATGTAGAATGTACTCCTAATGACTGTGTAAAATGCTAACCTAAAAGTAAGTGGTGAAATTTAAACAAATTTAAGCATACTTGTCAATGAGTATGAAAAATTCTTGGATTTCAAGACGAACGACCATAAGGTCAAGGCCATATCTCTACATAATACTTGATGCTCATGATCCCATATCAAAGAATTTGCATGGCGACAGATTCGGCCATATTTTGAAAACAATTGGAGAGGAAGTAGTATGAAACGTATGGCTCGATCAGCTGCTCTCTTGAGAAGGAGCCGAACCCGACTATTTTATTTTCTCAATTTTAGGGTCCTTTGTGCTAAATGTATAGACCTCAATGTAATTTTCCCTTTTTAGGTCCTTGATGTAAAATGTACTCCCACCATCCATGTAAAATTCTAACCAAAAAGTGTAAGTGGTGAAATTTAAATAAATTTAAGCTTACTTGCAACAAGTATGAACATTCTTGGATTTCAAGCCGAACGACCATGATCAAGGCCATATCAACATCATACTTTATGGTGATGACCCCATACTAGAGAATTTGCATGGCAACATATTTGGCCATATTTTGAAACAATCAAAGAGGAAGTAGTATGAAGAGTTTGGCTCAGATCAGCTGATCTCTCGAGAAGGAGCCAAACTAGAAAGTTTTCCTTTTAGGGTCCTTTGTGCTCAATGTATGGACCTAGATGTAATGTTCCCTTTATCTATTTCCTTGATGTAAAATGTACTTCCACCGACCATGTAAAATTTTCGTGGTGTGGAACATGGTAGAGCCATCGGGGATGGCATGAAAGGGGACAATCAGGATGCTATCTATGGCTACTCGGAACGGGTTGGGCACAGATACTGCAAACACAGCGATGTACCCAGATTCGAAGCCCACTTGTCGAGGTAACACTCCTACTCCTGCAAGGATCTACTATATGGGGAGCGAATGCTCAATACAAGTGATCCTTGAGCTGTTTCCTTAGCTACTCTTGGGAGCTAGAGGAAGAAGAACTACTTGACTTGGTGATTCTGGCTAACTTGTAACTTGTAATGCCTTTTCTAGAACCCTAGCACTACCCTTCCTTATATACTGGTAGAACGGTAGGTTACAATGTGGGCTCTAGGGTTTACTATTTTGGGCTTTAGGTTTACAAAGCAGGTCGACTAACCGGGTCCAGCCGGTGGTCCAGGACCCATTCAAGCTTTAGTACAGGTTGGGGCAGCGCCACAGCGTCTCAACGCCTCCGCTTTGGGCATCACCTGGTGCTTTAACCATCAGCTTGGAGCTTTATCCGTCAGCTGGAGCTTTATCCGTCATCCGGAGCTTTATCCGTCACCTCCTAGCCTTAGTGCTTTGGCTCCCTCGTCTGGTAGTGCCGGTGGGGTGGCGTGCCAGCCTCTCCGGTCAAGGGTGCACTCAGCAAGGAGCGTTACCCCCTCCTGTACCTTTGGCCAACGGATCCGAGGCGGCCGGGCAGAGGTGGCCACCTAGCTGGCTATCCCGACCCCGGCTAGACGGGCCAGCCGAGGACTCTTGATGTGGACTGGGTGAAGCGTATCACCCGGCTAAGGCTCTTCGTCTTCGGCCATCTGGCCAGCTTTCCCTAGAGCCGGCCAGTTAACGCTGGCTTGGCCTATCCGGGGGTCATCCCCATGACACTAGTCCCCAAGCGCGTTGGGACTTGGCCTTGCGAGAAAGCTCCTGCGTGCTCATTGGTTGCTCTTGAAATAATTGCTGGCGAAGACTATATCACGAACTTGTCTTTTAGTGCTTGTCGTTTTCTGGCTTGAGATGCTTGCTTTCCCGGCTGGAGTTTACCGGCTACGGGTCCGGTGGCCCACCCATAGGGGGTGAGCAGCGATTGCGTCTCCTGGCTGCCGCACCCGGCTAGGGAGGCGAATCGGCCAGTTCATGGCTTCAATGCTGTCATTAGGCATGCCTGGCTCCTCTATCACGCGTCACATCAGTTTGGCTTCTTGGACTACCACCACAATTTTGGTAACCGCGCCCATGCCTTCATCATAGCGGTTTCTCGAAGATCGTGCACGCGCTTGGCCTTCGCGGTAATGCCTGTGGGATCCTTTGTGGCATTTCCTTCGGCACAAATGATCCGGCACCGAAACATCGTGGGGGTAGTGGAGCAGTTCTTGTGCCACGTGGCGTTGGGGAGTGTAGGAGGTGTGATTGCCCTGCCTCGATAAATAGGGGCGCCGGGGGAGGGCTTCTCCCCTACTTCTCCTTATTCCTACGCCCATTGTCCTTTGCGCTTCTGCCTCCTTGTGCCACCGCTCTTCTTGAACACCGGCGCCGCTGTTCCTTCGTTGCGACGATGGGACCCTGCTTCTCCAACACGGCCACCACGCCTGCTGAGATGCTTCCTGATCAGGCGGGGGGCTGGTGCGGGTCGTATGTCACCGACGACCTGGTGTAGAAGTACCGGCGGGGGAAGATCAACCCATCGGAATGCTTGGTGAAGCACCGCCTAGCGTCGGAAGAGGAGCAGGTCCCCAACCCTCGGCCTGGGGAGGCCGTCGTCTTCCTCGCCCACTTCGCCCGTGGGCTCGGCCTGCCTCGGAGCAGGTTCATCTTGGAGTTGATGGTCTCCTACGACCTCCAGCACCACCATCTCGGCACCAACACTGTCACGCGGCTCTCGCATCACGCGGCCTACTACAAGGCCTGCCTAGGGGTTCGCCCGGACGCGGCAAACTTCTTGAAGTTCTTCTACTTCAAGGTCCAGGTGGTAGGGAAGGGTGACCCCCTCACGGATACTGGCTGCCACGCCATCTACCCCGGGAGACGTCACCGATGCCGCGGCTGGACATCCCCGACACCGTGAAGCTATGGAAGTATTTGTACTTCTACGTGCACAATAACACCAACGTCGACTGGATCTAGGCGCCGGTGTTCGCCAACGTCCCCTGCAACCGGAAGGCTTGGACTGTCTAGAACTTGGGCACCCAGGAGGAGATGGAACATATGGCCTCCTAGGTGACGGTGCTGGTGGAAAAGTTGCGGCTCATCGCTCGGGACATCCTGCTGTCCTGGATGACGAGTCGCGTGCTTCGGCTGCAGTAGTGGTCGCACAAGATCTGCCACTTGTCCGGGCCGCTAGATCCCACTCGGGTGTCCCAACTGGATGTGCTGTTCGTGGCCCTTCGAGAATGGCTCGCCACCATCTCGAAGGAGGAGCTGGCGGAGAACTGGGTCTTCTCCTGCCGGCTGTATCACCATAGCCGGCTGCCCTCGAAGGTCAGGCTCTCTTCCTTTTCTCCGGGTTGACCTTCCCCGAAGAATTCCTCTCTTGTCTCTTATGTTCCTTGTTGAGTAGCTTTTTACGGCGCAGCTAGCGGAAGAAGGCATGGGGGAGGGCGATCTTCCCGAGTTCACCACAGACCGCAAGCCGCCGAGGTACCCGCCAACGGAGCTGGAGCGGTTCCCTACCTAGGCCGATGAGGGCTACGAGTTTCCACCTGGTGAGATGCTTTTCTTGCTCAGATTTTTGTTGTTCTTGTTTTGTCATGCGCCTGACATTGTTTCCATGTCTTGGTGTAGCCGCCCATGGCGAGGACATGGATCTGGATGAGGCCGCCGCTTCGAAGGCTCACGGGAAGTGGGCTGCCTCGACTAGCGGCGCTCTAACTAGGTGAGGGGCAAAGAGGAGCCGCCGCCCAAGGGCTGCCGCTATCGTGCCGAGCGTTGCCGGGTATGTTCCCTTGTCGCCCTTGCTCGGCGCTCTTGTTTATCTCCATATTTACTTATTGTGCTCTGCTTGCCCTTCTTTTAGTGACGCGATGTCCCTGACCAGCTCTGCGACCATCGCCACAGGGTCCAACCCTGCTCCGGCTGGAGCTAAGGGGCCGGTTGCTGCGAATGCGTCTGAGGTTGCGGCAAATGCGGTGGAGACGGTGGCGCCGACTGGATCTTTGGTCCTTCATTGGGCCTCTGCCTGCACCCATGTCGCCGATCTGCTCCTTCCTTCGGGCTAGGTCTAGGCGGGTTCTGCTGCCTACCAGGTGGAGGAGCCCGTGGAGGTGGAGAGGGAGGCCCCCACATAGCCGCGCGGCCCGAGACAGAGGCAAGGAGGTGGCCTCCGGATTAGGGGCTCCGGAGGTGTCGCACGCTGCCTGAGGCAATGAAGACGAGCTCCAAATCATTGGCAGTTGGTCAGCTCCAGTTGCACCTCCACCGGACACTGTCCTGACACAGCTCTCCGAGTCGGTGCCCATCGAGCTTGGCCAGGTTCACCACCTGGTGGATGTGATGAAGCAAGTGCTTGGCGAAGCCAGGGTGCTCGGGGCATCCCTGGAGGTAAACGATCCTCCGTCGCCATCTAGTTGCCCTTCTTACTGTTCTCTTCTCAGTCCTTCTGCCATCTTATGCATTAAGCCTTTGCCAAAGCCGCCAAGACCTCACAGGACCTGGGGCGTAAGATCACTTTCTCTACTTTGTCTTCCTAGCTGCGCGAGTTTTTGTGCTTCTTGTTGACCATTGGGTACCCCCCTGTAGCTCTGTTAGTAGACAGGGACCGCGAGGTCGCAAGGCTGAAGGCAGAGGTCACCTAGCTGGAGGAGTCGAACATGGCGCACCAAGACCACCTCAGCCAGCTACTAACGCGCCAACAACAGATGGAGGTCAAGGCAGGCTAGGCGAAGAAGACCACCGAGATCTGGGCCGATGCGTTGAAGAACCTTGAGCAGATCCAGGCCCGCCAGGCGGAGGATCTGAAGACTGCCCAGGCTCTAGAGAAGGCGGCTCTAGGGGAGCTGTGCCAAATTGCTGAGATGGTCGTCCGTAAGTGATCCACTTCGCGAACTTGGTCTGTCTTCCGCTTTAGCCGGAAATTTTGATGTTTTTCCTTTTTCCTTGTGTAACTTAGTATCCTTAGGCGACTGACCAAGCCCTAGTGCGTGTCCCCAAAGCAGACGTCGGCCGCGACCTACACCCGGTGAAGCTGGTGATGGTCATCTTCAAGGAGGCCAACCGGATGTGCGGCGCTGCCCTTGAGGTCTTTGATTATGTCTGGCCTAAGGCCAACCACCCGGGCACGATGGCTGCCTTTGCTAGGATGCTCGTTGGTGCCCCAGAGCTCATGGACGTGGCGAGAGACTGGGCTACTCGCGGTGGTGCTGAGATGGTCTTGGCGCTGCTGAAGTCCTGGTACCCGGATGTAGACCTACGGAGTCTCTCCCGAGGGTTTCATCAAGGCACCAGCTACGACCAGCTTCGGGCCGAGGTTCCTAACATCCGCTCTTGCAGTGTCAAGATTGGGAGCTTCGTCCAGCTGGATCGAGACTTCTCTGACCTGTCCAGTGTGGATGGATATCACTTTAGCCTGATGCGCGGCGACGCCCTAGCTGCGCCAGGCTCCGCCTCCGCCGACCGTGCATCTAGCAGCCGCGACCCAACCGGTGCCTCTGGCCCTTCTGATGACCCTCAGGCCTGATCCCCAGAATGCCGGGTGGATTTGTACTTGCTGAAGTCTTTGCTTGCTTGTGGTACTGATTGTGTTCTGTGGTGAACACTTGGCTTTTGTCATTTTTTGACAAATTGTATTTGGATCTTCGCCTCCTTTTTTGCGATGTTATCTTGTGTTGCACTTGCTGTGTTCTTTCTTCTGTGTGGGGGAGCGAAAGCGCACCCACAGGGTGTAGTCCCCGAGGTTCAAGCCGACTGGAGGATCCAGCCAGGTCGAAGCTCCTTTGAGTTGTTGTTTGTTGCAGGTTTCCTCTGTGGGAGCGCACGAGCGCACCCACAGGGTGTAGTCCCCGAGGTTCTGGCCGGCTGGAGAATCCAGGCGGGCCGAAACTCTTTTTTTGCTGTTTAGGTGTTAACCTCTGGCTCCGGCACTTTAGCTCATGCAGGAATGAAACATAAGAAACAGATCGTATGTTAGACATGTGTGACGATGAACATGATCTTTAACTTTTATTTTGTTTTAAAAGTTTGTCGTTTCACGCAAGGCTGGTATCTTAGTCCTTTTCTTAGCTAGCATTGGCCTTTGAAGTTGTGCCCTTCTCAGCGCTTGGCCGGAAGCAAGCGTTTGCTTAGGTGGCGTACTCACGTAACACTTCGGATTTTTACTACCCACTTTGAATGAGTAGGCGCAGCCGGAACATCTAGAATTCTTGCTTTCCTTAGGATTTTTCCTGTACGAGCCTTCGAGTTTGTCCGTTCTTGCCGTGTCTATCAGCCGGCTTGCGGTCTGCAGCCGAAATTGAAGAGGGGTCTCCTGGAACTGCGTATAGTACTTCGCCCCTTCAGAGTTTGTGGCCATCTGGGCTACCGGGCGAGCCCCCAAGGGAAATTACCGGGTCCAGGGTTAAAAACAATGTAGCCAGACGAGACTATGTCAAGGCTCCTCATCTTGTTCATTACATAAAAGTAAGATACATTTTCCCTTTACTCAGGTGTAGAATGGATGAAGCAGGTTTGCATTCCACGGGCTCTCAGTTTCTTTGCTGGAGCGGTCCATCTTGTTCTTTGCTGGCTGTGGGCATTGATTAGGTAGTAAGAGTTGTTATGTAGTGCCCATATGATGATGAATGGCCCCTCCCAAGGCGGAGCTAGATTGTGCATCCCCTTGGTGTCTTATACAAGCCGTAAGACGAGGTCGGCCTCATGGAACGAGACGTCACGGATCCGGCTGGCGTGATAGCATCGCATGCTCTTCTCTTAGATGGCGGACCTGGACAAGGCCAGCTCTCGTGCCTCCTCAAGGATATCAACACTGTCTTCTCGTGCTTCCTTGGCTTGTTGCTCTGTGTACAGCAGTTTGCGTGGCGCATCGAATTCAATGTCGGTTGGTAGGACTGCCTCTGCCCCGTAGACGAGGAAGAATGGCGTGAAGCTGGTAGAGTGGTTGGGAGGTGTGCGTAGGCTCCATAGCACTCCTAGCAACTCCTCTATCCAGCACCCAGGTGTCCTCATCAGCGGCTCAATCAGTCTTGGCTTTATTCCGGCTAGGACCAGGCCATTTGCTCGCTCGCACTGTCCATTGGATTGGGGGTGTGCAACAGAGGCTAGGTCCATACAAATGCCCTTATCGCTACAGAAACACGCAAAGGCCCCTTTGGCGAAGTTGGTGCCGTTGTCTGTGATGATTCTATTGGGGTAGCCAAATCTTGTGATGATGTCGGTGAAGAACTTGACTATAGTCGGTCCGTCCAGTTTCTTGATTGGCTTTGCCTCGATCACTTGGTGAACTTGTCCATGTCTACCAGCAAGTGTGTCATGCCGGATCGCGTTGTTTTGAACGGGCCCACCATATCCAGGCCCTAGATAGCAAACGGGCAGGTGATGGGATCATTTTGAGTGTTGATGATGGAGTGTGTTTCTGCTGGGTGAATCGCTGACATCCGTTACATGCCTTTACCAGCTGCTCAGCGTCCTCTAGTGCCATGGGCCAATAGAATCCATGGCTACCTTTGCCACTATTTCTCTTGATGAGGCGTGATGACCGCATTCACCTTGGTGAATGTCCACCAGCAGTCGGGTTCCTTCTTCTTGGCTTACGCAGCGCTGGTATATTCCCCCCCCCCCCACGATGCGCTTGTAGAGCTCGTTGTTGATGATGGTGTATGCACTTGCTCTGCGCTTCACTTGTCTTGCTGCCACCTCTTCATCTGGCAGTTCTCCTTTGGCCAGAAAGTCCATGAATGGCTTGCGCCATGGAGGTGTCTCCCGGATGGAGAATACCATTTGCATGATCAGCTTGACTTCCTCGCTCCCGGCCGGCTCAGGCTCGTCAGGCGGCCTACCGGGTGGGAGGCCAGAGCGGGCTGTCCCCGGGCCGTTGGGGCTGGCTAGGGGTGTCACGACCTGCGACCCGACAGCTCCTGAGGTGGAGGCGGCACTCCCCAGGTGAGGCGGAGCAGTCCCTGGGACAGAGGCGGTAGTCCCTAGGTGCGGTGGTGCAGTCCCCGGGTGGAGCTGGTAGTCCTAGGGTCCGCGTCCAACATGATGGAGTCGGATTCCGGTGATGGAGTGATGGAGGGGTTGCATAAGTGTTCGAGGGCTACTCCAGGCGCGATTTCCGCTCTTGTTGAGCCTACACGGGCGAGCACGTCCGTAGCTTCGTTGTTTGATCAAGGCACATGGTGAAACTCGCATACTTCAAAACAGGCGCATAGCTGTTGTACGAAGAAGTGGTATAGTGCCATATTTGCATCTTTGGCATCCCAATCGCCTGATACTTGCTGCACCACTAGGTCGGAGTCACCGAAACAGAGGATACGCGTGATGCCGATCTCTTTTGCCATCTTGAGGCCATGAACGAGCACTTCATACTCGATGATGTTGTTGGATGCGCGGAAGTGGATCTATAGCACATACTCTAGCTAGTCTCCTATTGGAGAGGTGATGACGACCCTGGCTCTGAGCCCACCGTACATCTTGGAGCCATCGAAGTGTAGCTTCTAGTGCGTGGAGTCGGGACATGGAGGCAGGTACTACGTCTCTACCCAATAGATGAGGACGTCCGCCAGGGCCTGAGACTTGATCGCCGTTCTTGGCTCGTACCAGATGCAGTGGGCGGTGAGCTCTATTTCCAACTTCGCCACCCGGCCTGTGGCATCCTTGTTGCCTATGATCTCCGCTAGGGGGCATAGCGCCACTACCCGGATGGCGTGCTCTTGGAAGTAATGCTTTAGCTTCTTGGCGGCCATGTACATGCCGTATACCAGCTTCTGGTAGTGAGGGTAGTTCTGCTTTGATAGCGAGAGTCCCTCACTCAAGTAGTACCCCGGTCATTGGACCGACTGAGCCTTTCTTTCTTCTAGTCTCTCTACCACCAGTACGACGCTGATGACCCGGTTGGTAGCTGCAATATACATCATCATTAGCTCCTTTGCGGCTGGGACCGCCAGTACTGGTTGAGAGGACACCATGTCCTTGAGGTCACGGAAGGCTTCGTCCACCTGCATCGTCCAGACGAACTTGTTTGTTTTCTTCATGAGCTGGTACAGCGGGAGTGCCTTCTCGCCTAGCCGGCTGACGAACCAGCTGAGGGAGGCCAGGCATCCGGTGAACTTCTGTATGGCGTGCAGGTTCTGCGGTGGCTGCATGCGCTCGATTGCACCGATTTTCTCCGGGTTAGCCTCGATCCCAAGCTCTGAGATGAGGAAACCGAGGAGCTGGCCGACTGGGACGCCGAACACTCACTTCTCTGGGTTTAGCTTCATCTGGAGCCGGCGAAGGTTGGTGAAGGTCTCCTTCAGTTCTTTGAGGAGTGTCTGCTTCTCCTTTGTCTTTGCCACCACGTCATCGACATAGGCGTGCATGTTTCTACCAATTTGTGATTGTAGGCACTTTTGCATGCAGCGTTGATATGTGGCTCCTGCATTTTTGAGTCCGAATGGCATGGTGGTGTAGTAGTAGGCCCCGTATGGGGTGATGAATGCTTTCTTTATTTGATTAGCGGGGTTTAGCCAGATCTGGTGGTAGCCGGAGTACACATCCAGAAACGACAATAGTTCACAATCGGATGTGGAGTCGATCACTTGGTCTATCTGTGGTAGGGTGAATAGATCTTTGCAGCATGCTTTGTTGAGGCTGGTGTAGTCAACACACATGTGCCAAGTCTTGTTCTTTTTCAGCACCAGTACTGGGTTTGCCAGCCATTCCGGGTGGAAAACTTCCATGATGAATCCAGCTGCGAGCAGCCGAGTGATCTCCTCACCAATGGTTCTTCTTTTATCTTCCACGAAGTGGCGTAGTGACTGCTTGCCCGTCTTTGCATCCGGCCTAACATGTAAAGAGTGCTCGGCGAGCTCCCTCGGAACACAGGCATGTCCTTGCGGGACCATGCGAAGATATCCCGATTCTCATGGAGGATGTTGACGAGCGCGCTTTCCTATTTGTTGTCAAGGTCGTCTCTGACCAGGATGAACTTGTCCGGCTAGGCCCCGTTCAGTAGTATCTTCTTGGTGCCTTTTGACGGCTTGAATTGCGTCTCTCCGGCCGGCTTTGGCTTGCCAGTCAGCATGTCCGCCTGGAGGGCCGCCATGTTTTGCATGATGACGCGTTTCTCCTCTGCGATGATCATGACCTCGGCGATCTTAGAGCCATCCATGGCTCATTCCACCAACCGTTTGTAGTCACATGCGATGGTGATTACTCCCTTTGGCCCAGGGAGCTTCATCTTGAAGTACGCGTAGTGCGGCACCGCCATGAACTTGGTGAGCGCGGGGTGCCCCAGGATGGCATGGTAGGCATTGCAAAGATTGACCACCTCGAACCAGATGGGCTCGCGGTGGAAGTTATCCTCTGTGCCGAAGATGACGTCTAGTCGGGTCTTGCCAATGGGTGAATGTGATGGACTTGGAACAACTCCATATAAGGAGGTGCTGAATGGCTCCAGCTAGGACTCTCTGATGCCAAGCCGGTCGAGGGAACTTCTGTATAGGAGGTTGATGCTACTTCCTCCGTCCACCAAGACGCGGAAGAATCTGCATGAGTATTTCTTGGAGATGATGATGGGGTCCAGGACCATAGCATATGTGCCTAGATGTGGCAACACGTTCGGCTGGTCCCTCAGGCTCCATTTGACCTCTTGCTCCGACCAGTTCAGGAACTGGGGAACGGGAGGGATAATTGTGTTCACCTCCGCCTCGCGGCGCCTTTTGCTGTGCTTGGTTTCAAGCTCTGTGGTGAAGATGTGGTAGTTCCCTACCCGGCGAGGGTAGTCTCCATAGTCTTCGTCTTGGTGGTTTTGGTGCTCGTGTATGTCTTCCTGCCCACCGACTGGCAAAGGAGGGGGTGGCGGTGGCAGACCACAAACTTTGGACATCTTCTTCATCCAGGTGCACTGGCAGGTCATATGTGTAGCCGGCTTGTTGTCACCGCTATGGAACTTGCATGGGCCATCGAGCATCGAATCAATGGTGTACTTGGGCCGAGGTGGCCGGTCGTCAGGCTTCTGTCTCAGGTTGCCGCCTACAGCCAGATCCTCCTGGACGGCGGCCACCTGCCTAGAACCATATTGGTTATCTGGCTGGTCATCCTTCCTCTTGCTGTGGTGGTTATCATGCCGCCTAGAGTTGTGGTTATTCCCCTCCAGCTGGCGTCGATCTGCGGTGACCTCCACGATGATATGCCCCTGGTCGTCTAGCCAGACGGATCTTTTCATCGCTGCCTCCGCGGTGGCATACTTGTCTGTGATCTCCATGGTCTTGGCCATGGTGGTAGGCTCCACCCGGCGAAGCTTATGCTTGAGCATGGTTCCGTCCCTGCAGCCGTTGATGAAGAAGTCGACTACTTGGTGATCGCGTACACCATTACAGGAGTTGTGCAAGCTTGTCCACCGAGTGATGTGGGAGTGGTCAGTTTCGTCCTTACCTGGACACAGAGGGCGAGTTCTCCATTGCGACCAGGGCGCTTGTATGTGTCGTTGAAGTTGCGGACAAACGCGTGCTTGAAATCGATCCAAGCATTGATATTGTTTTCCGGGAGACTGTTGAGCTAGGTTTTGGCAGAATCCAGGAGCATGAGTGGAATGTAGTGCACCGCCACCCGGCGATTGCCATTTGCAATGCCCACTGCGGTGGTGTAATCCACCAAACAATCTTCCGGCTTGACGGTGCCGTTGTACTTCGGTGTGTCCCTTGCGAGCGAAGATCCCTTTGGAAACCGTTCGTTCTGGATGCTGGTCCAAAACACCTTGGGCTAGCCAGGTTTTCTTCCTCCAATGCGCGTGACTGAACCAGCAGGTCGATGCGTTCGCACGCATCCCACGGTTCCTTCGTCTCGATTGGGCCAAGCTGACCAGAAAGGTGGGATTTGGGCGGTGCGCTGGTTCTTCTGGCTTCGTTAGCCAGATCACGGCTTCTGCTGGTGGCCTCACGTGGGTTTTGTCCACGGCCAGCCGACCCGCCACACGGACGGTTGTCATGCCTTGTAACATTTGGAGAGGAGGCCTTGCTCCCGCCTGCCGCCGGATCGCCCACCCAGCGAGGCGGCTGGTTCTTGTTGTTGTCGCCAAGGCTTGCACCCGCCTCGGCCTGTTGCCTATTGGCTGTTAGCATAAGGAGCTGGATGTGTGCCTGCTAGCGGCATATCTCATCACCCTCCAGGTGGCTAAGTTATACCATGGCAGCTTCCGCAACCCTCATGTTCTTGGCCGGGGTATTGTAAATCGGCCGAGACACCGCCACACATGAGTCAGCAGCACAGTACAGCTACAAGCCTAGGTTACGACCTTGCGGTGGCACCTGCCGGTTTGTGCCGGGTACGCGGGAGAAGCCGTGTGCAGTGTTGTACTCGTGCATGGTGGCATCCAGGTGTCATTGGCCCACGACAACTCTGTTAGCTTCCTCCAGGAGGTTCTGGCGTGTGGTCTCCAGCGCGGCCGCTGCGGTGGCTGGATCCAGCTCGGTGGTGATGGGGATGCGAAGGTTTTGGATGGAATCCACCAAGGGGTATGTTCCTTCCTCGCGCGGAGCGGCATCCTTGGCACCCGCGCCGAGCTCTAGAGGCGGGCGGCGTCCTTCGCCCGTGCCAACCATCATGACCTCGAGGCTGCCACTTGAGTGGAGCAGGGCGGAGAAACCTAGAGGCGCCTCAGAGATGGTGACGACCTTGCGAGAGAACTCCTTCGTGATGGTGGTGACATAGACGCGGTGCTCGCCGAAGTGCATGACAGACCCATCGTTTGGGAAAGTTTCCCCGTTGAAGCAGGATGCGTTGTCGAGGACACATTCGAACGAGTCGAAAGTGAGGACGAGGCCTGAGGCAACTCGCTCACCTGCGACGAGCGGAAGTCCCGTGTGAAAGATGACCCCAGACGAAGCGTTGTGCCCCACGGTGGGCGCGAACTGTCGTGGTGTGGAACACGGTAGTGCCATCAGGGATGGCGTGAAAGGGGACAGTCAGGATCCTATCGGTGGCTACTCACAACAGGTTGGGCATAGATACTGCAGACACAGTGATGTACCCAGGTTCGGAGCACTCTTGTCGAGGTAACACTCCTACTCCTGCAAGGATCTACTATATACGTCTGGATTTATGTTGAGTGAGTGCTCGGCAAATTCCCTGGGAACTCCTGGCATGACCACTGGACACCAGGCGAAGATCTCCCAGTGCTCATGGAGGAATTAGACAAGCGCGAGTTCCTATACGGAACTAAAGTTGTTGGTGATGAGGGCCGTCTTGGTCGGGTCTGTTGAGTGGACCTGGACTTTTTTCATGTGCACCGACAAGTCGAAGGACAGGTCGGGTGAACTTGGCCTGCTCAGGGGAGGCAGACTGTTGTCTGTTGACTCCTTCAGTCGTGCGAGTTCCTCCTGCATGCCGAAGGACTGGGAGATTCTGTTGAATTCCCTATCGCAGCTGTCGGACCTCTCGAAGTTGCCGTTGATTGTGATTACGCCATTTGGACCTGGCATCTTCATCTGCAGGTAGGCGTAGTGTGGCACTACCATGAACCTCGTGAACGCGACACGTCCGAGGATGCAGTGATATTGTGAAGCCCAGTCGACGACCTCAAAGTTGATGCGCTCTCGCCGAAAGTTTTATAGCGTGCCGAAAATGACGTCGAGGTTGATTTTGCCGAGGGGATATATGCCTTTACCTAAGACGATGTCGTGGAATGTCGTGTTTGAAACTTCCAAACACGTCAGAGGGATCCTCATCGCCCGCAAGGTGCTCGCGAACATGAGGTTAATGCCGCTGCCGCCATCCATAAAGACGTGACTCATGTTGAAACCCCCAATCTGCGCCTCGAGTACAAGGGGACAGTGGCTTGGACGAGGAACTTGGTGCGGGTGGTCACGCCTGTCGAAGGTGATGCAGGAGTCGCTTCCACTGAGGTACTCAGTGGTGGGAGGTGGAGAGTTTATCGCCAAGTTGACTTGGCGAGTGATGGCCTTCTGCACTCGATTTGAGGGACGCCCTTTTTGGATCATCCCCATGTTGCCCACGGCTAGTGGGTATGGTTTTCCTCTGTGATGCTGGGCCAGTGCAGTCGCGGCGGTGGTGGTCCGGGCGGTGGTGGAGGGGCTACATGTGCCACAGCTCCTGGGGCAGCTCCATGGCCCCTGTGGACTGCGTCGCGATTCATCCGGGCTAGGCCTTCGTGGAGTTTGAGGAACTCGCGGCAGTCCTTGAGAAGGTGGCTGGATTTTTTCTTTCCATCGTGCTTGACGATGTAGACGTGAACGTTGAGGGGCCCGGATAGTTTGTCCTCGATAGATGTTGCGGGTGCCTCTTCGCGAGTGCGGCGTTGCCACACCTGCGTGGTTTTTCTGCTGTCGCGGTATCCACCACTGCGGCATCCGCTATTGCGGTTGTCATTGCGTTTGTTGGCCTAGCCGGCTGCGACCATGTTGACTTCGTCGTGGTCATCATAGACACGCATTCGACGTTTGCTTCGGCGATCACGTCTGCGCCCAAGGTCGTTGTCGTCGTCGGAGTATGTGCGGTTCTTCACCGAGTCTTCTCTGTCAGCCGACCGATTCACGATTTCCATCAGGTGGTCGATCGTTTTGGGCTTCGAGCGACCCAACTCCTACCTGAGCTCTATGCGGCGAATGCCGCCATTGAACGCATCGATTGCGTGGTCCTCCGAGATGTTTTCTGCGGAGTTCTTGATGATGGACCATCTCTAGATGTACGAGCGTAACGATTCGCCCGATCTTTGCTGGCAGCTTCTCAGCTCTTCAATTGATGCGGGCCTTTTGTAGGTTCCCTTGAAATTGCGCATGAAGCTGTAGACCAGCTCTTCCCAGCCGCGGATGGATCCGCGCGGGAGATTGTTGAGCCATGCGCGGATGGCACCCTACAGCTGTAGCTGCAAGCATTGCATGGCTGTGCTTTGACTCCCGCCGTGTAGTCTGACGGAGGAGATGTGGTCCTCCAGCCAGATTTTCGGGTCCTGTAGACCGTCAAATTTTGGGTTCTCTGACGGTAGTTTGAACCCTTTAGGCATTCGCTTCTGCCTGATGGCCCTGCTGAAGCATCTGGCACCGTAGAGCTCAGTCTCGTCCTCTTCTGAGTCAGTCGAATGAGTGCGTCTTACCCTTGATTTGTCGATTTTGCGCTGCGTGAGGTTATCACGCGCATCGTAGTCGTGATCGTGCCGCCGTGAGCGGTGACGCTGAGACAGATCGTGGCTATCGTCGCTGGACGAAGGTGAAGAGTAATGTTTTGCTAGAGCGTTGCTTTTCTTTGGCTCCGGTGTAGGCACTTTGTCGAGGGCTGCCTCGACTAGCCCCAAGCCCGCGATCGTAGATCGGTGCATGGTAGCTCGTGGATCTCCAGCTGGTGGCTGGTTGTTGAGGAGGTACATGGTGGCCGCCGTTACTGCGGCTTGCGGCATCTTCGGGAGCACGTTGCCCCGTGTATCCACCGTCATGGAGCCTAAATCAAGGACTTTTGCGGCTTCCAAACGCTCCTCCTCGGTGAGGTGGGCCAGTCGAGATATTCTCTTGTTGGCCAGGTACTCGTTGCCTTTGGAGGAGGATCCTCCATGGGAGGAGAGCCCGGCTCACCGAAGGCTTGATTCGTCCGCCGCCTTTTTACGCTCCTCGAGTTGCGGGGTTGCATGTAGCTGGCGTCTGTATTCCTCCTTCAGTAGCCAATGGTAGCCCATTAGCATGTCTTGCGGGGAGTTGAGGGGCAGAGGATTGTCTCCCAGAGCCTCTCGACAGCAGGCCCACTTGTTGTTGTTGCGCTTGATCACCACGCGCTCTCCAATGTGTTCATTCACTATGGTCGGCGGTTCTCCTACCGCTCCATTGTTGATGGGCGCGCCGTTGCCACCGTTGGTGTGGCCGCTGTTGGGCCGACTGCCATTGGGTGGCCCGGTGCCGTTGGGCGTGCTGCCATTGGGCGGTCCGGTGCCAGATCCGGTGCCAACATTTTCGCGATTGGCAGTAGTGTCGCCTGCGTTGATAACTGCGCACATGAAATGGTTGCGGAAGCTGTTGCTCCCGCAACTTTTAGATCCAGAGCCGTAGGCTCCGTCTTTAGTGGCCAGGTCACCCAGATCGGATCCGCGACTGCTGTTGCTGTCCGTGCTCCGAGCTGTTGTTAAGGCGTTAAGCTCACTAAGGGTGCTGATTGGTGGCGGAAACCACGATGCTGGACCAATCGCGGGTGCCGTCGGCTGGTCAGGCATGCGAAGCGTGCCCATCTGACCAACCTGGAAGCGGAAGCTCCCAATCGCCAGACTGATTCCATCGCCCACGGACTCAAAAGCCGAGCGAGTGGCCGACGTGTGGACACTGAAGTCAAACGCGTCGAAGAGCTGGCGAATCTCCGTTGTTGCAGAGTTGTAGATCGCAGTTGATGGGGCCGAAGACGCCACGACATCAGCACTCCCAATTCCCACAGACGGCGTCAATTGACAAGGGTTTAACTCGTCAATGCCCATTGTTATGGACTTGGGTTTTGGAGAAGGAGGGAGCATTGGAGGCATCAGTCGGCTAGCAAACAAGCACACAGGGACGCAAGTTTTACCCAGGTTCAGGCCTCGTAGAGATTCCTACTCCTGCTTGCCTGCTCTTGGAATTAACAAAGGAATCGAAGATTATAGGGGCGCGCAGATGCAATTTGGCGAGAATTTGTGGAAACTAGGGTTGCGTGTGTCCTCCTCGCCGCCCCCTCCTAGCCTTTATATAGATAGGCTAGGTCTCGGTTAGCAGGTCGAGTCGGTTACAGATTAGGGTTTTCCCTTTGAACTTTCTATCTTAAGCTTCTTCTTGTCTCGTAAGCAATCGAGAGTCCGTGGGCCACTCGAATTCTCCATTTGGGCCTTGGCAACGCCGTGGGCTTCCGCCGTATCTGGACCGTATATACCAAATTTGAGTACCTGTAGGGTATACCCATGTCACCCTCTATTTCAGGGATCCAAGTCGAGGAGAGTGATTATGTACCATGCGTATGAAAATGCAGATATCTGATACAAGAATGTTTGTTTAACGTAACAACAAACAAATGTCTGAAGTAGCTCCGGTTCAAGCATGTGAAAATGGAGTGAAACCAAGGTCTACTAGAGGAAGCACTAACTGAATGGTAGTACTACTTCAGATCAAATAAAAAGCTTGCTGCGAAACAAATACTCCTACTACTGCATACTATCAAAACACAAACACCAGCTAAAGTATATGTAGAACACATCAAACAAGATTTCATCACGCATACACTACTATATAAAGAACACTATTTCATCATCTAAAACAATGTTTTATCAGACACACATAGGCCCCCAAAACGAACAGACAGCTCTAATATTCCAACCCCTGCTGCTGTGACTGTAGCACAAACAAAGGTGCTGCCATAGTTCCATCAGGTACCAAAACAAACAAACATCAGATTGCAGCTCCAAATAACATAACCTGGGTAAACAAATGCTTGCCCAAACAAGCCTTGCTTGTTTATCCGACTGTTATTTTCATGTCCTTGATGTTGTAGTCTAAATCAACTGTGTTGCTGATCGGACTTCCTTTTTGTTTCTTTGATTTAGCACTCCGAATCACGTCGGTTGTTGAAGGAAATGAACAAAATGATCAGCAAAATCATAGGTGTACAAAAAATGCAAGGTTTGCACATGAATGACTGCACTAACTAGGTGTCAATTATGTAGGGTTGTAAAGTACACCAACGTTTATGAGATTTGAACTTCTTAGACTTCATGCTGGTGGGATCTAATTTGAATACTCCCTCATTCGCCCATATAACCACAATTTCTCTATCCTCAAATGCGCAGAGTAACCTTACTGCATCTTTCCCACCATATGTCCATGATTTCTCAAGGCCAAGGAGAGTGTCCAACTCAACCTTTATATGAGACACCCAAGCTTCCCATTTGCCCGTTGATGATCTTGCACTAGACCACGTATTTAGAGTGAAGTCTCTTATAACCGCAAGGGCAACATCTCCATTATGCCCCTTAGCGATGACAAAATTGCGTTTGGAAATACCATGTGTCTTATGGTGCACTCAATATAACACAGTTTTGTTGTCAGGTTGTCAAAGGCAATTATATATGTAGAATTCATTGTTGGCTAGTACAAAATGTCCCCTATGAGAGTTGGCGGCCTGTGATCAATCTTAACCAGCATCTCAACAGGTTCAATCTAGTCCTCCCATTTTCCAAACTCTGATGAGTACCTCTGCACCAGTGCTTGGTTACCATTGGTTACTATCCAAATAACCCAGAAATTGCGGCAATAGTGTGAAGACAATTGCCCATGATTTCTCGAAAAGAGAATTGTGCCGCTATCATACTCACGTCTCTGCCAAATTGGTGGTTCTGGTATCACTGTTTCACTTCCACTGATTGGATCCCAAGCCTTTATCATGTTAGACCCTTGCGGATAATGAAGTAGCACCTACCATTGCGACATGCGAGTACATATGGTTTGTAGGCTTTATGTACTTCCACTAGGCTGTTCAGCTTTTGGAAGATGGATTGGTCAAGATTATGATCTGTTAAGAATTGAGTGTCCTTGGAGCTATTGGTGAAATACCCAAGTAACGAAATTCCTATGTTGTGTGAAAGGGTTAGCCTTTTGAAATCGTTGCTTCCCATGAAGTCCATCCAACGTTTTTGGGCGACTGATGCCCTCAGTCTGCAGGATGGGTGCGGAGCAAGCCTGACAAGAATCTGACCAAATACATTGCCTGGCAAGTCATTGATTGTTGCATATGTTCTTCCATCGAAGCTGGTAGGATGATGAAAATAGAATAAGTGCATCATCATAATTAAGTAAACAACACAGTGCACAATCCACAACCCTACAAAAAGAATTAAGTAAACACCACAATGCAGCATACAATTTGATAGGAAAATTTATCATGGAAATTTCCTAAACTGCACGCGTCTAAAAAACTACCTAAAATGCAGAGTCTGTAAACAATATAACCTAAACAACACAAGGAATCAACCTGAGTAGTACGAAAGCACCGCAAAATGCTTCAGCATGTCAAAACTAGGCAAAGGGAATGAAGATCTTTTTTTTGAGGTCACTAGGGAGGACAGAAAGGCCCCCACCTGAATTTTCTGGTTTTATCATAAAGAAGGGGAAAAATGGACGCAGCTTCAGTTACTTGGTGAACCCAAGTCTCACGGTGACATGCTCCAAGATCCACCTTCCATCTTAGATCCAACGTATGAGATTAGCTTAGATTTTGAACTAAAAAGTAAAACTATTCGAAAAAATGACAAAAAAACAGTAAATCATCGGTGCCTAGGTTTGAATCCTATGAAAGTTTCATACCATTTGGATCACTAGTTTGTGATTAAATAGCTTTTTATGTTCCCAGTACTACTAGTTTAAAATAATATCCACTGTGTCCAGAAAAACCCACGGAGCAGAATACACAAAAGAGGGAGGAAGTCAGGGAGACAAAATCCAATGCGGAACTTACAATGGGGTTGACGAGTTATGAGCAGATGGAGAAGGCGCCACCGACGAATGACGAGCCACAACCGTTGACGCTGTAGAAGCACGACCACGAGCTGACGCATTCCTAGCATCCCACGCAGCCATCGCTTTGGCAGCGGCAACCAATATAGCCGAATTTGCTACAGCAGCAGCCGACGAGGATTTCGACTGCACCTCCACCGCTTTCCAAGCATCACCCAACACTTCCCAAGACTCCAATGCGGTTCAAGCAATGGCCTCCGCATCTGATTCACATGTATCCGCTGGTGCTACTTCAGTATCCACCTCTGCTTTACAAGCATCCGCTGACGCAGAAAATGCATCCGCCAAGACCGATTCCATTTTCTGGAAATGTCACCAGCTTATTTAGCTCACAATGCCCAAAAATAAATGCATTCTATCCTTCAGAAAGCCCATAATGGCTGGAGGTTGGGGACATACATACCAGCGAACAGAGGTGCGGTGGTGTTCAATGGTGGAGCGGCAGGGACGGTCCGGTCGAGGGAGGGAGGCCAGGCAGAGAAGATGATGATGGGGTCGAGGGGCACACGACTGAGCTTCCTTGAACTCGAAACTAACTTTCGCCCCACTATATTTTTTTGTGAACTCCGCTTTTTTTAGGGGAAAAGCCCCGCTATATTAATAGTAGCAACCACATGACTGATACAAGCTTGTGCACTTGCGTTGCTCAGTTTCCCGCCTATAGACATCAAGTTTGTTCACTTATTCGTGTGATACAATGAATTGCTGGGTAAAATATTCCAAGTGGTAGAAGCCTGCCCTTTCTATGACATCAAGATCTAGAGTTCAAACATCAACCTGAAATTCCACAATCTACAACTACAAGTTTTGGTTTACTACCATAAACATGCTAACAAATCACTCGCAACTGGCATTAACATCATCATTAACAAATCTCAGAAGGAAAAAAATTGAACCACCACAAGTTCGAATAAGATGATTGTTGTTGCCAAATATAGTCACATAAAGCCAGATCCAATATATATGTCATAATAGTACATTAAATATATAGATTTGTGGACACCACACACCAGCAGAGCAAAAAAACAGCTATAGTACCTGACTTAACAAACAGTCATCCTCACACGAGACCCAAACCCTTCAAAAATGAAAGTAGGGTGGTCAATATGGTTTATAGATTTCCTCATCTTTTGCAGGATCAGGACTGTATGGGTGTGGAGAATCTCAATTTTTTGTCAGGGTCTCATCTGCTTCTAGAGCCGAATTGAAAAGATTGTCAGCTCGCATTCCCACATGTTCCAAGATCGGGTCATACGCCTGGCCAATCAGCTCGTCGCCATCCACATCAGGCGACTCAAAAACTAAGTTGTCAACCACGAACTTTTGAAAATCAACAACAACATCATGAGTAACTAAAATTGATGTATTCCATCCTGTAGTCGAATCAGCTATCCGCTTAGTGGATGTGGCCGCTTCTTCCTTCAAGCGCCTAATCTATTCGTCCTGTTGTTTCGCTTTCTCTTGAAGGCATGAAATCATGTGTCTATGAGCTTTGTATTTCTCTCGGAGATGGACAATTGTCAAATCCTTGTAGTGACCAGTACCATTACGCCATGAGCAATATGAGTAAGGTGGAAATAGCAGATAACAAATCCAAAATTAAACCAGATTCTCATTTCAAAAAATTAAACCTAATTCTCTTTTCAAAAATAATAATCCAAATTCAGCTGCACACATCATGCAAGATCCACAGTTGTACCACAAATGGCAAAGAACCATAGAGGCATATTGCCCAAACATGGGAAACAGAACCGACATGAAAAGGGACGTACTTTAGGATTTGCCTTCTTAGCTGGCACATGAGCAGTCCTGACATTAGTAAGTGGCAACATATCAGAATGACTTTGTTTCTACAAATCATGATGCAACAAAATGATATATTTTAGGGGAAATTTTAAGTAATAAAGCACTCTTTATCAAAAAATGTTTTCGGGGACAAAGCATAGGTTACTGAAATTCCAGCAAAGCAGCTGGACACATAAAAACACTTGTCACTCGATAATGCCTCCTCCACGGGTGGGACATGCACATGATGCTAAATGAAATGCAGCAAAACCAGTAAATTTTAGGAAAGAGCACAACAACTTCGCAATGCAAAGAAGGATATGTGCATTAATCTAATGCCAAGGATTGGGCATGTTCCCCTTTACCGAGAAATATAATTTAAAGAACTCAGCAATGCTGGACACTAGCAAACAACAATCTGTTTATGAATGATATGCAGCAAATTACATCTGCATTGTTCAGCATAGGACCGTTCTATGAAATAAAGCCAGGGGAAAGCTTCCCATCCTCACAAGACTCTTCTTAGCAGCATATACTTACCTATTTTCAGTGGACCTTATAACTAATTCCATGGCTACATCCATGGTGATCCCAGCTTCCTAATGTGGCATATGATTTCAAATAGCAATCACCTAAACAAAAATCCGGACTCACCGGAGATTGCGCTGATGCGATGGAAAGGTGGACGCTGCTGGGTAAAGAAGGTGCACGACAAGGGAGGTGCACAAATGTGCAAAAAAATGTAGCGTTACTCGTATATAGATAGAGATAGCAGTAGCACATAAACCATATCAATTAGTAGTAACCATAAACTCCACACAGGCTGTAAGTAGACTGTCAACTACTCCCATATTAATTAACCTAGTGTAATTTAATATGGCAGTACTATGAGATGGTAAGTACTAGTAAACAAATGGGGATTACTTAATTATTAGTGGAATCTATAGCAAGCCACCAAAAGCATCATGAGCATGCTAAATATCTAGATTGCAGACCATACTTGGTTAAGAACCTAATGTCCAACTCTAATTACCCAAATCTAAGAGCATCTATCCTATTTACGACTGAGTGCAGTGAGTTGGAGACATCCGCTAACTCTGCAGCCATCTCCTCGGCATGCATCTGATGGTGCTCCTGCTCCTTTTCTTCGAGGTCATTACAGATCTCGAGCTGTAACCACAGCGACATCATCGTGCGCTGCAGCAAAAGTGAGTGCGGTAGATCTGTCGAGTGGACGAACATGCAGCGCTCACATTCGTAGTTGCAACCCAAGAACCTGTGGCCGAAGTTCGTTCCCTCGAATGCAACGCGGCGCCAGGGCGCAGTCGCACCAGAGCTGGAGATCCGCTTGGTAACGATATCATACCACTATGCATCTAACATCCATGCCGGCATCTAATCCTAGGAAACATCATCGATCGAGACGGGCAGAATAGAGAAAAAACCCAAAAGGAGAGAACCCATAAGCTGAATTCGAGAAAATAAACTGAGACTGTGAACTCTTGCGTACTTATCCTAACCCGGCCGCCTTGCACATCAAGATCGCTCGTCGTTCACCAGAACGGCATGACTGAATCCGCCAATATTGCTCGAAAAAAGAGAGCGCCTTCAAAGCCTAGTGCAGAGGCTTCGTGGAGAAGGAAGAGGTAGGGGAGCTGGTCCTCACATTCGTTGGCTACTATTGGATTTAACTCGACCACTGCTAACTAGGGCCCGCGCTAGAGAGCCCGTGGGCCCCCAAACATCACTCACCTAGTTTGACTTGCATTACATGTACTTTTGTAAAACGGATCAAAACTCAATAACTAAATAAACCAAAGCCCCCCTCCCCCCACTTTTTGCGAAAACCCACTACAAAACGGAGACGCTCAAAATGCGTACACACACCCTGTGAATGTAGGTATGCACAACCTACACCTATGAGCACTTCAGAAAGACTGGATCTTGAGACTGATCCGGCGAGGCTTGATCTTGACGAAGTCACCATAGGCACCTCGCCATATATTGACGGGAACGTCTCCTCTCACTACCCTCATAACCATCCTTCAGAGTCAAGCACCGAGGCTTCGTGGCGAAGGAAGTGCTAGGGGGTCAGAGCTCACATTCGCTGGCTGTTATGGGATTTAATTGAGCCACTAATAATGTGCCCCCTGTAGTGAGCCCATAGACCCTGGACACCAGTGACTATTACAATTACTTTGGGAAAACCGAGCAAAACTTAATATAAACGGAAGGCCCATCTCTTTTTTTTGCAAAAAACCACTACAAAATACACATGCTCACAAATGCATACACACACTCACCCCTATGAACACATGAACACACATCCTACCCCTATGAGCACCTCCGGTAGAGGGCTTGAGCTTGAAAAAGTCACCATAGGCACCTCGCTATCGATGGGAACGTCGCCTCCTACTTCCCTCGTAACCATCCTTCAACATCGAGCGTCTAGGATTCATTGATAAGGAAGAGCTAGAGGAGTCATAGGTAACATTCTTGGGCTGCTAGAGGATATAACTAGACCACTAATAATAACGGGGCCCCATGGTAGTGAGTACATACGGCCCCGACATCAGAGAAAGCACGACATCAAGTCTTAACATATGTCTAAACGGTGGAATGGGTAGTGCTAACAAAAATATTCTTCAAGGTGATTCTAGTGCTAGACTTATGTCTAAGAGAATCAATTGGCAGGAGGGCCCACTAGTCAGTGGATACCAGTTTGTTTTTCTTTTTCTTTTTAGCATGGTTGTGTGGACCCACTTCAGTCATAAACTCTAAAGCAAAAGTAGTTTTTGTAGCTACTTCTAGACACTGCACACGCCCTTACTAGACGTAGCTTAGAAATTTACTAGCCTCGTATCTAAGAAAATAAAAATCTGCTCCACCGTTTAGACTAGATAGGGGACCCACTCACCTGAGTAGAAAGATACAATAAAGAAAACCTTCTAGACACTAACGAGTGGGTCCAACTGCCATTGTATTCCCTTAGACATGTGTCTTGTATAGACCCAGGGTCCAAAAAACTTAGCTAGCTAGACTCACCCTATCTTGTTGTTTAGACCTAGGTCTAGTAATCTTACCACTATATAGTGTACAAATAACTTTCAATATTGACCGTTGGATTGTGACTCGCGAATCCGAATATTTCCAGCCGTTGGATCTTCTTTTCCATTCTAGCATCTAGAAGATTCTATTGATAGTCTTCAGCATAATTAATGATATGCACAAACCTCAAAACACACTTCTCCATCATACTAGAATCTTCTCACTCATTTCTCTAGACCATGTTACCAAAAATTTCAAGTGTTAGGTAGCTAATAATATTTGGCTTCTACACATGATAATACAAAGTAGGAGAACCAAATATACACCCATACTTTATATATGTTGACCAAATTTATATTTTTCTGCTTTACCTATTATAATTTTATATAGTGATGATATGTCAGACGTCTATTATCTGAGGCTCACCACTACAAGAAACTTTTCCTTCCGCAACGAATTGGACCGACGGTTGTCATAGAAGGCGCGTCTTCCGCGACAAAATTCTCGGCTCGGTCGTGGCCGATGGAAAACTTTTTTTCTGGTTTCACGGCCCTCTACTACGAAGGATCTGCTAAAAACATTGAGGAAGCTCGGCCAACGTGTGGCAGAAGCAAGATTTTCGTTTCCTCGCGCGATGTTAACTTGCCGATGTCTTTTGAGGCGTGTGGGTCCTGGACATCAGTGTCTCTAGCAGACCATACTTTTCGGTCACGCCTCCCTGATTCGAACTCGATAACATAGCTCGAGGCGTCTGCCGTTTAGTCAGGCTGCTAGGTCCCACATGTCAGCCTCTCATTAGAAGGATCGTGTGTATGATGGAATTTTTTTCCTTCGCTTGCGCTACCCTGTTCCGAAGTTGATAGCGCTGCTCGATGCATCTACCGTATAATCAACCTCCTAGAACCCACATGTCATCCTCTCATTAGAAGAAACGTGTTTATGATGGAATTTTTTCCTTCGCTGGCGCTACCCCGTTCCGAGTTGATAGCGCTGCTCGACGCATCTACCATTTAACCAACCTCCTGATCCCCACATGTCATCATCTCATTAGAAGAAACATGTGTATGATGAATTTTTTTTCCTTCGCTTGCGCTACCCTGCTCTGAACTTGATAGCATTGTTCGATGCATCTACCGTTTAATCACGATGCTGGGACCCACATGTCATCCTCTCATTAGAATAAATGTGAGTATGATGGATTTTTTCCCTTCGCTGGTGCTACCCCGTTCCAAGTTGATAGCGTTGCTCGACGCATCTACTGTTTAACCAACCTCCTGAGCCCCACATGTCATCCTCTCATTATAAGAAACGTGTGTATGATGGATTTTTTCCCTTGGCTCGCGCTACCCTGTTTCGAACTTGATAGCATTGTTCGATGCATCTACCATTTAATCACGATGCTGGGCCCCACATGTCATCCTCTCATTAAAAGAATCGTGTGTATGATGGATTTTTTACCCTCTGTAGCGCCTTCGTGTTCTGAACTTGATAGCTTTGTTTACTGCATCAGCCGTTTATTCAGGCTGGTGGGTCCCTTATGTCAGTCTCACATTAGGAGAATCGTGGGTACGATGGAATTTTTTTCTTCTCTAGCGCTACCCTGTTCCGAACTAGATAGCGTTTCTCGAGGAATCTGCCGTTTGCTCACGCTGCTGGGTCCCCCATTTCAGCCTCTCATTAAAAGAAATGTGTACATGCTGAACTTTTTCTCGCTCGCGCCCCCCTGTTTCGAACTGGCTACGCTGCTCGATGCAGCATCTGTATAAGGTCGTGCTGCTGGGTCCCATATATCAGCCTCCTATAAATGAAACGTGCGTATGATGGACTTTTTTTGGCCATGTCCGCTGTTTTGACCTTGGCAACTTGCTGGGTCCCAGATGTCAACCACCTCTGTGCAGGAAACGTGTCTATGCTGGGTCCTAGCTAACAAACTCTATTTGAAAGGAACGTGTGTATGTTGGACTGTTTTTTCGGGTCCTAGATGTTAGCCTCAGAGTACAAAAAATGCTCATAAAGGCCGAATTAAAAAGATTCCATGGGCTCACTTCTAAGTTGAATGGGCTATGGTTTGTGGCTACAAGACCACGAAAAGGCCGAATTAGAAGGTACTGGGCTATGCTTGGGGCTGATAGGCTAATTTCATGGGCTATGCTTGGGCCTGCTGGGTCTGACATGTTAGCTTCTCTATAAGTGCAACGTTTGTATGATGGACTTTTTTTCGGCCGCGTCCGCTGTTTTCACCGTGGCAGCCGTGTATGGTCTTACTACTGGGGACCTTATGTCAGCCTCTCTAGCATGTTCTGGCTTGTGGGTCCCTGATGCAGCCTTGTATGTTCTATATGGTGGGTCCCTGATGCGAGCCTCTCTGTACAAGTATTTAAACTTTTATTTCGAACCCACCCTCAAAACAAACTCCAGGGATGCTGCATGCTGGTGGATCCGTTTTGTCAGCCTCTCCGTAATGCGATATTGCTAGAAGAAAAAATGTAAATCCAAGATATGATTCGAACAAAGGACCTTCAAATCAAATAAACAAAAACTAAGTCTGTTGCCACTACAACAAAGATATTTATAGAATAAATATCATTAAACTTTCATTAGTACTACAATTTATGTATTAGTCTTCTTAAAAATATTTTGGGTGTCTATGTTTATCTCTTTTAAAATATAAAAGGGCAGCGCTCCTAGCATCTCAATTTATAAAATGCCACATAATGGAGTATTTGCTTAAAAACATAGGTAGGCAGAGTTTTTTTATTTTAAGAGGTGGGGGCAATGCCCAAAAGGCCGAATTAAAAATAGTTTGGCTATTCTAAATAGGCTGCTCTACGTGGGTTATACCCCATAGGGCAGGCTCCATGGGCTTCGTTCTCAAATTTTAGTGGGTTGTGCTCAGCAGTCCCTTGACCCCTAAAAAGCCGAATTAATATGTTCTCGGCTAGGCACCATGGGCTCCTTTCTCAAATTTCACTGGGCTATGGTCAGCAGTCTCCTGACCCCGAAAAGACCGAATAAAAATATTCTGGGCTAAAGAGGGGCCGAATGAGCTACGGAGTACTAGATGTCTTCTCCTGGTTAAAAAACTTGCATTGTGATGTGCTCGGCCGGATTCGAAACAAAGACCCCAAAGAGGGAGGGGAAAAGCGATAATTCTTTTTGGCAACTATTCATGTCAAAATTTAGCAGTATAGAATAAGGTAGAAAAATTATCAACAGATTCGAAGTTCATATTCAGGACCACTTGAACAATTCAGCAGCATTTCAAAAGTGACCAATTCAGCAATACAGACAATGAAATACAAATAGCAGTACAGAGAGAACCAGTTTTTGTTTCGCCAATAACACTCGACCATTGGAGAAAGCAAAACTGACGATCAAGTCTGCTTTGAGTACCTTCTTATCACATCAATGCATGTGTGACCCCCCATATGCAACCCAAAATGCCCAAGTCTCATCTAGATTGTGACACGGCCATGTACAAGGGTGACGAGCACTCGTCTGTTTCACATTCAGCAGCACATGACAGATTCAGCAGCAATTTAAAGTGACTGATTCAACGGTGATAGAAAATGACCAAAAGAATTGACAGATTCAGCAAGGCCGACATTGAAATTCAATGGATGTACAATAATGTGGCAAAGCCAAGTTTCAAAAGGAAAGCGTGACCATGCATTTTCTCCACTCAATCTGAATAAGTCTATGTACATAGGTATTACTACAAAATAGATTAGCATTAGCTGAACTCCATACAAAATACTTAGTAGAAGTGTAGAACTACAAGCTTACACAAAGCTAGGAACCACTACATGTCCTATCATACGTACTCGAAGAAACGAGAATGCTTCAGCGTGTCAAAGTGCTAGCCGGGCTGCGCCCTTGATTTCCTTCCTGGGACGCGTCTCTCATTTCATTGTCGCCTGTCGGCCTCTAGGTCAGCAGCACACATGTAAAATTCATACGACAAACCAAGAAGTTCGAGATCCTTAATTTCGGCAATTCCAATTACGAAGGGAATCTGCCACCAACATAAACTAGCTAGTTAGTACAACATTACATACACTCACAGTAGGATCATCACAAGAGGATTAAGATGTGATATCTCACCGGTGAATCTTGTCCGGCGACAGGTTCAGTAGTATGCCACTAAAGACGTAGCTTGGATAGAAAAGACATGAGCACTTCCTATGCGGCATTGGCCAGCGACGGCCTAATCGTTATCTCGGGTGACCTCTTTACCATAACCTGATTAAAACTAGCGAACAAGACCAACAACCAAAACCTCACCTCCTAGCGCGGCGATTCGCAAGCCGCTGACCTGTCTGGCCTCACGGACAGGAGCAAGTCCATGATATGCCCGTCAATTTGGGAGACGAACAGCTTGCCCTCCTTCTCGATGCTGATGACCTCAGCTCTGAGCTACCTCGGTGCAGACGGGTCCCATTTTGGGGGCTGTATCTGGGCACTGTCATCGAGTGGGCAGATATGAGGTGCTCGACAAACACTTTCTTGACATCGGTGAACTTGCATCCTGGCTCCATGCAGACACACCAGCGGTAGTTTCACGCGATGTTGTGGTCGTAGACGTCATTGTAGGAGACCAAATTCTAGCAGATGTTGTTGGGGCATCTACTACCTTTTCCGCCAGCGACTTGGCGGTACAGCTCCTTGGAGCATGCGGCCAGCCAGACGGCGCTGGTAGTGTCCAGACGCTTAGCTATTTCGTTGAAGACGTCGTCCCCGACATTCGTCCAGACGTTGTTCAGCCGGTTGTGCCTCGAATCGACAGCCATCATGTCCGAATGATTGGGGGCAAGGGCGGATCTATGTATGACTATTGGGGTTATTTGGAGGAGAGGGGTGGTGGCCTAGAAGGATCGATATAGCGGGTGAGATGGCGAGAAAAATGTGTGAAGTGCGCGCTAGAGAAGATCCAAATGTGGCCTCTCGGAGTTGGGAATGGCTCTTAAGGAGGGGGTTTTGCCGTGCTCCTATGGCTGTCTTCTGCTGGCGTACTGCATCAAGCACGCCGACTAGAGTTATGGAGTAAGGAGTACTATAGGTACTCTAGACTGGCACGCTGTCATAGAGTGTTCTCTCATCACATCTCAGTTATTAGAACTGAGAGATGACTTATTTACTGCTTCCATTTTTATACTACTCTCTCAAGTTCGTATTCTAATGGCCACAACTTTTTCTAGATTCACATCAGTTAGACAGAGTAGTTGTAAGTTGAGTCACTTACGTTTTTTGGTACTTCATAGTACGTACCAAAATACCAAGATGCTGAACCTCATATGAACTTTCTAGAAAGGTACCCCTTTGCAAAGATTGGCAAGCCTTCTAAAATTCCTGAAACTTCTAGAAAGGCAAGAACCCACGGCCTAAATTGCATCATGCTTGGTGAAATAACGACAGGTTCCCAGTTCATATTCAGTAGCATTTCAAAGTGACCGATTCAGCAATACAGACTTTGAAATTCAATAGCAGGACAGCGAGAATAAATTCTTGTTTCAGCACTAAAACCCTTGGTGCGAGATCAGTTGCTTTTCTCCGAACACACTCGATCATCGGAGCAAGAAAAACTAACCATCAAGTCTTCTTTTATATGCATACTTTCTACTCACATCAATGACTATGTGACCCACATATGCAAACCAAAATGCCCCAAGCCTCATCTAGATTGTGACAAGGCCATGTTTCAAAAGAACAGTAAGACCATCTACTGCCCTTGATCTAAAAAAGTATCAGTACATCAGTATTAATTCTACAAGATAATTTAGTACTGTAATAAAAACGGTAGAACATTTGACAGAGTCACTACCATTTGAAAGATTCAGCAGCACTGAATAAAATAGAAAAATATCAATAGATTCCAAACACATAATCAGGGGCACTTGATAGATTCAACAACATTTCAAAGTAACCGATTTAGCAGTACAGATAATAACCAAAAGTATTGGTAGATTTAACAATGTAGACACTGAAATCCAATAGATGTAGCAAGGCCATAATTCAAAAGGACAGAGAGAACATATTCTGGCCATGTTCCAAAAGAAGAGCAATACCATCTACTGGTCTTGATCTAAATAAGTACCAATACATAACTATTAGTTCTAAAAAATACTTTAGTAATAGCAACAACAAAACATTCGATAGATTCAATGGCACTTGAAAGATTCAACAGTACTGAATAAGACAGAAAAATATCATCAGATTTCCAGTTCATAATAAGCGGCACTTGACAGATTTAGCACCATTTCAAAGTGGCCGATTTAGCAGTATAGATAATGACCAAAAGAATTGACAAATTCAGCAATGCAGACATTGAAATGCAGACAAGTAGGATTTAACAAATCTCACTTATCCCGCTTATCCCACTTAGTTTAGAGTTAGTTTAGAAGTCTCCCACATATCCCACCTCTGCATCTACGGTAATAATCTTGTTGATACGAACCTTGTATTCCATGGTGAACTCCGATGGT
This sequence comes from Avena insularis, assembly GCA_023614405.1. NCBI lineage: Eukaryota > Viridiplantae > Streptophyta > Magnoliopsida > Poales > Poaceae > Avena > Avena insularis. The sequence continues at coordinate 300,828,804 of CM042692.1, read as the reverse complement.
CGATTCTGACGACGAGCGAGCAGATTATACCGACAATCCAACAAAGAGCAAGTGGCTTTAGAATTCGCATAGAATACATTCTCACACAAGACATTTGGATGTGCTGAGCTCAACTTCACCATGAACTGCGGCGACACGCGCGTCGCCGGCCTGACGGACACGACAGATATCAAGATGATATCATCGTGCATGTCGAATAGCATGCAGAACAACGTGTCATCGAACCCGGTTAGCCCGATATCTACATTTTGCAAGCCCGGTGCCGGCACCAGCTTAGAGATGTACCTGCCTTTCCTACCACAGTGTAAAATGCACAACCTCATGGTGTGGGCTTCTCTGAGGTGGGAGTGGAGCACAAACGGAATTGCGGCGAACTCGCAGCTAGGCACCACGCAGTTCCATTGGACTGCATCAGCGAGCATTGAACATGAAGACACATTTGGCTGGACAGCCCATACCAATTGGGTTTGTCACCAACATAAAGTAATTAATTAGTACGACATTACCTATATTCATATTAGGATCATCACAAGAAGATTTATATGTGTTAACTCACTCTTGGTTGATATTCTTGTAATGCAGGGGGAATTCAGACAACATCTTGAGAAGCTCGCAGGTAACGCCTCGGTTTCGACAGGTACGACATGAGCCCTTTCAGCGCGACTTCAGCCAATGAAGGCCTGCTCATCTGCTCAGATGTCGTTGCCATTTCGACCAAATGGAGCTTATTCCATGACGACAGCGACCATAACATCACCTTGTACCGCGGCGATTCGCACGCCGCCGACCTGACGTATCTGATGGATAGGAAGATGTCTGTGGTGTACCCTACAATTAGGGCGGCAAACTCCGTGCCCTCTTTCTCGATGCCGATGATCTCTGGTGCGTGCACCTGGTTAGTCGGGTACCCGTACTTGTTGGAGTAGGTCACTTGGGGCAAATAGTACATCTTGTGGGCAAGTTTCAAGTGGTCAAAGAGCTCGTGCAAAGTTAATGGCTAGTTGACGAACTCGCATCCTCGCTCCATGCAGGATGCGCATGGGGCGTAGCAGCACTAGATCTTGTGCTCGTAGACATCATTGTAGGAGACAAATGAACAACAACGGTCGTTGGGGCACCTGCTACCTTTTCCGCCGGCGACCTGGCGGTACAGCTCCTTGGAGCATGCGGCCAGCCTAACGGTGTTGATAGTGTCCAGACGCATAGAGATTTTGTTGAAGACATCATCGCCGACCTTGCTCCAGCCATAGTGTCGCGGGTTGGACCTCGAATCCGCCATCCCGTCCGGATGGATTGGGGGTGAGGGTGGATCTATGTAGAGTTGTTGGTGGTTTTTGGAGGAGGGGGCTGGTGGCCTGGAGGGAGTGATGTAACATGCAAGATGGGGAGTAAAATGTGTGAAGCACGGGCCTGAGATGCGGCCAGGCGGCGTCGACGAGTGGGGATAAACTAAACGTAGATGGGGAAGATAGGATGGCTCTTTGAAATAGGTTTTTTCTTTTCTTCTACTGTAAGAAGCGGCTGCATCGAGGATGCCGGCTAAGCATGAATGTGTGTAAAACGCGCCCCTGTGCAATAAATTAAACATGTCACTTCCTAGCGCAGTACTTTCTCGTCACGTCAGCTTCTATTTTCATACTAGTATTAGGGCGTCACCTATGGTGGCAGAAATTGTCTATAAGTTGGGAGGTTTTAAGAAAAAGCTTTCGATGTACAACTGAATTCCTGGTTAGCCTAAAAAGTATTTGGAAAATTTTAAGAGAAATCTATCTATCGTGCTTACTTGTAGTTAAAATTTGACTCGGTCGGTGGGAGTACGGTTTACATCGAAGACCTCAAAAAAGAGAAAATTACATAGATGTCCATAAACTTAGCACAAAGGGCCTTAAAGTTAATCAAGTAAAAGCACTCGGGTCCTTCTCGAGTGAGAAATTGAGCCATACCCTTCGTACTTTTGCATTTTCTACACACAAACACACAAAACGCTCCTCACACTTTTGAACCAGCGTGCTGGGGGTGTGCTTGGTGCTTCCTCTTCGCAGGGTGTGAAATGGAACAACAATGCAGGTCGATGCACATGGGCAGTGCCACGTTGTAGATGAGAGATCAGCGGGCCAGCAGGGTGTGTGTGGATGGTGGTGAGGCAGGAAAGGAGAGAGAAAACACAATTTGTTTTGCGTGCATATATAGTAAAGGTCTCGAAATTTTGATAATAGGTTCAACTTCTTACTAAGATTCTACATCTTAACAACTTAACAAAATTATATTAGGTCAAACTTGAGATAGAAGTAAGCGTGTGATAGATAGCTCTTGGAATAGTTGTCCTGTCGAAGGTAGATGGTGCATCTTCTTTTAGTAAACGATGTTCTAGGTGTGAGTTTCTAACTATCAGGAAAGAATATTCTCAATCTTCCCATGTTTTGTGAATTCTAAAACTTCCTAGCTAACTCTGCCGACTTGAATGAGACTCTATGCCAATTTATCGAAATTAGGTCAAATTTGAACTACAAGTAAATTATACATTGCTTTGGAAGTTTTACGAAAAAGCTTTTGGTTGTTTTCGATGTACTGAATTCCTAGTTAGAGCTTCAAAAGTTTGTTGGGACATTTTAAGAGGAATCTATCTATCGCGCTTACTAGTAGTTAAAATTTGATATGGACGGTGGGAGAAAGTAAGATTTGCATCGAAGACCTGAAAAATTTTACAAAGAGGTCCATAAATTAAACATAAAGGGCTCTAAAGTTAAGCAAGGAAAAGCAGTCTGGTCCTTCTCGAGAGAGCAACTTAGCCATATACCCTTCATGCTAGTGTACTTGCTTCACACACACATAAAAACGCTCCTCACACTTTCGAACGAGCATGTTGGGGTGTGCTTGGTGCTTCCTCTTTGCAGGGTGTGAAATATAACGACAAGGCAGGTCGACGCACGTGGGCAGTACCACGTTGTGGATGATGGAGAGGTCATCCGGTCGGGGTGTGTGTGGATGGTGATGAGGCAGTGTGAAGGAGAGAGAAAACACAACTTGTTTTGCATGCATATCTTATCTTACCACTATATAGTGTACGAATAACTTTGAATGTTGACCGTTGGATCAAGACTCGTGAATCCCAGCGTTTCTATCCATTGGATCTTCTTTTCCATTCTAGATTCTAGAAGAATCTATTGATAGTCTTCGACATAATGAATGCTATGCACAAACCTCAAAACACACTTATCCATCATACTAGAAGCTTCTCCCTTGTTTCTCTAGACCATGTTATGAAAAATTTCATGTGTTAGGTAGCTAAATAATCTTTGATTTCTACATGATGATACAAAGTACAAGGACCAAATACACACCCATACTTTATAGATGTTGATCAAATTTATATTTTTTTTTGCTTTACCAATTATAATTGTATATAGTGATGATCATATGTCATACGTCTACTATCCGGGTCTCACATGCAACTTACTAGTAGCTAATAATTGTTGACTTCGACATGATCTTACCACTATATAGTGTACAAACAACTTTGAATATTGACCGTTGGATCAAGACTCGCGACCCAACATTTCCGGCCGTTGGATCTTCTTTTCCATTCTAGCACCTTGAACATTCAATTGATAGTATTCATTACAGACCACTATATAGTGTACGAATAACTTTGAATGTTGACCGTTGGATCAAGACTTGCGAATCCCAGCTTTTCGAGCCATTGGATCTTCTTTTCCATCCTATCATCTAGAAGATTCTATTGATAGTCTTGGGCATAATGAATGCTATGCACAACCTCAAAACACACTTCTCCATCATACTAGAATCTTATCCCTTGTTTCTCTAAACCATGTTATCCAAAATTTCATGTGTTAGGTAGCTAATAATCTTTTACTTCTACATGATGATACAAAGTACAAGGACCAAATATATACACCCACACTTTATAGATGTTGATCAAATTTATATTTTTTGTGCTTTACCAATTATAATTGTATATAGATATGTCATACGTCTACTATCCGAGTATCGCGTGCAAGGCACGTGCAACTTACTAGTATATAGTAAAGGTCCTGAAATTTTGACAAGAGGTTCAACTTCTTGCTAAGACTCTACATATTGACAACTTACTGAAATTAGGTCAAACTTTAGCTACAAGTAAGCGTGATAGATAGCTCTTGGAATAATTGTCTTTTCGAAGGTAGATGGTGGGTGCATCTTCTTTTACTAAACTATGTCGTCGGTGTGAGCTTCCAACTATCAAGAAAGAACATTCTTGATTTCCCATGTTTTGTGAATTTTAAAAATTCCTAGCTAACTATGTCAACTTGAATAATACTATGTGCTAATTTATTGAAATTAGGTCAAGTTTGAACTATAAGTAAATTGAGGTTGCTTTGGAAATTTTTCGAAAAAACTCTTTGGCGGTTTTCGATGTACTAAATTCCTGGTTAGCTTTAAAAGTTTTTTGGAAAATTTTAAGAGGAAACTATTTATCATTATTACTTGTAGTTAAAATTTGAGATGATTGGTGGGAGTATGGTTTAGATCTAAGACCTCAAAAAGAGAAAATTACATGTAGAGGTCCATAAATTTAGCACAAAGGGCCCTAAAGTTAAGCAAGGAAAAGCAGGTGGGTCCTTCTCGAGCGAGAAACTGAGCCATACCCTTCGTACTACTGTACTCGCTTCACACAAAAAACGCTCCTCACACTTTCGAACCAACGTGACAGGGGATGTGCTTGGTGCTTCCTCTATGTAAGGTGTGAAATGGAATGACAAGGTAGGTCGACGCACGTGGGCAGCGCCACATTGTGGACGAGGGAGAGATTAGCCGGCACAGGTGTGCGTGGATGGTGATGAGGTAGTGAAGAAGGAGAGAGAAAACATAATTTGTTTTGCGTGCATATATATAGTAAATAAAAGGTCCTGAAATTTTGACAACACCGTTCAACTTCTTGCTAAGAAATTGCATCTTGACAACTTAACGAAATTAGGTCAAATTTGAGCTACAAGTTAGCGTGATAGATTGCTCTTGGATTAATTGTTTTTTTGAAGGTAGATGGGTGCATCTTCTTTTAGTAAACAATGTCGTCGGTGTGAGTTTGCCAACTTTTAGGAAAGAACATTCTCGATATTCCCATGTTTTGCAAATTTTAAAACTTCCTATCCAACTCTGATACACAAGTAAGGGAGGCAGCGCGAGACTTTCAAAAAAAGCAGCGTAAGATCAGCGCAGAAGAGGACTTGAAGGCGGTGCGATGTCAGAGCAAAGCTATGATGGGCTTCTTACACGAGGTACAGGGTACACTCCAATAGTAGTAAATGTATGGACCTACTACTAGTTGGAGTATATGCACACAAAACAAGTTGCGTTTTCTCTCTCCTTCGCTGGCTCTCACCATCCATCCTCCATCAATTTCTTTTCTACAGCCGCGGGTGCACAGTCCAGCTTGTCTCTTCCTCGTCCACAACAGGTTCAACTTCTTGCTAAGATTTTGCATCTTGACAGTTTATCAAAATTAGGTCAAACTTGAGGTACAAGTAAGCGTGATAGATTGCTCTTAAATGAATTGTCTTTTCGAAGGTATATGGGTGCATCTCTTCTTGTAAAAGCAGTGTAGTCGGTATGAGTGTCCAACTACCAGGAAATAACATTCTCAATTGATGACGACTGGTCCAGCCTCTAGCTAAGATGTTGCATCTCCCTCAAAGAAAGAAAAGATTTTGCATCTTGAAAATTTTGAACCCCTTTTGAAAACGATCACATGAAATAGGAAGAGAGGGGAAATGATATTTCTATTCTCTATGGGCAACCCACAAGCTTGAGGTGCACCTTAGGCTTAAAGATAACTTTATTTTTTCCACTATGTATAAGGTGAAACTTAGCGGATGCCATATAGTAGGCCAATTTTTTTTTGAACGGGTAGTAGGCCATATTAAGGTGTGCTTTCTTACACAATGCGGGAGTAGTATGTATATTTTTTGCTTAGAAGTATGGTCACCTCTGTCCACGTGCTGTACATGCTGAGAGAAAATATCTACATCTACAATATTGAATGGACATATTAAGAAAATATACTTTATGGTGAATCTATTAATATTAATTTAGTACTCTAAATTTTTATATTTTTGTGTATAATCATGGTCAAACTTTAAAAATGTTGACTTTTGACTAATCCTTAGGCGCCTTATATTTTGGCGGAGGGAGTACTATTCAACACGAGTCCAGTTGCTCTGACACATTGGATATAACAGCCCAACGGTCATGATTAGTGTTATGGATCCAATTCAAAACTGCTCCACTATAGTACTATAAGTAGAGACAATACAGTCTAATGTGCTATCAAATTTTGGGGATGGTGACATGATGGTTCTAGAACATACATGGTGGAGTTTTATCTAGGTACTATTCAACACGAATCCAGCTTCTCTGAACCATTGGATCCAACAGCCCAACGGTCAGGATTGGTGCTATGGATCCAATTCAAAACTGCTCCACTATAGTAGTAGAGATAGAGATATCTTATCTTATCTTATCTTATCTTACGACTATATAGTGTATGAATAACTTTGAATATTCACCGTTGGATCAAGACTCGTGACTCCCAACATTTCCAGCCATTGGATCTTCTTTTCCATTCTAGCATCTAGAAGATTCTATTGATAGTCTTCAGCATAATTAATGCTATGCACAAACCTCAAAACACACTTCTCCATCATACTAGAATCTTATCCCTCGTAGCTAATAATCATTTACTTCTACATGATCTTATCTTATCTTACCACTATATAGTGTACGAATAACTTTGAATGTTGACCGTTGGATCAAGACTCGCGAATCCCAGCATTTCTAGCCGTTGGATCTTCTTTTCCATTCTAGCATCTAGAAGATTCTATTGATAGTATTGAACACAATGAATGCACTATGCATAAACCTCTCAAAACACACTTCTCCATCATACTAGAATCTTCTCCCTCGTTTCTCTATACCATGTTACCAAAAATTTCAAGTGTTAGGTACCTAATAATATTTGACTTCTACACATGATGATACAAAGTACAAGGACCAAATATACACCCATACTTTATAGGTGTTGATCAAATTTACAATTTTTTGTGTTTTACCAATTATAATTTTATATAGTGATGATATGTCATACGTTTACTATCTGAGCCTTATTGAGATGTGCTTTTTTACACAATGCGGGAGTAGTACGTATATTTTTTTTGCTTAGACATATGGTCACCTCTGTCCACGCGCTGCACATACTGAGAGAATAAAATGTTGGCAGGGGAAGAGGGCAGCAACGAAGAGAAGTTGAAGGCGGTTCCATGTTAGAGAAAAGGTATGATGGGTTTCTGACACGAGGAACTCCTACGGCCTTACAGTGTACTACACTATGCTAGTACTAGTAAATTTCAGGACCTATGCATGCAAAACAAATTGTTTGTTTTCTGTCTCCTTCGCTGCCTCTCACCATCCATCCTCCCTCCCTCCTACCCTTTCCCCTCGCGCGCCGGCCCGGCTGATCTCTCCCTCGTCCATAGCGTGGTGCTACACATGTGTGCCTTGGTACTGTGGCTCTGTGTCTCTGGCGTGTTCGGCAGTCGCGTTGGTGTGGAGTAGGGATGAGGAGTACATTGGAAGGAAACCACTATGGTCCTTGGCGGCAAAAAAATTCAAACTTTTCCGGTTTTCGAAATTTTCACTTGCTTCCCAAACATCGGGAGCGAAGGTTATCCAAAAGATTGGCCATTCGCAATACTTTTTATCTTATCTTTATCTTGTCTTATCTCTTACAATACCATACCATACCATACCATACCATACCACTATATAGTGTACGGATAACTTCAAACATTGACCGTTGGATCAAGACCGGCAAATCCAAACATTGCTAACCGTTAGATCTTCTTTTCCATTCTTAGCATCAACAAAGATACTACTGGTAGTCTTTTAGCACGATGAACACTAGTATGCACAAACTTCAAAACACACACTTCATTGCTCAGTTTCAGGGTCCTTTGTGCTAAATGCATGGACTTGGGTGTAATTTTTATTTGTATGAGGTCCTTGATGTAACTTGTACTTCCACCGACCGTGTTAACTCTCAAGCACCTCGCTCCTACGAGTCCTACCACGGTTAAAACAAAATGCAACCTCCCTAATTATCAAACAAACTGGACCACGGTTTCTTATACGTAATACCCAAGTTTTTAGTACTAGGATTTTTCAAGCTTCCTAGCTAACTTCACACACTTCAGTGACTTCTTATCGATTAACGAAATTAGGTCAAACTTGAGCTACAAGTAAGCGCGATAGATTGCTCTTGAATTAAATGTATTTTCGGAGGTAGATGGGTGCATCTTCTTGTAGTAAACAATGTCGTCAGTGTGAGTTTCCAACTATCAGGAAATAAAATTCTCAGTTTTCCGAGTGATGACGAGATGGTTCTTTTCCGTAAAGAAAGCTCGGAGCAGAATATGGATCTCAATGCCATAAGCCAAGCTTCTAGACATATTAAGTGGACCAACGTGCTTTACTTACGAGTTTTCAAACTCCCTAGCTAATTAACTCCGCCCACTTGAATGACTACATGTTTATTTATCGAAATTAGGTCAAACTTGAACTATAACTAAATTCTAGGTTGCTCTGAAAGTTTTACGAAAAAGCTTTTGGAGGTACCGTACCGATCGGGAGGGGTGTCACAATCAATATATGAGAAAAAACCGAGAGTTTTGACAACAGGTTTGACTTCGTGCTAAGATTTTGCATCGCATGACACTATTTAACGAAATTGGGTCAAACTTGAGCTACAAGTAAGCGCGATAGATTGCTGTTGAAATATATAACTTTTTAGAGAGGTAGATGGTTGCATTTTGTTTTAATAAACAGTTCCATCGGTATGGTGTGATTTTCGAACTATATCAGGAAAGAAGATTCAATTATTCTCAATTTTTCGAGTGATGACGAGCGAGGTTGTTCTTTTTCGTAAAGAAATGTCCGAAGAATAATATTGGATCTGAATGCCAGAAGCCAAGTTTACTGACATATATAGTGGACCAACATGTTGTACAAATGATTCCCATGTTTTATTTATGAGTTTTCAAGCTTCCTAGTTAACTATTCCCACTTGACCGGATGACTTCATGTCGATTTATCGAAATTAGGTCAAATTTGAAACTACAAGTAAATTGTAGGTTGCTTTGAAAGTTTTACGAAAAATATTTTGGAGTTACCCATCGAGGGGTCACAATTAATATATCATAAAACACCGAGAGTTTTGACGATATGTTCAACTTCTTGCTAAGATTTTGCATCTTGACATTTTAACAAAATTAGGTCAAACTTGAGCTACAAGTAAGCGCGATAGATTGCTCTTGAATTAAATGTATTTTCAGCGGTAGATCGATGCACCTTGTTGTAGTAAACAATGCCGTCAGTGTGAGTTTCCAACTATCAGGAAAGAACATTCAATTCTACATTTTCCGAGTGAAGACGAGCGAGGCTACTAGTTGTTCTTTTCCGTAAAGAGAAGTCCAAAGAATATTGGATGTGTATGCCACAAGCCAAGTTGATAGACCTATATATATAGTGGATCGACAATATGTTGTACTTGTGATTCCCATGTTTTATGGGTTTTGAAGCTTCCCATAGCTAACCCCGGACATTTGAATAACTTTATGTCGCTATCTCAAAATTAGGTCAAATTTGAAACTACAAGTAAATTGTAGGTTTTGCTTTGATAGATTTACGAAAAATCTTTTAGACGTACCCATCGAGGGTTCAAAATTAATATACCAGAAACTAGCGAGAGTTTTGATGATAGGTTCAACTTCTTGCTAAGACTTTGCATATTGGTAATTTAACGAAATTAGGTCAAAGTTGAGCTAGCTATAAGTAAACGCCATAGATTTCTCTTGAATTAAATGTCTTTTCATAGGTAGATCATCAGTGCATCTTCTTGTAGTGAACAGTGTCATTGGTGTGAGTTTCCAACTATCAAGAAAGAACATTCAATTCTACATTTTCCGAGTGAAGAATACGAGCGAGGTTGTTCTTTTTCCTAAAGGAAAGTCCGAAGAATATTGGATCTGAATTCCACAAGCCAAGTTTACATACATATATATTGGACCAACATGTTGTACCAACGATTCCCATGTTTTATGAGTTTTCAAACTTCACAGCTAACTCTGCCCATTAGAATGACTTTATGTCGATTTATCGAAATTAGGTCAAATTTGAAACTACAAGTACTAGTAAATTGCACGTGCCCTGCACATGAGACTCAGATAATAGACATCTGGCATATCATCACTATATAAAATTGTAATAGGCAAAGCGGAAAAAAATATAATAGGCAAAATTTGAACTACTACAAGTAAACCGTGTAGGTTGCTTTGAAAGTTTTACAGAAAAGCTCTTAGAGGTGCCCATCAGAAGGGGCGCACGGAGGGAGGGGGGAATTAATATACTATCAGGAACCAAAAGAGCGTTCTGACGGCAGGTTCATCTTCTTGCTAAGATTTTGCATCTTCACAGTTTAATGAAATTAGGTCAAACTTGAGCTACAACTAAGTGCGATAGATTGCTCTTGAATTTAATGAAATTAGGTCAAACTTGAACTACATGTAATAAATTGTATGTTTCTTTGGAAGTTTTATGAAAAAAGCTTTTGGAGGTACCCATCGAGTGGTTAATTAATATATCAGAAACCATAGAGAGTTTTGACAAGTGGTTCGACTTCTAGCTAAGATTTTGCATCATGAAAATTTTGAACAACTTTTAAAAACGATCACATGAAATAGGGAGAGAGGGGAAATGATATTTCTATTCTCTATGGGCAACCCACAAGCTTGAGGTGCACCTTAGGCTTAAAGATAACTTTATTTTTTCCACTATGTATAAGGTGAACCTTAGCGGATGCCACATAGTAGGCCATTTTTTTGAACGGGTAGTAGGCCATATTAAGGTGTGCTTTTTTACACAATGCGGGAGTAGTATATTTCTTTGCTTAGACATCTGGTCACCTCTGTCCACGCGCTGTACGTGTTGAGAGAATAAAATGTTCGCAGGGGAAGAGGGCAGCAGCGAAGAGAAGTTGAAGGCGGTTCCATGTCAGAGCAAAGTTAAGATGGGTTTCTGACACGAGGTACTCCTGCAGCCTTACAGTATACTACACTATGCTAGTACTAGTAAATTTCAGGACCTATGCACGCAAAACAAATTGTGTTCTTTATCTCTCCTTCGCTACCTCTCACCATCCATCCTCCCTCTCTCCTACCCTTTCCTCACAAGACCGCCCGATCGATCTCTCCTCATCCATAGCAGGTCAGTGCACGTGTGCCTTGGTACGACGGCTCTGTGTCTCTGGCGTGTTCGGCAGCCACATTGGTGTGGAGTAGGGACGAGGAGTACATAGGAAGGAAACCACTTTGGTCCTTGGCGGCAAAAAAATTCAAACTTTTCCGGTTTTTGAAATTTTCACTTGTTTCCCAAACATCGGGAGGGAAGGTTATCCAAAAGATCGGCCAAACATCAGGAGGGAAGGCAATTTTGAACCCGTTTTGAACATTGATCATATTGAATAATCGAAAAACAAAAAACAAAAGCTTTGTCCTATCATGTCTTGTGCACCACGTGCCATGAAAACTGTAACCATGGGATTATATAAGTTTTGGAAAAAATAGCTTCACAATATTGTCCTACCATGTATATGGACACTATCGGGTTTATTTCAACCCAAACGACCAATGTCATCAAGGCCATATTGACATCATAGTTTACAATTTGATAGAGTTCCCACGATAGTTTGGTAGATGGGTGCATCTTGGTGTAGTAAGCATTGTTGCATGTGGGAGTTTCCAACAATTAGGAAAAAAAGAATTTCAATTTTCCCAGTGAGGACGGTGATGTTTTTTAGAAGAAAGTCCAAATAATATGGTTCATAATGCCACAAGCCAATGGTTTCACACATACTATAGTTGATCATGGTTGCTATCTAATTTCAGCTAAAAGTTTACATATTACGATGGGTCGTGACACGCGGTACTAGTACACATACTACTACGTAGTATATTTTCTCTCTCCTTCGCCCCCCTCTCACCATCCATCCACTATCCTCTCCATTTCTCCTTCCTTCCCATGTAAGCTTTCACGCAATGATTATACTTCTAGTCTGAGATGCAGTGGTGCAGAAAAAGATGAGGCCCACACCATACCACCATCAATCAAGTTACGTGACGCAACTTTGTGAAGAGTATACGTATACTGGTAGTACTGTAGCTAGATAACTATGTACTACTATAGACACTTAATTTTAAACAGAGGAAGTAAGAGACGCCGAGTAATTCGGCACGATCTGCATGATTCTCTTCATTTTTGGATAAAGCGGGGCGCCTCCTGAATTCTCTGGGCCGAGAAAAATCAAGAACCGACAAGTCTGGTATAATCCTTTTTTTATTGACGGGACGAGTCTGGTACAATCTATTTATGATATTTTGGGATAGTTTTCAGGGTATTATCACAAGCACGACTATAAATAGACATTATAAATTGCAATAGTACGCACCCCTACTTTCACTCAAAACACCCAGCCCATCGTTGCTTAGAACTTGATCTCTCACTATTTTCTTCCAAAATGTCGAATGAGAACTCTCTCCAGAACATGTCGATTGACCTGACAAATGGGAATGTCCCCAAAACTCCACCTGGAAGCCTAGACTCAGTCAACGGGACATGGCTGTCGCAGCTGTCTGACTCCTCTGATGAAGAAGATAGCCACTGGCAGCACCTTTTCGAAGGGACACCACCACCAACGCCGAGCGACTCCGATAAGAAGGAAGATGAGACTGAGGAAGAGGAGGAGTCTGAGGTCGAACTTGAGGAGGAGTCTAAATACGACGACAGGGAGGAGGCCGAGGAGGATGACGGGGAGGAGGAGAATATCATTTTGTGGCCCGAAAGTTGGGGTGGACAGGCAACGTGGTACCCAAGTTGATTTTTATCACCGCGATTCGAAAAGTTGGGGCGCCAATTGCTGAGAGGGGTCTTTCGAGTGAATGATGGCCAAACCAAATATTTTCAAATCACGCCCGTTAAGTCAGGATATTCCGTTACACTAGTTCCTGCTGTGCGCCTCCTTTGCTGGTCACTCTTCTTAGCCACCCTACACGTGTCGTAGGGGCAAATCCATTACTGTACTTTCCTAACTCTCGACACTGAATCTTGTTGCGGCGGCGGCGGTCCCTTTTCTTCCCTTCCCCGACCCTAAATCTGTCGGTGGTGGAGGACCTTTTTTCTTCCTCCCCCGACACTGAATCCGGCGGCGACGGCCCAGCATGTCTTGCAAGGCGAAGGTTGTAGCTACATCGCCGACTGAAAAGGGTCCGTCGGGGCCCAAGTCTGGGGCTCAACGCGTAGCTGCGGCGAGGTCTTCAGCCCCGGTTAGTGAAGAGGCCAGCAAGGATTCTGCTCCCAAGGTACCTACGAGCAGCGGGTTGAAGAGAAAAGCAAGGCCGGCGGCGGATTGTTCAGCTCCGGTGGGTAGATGCAGCACTCAGATCTCGAAGAAAAAAACCCGGGAGAAGAGCGAGAGGTGAATTTTTCTTATTTGTGCCTTATCTTGCAAGTAGATTAGTTACGACATAATAGAATCGAATGAACTGAAATGTTCCCCTTTTTAATCAAATTAGGCGTAGTTTTAGTACAAGTGACCTATATGAGTTCACAGTTCATGTTCGACAGTACACTGCAAAGCTTGATTTTGGTTGCGAGAGGGTTGTGTTCGGGCAAGATGTGCATCTGCTTGTGAATTGCAAAGAGGTTGTGTCTGCTTTTACATGGTAGATATGCTTGCCGCTAGAATTCCCTGGGTTCTAGACAGAGGACAAAATTGGTGTGGCGCAACATGAATGATACCTATCAGCAAATTGAGCATTCCCATGAGCTTCAGATGGTTTGTGAGTGTTGTGCAGCTGATCGTAAGGTGAAAGTTGAAGCGATGATTGATGATATGTATGTAGATGCTGGAGATCTTGCTGCCAGAGCTTCTGCTCCTAGAGAATACGGACCAATAGATGCTGATCTGGATAAGTTCAAGATTATCGATAGAGGTGGATTCATACATGGCAAAACTTGATGAGGGAGTTAATAAGCCGGTTTAAATCATGTCTGTGGAGATCACTGTCGATTCCAAAAACATAACTCTTGATGAAATGAGAGAGATGATCGGTAAGGAAGTCACTATTGGCCCTAAGCAGATGGCAAAAATCCGGTGGTGGCATCATAAGAAGTAACAATTCATAGATGTTTTGGATACTGAAGATCTTATGTAGATTATGCAGGGAAAGAAGCAAACTAGGAAGGTGTTCTTCCTTGGTACCATTTCTGATGTTGTTGAACAGGTTATAGTGAATGTAGATGCCCCTGTAGTGGCTGAGCAGAATGAGGTGGTCGACGTTGATGAGATCTGATGAGAGCTGCTACCCTGGGCTTGTCATATGGACCGCGGGGTTCCCCTTCCTGTATTTGTAATATTGACTGCTGTTGCATTTAGAGCGTGCTTCTGTGATTATGTTTGTTGAGGGATTCGATATAATGCTGTGCGAGCTGTTGAGATTTTTGGACATGTCACTCACTGAAACCATCGTTGTTGTCATAAGACATAAGTACATTGTAGTTGACATGATTATGTTTCTTAAGATGACGTACCATACTTGTTTCAGTTATTATGTTTGTTGGGACATTGTAATGTAATGTTTTGTGAAACCATGACTGGACTAGTGATGCATAAATACATTGTAGTTGACATGATTATGTTTCTTGAGATGATGTACTGTACTTGTTTCTGATATTTTGTTTGTTGAGAGACTGTAATGTAATGTTTTGCGAAACCATGACAGGACAAGTGATGTGTAAGTACCTTGTAGTCGACATGATTTTGTTTCTTGAGTTGATGTAATATACTTGTTTCTGTGATTACGTTTGTTGAGAGATTGTAATGTGATGTTTTGTGAAACCATGGTGTGGTTATGTTTGTTGGGAGATTATAATGTAATGTTTTGTGAAACCATGACTAAAGAAGTGATGCATAAGTACCTTGTAGTTGACATGATTTTGTTTCTTTGGATGATGTAATATACTGGTATGTTTTCGTTAGGCAATGAAATTGGGATGGAGGGAGTGCAGGTTTAATATTTGAAATGAGAATGTGTGAAGAGAATCCATATCAGGCAGGAGACAGTAATCCAGGGAAAGGGCATGGTATCCATTAAACTATTGTAACATGCCAATTTAGTCATCATTGCAACGGTAGAAGGGTTGCTCTCTCTCTCTCTCTCTCTCTCTCTCTCTCTCTCTCTCTCTCTCTCTCTCTCTCTCTCTCTCTCTCTCTCTCTCGCCATCTTGTCGTTGAGCAGCGAGGACGACCGGTCGGCAATGACCTTCTCTCCGACATCGAGTATTCCTTCCACGATGTGAGTTCCTCTGTTTTCTCGGGCTAGGGTTAGGCAATGGTAAATCACTCGATCTGAGCCCGACCAGATGTGCATGCAATCGTGTTCGATTTCAGCTTTGCGTTTACCTATAGGTACCAAGGATGATCTACGACTCCGAATGGGAGGGCCTAGATCTCGATGGAGAAGTGCCATGTGACCATGGGCAAAAACTGAGGAGATATGTTGCATTCGAAGGCAGTAACATCGAGAAGGTTTTTGGGCTGTACAAATTAGGTTTGTTTACATTATGTGCAACTGTGACATGAAGTAAAATGTATCGTGCATGTTCATAACACTATAGTGTGTGTTTTTAGGTTGGCCGGTGTGTAAAGCAGTAGAGTGGGTGGATCTTGGTGGCGGATGCACTTAAGAAATGTTTGGCACAGTTATGGGAGATGTATGAGTTGGAAAGGTCGGGGAGATTTACTGATGTAAGTGATGCAGCTGAAAAAAATTATAAGCTGTCAGTACGAAATAAGGAGCTGGAACAAGAAATCAAGAATTTGCAGTCAAAGCTAACTGACGGAATCGATGGGAGCTTGGTTGTTGGAACTGCACAGAAGCTTCGGATAGTCACAGTTGTTGATTCATAATGCGTAAAAGGAGAGGATCAGCTCGGGAAGACAAGAAGAAGCTAGAGTGTTGCATTGCGGATCTGTTGAAGGAATCAAGAAGGCGCGAGGTGAACAAGGGACAGACTATAGAGGATAAAGGAAATTGAGATGAATAATTTATGTTGTACCAATGCCTGAAACTAGTTAATTGTAAGACTTGCGCTTGCTTTCCGAACTAAGCCAAACTCAATCCTCGAGCAAACTAATTTTAGACGAACACACATATCGTGCATAGAGTTAAGTTCACGCTTACAAAATCACCACCGCAGAGGATAAACCAGCGATTCGATTTAAATAGACATATGTTGTGTTCAAGCGAGCCTGGCCCGGAGCTGCCTATTTTCCTTCCTAAGATTGGCCAGCTCCTTCAGTACTATGTCGTGCTTCAGCTGTAGGTTCCAGCGCTCCGTGACATGGCAGAGAATTTTGTCCGTAGCCATACGATTTTCCTTCAAGATCCCTTTCATGATCTCCGCGCTTCCTAGCCGTAGCGACCTTCACTGTAGCCGCCTAGTCGGGTTTAACTCCTTCATTTCGCACTTGTCGGAAAGGACCACGAATTCAGCCTTGATTGGTCAAAGGTCGGTTTAAGAATTCCGCTTCTCCCTTTGGATTGCTATCTTGTCATTTAGCCAGGTCGCCAGGTCCTGGTCGATCTTTCGCCTCTTTCCCTGCAACAAAAATACATGGTATGGTTTCTTCAGTTCACCAGGACAAGATGGTTAGTTTCCATAATTAACTGAATCGACTAGTGGCACTGTCATAATTTCAAGGAAGAAGCAGTCTAGGACTAATCAACATTTTATGAATCGACTAGTGGCACTGTCATAATTTTAATTTCAAAGACAAACAAGATTTATCAGCAGTTTAGTGTGCTGTGGGTTTTTCCCAATATCACTAAATAGTAGTGGGAGAGTGGCAAACTCATAATGCAGAAACCCATGTCCAGATACATATGGAAAGAGAACATGGTGTCCATTCATGAACATGAACACCAACACATGTCCAGATAGATAAGGAGTTGCCCTAGGATTCTTATTGCACCCTATAATGGGAAGCAGACATGGGCATTGCTCCCTGAACCCTAAACATTACAAAAGGAGAGGAGGACGAACTGGTATTCGAGTCCCTGCTAACGGGAATCAGACTTGGGCATTGCTCCGGTACGCCTCTAGACATTCCCTTAGCTCCTCGTTCTCTTTTCGAACACCCTCGAGTACGGTGATCCCTCTGCTCATGTCCGCCTTCATCTCCTTGACTGCATCCAGGCAACGGTTCCTGTCATGGTAGGCTCGGATGGTAGCCTTGGTTTCCTCGACGCGTCCTCTGAGTGCCTCGCTGACTTCGTCCTGCAGGAGAATGCACCTTTCCACGAGATTCTTCTTCTCCTCCGTGAGCTCGTTGATTATCTTGATGGCCTGTTCTTGCCTGATCAAGTTACGGTCGAGCACTTTCTGCAGCCTAACGACGTCACGTGCAAAAACTAGCGAGATCTCCTTCTACACAGATAATTGCTTGCGTAGGCTCTCATTAGCTTGGGTGAGGGAGCGTGCAAGCTCTTGTTGGTTGGCAATCTTGGAACTGATCGCGGCCACCTTCTCACGGTAGTCGGCCTTCGATCGCTGCATCATTCATGTTAATTGAAATAGGAATTCTACAATTACACTCCAGGTCCCAGGTGAATACTAATACAGATCAAAAAAATCCCCGTTGAATCTATTGGCCGCAGTGTTAAAAAATGGACCTGGAGATCTATTCATGACCACGATAAACTAATCCTAATCACAAAAAATCCATAGTGAATCTATGAACAGCAGTATTAAGGAAAGACCAAGAGATCTAGTCATATTCATGAAAACAAATACAACTCGTAAAAGAAGAAGAAAAACCAATGCGGGGTGGACAACATCTAAGAAATCCACATCATAACTCGGAGAAATAACAGCGTGGAGATTTGCTACCTCGCTGAGACATGGAACAGGGCCGAACGGGTCCTGTAACGCCTCTGTCATGGTGGATTCGGGCTCCACGGCCGACCTATAATACGTAGAAGAGGAAGAGCCAGAAGAAGAAGAAAAACAAGAAGAAGCTGATTAAGATCATGATGGAGAGGGAGATGGAGAAGAAGTAGAATAAGGAGACCGTACCGGGAGGAGCCCTCGCCTGCTAGAACATTCGGTGCCATTGTCGGGGGAGATTGGGCCTCGATGAGAGGGTGGGATTGAGCGGCTGGTAGAGCAAGAAGTGCCTCGCGGCGATTTCTCTCCCTTTTCTCCACGAGGATCGTCGACCGGCCTCTCCCCCTCCTTAGTGGAGCCATGGCTTGCAGGGTGAGTGTGGCGGAGGCAGGAGGAAGGAGATAGTGATTATTAGTGTGGGAGAAGAGTAAAGAGTACAGGCCGTGGTCTAGTAGTACTAGTACTAATATACAAGACCACCGTGTACGGTCTACCTTCTCAAAGAAGCCAGGGAGGCAGGGGTAGGGAATCGATGGGACTTGTCTTTATTGCGATGGACACTTCAATGGTCTTCGGAGCCACCCAAAATCCAGTATATAATAAAGGGAGTGCAAGCCAGGTGGTCGTCACGGGAATCGGCGCGCACATCCCGCGTGCGTGTGTCACGTGTTGATGGGGCAATGACGCGCACAACTGCTGCACGATCACGTCGGCACGTCCAACTCCGTCGAACTCCACATGACAGGCATGCACGGGATATTTACGAGTCTAGAATATGCTGTGCCACTTTAGTTGTGATCAAATTATGTTCAGTACGCGAGATATTACTTCTTTCTTCTTTTTTTTGATAATCGACAAATGCACGCGTGGACACGACGCACAAAACCGCTGCTCGTCCTTGATCATATCGGCACCCCACTCTGTGTACCCGCCATCGACCATTCGGAGCAACTACCTCGAGCACGATGCCCCCTCGCCGTGGCAATGGCAGGTCCAAGCTGTCCACTAACCGTCATGCGTCCCCGGCTCTTCGATGCATCATCCGCGCTCGCGAGTTGCCTGCTGAGGCAGCACGTCGTGTCCGACCGCGCCAGGATCCATCGACATCGGGACTCAAGGACACCGCAACGTCGAAGCTCGTACCGGTCGCGCAGGAGGAGCGTGGGGTACCTGCAGCGTCGGACGAGCGCAAAGTAGCAGCCAGGACGGGGGCGCGTGTTGTGCCGGCGAGTATGGACAAGAAGAGGAACGAGAAGAACACCAGGAAGAAGAGAGGAGATAGCTATTTTGACGATTTCGACTCGGCCAACGAGGAGGCGTTCATCGATCAGTTGGAGGCAGGAGCGGAGGAGAGTGACGTGGACCCGTGGGACTACGAAGAGGAGGAGGAGGACTCTGACGAGGAGATAGCGTGCTTATTCGAGGAAGGGGGCGGTGTCGAGTCGTCAGAGGAGGGCACCGACAGCGGCGATGGCAGGGACCATGGCGTTGACGAAGACAAGGACGAACTAGAAGACGAAGACGATGGCTTCTTCGAAATATGATCATTTATTTTATTTATTTTAGATAGATAGATGAATTTTCACTTGTTTATGGGGGTTTAGTATCGGTGGCACGGATAGAGAGGTGGCACAGATTGACCATGCATAAAAAAAGTGGAGAAGGGAGGGGTTATCCTGCCCGTTGGATCACATGGGATCAACGGTTGGTGGAGACGATCCGCGTGACATCTCTGTCAGCCAATCAGGGCATAGCACCCAGAGTGAGCACATGTTTGGGATCTCCACACGTTTGGGCTTTTGTGAGATTTGTGATAGAGAGAGAGAGAGGGAAAATCTCTTTTCACAATCCTCTTATGGATCCACCCGTACCATTCAAATGTCATTGCATTTGTGCTCTTTTCACAGTCCACCCATGGATCCACCAGTGTCATTTCGCATGTGTGTTCTTTTTAGTAACAACAACCAGAGTCATTTTGCATGTGTGATCTCTTCACATACCACCTATGGATCCACCAATGTCATTGCATGTGCGTTCTTTTCAATAACAAAAACCAGAGTCATTGCATGTGTGTTATTTTCACTAACAACAACCAGATTCATTGCATGTGTGTTCTTTTCACATACCACATATGGATCCACCAGTGTCATTGCATGTGTGTTCTTTTCACAATCCACCCATGGATCCACCAGTGTCATTGCATGTGTGTTCTTTTTAGTAACAACAACCATAGTCATTTTGCATGTGTATTCTTCTCACATACCACCTATGGATCCACCAGTGTCATTGCATGTGTGTTCTTTTCACTAACAAGAACCAGAGTCATTGCATGTGTGTTCTTTTCACATACCACGTATGGATCCACCAGTGTGATTGAAATGCGTGTTCTCTACAGAGACCACACATGGATCCACCAATGCCATTGCATGTGTGTTCTTTTTAGTAACAACAACCAGAGTTATTTTGCATGTGTGTTCTTCTCACATACAACCTATGGATCCACCAGTGTCATTGCATGTGTGTTCTTTTCACTAACAACAACCAGAGTCATTGCATGTGTGTTATTTTCACATGCCACATATGGATCCACCAGTGTCTTTGAAATGTGTGTTCTCTACAGAGACCACACATGGATCCACCAGTGTTATTGCATGTGTGTTCTTTTTAGTAACAACAACCAGAGTCATTTTGCATGTGTGATCTCTTCACATACCACCTATGGATGCACCAGTGTCATTGCATGTGTGTTCTATTTAGTAACAACAACCAGAGTCATTTTGCATGTGTGTTCTTCTCACATACCATCTATGGATCCACCAGTGTCATTGCATGTGTGTTCTTTTCACTAATAACAACCAGAGTCATTGCATGTGTGTTCTTTTCACATACCACATATGGATACACCAGTGTCATTGAAATGCGTGTTCTCTACAGAGACCACACATGGATCCACCAGTGTCATTGCATGTGTATTCTTTTTAGTAACAACAACCAGTAATTTTGCATGTGTGTTCTTTTCACATACCACCTATGGATCCACCAATGTCATTGCATGTGTGTTCTTTTTACTAACAACAACAAGAGTCATCGAAATGTGTGCTCTCTTCAGAGACCACACATGGATCCACCAGTGACATTGCGTGTGTGCTCTTTTTACTAACAACAACCAGAGTCATTGCATGTGTGTTCTTTTCACATACCACATATGGCTCCACCAGTGTCATTGCATGTGTGTTCTTTTTAGTAACAACAACCAGAGTCATTTTGCATGTGTGCTCTTTTCACATACCACCTATGGATCCACCAGTGTCATTGCATGTGTTTTGTTTTCACAATCCACCCATGGATCCCACCAGTTCATTTTGCATGTGTGTTCTTTTCAGTAACAACAACCAGAGTCATTTTGCAAGTGTGATCTCTTCACATACCACCTATGGATCCACCAGTGTCATTGCATGTGTGTTCTTTTTAGTAACAACAATCAGTCATTGAAATGTCTGTTCTTCTCACATACCACCTATGGATCCACCAGTGTCATTGCATGTGTGTTCATTTCATAATCCACCTAAGGATCCACCAGTGTCATTGCATGTGTGTTCTTTTTAGTAACAACAACAAGAGTCATTTTGCATGTGTGTTCTTCTCACATACCACCTATGGATCCACCAGTGTCATTGCATGTGCGTTATTTTCACTAACAACAACCAGAGTCATTGCATGTGTGTTCTTTTCAAATACCACATATGGATCCACTAGTGTGATTGAAATGTGTGTTCTCTACAGAGACCACACATGGATCCACCAGTGTCATTGCATGTGTGTTCTTTTTAGTAACAACCAGAGTCATTTTGCATGTGTGTTCTTTTCACATACCACATATGGATCCACCAGTGTCATTGCATGTGTGTTCTTTTCACAATCCACCCATGAATCCACCGGTGTCATTGCATGTGTGTTCTTTTTAGTAACAACCAGAGTCATTTTGCATGTGTGTTCTTTTCACATACCACCTATGGATCCACCAGTGTCATTGCATGTGTTTTCTTTTCACAATCCACCCATGGATCCCACTAGTGTCATTTTGCATGTGTGTTCTTTTTAGTAACAACAACCAGAGTCATTTTGCATGTGTGTTCTCTTCACATACCACCTATGGATCCACCAGTGTCATTGCATGTGTGTTCTCTTCGGAATCCACCTATGCATCCACCAGTGTCATTGCAGGTGTTCTTTTTAGTAGCAACAGCAGTGTCATTGCATGTGTGCTCTCTTTAGAGACCACACATGGATCCACCAATGTCATTGCATGTGTGTTCTTTTTACTAACAACAACAAGAGTCATCGAAATGTGTGCTCTCTTCAGAGACCACACATGGATCCACCAGTGACATTGCGTGTCTGCTCTTTTTACTAACAACAACCAGAGTCATTGCATGTGTGTTCTTTTCACATACCACATATGGCTCCACCAGTGTCATTGCATGTGTGTTCTTTTTAGTAACAACAACCAGAGTCATTTTGCATGTGTGCTCTTTTCACATACCACCTATGGATCCACCAGTGTCATTGCATGTGTTTTGTTTTCACAATCCACCCATGGATCCCACTAGTTCATTTTGCATGTGTGTTCTTTTCAGTAACAACAACCAGAGTAATTTTGCAAGTGTGATCTCTTCACATACCACCTATGGATCCACCAGTGTCATTGCATGTGTGTTCTTTTTAGTAACAACAATCAGTCATTGAAATGTTTGTTCTTCTCACATACCACCTATGGATCCACCAGTGTCATTGCATGTGTGTTCATTTCATAATACACCTAAGGATCCACCAGTGTCATTGCATGTGTGTTCTTTTTAGTAACAACAAGAGTCATTTTGCATGTGTGTTCTTCTCACATACCACCTATGGATCCACCAGTGTCATTGCATGTGCGTTATTTTCACTAACAACAACCAGAGTCATTGCATGTGTGTTCTTTTCAAATACCACATATGGATCCACTAGTGTGATTGAAATGTGTGTTCTCTACAGAGACCACACATGGATCCACCAGTGTCATTGCATGTGTGTTCTTTTTAGTAACAACCAGAGTCATTTTGCATGTGTGTTCTTTTCACATACCACATATGGATCCACCAGTGTCATTGCATGTGTGTTCTTTTCACAATCCACCCATGAATCCACCGGTGTCATTGCATGTGTGTTCTTTTTAGTAACAACCAGAGTCATTTTGCATGTGTGTTCTTTTCACATACCACCTATGGATCCACCAGTGTCATTGCATGTGTTTTCTTTTCACAATCCACCCATGGATCCCACTAGTGTCATTTTGCATGTGTGTTCTTTTTAGTAACAACAACCAGAGTCATTTTGCATGTGTGTTCTCTTCACATACCACCTATGGATCCACCAGTGTCATTGCATGTGTGTTCTCTTCGGAATCCACCTATGCATCCACCAGTGTCATTGCAGGTGTTCTTTTTAGTAGCAACAGCAGTGTCATTGCATGTGTGCTCTCTTTAGAGACCACACATGGATCCTGATGTCATTGCATGTGTGTTCTTTTTACTAACAACAACAAGAGTCATTGAAATGTGTGCTCTCTTTAGAGACCACACATGGATCCACCAGTGTCATTGCATGTGTGTTCTTTTTAGTAACAACCAGAGTCATTTTGCATGTGTGTTCTTTTCACATACCACATATGGATCCACCAGTGTCATTGCATGTGTGTTCTTTTCACAATCCACCCATGAATCCACCGGTGTCATTGCATGTGTGTTCTTTTTAGTAACAACCAGAGTCATTTTGCATGTGTGTTCTTTTCACATACCACCTATGGATCCACCAGTGTCATTGCATGTGTTTTCTTTTCACAATCCACCCATGGATCCCACTAGTGTCATTTTGCATGTGTGTTCTTTTTAGTAACAACAACCAGAGTCATTTTGCATGTGTGTTCTCTTCACATACCACCTATGGATCCACCAGTGTCATTGCATGTGTGTTCTCTTCGGAATCCACCTATGCATCCACCAGTGTCATTGCAGGTGTTCTTTTTAGTAGCAACAGCAGTGTCATTGCATGTGTGCTCTCTTTAGAGACCACACATGGATCCACCAGTGTCATTGCATGTGTGTTCTTTTTACTAACAACAACAAGAGTCATCGAAATGTGTGCTCTCTTCAGAGACCACACATGGATCCTGATGTCATTGCATGTGTTCTTTTACTAACAACAACGAGTCATTGCATGTGTGTTCTTTTCACATACCACATGGATCCACCAGTGTCATTGCATGTGTGTTCTTTTAGTAACAACAACGAGTCATTTTGCATGTGTGTTCTTTTCACATACCACCTATGGATCCACAGTGTCATTGCATGTGTGTTCTTTTCACAATCCACCATGGATCCACAGTGTCATTGCATGTGTGTTCTTTTAGTAACAACAGTCATTTTGCATGTGTGTTCTTTTCACATACCACCTATGGATCCACAGTGTCATTGCATGTGTGTTCTTTTCACAATCCACCCATGGATCCACTAGTGTCATTTGCATGTGTGTTCTTTTTAGTAACAACAACGAGTCATTTTGCATGTGTGTTCTCTTCACATACCACCTATGGATCCACAGTGTCATTGCATGTGTGTTCTCTTCTAATCCACCTATGGATCCACAGTGTCATTGCATGTGTGTTCTTTTTAGTAACAACAGCATTGTCATTGCATGTGTGTTCTCTTTACAGACCACACATGGATCCACCAGTGTCATTGCATGTGTGTTCTTTTTACTAACAACAACAAGAGTCATTGAAATGTGTGCTCTCTTTAGAGACCACACATGGATCCACCAGTGTCATTGCATGTGTGTTCTTTTTAGTAACAACCAGAGTCATTTTGCATGTGTGTTCTTTTCACATACCACATATGGATCCACCAGTGTCATTGCATGTGTGTTCTTTTCACAATCCACCCATGGACCCACCAGTGTCATTGTATGTATGTTCTTTTTAGTAACAAGCAGAGTCATTTTGCATGTGTGTTCTTTTCACATACCACCTATGGATCCACCAGTGTCATTGCATATGTTTTCTTTTCACAATCCACCCATCGATCCCACTAGTGTCATTGCATGTGTGTTCTTTTAGTAACAACAACAGTCATTTTGCATGTGTGTTCTCTTCACATACCACCTATGGATCCACAGTGTCATTGCATGTGTGTTCTCTTCACAATCCACCTATGGATCCACAGTGTCATTGCATGTGTTCTTTTTAGTAACAACAGTGTCATTGCATGTGTGTTCTCTTTAGAGACCACACATGGATCCCAGTGTCATTGCATGTGTGTTCTTTTACTAACAACAACAGAGTCATTAAATGTGTGTTCTCTTCACAGACCACACATGGATCCTGATGTCATTGCATGTGTGTTCTTTTACTAACAACAACGAGTCATTGCATGTGTGTTCTTTTCACATACCACATATGGATCCACAGTGTCATTGCATGTGTGTTCTTTTAGTAACAACAACGAGTCATTTTGCATGTGTGTTCTTTTCACATACCACCTATGGATCCACAGTGTCATTGCATGTGTGTTCTTTTCACAATCCACCCATGGATCCACAGTGTCATTTTGCATGTGTGTTCTTTTTAGTAACAACAACCAGAGTCATTTTGCATGTGTGTTCTCTTCACATACCACCTATGGATCCACCAGTGTCATTGCATGTGTGTTCTTTTTAGTAACAACAATCAGTCATTGAAATGTTTGTTCTTCTCACATACCACATATGGCTCCACCAGTGTCATTGCATGTGTGTTCTTTTTAGTAACAACAACCAGAGTCATTTTGCATGTGTGCTCTTTTCACATACCACCTATGGATCCACCAGTGTCATTGCATGTGTTTTCTTTTCACAATCCACCCATGGATCCCACTAGTGTCATTGCATGTGTGTTCTTTTAGTAACAACAACCAGAGTCATTTGCATGTGTGTTCTCTTCACATACCACCTATGGATCCACAGTGTCATTGCATGTGTGTTCTCTTCGAATCCACCTATGGATCCAAAAGTGTCATTGCATGTGTGTTCTTTTTACTAACAACAACAAGAGTCATTGCATGTGTGTTCTTTTCACATACCACACATGGATTCACCAGTTTCATTGCATGTGTGCTCATTTTACTAACAACAATAAGAGTCATTGAAATGTGTGTTCTCTTTAGAGACCACACATGGATCCACCAGTGTCATTTCATGTGTGTTATTGTTACTAACAACAACCAGAGTCATTGCATGTGTGTTCTTTTCACATGCCACATATGGATCCACCAGTGTTATTGCATGAGTGTTCTTTTCACAATCCACCATGGATCCACAGTGTCATTGCATGTGTGTTCTTTTTAGTAACAACCAGAGTCATTTTGCATGTGTGTTCTTTTCACATACCACCTATGGATCCACAGTGTCATTGAATGTGTGTTGTTTTCAGAATATACTCATGTATCCACGAGTGTCATTGCATGTGTGTTCTTTTTATTAACTACAACTTGAGTCATTTTGCATGTGTGTTCTTTTCACTTACCACGTCTGGATCCACAGTGTCATTGCATGTGTGTTCTCTTCCAATCCACCTATGGATCCACAGTGTCATTGCATGTGTGTTCTTTTAGTAACAACATGAGTGTCATTGCATGTGTTCTCTTTAGAGACCACACATGGATCCACATGTCATTGCATGTGTGTTCTTTTTACTAACAACAACAAGAGTCATTGAAATGTGTGTTCTCTTCACAGACCACCTATGGATCCACAGTGTCATTGCATGTGTGTTCTTTTACTAACAACAACCGAGTCATTGCATGTGTGTTCTTTTCACATACCACATATGGATCCACAGTGTCATTGCATGTGTGTTCTTTTAGTAACAACAACCAGTCATTTTGCATGTGTGTTCTTTTCACATACCACCTATGGATCCACCAGTGTCATTGCATGTGTGTTCTTTTCACAATCCACCCATGGATCCACAGTGTCATTGCATGTGTGTTCTTTTGTAACAACAACAGTCATTTTGCATGTGTGTTCTCTTCACATACCACCTATGGATCCACCAGTGTCATTGCATGTGTGTTCTTTTAGTAACAACAATCAGAAGTCATTGAAATGTGTGTTCTTTTCACATACCACCTATGGATCCACAGTGTCATTGCATGTGTGTTCTTTTCACAATCCACCTATGGATCCACCAGTGTCATTGCATGTGTGTTCTTTTAGTAACAACAACGAGTCATTTTGCATGTGTGTTCTTCTCACATACCACCTATGGATCCACCAGTGTCATTGCATGTGTGTTCTTTTCACTAACAACAACCAGAGTCATTGCATGTGTGTTCTTTTCACATACCACATATGGATCCACAGTGTCATTGAAATGTGTGTTCTCTCTGAGACCACACATGGATCCTGATGTCATTGCATGTGTGTTCTTTTAGTAACAACAAGAGTCATTTTGCATGTGTGTTCTTTTCACATACCACCTATGGATCCACAGTGTCATTGCATGTGTGTTCTTTTCACAATCCACCCATGGATCCACAGTGTCATTGCATGTGTGTTCTTTTTAGTAACAACGAGTCATTTGGCATGTGTGTTCTTTTCACATACCACCTATGGATCCACCCGTGTCATTGCATGTGTGTTTTCTTTCAATCCACCCATGGATCCCACAGTGTCATTGCATGTGTGTTCTTTTTAGTAACAACAACGAGTCATTTTGCATGTGTGTTATCTTCACATACCACCTATGGATCCACCAGTGTCATTGCATGTGTGTTCTTTTACAATCCACCTATGGATCCACCAGTGTCATTGCATGTGTGTTCTTTTAGTAACAACAAGTGTCATTGCATGTGTGTTCTTTACAGACCACCTATGGATCCACCAGTGTCATTGCATGTGTGTTCTTTTTACTAACAACAACAGTCATTGAAATGTGTGTTCTCTTCAGAGACCACATGGATCCTGATGTCATTGCATGTGTGTTCTTTTCACTAACAACAACAGAGTCATTTTGCATGTGTGTTCTTTCACATACCACATATGGATCACCAGTGTCATTGCATGTGTGTTCTTTTCACAATCCACCCATGGACCCACCAGTGTCATTGCATGTGTGTTCTTTTTAGTAACAACCAGAGTCATTCTGCATGTGTGTTCTTTTTACATACCACCTATGGATCCACCAGTGTCATTGCATGTGTTTTATTTTCACAATCCACCCATAGATCCCGCCAGTGTAGTTTTGCATGTGTGTTCTTTTTAGTAACAACAACCAGAGTCATTTTGCATGTGTGATCTTTTTAGTAACAATAACCAGTGTCATTGCATGTGTGTTCTCTTCACATACCACCTATGGATCCACCAGTGTCATTGCATGTGTTTTCTTTTCACAATCCACCCATGGATCCACAGTGTCATTGCATGTGTGTTCTTTTAGTAACAACAACGAGTCATTTTGCATGTGTGTTCTCTTCACATACCACCTATGGATCCACAGTGTCATTGCATGTGTGTTCTTTTTAGTAACAACAACGAGTCATTGCATGTGTGTTCTTTTCACATACCACCTATGGATCCACCAGTGTCATTGCATGTGTGTTCTTTTTACAATCCACCTATGGATCCACAGTGTCATTGCATGTGTGTTCTTTTTAGTGACAACAACCAGAGTCATTTGCATGTGTGTTCTTCTCACATACGACCTATGGATCCACAGTGTCATTGCATGTGTGTTCTTTTCACTAACAACCAGTCATTGCATGTGTGTTCTTTTCACATACCACCTATGGATCCACAGTGTCATTGCATGTGTTCTCTCAGACCACACATGGATCCACAGTGTCATTGCATGTGTGTTCTTTTAGTAACAACAAGAGTCATTTTGCATGTGTGTTCTTTTCACATACCACCTATGGATCCACCAGTGTCATTGCATGTGTGTTCTTTTCACTAACAACAACCAGAGTCATTGCATGTGTGTTCTTTTCACATACCACAAATGGATCCACAGTGTCATTGAAATGTGTTCTCTACAGACCACATGGATCCACCAGTGTCATTGCATGTGTGTTCTTTTTAGTAACAACAACAGTCATTTTGCATTTGTTTTCTTTTCACATACCACCTATGGATCCACCAGTGTCATTGCATGTGTGTTCTTTTTAGTAACAACAACTAGAGTAATTTGCATGTGTGTTCTTCTCACATACCACCTATGGATCCACCAGTGTCATTGCATGTGTGTTCTTTTCACAAACAACAACGAGTCATTGCATGTGTGTTCTTTTCACATACCACATATGGATCCACAGTGTCATTGCATGTGTGTTCTCTTCACAGACACACATGGATCCACAGTCTCATTGAATGTGTGTTCTTTTCACTTACAACAACTATAGTCATTGGATGTGTGTTCTTCTCAAATACCACCTATGGATCCACCAGTGTCATTACATGTGTGTTCATTTCACTAACAACAACCAGAGTCTTTGCATATGTGTTCTTTTCACATACCACATATGGATCACTAGTGTCATTGCATGTGTGTTCTTTTCACTAACAATAACCAGAGTCATTGCATGTGTGTTCTTTTCACATACCACATATGGATCACCAGTGTCATTGCATGTGTGTTCTTTTCACAATCCACCCATGGATCCACCAGTGTCATTGCATGTGTGTTCTTTTAAGTAACAACAAGAGTCATTTTGCTTGTGTGTTCTTTTCACATACCACCTATGGATCCACCAGTGTGATTGCATGTGTGTTCACTTCATAATCCACCTATGGATCCACCAGTGTCATTGCATGTGTGTTCTCTTTAGTAACAACAACTAGAGTCATTTTGCATGTGTGTTCTCACATACCACCTTTGGATCCACCAGTGTCAGTGCATGTGTGTTCTTTTTAGTAACAACAACCAGTGTCATTGCATGTGTGTTCTCTTCAGATAGCACACATTGATCCACTAGTGTGATTGCATGTGTGTTCTTTTCACAATCCACCTATGGATCCAGCAGTGTCATTGCATGTGCGTTCTTTTTAGTAACAACAACGAGTCATTTTGCATGTGTGTTCTTTTCACATACCACCTATGGATCCACAGTGTCATTGCATGTGTGTTCTTTTCACAATCCACCCATGGATCCACAGTGTCATTGCATGTGTGTTCTTTTAGTAACAACAACCGAGTCATTGCATGTGTGTTCTCTTCACATACCACCTATGGATCCACAGTGTCATTGCATGTCTGTTCTTTTTAGTAACAACAACCAGTGTTTTTGCATGTGTGTTCTTTTCACATACCACCTATGGATCCACCAGTGTCATTGCATGTGTGTTCTTTCACAATCCACCTATGGATCCACAGTGTCATTGCATGTGTGTTCTTTTAGTAACAACAACCAGTCATTGCATGTGTGTTCTTTTCACATACCACCTATGGATCCACAGTGTCATTGCATGTGTGTTCTTTTCACTAACAACAACGAGTCATTTTGCATGTGTGTTCTTTTCACATACCACCTATGGATCCACAGTGTCATTGCATGTGTGTTCTCTTCACAATCCACATGGATCCACCAGTGTCATTGCATGTGTGTTCTTTTTAGTAACAACAACCAGTCATTTTGCATGTGTGTTCTTTTCACATACCACATGGATCCACAGTGTCATTGCATGTGTGTTCTTTTACTAACAACAACGAGTCATTGAAATGTGTGTTCTTTCACATACCACACATGGATCCACCAGTGTCATTGCATGTGTGTTCTTTTCACTAACAACAACCGAGTCATTGCATGTGTGTTCTTTTCACATACCATATGGATCCACAGTGTCATTGCATGTGTGTTCTTTCACAATCCACCATGGATCCACCAGTGTCATTGCATGTGTGTTCTTTTAGTAACAACAGAGTCATTTTGCATGTGTGTTCTTTTCACATACCACCTATGGATCCACAGTGTCATTGCATGTGTGTTCTTTTCACAATCCACCCATGGATCCACAGTGTCATTGCATGTGTGTTCTTTTTAGTAACAACAACGAGTCATTTTGCATGTGTGTTCTCTTCACATACCACCTATGGATCCACAGTGTCATTGCATGTGTGTTCTTTTTAGTAACAACAACAGTCATTGCATGTGTGTTCTTTTCACATACCACCTATGGATCCACAGTGTCATTGCATGTGTGTTCTTTCACAATCCACCTATGGATCCACCAGTGTCATTGCATGTGTGTTCTTTTTAGTAACAACAACGAGTCATTTTGCATGTGTGTTCTTTTCACATACCACCTATGGATCCACAGTGTCATTGCATGTGTGTTCTTTTCACAATCCACCCATGGATCCACAGTGTCATTGCATGTGTGTTCTTTTTAGTAACAACAACAGTCATTTTGCATGTGTGTTCTTTCACATACCACCTATGGATCCACCAGTGTCATTGCATGTGTGTTCTTTTAGTAACAACAACCAGTCATTGCATGTGTTTTTTTTCACATACCACCTATGGATCCACCAGTGTCATAGCATGAGATGTCTTTTCACAAACCAACACTGGATCCACAAGAGTCATTGCATGTGTGTTGTTATTAGTAACAACACGAGTCATTTTGCTTGTGTGTTCTTCTCACATACCACCTATGGATCCACAGTGTCATTGCATGTGTGTTCTTTTCACTAACAACAACCGAGTCATTGCATGTGTGTTCTTTTCACATACCACATATGGATCCACCAGTGTCATTGCATGTGTGTTTTCACAATCCACCCATGGATCCACAGTGTCATTGCATGTGTGTTCTTTTTAGTAACAACAACCAGTCATTTTGCATGTGTGTTCTTTTCACATACCACCTATGGATCCACAGTGTCATTGCATGTGTGTTCTTTTCACAATCCACCCATGGATCCACAGTGTCATTGCATGTGTGTTCTTTTTAGTAACAACAACCAGTGTCATTTTGCATGTGTGTTCTTTTCACATACCACACATGGATCCACAGTGTCATTGCATGTGTGTTCTTTTTAGTAACAACAAGAGTCATTGAAATGTGTGTTCTCTTCACATACCACCTATGGATCCACAGTGTCATTGCATGTGTGTTCTTTTCACTAACAACAACCAGTCATTGCATGTGTGTTCTTTTCACATACCACATATGGATCCACAGTGTCATTGCATGTGTGTTCTCTTCACAATCCACCCATGGATCCACCAGTGTCATTGCATGTGTGTTCTTTTAGTAACAACAACGAGTCATTTTGCATGTGTGTTCTTTTCACATACCACCTATGGATCCACCAGTGTCATTGCATGTGTGTTCTTTTCACAATCCACCCATGGATCCACAGTGTCATTGCATGTGTGTTCTTTTTAGTAACAACAACCAGTCATTTTGCATGTGTGTTCTCTTCACATACCACCTATGGATCCACAGTGTCATTGCATGTGTGTTCTTTTTAGTAACAACAACCAGTCATTGCATGTGTTCTTCTCACATACCACCTATGGATCCACCAGTGTCATTGCATGTATGTTCGTTTCACTAACAACAACCAGAGTCATTGCATGTGTGTTCTTTTCACATACCACATATGGATCCACCAGTGTCATTGCATGTGTGTTCTCTTCATAGACCACACATGGATCCACAGTGTCATTGCATGTGTGTTCTTTTTAGTAACAACAACGAGTCATTTTGCATGTGTGTTCTTTTCACATACCATATGGATCCACAGTGTCATTGCATGTGTGTTCTTTTCACAATCCACCATGGATCCACAGTGTCATTGCATGTGTGTTCTTTTTAGTAACAACAACTTGAGTCATTTTGCATGTGTGTTCTTTTCACATACCACCTATGGATCCACAGTGTCATTGCATGTGTGTTCTTTTCACAATCCACCATGGATCCACAGTGTCATTGCATGTGTGTTCTTTTTAGTAACAACAACAGAGTCATTTTGCATGTGTGTTCTCTTCACATACCACCTATGGATCCACAGTGTCATTGCATGTGTGTTCTTTTTAGTAACAACAACGAGTCATTTGCATGTGTGTTCTTTTCACATACCACCTATGGATCCACAG
Source organism: Avena insularis (assembly GCA_023614405.1). Lineage (NCBI taxonomy): Eukaryota > Viridiplantae > Streptophyta > Magnoliopsida > Poales > Poaceae > Avena > Avena insularis. The sequence goes on along the minus strand of CM042692.1, from coordinate 300,795,580 downwards.
TGTCATTGCATGTGTGTTCTTTCACAATCCACCATGGATCCACCAGTGTCATTGCATGTGTGTTCTTTTTAGTAACAACAACGAGTCATTTTGCATGTGTGTTCTTTTCACATACCACCTATGGATCCACAGTGTCATTGCATGTGTGTTCTTTTCACTAACAACAACCAGAGTCATTGCATGTGTGTTCTTTTCACATACCACATATGGATCCACAGTGTCATTGCATGTGTGTTCTCTTCACAATCCACATGGATCCACAGTGTCATTGCATGTGTGTTCTTTTAGTAACAACAACGAGTCATTTTGCATGTGTGTTCTTTTCACATACCACCTATGGATCCACAGTGTCATTGCATGTGTGTTTTCACAATCCACCCATGGATCCACAGTGTCATTGCATGTGTGTTCTTTTAGTAACAACAACCGAGTCATTTTGCATGTGTGTTCTCTTCACATACCACCTATGGATCCACAGTGTCATTGCATGTGTGTTCTTTTCACTAACAACAACCAGTCATTTTGCATGTGTGTTCTTTTCACATACCACATATGGATCCACAGTGTCATTGCATGTGTGTTCTCTTTCACAATCCACCCATGGATCCACAAGTGTCATTGCATGTGTGTTCTTTTTATTAACAACAAGAGTCATGTTGAATGTGTGTTCTTTTGACATACCACCTATGGATCCACAGTGTCATTGCATGTGTGTTCTTTTCACTAACAACAACGAGTCATTGCATGTGTGTTCTTTTCACATACCACCTATGGATCCAGTGTCATTGCATGTGTTCTTTTCACAATCCACCCATGGATCCCAGTGTCATTGCATGTGTGTTCTTTTTAGTAACAACAACCAGTCATTGCATGTGTGTTCTTTTCACATACCACCTATGGATCCACAGTGTCATTGCATGTGTGTTCTTTTTCACTAACAACAACAGAGTCATTGCATGTGTGTTCTTTTCACATACCACATATGGATCCACAGTGTCATTGCATGTGTGTTCTCTTCACAATCCACATGGATCCACAGTGTCATTGCATGTGTGTTCTTTTTAGTAACAACAACTAGAGTCATTTTGCATGTGTGTTCTTTTCACATACCACCTATGGATCCACCAGTGTCATTGCATGTGTGTTCTTTTAACTAACAACAACAAGAGTCATTGAAATGTGTGCTCTCTTTAGAGACCACACATGGATCCACCAGTGTCATTGCATGTGTGTTCTTTTCACTAACAACAACGATAGTCATTGCATGTGTGTTCTTTTCACATACCACATATGGATCACCAGTGTCATTACATGTGTGTTCTTTTCACAATCCACCCATGGATCCACACTTGTCATTGCATGTGTGTTCTTATTAGTAACAACAATAGTCATTTTTCATGTTTGTTCTTTTCACATAACACCTATTGATCCGAGAGTGTCATTGCATGTGTGTTCTTTTCACATTCCACCCATGGATCCACCAGTGTCATTGCATGTGTGTTCTTTTTAGTAACAACAACCAGTCATTTTGCATGTGTGTTCTTTTCACATACCACCTATGGATCCACCAGTGTCATTGCATGTGTGTTCTTTTTAGTAACAACAACCAGAGTCATTTTGCATGTGTGTTCTTTTCACATACCACCTATGGATCCACAGTGTCATTGCATGTGTGTTCTTTCACAATCCACCTATGGATCCACAGTGTCATTGCATGTGTGTTCTTTTAGTAACAACAACGAGTCATTTTGCATGTGTGTTCTTTTCACATACCACCTATGGATCCACAGTGTCATTGCATGTGTGTTCTTTTCACAATCCACCCATGGATCCACCAGTGTCATTGCATGTGTGTTCTTTTAGTAACAACAACAGTCATTTTGCATGTGTGTTCTCTTCACATACCACCTATGGATCCACAGTGTCATTGCATGTGTGTTCTTTTTACTCACAACAACTAGAGTCATTGCATGTGTGTTCTTTTCACATACCACCCAGGGATCCACCAGTGTCATTGCATGTGTGTTCTTTTCACAATCCACCTATGGATCCACCAGTGTCATTGCATGTGTGTTCTTTTTAGAAACAACAACCAGTCATTTTGCATGTGTGTTCTTCTCACATACCACCTATGGATCCACAGTGTCATTGCATGTGTGTTCTTTTCACTAACAACAACGAGTCATTGCATGTGTGTTCTTTTCACATACCACATGGATCCACAGTGTCATTGCATGTGTGTTCTCTTCAAGACCACACATGGATCCACAGTGTCATTGCATGTGTGTTCTTTTTAGTAACAACAACAGTCATTTTGCATGTGTTCTTTTCACATACCACCTATGGATCCACCAGTGTCATTGCATGTGTGTTCTTTTCACAATCCACCTATGGATCCACAGTGTCATTGCATGTGTGTTCTTTTTTAGTAACAACCAGTGTCATTGCATGTGTGTTCTTTTCATACCACACATGGATCCACCAGTGTCATTGCATGTGTGTTCTTTTTAGTAACAACAACCAAGTCATTGAAATGTGTGTTCTCTTCACATACCACACATGGATCCACAGTGTCATTGCATGTGTGTTCTTTTCACTAACAACAACCCAGTCATTTTGCATGTGTGTTCTTTTCACATACCACATATGGATCCACAGTGTCATTGCATGTGTGTTCTTTTCACAATCCACCATGGATCCACCAGTGTCATTGCATGTGTGTTCTTTTTAGTAACAACAACCAGAGTCATTTTGCATGTGTGTTCTTTTCACATACCACCTATGGATCCACAGTGTCATTGCATGTGTGTTCTTTTCAATCCACCCATGGATCCACCAGTGTCATTGCATGTGTGTTCTTTTTAGTAACAACAACGAGTCATTTTGCATGTGTGTTCTCTTCACATACCACCTATGGATCCACAGTGTCATTGCATGTGTGTTCTTTTTAGTAACAACAACAGAGTCATTGCATGTGTGTTCTTTTCACATACCACCTATGGATCCACAGTGTCATTGCATGTGTGTTCTTTTCACTAACAACAACTGAGTCATTTGCATGTGTGTTCTTTTCACATACCACCTATGGATCCACAGTGTCATTGAAATGTGTGTTCTCTCTGAGACCACACATGGATCCACAGTGTCATTGCATGTGTGTTCTTTTTAGTAACAACTTGAGTCATTTTGCATGTGTGTTCTTTTCACATACCACCTATGGATCCACAGTGTCATTGCATGTGTGTTCTTTTCACAATCCACCCATGGATCCACAGTGTCATTGCATGTGTGTTCTTTTTAGTAACAACAACAGTCATTTTGCATGTGTGTTCTTTTCACATACCACCTATGGATCCACCAGTGTCATTGCATGTGTGTTCTTTTCACAATCCACCCATGGATCCACAGTGTCATTGCATGTGTGTTCTTTTTAGTAACAACAACTTAGTCATTTTGCATGTGTGTTCTCTTCACATACCACCTATGGATCCACAGTGTCATTGCATGTGTGTTCTTTGTAGTAACAACTTGAGTCATTTTGCATGCGTGTTCTTCTCACATACCACCTGTGGATCCACCAGTGTCATTGCATGTGTGTTCTTTTCACAATCCACCCATGGATCCACAGTGTCATTGCATGTGTGTTCTTTTAAGTAACAACAACGAGTCATTTGCATGTGTGTTCTTTTCACATACCACCTATGGATCCACAGTGTCATTGCATGTGTGTTCTTTTAGTAACAACAACCAAGTCATTGCATGTGTTCTTTCACATACCACATATGGATCCACCAGTGTCATTGCATGTGTGTTCTTTTCACTAACAACTTGAGTCATTGCATGTGTGTTCTTTTCACATACCACATATGGATCCACCAGTGTCATTGCATGTGTGTTCTCTCACAATCCACCTATGGATCCACAGTGTCATTGCATGTGTGTTCTTTTAGTAACAACAAGAGTCATTTTGCATGTGTGTTCTTTTCACATACCACCTATGGATCCACAGTGTCATTGCATGTGTGTTCTTTTCACAATCCACCATGGATCCACCAGTGTCATTGCATGTGTGTTCTTTTTAGTAACAACAACAGAGTCATTTTGCATGTGTGTTCTCTTCACATACCACCTATGGATCCACAGTGTCATTGCATGTGTGTTCTTTTCATTAACAACAACGAGTCATTTTGCATGTGTGTTCTTTTCACATACCACCTATGGATCCACAGTGTCATTGCATGTGTGTTCTTTTCACAATCACCCATGGATCCACAGTGTCATTGCATGTGTGTTCTTTTAGTAACAACAACGAGTCATTTTGCATGTGTGTTCTTTTCACATACCACCTATGGATCCACAGTGTCATTGCATGTGTGTTCTTTTCACTAACAACAACGAGTCATTGCATGTGTGTTCTTTTCACATACCACATATGGATCCACAGTGTCATTGAAATGTGTGTTCTCTCTACAGACCACACATGGATCCCTGATGTCATTGCATGTGTGTTCTTTTTAGTAACAACAACCAGTCATTTTGCATGTGTTCTTTTCACATACCACCTATGGATCCACAGTGTCATTGCATGTGTGTTCTTTTCACAATCCACCTATGGATCCACAGTGTCATTGCATGTGTGTTCTTTTTAGTAACAACAACCAGTGTCATTTTGCATGTGTGTTCTTTTCATACCACACATGGATCCACAGTGTCATTGCATGTGTGTTCTTTTACTAACAACAACAGAGTCATTGAAATGTGTGTTCTCTTCACATACCACACATGGATCCACAGTGTCATTGCATGTGTGTTCTTTTCACTAACAACAACGAGTCATTGCATGTGTGTTCTTTTCACATACCACATATGGATCCACAGTGTCATTGCATGTGTGTTCTTTTCACAATCCACCATGGATCCACAGTGTCATTGCATGTGTGTTCTTTTAGTAACAACAACAGTCATTTTGCATGTGTGTTCTTTTCACATACCACCTATGGATCCACCAGTGTCATTGCATGTGTGTTCTTTTCACAATCCACCCATGGATCCACAGTGTCATTGCATGTGTGTTCTTTTAGTAACAACAACTTGAGTCATTTTGCATGTGTTCTCTTCACATACCACCTATGGATCCACAGTGTCATTGCATGTGTGTTCTTTTTAGTAACAACAACGAGTCATTGCATGTGTGTTCTTCTCACATACCACCTATGGATCCAGTGTCATTGCATGTGTGTTCTTTTCACTAACAACAACGAGTCATTGCATGTGTGTTCTTTTCACATACCACATATGGATCCACAGTGTCATTGAAATGTGTGTTCTCTCACAAACCACATGGATCCACCAGTGTCATTGCATGTGTGTTCTTTTTAGTAACAACAACCAGTCATTTTGCATTTGTGTTCTTTTCACATACCACCTATGGATCCACAGTGTCATTGCATGTGTGTTCTTTTCACAATCCACCATGGATCCACCAGTGTCATTGCATGTGTGTTCTTTTAGTAACAACAACCAGTCATTTTGCATGTGTGTTCTTTTCACATACCACCTATGGATCCACAGTGTCATTGCATGTGTGTTCTTTTCACAATCCACCCATGGATCCACAGTGTCATTGCATGTGTGTTCTTTTAGTAACAACAACCAGAGTCATTTTGCATGTGTGTTCTCTTCACATACCACCTATGGATCCACCAGTGTCATTGCATGTGTGTTCTTTTAGTAACAACAACCGAGTCATTTTGCATGTGTGTTCTTTTCACATACCACCTATGGATCCACAGTGTCATTGCATGTGTGTTCTTTTCACAATCCACCTATGGATCCACAGTGTCATTGCATGTGTGTTCTTTTAGTAACAACAACGAGTCATTTTGCATGTGTGTTCTTCTCACATACCACCTATGGATCCACAGTGTCATTGCATGTGTGTTCTTTTCACTAACAACAACCAGTCATTGCATGTGTGTTCTTTTCACATACCACATATGGATCCACAGTGTCATTGAAATGTGTGTTCTCTCACAATCCACACATGGATCCACCAGTGTCATTGCATGTGTGTTCTTTTTAGTAACAACAACGAGTCATTTTGCATGTGTGTTCTTTTCACATACCCCGTATGGATCCACCAGTGTCATTGCATGTGTGTTCTTTTCACAATCCACCCATGGATCCACAGTGTCATTGCATGTGTGTTCTTTTTAGTAACAACAACCAGAGTCATTTTGCATGTGTGTTCTTCACATACCACCTATGGATCCACAGTGTCATTGCATGTGTGTTCTTTTCACTAACAACAACGAGTCATTGCATGTGTGTTCTTTTCACATACCACCTATGGATCCACAGTGTCATTGCATGTGTGTTCTCTCTGAGACCACACATGGATCCACAGTGTCATTGCATGTGTGTTCTTTTTAGTAACAACAACGAGTCATTTTGCATGTGTGTTCTTCACATACCACCTATGGATCCACCAGTGTCATTGCATGTGTGTTCTTTTCACTAACAACAACGAGTCATTTTGCATGTGTGTTCTTTTCACATACCACATATGGATCCACAGTGTCATTGCATGTGTGTTCTCTTCAGACCACACATGGATCCACAGTGTCATTGCATGTGTGTTCTTTTTAGTAACAACAACCAGTCATTTTGCATGTGTTCTTTTCACATACCACCTATGGATCCACAGTGTCATTGCATGTGTGTTCTTTTCACAATCCACGCATGGATCCACCAGTGTCATTGCATGTGTGTTCTTTTAGTAACAACAACCAGTGTCATTGCATGTGTGTTCTTTTCATACCACACATGGATCCACAGTGTCATTGCATGTGTGTTCTTTTTACTAACAACAACAAGTCATTTTGAAATGTGTGTTCTCTTCAGACCACCTATGGATCCACAGTGTCATTGCATGTGTGTTCTTTTCACTAACAACAACAGAGTCATTGCATGTGTGTTCTTTTCACATACCACCATATGGATCCACAGTGTCATTGCATGTGTGTTCTTTTCACAATCCACCCATGGATCCACAGTGTCATTGCATGTGTGTTCTTTTTAGTAACAACAACCAGTCATTTTGCATGTGTTCTTTTCACATACCTATGGATCCAGTGTCATTGCATGTGTGTTCTTTTCACAATCCACCCATGGATCCACAGTGTCATTGCATGTGTGTTCTTTTTAGTAACAACAACCGAGTCATTTTGCATGTGTGTTCTCTTCACATACCACCTATGGATCCACCAGTGTCATTGCATGTGTGTTCTTTTAGTAACAACAACGAGTCATTGAAATGTGTGTTCTTCTCACATACCACCTATGGATCCACCAGTGTCATTGCATGTGTGTTCTTTTCACTAACAACCAGAGTCATTGCATGTGTGTTCTTTTCACATACCATATGGATCCACAGTGTCATTGCATGTGTGTTCTCTCACAGACCACACATGGATCCACAGTGTCATTGCATGTGTGTTCTTTTTAGTAACAACAACGAGTCATTTTGCATGTGTGTTCTTTTCACATACCACCTATGGATCCACAGTGTCATTGCATGTGTGTTCTTTTCACAATCCACCCATGGATCCACAGTGTCATTGCATGTGTGTTCTTTTTAAGTAACAACAGAGTCATTTTGCATGTGTGTTCTTTTCACATACCTATGGATCCACAGTGTCATTGCATGTGTTCTCTTTCACAATCCACCATGGATCCACCAGTGTCATTGCATGTGTGTTCTTTTTAGTAACAACAACGAGTCATTTTGCATGTGTGTTCTCTTCACATACCACCTATGGATCCACAGTGTCATTGCATGTGTGTTTTTAGTAACAACAACCAGTCATTGCATGTGTGTTCTTTTCACATACCACCTATGGATCCACAGTGTCATTGCATGTGTGTTCTTTTCACATACCACCTATGGATCCACAGTGTCATTGCATGTGTGTTCTTTCACAATCCACCCATGGATCCACAGTGTCATTGCATGTGTGTTCTTTTTAGTAACAACAACCAAGTCATTTTGCATGTGTGTTCTTTTCACATACCACCTATGGATCCACAGTGTCATTGCATGTGTGTTCTTTTCACCTAACAACCAGAGTCATTGCATGTGTGTTCTTTTCACATACCACATATGGATCCACAGTGTCATTGCATGTGTGTTCTCTGAGACCACACATGGATCCACAGTGTCATTGCATGTGTGTTCTTTTTAGTAACAACAACGAGTCATTTTGCATGTGTGTTCTTTTCACATACCACCTATGGATCCACAGTGTCATTGCATGTGTGTTCTTTTCACTAACAACAACAGAGTCATTGCATGTGTGTTCTTTTCACATACCACATATGGATCCACAGTGTCATTGCATGTGTGTTCTCACAATCCACCCATGGATCCACAGTGTCATTGCATGTGTGTTCTTTTAGTAACAACAACCAAGTCATTTTGCATGTGTGTTCTTTTCACATACCACCTATGGATCCACAGTGTCATTGCATGTGTGTTCTTTCACAATCCACCCATGGATCCACAGTGTCATTGCATGTGTGTTCTTTTAGTAACAACAACGAGTCATTTGCATGTGTGTTCTCTTCACATACCACCTATGGATCCACAGTGTCATTGCATGTGTGTTCTTTTAGTAACAACAACGAGTCATTGAAATGTGTTCTCTTTTCACCCACCTATGGATCCACAGTGTCATTGCATGTGTGTTCTTTTCACTAACAACAACGAGTCATTGCATGTGTGTTCTTTTCACATACCATATGGATCCACAGTGTCATTGCATGTGTTCTTTTCACAATCCACCCATGGATCCACAGTGTCATTGCATGTGTGTTCTTTTAGTAACAACAACTTAGTCATTTTGCATGTGTGTTCTTTTCACATACCACCTATGGATCCACAGTGTCATTGCATGTGTGTTCTTTTCACAATCCACCCATGGATCCACAGTGTCATTGCATGTGTGTTCTTTTTAGTAACAACAACCGAGTCATTTTGCATGTGTGTTCTCTTCACATACCACCTATGGATCCACAGTGTCATTGCATGTGTGTTCTTTTAGTAACAACAACTTGAGTCATTTTGCATGTGTGTTCTTTTCACATACCACCTATGGATCCACAGTGTCATTGCATGTGTGTTCTTTTCATTGAAATGTGTGTTCTCTTCACAGACCACCATGGATCCACAGTGTCATTGCATGTGTGTTCTTTTTAGTAACAACAACCAGTCATTTTGCATGTGTGTTCTTTTCACATACCACATGTGGATCCACAGTGTCATTGCATGTGTGTTCTTTTCACAATCCACCATGGATCCACAGTGTCATTGCATGTGTGTTCTTTTTAGTAACAACAGAGTCATTTTGCATGTGTGTTCTTTTCACATACCACCTATGGATCCACAGTGTCATTGCATGTGTGTTCTTTTCACAATCCACCCATGGATCCCAGTGTCATTGCATGTGTGTTCTTTTTTAGTAACAACAAGAGTCATTTTGCATGTGTGTTCTTCACATACCACCTATGGATCCACCAGTGTCATTGCATGTGTGTTCTTTTTAGTAACAACAACTTGAGTCATTTTGCATGTGTGTTCTTTTCACATACCACCTATGGATCCACAGTGTCATTGCATGTGTGTTCACAATCCACCATGGATCCACAGTGTCATTGCTTGTGTGTTCTTTTTAGTAACAACAACCAGTCATTTTGCATGTGTGTTCTTTTCACATACCACCTATGGATCCACAGTGTCATTGCATGTGTGTTCTTTTTACTAACAACAAGTCATTGCATGTGTGTTCTTTTCACATACCACATGGATCCACAGTGTCATTGCATGTGTGTTCTTTTTAGTAACAACAAGAGTCATTTTGCATGTGTGTTCTTTTCACATACCACCTATGGATCCACAGTGTCATTGCATGTGTGTTCTTTTCACAATCCACCATGGATCCACCAGTGTCATTGCATGTGTGTTCTTTTAGTAACAACAACTGAGTCATTTTGCATGTGTTCTTTTCACATACCACCTATGGATCCACAGTGTCATTGCATGTGTGTTCTTTTAGTAACAACAACTTGAGTCATTTTGCATGTGTGTTCTTTTCACATACCACCTATGGATCCACAGTGTCATTGCATGTGTTCTCTCACAATCCACCTATGGATCCACAGTGTCATTGCATGTGTGTTCTTTTAGTAACAACAACCAGTCATTTTGCATGTGTGTTCTTTTCACATACCACCTATGGATCCACAGTGTCATTGCATGTGTGTTCTTTTCACTAACAACAACCAGTCATTGCATGTGTGTTCTTTTCACATACCTATGGATCCACAGTGTCATTGCATGTGTGTTCTCTCTTCACAATCCACACATGGATCCACAGTGTCATTGCATGTGTGTTCTTTTTAGTAACAACAACAGTCATTTTGCATGTGTGTTCTTTTCACATACCACCTATGGATCCACAGTGTCATTGCATGTGTGTTCTTTTCACAATCCACCCATGGATCCACAGTGTCATTGCATGTGTGTTCTTTTTAGTAACAACAACGAGTCATTTTGCATGTGTGTTCTCTTCACATACCACCTATGGATCCACAGTGTCATTGCATGTGTGTTCTTTTTAGTAACAACAACAAGTCATTGAAATGTGTGTTCTTTTCACATACCACACATGGATCCACAGTGTCATTGCATGTGTGTTCTTTTCACTAACAACAACAGTCATTGCATGTGTGTTCTTTTCACATACCATATGGATCCAGTGTCATTGCATGTGTTCTTTCTGACATCCACCTATGGATCCACAGTGTCATTGCATGTGTGTTCTTTTAGTAACAACAACCAGAGTCATTTTGCATGTGTGTTCTTTTCACATACCACCTATGGATCCACAGTGTCATTGCATGTGTGTTCTTTTCACAATCCACCATGGATCCACCAGTGTCATTGCATGTGTGTTCTTTTTAGTAACAACAACGAGTCATTTGCATGTGTGTTCTCTTCACATACCACCTATGGATCCACAGTGTCATTGCATGTGTGTTCTTTTAGTAACAACAACAGTCATTTTGCATGTGTGTTCTTTCACATACCACCTATGGATCCACAGTGTCATTGCATGTGTGTTCTTTTCACTAACAACAACGAGTCATTGCATGTGTGTTCTTTTCACATACCACATATGGATCCACAGTGTCATTGAAATGTGT